>CM057337.1:231044461-233492322 GCA_030015575.1 Agapanthus africanus | reverse complement strand
TCCCCAGATACAGTTTGAGAGACTCTTCGGGATGCTCGGTATGCGATACTACAGCAGCTGGCCCTAGTGCAAGTGGGAGATTGTTAGTTGTATGTATGCCCTAGAGGCCAGTATTATACAGATGATGTAAATTATATTGGATGCATGGACATATATAGAGATGACTTTCTTGCTCGATATGATAGTATGCTATCTGGTTACTCTTTATCTTAACATGTACACTTGTCTCTTTAAACTGTCTTATAGTTACATGTTGATAAAGCCCTTAGGATGTGTACTTGACTACCTGGACTATGATGCAGATCATACTAGTGGGGACATGGTAGTCCATAATTACATCCTTCAAGGTCCCTAGTCGTGGGTGTATCGAAACAGGGCATCGATATACCAGGGTAGACTAGTGTATACGCTTCTCGACCCATGAGATGGGCGATGGATGATCCCATATCCATTGATGTTTGACATCAGAGATGGTATACGGGTGCTCAGTGGAGACTGGGTACACTGGACGGACTCACCGAGAACTCCCAGATGGTATTATCCCTCACGTCAGATGGCAGTTCTCACGTGACACTTGTACAGGTTAGTCTGTAGACTCGAGATCGTCATAGAGTCTTGTGTGATTCCCACTGTGCTTTGATCTCCACCTTACCACGTCCATGAGGGCGTGCAAAACGGTGGTCTTTGGGTACAGTCCCGAGTCACATGGAGGCAATGAGCGATAGGAGGGGTTTCGTCTCTCCCGGTATTGGGGGTTGATGTTGCGCAGTGCTCGATTGGCCGTAACAGGGAATTCCCTGGCCAGGGCTGATCAGAGATTTGCTGGTAAGTATTACCTGTAGTTTCTCGACCCGTTATGAGCCTCACATCGGCACGACTTATCGGTTATTGGGGTCTGACGTTTACCACCCCTAGACTTGATATGCGACATATCAGACGAACAGACCGGACTGTACGGTAAGTGTTACTGGTTGGATTCACAGGAGTGTGAGCGGGCTAGCTCGTCAATCTTCTGATCGCTCAATAACCGGATAGCCGTTACGTTTAGCAGACCGCTTGCGGCTTGTGGGTGCTTGATATGATCATCATCTGCTACCGGCGTATTGACGAGTCTTTAGAGTCCTACACAGAGGTTTCCTGGCTCAAGCGAAACGAAATAGGAGTGCATATGAGATATGCGCAGGACCGAGAATGATGCGTGTATGTGATACCGTATTCCATTCTCGCGATGGATGTATCGACTGGTTATATTCGATATAACCTAGATATCGAATCAAGGATTGATTCGATAAGCCGATACATAGGATACTAGTCGGTTATATGCGATATGACCGGATCGTTAAATCAAGTGTTGATTTAATGATTTAATTTATAATTATATATTTGATATATTTCTTTGCATTAACTAGTATTGGTTCACTTTAAATGGATTTTCTCACTTGATGTGCAAGAAGTATATGTGATATACTTTTGTGCACATATTTGTATCATGTTTGATGATACTTGATCATGTGGTTAAGTGTAAAGGATTAAACCATGGTTAAGAGATGATTAGGGTTTTGCTTTTTCATTCATTTGTTTATTTATTTATTTGGAAAAGATTTAGATAAGAATGGTGGCTATGTTTGTTTTTAGTTGAAGCTTCATGAAGCTTTGACTTCTTATCCATTCTTGTCTTCATGCTTAACCCTAACCCATCCAAGTAACCATGGTCTATTCTCTACACTCAACTATGGTTAGCTTATGATAAGTATTGAATTATTTTTTCATTTTAATTCAACACTTATCATATTCTTTCTTCTTCTTCATCTTCTTATTGAAGAAAGAAAACTTGATGCCATCAATGGCAACTTGAGATCTAAAGTGAGAAATCCAATTCTAAAGTGAACCCACCTCCTATTTCTTCACCCTCTACCTCTTGCCAAGTTGTTTTGGGTGTTTTCTTCACAAGTTTCACAACTTGGTGAAGTCAGAGCTTGAACTTGTGAAACCTCGACGTAGATCATCTTCGGCACGAAGCCGACGACCTAGTCCGCCCAATTCTCCGATGAAGCCGACGTTTAAGTTCGGGATTCGAGATGGACAACGAGAGGACGCGTACGTGAAGCTAAGGAAGTGGAGAACCGGATCTACAAAGGTTGTAGCCTCTCTCCTTTAGTTAAGTTGTTAACTAGTTCCGTTTATCGCCTAAATTTCTAGTCAACGATCCGTATTAGGGTTTCTCGGCACCCATAAAATTTGAAATTGGCATGGTTGATGCCTTGTGAGACCTCTATAGTGTGCCTAGGAACCCTACAAAAAGATCATTTTAGAAAAGCAGTCATGACACCCAACCGCCAGATATCGTAGTCATGGTATGTAGCCGTGGCAAGTAGGATCTTGATGGACTTAAGCATAGCTACTGGAAAAAGGTTTCATCATTATCCACGCCTGGTCAATGACGAAAACCTTTAATAAGTCTAGCTTTGAAAGTCTCAACTTTTCTATCTACACCAAGTAATCTTCTCAAGATATACTTGCTCCTGATGGGGATTTAACCCTTCAGATATAGCAACCAAAGTCCATACTTTGTTGGTGTACATGGATTCCATCTCAGATCGCTAAGCATCCAGCCATTCTTACAGAGTCCCACTCCTGATGGCCAGCTCGAAACTAGTTGGGTCATCATCTCATGATGCAATCCTCGCTCCCACTGTCATAGAGAAACAGTAGTATCTATCAAGTAGGTGAGGAACCCTACTAGATCGGCGGAGAGGCTGAGGTTCGTTGGTAACTATTCATTCGTTTGGTTCTTTCAAATCATCAGCTGCAGTTTGTATAGTTGGAACCTTTCCAGTTCTACATTACAGACCTTGCCTCGAGGTTGTCCGGATTTTGCTTTTAGACATAGGCTGGACAACCCCAAATCTTAACCATCTTAAGATATGGGCTCTTCCCTTTCCATATCACATATGAAGTGGTAGGCAACTGATTTGATTTGAACCCTATTCAATAGGTATGCAGCTTCTCAAGTGCATAACTCCCAAAAAGGAAATAGGTAACTCAGTAGTACTCATCATAGAGCACACCTTATCACATAGGGTGCTATTGCTCCGCCCCGATATACCATCGTGCTATGGTGTATACGGAGGAGTAATGCTGAGAGAGAATCTCATTTTCCTTTAGAATAATCCAGGATTTCCGTGCTCAAGTATTCTCCTCCTCGATCTCATCAAAGGACATAATACTTATACCTGTGTTTTGGTTTTCTACTTCTAAATCATATTCTGTGAATATCTCAAAAGGTTCGGACTTGTGTTTCAACAGGAACATATGTCTGAATCTTGAGAGATTATCAGAAAATGTAACGAAGTACAAAGAACCGGTCTTGGCATGTGTAGACAGGGGACCTTTATACATCAACATGTATCATCCCAAGAGTTCACTAACTCTTTCTCTGTTTCCAATAAACAGAGCTATGGTCATCTTATCTTTATGACATGACTGGCAAGTTTCACAAGATGTAAATTAAAACTAATTTAAATATGCATCTAAATGTAACTTCAGCCAGTCGGGTCGCATTGATATGACCTAGTCTACAATGCCTCAAGAAGGATCCGTTCATTTCTGAACACTTCCTCTTGTGTTTGTTCTGTATACTAGGAACTGTAGTTTGATTTAGAACGTTAATGCTTTTAGCTAACGTGCCTGAACCGATCAACTTTTGATATAGGAAATGTTCAAAACATTATCCAACAATACAAAATTATATCCTTTCTTTACTAATAAAGAGACTGATATGATTTTGTATATCAGGTTCGGTATCTAATAACATTCGTTTAGAATCAATGTATTGGTAATACAGGGTGACAGTGACCAACAGACTTGGCTGCAACACTTGCCCCGTTTTCTGCCTCATGAAACTTATCACCCGTTCTCAGTTCTCTACCTTTCTGTAGCCCTATGTAATATATTACATATCTGGAATCCTGATCCGGTATCAAATACCCAGGACGTACAGAATAGAGAAACAGTTCTGTATAAAGAACACACCCGAAGATGATGCATCAGCATGCACTCTCTTCGTTTGGGTGGCACGGGAATTCTGGTAATCTCCAATTTCCTGCTCTGTCTTATAACAATTATAAGTTAGAGCGGGACCAACGTTCCTCAGCTCAGTATAACAAGCGGGTTCGGTCAAATATTCATATTATTATCTTGATTAAGGCGTGATATGGTCGCTACCTGGAGAGAGAGAGAAGAAAACACTCAGCGTGCGCTCTTGCAAGATCAGATTGGTTATTATTTTATCTAATCAGGATGGCTCCCACTGCTTTTTATCAAAACTTCCTTCAAACCCTAAAAGGAAAGACTAGCCGGGAGTAATTACACACTACAAGTTCGCCAATCTTTCAGCCAGGCCAGTGTCGGTACTTTGAGGGAGGTTCCCCGTGCTTTCGCACAGACCTAATTAATGTTAACCTCGTTTTCCCAGAGGCGTAACCCCGTTGACACCTTTCTAGAAACCTACTTGATCGGCTAATTGTAATGTGTAAAACTCTCCCAGGAGTAACAATTACTCGCAGCGGGTATCGGGATCCAACTATCTCATAGAAGGTATGTAATCTCATTGCAAATTTCAACACTTGAAATTCCCGATAATATTTTGCCCCTAGCGTCCTATGACCTTGATGGAGGTCAACAAACCATAGGCTACTAGTCAAGTTCAACCCGTCATTTCTTGATCGAATTAAACCCACCCGCACGACCCTTGACGGAGGTCAACAAGGCCGCACGACTACCCTAATCCAATCTGCATCATATGCATAAGCAGATAAATACTAGTTAGCTACCGCATACTACGCCTTGACGGAGGTCAACAAACGTAGCACGAATACTAAGTAGGACTTATCTGAAATGACGGAGGGCTACGACAGGTTTTTCTGAAAACCTATTGCGTAATGAACTTGATATCGTTGTAGAATCAAATGATTTTAAAATGGAGTGCTTTTGAGGCCTTTCTAGTTTTGCTAAAGGGGTCACTCCCGGTGAAGGGATCGTCGGCCCTTTCCTCGTCGAATGAGGTGCGGGATATATCATATATATCACTGTGCAAAGCAGAAACTATAGAAGCAATCAAAAGACAAACCGAGTGTGTAGCATCTGCCAGTTATTGCTAAAGGAGTCATTCCCGGTGAAGGGATCTCGGTCCTTTCCTTATCGAATAAGGTGCAGGATATATCACATATACCTCTGTGCAAAGCAAGAACTGTAGCTACCCTTTTTATTTTGAAATTCGATTCTACAACATCTTTAGGTTTCTTTTTCTTTCATTAATCATATTAATGAAGTCCCATCATTTAAGTACCTAAACATCACAGATAAATATGACGTACACTTATGCCATCCGCATTCGCCTCGATGTCCCCTCATGCACCGTTAGGTTAGGTAACTAACGGCAGAGCGGGGCAGGGCTAGCGCGGGTGTAAAACATAAGTAACGCCTATATAATATATCATATATACTATATACTGTATCCATCAAAGAACATATCACATGATCACATCACAGATATCGCAGCAGAAGAATCATATGAAATATTGGATATACTAGGACGTCCGTGTTTTCAATACGAGCCAGTATAAAACACGGATTCCACGGTCGTGATGAATAGCCAAACCCACACCCCTAGACCCCTACGAGAGCGGCAAGCAACCCTACCAATTCTAGAGTTAGGAGACCCGGACTCGACTCCTCGAGTTGGTCTCCCACTGGACTCCAGAACCCGGTTACTTGTGCCTTCCTCCTTGGGTCTATCCTAGTGCGGAAAAGTAAATAATATACAAAGGGTGACATCTTCCGCAACCTGGAAGTGCCCCAATAAAAGAATATCACATATAAGTTTTTACATGAATGAAAATGAAAAACACTCATCTCACATAAAAAACCCCCGGCTATTCAAACACGACGATCCAATATAACATATCCAGCAACACATAACATCACATGTCATCAACGTAAGTAAATATGCGCATCCCAATTGTCGTTGACATATAGCAACGAAACCGGCGATATCACATATTACACTTACGGTCACAGAAAAGAAAGTGTAAAACTACAACAGTTGGAATCCGCATCCACTTTAGACATCGCATGCCTAATCAAATGAAATACTTAGACATCCCATGCCTAACAATTATAAACCCCGCATTTTAGTCTCAAAATCGAAAACACTTTTCAATATAAAGTCGGGCAATTCAACAAGATTCCCGACATCCTGATCGAATGCTCGTCGCAAACTTCAGTAGGCGGCCGCACCCCCGATACCGTCGACAAAGTGCACCAAGGTGGAACACCGCTGCCGCGAGCACCCGAACGGATGCTTTCGGCGATGGGGTTCTCCTACAGTCACTTGGTCGGGGCTATGGAGTGAGGCTGTCTATTAAGTTTACCCGGCGAGTATCCGCGTACGCTACGTGATTGCGACGGACTTTTGATCGCATCGAAATTCCGTGGCAACCGATCAAGTGAGACTAAACTACTAGATTTATAACATTCATTCAGTTATCTCATAACTACTTGTGAATTCCAAATGTTGTATCACATTCCGGATAAACAGAAAATGTTAAACTTTCCGATCGAACAATCGAACACCCATGTTTTCCCAATACAGCTCAACACATGAAATAAGTCTAAAAACATTCAGTTCATGCCTCAGTACCAACGGTCCAGCCGTAGAAGGGTCAAGCCAACGCCTCACATGTGGCACGCCGTACTGCCCCAAACCCGAAGGTTCAAAGGGCAGTTCAAGACGGTCACATAATCGAGTTAAGGTTTGTTGTCTTCTAGAGGGACCATCGCGTTACTTGCACTGCTTAGAACGTGATTAAACTACAGAAAAATCCAACAATTGGAAATTTCCCGACAGGGGAAAAAGTGGGTATTTATATCCGGTCGAACTTTTTAACATATTCTACAATTACCCGGAAAAACACACTGACAAAATTAGACAATCCGATCGATACACCGAGTCCCCAATACAACCCAGAAAACTCAACTCTTGAGTAAATATTAAAAATTCCCAGAAAACTCAGCACTGCAAAATAGGAATTACTGTGCAAAATTCAATGCAAGAGGAGACTAAAGGGCCGCGGAACCGCCGCATTAGCATGCTAATGCCGCGGTTCCGCCGTGCTTTGATGGACTCAGGAGTACGGGCTTCTCAGTAATTCTTAGAATCTCCTGCTGGGTTTTCTGTATATTTTTAATTCTCAAAAATCCACGATTTCAGAAAATGTACAGAGAGCAAGTTTTAATTAGGGTTTCAGTTCGATCGGACTTCTAACTCCGTCAACGCATCGCCTAAGGCTCTAGCTAGGCTCTGATACCACTGTAGGGTTCCTAGGCACACTAATGAGGTCTCACAAGGCATCAACCATGCCAATTTCAAATTTTACAAGTGCCGAGAAACCCTAATACGGATCGTTAACTAGATTTTAGGCGAAACAAATGCGAATAGTTAACAACTTAACTAAGTGAACGGAAATACAACCTTTGTAGATCCGGTCCTCCACCTCCATGGCTCCGTGATGAAGTCCCCTCGCTGTCCATATCGGATCCCGGGCTCTAGCATCGGCTTCATCGGAGAATTGGGCGGGCTAGGTCGTCGACTTCGATGCCGAAGATGATCTACGTCGAGGCATTACAAGATCAAGCTCCCACTTCACCAAGTCATGAAACATGTGAAGAAAACACCCTATACTACTTGGCAAGAGGTAGAGGATGAAGAAATAGGAAGTGGGTTCACTTTAGAATTGGATTTCTCACTTGGAATCAACACTTGATAAATTTCAAGAAAGCTTTTCTTTCTTCATCAAGAAGAAGAAGAAGAAAAGAATGGAAAAAATGAATTAATTCTAATTGAATAATCAAGTGATGGTTATCATAATGTAACCATGGTAAAGTGTAGAGAATAAACTAGGGTTAGGTGAATGGTTAGGTTTAGTGGTAAAAACAAAATGGAAGACTTTTCAAAGATGCTTTGAAGCTTCAAGAAGCTTTTAGCAAAGAACAAATAAATCCACCATTTTATTTTGCCAAAACTAAAAAAGATTAAATAAATAAATAAAATCAAAACCCTAACCATTACACAACCATGGTGTAGGGTTCCTAGGCAGATCTAGAGTAGATCGATCTAGGGACGACGTTGTTCGTTGGATGCTCTGATAGGAGATCAGTAACCTGACCAGTTTCAGATAGAAGGACCTCACCCAGATGCGTTGTGAGTTGATCGAGAACGGACGAATATAGAGTATTCCTCCAATGATTGGGACGAGTTCCCGAGGACGTGTTCGGCTAGATATCATCTACAGAGTGATGAAGATACCGAGTTCGTAATTTCGAGTCCGTGTGAGAGACTTCCAATTGACTGTAGCCGAGAACAATTGCAGTACACAAATAGCGTGACGTGACGTTGAAGTGGACGATAATAAAGACAAGTTGAACAAGAGGTTCGTGTGAGATGTTAACGAGCTATTGTTACTCCCCGTTGAGATTAGAGATCTAATATGTATACAGAGGCGTTGGGATATGACCAGTTCCCAAGGAAATGCTGTGCTCAGAACACAGATGTCCAGAAAACGATAGAAGATTATGTAAGAGTATCATCCTCCGTATAGTTCGGCATAGGCAAGATCGGAAGAGGCCTTGAGCAGGTGCCTTCCAGGAAACTGCTGTGATAAGAGTTGCACCGAGGATCGATTGTGTCATGTGTATTCAGAGGGCCAGAGGCCGACGCCAGTGACGTGCTGCTTACGAGTGGTCATGCTAATTAGCTGAGAGATGACCAGAGGAGTGTCAGAGCGGAATCGTTTCCGTTAGTACACCAGACCGGGCCGATGAGCCGATGGATTGCGAGATTGGTAATCCATAGAGAAATGAGAACCCAGAGACAGGACACCAGACCGTGAGCAGGAGGCAAGCGGATGTTCTTGATCTGCCAGTTTTGGGCACACCGACATTTTTCGACATTGTAGGAGGTATACCTCAATGTCATTTGTTGCGATTTGCATTTGTGATCTGAGTATCACGCTTATATCGCTTGGATTTGACTTTCATGATATTGTTTTCGTGCACCATGGCTGCACATACTGGGTATCTACATTTTGTGCATAGTTATTGCACTTGATATATATTTATACACCGTTACATCGGTTTGCTTTTTGTGCATATTTATTGCACTTGACATCGGTTTTGTGCCTTGGCTGCATGTGTTTATGATTTCGTGGATTTAATACAGTTGATTTGATTTTGTGGATGTGGTACGCACTCGATTTGATTTTTGCACTCGGTATAGCTCATATATGCTTGCAGTGCATTGATACGTGTTTTGTGCACGCAGTTGTACACGTTTATGATTTTATACACCCTGATATGCTCGGTGTTGCTTTTATATGCATTTGAGTTATTGATGAGATTCCGTTCATTGCCTGCACCAGAATTGTATTTCGTGCATTGGATGCACCGAATTTGTATTTGTGCACTGGATGCACCCGATTTGTATTTTGTGCATTTGTTGCATCAGATTCGTATTTCGTGCATTTGTTGCACTAGATTTGCATTTCATGCATTTGTTGCACCGGATGGGTATTTTGTGCATTAGTTGCACTAGATTTATACTCCGTACATTGGTTGCACCCGATTTATGTCTATGAACATTTGTTTTACCAGATTTATGTTTTGTGCGTGTTTGCACTTGACGTTTGTTTTCGTACACTTTACCGCACTGGGCATTTATATGGACCTGATGCGCTTGGGTTGGATTTTTGCGCATATTAAGTGCATGGTGTGGGATTTTGTGCGTGACGGATGCACTTGATTGAGATTTTATTTGTGCATGATAGTTGCACTTGATTGAGATTTTATTTGTGCATGATAGTTGCACTTGATTTAGATTTCTTTCTATTATTCATGCATGTTGGATGCACTTGATTGAGATTTTATTCGTGCATGTTGGATGCACATGACTTAGATTTTATTCGTGCATGTTGGATGCACTTGATTTAGATTTCTTTTGTGCATGACGGATGCACTTGATTTGGATTCTCGTGCATGTTGGGAGCATGATATGAGATGTGATTTTGTGCACACCGGATGCACTCAATTGAGATTTTCATCGTGCATGGTTACTGCGCTTGATTGAGGTTTTCGTGCACTATAGATGCACTTGATATTATTATCGTGCACATCCGTTGCACTAGACAGATGCTTTCTGTAGGTTGCTGGGCACTTGCACAAGGGTCTACGAGGCATCAACCATGCCCGATTAAAATTTTAGCCGTGCCGAACAACCCAAAACCGGATCTTTAAACTAGGGTTTTGGCGAAAACAAGCATGTTAAACTCTTTAACACTAAGTGAGAGCGATTACAAGCTTTGTAGATCCAGTCCTTCACTTATTAAGCTCCGTGTTGAGGTCCCTTCGCTGCGATCATCGTGTTCTGGACTCTCGAGAGGCTCCACGAAGAGAAAGATGCAGCTTTGCTTCCGATCTTCGATAACATAGATGATCTATCTTGAAGTTTCATTAACACAAGCTATCACTCATGAAATGATGTGAACACCCTCATCTAAATGGCAAGGATAGATGAGGATGATGAAGTAGGATTTTTTCCCTTATTTATAATCTTTTTCTCACTCACTTTCATCACAAAAGAAAGTTTTTTCAAGAAGGAACTCAAAGAAGAAGAAGATGAATGAAGATGATAACTTAATCATTTTGTGATGAACAATGAATTATTGTAGTGGTTACAAATCTAACCAAGGGTTAAGTATGAAAGAGTTAACCCTTGTAGAGAGTTAACTAGAGTTAATGGTTTGGATTGGGTTAACATAATATCTCACAAAAATATCAAGCAACCACAAAGTCAAAGCTTCATGAAGCTTCATGGAAGCTTCATGAAGCTTCATGGAAGCTTCATGCAAAAGCTAACCCTAATCCAAACCCTAACCAAGTTTAAACCCTAAACCATTGTTAAATTTGTAACCCTAACATGTTACAATATTATATATCACATATACAATATATTTTGTAACAATAGAAAATAATACAATTAACATATATCGCATATATATCAATGTATTATCCCGTGAGAAAATGAATCTTTTAGTGAGCTAATATTAGTTAATGTAATTTAATATATCATATATATTATTATGTATTAAATTATCGAATCAACACTTGATCCGACAATCCGGCTATATCGCATATTACCGACTAATACGATGACCCGGCTATAACACATATACCCGGCCGATATCTCATATCGCGAGAATCCAATACGGTATCACATACCGCATTATCCTCGGTCTCGCACATATCACATATGTTCTCCTACTCCGTTTTGCCTGAGCCATGAAACCTCTGTGTAGGACTCTAAAGAATCGTCAATACGCCGGCAGTAGGTGATGATCATATCAAACACCCACAAGCTGCAAGCGGTCTGCTAAACGTAACAGCCACCCAGGTATTGAGCGCTCAGAAGATCAACAAGCAAGCCTGTACATTCTCCTGTGATTCCAATCAGTAACACTCCCGTACAGTCCGGTCTCGTCGTCTGATATGTCGCATATCTCGCCTAGGGGTGGTAAATGTCAGACCCCAGTAGCTCGATAAGTCGTGTTGATATAAGGTCTATAACAGTTTGAGAAACTACTGATAACACTTACCAGTAAATCTCAGCAACCCTGGCCAGGGATTTCTGGTTATAGCCAATCGAACACAGCGCAACATCAACTCCCTATACCGGGAGAGACGAATCCCCTCCTATCGCTCATTGCCTCCATGTGATTCGGGACTGTACCCAAAAGCCACCTTTTTGCGCGCCCTCTTGGACGTGGTATGATGGAAATCAAAGCACAGTGGGAATCATACAAGACTCTATGACGATCTCGGGTCAACAGACTACTCTGTACCAGTGTCACCGGAGAACTGCCATCTGACGTGATGTATAATACCATCTAGGAGTTCTCGGCGAGTCCGCCCAGTGTACCCAGTCTCCACTGAGCACCCGTACACCATCCTTGATGTCAAACACCGATGGATATGGGATCATCCATCGCCTATCATATGGGTCAAGATGCGTATACGCTAGTCTACTCTGGTGTATCGATGCCCTGTCTCGATACACCCTCGACTAGGAACAGTTATAGGATATACTCGTCGACTATCATGGCCCCACTAGTATGATCTCATCATAGTCCCAGTAGTCGAGTACATATCCTAAGGGCTTTATCAACATGTAAGATAGAGACAATCAGAGTACATGTTAAGATAAAGTACAACCAGATAGCATACTATCATGTTGAGCAAGAAAGCCTTCCCTATATATGTCCTAGCATCCACTACAATATACATCGTATGTACATTAATGGCCTCTAGGGCATACATATAACTAACAATCTCCCACTTACACTAGGGCCATCTGTTGTGGTATCACATACCCAACAATTAGCTGCTGTTGAAGTATCTCATACTCAACCATCCCATAAAAGTCTCTACTAGAAAAAAGGCCTTCGAGAGTGGATTCGCGCTGTTGTCCTCTATGTCTACTCTCCTAACCTCGATCTCCCTGGAGATCAACCATCTCCATGATCAGGTGATACTGCCTAAGAATTATATCTAGATTTCTGATGGGATGGTCGTTCCTTGGCAAAAGCCACAACTCCATTGTCACACAATGGTAGGAACGAAGTTCATCTCATGAACTTATATATATCCAGACTGCCTCTTTGGTAGAATCTTTGGTAATGATGTATCCTGCCTTTAATCGTCTAGTATGTCACGGTATCTAGCTTGGAACTCTTCCAACCTACCGTCCCTCCACTGAGGGTAAAGACAATTCCTGCGACTGACTTTCAGTCGTCCTTATCACCCTGGAACCTTTCCATTGATTCTCCCCAGGATCGATTGATACGATCTCACTACAACTAGTGAGTATCCTAACATCTAATTAGATCTATCTCATAGATCCAAAAACCCAGGATTTAGGAGGTATCGTTTTGATCCTATATGGAGAATCCTTGTGATAAGCGGAGATTGACCGAGCGAAGCATAGGAAACTCCTTCCCTATCAAGAGTATGTCATCCATGTACTCTACGAGGATCATCACCATACTCCCTACTACCTTTTTGTATATACAAGGTTCATCTACCATTTTGATGAAGTCAAACTCTTTGACTACCACATCAAAACAGACGTTCCAACTCCGCGATGCCTGTTTTATCACATAAAATATCTTGCACACGTTTCCGTTGCTCCCACTGTCTACGAAGCCCTCTGGCTGTGTACTTATAGATGTTCTCTTCTAAAACATCATTTAGAAAAGCAGTCATGACACCCAACCACCAGATATCGTAGTCATGGTATGTAGCCGTGGCAAATAGGATCTGGATGGACTTAAGCATAGCTTTGAAAGTCTCAACTTTTCCATGTACACCAAGTAATATTCTCAAGATATACTCGCTCCTGATGGGGATTTAACCCTTCAGATAAAGCAACCAAAGTCCATACTTTGTTAGTGTATAAGGATTCCATCTCAGATCGATAAGCATCCATCCATTCTTACAGAGTCCCACTCCTGATGGCCAGCTCGAAACTAGTTGGGTCATCATCTCATGATGCAATCCTCGCTCCCACTGTCATAGAGAAACCGAAGTATCTTTCTGGTGGGTGAAGAACCCTACTAGATCGGCGGAGAGGCTGAGGTTCGTTGGAAACTACTGAATCCTTTGGTTCTACCAAATCATCAGCTGCAGTTTGTATAGCTGGAACTCCTTCCAGTTCTACCTCATGACCACTAATTTCTTCACAAGAAATTCCCTTTCACAAAGGTGGCATGTTGAGAAACAAAACATTTTTGTTCCTCGGTTAGGTAGAAGATATTCCCTTGCGAATGCTTGGGATATCCAAGAAACTTCCACAGATCTGTCTTTGCCTCGAGCTTGTCCGGATTTTGCTTTTTAGACATAGGCCGGAAAACCCCAAATCTTGACATACTTAAGATATGGGCTCTTCCCATTCTATATCACATATGAAATGGTAGGCAACTGATTTAATTTGAACCATATTCAATAGGTATGCAGCTTCTCAAGTGCATAACTCCCAAAAGGAAATAGCAAACTCAGTAGTACTCATCATAGAGCACACCATATCATATAGGATGCTATTGCTCTGCCCCGATATACCATTGTGCTATGGTGTATACGGAGGAGTAATGCTGAGAGAGAATCTCATTCTCCTTTAGAATAGTCCAGGAATTCCGTGCTCAAGTATTCTCCTCCTTGATCACATCAAAGGACATAATACTTCTGCCCGTATTTTGGTTCTCTACTTCTAACTTACATTCTGTGAATATCTCAAAAGGTTCGGACTTGTGTTTCAACAGGAACATATGTCTGAATCTTGAGAGATCATCAAAGAATGTAATGAAGTACAAAGAACCGGTCTTGGCATGGGTAGACAGGGGATCCTCATACATCAGCATGTATCAATCCCAAGAGTTCACTAACTATTTCACTGTTTCCAATAAACGGAGCTGTGGTCATATTATCTCTGTGACATAACCGGCAAGTTTCACAAGATGTAAATTCAAACCAATTTAAATATGCATCTTTATGTAACTTCAGCTAGTCGGGTCACATTGATATGACCTAGTCTACAATGCCTCAAGAAGGATTCATTTATTTCTGAACTCTTCCTCTTGTGTGTGTTCTGTATACTAAGAACTGTGGTTTGATTTAGAACGTTAATGCTTTTAGATAACGTACCTGAACCGATCAACTCTTGATATAGGAAATGTTCAAAACATTATCCAACAATACAAAATTATATTCTTTCTTTACTAATAAAGAGAGTGATATGATGTTGTATATCAGGTTCGGTATCTAATAACATTCATTCAGAATCAATGTATTCTGTTAATACAGGGTGATAGTGACCAACAGACTTGGCTGCAACACTTGCACCGTTTTCTGTCTCATGAAACTTATCACTCGTTCTCAGTTCTCTACCTATCGGTAGCCCATGTAACAAATTACATATGTGGGATCCCGATCCGGTATCTCATACCCAGGACATAAAGGATACTGAGAAACAGTTCTATGTAATGAACACACCCGAAGATGATGCATCGGTATGCACTTTCTTCATTTGGGCGGCACGGGAATTCTGGTAATCCCCAATTTCCTGCTCTGTCTTATAACAATTATAGGTTGGAGCGGGACCAACGTTCCCCAGCTCAGTATAACAAGAGGGTTCGGTCAATGTATCCGTATTATTATCTTGATTAAGGCATGATATGGTCGTTACCTGGAGAGAGAGTGAAGAAAACATTCAGCGTATGCTCTTGCAAGATTAGATTGGTTATCTAATATATCTAATCAGGATGTCTCCCACTTTTTTAATCAAATTTTCTTTCAAACCCTAAAAGGAAAGACTAGCCGGGATTAATTACACGCTACAAGTTCGCCAATCTTTCAGCCAGGCCAGTGTCGGTACTTTGAGGGAGGTCCCCCGTGCTTTCGCACGAACCTAATTAAAGTAAACCTCGTTTTCCCAGGGGCGTAACCCCGTTAACACCTTTCTAGACACCTACTTGATCGGCTAATTGTAATGTGTAAAACTCTCCCAGGAGTAACTCTTACTCGTAGCGGGTATCGGGATCCAACTATCTCATAAAAGGTATGCAATCTCATTGAAAATTTCAACATTTAAAATTCCCAATAATATTTTACCCCCAGCAGCTATATGACCTTAACATAGTCAACAAATCATAGGTGCTAGTCAAGTTCAACCCGTCATTTTCCGATTGAATTAAACCCACCCGTACGACCCTTAACATAGTCAACAAAGTCGCACGACTACCCCAATCCAATCGCATCATATGCTTATACAGATAAGCACTAATCAACTACCGCACACTACGCCTTAACATAGTCAACAAACGTAGCACGAATATTAACTAGTACTTATCTGAAATGACGAAGGGCTACGACAGGTTTTTAAGAAAACCCTTTGCGTAATGAACTTGATATCGTTGTAGAATCGAGTGATTTTTAAATGGATTGTTTTTTAGGCCTTTTTAGTTTTGCTAAAGGGGTCACTCCCGGTGAAGGGATCGTCGTCCCTTTCCTCATCGAATAAGGTGCAGGATATTTCACAAATATCATTATGCAAAGCAAGAACTATAGAAGCAATCAAAAGACAAATCGAGTTTGTAGCATCTGCTAGTTTCACTAAAGAGGTCACTCCCGGTGAAGGGATCTCGGCTCTTTCCTTATCGAATAAGGTGCTGGATGTTCTACAAAGAACACCGCTATGCAAAGCAAGAACTAGAGCTACCAGTTTTTAAACAAGTTTCTACAACATCTTAGGTTTCTTTTATTTCATTAATCTCATTAATGAAGTCCCATTTTAATTTTGCTTCACAAGCATCTCTTTTGAAAAGAAATCTGCAATATAACATATATCTCATATATATAATATAAACATTCGTCTCAGGCAGTAATATGATCTCATCACAGAACATTGCAGCAGAAGAACATATATGAAATATTGGATATACTAGAACGTCCGTGTTTTTAATACGAGCCTGTATAAAACACGGATTCCACGGTCGCGATGAATAGCCAAACCCACATCCCTAGACCTCTATGAGAGCGGCAAGTAACACTGCCAATTCTAGGGTTAGGAGACCCGGTCTCGATTCCTTGAGATGGTCTCCCACTGGACTCTAGAACCCGGTTACTTGTGCTCCTCTCCTTGGGTCTACCTAATGCGGAAAAGTAAATAATATACAATGGTGATATCATCCTCAACCCGGAAGTGTCCCAATAAAAGAATATTACATACAAATGAATTTTACATGAATGAAAATGAAAAACTCTCATCTCACATAAAAACCCCGGCTATTCAAACATGATGATCAAATATAACATATCACAGCAACACATAACATCACATGTCATCAACGTAAGTAAGTATGCATACGTCGATTGTCGTCGATGTATAGCAACGAAAACCGGCCATACAACTACATACTACACTTACGGTCACAGAAAAGAAAGTGTAAAACTACAACGGTTGGAATCCGCAACCTCCTTAGACATCGCATGCCTAACCAAATGAATTCCTTAGACATCGCATGCCTAACAATTATAAACCCCGCATTTTAGTCTCATTATCGAAAACTCTTTTTAATATCAAGTCGGGCAATTCAACACGATTCCCGACATCCTGATCGAATGCTCGCCGCAAACTTTAGTAGACGGCCGCACCCCCGGATGCCGTCGACGAAGTGCACTAAGGCGGAACACCGCTGCCGCGAGCACCCCAACGGATGCTTTTGGCGACGGGGTTCTCCTACAGTCACTTCGTCGGGGCTATGGGGCGTGGCTGTCTGTTAAGTTTACCCGGTGAGTATCCGCGTACGCTATATGATTGCGACGGACTTTTGATCATATCAAAATTCCGTGGCAACCGATCATCTGAGACTAAACTGCTAGATTTATAACATTCAAATTAGTTATCTCATAACTACCTGTGGATTCTAAATATTGTATCATATTCCAAATAAATAGACAATGTTAAACTTTCCGATCAAATAATCAAACACCCAAGATTTCCCCGATATATCTCAACACTTGAAATCAGTTTAAAAACATCCATCACATGCCACAGTACCAATGGTCCAGCCGTAGAAAGGTCAAGCCAACGCCTCACATGTGGCACGCCGTACTGCCACAAACCCTAAGGTTCATAGGCAGTTCAAGACGGTCACATAATCGAGTTAAGGTTTGTTGTCTTCTAGAGGGTCCACCGCGTTACTTGCACGACTTAGAACGTTCTTAAACTCGAGAAAAAAACCAACTTTTGAAAAATTTTCCGACAGGGGAAAAAGTGAGTTATTGATATCCGTTCGAACATTTTAACAGTTTCTAAAATTATCCGGAAAAACATAAACGAAATTAAATTATCCGATCGAATCAACGATTCCTCAATACAACCCTAGAAAACTCAACACTTGAGTAGAATTAAAAAATTCCCAGAAAAAATTGCCAAAAAAGGACCTAAGAATAAATATGTGAAATTCCAGGGACTAAGTCGAAATTTGGGCCGCGGAACCGCGGCTAAACCCACTGTAGGGTTGCTGGGCACTCGCACAAGGGTCTACGAGGTATCAATCATGCCCGATTAAAATTTTAGCCTTGCCGAACAACCCAAAGCCGGATCTTTAAACTAGGGTTTTGGTGAAAACAGGCATGTTAAACTCTTTAACACTAAGTGAGAGGGATTACAACCTTTGTAGATCCGGTCCATCACTTCTTAAGCTCCGTGTTGAGGTCCCTTCGCTGCGATCATCGTGTTCTGGACTCTCGAGAGGCTCCACGAAGAGAAAGATGCGGTCTTGCTTCCGATCTTCGATAACATAGATGATATACCTTGAAGTTCCATTAACACAAGCTATCACTCATGAAATGATGTGAACACCCTCATCTAAATGGCAAGGATAGATGAGGATGATGAAGTAGGATTTTTGCTCTCATTTATAATCTTTTTCTCACTCACTTTCATCACAAAAGAAAGCTTTTTCAAGAAGGAACCCAAGGAAGAAGAAGATGAATGAAGATGATAACTTAATCCTTTTGTGATGAACAATAAATTATTGTAGTGGTTACAAATCTAACCAAGGGTTAAGTATGAAAGAGTTAACCCTTGTAGAGAGTTAACTAGAGTTAATGGTTTGGATTGGGTTAACATAATATCTCATAAAAATATCAAGCAACCACAAACTCAAAGCTTCATGAAGCTTCATGGAAGCTTCATGCAAAAGCTAACCCTAATCCAAACCCTAACCAAGTTTAAACCCTAAACCATTGTTAAATTTGTAACCCTAACATGTTACAATATTATATATCACATATACAATATATTTTGTAACAATAGAAAATAATACAATTAACATATATCGCATATATATCAATGTATTATCCCGTGAGAAAATGAATATTTTAGTGAGCTAATATTAGTTAATGTAATTTAATATATCATATATATTATTATACATTAAATTATCGAATCAACACTTGATCCGACAATCCGGCTATATCGCATATAACTGACTAATACGATGACCCGGCTATATCACATATACCCGGCCGATATCTCATATCGCGAGAATCCAATACGGTATCACATACCGTATTATCCTTGGTCCCGCACATATCACATATGTGCTCCTACTCCGTTTTGCCTGAGCCAAGAAACCTCTGTGTAGCACTCTAAAGAATCATCAATACGCCGGAAGTAGGTGATGATCATATCAAACACCCACAAGCTGCAAGCGGTCAGCTAAACGTAACAGCCACCAAAGTATTGAGCGCTCAGAAGATCAACAAGCAAGCCTATACATTCTCCTGTGAATCCAATCAGTAACACTCCCGTACAGTCCGGTCTCGTCGTCTGATATGTCGCATATCTCGCCTAGGGGTGGTAAACGTCAGACCCCAGTAGCTCGATAAGTCGTGTCGATATGAGGTCTATAACAGTTCGAGAAACTACTGATAACACTTACCAGTAAATCTCAGCAACCCTGGCCAGGGATTTCCGGTTATAGCCAATCGAACACAGCACAACATCAACTCCCTATACCGGGAGAGACGAATCCCCTCCTATCGCTCATTGCCTCCATGTGATTCGGGACTGTACCCAAAAGCCACCTTTTTGCACGCCCTCTTGGACGTGGTATGATGGAAATCAAAGCACAGTGGGAATCATACAAGACTCTATGACGATCTCGGGTCAACAGACTACTCTGTACCAGTGTCACCGGAGAACTGCCATCTGACGTGAGGTATAATACCATCTGGGAGTTCTCGGCGAGTCCGTCCAGTGTACCCAGTCTCCACTGAGCACCCGTACACCATCCTTGATGTCAAACACCGATGGATACGGGATCATCCATCGCCCATCATATGGGTCAAGATGCGTATACGCTAGTCTACTCTGGTGTATTGATGCCCTGTCTCGATATACCCTCGACTAGGAACAGTTATAGGATGTACTCGTCGACTACCATAGCCCCACCAGTATGATCTCATCATAGTCCCTGTAGTCGAGTACTTATCCTAAGGGCTTTATCAACATGTAACACAGAGACAATCAGAGTACATGTTAAGATAAAGTACAACCAGATAGCATACTATCATGTTGAGCAAGAAAGTCTTCTCTATATATGTCCTAGCATCCACTACAATATACATCGTATGTACAGTAATGGCCTCTAGGGCATACATATAACTAACACTTTTGTGCACACCCATTGCACTTAGTTTTGCTTTTGTGCATATCGTAGCACTTGTATTTGGATTTGATTTCCGTGCGCACCAGACGCACGTGATTGTTGGATACGCCTTCCGAGGCTGATTTTGCTCTTGAACACCTTGTTTTCATGATGGGCACTATATCATGTAGTAGCCGAACATGACTGACCTGAGGACAGTACCTGAGTACTTTTCATGCATTAAAAGTTTAACATGAGGTTTTAAAAAAGGAGCTATAATCTCTCTATTTCCTACGTGTCCGCGAGCGACACAAACGTTTACAAAGGAAAACCTTTTGGGATATTTCAAAAGGGTGGAACGTATATTTGAGCAAAACATATATAAAAGTATATTTATTACTTTACAAATGAGCGTCCGCCACATGTGCCATGAGTTACGCATCACACGGCGATTCAGAATAGATTTTCCATGTGTTTTATTCAGTTTTAGGAGATTTTTCAAGGATGCGAACTATATATGTATTATAGTATTCGACTAGTGTATATTGGATTTCAGTAGTGGATTTCGAGATCTGTATCTCTATTGTAACTCCGATAATTTTCGTGCAAATCCGATAATTTGCGTGACGCTTGACGGAGTTCGAGTTTGTATTTCGTACTCGTTTTCAGGCGCACACGATGCGCTGTAGAATTTCTATATCTTCCGTGATTTCGGAGCCCCATGATTTGAGCTGATTATTGAAATGTTTTAGTATTTGGGGATTTAAATTTAAATTCGGGGACCGAATTTATTTAAGGGGGGAAGATTGTAACATTTCAGAAAATATAAAATATTATTTTTGGAATTTAATATTAAAATAATATATTTTGCGAAAACGACCCGATTTGCGAATTTGGGGTTCTCGTAAAATGGTATAAATATATACCAATATTTGTGAAATAATTGGAGATTTAAAATGATTTATTCATTTAAAAATATATTTATCGAATTTGGGCATTTTTATAATAAATTATATGCTAGTTTAAAATTAAACTCGATTAGCGCACTACTAATCACGATTATGCCAAATCCGTATTTTTAATTAGTCATGGCTAGTGCACCATGATATATTGCATTTGGTTGCATGTTTGTTTCATTTTATTTGTGTTATGTGTTTGGTTTTAATGAGTGAGGGTAAAAGAAAAGAAAAAGAAAAGGAAAGCCATGAGAGGATAATTGAAGAGAGAGAGAGAGAGGGGACAACATAATGATGGCATGGCATGCCATATGAGATAGAGTGAGAGTGAGAAAGAGAGAGAGAGATCCTTGACTAATTCTCACCCATTCATTTTCCTTCATCCATTATTTTTGCTTCATCACCTCATCTCCTTCATCTTCATCTTCATGCTTCCCCCACCTTCTCTGCCCCATGAAATCATATCATTTTCTTCACCAAAACCCTATACTCCCTTCATTAAAAAGATGCACAACTTCACCCTCAACCCAATGGATGCTTCAAAGTTGGATTTTGTTCACCCTGAGCAACTCAAGAAAATTCTTGAGTTGCCAAATGAGGTATTTCCTACACCATTAGTTTAGTAATTGTGTTCCTTTAGCTTCTATTTTAGTTTAGAGTTAATTAAGCGTGGATTTGTGAACTTAGAATTTCCAAGTCGAGGGTTAGTGGGAAACTTGACTTATAATTGGTAAATTGAGAGTAGTGAGTATGTATAAGACTATAGAGATTGCTTTTCTGGACCTAGAACAGAGGATATGACCCGATACGCGAACTTAGAATTTTTCCTGTGTCGGTTTTGTGAGGTATTGTGGGACTACAGGGAATCTGGAGCAACCTGAGATGATTATGAGGAAAACTAGCAACCCCAGAGACCTAGATAGATCACTAGAAGACCACCATGAGAAGAAGAACCCAAAAATCCTCCTTCTGGCCGGCGAGCTCGGATTCTGGGATGATGTCGCCGGATTTTTGTGGGGCTATGGCGTTGAGTTTTTGTCTGTAGCTTTCTTACCCTGTAACCTATCCCCTGTAACTGCTTGTTTAGTCCCAATTAACCTGATCTAAAATCTGGGAGCTGTTGTGAGTGTTTTGGGCAAGGTTTTCCGATGATTAAATGCTTGGTTTTGTTATTGGGATTTGTATTAGATCGTTGGACGTTCGTACATCAACGAAGAGGGTATTTGGTTGTTTTTGGATGCATAAGCTATAGGTTCTAACCTATGAGCACTTCGTGTGCCGTTTCGGTTTTCGGAATTGATTTTAATAGCATTGCGATATGTGTTGATTTATAGGTACCTCATGTGGACTTCCGAGACGACGAAGCACATCGACTTCGGCTTAGCGAGGAGTATTGCAGGTGAGTAGATTTATATCTACGAGGGAAGTCGGGTGGATGGCGTTTAGCACCCCCGCAGTTATAAAATAGAAACCGATATAGAGAATATAGTCGGAGAAACCTATACTAGGAACCTACGGATGTGATTAAAGGTTTTAGTATGAAATGATATGATTGATAAGGATATCTCGAACAGATATATGAGGATATGAAATATGAATGTGAATCGCGATATATATATATATATATGGAGTGCAAGAGAATAAGTATGAGATTTAGAGTAGCATAATATGAGATCGATAAATACGACATTAGATTAATAAGATAGAATGTATATGTAAGATGACTTGATGTGAGATATTGATGCGATGAAAAGATTATACGATGAGATATGAAATGAGATGTATAAGGATATGACATGAGATCGATGAATATGATAAGATTGAGATGGATATGTTATGAGATCGGTAAAACGAGATATTTATATATGATTATGATAATAATGAGTGATATGCGTACGAGACGTTAGGTCCGTACCCTCATTGTCATATAGGTTGATAGAATCCATATTCGTTTAATGCCGCCATACGATGGATTACCATACGTGATGAGTTTTACCTGATGATTGATCCATACCCTTGACTAGAGGATGTCGTACGATGCATTATACTGTACGTGATGTTGTGAGGCTGGATGCCGATTGACTGATTCATCGACTCGGATATGTTATAGATATTGATAACCTCTGTCTACACTGCTTTGCTCAGCCTTTATGCAGATGTTAGATTAGATATGTATACTTATAACATTGCGCTCACGATCTACTTTCTGCAACATTCATGATATTCTCATTGAATTACATATACCTGTGCTAGTACACCTACACAATTATCGATGATGCGTATGTTACACTTACACAGATTGCCGGCTCACACACTTTCATCATCGATAATTGCTATGTCTTTTACACAGTAGAATTGCTACATCATGCCATAATATACTTGATATGCTCACATTTATGTTCTATGTTTGCATACATCATGCTTTATGATATTACGCATTGAGATGCTGTTTTCATGAGATTCTAGATTTGAGAACCGTGGTTATATTTCAAAGGAAATTATGTATTGTTTTAAAAACCCGGTTTCTCTTGTTATGATATTTCGAGACGTCCACCATGTGTTTTCTCGGTTATGAGTAATGTGATACCCGATTCGAGGAGCTGGATGAGGCCGTTTGCGGGTACATAGTGGACCCGGTATGGTACCCCGGGATAAGAAAGGTATGTTGTGTAGTAGACGATGAGCCTGGCAGAGAGACTACTAGCTACCGGTGATAGTATTTGGGCTCGGCGGTTATCCGGAGGATACTGACCGGAGTCGTGAGATGATATGGGCCGATCCGAACTGACGGAGCCCGTGGGCCGATCCTGACCGACGGAACCTGATATATGAGGATTTACGTGTCGATGTTGGACATGGGTTTCATGATGTTTTGAATGTCGATGTTGGACACTCAGGTTCCATTATTTTGATATATTGTTGATGGACACACGTTGATTGATATTATCATATTTACATGCATATGCTTTCATGATATTTACATCCATGATGTCGTTGTGTCATTGATGGACACGTAGATGTTATCCACATGCTTACAGGCATTGATTATATTGTTGAAACATATGCAGATACGGTCACTCTAGATATCATAGTATTACCTTTATGATATAGTTGACTTAGGAATTGTTGCTTTATTCGATTTCTACCTGATGATATTTTCTACTCACGAGTTGGCAACTCACCCCCGTTGTGCCACAGTTCTTGCAGGTTGACCGCATAGATCAGTAGCGGCATCGCTGGCACACAGCTTGCATTCGGGTGATTTGCTTTGTTAGGTGGTACATATTGGACTGTGCCACTCTTGTATTATTATTTCTATTGTATCTAGTCAACTCCATCAATCAAAACTAGTATTTGTATATATAGTAAGACTTAACAAGACTTGTGGTTGCGAGACTTAGAGCGATGGGTTATATGTTCGCTTGATGGGTTGATGTCTTGCTTTATTCTTTATCCTTTGTATTGATCTTCGCCGTTAGGCGTCGTATACTTATATTTCTGACTTGCGTGGTTGTGATTCCGCCGAGTGGCGAAGAGCTAGCTCCCGCTTGGGGATGTCTTTTATATTATCATGTATATGTGGTTTTGGATCAAAATATAAAAGGGAGGTGCTGCCCAACTTTTTAAAAGACGAAACATGTTTTTCAATTAGAAAAATCCACTTGCATTTTTCATGTTCCATTATCTATGCATTTAAAAAAAACATTTGATTTCATCGTACCTTTATTTCAAAACTTCACCTTTTTTATTTTCTTAAAAAGGTTTAGATTTCTGAGCTTCGGCTTACTTAATTTACGTTGCGCCTTTAGACGTTGCGTGATTTATGTGCCAGTCACGAACTAAATATTTGGGCCGTGGCACTTGCACAGTTAAATACCGCGATGAGCGAGAGAGAGAAAGGGAGACTTCCATATCAATCTCTACCAAATCCCGGCCACTAACAAAGTGCGAATATCATCCTTCAAAATCATAATGTGAGTGTCGTAACTACGTTGAGATCGGGAAGAGTGTTGAATAACAATATTGGTGAACAAGTTGAAGTTGATGACGATGAAACCCCGGCCACTACTTCTACTCCTATTTCGTCTAATCCAACATCTTCTTCCGAGCCTATTCTCCGTTCTTCACTAGGCTTAAACCCTCATCCTACTTCCTTGAAGGAATTACCATCTACAACTATCCCAAATCCAATTTTGGGATCTATTCCATCCCCCACAAACTTCTCCTCAAAAGTTGGACCCAACCCTTATTGATAAAGCTCATTTTCCACACAGGTTGAGGGCAAACAGACCAAGTCCCCAAATGGAGAAGATTGTGGATATTTTTAAGCAAATTAATATAAATATTCATCTCCTAGATACTATCAAACAAGTTTCTTCCTATGCGAAAGTTTTAAAGGACATGTGCACTAGGAAGAGGAAAACTCAAGTACCTAAAAAGGTTTTCTTAGCGAGTAATATGAGCAATTCTCTTACCCAATTGGTGCCCACGAAACGTAAGGACCGCGATTTTCCTACAATATCTATAACTATTGGGGGTAAGTATATCAATCGTGCTCTACTCGATTTAGGTGCTAGTGTTAACTTGCTTCCGTATTTGGCTTATGAGCTATTGGGCATAGGAGAGTTCTACGCATTGCACTCTTCAGATGGCCGATCGATCTATCACCCAACCTCGGGATGAGCTAGAAGACGTGTTAATCAAAGTCAAGGAATTTATATTCCCCGTGGACTTTATATTTATAAATGCACAGCCTGTAGCGAACCTACGAAACCAAATTCCGGTGATTCTGGGTCGACCTTTCCTAGCAATTTCAAACGCGATAATCAATTATCGTAACGGTTCAATGAATCTGTCCTTTGGGAAGATACCAATTGAGCTTAACATCTACAAGCTAGGAAGTCAACCATCAGAACCCTATGCTCATGTATGTTCTGTCGAAAAGATAGCTTCCGACAGTTGCGAATTTGAGGAGCTTCACGATTCTGATCTCGATGCCACTAATGTGTTAGGGTTTGATCCTACTATTTATTATACACGTGAAGACCCTTCTGTCGATAAGTCTACACCTAAATCCGAACCTTTTGACTTGTCGAATGATTTAGTTGAGCTATCCGTGTTTCATAACTCCCTTTCCGATGAGATTATCATTCAGAATTTTGATGAAAGTTTTGAAGATATTTTTGCTAAAAAACTCGCATTCCTAAAAGACATTGGAGTTGTGATGAATCAACCCCCACCCAAATAAGTCGAACCGCCACCCCATCTTTTTATCAAGAACAAGAATGCGAGTATTGCACCATCACTGTTTCGTCTCTACCAACCGAGACGTAAACCCGAGCTATTACGCTTCTTATCTTCCCACTTCTTCACATCTATGATCATCCACCAACTATGGTGTTACATTGATAAAATATTTGAATGGTTGGTGTTGACTTTTGGTCTTTGTAAAGCTTTAGATAGACCAATAACCTTACCCCCTCTTATAATTTTAAATGGTTAATACTGTTACTTAAGTTTGGGGGGGGGGGAGGAGAAAAATATTTTGGCTCTTGAAATAAAAACAAATTTTTACAAAATTGTGAGCCAAAAATAAGTTTAGGGGAGGATTTTACTGTCATTAATTCTTGTCCCCGTTACTAACTTTTCCTTCCAAGTCTACATGTTTTAAGCTTAACAGATGACATCAGTGAGGACACTGCTGCAAATAGGTTTGGAGGAGGTTTGTGCTTATTCACGCATCATTTTGCATTATACTAAATAAAAGCACAAATTTTTTTTTTTTTGATAATGAAAGTTAGAGAGTGAAAAATACATATGAAAGATAGGAAAAGGTTTAAAAAAAGCAAGACAATTAGATGTTTTAAAACGAAACTAGTAATAGGTAGTCATGAGCCGCTGTCCCAAGGGTTAGTAAGATGAAGGGAATCACTAATCTGAGAATAGAATTGAGTCTGAAAAATAGTCTCTATTCTTGAGTCCAAGCATCTGAACGTTGATACTCTACTATATGCACTTGCACACATCTTGAAACTTGGGATAGTAGAGAATACCTTGAAATGCTCTTGTCAAAAAGCCTTAGTATGAAGGAAAATAAATATATAAAAAAATATTAATGAAAAAATGGTGAAGAAAAATGAACACTGGTTTTGTAATTACTTAAGGCAGCATAAAAAAATATAGCGAGGGTGCCTTATCGCCTAGTGTCTTAGACCAACTGGTTTGGGAGCCACTGCTAAGCCTTAGGTGTTGCAAGACTAGGATATTGCTAATTACGTCTTAAAAGAGTGAGCACATTTGGTAATCGGTTGGTTAGTACCTCAAGAAGTATTAACGGTCGCTTGAAGAATGTGTGAGCAATTCCATCTATAAAATATTCACCGACTAAAAAGTACTGAGGAAGATGGACAAGAGTATGATAGTTTGAATTGAATTCTCTAAGTGTAGGGATGTCTTTTACACACACGTAGGGGTATATGATCTATGTTTGGAAGAAAGGTAGGGAGGAAGACTAAAGGCGATGTTTTATTGAGGGATGATATGATTTCTAATATCTTTTCATGACTATTAAGATAGAGCTCATATATACTAAAAAGCTAGTGGAGTTTTAAACTCTTATTTTCAAGTTGTTTCTTTTATATATTCTTTATAATTGTACGTAACTTGCATCATCATTCTTTTATTATGGGATTTTGTGGGTGTAATCCGCCGAAAATCCTCAGGAGACAACACTCCTCCTACTAGGGACACGTAGAGGTTTAAAAGCTTGATGCACGTGCTCAGTGCAATCGTGTTACCTATGAAAGTGTGCTAGGTTTTTCTTCTTTCTTTTTCTTCATCTTCTCTTTAATAACTAGTTTGCTCGGGATGATCAAAATTAAGTTTGGGGGTATTGATTTATACTTATTCACGCATCATTTTTTAAATTATACTAAATAAAAACACAAAAAAAAAATTTGATAATGAAAGTTAGAGAGTGAAATATACATATGAAAGATAGGAAGAGATTTAAGAAAAGTAAGAAAATTAGATGTTTTAAAACGAAACTAGTAATAAGTAGTCATGAGATGTTGTCCCAAGGGTTAGTAAGATATAAGGGAATCACTAATCTGAGAATAGAATTGAGTCTGAAAAATAGTCGATATTCTTTAGTCCAAACATTTGAATGTTGATACCATACTATATACACTTACACACATCTTGAAACTTGGGATAGTAGAGGATGCCTTGAAATGCTCTTGTCAAAAAGTCTTAGTATGAAGGAAAATAAATATATAAAAAAATATTAATGAAAAAATAGTGAAGAAAAATGAACACTGGTTTTGTAATTACTTAAGGCAGCATAAAAAAATATAGCGAGGGTGCCTTATCACCTAGTGTCTTAGACCAACTGGTTTGGGAGCCACTACTATGCCTTGGGTGTTGCAAGACTAGGATATTTCTAATTACGTCTTAAAAGAGTGAGCACATTTGGTAATCTTAAAAGAGTGAGAACGTTTGGTAATCGGTTGGTTAGTACCTCAAGAAGTATTAACGGTCGCATGAAGAATGTGTGAGCAATTCCATCTATAAAATATTCACCGACTAAAAAGTACTAAGGAAGATAGACAAGAGTATGTAGCTTGAATTGAATTCTCTAAGTGTATGGATTTCTTTTACACACACGTAGGGGTATATGATCTATATTTGGAAGAAAGGTAGGGAGGAAGACTAAATGCGATGTTTATTGAGAGATGATTTGATTTCTAACATCTTTTCATGACTATTTGTCACGACCCGAAATAGCACGTGACTGGCCCTTGAATCATATAAAGTCTATACGACCCCCTCTAAGCCAAAAGCCCAGAAATCTAAAGCCATTTTAAATAATAAATAAAGGAAAACTAGTTTTAAAGAAGTGAAGAAAACATGTTTTTAAAACAAGGTTTTTAAATAAGTAAGCTGAATATGCATTTTAAAAAAATCCTGACGTCTTTTCTGAAAATTTCGGTAGAGTTTCCTTTGTAAATACTGGCCCCGAACGGGGTACAACATGAATAATAAATGCATAGTGATAAAAGACATCCCCAAGCGGGAGCTAGCTCTTCGTCAATCGACGGTCACAACCATGCAAGCAATATAATATACAATGCCGAAGGGCGAGGATCAAAACTTAAAAGGAAACTCAAAATCAACAAGAAAACCATAATACTACAACGCACGACTCTAAGGTCAAAATAATACACAACTGGTTTTCCAAGTCTGTAACAATATACAAGTTTGGTGGAAGGAATTTACTAGATACAACTGAAAATAAATAAGTACAATGGTGGTCACGATGCGAGTGAACCCACCTACCAAAGCCATCACCCAGAAAGGAAACAGTGTGCCAGAAAAGCAGCAAAGAAACCTGTACGGCAAAAACCTGCAAGAACTGTGGCACAACGGGGGTGAGTTGCCAACTCGTGAATAGAAAATATCACAGAGCAGAAATCGTATGTATGACTCAATCCTAGGTCAATACGATCAGTAATAATATATATCCTTAATATGATAAAGTCTGAAGTAAGATAAGGTGGCAAGGGTAAACATCTATACATCAGTGTAATACCAAGTGCTCGTGTCAGTACCTCAGATAGCAACATATCATAAGTATAAGGTATGATCAGTGTAATCGATGTCAACTATATCAGGAAGTCTATGAGCATGTAGATATCATTCAACTATGTGATTAATGTCATCAATGTCAACTATATGTATGTGGATCTCGTCCACGTGTCACCCAATGACACAAAACATCATGCATGTAAATATCATAAAGCAGATGCATGGAAGTATAAGGATGTAAATCAACGCGTCCCTCACGACACATCAAAATAATGGAACCGGAGTGTCCATAATCGACACTCGAAAACATCATGAAACCTGTGCCCAGCATTGGCACGTAATCCTCATATATCGGGCTCCATCAGTCCGGATCGGCCCACGGGCTCCGTCAGTCCGGATCGACCCATATCATCTCTCGACTCCGGTCGGTATTCTCCGGATATCTGGGAGCCCAAATACTATCACCGGTAGGTAGTGGTCCTTCTAGCAGGGTCATCGTCATCCACACGAAATCTCTCTCTCGCCCCGGGGTACCATACTTTGTCCACCATGTATCCGCAATCGGCCTCATCCGCCTCCTCGAATCGGGTTTCACATGTCGCTGTAAGAACCGAGAAAACACATGATGGACGTACTGAAACATCATATCAAGGGTAACCGGTTTTTTTTTAAAACAATACATACTCTCTTTTGAAATAACCACGGTTCCTAAATCCAGAAATATCATGGAAAGAACATATCTCAATGCGTATAATCATAAAGCATGATGTATGCGACATATAAAAGAAATGTAAGCATATCCGTATATCATGCAACATAAAACAGTAATATGCACGTATCGAGCGAAAACCGCTCCTTTAAAATGAATCAGTTTTTAAAATGTATCTTGCGGTTCCAAAATCTCCAAATCAAGCCAGAATCATCTATTTATGTGCAAATACGTATGTATGTAATTATGGGTGTACAATATGTGTGTACGTAAGTATGAGTGTACAATATGTATATACGCAAGTATGAGTGTACAATCTGTATGTACGCAAGTATGACATGCAAGGGGTCATATCCTGATGCAACAATCCTACTGTGTAGTGACATGGTAATTATCGATGATGAATTGTGTGAGCCAGCAAGCAGGTGTACGTGAAACATACGCATCATCGATAATGGTGCTGGTGTCCTAACAGCATGGGTTTAATATAACAATAAACACATTTACATATGCAATGCGATGCAAATAGCAAGAAATGCGGAAATCGAACAATAAACGTAACAGTGAAGAATCTACATCAATATGTAAATGTCATACGGTCATGCCATTTGAAATAAGACAAATCGAGGTTTTTAGAAAAATAAGAGCTACGGTGTTTTTAAGAAAAGATACGTCTTTTTAAAATATCCGTAGAATCCCTTAGCCTGTCTTTAAAATACTCACGATTCGTTAGTTTTGAAAAATAGGTATGACTCGGGTCCAGTCTAACATCTACATGTAAACTACCGATCTAACTAACAAGCTAATCGAAGGGTATGGAGACCATCTAAATCCGGGTCGATATATATATAAATATAATAGTCGATGATCCCGTCTCAATAGTATCACATACGATACGGTATACAATATGACATCCTTAAGTCAAGAGTGCGGATCAATCATCAATATATAGCTCGTACGTAGATCTGTCGTACGGCATCCCTACATCTGGGTACGGGTCAAATATCACATTTATCTCATCAATTATCTGGTATTCTTATCATCATATCTCATGAACATGAGCACTGATCTAATTCTAGTACAAACTGATACCATCTATATATATGTGCATGTATAAAAACACACGTCCAAAGGCCCGCTAAAATCTCATGTCGTATCTCAAAATACGAACCACATCATATCACCGATCTCATGGCACCATGCCCAATCTCATCGACTCATCTCCAGATATCATCCACTATCCTCATCATCTATGTGTAGGTATACGTGTGTATATATACATAGTCCCATACCTATGTGTGTGTATATATATAAACATATCCCCATATACGCACAAGTATAATAAGTAAACATGTGTGTGCATGTGAGTGTAAACCTATTCTAGGGTTCGCGACTAAGAAGCTATACTAGTTCACTTCTAATAACCCTAACTAACCATGAACACATAATCATATCTTGAATATCCATGTCACACATAAGGCTATCATATAGTGTGTGTGTGTGTATATATATATATATATTGCATACTATACATCGAACTGCGGGGTGCTATACGCCATCCACCCGACTTCCCCCGTAGATATAATCTACTCACCTTGACCTTCGCTTGCCGATGTCGACGTCGCCACGCGCTTGCTTGTCGTCTTGAAGTCTTCACGAGGGTACCTACACATCATAGCGTATCGTATCGCATTAAAAACCAAGTCGAAACCAAAACGACACGCGGAATTCGCATAGGTCAAAACCTATGGTTTGCCCTCGCAAAACAACCCGATATCAATCGTTATAGACGTACAAACATCACATGATTGAGATAAAGCACAATTACTAAAATCCAGAATTTAAAATACGCAAAACCATAACTCGAATCAAAATAGCAACACATGTACTCAGTCCCGGATTTTGATTAAGGTGCAAACAATGTTCCAAAACAATACTGGAGTGATGTATAAAGTGTAAATGAGCTATGGAAGCAACCAGAACCCCCGACTCAACAATGTGGCCGGCCCCCTACCCTCAAATTCCGGCGACCTCGGCCATGGTAGGGAGTTGGGGTGTCATCTCTTCAGTGTGTTCTCCTAATGTCCAAAATAGGTTAATGGTCTTGCTAGTTTTTCCAGTAAGTGTCTAGGGTCACTCCAGATTCCCTGAAGGCTACCAATCTAACACAAAAACCAAGATTTGGTATATAAAGTTTAAGTCGTATCAATGTCATAATACTACATTGTAGGAAATTGGTCCCAGATTTGGATGATGGTGAAAACCATGTGAGCAAACAACACTGGGGTGATATATAGGGTATATGTGACCTACAGAAGAAACCTGGACACTACCCCACACAAAGTAGCCGAGCCCTCTCCCATGCAAAACCGGTCCCGCCGGCCTGGGGGTCCCTATTGTGGTTCGTCCTTCTACAGTGGGTTCCTATGGTCTCAAATTGGTCTCTGGAGTTGTTTATTTTTCCAGTAAAAATCCCAGTTCATTCCAGATTTGCCTGCACTCTCAAAGTTCACAAACCGACATTGAAAAGTTCTGTAAATCCGTATTTTTAGGTTTCAGGTTTGGTTAGGTCTGGTTTTGGACAATTGGGGAGTTTAACCCTCTCTAGGGTTTCCAAACATCACCAAACTTCGCCAAATCGATACCAAACTTGAAAAGAGGCTTAAGAAACCGAAACACTACACTTTTGTGAAAGGATATACCTCATTTATCACCCATGAATCCTCCACAACGCCAAAATGGAAGCTTTCTTGGTCCATAGTATAGCTTGTGAGCTTGTGCATCTTTTTTGTGAAAGGGAAATGTACTTTTGAGGTGTTTCTCATGGTGTTTTGAGGAGGTGAAGAGGGGGAGGAGGTAGGGCGGCGGCAGCAGCAGTAAGGAGAGGGAGGGGAGAGGAAAAATGTGATGAAGATTGTGAGATGAGTGTATGACCAAGTCAAAGATAACCCCCACCTTTCTCTCTCTCACCCATACCTATTATTCTATTCCATTATCTTTTCTGTTCCTTTCCTTTTCTTTTTCTTCTCTCCTCAATAGTAAACCCAAAACAAATACCCATACACCCCAAATCATGTAGGAAAATGTAACAAGTGTGAAAAAAATGGCATGTGCACAAAACACGCTTAAAGTCCGAATAACGATTTTTAATTGCGATTAGCACTAAAATAGTGTCAAATAAATCATAAAATTTCATAATTTGCATAAATCACATAAAGCACCCTCATTTTATTAATTTCCAAAATTTTCAAAATTTTCCCCCAATTTATTGGTATTTAATTATACCGTCTCATTAAAATATTCAATATAATATTATTTAATTATAAAAATTCCAAAAAATAATATTTTTTTTTTGAAATGTTACAATCTTCCCCCCTTAAAGAAATTCGGTCCCCGAATTTAAATTTAAACCCCTCAATACCAAAACATTTCAGTAAAAGTCCAAATCGTTGGGGCTCCGAAATCATCAATACATAAAACGTATCACAGCGCAATGCACGCGCATGAACAATGAGTAGATAACTCAAAATCAAAACTCCGTCAAGCATCTCGCAATCATCGGAGTCATGGTGAAGACACAAATGTCAAATCCAATACGAAAACCAATATGATATAATTCAGAACCATACATGTAAATATCAAATTTATACATGTAGATATCTGAAGAAAATGCATACCAAATCATTTTTAAGTCGCTGAGCGATGCGCAAAACAGTGCACATTGGCGGACGTCTCGAGTAAGAAAATAACTCTCTCTATATATATCCTTTGTCTAAATGCACGTACCGCCGTTTTGAAAACAATTTAGAAGGGTTTTCTTGTTTTAAACGTTTCGTGTCATATCAGACACGTAGGTAAATACTGAGACTATACCTCCTTTGTTGGGAATCCCTTTGATAACTATCAATGCATGCAAAATATATCCAGGTACTATGCTCTGACTAGTCCTGTCCAGTACGAAAACAAATAGCAAATATCATAAAAATGTACTGCTCCCTAAGAAATCAATCCCAAAATATGCATATGAATGCTACGTGCGTCTGGTGCGCACGGAAATCAAAATCCATATATGTTCCATACATGTGCACAGAAACAACATCTAAGTGCATCGGGTGTGCACGAAACATCTGTCAAGGGCAACAGGTGTGCCGGACAGCAAATATCAGGTGCATCTGATATGCATGAAGAATCTCGATTTAGTGCATCCGGTGTGCACCAAAATCGCATCCCATAACATGCGCCCAACATGCGCGAAAATCCAAATCAGGTGCATCCATCATGCACGAATAAAATCTAAATCATGTGCATCCAATATGCACGAAATCACGAAATCCAATATCAAACGCCGAACATGCGCAAAATCCAACCCAAGCGCGCCAAATAAGCGCAAAAATCCAAATCAAATGCACAGAGTGCACGAAGTCAACATTAAAATCATAATCGAAATCAATGGTATACAATAAAGCTCAATCCAAATCAGGTATACCGCGGTATATAATCTTACAACCATGTGCATCAGCGTGCACAAATCAAATCAAAACACTAAAAGTGCATGAAAACTATGCCAAAAGCATAAGTCAAATCATATGCATAACATAGGCATGAAATCAAAATCAACATATCTAATGACATCAAACTGAACTCAGGTGCAACAAACGCACAAATATAAATCCGGTGCAATAAATGCACGAAATATAAATCTGGTATGATAAACGCACGAAATATAAATCTGGTGCGACAAACGCACGAAATATAAAACCGGTGCGACAAACGCATGAAATAGAAAACTGGTGCGACAAACGCACGAAATATAAAACTGGTGTGACAAACGCACGAAATATAAATCTGGTGCGACAAACGCACGAAATATAAAACTGGTGCATCCTGTGCAAGAAATACAAATAAACTGCATCCTGTGCACAAAATCCCAATACAGTGCATCTTATGCACAAATACCAAACAATAACTCAAATGGGTAAATAGCAACACCGAGAGTACCAAGGTGTAAAAAAAATCATAAACGTGTGCAACTGCGGGCACAACACACATATCAATGCACTATAAGCACATATAAGTTATACCGAGTGCAAAAACCAAATCGTGTGCATACCATGTGCACGAAATCAACCCAACTGTATGGAATCCATGAAGTCATAAGCATGTGTAGCCAAGGCACCAAAAACGATATCAGGTGCAATAACTGTGCACAAATCATAAATCAACACAACGGTGTATAAAGCATATCTCAAGTGTATTAACTATGCGCAAAATATAAATACCCAGTAGGTGCAACCATGGTGCACGAAAACAAATATCATGTAACTCAGTCATCAAGACTAAATCATGCGAATAGATCGCCCAAAATACCGAAATCCAAGGCGACGGATGCGTGATAATCGAATCACCAAATCACAAATCATAAATACCGTCGTCGATATTTCCTCCTTCGCGGTCGAGAAGGTGTCGGAGCATCCAATGCTAGCAGAGCAAGATATCTACTTGCCTCCTATCCATGATCTGGTGCCTGATGCTTTTAGGCTCTTGTCTCTCACTGTGCATTGTTAGATATATAGCTCCTCGGCTCAGCAGACCAATATGGAATGACGACGGAAACAGTCCCGCTCTGGCACAACCTCTACAGATCTCTGGCCAACTATCTCGTCGACGATGCCGCACTCTGGCCTGCTGGGTGTGTGCAATGTGACCGCTCCTGGGTCCAAGTCTCCTCGTATAGTATTCCAGAAAGGTTCTGTCGAAGCCTCTCTCAAATCTCGTTTCTACCGAATTGCCCGGAAGTTACCACCCTTTTTTATATCTGTTTCTTGTTCCAGAACGGTTGCATTCTAATCATGACTCCTTCTGGAAGATATATCAATAATCAATGCCTTTGCATGCATATCATTCACGACCCGAAATTGGCATGTGACGGCCCTAATACTACGCAACGTCTGCAGGCGTAACACAGTAAAAGAAAGCCAAAATCAAGAAATCTAAACCAGTAAAAGGCAAGAAAAGATAAGAAACATTGTTTAAAAGTCTTTGAAATCACAACCCAAATTCTTTAAAAATCCAACTTTATTTCCTTTAAAATTTTGGCAGCACCTCCTTTGTAAAAGCTAGCCCCAAAAAAATGGGTACAACATAAATATAAAGCAAAGCATCCCCAACGGGAGCAAATCCACGCCCAAAGGCGGAAAACAACTACCACAACAAATATTCGATGCCGTAGCGAAGAAATAAAAGACGGTAGAAAAGAAACTGTATAAAAGACAACAAGTCACAAATAATATACAATATCGTCCTCACCAAGTCTCTAAGTCAACAAGAAAATATTAGATGGAGAGTACAGAGATACAATGAATATACAATACAACGAATAACCACAAAACCCACCTAAGCAAACTGCACACTGTGAGCTGACGCGGTATCCGTACCAAAAGATGATAAGATGTGTGATAATAGCCTGCCTCTGACTATCCTGAGGAACACCTGCAAACACTGTGGCACAACGGGGGTGAGTTGCCAACTCGTGAATAGTAAATAACATATGCAGGTAATCGCGAGTATGCACGTACAGCGTGAATCTAACATGTGCAATTAATAGCAATAAAAAGTCATATGAATGCAATAATCATGAAAGGTACACTAGCAGGTACAACAAATACATGAAGCAATGCATATGAATAAAGGTTTGTAAATGCAACAGTCATGAAAGGTACTCTAACAGGTACTACTAATACATGAAGAAATGATATGAATAAAGGTATGTAAACGCAACAGTCATGGAAGGTATTTTAACAGGTACACTAATGCATGAAGCAGTGCATAAACAGTAAATGTAGAGTATGGAATGAAATATGTCATTTCCACGGAATCCTGATATCGTGGTATGATCAAAATCCATCAAGACAATCCAAATCCCAATTTCCTCAAATCAACCCCCAATTTGGCTATCATATCAAGTAAGTCTCACACATCCTTAATGTACAATATCAAGTAGATCTCACATATCCCGTATGTACAATATCAAGTATATCTCACATACCCCGAATGTACAATATCAAGTAGATCTCACATATATCCTGTAATCAATATCAAATAAATTCTCAAATGTCCTAAATCCAATGTCAATGAGTCCTTTACATTCTAGGTATATTTGCATGAATAAATATGATGATGTATATAATTTAATGTCAATACACATATATTAGCGTCACATTCCACTAATATTGGTATAAGGGCATATATAACAGCGGCCTAAACCCCTGTTATATATACAAAGAAGTAAAAAGAAATATCATGAAACCAATATATCAAGCATCGACACAGAAATGCAGGTCTATCAGGTGCTGTCACCACGACTGGCACCCTGATAGGTACGTATCATACGCTATACCGAAAGCTCGAGTGCCTAGCTCTGACCCTCGCCTCTCGACGTATCTATACGTACATGACTCCCGTCGGTATCCCCATGATAACCGCTAAGTCATTGGTAATGTAACCGGATAGTATGGTTTCCCTAAGCCTCATCGCCTGACACCACGACATCGTTCTTGCTTCGGGGTACCTTCGGGCCCCACCATGTACCCGCACACGGACCCCTCCTTTCCTCTCGTGGGGTATACACATCGTAAACGACAAATCTCATGGTGGCTGCTGAAATATCATATCAAGGGAAACCGGGTTTTTCAAATAATGCATAATTTCATGAACTACCGCGGTTCCCAAATCCAGAAAACATCATGAAAAATCCATATCTCAATGCGAAAATCCATGAATAAAGTATACGCATCATAAATCTGAAATGCGAGCATATAAAGGAAAAGTAGCAATTAACTGTAACAAGTTAATATAATATCATGCGGTTCCTAATTTCTCCAATTTTAAAATAACATCAAGTAAAGGTAAACATGTAGCTATAACCAGATATATGTGCAACATAAAGGTATAGCAAGATATATGTATCTACCTATAAGTAATGATGCAGTATACCCCCTGGGTATAAGTGAATAGGTGTGCAAGGTATACCTGTAGCTATGTCATAAAGTGTGCATGTACATATCACTAATGGTACGATACTCTATAGGTATACAGGTATCTAACACGTAAGTATGTCAGAGCATATATGTAAGCATGTAGGTATACAGGTATGCTATAAGTCAATGCGTAAAGAAATATGAATCAAAGTCTCAATGTCCCTAACCAAGCAATATCATATCTATAAGTGGGTTGTGTATGACATGGCAATTATTGACGGTGTGTGTAGCATACAATCTGTGCTCGTGCAACATGAATCGTCAATAATATGTGTAGTGTTCTAAGGATACTAGTCCAAGCACAACAATATCTAAGTAATAGGGTAAATACGTAATTCTAAATATGACATAGAAGATGCGACAAATAATAAAGTCTCTATCCCTGACACATAACGCCATACGGGCGATTCCCCTGTAGATGTTAAATCTACTCACCAATGCTCCTGGCTAAGTGAAGCCTACCACCTGTTTTCCCTTGTCGTAGCGTCCGAAGTCCCCGCTTGCGAACCTAAAATTTCACAAACACATCACATAAGAAAATATCCTACATCGACGAAAAGACATCGAAACGCAAGAATAACGCCCTGAAAATTACACTGGGCGCTTAGCGCATCTATCACGCACGACATCGGCCAAAAACCCTAATTGGGGTCGCTAAACTAAAAAACACAAGTCTAGACCCCGATCGTCCCGATCGCGCAACACAATATAAAAATTACGAGGACTACAATAGATATAACCTCGCAACGCCCAATCGAACCCACGTCGGAAAAACCCCGAAATCTAGTAAGCAACCTATCGCAATATTTCGCACTAGTTTCAAGCTAACGCATATCTAGCGATTATAAACACCTTAAAATAGCTTAACTAAGCTATAAAAACCATTTCTATATTTTTAACACTTGCTAAATAAATTTTTGCAAAAACCTAGTATGCAAAATTGCATAATTAAACAAAGTGTTCATTAGCAAAACTTAACATTTTCTACTAGGTTAATCTTCTCCAAAACACAAATTAACACTTAAAATAAACATTAAACACATAAATCAAGTTTTACCCTAACTAGATTATCATAAAATTCAAGTCTTGAATTTCAAACATGAAATTAAAAGCTTAAATAAACAATTAATATGCTAATTAGAAATTTAGAAACAACAAAAAGGATTAGGGTTAGGGTTTTATACCTCCACAAAATATCAAAACCAAGAAACCAAACTCATCATCTTTTCCGCCAAAATGATGTTTTGAATGAAGATCCAAGCTGCTTTTGTGAAAAAGAATGAAGGAAAATGAATATATTTGAGTTTTTTGTGATTTTATTTGGATTTTTCATGATTTATTTGATGCAAAATGAGTTGAAAAAGAGTGGGAATGATAAGGGGAAGCAAGGGGAAGGGAACGGCCGGCCAAGGGGGTGAGGGGGGTATTTTTGTGAATTTTTGTGAAGAAAATGCTAGGAAAAAGAGTAATAAATGCTAATAATTGCTATATGCCACCTTTACACATTTTCTTTTCTTTTTAAAATAAAACCTTTTGCGCTCCAAAAAATATCTAGATATTTAAAAAGAAGTTTCCAAAATATTCTAGTGACAAAAAAATAATTTATTCTCAATAGAAGAAATTTCCCGATTTACATGCACCAAATACCGTTTAAAATAATATTTTATTTGGGAAAAATTCTATCTGAACCAAAACCTCCCAAATACCCCTAAAGTTCACGCACAAGCTTTATTTTAGCTAAAAAAGGTGCCAGCAAGCTTATAGGGACGTTTGATCGAAATCGGGTTAAAACGGAAAATACCGACAATTTTGCCCTAAAACGGGAAAATTCGTAAAATGATTTCCGAAACGTTACAATCTCCCCCCTTATAAAAATTCATCCTCGAATTAAAAATTTTTACTAAGCGTACCTTCAAAGAGAGGATTACTAAACTCTCATATCTCGTTCGCAGCCTCCCAAGTGATTACCTCACTATACGGTTACGTCCAAGAAAAACTCTTCACAGATGGCAAGACTCTTGACCGAAATTTCTCCACCCGCCTAGCCATTAACACAATTAGCTGCTGGTGAACGAAAGATCGCGTCCAAGCTAAATGGTCTGGTGCTGAATCATGTGAGAAAGCTCATGAAGGTAATTGCAAAGTATCGACACAAGGAATACGGGGTGAATACTCAATAATCTGGGCAGAAGTGCCAAATTAAAGGCAACGGAACTAACTCACTTTAAGGATCTCGAAAGGACCTACAATTCTGGGTAAGCTTCCCAAAACTCAAAACGTCCTTCATCGGAAAAATCCGTAGGAATACATGATCTCCCACTGCGAACTCGAGCCTGCGATCACCATAGTCGGCATAAGACCTCTGTCCGCACAGGACCGTCATCATCCTCACCTGAAACAGCTGGATCATTTCCGAAGTCTCTAGACTAGCTGGGGTCCAAAAGTCTTACTATGCAGAGTCAGAAAAACAGACTGGAGATCGACACCACCTAACAAACAAAACTTAAAGGTTGCCAATTGGAATGTCTCCTGATAACTGCTATCGAAGGAGAGTCCTAACAATGGCAAGTGACGATCCCAACTGTCGACAACAATTAGTACGTATGCACGAGTATAACCTCTAGAGTCGGTATAGCCCGCTCTCACAAAACCACCATCCTGCGGATGGAAAGACGGAGCTAAAGCTCAACCAGTACCCAAGGCTTCCTGAAGCTCCTGCCCAAGACGGCAAGCGAACAGGGTGCCTTCATTGGATACGACCCATGAAGGAACTCCGTGCAACACACAAACTTAACAAAGAACAACTGAGCAAACTGAGTATAACCGGACAACAAGCATCCGAATGGAGTCACACCCTGACTAAACCTGGGTATACGCCATAACGAATATTCATGGAGATCTGCTCCCATTTCCACTTCGAAACGGTTTAAGGTTGCAACTCTCCAGCCGGTCTCAAATGCTCAACCAAAACACACAACAAGACAACACCTTGAAACGAAATCCGAAACTTCTCTTTACATCCTTGCCCACCCGTAACTATCTCACAAGTCACGTCGAATGCTGGTGGAACTTGAATGAGTATAGAGAGTTGACAGATGTGACTGCTCTAGGATTTCACGTCTCTACCCAATAATATCAGGTACACAAACGCATCCCTAAACTCATCGCACCCTTGTCACAAATCAAGGACTCCGAATCATTACCCAGTCAAGTATGCTCAAGTATTTCTGACGAACGAGCATCGGCGGGCAGTGTCTCGCGAAAGCGATTAAGAAAAAGTGGTCGGGCGCGGACATGAGCAAGCCGTCCCCTCAGTAGAGACGAACTTAAGCTGTGCTCCACGATCGCACAAGAACTGTGAATCTGCAGAAGACTATCTCAACAATCAAAATCTGCTGCAGGAAGGTGTACATTAAGCTCTGATAGTCCGTGAAAATCTGACACGACTCTCGAACAAGTAGTGTCTCCAAATCTCCAATGCAAGACCACTGCGGCTATCTCCAGATCGTGAGTGGAATATCCTGCTAGTACTTCCTCCAAATGTAGGGAAGCAAAAGCGATAACTCTATAGTGTCACCTCAGTACATAATCGAGCCCCACTCGCGAAACATCACAGTTAAAACAACAAAGTCGTCCGAACCAAAAAGCAAGAAGAACTGGTGCAGTTGTTAACCGAATCTCCAACTGCTGAAAATCTCCGCACGCATGCCTCAGTCCAAAGAAAAAGAAACCTCCTTTCAGGTCAGTCCAGTCAACAGTGCAGCACTACACTAGCAATCCTGCATGAAACGGCGGTAAAAACCTGCTAAGCCCAAAATCTGCGGACTTCCGTCCCGTATACAAGTCTGGGTCAAAGCTGTATGGCCTCGATCTTCCTTGGAACCATACGAAAACCATCTCCCGTAACTACAAGAACTAGGAGTCAACACAACAAGCCTGAAGGAACACTCCGAGAATCTAGCAAACCGCTGAGGCTCTCCCAGTATCTGCAAATCAAATCCTCAAGTGCTGCTCCTGTCCCTCAAGACACATTAAATAGACCAGAATGTCTTAAATAACACAACAATAACTGGTCGAGGAACGGCTTGAAGAAATCCGGTTCATCACATCTACGAATGCTGCTAGGGCATTGGTGAGTCCAATGACACACCAGCACACACAAAGCCCGTAGCACACACAAGGCAGTCTTCGGAATGTCATCACTCCGAACCCGCAACAATGATGACATGATCCCCACAACTTAGAAAACGTCTCGCACTCTGGAGCTGATCGAAGAAATCGTCAATGCGAGGTAAATGATACCTATCCGCACCTTAAGCCGGTTCAATTGACGATTTATCAATACACAACCTTAACTGCCGTCCTTCTCCTTGACGAACAGAAATAGGAGCTCGTCAAGGCGAAACACTCAGACGCACAAGCCCCCCAACAAACAACTTTGCAGCTGATCCTTAAGCTCCCTAAGCTTCGTCGGCTCATCTGGAACGATGTCGAAAAACTCTCGTACGATAAGAACCCGGTCCAACAAACCCACTATGGCTCCGGTATCACGAATGAACGCCAAGAATCCTCGACATCCTCTCCTCAAATGCCGACCAGCGAAAAAGGCTGAATTCGAGCTGTGAGAGGCGGCACCACTGTCCCCCTGCACAACAAGAACTGACTTGCCGGAAAAACAAACCCGACTGTTTCCTCGCGGTAGTCCACAGACGCCTAGCACGTAACTAACTAGTCCATGCCCAGGAGAACGTCAAATCCAACATCTCTAGAAGGATCAAGTGATGGATAAATCTCCTAACCGATTGGCATACGACTGAAATACGTGTCGCGCAATAAAATAATCGCTGACAAAAGTTAACACAACAAACGGCTGATCTAGCTAACACGAATCCTCTCGTCCCAAACTTCTGCTACTCCCGCAACGGTCACGAAACCTATCTCGACGACTAGTCCTCTGTCTCTGGGTTGGTACACCGGTACGAGTCCTCCACTGTTCCGGAACTCTCAGAGTCTCTGGAATACGTGTCTTGTAAACTAGGGCTGCATCCACTGGTGCTATGTAAGTGACGGAATACTGTGTGCTGATCGCAAGGAACAACTGGGTAGCAGGGTTGAAAACCTCCTGTCGCTGCGCTCGAATGGCCTCAACCAATGAACTCATCGTCTGGCGCATGTCATGCATCTCTGCCAGAAGCCTAGCGATACTATTTGTCGAAGGTGGATCCGTCTACACCTGTGCAACGAGCGTGCCATCCTGGTCAGTCCTTGACCCACCCGAGTCAACTCTGACCTCGGCCCTCGCTGCACCTCACTGAGTCCCCATAGTCGTCGGCGGCAAAGGCTATAAATAGGGATAGGATTCGATATGAACACGGAAATAGAATCATAAGGATATGAATCATCAAGGAAGGAATTTCAAGTAATTGTACTTAGGTCACTTTAGGCGGAGTACTGCATCGTGAGTATGCTGCAGACATACACACACTACGTTACTCTGCTTAAGCTACCTACTCTATCATATCAAGGTCATCCTACACTCCGTAAGGTAAAAACCTAGCGCTCTGATACCAACATTGTCACGATCCAAAATTGGCACATGACGGTCCTAATACTACGCAACGTCTACAGGCATAACGCAGTAAAAGAAAGCCAAAACCCAGAAATCTAAACCAGTAAAAAGCAAGAAAAGATAAGAAACATTGTTTAAAAGTCTTTGAAATCACAACCCAAATTCTTTAAAAGTCCAACTTTATTTCCTTTAAAATTTTGGCAGCACCTCCTTTGTAAAAGCTAGCCCCAAAAAAATGGGTACAACAAAAACATAAAGTAAAGCATCCCCAACGGGAGCAAATCTACGCTCAAAGGCGGGAAACAACCACCACAACAAATATACGACGCCGTAGCGAAGAAATAAAAGACGGTAGAAAGGAAACTGTATAAAAGACAACAAGTCACAAATAATATACAATATCGTCCTCACCAAATCTCTAAGTCAACAAGAAAATATTAGATGGAGAGTACAGTGATACAACGAATATACAATACAACGAATAACCACAAAACCCACCTAAGCAAACTGCATACTGTTAGCTGATGCGGTATCCGTACCAAAAGATGATAAGATGTGTGATAATAGCCTGCCTCTGACTATCCTGAGGAACACCTGCAAACACTGTGGCACAACGGGGGTGAGTTGCCAACTCGTGAATAGTAAATAACATATGCAGGTAATCGCGAGTATGCACGTACAGCGTGAATCTAACATGTGCAATTAATAGCAATAAAAAGTCATATGAATGCAATAATCATGAAAGGTACACTAGCCGGTACAACTAATACATGAAGCAATGCATATGAATAAAGGTATATAAATGCAACAGTCATGAAAGGTACTCTAACAGGTACTACTAATACATGAAGAAATGATATGAATAAAGGTATGTAAACGCAACAGTCATGGAAGGTACTTTAACAGGTACACTAATGCATGAAGCAGTGCATAAACAGTAAATGTAGAGTATGGAATGAAATATGTCATTTCCACGGAATCCTGACATCGTGGTAGGATCAAAATCCATCAAGACAATCCAAATCCCAATTTCCTCAAATCAGCCCCCAATTTGGCTATCATATCAAATAAGTCTCACATATCCTTAATGTACAATATCAAGTAGATCTCACATATCCCGTATGTACAATATCAAGTATATTTCACATACCCCGAATGTACAATATCAAGTAGATCTCACATATATCCTGTAATCAATATCAAATAAATTCTCAAATGTCCTAAACCCAATGTCAATGAGTCCTTTACATTCTAGATATATTTGCATGAATAAATATGATGAGGTATATAATTTAATGTCAATACACATATATTAGCGTCCCATTCCACTAATATTGGTGTAAGGGCATATATAACAGCGGCCTAAACCCCTGTTATATATACAAAGAAGTAAAAAGAAATATCATGAAACCAATGTATCAAGCATCGACACAGAAATGCAGGTCTATCAGGTGCTGTCACCACGACTGGCACCCTGATAGGTACGTATCATACGCTATCCCGAAAGCTCGAGTGCCTAGCTCTGACCCTCTCCTCTCGACGTATCTATACGTACATGACTCCCGTCGGTATCCCCATGATAACTGCTGAGTCATTGGTAATGTCACCGGATAGTATGGTTCCCCTAAGCCTCATCGCCTGACACCACGACATCGTTCTTGCTTCGGGGTACCTCCGGGCCCTACCATGTACCCGCACACGGACCCCTCCTTTCCTCGCGTGGGGTATACACATCGTAAACGACAAATCTCATGGTGGCTGCTGAAATATCATATTAAGGGAAACCGGGTTTTTCAAATAATGCATAATTTCATGAACTACCACGGTTCCCAAATCCAGAAAATATCATGAAAAATCCATATCTCAATGCGAAAATCCATGAATAAAGTATACGCATCATAAATCTAAAATGCGAGCATATAAAAGAAAAGCAGCAATTAACTGTAACAAGTTAATATAATATCATGCAGTTCCTAATCTCTCCAATTCTAAAATAACATCAAGTAAAGGTAAACATGTAGCTATAACCAGATATATGTGCAACATAAAGGTATAGCAAGATATATGTATCTACCTATAAGTAATGATGTAGTATACCCCCTGGGTATAAGTGAAATAGGTGTGCAAGGTATACCTGTAGCTATGTCATAAAGTGTGCATGTACCTATCACTAATGGTACGATACTCTATAGGTATACAGTTATCTAACACGTAAGTATGTCAGAGCATATATGTAAGCATGTAGGTATACAGGTATGCTATAAGTCAATGCGTAAAGAAGTATGAATCAAAGTCTCAATGTCCCTAACCAAGCAATATCATATCTATAAGTGGGTTGTGCGTGACATGGCAATTATTGACGGTGTGTGTAGCAAACAATCTGTGCTCGTGCAACATGAATCGTCAGTAATATGTGCAGTGTCGTAAGGATACTAGTCTAAGCACAACAATATATAAGTAATAGGGTAAATGCGCAATTCTAAATATGACATAGAAGATGCGACAAGTAATAAAGTCTCTAGCCCTGACGCATAACGCCATGCGGGCGATTCCTCTGTAGATGTTAAATCTACTCACCAACGCTCCTGGCTAAGTGAAGCCTACCACCTGTTTTCCCTTATCGTAGCGTCCGAAGTCCCTGCTTACGAACCTAAAATTTCACAAACACATCACATAAGCATATATCCTACATCGACTAAAAGACATCGAAACGCAAGAATAACGCCCTGAAAATTACACTGCGCGTTTAGCGCATCTATCGTGCACGACATCGGCCAAAAACCCTAATTGGGGTCGCTAAACTACAAAGGACAAGTCTAGACCCCGATCGTCCCGATCGCGCAACACAACACAAAAATTACGAGGAATACAATAGATATAACCTCGCAACGACCAATCGAACCCACGTCGGAAAAACCCCGAAATCTAGTAAGCAACCTATCGCAATATTTCGCACTAGTTTCAAGCTAACGCATATCTTGCGATTATAAACACCTTAAAATAGCTTAACTAAGCTATAAAAACCATTTCTATATTTTTAACACTTGCTAAATAAATTTTAGCAAAAACCTAGTAAGCAAAATTGCATAATTAAATAAAGTGTTCATTAGCAAAAATTAACATTTTCTACTAGCTTAATCTTCTCCAAAACACAAATTAACACTTCAAATAAACATTAAACACATAAATCAAGTTTTACCCTAACTAGATTATCATAAAAATCAAGTCTTGAATTTCAAACATGAAATTAAAAGCTTAAATAAACAATTAATATGCTTATTAGAAATTTAGAAACAACAAAAAGGATTAGGGTTAGGGTTTTATACCTCCACAAAAGATCAAAACCAAGAAACCAAACTCATCATCTTTTCCTCCAAAATGATGTTTTGATTTAAGATCCAAGCTACTTTTGTGAAGAAGAATGAAGGAAAATGAATATATTTGAGTTTTTTGTGATTTTATTTGGATTTTTCATGATTTATTTGATGCAAAATGGGTTGAAAAAGAGTGGGAATGATAAGGGACAGCAAGGGGAAGGGAAGGGCCGGCCAAGGGGTGAGGGGGGTATTTTTGTGAATTTTTGTGAAGAAAATGCTAGGAAAAAGAGTAATAAATGCTAATAAATGTTATATGCCATCTTTACACATTTTCTTTTCTTTTTAAAATAAAACCTTTTGCACTCCAAAAAATAACTAGATATTTAAAAAGAAGTTTCCAAAATATTCTAGTGACAAAAATAATAATTTATTCTCAAGAGAAGAAATTTCCCGATTTACGTGCACCAAATACCGTTTAAAATAATATTTTATTTGGGAAAAATTCTATCTGAACCAAAACCTACCAAATACCCCTAAAGTTCGCGCACAAGCTTTATTTTAGCTAAAAAAGGTGCCGGCAAGCTTATAGGGACGTTTGATCGAAATCGGGTTAAAACGGAAAATACTGACAATTTTGCCCTAAAACGGGAAAAATTTCGCAAAACGATTTCCGAAACGTTACAATATCGCATCTCTGATGTCAGCGGAGTGGAACGTCTTCTCGTCAAGATGTCGTACGAACCTCTTACTCCACATTCCTCTGCCGTCGACTGCTCCAGACTCGTCTCATCGTGGCTGCATGGACTGTGCTCCAACGGCTATACTCGTATCTGGAGTCTCCCAAGCAATGCATCCCATCACATGATCGATTTTTCAAAACCTCATAATCACCTAAGAGCTCAACATCTTGGGTACAGTTTAATAGTATCGAGTACATACCACAGTATCGGTGGACCGGCCGTAAAAGGGCAAACCCAAGCCTCACTAATGGCACCGCGAAACTGCCACAAACCCTAAGGTTCAAAGGCTTTCACACGGTCATTATGTCGAGTTAGGGTTTCATTCTTCTAGATGGTCCATAGAATTGCTTGCACGTCCTTCCGATTACTTTAAACATGGAATTGGGTTCTTGACATTCGATCGTCTCCATCGAGTCTCAACGTACCTGTGTGAACTCATCTCTAGCTGGAATCATTCCATCTGATGACCTCGCATCGGGGTAAGCGAACAAACCACATGTCCTAGTCATTCATCATCGTGTAACTAGCGACCTTCCATCATATCTCTAAGTACAACTCGTACTGCAATAGCTCCAACATCTGGGGCAATATCTCATCGTTCGCAGCAACAACTGGCTCATTTATCTGCACGTTGAACAGTGCCTCAACCATCAAATAATCAGTGCATCGACGGTCATCACATTCCGGCTGGCCTCTAGCAGTAGCCTGATCCTCTGATGCTGATCTGCCCGTCCGAGAAATCTCGTAGAAGCGATCCATCAAACACTCACGGCACGAAAACATAATAAAACCACGCCTCTCTATGTGATCGTATGTCCTTGGAGTCACGCCCTGGTCAGTCCTCGTCCGTGACGAGCTCGTGCTGACCGCAACCCTAGCCGTAGCTCTCTCTGCCCGTGTAATCGTGGCAGCAAAATCATAACCAATATCGATGAGGATATATCATAGGAATGAATATAATACTGTGCAAGGAAATGTACATCATAAGGCTCCTTAAGCGGAGTGGCGTATCGTAAGTATGCCGCGGAACATACACACAGTACGTCACTCTCCTTATGTAACCTACTCCATCAACCAAGGTCAACCTACGCGACGAAAGTTCGGGTCTAATACCCGCTCGAGTAAGTCTAAGTTCCGTAAAGTCAAGCCTAAGTTCCGTATATATACAAACGCTCTAGGCTCCGCATAGTCAAACTTAGACTCAAACCAAGGTTAACCTAGCGCTCTGATACCAACTTTGTCACGACCTGAAATAGCACGTGACTGGCCTTTGAATCATATGAAGTCTATACGACCCCCTCTAAGCCAAAAGCCCAGAAATCTAAAACCATTTTAAATAATAAATAAAGGAAAACTAGTTTTAAAGAAGTGAAGAAAACATGTTTTTAAAACAAGGTTTTTAAATAAGTAAGCCGAATATGCATTTAAAAAAAATCCTCACGTCTTTTCTGAAAATTTCGGCAGAGTTTCCTTTGTAAATACTGGCCCTGAACGGGGTACAACATGAATAATAAATGCATAGTGATAAAAGGCATCCCCAAGCGGGAGCTAGCTCTTTGTCAACCGACGGTCACAACCACGCAAGCAATATAATATACAACGCCGAAGGGCGAGGATCAAAACTCAAAAGGAAACTCAAAATCAACAAGAAAACCATAATACTACAACGTGCGACTCTAAGGTCAAAATAATACACAACTGGTTTTCTAAGTCTGAAACAATATACAAGTTTGGTTGATGGAATTTAGTAGATACAACTGAAAATAAATAACTACAATGGTGGTCACGATACGAGTGAACCCACCTACTAAAGCAATCACCCAGAAAGGAAGCAGTGTGCCAGAAAAGCCGCAAAGAAACCTGTACGGCAAAAACTTGCAAGAACTGTGGCACAACGGGGTGAGTTGCCAACTCGTGAATAGAAAACATCACAGAGCAAAAATCGTATGTATGACTCATTCCTAGGTCAATACGATCAGTAATAATATATATCCTCAATATGATAAAGTCTGAAGCAAGATAAGGTGGCAAGGGTAAACATCTATACATCAGTGTAATACCTAGTGCTCGTGTCAGTGCCTCAGGTAGCAACATATCATAAGTATGATGTATGATCAGTGTAATCGATGTCAACTATATCAGGAAGTCTATGAGCATGTGGATATCATCCAACTATGTGATCAATGTCATCAATGTCAACTATATGTATGTGGATCCCGTCCACGTGTCACCCAATGACATAAAACATCATGCATGTAAATATCATAAAGCAGATGTATGGAAGTATAAGGATGTAAATCAACGCGTGTCCCTTGCGACACATCAAAATCATGGAACCGGAGTGTCCAGCATCGACACTCGAAAACATCATGAAATCTGTGCCCAGCATTGGCACGTAATCCTTATATATCGGGCTCCGTCAGTCCGGATCGGCCCACGGGCTCCGTCAGTCCGGATCGGCCCATATCATCTCTCGACTCCGGTCGGTATTCTCCGGATATCTGGGAGCCCAAATACTATCACCGGTAGGTAGTGGTCCTTCTAGCAGGGTCATCGTCATCCACACGAAATCTCTCTCTCGTCCCGGGGTACCATACTTTGTCCACCATGTACCCGCAATCGGCCTCATCCGCCTCCTCGAATCGGGTTTCACATGTCGCTCTAAGAACCGAGAAAACACATGGTGGACGTACTGAAACATCATATCAAGGGTAACCGGTTTTTTTTAAAACAATACATACTCTCTTTTGAAATAACCACGGTTCCTAAATCCAGAAATATCATGGAAAGAACATATCTCAATGCGTATAATCATAAAGCATGATGTATGCGACATATAAAAGAAATGTAAGCATATCCGTATATCATGCAACATAAAACAGTAATATGCACGTATCGAGCGAAAACCGCTCCTTTAAAATGAATCAGTTTTTAAAATGTATCTTGCGGTTCCAAAATCTCCAAATCAAGCCAGAATCATCTATTTATGTGCAAATACGTATGTATGTAAGTATGGGTGTACAATATGTGTGTACGTAAGTATGAGTGTACAATATGTATATACGCAAGTATGAGTGTACAATCTGTATGTACGCAAGTATGACATGCAAGGGGTCATATCCTGATGCAACAATCCTACTGTGTAGTGACATGGTAATTATCGATGATGAATTGTGTGAGCCAGCAAGCAGGTGTACGTGAAACATACGCATCATCGATAATGGTGCTGGTGTCCTAACAGCATGGGTTTAATATAACAATAAACACATTTACATATGCAATGCGATGCAAATAGCAAGAAATGCGGAAATCGAACAATAAACGCAACAGTGAAGAATCTACATCAATATGTAAATGTCATACGGTCATGCCATTTGAAATAAGACAAATCGAGGTTTTTAGAAAAATAAGAGCTACGGTGTTTTTAAGAAAAGATACGTCTTTTGAAAATATCCGTAGAATCCCTTAGCCTGTCTTTAAAATACTCACGATTCGTTAGTTTTGAAAAATAGGTATGACTCGGGTCTAGTCTAACATCTACAAGTAAACTACCGATCTAACTAACAAGCTAATCGAAGGGTATGGAGACCATCTAAATCCGGGTCGATATATATATAAATATAATAGTCGATGATCCCGCCTCAATAGTATCACATACGATACGGTATACAATATGACATCCTTGAGTCAAGAGTGCGGATCAATCATCAATATATAGCTCGTACGTAGATCCGTCGTACGGCATCCCTACATCTGGGTACGGTAAAATATCACATTTATCTCATCAATTATCTGGTATTCTTTTCATCATATCTCATGAACATGAGCACCGATCTAATTCTAGTACAAACTGATACCATCTATATATATGTGCATGTATAAAAACACACGTCCAAAGGCCCGCTAAAATCTCATGTCGTATCTCAAAATACGAACCACATCATATCACCGATCTCATGGCACCATGCCCAATCTCATCGACTCATCTCCAGATATCATCCACTATCCTCATCATCTATGTGTAGGTATACGTGTGTATATATACATAGTCCCATACCTATGTGTGTGTATATATATATACATATCCCCATATACGCACAAGTATAATAAGTAAACATGTGTGTGCATGTGAGTGTAAACCTATTCTAGGGTTCGCGACTAAGAAGCTATACTAGTTCACTTCTAATAACCCTAACTAACCATGAACACATAATCATATCTTGAATATCCATGTCACACATAAGGCTATCATATAGTGTGTGTGTGTGTGTATATATATATATATTGCATACTATACATCGAACTGCGGGGGTGCTATACGCCATCCACCCGACTTCCCCCGTAGATATAATCTACTCACCTTGACCTTCGCTTGCCGATGTCGACGTCGCCACGCGCTTGCTTGTCGTCTTGAAGTCTTCACGAGGGTACCTACACATCATAGCGTATCGTATCGCATTAAAAACCAAGTCGAAACCAAAACGACACGCGGAATTCGCATAGGTCAAAACCTATGGTTTGCCCTCGCAAAACAACCCGATATCAATCGTTATAGACGTACAAACGTCACATGATCGAGATAAAGCACAATTACTAAAATCCAGAATTTAAAATACGCAAAACCATAACTCGAATCAAAATAGCAACACATGTGCTCAGTCCCGGATTTTGATTAAGGTGCAAACAATGTTCCAAAACAATACTAGAGTGATGTATAAAGTGTAAATGAGCTATGGAAGCAACCAGAACCCCCGACTCAACAATGTGGCCGGCCCCCTACCCTCAAATTCCGGCGACCTCAGCCATGGTAGGGAGTTGGGGTGTCATCTCTTCAGTGTGTTCTCCTAATGTCCAAAATAGGTTAATGGTCTTGCTAGTTTTTCCAGTAAGTGTCTAGGGTCACTCCAGATTCCCTGAAGGCTACCAATCTAACACAAAAACCAAGATTTGGTATATAAAGTTTAAGTCGTGGCAATGTCATAATACTACATTGTAGGAAATTGGTCCCAGATTTGGATGACGGTGAAAACCATGTGAGCAAACAACACTAGGGTGATATATAGGGTATATGTGACCTACAGATGAAACCTGGACACTACCCCAAACCAAGTGGTCGAGCCCTCTCCCATGCAAAACCGGTCTTGCCGGCCTGGGGGTCCCCATTGTGGTTCGTCTTTCTACAATGGGTTCCTATGGTCTCAAATGGGTCTTTGGAGTTGTTTATTTTTCCAGTAAAAATCCCAGTTCATTCCAGATTTGCCTGCACCCTCAAAGTTCACAAACCGACATTGCAAAGTTCTGTAAATCCGTATTTTTGGGTTTTATGTTTGGTTAGGTCTGGTTTTAGACAATTGGGGAGTTTAAGGTCACTAATAAAGTCCAATTACACAACCACAACTCAAAATCACCTTAACCCTCTCTAGGGTTTCCAAAGTTCGCCAAACTTCGCCAAATCGATACCAAACTTGGAAAGAGGCTTAAGAAACCGAAACACTATACTTTTGTGAAAGGATATACCTTAGTTACCACCCATGAGTCCTCCACAGCGCCAAAATGGAAGCTTTCTTGGTCCATAGTATAACTTGTGAGCTTGTGCATATTTTTTGTGAAAGGGAGATAGACTTTTGAGGTGTTTCTCATGGTGTTTTGAGTAGGTGAAGAGGTGGAGGGGGTAGGACAGCAGCAGCAGCAGCAGCAAGGAGAGGGAGGGGTGAGGAAATATATGATGAAGTTGTGAGATGAGTGTATGACCAAGTCAAAGATAACCCCCACCTTTCTCTCTCTCACCCATACCTATTATTCTATTCCATTATCTTTTCTTTTCCTTTCCTTTTCTTTTTCTTTTCTCCTCAATAGTAAACCCAAAACAAATACCCATACACCCCAAATCATGTAGGAAAATGTAACAAGTGTGAAAAAATGGCATGTGCACAAAACACGCTTAAAGTCTGAATAGCGATTTTTAATCTCGATTAGCACTAAAATAGTGTCAAATAAATCATAAAATTTCATAATTTGCATAAATCAAATAAAGCACCCTCATTTTAGTAATTTCCAAAATTTTCAAAATTTATCGGTATTTAATTATACCGCCTCATTAAAATATTCAATATAATATTATTTAATTATAAAAATTCCTAAAAATAATATTTTTTTGTTGAAATGTTACACTATTAAGATAGGACTCATTGATACTAAAATGTTGGTGGAGTTTTAAACTCTTATTTTCAAGTTCTTATATATATATATATATATTCTTTATCTTTGTATGTAACTTTCATCATTTTTCTTTTAATATGGAATTTTGTGGGTGTAATCCGCTGAAAACCTTCAGGAAACAACACTCAACCTAATAGGGACACCAAAAGGTTTAAAGGCTTGTTGCACATGCTCAGTGCAATCGTGTTGCCTACAAAAGTGTGCCAGGTTTTCCTTTTTCTTTTTCATATTCTTCTCTTTAGTAACTAGTTTGCTCGGGATGATCAAAATTAAGTTTGGGGGTATTTGATTAGTATAAAATATTGCACATTTGAATGATTATTTTCCCCACTATTGTTAAGTTCTAAAAGGTGTTTATTGTAATTATAGAACATATGAGGGTTTATGTGTGAAAAGATTATTATCATATGTTTCTACATTATAATTAACATAATGAGGGAAAATACATGCATATAATATTTAAATGAAATGTTGTAATTAAAATATGCATATCATATAAAATATTTCTAATCAATATTTTTAAGATTTAAATCATATAAAATGGTTAGGATAATATCTCAAAATAATAACAAATACTACTAACACTATGACTTAAGATATTATGCAGATATTAGCTCAGGTCTGGAGATCAAGAGATCCGAGATGTCGGAATGAAATCTGCCGAAATATTGAAGCAAATCATAAAACGATAGAGACTCAGAGTTAGATTCTCAAAATACAGATATCTAGAGGATCTCCACATGTCAACACCAAACAGAAGAAGAAATCCCAAGTCCTGATCCCACCATATCGCCGCGATTGGGCGGCCAAACTACCATATTCGCAGCTGATCCGCGGCCTCTTGATGGCCGTAGGATTGAAGATTTTATGGATAGGATTTTAACAGCATATATTATTATATGGAATCTAGGGTTTCTGTCTATGGTGAATATATAAGAGACCGAGAGCTTCACATGAAAGATCATCAAACCGAAGAGATCAAGAGGTCCAAAGCGATTCACGCATCCAGGTGATCATCAGCTAGTTGTTCAATTGATAAAACTGCACATTTGTTATTACATTTTTTCTACTATTTCTATACTAGAAAAAGTGTTTATTATAATATATGATACATATGAGGATTTATCTGTAAAAATACTATTTTTCATGTGTTGATATATTATAATTAACATTTGGTAGGAAAATGTATGCAAAAATACCATTGACCAAATCTTAATGGTGAAATTAATATCTCAATATAACAAACTCTACTAAATATTATTTGAGTTATTGTGCAGAATTTGCAGGGTTGAAATCAAGGGAATCAAAGTTGTTAGAGCAAACCTGCCTAATTAAGAAAGCAAACTAAGAAATCAAGTCTAGCAGTAACTACGAGAAGATTTTCAGTTTCCTGAGATTCAAAAGATCGCCATGAGTCACACAGATGAAGGCCCAGAAAAATCAACAAGAGATCATACCCATTGGCCGCGGATCCGCGGCCAAACCCCCCTCTTGGCCGTGGATCCGCCGCGTGCCAGATGAATCAAGGGCTGGAATTTCTTCTGTTGAATCTTAACTGTTGGTTTCCAAATTTGGAAGCAAGGGTTCTGGCTTTTGTAGTATAAATAAGGACCGAGAGCCTCTTAAAAAAAATCATCAAGTCGACGCGATCACGAAGTCCAAGATGGTTCACGCATCCAGGCTGATCATCAACGGTTCATCTACCTCCTTAGAAGAGATCGAGAAGCAAACTAGTATTTGTTATCATTTTCTAAGGAAACAAAGTGTAAATGAGTTTTGTTGATTAATAAAGGTAGTTCTTTTTCTTATTCTATTTCTTTGTAGTTTCATTATGAATTCTCTCTCCATCTCTTCTTCTCCCAACATGCGCGAGTAATTCTCCGCTTGTTAGGGTTCGTAGGATTAGGGTAGGTTAATGGATGATGAAGATCCTTAAACTCTTTTTATGTCCTATAAAGTTTATAAACTTTATCAAAAGAATCATTAACATTCTAATCGGGCGCACTACCAATTTATTGTTAGTCTCGACCGCGATAAGTAATTAGATTAATGATTGTTTTGGTAAAGGCTAGATATGAACGGAGTTCCGTATCGAGATAGGGGTTAAGAGTGGGAACCCTTTTCCCTCCAGAAACCCTAATCTACATGCATCACTGTCGTTCTAGTTTTAAATCTATTAAAGGATAAAAAGGGTAATCTTTAATTAATCATCCATAACTACTAAATCCTAATGAACCCTACAAGCCCCCTTTTTATATAAACTTATCTCCGTAGTTAATCTAGATCTATATTTTGCTTCAGTGTTTAACGTAGATCTAGATCCTACAACTATTTCCACCATTATTTATTCCTTCCTCTCTCTTTCTCAACACATCTAAAGTAATACTAAAATATTCAACGTTTCCCTGAGGACGACCCGTACTCATCTCGGTCTAGCTACGCGCGACACCGTTCTGATTGCGGTTATTCTACAAAAACACAACTCTTTTTCGTACCAATCAAATGGCGCCGTTGCCGGGGATACGTGCGTAATTTTTTATTCTTATTATTTGTGTTGAATTCTTATCCAATCTATATCATAATTAGAACAAAACTGCAAATCGTATATTTAACGAAGTGTGTGAATTTTTGCAAGGAGATCTGGAGTCACGGACTTGAGGAAACAGAGAGACAGAGACATTCATTGAGATCTAGAGGAGTATAGATGGCCACAGAAAAAAATTCATCAAGTGATCCCGCTCTTTTGCGGCGGATCCACGGCAGGAGGTGCACATTGGCAGTGGAAGCGCGGCCAGTTAGAGGATCTAGGGCTCCAAACTTCTCTGGTAAGATTCTAACCTCTTTCTCTCTCCTATGAAACCCAATAAAATCTCTTTTCTGCGGGATTCTTTGCAAAATATCGCCGCTCAAAAATCTTTTTGCAAAGTTTTGTGATTGGTTTTGTTTTGCATATTTTAATACGGAACTTTAACGGGCAAACACCAAATCCAGATTAGGTGGGGATTTTATCACCCTTCGTAAGCCCCACAAATCACAAACCGAGCATCTGCATCAACCCTACATTAATTTAAAAAAATATCTAGACCAAACTCTAAGGACTGTCGCGCTCAATAAGGACAGAGGAAGGTCGTGGGTAATCTATCGCTTATCCGCATTACTTTTGTGGTGTCTAGGAAAGTGTGTCTAAGGCAAGTGGTTACTTAATTAAGACCCGCTATTTTCGGTGATTCGTATAGCGGATACCTCCCACTTACCTGGCTACAAGAGTAGTAAAGAGGTGGTAGAGGATTAATCCTGCGGCTTGTCCTTTGGAAGTCTAGGAGCGGTCTAGAGATTGGACCTAGGTAACCTTAGTTCAAGCGTTGTTTGTGCATTTTTGTGTGATTTGTCTTAAGTCCCACTTTTTCAAAACAGATCAATTTTAAATCACACACACGCTGCCACTTGCACTAAACCCGCTTAGTGCATGCTTGGCTGGACACGGGATTCTAGTGCCCGTCTTGTCCGCGTTCCTGCTATCGACGCCGAAGTCGGTACTTCTTCATCTTCTTTTTCCCCACCACACACCATATCAACCGAGATGGACAGTACTCCATCAGGTTATAACACCATGCTGCCACCGCCCGTAGGTGAGCAGAATCCACTACGCATCTCTCTCCAAGAAAGATGCGATCCTATCTGTGGTCCCCTTCCTACTTGTCTATCCATTCCACCAGCTAACGGGGATAATTTTGAAATTAAACCCCAATACATCAATCTGTTGCCCAAATTTCATAGGCCTGAATCTGAAGACGCGTACGTTTTCATCACTAAATTTGAAAACGTATGTGCAATGATGGGTACTTCACAACTGACTGTGGATGCTATGCGCTTACGTCTTCTCTCATTCACCCTGTGCGACTTGGCAGAAAAATAGCTTTATAATACTACCACACACTCTATCACTAACTGGGATGAATTCATAATTGCATTTCTTAAGAAGTTTTGCCCAAACCATAAGACTGCCCCTATTAGGAGAGAGATCAAGCAGTTCACCCAGCTTCCTAATGAACCATTTTGGAAGTGCTTTGAACGTTTAAAGGATCTGCTTGTCCAATATCCTCATCATGGAATACAAAGATGGGATTTATGCCGAATTACATATGAGGACATTAATCCAGCGACAAAGCAGATGCTTGAAACAATGTGTCAATGCAATTTCATGTCTAAAGATGACGGTGAAGTAAGGAAATATCTGGAAGATCCCGCGGAAAACACTTTGCAGTGGGAAAGCGTAAGACCACCTTCATCTAGGGGAGGTATTCACCAGCTCGATGTTTCTATCGCAGTGAAAGTCGAAATGGCAGCGATGCAGAAGAAACTTGACGCTATTGAGAACAAGTTCTCATCAGTCTCCCTAAATCAGGTCACGCTTCCCAAGACTGTGTATGGTTGCTGTTCAGATCCTTCACACTTAACGGAAGAATGTCCTATGAATGAATCGTTTCAAACTAATGCTGCTTTTCAGCAGCGACCTAGAAACGATCCTTATTCTTCTACGTACAATCAGGGATGGAGGAATCATCCTAACTTTGCTTGGAACCAAAACCAACCCCAAAATCAAAATCAGTTCCAAAGCAATTATCAAAGACCTCCTCCACAGCAACCACAACCACAAAGTCAGCTCCCCTTTCAGTCACAAAATTTTCAAAATCCGGTCAACACTTCTACACCACAAGTGGCCGGTACTGATAACTCTTCACTCGCACAAACTTTAGATATGTTTATGAAACATACTATTCAAATGTCGGCTGATATGAAGTCTTCTATTGATACCATATAGAAAGACTCCGCCTCCCATGGCGAGAGTATTAAATCAATAGAAAACCAACTTGCACAGTTGAACGCCGCAATGAGTGTGAGAGAGAAAGGGAAACTCCCTTCTCAACCCCTACAGAATCCTGGCTATTCATAAAATCATAATGTGAATGCTGTTACTACGTTGAGATCGGGAAAATTGCTGAATAACAGAGTGGGTGAGCAATTTGATGTTAGTGACACCAATGATACCCCAGCTTCTTCTTCTTCCCCTAATTCGTCTAGTCTCCCACCTTCATCAGAGCCTATTCTCCGTTTTCCCCAAGGCTCGAACACTTCGCCCGATCTATTTAAGTCGATTCCCATTCCAATTTTGGGATCGAACCCGTCCTCACAATCTTCTCCACAAATGTTGGACCCAAAAACTATTGATCAAGCTCCGTTTCCAAACAGATTAAGGGCCAACCGACCTAACCTACAAATGGAGAAGATTGTGGAAATGTTTAAGCAAGTTAGCGTGAATATTCCTCTCCTAGATGCTATTCAACAAGTCCCATCTTATGCAAGAATCCTTAAAGACTTGTGCACTAGGAAGAGAAAAACTCAAGTTCCTAAGAAGGTTTTCATGACGAGTAAATTTAGCACAGCTTTTACCCAGCAAATACCAAAGAAAAGTAAGGACCCTGGCTGTCCTACAATCTCTATTTCTATTGGGGGTAAAAATATTAATCGTGCTTTACTCGATCTTGGCGCTAGCGTTATCTTGCTTCCTTATTCAGTACACGAGCAGTTAGGAATTGGAGAGTTGAAACCAGCCCATTGTACTCTCCAGATGGCTGACCGATGATCACCAAACCTCGGGGTTGTTAGTTGTATGTATGCCCTAGAGGCCAGTATTGTACAGATGATGTATATTATATTGGATGCTTGGACATATATAGAGATGACTTTCTTGCTCAACATGATAGTATGCTATCTGGTTGCTCTTTATCTTAACGTGTACACTAGTCTCTTTATACTGTCTTATAGTTACATGTTGGTAAAGCCCTTAGGATGCGTACTTGACTACCTGGACTATGATGCAGATCATACTAGTGGGGACATGGTAGTCTATAAGTACATCCTTCAAGGTCCCTATTCGTGGGTGTATCGAGACGGGGCATCGATATACTAGAGTAGACTAGCGTATACGCTTCTCGACCCATGTGATGGGCGATGGATGATCCCATATCCATTGGTGTTTGACATCAGAGATGGTATACGGATGCTCAGTGGAGACTGGGTACACTGGACGGACTCGCCGAGAACTCCCAGATGGTATTATACCTCACGTCAGATGGCAGTTCTCAGGTGACACTTGTGCAGGTTAGTCTGTAGACCCGAGATCGTCATAGAGTCTTGTGTGATTTCCCACTGTGCTTTGATCTCCACCTTACCACGTCCATGAGGGCGTGCAAAACGGTGGTCTTTGGGTACAGTCCCGAGTCACATGGAGGAAATGAGCGATAGGAGGGGTTTCGTCTCTCCCGGTATTGGGGGTTGATGTTGTGCTGTGCTCGATTGGCCGTAACAGGGAAGTCCCTGGCCAGGGCTGATCAGAGATTTGCTGGTAAGTGTTACCAGTAGTTTCTCGACCCGTTATGAGCCTCACATCGGCACGACTTATCGAGTATTGGGGTCTGACGTTTACCACCCCTAGACTTGATATGCGACGTATCAGACGAATAGACCGGACTGTACGGTAAGTGTTACTGGTCGGATTCGCAGGAGTATGAGCGGGCTAGCTCGTCGATCTTCTGATCGCTCAATACCCGGGTGGCCGTTATGTTTAGCAGACCGCTTGCAGCTTGTGGATGCTTGATATGATCATCATCTGCTACCGGCGTATTGACGAGTCTTTAGTGTCCTACACAGAGGTTTCCTGGCTCAAGCGAAACGAAATAGGAGCGCATATGAGATATGTGCAGGACTGAGAATAATGCGTGTATGTGATACCGCATTTCATTCTCGCGAAAAATGTTTCGATTGGTTATATTCGATATGACCTAGTTATCGAATCATTGATTCGATAAATCGATACATTGAATACTAGTCGGTTATGTGCGACATGACCGGATCATTGAATCAAATGTTGATTTAATGATTTAATGTATAATTATATATTTGATATATTACTTTGCATTAACTAGTATTGGTTCACTTTATATGGATTTTCTCACTTGATGTGCAAGTTATATATGTGATATATTTTCGTGCACATACTTGTATCATGTTTGATGATACTTGATTATTTAGTTAAGTGTAAAGAATTAAAACCATGGTTAAGTGTTGATTAGGGTTTTGCATATTCTTTTATTTATTTGTTCTTTTATTTATTTGGAAATAAAAAAGAATGGTGGCTTTCTTTGTCTTTTAGTTGAAGCTTCATGAAGCTTTGACTTCTTAACCTTTCTTATCATCATGCTTAACCCTAACCCATCCATTAACCATGGTCTATTCTCTACACTTAACCCTAGTAAGAATTATGATAAGTATTCCTTTTTCTTTTTATTTTAAAAAGACTTATCATATTTTCTAGCTCATCTTCTTCTTCATCTTCAAGTTTGAAACCTTGAGGCCATCAATGGCAACTTGAGCTTGAGAGTGAGAAATCCAATTCTAAAGAGAACCCACCTCCTATTTCTTCATCCTTTACCTCTTGCCAAGTAGTAGAGTGTGTTTCCTTCACAAGTTTCATCACTTTGTGAAGTGGGAGCTTGATCTAGCGATGCCTCGACGTAGATCATCTTCGGCATCGTCGTCGATGACCAAGCCCGTTTATTCTCCGATGAAGCCGACGCTAGAGCCCGGGGTTCAACATGGACAGCGAGGAGACTACGTTGTGGAGCCGTGGAGGTGGATATCCGGATCTACAAAGGTTGTAATTTCCATATCCTTGTAGTTAAGTGTTAACTAGTTTACTTTTCGCCTAGATTTCTAGCAACGATCCGTAGTCTAGGGTTTCTCGGCACCGTAAAATTTAAAATTGGCATGTTCGATGCCTTGTGAGACCTCTATAGGGTGCCGAGGAACCTTTCACTGGTATCAGAGCCTAGCTAGAGCCTTAGGCGAAGTCTAGACGGAGTTTGAAACCCGGACGAACCGAAAACCCAACCCCGAAATAGCTCTCTGGAAATTTTTCGAATTTGTGGTTTTTTGTCAATTAAAAATGCTTAAAAAATTCAGCAATAAAATCTAAGAATTACTGCGCAAAACGTTTCCTGTGAACAGTACAAAGTGCGGCGGAACCGCGGCAGAAGCTAGGCTTCTGCGGCGGTTCCGCGGCTAAATAGTGAGGTCAGCCCTTGGTTTTTGCACAATAATTCCTGATTAATTGTTCTGAGTTTTCTGGGAATTTTAATTTGACTCCAGGTTTGAGTATTCTGGGGTTGTGTAGGGAATCAACGATTCGATCGGATTATCAAACTTTGTCTATGTGTTTTCCGGATAATTTTTTGAATATGTTAAAAAGTTCGACCGGATATAAATACCCAATCTTTCCCCTGCCAAAAATATCCAAGTGTTGGATTATTGTGTGGTTTAAGGACGTTCTGAGTAGTGCAAGTAACGCGATGGTCCCTCTAGAAGACAACAAACCTTAACTCGATTATGTGACCGTCTTGAACTGCCCTTTGAACCTTCGGGTTTGGGGCAGTACGGCGTGCCACATGTGAGGCGTTGGCTTGACCCTTCTACGGCTGGACCGTTGGTACTGAGTCATGAAACGAATGTCTTTGAACCTATTTCATGTGTTGGATGGTTTCGGGAAAACTTGGGTATTCGACTGTTCGATCGGAAAGTTTAACATTTTCTGTTTATCTGGAATGTGATACAATAGTTGGAATTCACAATCAGTTATGAGATAACTGAATGAATGTTATAAATCTAGCGGTTTAGTTTCACTTTATATTGAAAAGTGTTTTCGATAATGAGACTAAAATGCGGGGTTTATAACTGTTAGCCATGCGATGTCTGAGTATTTCATTTGATTAGGCATGCGATGTCTAAATAAGTTGCGGATTCCAATTGTTGAAGTTTTACACTTTCTTTTCTGTGACCGTAAGTGTAGTATGTACATATCGCCGGTTTCGTTGCTATACGTCAACGACAATTGGGGTATGCATACTTACTTACGTTGATGACATGTGATGTTATGTGTTGCTGGATATGTTATATTGGATCGTCGTGTTTGAATAGCCGGGGGTTTTTATGTGAGATGAGTGTTTTTCATTTTCATTCATGTAAAAACTTGTATGTAATATTATTTTATTTGGGGCACTTCCAGGTAGCGGAAGTTGTCACCCTTTGTATATTATTTACTTTTCCGCATTAGGATAGACCCAAGGAGGGGAGCACAAGTAACCGGGTTCTGGGGTCCAGTGGGAGACCAACTCGAGGAGTCGAGTCCGGGTCTCCTAACCCTAGAATTGGCAGGGTTGCTTGCCGCTCTCGTAGGGGTCTAGGGGTGTGGGATTGGCTGTTCATCACGACCGTGGAATCCGTGTTTTATACTGGCTCGTATTGAAAACACGGACGTCCCAGTATATCCAATATTTCATATGTTTATTCTGCTGCGCTATCTGTGATGTGATTCTGTGATGGATATTGTATATAGTATATATGATATATTATATAGACGTTACTTATGTTTTACACCCGCGCTAGCCCTGCCCTGCTCTGTCGTTAGTTACCTAACCTAACGGTGCACGAGGGGACATCGAGGCGACTGCGGATGGCATAAGTGTACGTCATATCTATCTGTGATGTTTAGGTATTTAAATGATGGGACTTCATTAATGTGATTAATAAAAGATAAGAAACCTAAGATGTTGTGGAATCGAATTTTAAAATAAAACAAGTAGCTACAGTTCTTGCTTTGCACAGCGGTATATATGATATACCCCGCACCTTATTCGATGAGGAAAGGACCGAGATCCCTTCACCGGGAGTGACTCCTTTAGCAATAACTGGCAGATTCTACAGACTCGGTTTGCTTTTGACTGCTTTTGGATTTTTGCTTTGCACAGCGATATATATGATATATCCCGCACCTCATTCGACGAGGAAAGGACCGAGATCCCTTCACCGGGAGTGACTCCTTTAGAAAAACCAGAAAAGCCTCAAAATCACTCCATTTCAAAACTTCATTTGATTCTACAACGATATCAAGTTCATTACGCAATAGGTTTTCAGAAAAACCTAGCGTAGCCCTCCGTCATTTCAGATAAGTCCTGTTTAGTATTCGTGCTGCGTTTGTTGACCTTGTCAAGGCGTAGTGTGCGGTAGCTAACCAGTATTTGTCTGCTTATGCATATGATGCAGATTGGGTTAGGGTAGTCGTACGGCCTTGTTGACCTTGTCAAGGGTCGTGCGGGTGGGTTTGATTCAATCAAGAAATGACGGGTTGAACTTGACTTGCGGTCTATGGTTTGTTGACCTTGTCAAGGTCATAGATCGTTCGGGGCAAAATATTATCGGGAATTTCAAGTGTTGAAATTTGCAATGAGATTGCATACCTTCTATGAGATAGTTGGATCCCGATACCCACTGCGAGTAAGAGTTACTCCTGGGAGAGTTTTACACATTGCAATTAGCTGATCAAGTAGGTGTCTAGAAAGGTGTCAACGGGGTTACGCCTCTGGGAAAACGCGGTTTACATTAATTAGGTTCGTGCGAAAGCATGGGGGACCTCCCTCAAAGTACCGACACTGGCCTGGCTGAAAGATTGGCGAACCTATAGTGTGTAATTAATCCCGGCTAGTCTTTCCTTTTAAGGTTTGAAGGAAGATTTGATAAAAAGCAGTGGGAGCCATCCTGATTAGATAAGATAATAACCAATCTGATCTTGCACGAGCATACGCTAAAGTGTTTTCTTCTCTCTCTCTCCAGGTAGCGACCATTTCATGCCCTAATGAAGATAATAATATGGATGTATTGACCGAACCCGCATGTTATACTGTGCTGGGGAACGTTGGTTCCGTTCTTTCTTATAAGAGTTATAGGAATGAACAGGATATAGGGGAATACCAGGATTCCCATGCCACCCGACTGAAGAAAGTACATGTTGATGCATTTTCTTCGGGTGTGTTCGTTACTGAGAACTGCTTCTCTATTTGCTCTACGTCCTGGGTATTGGATACCGGGTCAGGATCCCATATATGTAATCAGTTACATGGGCTTAGGAAAGGTAGAGAACTTGGAGAAGGTGATAAAGACATAAGAGTAGGAAATGGTGCAATTGTTGCAGCCAAGACTGTCGGGGAATATCACCTTGTATTACCAACTGGTAATACATTGGTTCTGAACGAATGCTATTACATGCCGAACCTGATATGCAACATTATATCGGTTTCTTTATTAAGCAAAGAGGGATATAATTTTGTATTACAGGACAATGTTATGAACATTTTCCGTAACCAAAAGTTGGTTGGATCAGGCACGTTATGCAATGGCATTTATGTTCTAAATCAATCAACAGTTCTGAGCATAACAAACGCAAACAAGAGGAAGAGTTCTGAACTCAACGAATCCTTCTTGTGGCATTGTAGACTGGGCCACATCAATGCGACACGACTTGCTAAGTTGCATAAAGATGGATATTTAAATCCGTTTAAATTTTCATCTTATGACACTTTCCAGTCATGTCTCAAAGGTAAAATGACCAAAACTCCGTTTACGGGACACGGAGAAAGAGTTACCGAACTCTTGGGACTGATACATAGTGATGTATGCGGTCCCATGTCTACACATGCCAGGGATGGTTCTTCGTACTTCATAACATTCACCGACGATCTCTCTAGATTCGGATATATGTTCCTGATGAAACACAAATCAGAAGCTTTTGAGAAATTTAGGGAATATAAACAAGAAGTTGAGAACCAAACCGGTAAAAGTATTAAAATCCTACGATCTGATCGAGGAGGTGAATACTTGAGCAATGAATTCCGGGACTTCCTAAAAGAAAATGGGATTCTCTCTCAGCTGACTCCTCTATATACACCACAGCACAACGGTGTATCGGAGCGGAGAAATCGCACCCTATTAGATATGGTGCGCTCTATGATGAGTACAGCTGAGTTACCTATTTCCTTCTGGGGATATGCGCTGGAGACTGCTGCATACCTACTGAATAGAGTTCCGACCAAATCAGTGCCTACCACTCCATATGAGATATGGAATGGCAAGAGACCATGTCTTAATTTTATTCAGATATGGGGTTGTCCGGCCTATGTTAAAACACAAAATCCGGACAAGCTCGAGGCAAGGTCTGTTCTATGTAAGTTTGTTGGATATCCCAAACATTCACGAGGGTATATCTTCTACCACTCCGAGGAACAAAAGGTGTTTGTTTCTCGACATGCCACTTTCTTAGAAAAAAGTTTTCTTATGAAACAGATAAGTGGCATTGAGGTAGAACTGGAAGAGGTTCCAGCAATACAGACTGCAACAGAAGATTTGGTTGAACCAGAGGATTCCGTAGTTCCCGATGAACCCCAGCCTCTCCGCCGATCTAGTAGGGTTCCTCGCCTACCTGAGAGATACTACGGTTTTCTCATGGATGGTGGGAGCGAGGATTGCATCATGGAGGATGATGACCCAATTAGCTTCGAGCAGGCCATCACGAGTGGGGACTCAGTGAAATGGCTGGATGCTATGCGGTCCGAGATGGAATCCATGTACACCAACAAAGTATGGACTTTGGACGTTGCTCCTGAAGGGGTAAAACCCATTGGGAGCAAGTGGATCTTCAAGAAGAAACTTGGTGTAGATGGGAAAGTGGAGACTTTCAAAGCTAGACTTGTAGCAAAGGGTTTTCGTCAAAGACCAGGTGTGGACTATGACGAGACCTTTTCTCCAGTGGCTATGCTTAAATCCATCCGGATCATGCTTGCCATCGCTGCTTATCATGATTACGAAATCTGGCAAATGGATGTTAAGACCGCCTTTCTAAACGGTGATTTAGAAGAGTGCGTGTACATGACTCAGCCAGAGGGCTTCGTAGACAGTGGGAGCAGCGGGAAGGTGTGCAAGCTGCTTAAATCCATTTATGGATTAAAGCAAGCATCGCGGAGTTGGAACATCTGCTTTGACGTCGTTATCAAAGAGTTTGATTTCGTCAAAAACCCAGATGAACCTTGTATCTACAAGAAGGTGGCAGAGAGTAAAGTTGTCTTCCTCGTATTGTATGTGGACGACATACTCTTGATAGGAAATGATATTCCTATGCTGCAATCGGTCAATCTCTTCTTATCACAAAGATTCTCAATGAAAGATCTTGGTGATGCCTCCTACATATTGGGGATTAGGATCTATAGAGATAGATCCAAACGGATTTTGCGATTGTCCCAATCCAGGTACATTGACACCATACTAAAGAGGTTTAGTATGGAAGAGTCCAAGCGTGGGAACTTGCCCACGATCTCTGGAGTCACTCTCTCCAAAGAGATGTCTCCCAAGACTGATTTGGAGAGAGCTCGCATGCAAGGGATACCCTATGCTTCGGCAGTAGGCTCTATCATGTATGCGATGCTATGTACCAGACCCGATGTAGCATACTCACTAAGTGTAGTGAGTAGGTATCAAGCTGATCCTGGAGAGAGTCACTGGACAGCTGTGAAGAGCATTCTTAAGTACTTGCGAAGGACTAGAGAAATGTTCTTGGTGTATGGTAACGGAGAACTCCAAGTGGAGTCCTTTACCGATTCGAGCTTCCAGAGTGATAAGGACGACTCTAAGTCGCAGTCGGGCTTTGTCTTTACCCTTTACGGAGGTGCGGTTAGCTGGAAGAGTTCCAAGCAGGAAACCGTGGCAGACTCAACAATGGAGGCTGAATACATCGCTGCCAACGATGCTGCCAAAGAGGCTGTCTGGATCAAGAAGTTCATTACTGAACTTAGAGTGGTTCCATCCATTGAGCGTCCAATACCTTTGTATTGCGATAACAATGGAGCGGTGGCTTTGGCCAAGGAACCCAGGTCCCATCAGCGATCCAGGCATATTCTGAGGCGGTATCACCTGATCCGGGAGATAGTTGATCGCCGGGAGATCGAGGTCAGGAGGGTTGACACGAAGAATAACACGGTGGATCCACTCACGAAGGCTATTCCCCAGATACAGTTTGAGAGACTCTTCGGGATGCTCGGTATGCGATACTACAGCAGCTGGCCCTAGTGCAAGTGGGAGATTGTTAGTTGTATGTATGCCCTAGAGGCCAGTATTGTACAGATGATGTATATTATATTGGATGCTTGGATATATATAGAGATGACTTTCTTGCTCAACATGATAGTATGCTATCTGGTTGCTCTTTATCTTAACGTGTACACTAGTCTCTTTATACTGTCTTATAGTTACATGTTGGTAAAGCCCTTAGGATGTGTACTTGACTACCTGGACTATGATGCAGATCATACTAGTGGGGACATGGTAGTCTATAAGTACATCCTTCAAGGTCCCTAGTCGTGGGTGTATCGAGACGGGGCATCGATATACCAGAGTAGACTAGCGTATACGCTTCTCGACCCATGTGATGGGCGATGGATGATCCCATATCCATTGGTGTTTGACATCAGAGATGGTATACGGGTGCTCAGTGGAGACTGGGTACACTGGACGGACTCGCCGAGAACTCCCAGATGGTATTATACCTCACGTCAGATGGCAGTTCTCAGGTGACACTTGTGCAGGTAAGTATGTAGACCCGAGATCGTCATAGTGTCTTGTGTGATTCCCACTGTGCTTTGATCTCTACCTTACCACGTCCATGTGGGCGTGCAAAACGGCGGTCTTTGGGTACAGTCCCGAGTCACATGGAGGCAATGAGCGATAGGAGGGGTTTCGTCTCTCCCGGTATTGGGGGTTGATGTTGTGCTGTGCTCGATTGGCCGTAACAGGGAAGTCCCTGGCCAGGGCTGATCAGAGATTTGCTGGTAAGTGTTACCAGTAGTTTCTCGACCCGTTATGAGCCTCACATCGGCACGACTTATCGAGTATTGGGGTCTGACGTTTACCACCCCTAGACTTGATATGCGACGTATCAGACGAACAGACCGGACTGTACGGTAAGTGTTACTGGTCGGATTCGCAGGAGTATGAGCGGGCTAGCTCGTCGATCTTCTGATCGCTCAATACCCGGGTGGCCGTTACGTTTAGCAGACCGCTTGCGGCTTGTGGATGCTTGATATGATCATCATCTGCTACCGGCGTATTGACGAGTCTTTAGAGTCCTACACAGAGGTTTCCTGGCTCAAGCGAAACAAAATAGGAGCGCATATGAGATATGTGCAGGACCGAGAATAATGCGTGTATGTGATACCGCATTTCATTCTCGCGAAAAATGTTTCGATTGGTTATATTCGATATGACCTAGTTATCGAATCATTGATTCGATAAATCGATACATTGAATACTAGTCGGTTATGTGCGACATGACCGGATCATTGAATCAAATGTTGATTTAATGATTTAATGTATAATTATATATTTGATATATTACTTTGCATTAACTAGTATTGGTTCACTTTATATGGATTTTCTCACTTGATGTGCAAGTTATATATGTGATATATTTTCGTGCACATACTTATATCATGTTTGATGATACTTGATTATTTAGTTAAGTGTAAGAATTAAAACCATGGTTAAGTGTTGATTAGGGTTTTGCATATTCTTTTATTTATTTGTTCTTTTATTTATTTTGAAATAAAAAAGAATGATGTCTTTCTTTGTCTTTTAGTTGAAGCTTCATGAAGCTTTGACTTCTTAACCTTTCTTATCATCATGCTTAACCCTAACCCATCCATTAACCATGGTCTATTCTCTACACTTAACCCTAGTAAGAATTATGATAAGTATTCCTTTTTCTTTTTATTTTAAAAAGACTTATCATATTTTCTAGCTCATCTTCTTCTTCATCTTCAAGTTTGAAACCTTGAGGCCATCAATGGCAACTTGAGCTTGAGAGTGAGAAATCTAATTCTAAAGAGAACCCACCTCCTATTTCTTCATCCTCTACCTCTTGACAAGTAGTAGAGTGTGTTTCCTTCACAAGTTTCATCACTTTGTGAAGTGGGAGCTTGATCTAGCGATGCCTCGACGTAGATCATCTTCGGCATCGTCGTCGATGACCAAGCCCGTTTATTCTCCGATGAAGCCGACGCTAGAGCCCGGGGTTCAACATGGACAGCGAGGAGACTTCATTGCGGAGCCGTGGAGGTGGATATCCGGATCTACAAAGGTTGTAATTTCCATATCCTTGTAGTTAAGTGTTAACTAGTTTACTTTTCGCCTAGATTTCTAGCAACGATCCGTAGTCTAGGGTTTCTCGGCACCGTAAAATTTTAAATTGGCATGTTCGATGCCTTGTGAGACCTCCATAGGGTGCCGAGGAACCTTTCAGGGGTGAACTAGAGGATGCGTTAATTAAAGTCGGGGAATTCATATTTCCCGTGGATTTTATTGTTTTAGATACACAGCCTGTGGCAAACCCACGCAATCAAATCCCGGTGATACTTGGTCGACCCTTCCTAGCAACTTCTAACGCTGTAATTAATTGTCGTAACGGTTCTATTGTTAGGATTACCTAGCACCCTATGTAGAGTTTGGAAGCATCACATGTCACAAAGTTTAAATTTTTATGGTGCTAACCAAGCATACAAAGGAATCGATCCTAGAAAATTAGGGTATATGATTTTACAAGTGACAAAGGCTAGGGTTTCGAGAGTACAACCTTTTTAGCTCCCTTCGCTAGACTCTTTGGCCTCTTGGGTGTTGGATGAAGGTCCTCTTGAAGTCTTCTCGCGTCCACGACGATCCACCCAAAGTTCCTAGTCCAAGCTTGCAACTTCACTTTTCAAGATGAGAAATGAAGAGAACACTCTAAACAAGTTGGCTAAACTTGTGTAGAATGATGTTGTGGTTATGATTCTCACTTCAAAAACCTTTCTTTATGTGTGTTTTACTCACTAGAAGAAACTAGAGAGCAAAGGAAGAAGGAGGAGGAAGATGATGGCTTTCTTTTAACAAGAGTAAAATGATAACTCATATGAAGTAAAAAGAAAATATATGTATATATATATTTTCTAATCCTCATCTCAAACCATGGTTAGATGATGGAGACAATATTTAACTTGAGTTTAAAACACAAAGAGAAGGATAACTCATGGTTAGAAGTAGGTGAGCATGGTTAGGTTTAAAGAAGAGTGTAGAAGCTAAGCAAGAATTATCTTTTTCTTTATTCCTTTTGTTTTAAGCAAAAATCAAATAATAATCCATTCATTTAACCATGGTGTGAGTCTTATATTGCCAGCATTTTCCATGTGTAATCAACCATGATAGATGGTGTATGTATGTATGTATGTATGCACATCCATATGTGCATGAAACTAAAAGAAAGATAGAAAAATATACATGCATGCATACATCCATCATATACAAGAAAAGGTTTTAAGTGAGAAAAATAATGGTTAAATGATAAATCAACACTTGATTTATCAATCCGGCCATATCACATATGACCCCACCAAAAGCAAGCCGCCCGATCAATGTTCGGTATCCTATACGCTCATTTTAATCGGGTCCATGCGCATATCGCATATGCGCACCACAACGTTTCGCCTGGACTAGGTAACTCCTTTGTGGGACTCTAAGACTCGTCAATACGCCGACAGTGGGTGATGATCATATCAAGCACCCCCAAGCCGCAAGCGGTCAGCTAAACGTAACGGCCACCCGGGTATTGAGCGATCAGAAGAAAACAAGCGAACCTGCTACAACTCCCGTCGATCCAACCGGCAACACTACCGTACAGTCCGGTCTGTTCGTCAGATATGCTGCATATCGAGCCTAGGGATGGTCACGTCGACCCCAATAACTCAATAAGTCATGCCGGTGAATGGTCTATAACAGATCGAGAAACTACTGATAACACTTATCAGCAAATCTCAGCAGCCCTGGCCAGGGACTTACTGATATAACCAGTCGGGTACAGCACAGCATCAACTCCTAATACCGGGAGAAACGAAACCCCTCCTATTGCTCATTGCCTTCGTGTGTCTCGGGACTGTACCCAACGGCCACCTGTTTGCACGACTCAGTAGAGCCGTGGTAGGGTGGCAATCAAAGTACAGTGGGAGAACACACAAGACTCTATGACGATCTCGGGTCTATAGACTAACCTGCACCAGTGTCACCTGAGAACTGCTATCCGACGATAGATGTAATTCCATATAGGAGTTCTCGGTGAGTCCGTCCAGTGTACCTAGTCACCACTGAGCATCCGTATATGATCTTGATGTCAAACATCGATGAATGTGGGAACATTCATCGCCTATCGTATGGGTCTAGTATCATATACGCTAGTCTACTCTGGTATATCAATACCCCGTCTTGATATACCTACGACTAGGGACTTTCCAGGATATGCTTATAGACTACAGATGTCCCACTAGTATAATCTCCATCATAATCAGAGTAGTCAAGCCGATATCCTCAAGGCTTTATCAGCATGTATGAATGAACAAAAGCATGATCAAATCAACATGTCAGATAAAGAAGAACCAGATAGCATACTATCATGTCGAGCAAGAATGTATACTGAATATATATACATGTATAGATACATCCACTATCATATAATGGCCTCTAGGGCATACATATATCCAACATCTATGAACTTATCCTTCGGGATGATGACAATTGAGCTTAATATTTACAAGCTAGGAAGTCAACCATCAGAACCTTCTGCTCATTTGCTGGATGTTTTTTCCATCCACGAGATAGCTCCCGAAAGCTGAATGGATGAGGAACTTTGCTTTGATGATCTCAACAACACTAATGAGACATCGTTTGATCTTGCACAGCTTCATAGTGAGGACATGTTCAATGAGTCCACCCCTGAGTTTGAATCAGTTGACTCGTCGCAAAAGTCAGCAGCACTTTCCGAGTCAATATCCTATGCAAGTTTTGAACCTCTTAGGGAGTCCGGATATCATTCACTTACCCCACCTTCTATTGTCTCTCCACCAATTCTTGATCTCAAACCGCTTCCCTCTCATCTTAAATATGCATATTTAGGTGAGAATGAGACTTTGCCAGTGATCATATCCGCTTCTCTAGCCTTAAAACAAGATAACGCACTTTTGGCAGTGTTGAGATCGAATCGGGAAGCATTTGGTTGGACAATGGCTGATATCAAAGGGATTAGTCCCTTAATTGTTGAACATTATATACATCTGATGGATGAAGTCAAACCAACCCGAGACCCACAAAGACGGTTGAATCCCGTTATGAAGGAGGCGGTAAAGAAAGAAATTGTCAAGTGCCTTGATAGTGGAATAATTTACCCTATATCTGATAGCCAATGGTTAAGTCTAATTCATGTGGTCCCTAAAAAGTCTGGCATCACGGTCATCACTAATGAGGCTAATGAGTTAATCCAAACACGCACCCAAACTGGATGGCGCCTATGTATTGATTACAGGAAACTCAATGCCGCGATGAGGAAAGATCACTTCCCTCTACCTTTCATTGACCAGATGTTAGAACGATTAGCTGGACACGAATACTACAGTTTCTTGGACAGATACTCTGGCTATAACCAGGTCCCCATCGCCGAAAAGGATCAAGATAAAACCACATTTACTTGTCCTTTCGGTACTTTTGCTTATAGACGCATGCCCTTTTGGTTATGCAACGTTCCCGCTACATTTCAGCGGTGTATGATGGGGATATTTTCAGATATGGTGGAGAAATTTCTGGAAATTTTTATGGACGATTTCTCCATTTTTGGGGACTCTTTTGAGGACTGCCTTCGTAATCTTGACGCGGTTCTTACCCGCTGTAAGGATAAGAACTTGACTTTGAATTGGGAAAAATGCTATTTTATGGTCCAAGAAGGTATTGTCCTTGGACATATAATTTCACGAAAAGGCATTGAGGTTGACAGAGCTAAAATAGATGTCATTCATAACCTCCCTCATGCCAGTTGCGTCAAAGATATACGATCCTTCCTTGGTCATGCAGGATTTTATAGGAGATTTATTAAGGACTTTAGCAAAATTGCTAGACCCTTAACCCTTCTATTGGCCAAGGATACTACATTTCACTTCGATTCGGATTGTGAGGCTGCTTTTGAATCGCTTATAGGATCGCTCACTACAGCCCCTGTTCTATCATCTCCGGATTGGAACCACCCCTTCGAGCTTATGTGTGATGGATCAGATTTTGCTATTGGTGCAGTCTTAGGACAGCATATTGATAAGATGCCACATGTAATTTACTATGAAAGTAGAACCTTGAATGATGCACAAATAAATTGCACAACTACCGAGAAAGAACTCTTGGCAGTTTTATTTGCATTAGAGAAATTCAGGCCCTACTTGATTGGCTCGCCAATTGTGGTTTACACTGATCACTCTGCCCAACGACATCTTTTATCAAAGAAGGATGCGAAGGCCAGGCTAATACGTTGGATCCTATTGTTACAAGAATTTGATCTTGTCATCCGAGACAAGAGTGGATGTGAAAACGTTGTAACCGACCATCTTTCACGCATCACTTCTTCGCCAACTTTGACCGTGCCGATAAATGACTCATTTCCTGAAGAACAGCTCTTGACTGTATCCTACAAACCTTGGTTCGTCGATATCGTGAACTATCTTGCGACGGGACTTATTCCTAGCGATTGGTCGAAACAAGACAAACTTCGATTTCTATCACAAGTAAAATATTTTTACTGGGATGAACCTTATCTGTTTAAGTATTGTTTCAATCAAATCATTCGCAGGTGTGTCCCTAACGATGAATTCAAGAGTGTGTTATCATTTTGTCATGATCATGCATGCGACGGTCATTTCGGTTCTCGAAAAACGGCGGAGAAAGTTTTGCAATGTGGCTTTTATTGGACAACATTATTTAAAGATGCATATGAACATTGCAAAGCTTGTCCGCGATGTCAGCATTTGGGTCAGATTTCACGAAGAAACAAGATGCCGCTCCAACCAATATTGGTTGTGGAAAGATTCTATGTTTGGGGTATTGATTTTATGGGCCATTTTCCCAACTCCTTTGGGAATTTATATATCTTGTTAGCGGTTGATTATGTCTTGAAATGGGTGGAAGTTATACCGTGTCGTACTAATGACAACAAAGTTGTCATTAAGTTCCTTAAGGAAAATATCTTTTCGCGATTCGGACACTCTCGTGCTATAATTAGCTACAATGGGACACATTTCTATAATCGGTCTTTCGAGGCCTTGATGCAGAAATATTCAATCACTCACAAGCTTTCTACGCCCTATCATCCCCAAACAAGCGGGCAGGCTGAGATCTCAAATAGGCAGATCAAACAAATTTTGGAAAAGACGGTTTCTATAAACCGTAAAGATTGGTCAACCAAATTGACGGATGCTCTTTGGGCATTCCGCACCGCTTATAAGACCGATCTTGGTATGTCTCCATACCGCCTTGTGTGTGGGAAGGCATGCCACCTTCCAATCGAGATCGAACATAAAGCAATGTGGGCTATTAAAGAGCTTAACTTCGATTTTGATCATGCATGCAGCTATCGGAAGCCGCAATTGAATGAGTTAAGCGAACTCCGCGATGAAGCTTAGATAATGCGGTGATAATAAAGAACAGGACTAAAGTGTTCCACGATAAAAACCTTTTTAGAAAAACTTTCACATCGGGGCAACAAGTCCTTCTTTACGATTCCCGTCTCCATCTTCATCCGGGTAACTTAAATCTCGTTGGAAAGGACCTTTTGTCGTGCGGTATGTACACCCGCACGGGGCAGTAGAAGTTGAAAATTTGAAAAACGGTTCAATTTTTAAAGTAAACGGGCATAGATTAAAATCGTATTTCTCTGCTGACCCCGCGGAGGAGCTCCTGTTTTTACAGGAGCCGCTTTATCAGAACTGAATTTCCTCCACCTCACCTCCATGTTTTGGTAACATTTTCTCATTTTAAGAATGGAGGTGAGTAAAAATGGATTTAACTGAATATCTGTGCGTGCCAAAGATCAAGTTTGGGGGTAGTTTTCATTTAACCATTATTTTACCCCTTTTATCTCTCCCCAAGTATACATGTCCATGCTCTCAAAAGGCAACATCAGTGAGGACAATGCTGAAAACAGGTTTGGGGGTAGGTTTGTATTCACTGAATTATCTTTGACACTGGGCATTCAAATTTTTTTTTATATAACAAAAGAGTAGAAAGTGAAAAATTATATATGAAAGATAGGAATAGTTAAAAAACCAAGAAAATTAGAAGTTTTCTTAAACGAACTAGTAATAAGTAGTTATGAGCTGTTATCCCAAGGGTTAGTAAGATGAAAGAAGTCACTAATCTGAGGATAAAAATAAGTCTGAAAAATAGTTCCTATTCTGAAAGCCAAACATTTGAATGTTGATACCCTACTATACGCACTTACACACATCTTGAAACTCGGGATAGTAGAGGATACCTTGAAATGCTCTTGTCTAAAAGCCAAAGTATGAAGGAAATAATAAAAGAAAATGAATAAAATATAAAATGGTGAAGAAAAAAATGAACACTGGTTTTGTTATCGCCAAGGCAGCAATAAAAAAATATTGCGAAGGTGCTTCATCACCTAGTGCCTTAGACCAACTGGTCTGGGAGTCACTGCTAAGCCTTAGGTGGTGGAAGACGAGGAAAACACCTAATAAGCAAGTACATGAGTAATCAGTCGGTTAGTACCTCAAGAAGTATTAACGGTCGCATGAAAATATGTGAGCAAATCTAAATATTCATCAAATTAAAATGTACTGAGGTAGATGGACAAGAGTATGATTGCTTGAATTGAATTCTCCGAGTGTAGGGATGTTCTATTTAGACACGTAGGGGTATATGATCGATGTTTGGATGAAAGGTAGGAATGAAGAATAAAGACGATGCTTTATTGAGAGATGATGTGATTTCTAACATTTTTTCATGACTTTTAAGATAGGGCTCATGACAACTGAAAAGCTAGTGTAGTTGGAAACTCTAAATTTTCAAAGTATTTCTTTTATGGTTCTTATCTTTATATGTAAATTTCACCATCTCTCTTTTATTATAAGGATTTTGTTGGTGTAATTCACTGAAAACCCTCAAGAGACAACACTCCTCCTACTAGGGACACCTAGGAGTTTAACGGCTTGTTGCACGTGCTCAGTGCAATCATGTTTGCCTACGAAAGTGTGCTTAGTTTTCTCCTTTCTTTTTTCTCTTGAATAAACTAGTTTGCTCGGGACGATCAAAGATAAGTTTGGGGGTATTTGTTCAGTTGATAAAACTGCACATTTGTTATTACATTTTCCTACTAGTTCTATACTAGAAAAGGTGTTTATTATAATATATGATACATATGAGGATTTATCTGTAAAAATACTATTTTTCATGTGTTGATATATTATAATTAACATTTGGTAGGAAAATGTATGCAAAAATACCATTGACCAAATCTTAATGGTGAAATTAATATCTCAATATAACAAACTCTACTAAATATTATTTGAGTTATTGTGCAAAATTTGTAGGGCTGAAATCAAGGGAATCAAAGTTGTTAGAGCAAACCTGCATAATTAAGAAAGCAAACTAATAAATCAAGTCTGGCAGTAACTACGAGAAGATTTTCAGTTTCCTGTGATTCAAAAGATCGCCATGTGTCACACAGATGAAGGCCCAGAAAAATCAACAAGAGATCACACCCATTGGCCGTGGATCCGCGGCCAAACCCCCCTCTTGGCCGTGGATCCGCCGCGTGCCAGATGAATCAAGGGCTGGAATTTCTTCTGTTGAATCTTAACTGTTGGTTTCCAAATTTGGAAGCGAGGGTTCTGGCTTTTGAAGTATAAATAAGGATCGAGAGCCTCTTAAAAAAATCATCAAGTCGACGCGATCACGAAGTCCAAGACGGCTCACGCATCCAGGCTGATCATCAACGGTTCATCTACCTCCCTAGAAGAGATCGAGAAACAAACTAGTATTTGTAATCATTTTCTAAGGAAACAAAGTGTGAATGAGTTTTGTTGATTAAAAAAGGTAGTTCTTTTTCTTATTCTATTTCTTTGTAGTTTCATTATGAATTTTCTCTCCATCTATTCTTCTCCCAACATGCGTGAGTAATTCTCCGCTTGTTAGGATTCGTAGGATTATGGTAGGTTAATGGATGATGAAGATCCTTAAACTCTTTTTACGTCCTATAAAATTTATAAACTTTATCAAAAGAATCATTAATATCCTAATCGGGCGCGATACCAATATTGTTAGTTTCGACCGCGATTAAAGATTAGATTAATGATTGTTTTGGTAAAGGCTAGATATGAACGGAGTTCCGTGTCGAGATAGGGGTTAAGAGTGGGAACCCTTTTCCCTCCAGAAAGCCTAATCTACATGCATCACTGTCGTTCTAGTTTTAAATCTATTAAAAGATAAAAAGGGTAATCTTTAATTAATCATCCATAACTACTAAATTCTAATAAACCCTACAAGCCCCCTTTTTATATAAACTTATCTCCGTAGTTAATCTAGATCTATATTTTGCTTCAGTGTTTAACATAGATCTTGATCCTACAACTATTTCCACCATTCTTTATTCCTTCCTCTCTCTTTCTCAACACATCTAAAGTAAGACTAAAATATTCAACGTTTCCCTGAGAATGACCCGTACTCACCTCGGTCTAGCTACGCGTGACACCGTTCTGATTGCGGTTATTCTACAAAAACACAACTCTTTTTCGTACCAATCACTAGTCATCTACCTCCAATAAGAGAGAGAGAGCGAGAGCAAAAACTAGGGTTCTTTGTAATCTACATTAAAAAAGGAGAGTTGTATGAAATAGTTGATTAATAAAGGTAGATCTTAGTTTATTTCTTTTCGCATTTACTTTCTGCACTTACTTTCTGCATTTTATTTCTTCATCTTATTCATGTTTTCATTCTTCAATCTTTCTTCTAAATCTCAAACCATGAGCGAGTAATTACTAGCTTGCTAGGGTTCGTAGGCTAGGGTAGATCAATGGATGATAAAAGCATTTAACTTCTTTTATACATTTTAAAATCTATAAACTTTAGCAAAATAAATATTAACATACTTATCGGGCGCGCTACCAATTTATTGCTAGTCACGACCGCGATTCGAGATCTGTTCAACACTAGGGCTAGACATGAATAGAGATCAATGCAAGGACAAGGGTTAAGAGTGGGGAAACCCTAGTTTTTTCTAAAAGAACCCTAATTTACATTCATCACTATCAATCTAATTTTAAACTATTAAACGATAAAAGAGTCATTTTTAATTATTCATCCATTACTACTAAGTCTTATGAACCCTACAAGTCTCTTCTTTATAAAATCTACATCTGTATTAAAATAGATCTACAAACAATCACTCTTCTTCTATCAACTCGTCTAAAGCAAGAAAAAGGTTCACGTTTCCCTACGAACGACCCGTACTCATCGCGGCTAGCTACTAGCGACACCGTCCTGATACGGTTACTTAATTTACAACACTCTTTTTTAAACAGACCAATCAGTATAGTATGACCGTATAGTGTAGGTATAGTGAACACGAAGTGTATGTAAGTGTCCTAAAAGGGTCTCTACAAAGTAAGCTGACTTAACGTTAGCTCAAATGTGAATGTCAACCAGTCTCAAGAGTGTTCTCGAACCCAACAGGCTGTAATTCAGGAGTAAAGAATCATGCGCCCGAATTAAGTGTTAATAACGCGACTTCAACCGAGTGTTGAAGTATTCCAAACTCAACGAGCTATAATCCAGAAGTAAGGAAACACAGGTCCTCATGATAGATTGCTTGTGTTAATAGATATGGATTCATAATCAGGGAGACTCCTGAGATTTCATTAGATTCACACTTAAACTACCCAACACCCCACATATATTAGTCTATGATTAATGTTACGACTCTTGATCGAATCTATGAATATAAAAGGTGATATATGATATCAAGTTTCAAGATTGAGTTCATGTAGTCATGTCATTTTTATTCATGGTTCGAGTCAAGTTGGTTTCGGGTATACTTATTGAGTTCATGTATTCATGTCAAGTTTCAAGTATATAGTTCGGGTTCAAATAAAATTCGGGTTCAAGTCAAGTTCAAGTTTAGCTTTAAGTCAAGTTTAAGTTCAAATTCGAGTTCAAGTTCGAGTTTGAGTCCTATGTGATTTGATTTCCCTAAAATTATGATCTACATTCATAGAGAGGCAAGCAGTGCATCATTGTCTCTGGCACCCCGAGGCACTGATGAGAGAAGACATCATTCAACCAATCTGCAACCTAAATACATAACATAAACTAGTCTTTTGATTTCTATGTACTTATGTGAAGAATTTCATTTAAAAATTTCTTGAGGTGTTTTAATTCATCCTAAAATCTCGATGGTGTTTTTGATAAAAATATGTTAATTAAAATATCAAGATTTTTCATAAAATCGTATTTTATATTTTGTGGTATTTTAGCGACAAAAACTAGTTTTTAAGAGTTTTTGGTATTTTAATAAAAACCTATCTTTTTGAAAACTTTAGAGTATTTTTATAGAACTTGCATCCTTTTAAAATAGAATCATTTTATTTAAAGACAAGTTTCCAAAGTTTTGCTTTCTTTAATTTACAAATTGAGTTATATCATTAAATTGTTTAGTTTTAGGAAAAACCGTATTCTTTTGTAAATTCATATTTTCTTTCTTTTCCTTCGAGAACGCGCTGCGTGAAGAGTTTCGATCTCACCCACTAGACGCAAGATATGCGATAATCCACAGTATCTTTTAACAGGGCTCCCCTAACAAGAGTTGTGAGGATGTAATTGAAAAGGAAAAAGTTATCGATCGTATTTTTGAATTTGAGGGTATTTTATTGAAATATGATTCATTTAGATAAACGTTACAATATATAATTCGTGCTATGGTTTCAGGTTGTGTGTGTAGGGTAGGTCATTACCCCATGCACTAACTACGTTAACAAGTCACAAGAAATGGTACTGAGCAATATAGAAAAATATGGTATTTATGTCTTAATTTGTATATGTCAACTAAGATTTGTTTTCTTAACATGTCAAAAAATATTCTTTTAACGCATATAACAAGTATCTACAAAAGAGAAGGCATGGATTGCAAATTTTATAGAATAGTGGTTTTATTTTATCAAAGAGAATACTTGCAGGTTAAATCTTGTTTCATGAGGCGATGAGATAAAAAGGAAAAGAGAGAGATCGAATTGGGACTTACGGGTTGCGCTTGAAACGAAAAGGAAAGGAGAAGTCTCGATTGGAAGAACCGAGACCTACGAATTGCGGAGGAACAAGCTTGAGAACTTCGTCGCAATGAACGAGCTTGACTTAGCTTGGAAAGGTTTTGAGTGATGAAATTTTTGAGAGTATTTTGAGTTGAATTTTCAAAATATCTTAAAGGGGAGAACTAGGAATTGGACTAGGTATTTATAGGGGATGGAGAAAAAGGGTATGGTGGATTAAAAGAAATTAAAAAGAATTAAAAACAAGGTTAATGGGATAGGTGAAGAGTCTGGAGAGTTACTGGATTGAATGAGGAAGTTTGGTGTATAAAAATGAACTAAGGAGAGGTAAAGAGACGCACGGGCAAAATACGGGGACGAAAAGGTCATGTAGGGCCGTCGGTTTTGGAAAAGTGGCGGCCAAGTTGGGGAGTCTTGGATCGGGTCTTAGGTGGTAGGCTCGGGTCGCTTTGGTGAGTCCAACAACATGCATCTTTTCTTCTGAGACTTTTCGTAATTTTGTGTGATACTCATGCAAACTCTTGGGCTCCCAAAACGTCAAAAATAAAATATTGGTGATGTTGGGATTCAAACACATGGGCTGTGGGACAGTAGTGGAGAGTATTAACCAATGGGCTATAGTAAGTTTCTTACTTTTATTTAACAAGAAGTACTTATAACCCATAACCAGAACTGAAATACACGTTTATATTAACATTGGATAAATAAAAGTGTATAGGAATTTTAGGGTCTTTACGGCCTTTCTTTTTCATAATAAAAAATATAATAAAGGTAAAAAAACTCAAGAAATTCCATAAAATAATAAAGAAATAAAACCCGGCAGACTATATAGTATGAGATAAAAAAAATAGAAACGTGGATGTCCTTATCATAGGAGAGAGATTCTCTCGTATATTTGAAAAACACCTAGGAAGCTGATACGGAAATAGTCATAGAGGGGGGGTGTGTGTGTGAATAGGACTAGCTACAAATATGCCCAAATTAAAAAATCTAAACACTTGTTAACGCAAATCACAATTGAATAGCTTAGATAAATGATAAACCAATAGATAAGATGCTAAGCTAAACTACAATTGTGAATACTTAAACATATAGCAAGAGACAATCAAGTATAAGCAAATAGGACATAAGAGCAATCAATCTCAAGCATGCAATTTCTAAACTAATAAGCAATGATAGATATGAAATTGCAAACGCAAACACGAAGATCTTTTATAGTGGTTCGGCACCCCGATAACGTCTCGATCCCTAGTCCACTTTCATTAGGTTCACGAGCCCATTCCCTTTATCTTCACGTCTCCGATGTGACAAACACGTCACTCGACACACAGGTGACTCTTCTTTACAAACTATCTTCTATTACAAAGGCACCGATAACGTCTCAGTCCTCACACAAATAAAAGGAAAAACTTCTCTCTCAATTCCTTTACAAAGACACTCTTGTACTCAAGAGTTCTCACATAAAGGAAGAAGATGGATACAATTAAGCACACTACATTCAATGGAGTTTCACTCAAGCTCACTTCTAATACTCTTCAAGTATGTATAATCAAATGAAGCTCTTGATTGTGTGTGTGAGAGTAAATTTGGATAAGAAAATGAAAACTCTTTAAACTTTCATAAGAGAGGGGATTTTTGCTCTTGATCACTTTAGAAATAAGAGAGTGAAAATACTTGAGTGATTGATCAAGAAAAATTCCACTCAACCTATTTATAGCACCTAAGAAAAACAATCCAAAACAAGTGGGGACAACAGAAAATAAAACATGACAGATGTCTGAAGTGCACAAGGCCAGACGTCTAAAGTTCAGATGAAAAAGTCCCAGCGGCTATAAACAGTTGTTTTTTTTAAAATGAAAACAACAACAAACGTCTGCTATACAAGGCATCAGACGTCTGTAGATAAAATCTCACCCAACTCGAGATTAGAACCAAGACGTCTGAATCACAATAGGCAGACTTCTGAAGTTATAAAATTCCATTTCTAAAAAACTTTATCAGACGTCTGGCTCTTATAAAAATAGGCCGTTTGAGAACACAGAGAAAACACAGGCGCCTAATTAAGCATGGGGCAAACGTCTGAATCACAAATTGCATGAAAAAATATATTTCTGACATTTGGTGTTTTATAAAAACACAGAAATAATCCAGATGTCTGAAGCACATGCGCCCAGCGTCTGAAGTGTAAAAAATCAGAAAACTTGTGTTTTAAGTTGAAAATCAATTTTAAATTGAAAACCCCGATGATGGCAAAAAATGTAAAACGTTTATGCATGCATGTGTGAATGTTCAAGAGCTCTAATTGATATAACCATAATTCAAAGAGTGCTTACAAAGATTCCTATGTCGATATCGTAAATCTCCGATTCTTGAATCTTCGATTCTTCGATTTTAAACTCTCGAAACTTTGGCACTTGATCTTCAATTTGACTTCCATTGATTTTCGTCACTCACAAGTGTCTTGAAGTCGTTCTTTAATCTTCAAATCTTGAACTTCGACTCTTGAAGCTTCAAAACTCGGACTTGGCTTCTTAGCTTCATAAAGCTTGAAATTGGCAATTTGAGAATCACTCGTCTGTATCCTCCAACTTTTATTAGATATGACGTTTAAGCTTGATTTCCTCCATCCTCCTCCATACGCTTGTGCCGTGAGATAGCCTGAAATGTAATCTCAAAATGACCAAACTCATCATATACACTGTTATGGAATACGCATTATAATAAACATAAGTATATGAACATTTAATGATCCGATATCATAAACTATGAAAAGAATAGTATATCAATATGAAGATATGAATCAAATGCTAAGTAAGAGATATTGATATACTATATATATGCATGGTATATGAAAACCAAGATATAGAAATCATGTATATACATATTCATATTATGAATCATATCAAAACTATGAATGTGAATAATATATCAATATCAAAAGATATAACACAAGTAAAGTATGTCGATATCGATATATCAAGGTATAGGATATGCAAGCTAAATATCAAGTGTATAAAAATTTGGTGTCGATAAAGAAAGCAAGATATGCATATGACACTAAACAACTGTTCATGTTTAGCTATCTTCAAAATAAGACGAGAATGGATGATGAAAATCCATAAGCTATCAATATTAATCATAAAGTCAACTTTCCATAAAAAATAAATTGCTAATCGACATCGTTCATCTTGATATTCATAGCCTAATATATACGTTTATCAATTTTCATATGATTTTAATACTCTTTTACCATGGATTTGGTAATCGAAAATATTCCATTATAGATAAATCATTACATTTATGACCGATGAAAGTGCAAAAAGTATCAAAATCACATAATTTTTTCCCGTACGCATACCTTAGAATATTTGATCAAGATGAGCGGTGCCAGTCATAAAAAAATATTGGAAAGTTAATGTTTTGACCGATATAGGAGAGAAACTCTCTTTCTTATGACAAAAATATGAGGGATGTATGAATCGGCTATGGAGCAGAAATAAGTATTGTGTTAGTATGCTCATGCCGCTAAACTCGCGGTTATGGCGGAATCGAAAAAAAATTTATATGAGCACTGGCGACTAAAACTTAGCAATTGAATCCAAACATTAAACTAGAAATCACAACATACAAGGTTGCGAACATACAATCTTTATAGCGTGTCCATCCAATCGTGGAAGACCCCTCCAAGCTCCGTAGGTCATTAGGAATGAGCTTGAATGTCCATCGCCCTTACTAAAGATGATCTACCTAAGGGAAACTGATCCAAACTCCCGCTTTACATCAAGAACCACAAGAGAAGTAACTCGCCCCTAAACATTCTAGGGATAGAGTGTGAGGGATGTAGGAATTTTATCACTTTCAATTCTCTCGTTTCCAAAAACTCAAGAGAGGTCTCATTACTCAAGAGGAAGAGGAAGATGAGGTGAAGAGAGAGAATGAGCTAAACATAATGAATGAGAGTCTCGTGTTATTTTTCCATCTCCATAAAAAATATGTCATCCAATTTTGCATTAAACAAATCAAGACTATACTCTCATCCATGCTCGCTTTTACAGCTCACATGCCACCTCATTTTTCTTTTCAATAAATGGAAAACCAAATAATGAGGTGTCCCCTTCTTGATGTATTCCGTATAAATACGGAATACAACCCCGGTATATGTACCATATACATATACGCATATTCATATAAAAATACGAGTAGCCAAGAGAGAGAAAATGAATAGTGAATATAATATTATAATATATATCAAAATATAAAAATGTAAATTATTAAATCAATACTTGATTTAATAATCCGGCTTAATCCTAAGCCGACTAGTATTATCAAACATCCGATTAAAGTATGTGTAGCCAGTACAATTATTTAATCGGAATCCTGTACATATAAACATACGTCATCTACATCATATCGTTTGAACTGGGAAAACCCTCTGTGTGGGACTCTAAAGACTCGACAATACGCCGACAGTGAATTACTGGATAAATCCATAACCATAAGCACGTCAGCCGCACTGGCTGTACGTAACGGCTACTCAGATATGTGTCGAAAGGAAGGTCAACAATCAAGTTCGTCTGTATCTTACTGAGCCTGTAAGTGACAATATCCATACAGTCTGGTCTCTTCGTTTGAGAGTGTCCCATACCGGATCTAGAGGTGGATAACGTGAGACCCCTAATAACCCAATAAGTCATGCCGATGTCAAGCTCATCATCCACCGAGAAACTACTGATCTCCTATCAGTAAATTTCATCCACCCTGCTCAAGGAATTATGGTGAAGAAAACTGAACACAGCACGATATCGACTCCCTTACCAGGAGAAACGAATCCCTTTCGATCGGCCACCGCTTCCATATGGCTCGGGACTGTACCCAACTAAAACTTGTTTGCACGACTCCTTTGAGTCGTAGGAGGGTAGTAATCTAAGTACAGTGGTAACACACACTAGATAAATGACGATCTCAGGTCAAGAGACTACCATGTACTCATGTCACCAGAGAACTGCTATCTGACGATAGGTATAGTACCATCTAGGAGTTCTCGACGAATCCGTTCGGTGTACACACCTTCAGTGAGCACCTGTATACAATCTTAAGTGCCCAAAAACACAATGGCTTATGAGACCGGACACCGCACCTCGCCAGGGTCTAGAAAGTATACACTAGTGTATTTGGAATATCGATGTCCAGTTTCGATACTCCGACGAGTAGGAACATTTAAGGATGTGCTTATAGACTATCCAGCTCCCACATGTATGATCGCTATCATAAAACTGGTAGTCAAGCAAGAATCATAAGGGCTTTATCATTATGTATTAGCGACACGTGATAGCAAATAAAACGTATACACATGAACGATAAAGACAAACCAGATAGCATATTATCATCTCGAACAAGACTGTTCTACCTGTATAGGTACTCCTTCAATTATCATAATCACCCACCTGCAATTACAATAATTGTCTTGATGACACTATATCCAACATATTGCAATATGCATATTCGGTAATTATAAGAGGATTTGAATATTGATTAGGATAGTCATCGAAAAACGATAAATATTATCCGTATTTAATATATGTTGGAGACATATATGAAATGAATTGGAAAATTTATACCAAATAAAATAAAAAAAACTATTATCTTTGATCAGAGACAATCATCTAGATATGGAACGGATACAGGTGTTACCATATCTATATCCGGTGGCTATTGTCCAATGCAGATATAGATATGGAAAGTAATGGAGCTCCTTTTCAGGTCTTCGTCAGATGTTGTCGTCGATCTCCCGGTGGATTTTGGAGGTGATCTCCTGTTGCGTGTGGGTCTCAATGGGTTTGAGGAGATTGGTGATTTGAAGAGTTTGGCGCCGAGTACCCGCAAAGAAGTCCCAGGGAGGTTTGGTACCACCGAGGACCCTCAAACGATCAAGTTAGTACTAGATCCGAGCAGAGTAACGGCTAAGTGGAATAAAAATGGTTTACTTGACCCCTCTGTGATGGGGGTTTATATAGTGGCGGCAGCACGCAGCAGCAGGTCTGAAGATCTCGCCGGCAGTTACGCCTCCCGACGTCACGCCTGCGTAAAGAGCGGATCGCCCATTAATGGGGATCGTGATGGCGTGGAACGTGGGATGTTGCTGGCGGAGAATCTGCGCATGGCAAGATTTGCGGAGCGGCGGTTACGCCTACGAGTGGTGGAGTTAGTCGGTCGGTAGGACCGAGCAAGATTGCCTCGGCTGGGGAGCTCGGAGGCGAGCAAGAAGGCCGAAGAGTCTTGGACCAGTGGCAGCTCGGGATTAGCTGAGAGGCCGAGGAGGCCAGTTTTAAAGGGGGCCCTGAGGAGAGTCAGCCATAGCTTGCGGGTCGGGTACACGGATGGCCTGGTCAGCCCCTGTGGGCCTCTTCTTCTGAGCTCTGGGACACGTCATCTGCCACGTGTTGCGATCTTGGAGGTCGCCAATATCGAGCATCATCATTAGCCCCCCACTCTTGTCCCGAACATCTAGCGGGTCGGGTCAGGAGTGGACTGCCGGGCTGCCCGGGGTGAGCTCCCTCCTAAGGTTTCGTTGGGACGCATCCCCGGGCTGTCAGCGGTCTTTTCTGTCAGTGAATCAGGGTGAGATCTCTGCATTTAAGGAAGGTGCACCGGTTCGTGCGTTCTACCACTGAAGTGACAGTCCACGTGTCAAGCGTCGGTTGGCCGACGCGACGTATGCAGTTCTGCAATGTCTAATGGGATGCGGCCTAGTGCAGGAACGACACGTGGAGCGATCGGAGCTGCTGGACACGAGGAGGCGTTTTGGCGGGAGATGACGGCCGTCGTTGGATGAGGTCTCTTGCAGCAATAAATAGGGGTGGGGCCCGTCCCTGGGCCCCTACACCTTCATATTTCCTTCTTCTAAGTCCTGGTTGCTCGACGCTCGTCTTCTTTCTCCCGCTTTCGTTTCCCGAGGATCTATTTTCTCAAGGTTAGATGTCTTCCTTTGTAGAGTCAGTAGGTGTTGTAGTAGTAGGTTATAGGGACCCTTTAGTTGTGTCTGAGTCCCCTTGGGGAGAAGGGGTCAGATCATCTCCCTGGGATCGTGCGGCGGGGGCAGCCCCCAAGGAAGAGGCGGCAGATGCGGCCTCCGGCACCTCGTGTTGGGTGAGGCATGAGGACAAGCTCGCCAATGCTCGTGCTCGCTTCCACTGTTAGTTATATGTATACCCTAGAGGCCATTACTGTACATACGATGTATATTGTAGTGGATGCTTGGACATATATAGGTAGGGCTTTCTTGCTCGATATGATAGTATGCTATCTGGTTGCTCTTTATCTTAACATGTACTCTGATTGTCTCTATGTTACATGTTGATAAAGCCCTTAGGATGAGTACTTGACTACCAGGACTATGATGCAGATCATACTAGTGGGGACAGTGTAGTCGCTGAGTACATCCTTCAAATGGTCCTAGTCGTAGGTGTATTGAGACAGGGCATTGATATACCAGAGTAGACTATCGTATGCTTCTCGACCCATGTAGATGGGCGATGGATGATCCTATATCCATTGGTGTTTGACATCAGAGAAAGTATTGTTACTGTATATGCCCTAGGGTCCATTATTGTATCATACTAGCTTGAATATTACTTAATGGAAGCTTGGGATATTCACAGTTATATTAACAGTCTTGGTAAACATGGTAGTACTCTACTTGGTTTGAGTCTATCTTAATATGTGTATATGTTAGCATATCGTGAATACATATTGATAGAGCCCTTACGATCTTGCTTGACTACCAGCGTTGTGATGGCAGTCACACTAGTGGGGGCTGGGTAGTCTACAAGCACATCCTTTTTCAGGTCCCTAGTCGTAGGATTATCGAGACAGGGCATCGATACTCCGGAGTAGACTAGTATGTACGCTTCTTATCCCAGTTGGGGAAATGGTCTGTCCCACGGCCATTAGTACGTTGTACTGGAGATAGTATACAGATGCTTATTGGGTTACGGGTACACAGGACAGGACTCGCGGGAAACTGTTTGTTGGTATTATACCCGTCGCCAGTTAACAGTTCCAAGGTGACATGAGTACAACATAGTCCGCAGAATTGACACTGTTGTTTCACGTCGAGTGTGTTCCCACTGTTCTTAGATTGCTACCCTACCACGGCTCAAAGGAGTCATCCAAACAGGTAGCAGTTGGGTGCAGTCCCGAAGCACTTGGAGGCAGTGGCGGTTAGACAGGATTCGTCTCTCCCGGTATTGGGGGTTGATATCGCGCTGTGTCAGAGAGCCATTACGCAAAGTCCCTGGCCAGGGCAAGAGAGACTTACTGGTAGGTTCCAGTAGTTTCTTAAGGTGTAATGGGCTTCGCTCCGACACGACTTATACCGCTTTTAGGGGACTGACGCTTGCCGCCCCCTAGGCCTGATATGCGATAGTCCTAGACAAACAGACCGGACTGTACGGAGATTGTCACATCAGGCTCAGTAGGAGTTCGGATGGGTTTCCTCATCGGCCTTCTTATCGACATCTACCTGGGGACCGTTACGTACAGCTAGTGCCGCTTGCGGTCTATGGTTAAACCCACTGCCAGCGTAGTAGTCGAGTCTTTAGAGTCCCACACAGAGAGTTTCCCTGCTCCAGGAGAAACGATATAGAGGTCGTATGGTTTTACGACAGGGTTCGGAGACATACGTGTTTTTACGCACGTACGATGTTCGGACAGTTTATACTAGCAGGCTTTGGTTTAAGCCAGATTCTAGTATTGGATTATTGGATTTACACAGTCTCAGTATTTCCGTGTTTTCACGTATGGGAGGGACATTCTCGTAATTAGTCGAGAAGCTTCTAGAAGATTGATGAGTTGGAGGCTTAGGTGTTATATGCATTAAATGGATTAGTGACTCATGAGATGAATCATCCAAATGAGTTTATGAAGCATTTATTGCTTAATGATTCATAAGATGATTCATTATAGTATTAAATGAAGCATGGTTGTTAATATCAAATAATGTATTAATTGATATTCTTTATGCTTTATCATATATCACAAATGAGACATAATTCATTTCATTATTACTCTCACCTTCTCTGTCCTCAAGCTCTCTCTCTTCAAGAACTAACCCTAATCTCTCATGTGTTGAGATCCAAGGGTTAGTAAGACTAATAGATCCATAATCCTCTTCTATATCCTCTAGGTTACTTTGATTAGAACTCATAGCAACCTAGTTACCTCAAGTGAGAGGTTAAAGCTTGGAGAAGTAGCTTTCGGATGGATCTTCTATCACATCGAGGAGGCCGATGAGGAGGTGATCAAAGAGAACAAGAAGGACTTGATTCATTAGGTATAATCATCTTTCATAGTAGCTAATCACTTCTATGTTGTTGTTAGTTAGGGTTTGGCAAAGATCCGTAAAGTTAGTCGATGTTAGTTTAAACAAAATGATTGGTTTACCTATTCCGCCTCCCCGCATCATGTGGGGTGTCTAAAGTCGACTTACAAGTATATGGGTGCTCAGTGGAGACTGGGTACACTGGACGGACTCACCGAGAACTCCCAGATGGTATTATACCTCACGTCAGATGGCAGTTCTCTGGTGACACTGGTACAAGTTAGTCTGTAGACTCGAGATCGTCATAGAGTCTTGTGTGATTCCTACTGTGCTTTGATTTCTATCATACCACGTCCAAGAGGGCGTGCAAAACGGTGGCTTTTTGGGTACAGTCCCGAATCACATGGAGGCAATGAGCGATAGGAGGGGTTTCGTCTCTCCCGATATAGGGAGTTGATGTTAAGCTGTGTTCGATTGGCCATAACTGAAAATCCCTGGCCAGGGTTGCTGAGATTTACTGGTAAGTGTTATCAGTAGTTTTTCGAACTGTTATGGACCTCATATCGACATGACTTATCAAGCTACTAGGGTCTAACGTTTACCACCCCTAGGCGAGATATGCGACATATCAGATGAAAAGACCGGACTGTACGGGAGTGTTACTGATTGGATTCACAGGAGAATCTACAGGCTTGCTTGTTGATCTTCCGATCGCTCAATACCTGGGTAGCTGTTACGTTTAGCTGACCGCTTGCAGCTTGTGGGTGTTTGATATGATCATCACCTACTGCCGGCGTATTGACGATTCTTTAGAGTCCTACACAGAGGTTTCCTAGCTCAGGCAAAACAGAGTAAGAGCACATATGTGATATGTGCGGGACCGAGAAAAATACGTGTATGTGATACCGTATTAGATTCTCGCGATATGTGATATCGACCGGGTATATGTGATATAGCCGGGTCATCGGATCAAGTGTTGATTCGATGAACTGATACAGATTATATTAGTCGGTTATTTGTAAAATAGCCGGATTATCAGATCAAATGGTTGATTCGATAATTTAATATATAAATATATATTTGATATATTATATTACATTAACTAATATTAGCTCACTTAAAGATTCTTTTTCTCACTTGGATAATACATTGATATATATATGATATATGTTAATTGTATTATTTTATTTTGTTACAATAAATATTGTATATGTATGTAATATATAATATTGTAACATGTTAGGGTTACAAATGCAACATGTTTTGTGGAGTTTAAACATGGTTAGGGTTGTAGGGTTACTAGGCACACTCAAGAGGTTCCACAAGGCATCTACCATGCCAAATTCAAATTTTTATGTGCCTAACAACCCTAATGAAGATCGTTAACTAGAGATTAAGCGAAACAACAAGCTAGCAAACTACTTTGCTACTAAGTGAATGGAAATACAACCTTTGTAGATCCGGTCCTCCACTTCTTAGCTCCGTGATGACGTCCCCATCGCTGCGATCGTGAAATCCGGACTCTAGAGAAGCTCCACGAGAAGAACGAACGTGCTTGCTACGTTGACTTCGAGGCCGAAGATAATCTACGTCGGGGAGACTCAAACTCAAGCTCCATCTTCACTTGGTCATGAACCTGTAGGGTTCCTAGGCACACTAATGAGGTCTCACAAGGCATCAACCATGCCAATTTCAAAAATTTCCGGTGCCGAGAAACCCTAATGCGATCGTTGACTAGAGGTAAAGGAGAAAACTATGCAAGTAAACAACTTTACTCTAAAGTGAACGGAAATACAACCTTTGTAGATCCGGTCCTCCACTGCGATCATCGGATCCCGGACTCTCGCGGTGGTTTAATCGAAGAAATGATCGGGCTAGGTCGATGACTTCGATGCCGAAGATGATCTACGTCGAGGTGACTCTAACTCGAGCTCCAACTTCACCAAGTCATGAAACTTGTGAAGAAAACACCCTATACTACATGGCAAGTGGTAGAGGATGAAGAAATAGGAAGTGGGTTCACTTTGGATTTGGATTTCTTACTTGATTTCATCACTTATGAATTTTCAAGATTGGTTTTCTTTTTCTTCATGAAGAAGAAGAAGAAGAGAATGAAAAAGAATTATCTTTTTAAATTAAATCGAGTGATGGTTATCATATTTGCAACCATGGATGAGTGTTAACTCATGTAGAGAATGAACTAGGGTTTAGGCAAATTGTTAGGTTAAGCAAAAGAAACAAAATGGTTGAACTTTTCAAAACTTCATGAAGCTTCAAAGAAAGTCCAAAGATAGCCACCATTTTATTTCTTGCTTAAATGAATAAATAAATAAGAAAAGAAGAAACCCTAACAACTTACTAAACATGGTTTAAGTCTAACATACACCCAAGTTTGCATGTATCATCAAACATGATACAATCAAGTGCACAAAAATATATCACATATACAATGTGCACATCAAGTGAGAAAATCATCTTAAGTGAACCAATACTAATTAATGTAAAGTAATATATTAAATATATAATTATATATTAAATCATTAAATCAACACTTGATTTAATGATCCGGTCATACTGCATATAACCGACTAATATAAAGTGTATCAATGTATCGAATCAACACTTGATTCGGTAACCCGGCTATATCACATATAACCGACCGATGATACAAATCGTGAGAATAGAATTCAGTATCACATACTGGTATCATTCTCGGTCCCGGACATATCTCATATGCGCTCCTATTTCGTTTCGCTTGAGCCAGGAAACCTCTGTGTAGGACTCTAAAGACTCGTCAATACGCCGGCAGCAAGTGATGATCATATCAAACACCCACAAGCCGCAAGCGGTCTGCTAAACGTAATAGCCACCCGGGTATTGAGCGATCAGAAGATCAACGAGCAAGCCTGCTCACACTCCTGTGAATCCAACCAGTAACACTTACCGTACAGTCCGGTCTGTTCGTCTGATATATCGCATATCTCTCCTAGGGGTGGTAAACGTCAGACCCAGTAGCTCGATAAGTCGTGTCGATATGAGGTCTATAACAGTTCGAGAAACTACTGGTAACACTTACCAGTAAATCTCAGCAACCCTGGTCAGGGATTTCCGGTTATATCCAATCGAACACTGCGCAACATCAACTCCCTATACCGGGAGAGACGAATCCCCTCCTATCGCTCATTGCCTCCATGTGATTCAGGACTGTACCCAAAAACCACCGTTTTGCACGCCCTCTTGGACGTGGTAAGGTGGAAATCAAAGCACAGTGGGAATCACACAAGACTCTATGACGATCTCGGGTCAACAGACTACTCTGTACCAGTGTCACCAAAGAACTGCCATCTGACGTGAGGTATAACACCATCTGGGAGTTCTCGGTGAGTCCGTCCAGTGTACCCAGTCTCTACTGAGCACCCGTATATCATCTCTGATGTCAAACACCAATGGATATGGGATCATCCATCGCCCATCTGTATGGGTCGAGAATGTATACGCTAGTCTACTCTGGTATATCGATACCCCGTCTCGATACACCCACGACTAGGGACCTTGAAGGATGTACTTATGGACTACCATGTCCCCACTAGTATGATCCGCATCATAGTCCAGGTAGTCAAGTACACATCCTAAGGGCTTTACCAATATGTAACAGAGAGACAATCAGTGTACATGTTAAGATAAGGAGCAACCAGATAGCATACTATCATGTCGAGCAAGAAAGTCCTCCCTATATATGTCCCAACATCCACTACAATATACATCCTATGTACAGTAATGGCCTCTAGGGCATACATATAACTAACAGAACCTTGTGAAGAAAACACCCTATACAACATGGCAAGTGGTAAAGGATGAAGAAATAGGAAGTGGGTTCACTTTGGATTTGGATTTCTCACTTAGATTCATCACTTGGAATTTTCAAGAAAGCTTTCTTCTTTTCTTCATGAAGAAGAAGAAGAAGAAAGAAAAAGAATAATGAAAATGAATAATCCATAATAGAAAATCAAGTGATGCTTATCATTTAGCAACCATGGGTGAGTGTAACTCATATAGAGAATAAACTAAGGTTTAGTTAAGTGGTTAGGTTAAGCATAAAACAAAATGGTTGAAGCTTCATGAATCTACAAGAATAAAACAAAGAAAGCCACCACCATTTTGTTTCTTGCCAAAAGAAATAAATAAATAAATAAGGCAAATGAAATCCCAACCATTAACTAAACATGGTGTATAGCATATACACACCCAACTTTGCATGTATCATCAAACATGATACAATCAAGTGTACAAAAATATATCACATATACTACTTGTGCACATCAAGTGAGAAAATCAATCTTAAGTGAACAAATATTAGTTAATGCAAAGTAATATATCAAATATATAGTTATACATTAAATCATTAAATCAACACTTGATTTAATGATCCGGTCATACTGCATATAACCGACTAATATCAATAGTAACAACTTATCGAATCAACACTTGATCCGATAACCCGGCTATATCGCATATAACCGATCAATGTCACAAATCGCGAGAATAGAATACAGTATCAAATACTGGTATTATTCTCGGTCCCGTACATATCTCATATGCGCTCCTATTTCGTTTCGCTAGAGCCAGGAAACCTCTGTGTAGGACTCTAAAGACTCGTCAATACGACGGCAGCAGGTGATGATCATATCAAACACCCACAAGCCGCAAGCGGTCTGCTAAACGTAACGGCCACCCGGGTATTGAGCGATCAGAAGATCAACGAGCAAGCCCGCTCACACTCCTGTGAATCCAACCAGTAACACTACCGTACAGTCCGATCTGTTCGTCTGATATGTCGCATATCTCGTCTAGGGGTGGTAAACGTCAGACCCCAATAAATCGATAAGTCGTGTCGATATGAGGCTCATAACGGGTCGAGAAACTACCAGTAACACTTACCAGTAAATCCCTAAAGCAGCCTTAGCCAAGGACTTCCTGTTATAGCCAATCGAGCACAGCGCAACATCAACTCCCTATACCGGGAGAGACGAAACCCCTCCTATCGCTCATTGCCTCTATGTGATTCGGGACTGTACCCAAAAACCACCATTTTGCACGCCCTCTTGGACGTAGTAAGATGGAAATCAAAGCACAGTAGGAATCATACAAGACTCTATGAAGATCTCGGGTCTACAGACTAACCTGCACCAGTGTGACCAGAGAACTACCATCTGACGTAAGGTATAATACCAGCTGGGAGTTCTCGGCGAGTCCGTCCAGTGTACCCAGTCTCCACTGAGCACCCGTATATCATCTCTGATGTCAAACACCAATGGATATGGGATCATCCATCGCCTATCTGTATGGGTCGAAAAGGTATACGCTAGTCTACTCTGGTATATCGATGCCCCGTCTCGATACACCCACGACTAGGGACTTTGAAGGATGTACTTATGGACTACCATGTCCCCACTAGTATGATCCGCATCATAGTCCAGGTAGTCAAGTACACATCATAAGGGCTTTACCAACATGTAACAGAGAGACAAACAGTGTACACGTTAAAGTAAAGAGTAACCAGATAGCATACTATCATATCGAGCAAGAAAGTCATCCCTATATATGTCCAAGCATACACTACAATATACATCCTATGTATAGTAATAGCCTCTAGGGCATACATATAACTAACAATCTCCCACTTGAACTAGGGCCATCTGATAGCAGTGGTTGTAGTATCTCATACTCAACCATCCAATAAAAGTCTCTCTCTGGGAAAAGGCCTTTGTGAGTGGATCCGCCGTGTTGTCCTCTGAGTCTGCTCTCCTAACCTCGATCCCCTAGAGATCAACCATCTCCTTGATCAGGTGACACTGCCTTAGAATATGTCTGGATCACTGATGGGACAGGCGTTCCTTGGCATAATCCACAACTCCATTGTCACACAATGGGAGCAACGAAGTTCATCTCATGAACTAATATACACCCAGACTTCCTCTTTGGTAACATCTTTGGTAACGATGTATCTTGCCTTTAATCGTCTAGTATGCCACGGTATCTAGCTTGGAACTCTTCCAACATACCATCCCTTTACTGAGGGTAAAAACAATGCCTGTGACTGACTTTCAGTCGTTCTTATCACCCTGGAACCTTTCCAGTGATTCTCCCCAGGATCAATTGATACCATCTCACTACGACTAGTGAGTATCCTAACATCCAATTAGATCTATCTCATAGATCCAAACTTAGGTTTTAGGAGGTGTCACTTTGATCCTAAATGGAGAATCCTTATGATAAGTGGAGATTGACCGAGCGTAGCATAGGAAACTCCTTCCCTATTGTTAGTGTATATGCCCTAGAGGCCATTACTGTATCATACTAGTTTGTATATTACTTGATGGAAGCTTGGGATATTCACCTTGTATAAACAATCTTGCTCAATATAGTAGTATGCTACTTGGTTTGTTTCTACTTCAATGTGTACTTGTGTTTATTTCAGTATATCACTTATACGCATTAGTGGAGCCCTTAGGATCTTTGCTTGATTACCAGCGTTGTGATGGCAGTCACACTAGTGGGGGCTGGGTAATCTATAAGCACATCCTTATACAGGTCCCTAGTCGCAGGACTATCGAGACAGGGCATCGATACTCCGGAGTAGACTAGCGTATGCGCTTCTCATCCCAGTATGGGAGATGGTCTGTCCCACAGCCATCAGTACGTCGTACTGGAGATAGTATACGGGTGCTCGTTAGGTTACGAGTACACTGGACAGGACTCGTCGGGAACTGACAGGTTGGTACTATACCTATCGTCAGTTATCAGTTCCCAGGTGACATGAGTACAGCTTAGTCCGTTGACTTGACACTGGCACTTCGCCTCGAGTGTGTTCCCACTGCACTTTGATCACTACCCTACCACGGCTCAAAGGAGTCGTGCAAACAGGTGGTGGTTGGGTGCAGTCCCGAAGCACTTGGAGGCAGTGACGGTTAGACAGGATTCGTCTCTCCCGGTATTGGGGGTTGACATCGCGCTGTGTCTAGGAGAGCCATTACACGAGTAGTCCCTGGCCAGGGCAAGCGAGATATACTGGTAGGTTTCCAGTGTTATCTCAGGGTGTTTTGGGCTTCACTCTGACACGACTTGTACCGCTATTGGGGGACTGACGTTTTACCGCCCCCTAGGCCCGACATGCGATGTATCAGACGAACAGACCGGACTGTACGGAGACTGTCACATTCAGACTCAATAGGAGTTTAGATGGGGTTTCACCTCGTCAGCCTTCTTGTCGACATCTACCTGGGGACCGTTACGCACAGCTAGTGCCGCTTGCGGTCTGTGGTTAAACCCACTGCCAGCGTAGTGTCGAGTCTTTAGAGTCCCACACAGAGGGTATTCGCCTCTGGGCAAAACAGAGTAGAGGTCGCATGGTTTTGCGACAGGGTTCGTTCTCATCCGCGCACTTGTGCACGTTTAGAGTCCGGACGGATATTACTGGCTGGCTCTGGTTTGAGTCAGATACTGGTATATGTTTTTGGTGTTGCTTTTATCTCAGTATTCATGTTTCTCGGAACAAAGATGCAGGTGTGTATGCACGGTTATTTGAGGAAGAGGAAGATGACTTTCATTAGGGTTTCGGAACGGGTGCGTATGCACAGTTGACAGTCGTCTTTTTCCAAACCCTAATGGATTTGTATTATATCAATTAATAATATATAATAAAATGAAATTGTGTCATGGTTGGTTTTTGTTGACTTGTTGACCATGGTTGACTTGTTGACCATGGTTGAAGTTTTGACCATCATCATTACAAATGAAAGATGCTCTTTGATTCTAGCAAATTCATTTAATGTTTGAAATGATAATGGTCATTCTAAAACTTTCCATCAACCTTTTCATTTTCATTATTATTATTATTGATAATTCTTTTTCTTTTGCATTATGGTTGCAAGAAAGAAAAAGGATAGCTCATTCTATCATATTCATTCTCTCTCTTCACTTCATCTTCTTCTTCCTCTAGCTAAAGAGAAACCTTCTCATGTGTTGAGAATCCTTCTCTTTAAAAAGAAAAGCACCCCTTAGACACTCTCTACTTATTCTAGGTTCAAGGTTTAGCAAGCCGGAAACCCTAGTTCACTCAAAGCACGAGGAAGAGCCCAAAGGTCGAACTCTCGAGGTGGATCCATCTTCGATGGAAGAAGGCGACAAAAAGAGAACCATCAACCTCTACAAAGTTTGAAGAAGAAGGAGATCAAGTTTAGGTATAACCATCTTCATCCGAGTAGCTATCTCTCTTTAGCAAAGTATGCTAGTTTTAGTTTAGTTAAAGATCCCGACTTTGCTTAGTCCATGTTGCCCCTTGCGCTAAAAATTTGATTTTTATACCGTTTCCGCCTCCCCGTAAGAACCGGGGGTCGCAACGTGGACTTACAGTGGTATCAGAGCCTAACTAAACTTAAATTAGCTTGGTAGTGAAGTGTAGCGAAGTTCGGAACCGAAAAAAATCACAAAACCGGAAAAACAAAACCCTAAGTTTCTGTTGAAATTTTTTCTGCTCTAAATGAAATACTTTATACTTGTAAATTCGGCTCAGGGTTTTGTGTGAACACCCAAGAAAAACGATGCAGTGATTCGTTCAAACCGCCGCGCTTCCGCCGCACGAGGTAGGCATGTGCCGCGGAAGCGCCGCGCTTTGTCGTCTTCTGTGCATCGTTTTTCGTGCAGTGTGTGTCTGTGTTGGTTTTGGGATTTTTAAAATATATTATATGTGCCCAGATTTTCCAGAACTGAAATTCACTTTTGGGGTCCTATAATTCCGTATTTTTTCCAAACTTCACTGCACTTTGACTATGATGGTTATATCTGTGATGCTTGCATGTATTGAACGTCGGCTAATCGCTATAAGACGATTAGTCGGGGTTATACATGATCTGTGTTTGACATTGGAATGTGTATATGAATATGTTGGACTGTCGCGGGTGAATAGCCGGGGTGGATGTGAGATGAGCTTTTGTTTTTCTTTCATTCATTGTAAATGTAAATTGATGTAATAATTATTATTTGTTTGGCCGCACAACCGGGTCGGGGTTGTAGCCGTCATTGTATAATTCTTTTTACTGTTTTGCTCCTAGGATAGACCCATGGAGGGATGCACAAACTGCCGGGTACTTGGCGGGTAGTTTGCCGCACCCGTAGGGGTCTTGGGTGGGGTATTTGGCTATTCACCGCGACCGTGTAATCCGCTTTTCATTGCAGGCTCGAAAGGATTGCGGATTGCTAGTATATCCAATGTATTCATCTGTGATCTGTAATGTCTATCATTGCTTTCTATTTAGGCGTTGCTTATGTTTTACAGCCGCGCTAGCCCAGCCCCCGCTCTGTCGTTAGTTAAGTAACCTAACGAGTGATGACGGGACCCTGTGGCGAATGCGAATGGCATAAGCGTACGTCATATTTTGGTTGTTTTCTGCAATGGTAGGATTAAATGATGGGACGCATTAAAAGAACTAATGCAAGAATATCACGCATTAAAAGAACTAATGCAAGATAATAAACCAAGTTTAAGTCGATGGAACACTTTCGGAAAACCACTCGGTTCTTTTCAAAACTAACTTTTAAATGCGGAGCTTGAGCCACTCCTTCTAAAAGCTATCTCGTTCCATCGATTATATCAAGTTCACTACGTTCACGGTTTTACCAAAACCATCCGTAGCCCTCCGTCGTTTTATATGAATATTCAACAGTATTCAAGCTGTGTTTGTTGGCCTTAGTCAAGGCACAGTGTTTGGTAGCTGCTGGGTATTCATATGTTGCATAGATAGAATGCGTTGGTTTGGGACAGTTGTATTGCCTTGTTGGCCATAGTCAAGGGTATATACGGGTGGGTTCAAATTAACCTGGATAACGACGGGAAGAACTTGACATGTGACTTATGATTTGTTGGCCTTAGTCAAGGTCATAAGAGCATGGGGCAAAAATCCACATCGGGAGTTTCATAAGTACTGAAACTTGCTAGATTTGCATACCATTTGGAGTGTGATGATTATGGTAGGATTCCTTCATTTTCGTCACGCGATGATATTTGGATCCCGATCCTACTGTGAGTATATGCTACTCCTCGGGAAATTTCTCACTAAACGACCAATGCTATAAACCTAGTAGGTGCCTAGAAAGGAGTTAGCGGGGCTACGCCCCCAGGGAAAAGAGGTTCTTAAATTAAGGAACTTCGCGAAAGCGTTGGAAAACCTCCCTCGAAGTACCGACACTGGCCTGGCTGAACGGTTAAGCAAGTATTGTACGGTGGGATTGATCCCGGCTAATTCTTCCTTTGTGGTTTGAGGAGGGATTCGAGAGACAGTGGGAGCCATCCTGTTTAGACAAATTAAAAACCATTCTAAACTTGCAAGAGCATCGTGCTAAGTGTTTCTTCTCTCCCCCTGCAGCGACCAAATCGAAATGACTGGACTTAAGTTACTTCTAGATAAAAACATACTGACAGGGCCAAACTACAAAGATTGGCTCAGGAATGTCAAATTGGCAATCGCTTACGACAAGCTGGGGTATCTTCTTACCACCAAAGCTCCCCCCATCCCAGGTCCCACCTCCAGCGTCGCGGATAAGGAAATCCGTACGACTTGGGAGATTGACAGCGCGAAGGCCAGGTGCCTCATACTTGCCTCGATGGACAACGACCATCAGAGGAGGCACGAGAATATGGATTTGGAATCCATATTTCTTCATACAAAAGAACTGTATGGAGAGCAGTCTCGTATCGCAAGATACGAAGTGTCGAAGAAGTTATTTTCGACAAAGTTGGCCGTCGGATCATCGGTAGCGGACCACGTGCTTAAGATGATTGGCTACACTGAGGAGCTCGCAGAACTTGGGACCACGTTGGACAGTGAACTCTATACGGATATAATTCTCCAGTCCCTTCCATCCACTTACGCCCAGTTCATACTGAATTTCAACTTGCAAGAAAAGGAAGTTGAACTTTCAGAACTCCTCAACCTGCTGAGGAGCGCAGAGGGCACCCTACAGAAGGGTAGGGATACACCCGCTTTGTTTGTAGGAGGATCTTCTTCCTCTAGGTCCAAGGCGAAAGCCAAGGGAAAGAGGAAGAAAGCCCCCGCCAAACCAAGAGGCGGTGTTAGTAAAGTGGGTACGAAGGGAAAGGAAAAGGCAACAAAGATTGCGGGGAAGCTTATTGGAAAGGAAGAGTGCTTCTATTGTCATAAGAGTGGACACTGGAAGAAAGATTGCAGGGCTTGGAAAGCCAGGACACAGGAACTGAAGCAGGTTGCGGCTTCAGCTTCAGGTGTGTATGTTATTGAAAACTGTCTTTCTATAAACTCTACTTCCTGGGTATTGGATACCGGATCAGGATCTCATATCTGTAATTCTTTGCAGGCGTTGAGAAACCGTAGGTTTTTGAAGGCAGGTGACATGACCCTCAGAGTTGCGAACGGAGCTAGCATGGATGCTAAAGCCGTGGGGGACTATCACCTGGGAATGACAGATGGGCATGTTTTGGTTTTGCGTAATTGCTTTTTTGTACCCAACGCAACTTGTAATATCATTTCTGTATCTTTGGTTTCTAAAGAAGGTTATGAATTTGCGTTTGTAAGTAATGTTGTAAACATTCACCTTAATCAAGTTCTGATTGGGTCAGGTACACTGAGCAATGGTATATACGTATTAAACCAACCACAGATTTTCAATATCCAGAATACACACAAAAGAAAGTCTCCAGATATCAATCAGGCTTTCTTATGGCATTGTAGACTGGGTCACATCAATGAGACACGGTTGACTAAGTTACATAAAGAAGGATACTTGGATCCGTTCGAGTATCAGTCTTATGCCACTTGTGAATCTTGTCTCATGGGAAAGATGACAAAGACTCCGTTCACTGGACACGGAGAAAGAGCGAGCGAGCTCTTAGGACTCATACACAGTGACGTGTGTGGTCCAATGTCTACACATGCGAGAAGCGGTTATTCAAACTTCATTACTTTCACAGACGATTTCTCTAGGTATGGACATGTCTTCTTAATGAAGCACAAATCCGAGGCCTTTGAGAAATTTCGGGATTACAAGAATGAAGTTGAAAAACAAACAGGCAAAAGTATCAAGATTCTAAGATCGGATCGAGGTGGTGAATACTTGAGTGCCGAGTTCCTGGACTATTTAAAAGAGAATGGTATTCTCTCTCAGCGTACTCCTCCATACACTCTGCAACATAACGGTGTATCAGAAAGGAGGAATCGAACCCTATTGGATATGGTTCGTTCCATGATGAGTAAGGCTGAGTTACCGCGATCTTTCTGGGGATATGCACTAGAAACAGCTGCACATCTCTTGAACCAAGTTCCTACTAAGACTGTGCCTACCACACCATATCAGATGTGGAGTGGGAAGAAACCCTGTCTTAAAGCTTTTAAGACATGGGGATGTCCGGCTTTTGTAAAAAAGCAGCATGCGGACAAGCTTGAGGCACGCTCAGTACAGTGCAAGTTTGTGGGATACCCAAAGAACTCCAAGGGGTATCTATTCTATTACGCAGAGGAGCAAAAAGTCCTTGTTTCTCGTCATGCCCACTTCTTGGAAACTGAGTTTTTGGAAAATCAGATAAGTGGGAGCGCAGTAGAACTGGATGAAATTCCAGAATCTCAGACTATTACTGAAAGCTTAGTGGAACCAGAGGGTTCAAAAGAACACGACATTCCTATGCCGCTCCGTAGGAGTAGTAGGCAGTCTCATCCGCCCGAGAGATACTGCGGTTTTCTCATAGACGGGGATAGAGAGGATTGCATCATAGATTATGATGAGCCTACTAGCTTCCAGCAGGCCATTCAGAGCGTTGACTCGGTAAAATGGCTGGATGCAATGCGGACCGAAATGGAGTCCATGTACACCAACAAAGTATGGACGTTGGACATTGCTCTAGACGGGGTAAAACCCGTAGGATGCAAGTGGATCTTCAAAAGGAAGATTGGTGTAGATGGACAGGTTGAGACCTATAAAGCTAGACTTGTAGCAAAGGGTTTCCGTCAAAGACCTGGCTTGGACTATGACGAAACCTTTTCTCCAGTAGCTATGCTGAAATCCATTCGGATCCTTCTTGCCATTGCTGCCTTCCACGATTATGAGATTTGGCAGATGGACGTAAAAACCGCTTTTCTAAATGGAAATTTAGAGGAGTGTGTCTATATGGATCAGCCAGAGGGTTTCATTCAGAGTGGGAGCAGCGGAAAGGTGTGCAAGTTGCTTAAGTCCATTTATGGACTAAAGCAGGCGTCGCGGAGTTGGAACATCTATTTTGATGAGACGGTCAAGGAATTTGACTTTATCAAAAATCCAGATGAACCATGCATCTATAGTAGATTTGTAGCGAGAACTGTAGTATTCCTTGTTTTATACGTGGATGACATTCTCTTAATAGGAAATGACATTCCTATGCTACAATCTGTCAAGGGTTTCTTGTCACACAGGTTCTCCATGAAAGACCTGGGTGATGCCTCTTACATCCTGGGGATCCGGATCCATCGTGATAGATCCAAGAGGATATTAGGACTTTCACAGTCCAGGTACATCGACACCGTACTGAAAAGATTCAGTATGGAAGATTCCAAGCGCGGTAACCTACCGGCTTGTCACGGGATCACCCTCTCTAAAGAGATGTCTCCCAAGACTGATTTGGAGAGGGATCGCATGTCTATTATACCCTACGCTTCTGCGGTAGGCTCTATAATGTATGCGATGTTGTGTACCAGACCGGATGTAGCTTATGCACTGAGTGTAGTAAGCCGGTATCAGTCAAACCCTGGGGAGAAACATTGGACAGCAGTAAAGAACATTCTCATGTACCTGAGAAGGACTAAGGAGATGTTCTTGGTGTATGGCGGAAAAGACCTCCAGATCGAGGCCTTTGCTGACTCCAGCTTCCAGAGTGACAAGGATGATTCCAAGTCCATGTCGGGTTTTGTCTTTACCCTCAATGGAGGGGCGGTGTGTTGGAAGAGTTCCAAACAGGAAACCGTTGCAGACTCGACTATGGAAGCGGAATACATCGCTGCATCTGATGCCGCAAAAGAAGCTGTCTGGATGAGGAAGTTCTTAAAAGAACTTCAGGTGGTTCCGTCCATTGTTGACCCAGTACCTCTGTATTGCGACAACAACGGGGCTATAGCTTTAGCAAAGGAACCCAGGTCCCATCAGAGATCCAGGCACATCTTGAGGCGGTATCACCTGATCAGGGAGATCGTGGATCGCAAGGAGATCGAGGTTCGGAGGGTTGCTTCAGAAGAGAACACTGCAGATCCATTCACCAAGGCCTTACCCCAGACTCAGTTCGAGCGGCTGATCGAGATGATAGGTCTTCGATACGCCAGTACATGGCCTTAGTGCAAGTGGGAGATTGTTAGTGTATATGCCCTAGAGGCCATTACTGTATCATACTAGTTTGTATATTACTTGATGGAAGCTTGGGATATTCACCTTGTATAAACAATCTTGCTCAATATAGTAGTATGCTACTTGGTTTGTTTCTACTTCAATGTGTACTTGTGTTTATTTCAGTATATCACTTATACGCATTAGTGGAGCCCTTAGGATCTTTGCTTGATTACCAGCGTTGTGATGGCAGTCACACTAGTGGGGGCTGGGTAATCTATAAGCACATCCTTATACAGGTCCCTAGTCGCAGGACTATCGAGACAGGGCATCGATACTCCGGAGTAGACTAGCGTATGCGCTTCTCATCCCAGTATGGGAGATGGTCTGTCCCACAGCCATCAGTACGTCGTACTGGAGATAGTATACGGGTGCTCGTTAGGTTACGAGTACACTGGACAGGACTCGTCGGGAACTGACAGGTTGGTACTATACCTATCGTCAGTTATCAATTCCCAGGTGACATGAGTACAGCTTAGTCCGCTGACTTGACACTGGCACTTCGCCTCGAGTGTGTTCCCACTGCACTTTGATCACTACCCTACCACGGCTCAAAGGAGTCGTGCAAACAGGTGGTGGTTGGGTGCAGTCCCGAAGCACTTGGAGGCAGTGACGGTTAGACAGGATTCGTCTCTCCCGGTATTGGGGGTTGACATCGCGCTGTGTCTAGGAGAGCCATTACACGAGTAGTCCCTGGCCAGGGCAAGCGAGATATACTGGTAGGTTTCCAGTGTTATCTCAGGGTGTTTTGGGCTTCACTCCGACACGACTTGTACCGCTATTGGGGGACTGACGTTTTACCGCCCCCTAGGCCCGACATGCGATGTATCAGACGAACAGACCGGACTGTACGGAGACTGTCACATTCAGACTCAGTAGGAGTTCAGATGGGGTTTCACCTCGTCAGCCTTCTTGTCGACATCTACCTGGGGACCGTTACGCACAGCTAGTGCCGCTTGCGGTCTGTGGTTAAACCCACTGCCAGCGTAGTGTCGAGTCTTTAGAGTCCCACACAGAGGGTATTCGCCTCTGGGCAAAACAGAGTAGAGGTCGCATGGTTTTGCGACAGGGTTCGTTCTCATCCGCGCACTTGTGCACGTTTAGAGTCCGGACGGATATTACTGGCTGGCTCTGGTTTGAGTCAGATACTGGTATATGTTTTTGGGGTTGCTTTTATCTCAGTATTCATGTTCCTCGGAACAAGGATGCAGGTGTGTATGCACGGTTATTTGAGGAAGAGGAAGATGACTTTCATTAGGGTTTCGGAACGGGTGCGTATGCACAGTTGACAGTCGTCTTTTTCCAAACCCTAATGGATTTGTATTATATCAATTAATAATATATAATAAAATGAAATTGTGTCATGGTTGGTTTTTGTTGACTTGTTGACCATGGTTGACTTGTTGACCATGGTTGAAGTTTTGACCATCATCATTACAAATGAAAGATGCTCTTTGATTCTAGCAAATTCATTTAATGTTTGAAATGATAATGGTCATTCTAAAACTTTCCATCAACCTTTTCATTTTCATTATTATTATTATTGATAATTCTTTTTCTTTTGCATTATGGTTGCAAGAAAAAAAAAGGATAGCTCATTCTATCATATTCATTCTCTCTCTTCACTTCATCTTCTTCTTCCTCTAGCTAAAGAGAAACCTTCTCATGTGTTGAGAATCCTTCTCTTTAAAAAGAAAAGCACCCCTTAGACACTCTCTACTTATTCTAGGTTCAAGGTTTAGCAAGCCGGAAACCCTAGTTCACTCAAAGCACGAGGAAGAGCCCAAAGGTTGAACTCTCGAGGTGGATCCATCTTCGACGGAAGAAGGCGACAAAAAGAGAACCATCAACCTCTACAAAGTTTGAAGAAAGGAGATCAAGTTTAGGTATAACCATCTTCATCCGAGTAGCTAACTCTCTTTAGCAAAGTATGCTAGTTTTAGTTTAGTTAAAGATCCCGACTTTGCTTAGTCCATGTTGCCCCTTGCGCTAAAAATTTGATTTTTATACCGTTTCCGCCTCCCCGTAAGAACCGGGGGTCGCAACGTGGACTTACACCTATCAAGAGTATGTCATCCACGTATTCTACGAGGATCACCACCATACTCCCTACTGCCTTTTTGTATATACAAGGTTCATCTACCATTTTGATGATATCAAACTCTTTGACTAACTCATCAAAACAGATGTTCTAACTCCGCGATGCCTGCTTTATCACATAAATCATCTTGCACACGTTTCCGCTGTTCCCACTGTTTACGAAGCCCTCTGGCTGTGTACTTATAGACGCTTTTTTCTAAAACATCATTTAGAAAAGCAATCATGACACCCAACCGCCAGATATCGTAGTCATGGTATGTAACCGTGGTAAGTAGGATCTGGATGGACTTAAGCATAGGTACTTAGAAAAGGTTTCATCACAATCCATAGCTGGTCAATGATGCAAACCTTTAACAAGTCTAGCTTTGAAAGTCTCAACTTTTCCATGTACACCAAGTAATCTTCTCAAGATATACTTGCTCCTGATGGAGATTTAACCCTTCAGATAAAGTAACCAAAGTCCATACTTTGTTGGTGTAAAAGGATTCCATCTCAGATCGATTAACATCCAGCCATTCTTACAGAGTCCCACTCCTGATGGCCAGCTCGAAACTAGTTGGGTCATCATCTCATGATGCAATTCTCGCTCCCACTGTCATAGAGAAACCAAAGTATCTCTCAGGTGGGTGAGAAACCCTACTAGATCGGAAAAAGGCTGAGGTTCGTTGGTTGCTATTGAATCCTTTGGTTCTACCAAATCATCATAGCTGGAACTCTTTCCAGTTCTACCTTATGACCAATAATTTCTTCCCAAGAAATTCCCTTTCACAAAGGTGGCATGCTGAGTAACAAAACATCTTTTGTTCCTCGGTTAGGTAGAAGATATTCTCTTGCGTATGCCTGGGATATCCAACAAACTTCTACAGTCCTGACTTTGCCTCGAGCTTGTCCGGATTTCGCTTTTTAGACATAGGCCGAACAACCCCAAATCTTAACAAACTTAAGATATGGGCTTTTCCCATTCCATATCTCATATGAAGTGGTAGGCAGCTGATTTGATCGGAACCCTATTCAATAGGTATGCAACTTCATAAGTGCATAACTCCCTAAAAGGAAATAGGAAACTCAGTAGTACTCATCATAGAGCACACCATATCACATAGGGTGGTATTGCTCTGCCCCGATATACCATCGTGCTATGGTGTATGCGGAGGAGTAATGCTGAGAGAGAATCTCATTCTTAGAATAGTCCAGGAATTTCGTGCTCAAGTATTCTCCTCCTTGATCACATCTAAGGACATAATATTTATACCCGTTTTTGGTTCTCTACTTCTAACTTATATTCTGTGAATATCACAAAAGGTTCGGACTTGTGTTTCAACAGGAACATATGTCTGAATCTTGAGAGATCATCACAGAAGGTAATGAAGTACAAAGAACCGGTCTTGGCATGTGTAGACAGGGGACCTTCATACATCAGCATGTATCAATCCCAAGAGTTTACTAACTCTTTCTCTGTTTCCAATAAACAGAGCTATAGTCATCTTATCTTTGTGACATGACCGGCAAGTTTCACAAGATGTAAATTTAAACTGATTTAAATATGCATCTAAATGTAACTTAGCTAGTCGGGTCGCATTGATATGACCTAGTCTACAATGCCTCAAGAAGGATTCGTTCATTTCTGAACTCTTCCTCTTGTGTGTGTTCTGTTTACTAAGAACTGTAGTTTGATTTAGAACGTCAATGCTTTTAGATAACGTGCCTGAACCGATCAACTTTTGATATAGAAAATGTTCAAAATATTATCCAACAACACATAATTATATCCTTCTTTATCTAAATAAAGATACTGATATGATTTTGTATATCAGGTTCGGTATCTAATAACATTTGTTCAGAATCAATGTATTCTGATAATACTGGGTGACAGTGACCAACAGACTTGGCTGCGACACTTGCACCGTTTTCTGTCTCATGAAACTTATCACCCGTTCTCAGTTCTCTACCTTTCTGTAGCCCATGTAATATATTACACATGTGGGATCCTGATCCGGTATCAGATACCCAGGACGCAGAGGATACTGAGAAACAGTTCTATGTAACGAACACACCCGAAGATGATGCATCGGTATGCACTTTCTTCGTTTGGGCGGCACGGGAAATCTGGTATTCCCCAATTTCCTGCTCTGTCTTATAACAATTATAAGTTGGAGCGGGACCAACGTTCCCCAGCTCAGTATAACAAGCGGGTTCGGTCAATATATCCATTTTATTATCTTGATTAAGGCGTGACATGGTCGCTACCTAGAGAGAGAGAGAAGAAAACACTCTGCGTGCGCTCTCGCAAGATCAGATTGGTTTTTATTTTATCTAATCACGATGGCTCCCACTGTTTTTTATCAAATCTTCCTTCAAACCTTAAAACGAAAGACTAGCCGGGATTAATTACATGCTACAAGTTCGCCAATCTTTCAGCCAGGCCAGTGTCGGTACTTTGAGGGAGGTTCCCCGTGCTTTCGCACGGACCTAATTAATGTAAACCTCGTTTTCCCAGAGACGTAACCCCGTTGACACCTTTCTAGACACCTACTTGATCGGCTAATTGTAATGTGTAAAACTCTCCCAGGAGTACCAATTAATCGCAGCGGGTATCGGGATCCAACTATCTCATAGAAGGTATGCATTCTCATTGCAAATTTCAACACTTGAAATTCCCGATAATTTTGCCCCTAACCTCCTATGACCTTGACAAAGGCCAACAAACCATAGGATGCTAGTCTAGTTCAACCCGTCATTTCCTGATTGAATTAAACCCACTCGCACGACCCTTGACAAATGCCAACAAGGTCGCACGACTACCCTAACCCAATCTGTATCATATGCATAAGCAGATAAGCACCAGTTAACTACCGCACACTACGCCTTGACAAAGGCAAACAAACGCAGTACGAATACTAACTACTACTTATCTGAAATGACGAAGGGCTACGACAGGTTTTTTGAAAACCTATTGCGTAATGAACTTGATATCGTTGTAAATCAAATAACTTTAACATGGAGTGTTTTTTAGGCTTTTCTAGTTTTGCTAAGGGGGTCACTCCCGGTGAAGGGATCGTCGGCCCTTTCCTCATCGAATAAGGTGCAGGATGTATCATATATACCGCTGTGCAAAGCAAAAACTATAGAAGCAATCAAAAGACAAACCGAGGGTTGTAGCATCTGCCAGTTATTGCTAAAGGGGTCACTCCCGGTGAAGGGATCTCGGCCCTTTCCTTATCGAATAAGCTGCAGGATGTTCTACAAAGAACACCGCGATGCAAAGCAAGAACTGTAGCTACCTATTTTTGAAAATTCGATTCCACAACATCATTTAGGTTTCTTTTCTTTCATTAATCATATTAATGAAGTCACATCTTTTAAATCACCTAAACATCACTGATAAATACGACGTACACTTATGCCATCCGCATTCGCCTCGATGTCCCTTCGTGCACCGTTAGGTTAGATAACTAACGGCAGAGCGGGGCAGGGCTAGCGCGGGTGCAAAACATAAGTAACGTCTATATAATATATCATATATACTATATACAGTAACTATCACAACATATCAAATGATCACATCACAGATATCGCAGCAGAAGAAATATATGAAACATTGGATATACTAGGACGTCCGTGTTTTCAATACGAGCCAGTATAAAACACGGATTCCACGATCGCAATGAATAGCCAAACCCACAACCCTAGACCCCTACGAGAGCGGCAAGCAACCCTACCAATTCTAGAGTTAGGAGACCCGGACTTGACTCCTCGAGTTGGTCTCCCATTGGACTCCAGAACCCGGTTACTTGTGCTCCCCTCCTTGGGTCTATCCTAGTGCGGAAAAGTAAATAATATACAAACGGTGACATCTTCCGCAACCTGGAAGTGCCCCAATAAAAGAATATTACATATAATAAATTTTATATGAATGAAAATAAAAACTCTCATCTCACATAAAACCACCGGCTATTCAAAACACGACGATCCAATATAACATATCCAGCAACACATAACATCACATGTCATCAACGTAAGTAAATGTGCGCATCCTAATTGTCGTTGACATATAGCAACGAAAACGGCGATATCACATATTACACTTACGGTCACAGAAAAGAAAGTGTAAAACTACAACAGTTGGAATCCGCAACCTCCTTAGACATCGCATGCCTAACAATTATAAACCCCGCATTTTAGTCTCTATATCGAAAACACTTTTCAATATCCAGTCGGGCAATTCAACAAGATTCCCGATAAACTGATCGAATGCTCGTCGCAAAGTTTAGTAGACGGCCGCACCCCCGGATGCCGTCGACGAAGTGCACTAAGGCGCAACACCGTTGCCGCGAGCACCTGAATGGATGCTTTTGGCGACGGGGTTCTCCTACACTCGCTTGGTCAGGGCTATGGGGCATGGCTGTCTATTAAGTTTACCCCGGCGAGTATCCGCGTACGCTACGTGATTGCGACGGACTTTTGATCGCATCAAAATTCCGTGGCAACCGATCATTCGAGACTAAACTGCTATGTTTATAACATCCAAATCAGTTATCTCATAACTACTTGTGGATTCCAAATATTGTATCACATTCCAGATAAATAGAAAATGTTAAACTTTCCGATCGAACTATCAAACACCCAAGTATTCCTTAAACAGCCCAACACTTGAAATAAGTTTAAGAAACATTCACTTCATGCCACAGTACCAACGGTCCAGCCGTAGAAGGGTCAAGCCAACACATCACATGTGGCACGCCGTACTGCCCCAAACCCTAAGGTTCAAAGGGCAGATCTAGACGGTCACATAATCGAGTTAAGGTTTATTGTCTTCTAGAGGGACCATCGCGCCACTTGCACTACTTAGAACGTTCTTAAACCACGGAAAAATCCAACACTTGGAAATTTTCCGGCAGGGGAAAAATTGGGTATTTATATCTGGTCGAACTTTTTAACATATTCAAAAATTATGCGGAAAAACACATAGACGAAATTAAATAAACCGATCGAATCATCGAATCCCCAAAACAACCCAGAAAATTCAACTGTTGAATATAAGTTAAAATTACCCAGAAACACAGGAATTAATATAGGACATTACTGTGCAAAGCACGTGCCAAGAATCACCTTTATGGCCGTGGAACCGCCGCACATGCTAGGGTGGGGCCGCGGTTCCGCGGCGCTTTGGTTGACTTGGGATCAAGTGCTTCACAGTAACTCTTATAATACCCTGCTGTATTGTTTGGATATTTTTAATTTGGAAAAATCCACATTTTCAAAAAATGTACAGAGAAGGGTTTGAGTTAGGGTTTCGGGATTCGATCGGATTTCTAATATCGTCTACACTTCACCTAAAGCTCTAGCTAGGCTCTGATACCACTGTAGGGTTACTAGGCATACTCAAGAGGTTCCACAAGGCATCTACCATGCCAAATTTAAATTTTTATGTTCCTAACAACCCTAATGAAGATCGTTAACTAGAGATTAAGCGAAACAACAAGCTAGCAAACTACTTTGCTACTAAGTGAATGGAAATACAACCTTTGTAGATCCGGTCCTCCACTTCTTTAGCTCCGTGATGACGTCCCCATCGCTGCGATCGTGTAATCCGGACTCTAGAGAAGCTCCACGAGAAGAACGAACGTGCTTGCTACGTTGACTTCGAGGCCGAAGATGATCTACGTCGGGGAGACTCAAACTCAAGCTCCATCTTCACTTGATCATTAACCTTGTGAAGAAAACACCCTATACAACATGGCAAGTGGTAGAGGATGAACAAATAGGAAGTGGATTCACTTTGGATTTGGATTTCTCACTTAGATTCATCACTTGGAATTTTCAAGAAAGCTTTCTTCTTTTCTTCATGAAGAAGAAGAAGAAGAAAGAAAAAGAATAATGAAAATGAATAATCCATAATAGAAAATCAAGTGATGCTTATCATTTAGCAACCATGGGTGAGTGTAACTCATGTAGAGAATAAACTAAGGTTTAGTTAAGTGGTTAGGTTAAGCATAAAACAAAATGGTTGAAGCTTCATGAATCTACAAGAATAAAACAAAGAAAGCCACCACCATTTTGTTTCTTTCCAAAAGAAATAAATAAATAAATAAGGCAAATGAAATCCCAACTATTAACTAAACATGGTGTATAGCATACACACACCCAACTTTGCATGTATCATCAAACATGATACAATCAAGTGCACAAAAATATATCACATATACTACTTGTGCACATCAAGTGAGAAAATCAATCTTAAGTGAACAAATACTAGTTAATGCAAAGTAATATATCAAATATATAGTTATACATTAAATCATTAAATCAACACTTGAATTAATGATCCGGTCATACTGCATATAACCGACTAATATCAATAGTAACAACTTATCGAATCAACACTTGATCCGATAACCCGGCTATATCGCATATAACCGATCAATGTCACAAATCGCGAGAATAGAATACAGTATCACATACTGGTATTATTCTCGGTCCCGCACATATCTCATATGCGCTCCTATTTCGTTTCGCTTGAGCCAGGAAACCTCTGTGTAGGACTCTAAAAACTCGTCAATACGCCGGCAACAGGTGATGATCATATCAAACACCCATAAGCCGCAAGCGGTCTGCTAAACGTAACGGCCACCCGGGTATTGAGCGATCAGAAGATCAACGAGCAAGCCCGCTCACACTCCTGTGAATCCAACTAGTAACACTACCGTACAGTTCGGTCTGTTCGTCTGATATGTCGCATATCTCGTCTAGGGGTGGTAAACGTCAGACCCCAATAACTCGATAAGTCGTGTCGATATGAGGCTCATAACGGATCGAGAAACTATCGGTAACATTACAAGTAAATCCCTAAAGCAGCCTTGGCCAAGGACTTCCTGTTATAGCCAATCGAGCACAGCGCAACATCAACTAACTATACCGGGAGAGAAGAAACCCCTCCTATCGCTCATTGCCTCCATGTGATTCGGGACTGTACCCAAAAACCACCGTTTTGCACGCCCTCTTGGATGTGGTAAGGTGGAAATCAAAGCACAGTGGGAATCACACAAGACTCTATGACGATCTCGGGTCTACAGACTAACCTGCACCAGTGTGACCAGAGAACTGCCATCTGACGTATGGTATAATACCAGCTGGGAGTTCTCGGCGAGTCCGTCCAGTGTACCCAGTCTCCACTGAGCACCCGTATATCATCTCTGATGTCAAACACCAATGGATATGGGATCATCCATCGCCCATCTGTATGGATCGAGAAGGTATACACTAGTGTACTCTGGTATATCGATACCCCATCTCGATACACCCACGACTAGGGACTTTTAAGGATATACTTATAGACTACCATGTCCTCACTAGTATGATCCGCATCATAGTCCAGGTAGTCAAGTATACATCCTAAGGGCTTTACCAACATGTAACAGAGAGACAAACAGTGTACACGTTAAAGTAAAGAGTAACCATATAGCATACTATCATATCGAGCAAGAAAGTCATCCCTATATATGTCCAAGCATCCACCACAATATACATCCAATGTATAGTAATGGCCTCTAGGGCATACATATAACTAACAAGGGTTTGGATTAGGGTTAAGCTTTGATGAAGCTTCATAAAGCTTTGACTTTGAACTTTGATATTTTGTGTTGATATTTATTAACCCAACCCAAATCTTAGTCTCTAGTTAATTCTCTACAAGGGTTAACTCTTTCATACTTAACCCATGGTTGATTTGTAACCACAACAATTATTCATATTTCATTATTCATTACAAATAGATTTGCTTCATCTTCTTCTTTCTTCTTGCATAAAAAAAGCTTTCTAGCTTTTTGACAAGTGATGATAATGAGTGAGAAATTGAAAAAAAAAGGATCTAAATTCCTACTTCATCATCCTCATCAATTCTAGCCACTTAGATTATGGTGTTTGCTTTGCTAATACTTGTTTAGTGAAGCAAGAGCTTGGGTTTGAGTTTTTTCAAGGTAGATCATCTTAGTTATTGAAGATTGGAAGTAAGCTTGCATCTTTCTCTTCATGGAGCCTTTCTAGAGTCCGGGTACATGATGATCGCGGCGAAGGGACCTCAACACGGAGCTTATGAAGTGAAGGAACGGACTACAAAGGTTGTAATCCCAAACTCTTAGAAGTAAAGTTGTTTACTTGCTCTTTGTTTCGCCTAATCTCTAGTCTAAGATCTTGGTTAGGGTTGTTCGGCACTTGAAAAATTTGATTTTGGCATGGTTGATGCCTTGTAGAACCTTGTTCTAGTGCCTAGTAACCCTACAGTGGTATCAGAGCCAAGCTAGAGCTTTAGGCGTTGTCTAGATGAAGTTAGAAGTCCGATCGAACCCCAAAACCCCGATACAAACCCCTTCTCTGGAAATTTTTTCAAAGTTGAAATTTTTCATATTAAAAATACTCAGAAAATCATGCAGGGAATTCAAGAATTACTGTGAAGTACGAAGCAATAACTCCCTCAAGGGACCGCAGAACCGCGGCCAAACCATGCGTTTGGCGGCGGTTCCGTGGCCAACTTTGGAAGTTAGGGGCTAATACTTCAATGTATTATTCTTGGGTACTTTTTCATGCTTCTGGGAATTTTTAATTCTACTCAAGTGTTGAGCTTTCTGGGAAATATTGGGAACTCGTTGATTCGATCGGAAAGTTTAACTTCGTTTAAGTTTTTCCGGGTAATTTAGAACGTGTTAAAAAGTTCGAACGGATATCAATAACTCACTTTTTCCCCTGTCGGAAAACTTTCAAGTGTTGGATTTTTTCCTGAGTTTAAAACTTTCTGGAAATCATGCAAGCGTATCTGTGGACCCTCTAGAAGAACGTAACCTTAAATCGATTGTGTGACCGTCAAAACTGCCACTGAACCGTAGGGTTTGTGGTAGTTTAGCGTTGCCACATGTGAGGCGTTGGTTTGACCCTTCTACGGCTGGTTCATTGGGGATGTGACATGTTCTGAGATTTTTGAACTCCGCTCAAGTGTTGAGCTATTTGGGAAATCTTGGGTGTTTGATCATTCGATTGAAAAGTTTAACATTGTCTATTTATCAGGAATGTGATACAATATTTGGAATCCACAAGTAGTTATGAGATAACTAATTTGAATGTTATAAATCTAGCAGTTTAGTCTCATTTGATCGGTTGCCACGGGATTTTGATGCGATCAAAAGTCCGTCGCAATTACGTAGCATATGCGGATACTCGCCGGGTAAACTTAATAGATAGCCACGTCCCATAGCCCCGACCAAGTGACTGTAGGAGAACCCCGTCGCCAAAAGCATCCGTTCGGGTGCTCGCGGCAGCGGTGTTCCGCCTTAGTGTACTTCGTCGACGGTATCGGGGGGTGCGGCCGTCTACTAATGTTTCTGACGAGCATTCGATCAGAATATCGGGAATCTTGTTGAATTGCCCGACTAGATGTTGAAAAGTGTTTTCAATATTGAGACTAAAATGCGGGGGTTTATAATTGTTAGGCATGCGGTGTCTAAGGAATTCTTTTGGTTAGGCATGAAATCCAATGTACGTTGGGTTTATAATGTCTAAGGTGGTTGCGGATTCCAACTGCTGTAGTTTTTCACTTTCTTTTCTGTGACCGTAAGTGTAATATGTGGTGTATCGCCGGTTTCAGTGCTATATGTCAATGACAACTGGGATACGCATATTTACTTACGTTGATGATATGAGATATTATGTGTTGCTGTGATATGTTATATTGGACTGTCGCGTTTTGAATAGTCGGGGGGTTTATGTGAGATGAGAGTTTTTCATTTTCATTCATGTAAAATTCATTGTATGTAATATTCTTTTATTGGGACACTTCCAGGTTGAGGATGATGTCACCATTGTATATTATTTACTTTTCCGCATTAGGATAGACCTAAGGCGGGGAGCACAAGTAACCGGGTTCTAGGGTCCAGTGGGAGAGCATCTCGAGGAGTCGAGACTAGGTCTCCTAACTCTAGAACTAGCAGCGTTACTTGCCGCTCTCGTAGGGGTCTAGAGATGTGGGTTTGACTATTCATCGCGACCGTGAAATCCGTGTTTTATACAGGCTCGTATTAAAAACACGGACCTCCTAGTATATCCAATATTTCATATATGTTATTCTGCTGCAATGTTCTGTGATGAGATCATATTACTGCCTGAGATGAATGTTTATATTATATATATGAGATATATATTATATATTGTTGATTTCGTTTCATATCTGATGCTTGTGAAGCATAATAAAATGGAACTTCATTAATGAGATTAATGAAACTAAAAGTAACCTAAAGATGTTGTAGAAACTTATTTCGAAAACAGGTAGTTCTAGTTGTTGGTTTGCATAGCGGTATTCCTTGTAGAATATCCAGCATCTTATTCGATAAGGAAAGAGCCGAGATCCCTTCACCGGGAGTGACCTCTTTAGCGAAACTAGCAGATGCTACACACTCGGTTTGTCTTTTGATTGCTTCTATAGTTTTGCTTGTGCACAGCGGTATTTGTGAAATATCCTGCACCTTATTCGATAAGGAAAGAGCCGAGATCCCTTCACCTGGAGTGACCTCTTAAGCAAAACTGGCAAAGGCCTAAAAAACACTCCATTTAAATCACTCGATTCTACAACGATATCAAGTTCATTACGCAAAAGGTTTTCATAAAAACCTGTCGTAACCCTCCGTCATTTCAGATAAGTACTACTTAGTATTCGTGCTGCGGTAGTTTGGCATTCGTCAAGGCGTAGTGTATGGTAGCTAACTAGTGCTTATCTGCAAGCATACAATGCGATTGGATTAGGGTATTCGTACGGCGTTGTTTGGCATTCGTCAAGGGTCGTGCGGGTGGATTTAATTCAATCAGGAAATGTACGGGTTGAACTTGACTAGCGGACTATGGGTTGTTTGGCATTCGTCAAGGTCATAGGACGCTAGGGGTAAAATATTATCGGGAATTTCAAGTGCTGAAATTTGCAATGAGATTGCATACCTCCTATGAGATAGTTGGATCCCGATACCCGCTGCGAGAAAGAGTTACTCCTGGGAGAGTTTTACACATTACAATTAGCCGATCAAGTAGGTGTCCAGAAAGGTGTCAACGGGGTTAATCCTCTGGGAAAACGAGGTTTACTTTAATTAGGTCCGTGCGAAAGCACGGGGAACCTCCCTCAAAGTGTCGGCACTAGCCTGGCTGAAAGATTGGCGAACTTGTAGCGTGTAATTAATCCCGGCTAGTCTTTCCTTTTAGGGTTTGAAGGAAGATTTGACTAAAACAGTAGGAGATATCCTGATTAGATATATTAATAACCAATCTAATCTTGCAAGATTATATGCTAAGTGTTTTCTTCTCTCTCTTTCCAGGTTGCGACCATTTCACGCCTTAATCAAGATAATAATATGGATGTATTGACTGAACCCGCTTGTTATACTGTGCTAGGGAACGTTGGTCCAGGTCCAACTTATAATTGTTATAAGATCGAGAAGGAAATAGGGGATTACCATAATTCCCGTGCCGCCCAAACAAAGAAAGTGTATGATGATGCATTTTTTTCGGGTGTGTTCATTACCGAGAACTGTTTCTCAGTAACCTTTACGTCCTGGGTATGAGATACCGGATCAGGATCCCACATATGTAATAAGTTACATGGGCTACAGATAGGTAGAGAACTGAGAATGAGTGATAAGTTTCAAGAGTTGGAAATGGTGCAAGTGTTGAAGCCAAGTTTGTTGGCAGTTACCACCCTGTATTACCAAATACATTGATTCTGAACGAATGTTATTAGATACCGAACCTGATATACAACATCATATCAGTCTCTTTATTAGTAAAGAAGGATATAATTTTGTATTTTTGGATAATGTTTTGAACATTTCCTATATCAAGAGTGTTAGTGTTTATGCCCTAAAAGGCCATTACTGTATCATACTAGCTTGTATATTACTTAATGGAAGCTTGGGATATTCACAGTTGTATTGACAGTCTTTCTAAAAATGGTAGTATACTACTTAGTTTATGTCTACTTCAATATATGCATATGTTTCTTGTAACGTATCGCTTATACATATTAGTAGAGCCCTTAAGATCTTTGCTTGATTACCAGCATTGTGATGGCAGTCACACTAGTGGGGGCTGGGTAGTCTATGAGCAACATCCTATACAGGTCCCTGGTCGTAGGATTATCGAGACAGGGCATCGATACTTCGGAGTAGACTAGTATGTACGCTTCTCATCCCAGTTGGGGAGATTGTCTGTCCCACAGCCATCAGTACGTCGTACTGGAGATAGTATACAGATGCTCGTTAGGTTACGGGTACACCGGACAGGACTCGCGGGAAACTGTTGGTTGGTATTATACCCGTCGTCAGTTAACAGTTCCCAGGTGACATGAGTACAACATAGTCCGCAGAATTGACACTGCTGTTTCGCGTCGAGTGTGTTCCCACTGTTCTTAGATTGCTACTCTACCACGGCTCAAAGGAGTCGTGCAAACAGGTAGCAGTTGGGTGCAGTCCCGAAGCACTTGGAGGCAGTGGCGGTTAGACAGGATTCGTCTCTCCCGGTATTAGGGGTTGATATCGCGCTGTGTCAGAGAGCCATTACGCAAAGTCCCTAGCCAGGGCAAGCGAGATTTACCGGTAGGTTCCAGTAGTTTCTCAAGGTGTAATGGGCTTCGCTCCGACACGACTTATACCGCTTTTAGTGGACTGACGCTTGCCGCCCCCTAGGCCCGATATGCGATAGTCCTAGACGAACAGACCGGACTGTACGGAGATTGTCACAGCAGGCTCAGTAGGAGTTCGGATGGGTTTCCTCATCGGCCTTCTTATCGACATCTACCTGGGGACCGTTACGTACAGCTAGTGCCGCTTGCGGTCTGTGGTTAAACCCACTGCCAGCGTAGTGTCGAGTCTTTAGGGTCCCACACAGAGAGTTTCACTGCTTAGGGCGAAACGATATAGAGGTCGTATAGTTTTACGACAGGGTTCGGACGCATACGTGTTTTTACGCACGTACGATGTTCGGACAGTTTTTACTAGTCGGTTTTGGTTTAAGCCAGATTCTAGTATCGGATTATTGGATTTATACAGTCTAAAGTTTTTCCGTGTTTTCACAGATAGGAGGGGCGTTCTCGTAATTTGTCGGGAAGCTTCTAGAAGGATGATGACTTGGAAGGTAAGGTGGCATTTGCATTTATTAGATTAATGAGTCATGAGAGTGAATCATCCATGGAGTTAATGATTCATTTATGATTCATATTACTCATGTGATGAATCACTTAGTGTATTAATGAAACATGATGATATATCATTATTTGTTATTCATTTAAGATATATGATATGTTTCATATATACACATATGATTTCATTTATCCAAATGGATTCTCATTCTCACATTCTCTCTCCTCAAGCTCTCTCTCTCTCTTCAAACCCTAACCCTAACCTCTCATGTGTTGAGATCAACGGTTAGCAAGACTAATACATCCATAATCCTACTCTATATCCTCTTGGTAGCTTAGATTAGCACTTTGAGCAACCTAGTTACCTCAAGTTAGAGGTCAAGCTTGGAGTAGGAGCTCTCGGGTGGATCGTCTTTGACTCGAGGAGGCCGTTGAGGTGCCGACGTTCCAAAGAGCCTACGAGGATTGGAGGACAGCGATGAAGACCCGAAGGACAAGTAACGTGAGGTATAACTTCGAATCCGAGTAGTTAAGTCTTTCGTAGTTTGCTAGTAATGGTTTAGATACGATTCATGCGCTCAAGTCTGTGTTACGAAGCTTTGATAATTGTTTTTCATATATTCTGCCTTCCCGCAAGTTCGTGGGATGCGTGACATGGATTTACAGTGGTATCAGAGCCAACTAAATCTTTACTAGTTTGTTAGCAACTAATTAGAACTTCGTTCGTTAGAAAAAACGCGAAAACTTAACCCGGGCCCCTATCAGTTTCTGTTAATTTTAAACGTATTGAAAAAAATATTTGATATGCCTTAAAATTCACAGCAGGGGAATATAAGAATACCGGGAAAATACGAGCACTCAACTCGGCAAGACGGATCCGCCGTGGAGTAAACCCCGAGTTGACTCGGATTTGCTCTATAATTCATAACTTTTGGTGTTTTATTTTCCAGTATATTCTGTTTCTGCCCAGGTTACTTTTGTGCTGGCTTGCATTTGGGGTAGACACGGAAAAAGGTTGTCGATCGATATTCTAAGTTATTTGCTAATCGGGTTTTTATCTGTAATGTTTAATATGTTCGTAAACCTCCCCTAACTGCTAGTATGTCGGTTGGCAGGGGGTTGCACATTTCTGTAATGATTTTACTGTTTGTGTATATGAACTTGATTGGAATGTAGTGATGATTAGCCGGGGTTTGAGATGGGTTTTATATTCATTCATTCGATGTAAATTGTAATATGATGTAATATTCTTTTGCGGGGCACATCCAGGTTGCGGTTGTAGCCACCGTTGTATTATTTCATTTACTGTTTTTTGCTCCTAGGATAGACCCAAGGTGGGGTACACAAACTACCGGGTACGTTGAAGTGTTTAGTGTCCTACTCACGTTGTTGAGGGAGGACCGCTTCACTTCGGGTACTTGGCGGGTAGTTTTCCGTACCCATAGGGGTCTATGGTGGGGTAATGGCTATTCATCACAACTGTGTAATCCGTCTTTTGTTGCAGGCTCAAAGCAAACGCGGATTACTAGTATATCCAATAATGTTCATCAGTGATCTGGAATGCCTATTATTGCATCTGACGAATGTACAATATCTATATATGATAGCTATTAGACGTCACTTATGTTTTACACCTGTGCTAGCCCAGCCCCCGCTCTGTCGTTAGTTAAGTAACCTAACGGGTGATGACGGGACCCCGTGGCAAATGCGGATAGCATAAGAGGACGTGGTATTTTCGTTGTTTTCTGCAATGATGGGACGCATTATTATAATGCAAAGAAAATAAACCAAAGTTGAGTCGTTGGAACAAATTTAAAAGAAACCACTCGGTTATTTTTAAAAAGAGCAGAATTTTTAATTGCGGAGCATTAACCACTTCTTTTAAAAAGCTATCAGGTTCCTTCGATTATCAAGTTCACTACGTTCACGGTTTCACCAAAACCAGTCGTAGCCCTCCGTCATTTCTTATGGATGGTCAGTAGTATTCAAGCTATGTTTGTTGGCCTTCGTCAAGGCATAGTGTTTGGTAGCTGCTGGGGTATTCATTTGTTGCATAGATAGATGAGTTGGTTTGGGACAGTCGTATTATCTTGTTGGCCTTCGTCAAGGGTATGTACGGGTGGGTTCAAATTGACAAGATAATGATGGGCAGAACTTGACATGTGACTTATGATTTGTTGGCCTTCGTCAAGGTCATAAGAACATGGGGCAAAAATCCACATCGGGAGTTTCTAAAGAAACTGAAACTTGCTAGTGTTGCATACCATTTGGAGTTTGATGAATGTTGGTCGGATTCCTTCAACATTTTCATACGATGATATTTGGATCCCGATCCTACTGTGAGTATATGCTACTTATCAGGAGATTCATCACTTAACGATCAATGCTATAAACCAAGTAGGTGTCGAGAAAGGTGTCAGCGGGGCTACGCCCCCAAAGAAAAGAGGTTCTTTAATTAAGGAACTTCGCGAAAGCGTTGGACTCGAAGTATCGACACTGGCCTGGCTGAACGGTTAAGCAAGTATTGTACGGTGAGAATAGTCCTGGCTAATTCTTCTTTTATGGTTTGAGGAAGGATTCGAGAAACAGTGGGAGCCATCCAGTTTAGATAAATTAAAAACCAATCTAAACTTGCAAGAGCATCATGCTAAAGTGTTTTCTTCGCTCTCTCTCTCATTGCAGCGACCTTGTGACCATGACTAGGTTACATCTAGATAACAATTTGACTGAATCTGACTTATATGACTGGCAATAGTCTGTCTCGATGTCCATTGCCTGTGACAAGCTGGACCACCCTATTACTACTCAAGATCCCGCCGTCCCAGGTCCAGTTTCCACCGTCGCGGATATGGATATCCGTCAGACAGGGGAAAAAGATAAAGCGAAAGCCAAGAGCCTCGTGTTGGCTTCAGTTGATGGTGTATACCAGAAGCAGCACGAGAAGATGGACTCAGTTTCCATCTTTCTCCATAACAAAGATTTATATGGAGTGCAATCTCATATCGCAAGATATGATACCTCGAACGAATTATTTCAAGCGAGGTTGGCTGTCGGGTTATCTGTAGGGGACAACGTCCTTACAATGACTAGCTATATTGATGAGCTCAAGGACCTGGAGACCACGTTGGGAAACAGGTCATCCACTGACTTATTTCCATAGTCCCTACCATCTACTTATCCCCTGAAAGAAACCAGGAAGACACAAGCTCTGCTTAATGGGGGACCTTCTTCTTCTACATCCAGGGTAAAAGCAAAGGGTGAAAAGAAGAAGACCTCTACAAAGCCGATATACGGTGTCAGTAAAATAGGAGGAAAGGGAAGAGCAAAAGTTTCGGGACTTGGTGTAGCTAAGGAGGGATGTTCCTATTGTTATGGGATTGGGCATTGGCAGAAGGATTGCAGGGCTTTGGAAGCCAGTAGCCAGAATACGAAGCTTGTTGTGGCTTCGACCTCAAGTGTGTTTGTAATTGAGAACTGTTTGTCAATTAACTCTACTTCCTGGGAACTAGATACCGGATCAGGATCTCATATCTGTAATTCATTACATGCTTTGAGAAACCGTAGAGTTATAAAGGTAGGTGATTTGTCTCTCAAAGTTGCAAACAGAATGAGTGTGAACGCTGAATCCGTGGGAGAATATCACCTAGGTTTGACAAGTGGGCAGATATCGATTCTACGTAACTGTCTGTATGTACCTAGTTTGAGTTGTAATATCATATCAGTGTCCTCACTTTCGAGAGAGGGATATGATTTTACATTCGTAACCGATGTAGTTCACATCCACCTAAATCAAGTTCTGATTGGGTCCGGTACATTAGCTGACGGTATATACGTATTAAGTCAAGCTCAGGTTTTCAATGTCCAGAACACATTTAAAAGAAAGTCTCCAGAAATAAATCAGGCTTTCTTATGGCATTGTAGACTAGGTCACATCAATGAAACACGATTAACTAAGTTACATGGAGAAGGATATTTGAATCCGTTCAAATATCAATCTTGTTAGTTGTATGTATGCCCTAGAGGCCAGTATTGTACATATGATGTATATTATATTGGATGCTTGGACATATATAGAGAGGACTTTCTTGCTCGATATGATAGTATGCTATCTGGTTGCTCTTTATCTAAACATGTATACTTGTCTCTTGATACTGTCTTATAGTTACATGTTGGTAAAGCCCTTAGGATGTGTACTTGACTACCTGGACTATGATGGAGATCATACTAGTGGGGACAGAGTAGTCCATAAGTACATCCTTTAATGTTCCTAGTCGTAGGTGTATCGAGACAGAGCATCGATATACCAGTGTAGACTAGCGTATACGCTTCTCGACCCATGAGATGGGCGATGGATGATCCCATATCCATTGGTGTTTGCCATCAGAGATGGTATACGGGTGCTCAGTGGAGACTGGGTACACTGGACGGACTCGCCGAGAACTCCCAAATGGTATTATACCTCACGTCAGATGGCAGTTCTCTGGTGACACTTGTGTAGGTTAGTCTGTAGACCCGAGATCGTCATAGAGTCTTGTGTGATTCTCACTGTGCTTTGATTTCCATCTTACCACGTCCAAGAGGGCATGCAAAATGGTGGTTTTTGGGTACAGTCCCGAGTCATATGGAGGCAATGAGCGATAGGAGGGGTTTCGTCTCTCCCGGTATTGAGGGTTGATGTTGCACTGTGCTCGATTAGCCATAACAGGGAAGTCCCTGGCCAGGGCTGATTTAGAGATTTACTGGTAAGTGTTACCAGTAGTTTCTCGACCCGTTATGAGCCTCACATCGGCACGACTTATTGGTTGTTGGGGTCTGACGTTTACCACCCCTAGACTTGATATGCGACATATCAGACGAGGAGACCGGACTGTACGGGAAGTGTTACCGTTAGGCTTCTATAGGAGTTGAAGCGGGCTCGCTTGCTGATCTTCTGATCGCTCAATACCCAGGTAGCCGTTACGTCCAGCTAGTACCGCTGACGGCTTGTGGGTGCTTGATGTGATCTTCACCTACTGCCGGCATATTGACGAGTCTTTAGAGTCCTACATAGAGGTTTTACTTGCTCAGGAAAAACGAAATAGGAGCACGTATGTGATATGTGCGGGACCGAGAATAATGCGTGTATATGATACCGTATTCTATTCTCGCGACTTTTTGTATCGGTCAGTTATATAAGATATAGCCGGGTTATCGAATCAAGTGTTGATTCGATAAATCGATACATTAGATGTTAGTCAGTTATATGAGATATAACCGGATTATTAAGTCAATTGTCGATTTAATAATTTAGTGTATAATTGTATATATGATATACTAATTTACATTAACTAACATTTGTTCACTTATGGATTTTTCTCACATGTGCACAACTTTAATATATATGTGAAATATATTAAAATGTGCTTTCTTTTTGTATCATGGTTGTTGATACAACATTCATGGGTGTATGAGACTTACACCATGCTATTTGTTATGTTGGGTTTAATGTATTTAAAGTAATTACAAAATTAGTGGATAATTAGAAAATGCATGAAGCTCGTGGAAGCTTGTGGATGCATTAACTAAAGTCCACTAAGTTTGTTTTTACTTTGGATTTTTGTTAACCTAACCATCACACATAGCCATGATTAAGTCTCTACATGAGTTAGTATATGATACTCACTCACCCATGGTTAGCTCACTCACTTGACAATTATCCTCATCTTTTTCTTTTGTTCATCTTCTTTTTCTTTGAGCAAAAAGAAAAAGCAAGCTAGGGTTTTGAAAAGAGAGTGATAGATTGTGAGAAATAAAATTCTAAAGAGAACCCACTTCCTATTTCTCCATCCTCTACTAGACTAGCACTTTAGTTTAGGGTGTTTGCTTCACTAGTTCTCTAGTTAGTGAAGTAGAAGCTTGAGTTGGTATTCTCTCGACGTAGATCATCTTCGGCCTCGAAGACTTCAAGCAAGGACGCTACTTTCGCCTTGTGAAGCCATGCAAGAGTCTGGGAGAACCACGATCGCAGCGAAGGGACTTCAACAAGGAGCTAATGAAGTGAACGACCGATCTACAAAGGTTGTATTTCGTATTCACTTAGTCGTAAATGTAGTTTACTAGCATGTGAAACCCTAATAATCGAGCAAAGATCTTGTTTAGGGTTATTTGGCACGGCTAAAATTTAAATCGGGTATGGTTGATGCCTTGTAGAATCTTGTTAGAGTGCCTAGTAACCCTACAGTGGTATCAGAGCCTAGCTAGAGCATTAAGCGACGTGTATACGATGTTAAAACTCCGAACGAACCCCGATACGTCAAAATGAACCCCTCTCTGGACAATTTTTAAAAACTGTGATTTTTCTGAATTAAAAATATCTAAAAAAATCAGCAGGCAATTAAAAGAATAACAGTGAAAAACGATGACGTCATCCGTAATTACCGCCGCGGAACCGCGGCCGTACCTTGCTTGGGCCGCGGATCCGTGGCAGTACTGTTTGATTTGACAATTTGGTTTTCACAGTAATTCCCTTTGCTGCTTATATATTTTCTGGGTATTTTTTTATTCTGACTCAAGTTGAGTGTTCTCGGGATTATTTTGTAATCGTTGATTCGATCAGAATATTTAATTTCGTTATGTTTTCCAGATAATTTAGAAAGTATTAAAATGTTCGAACGGATATCAGTAACTCTTTTTTTCCCGGCACGAAAAACTTTTAAGTGTTGAATTTTTTCTTGAGTTTAAATCTTTCGGAAAAACGTGCATGTAACGCGATGGACCCTCTAGAAGACAACAAACCTTAACTCGATTATGTGACCATCTTGAACTACCTTTTGAACCTTAGGGTTTGGGGGAGTACGGCGTTGCCACATGTGAGGCGTTGGCTTGACCCTTCTACGGCTGGACCGTTGGTACTGTGACGTACTCTGGAATTTTTGAACTCCGCTCAAGTGTTGAGCTATTTAGGAAATCCTGGGTATTTGATCATTCGATCGGAAAGTTTAATACTGTCTATTTATCTGGAATGTGATACAATATGTGGAATTCATATAGTTAGGCATGAAATGCGAAGTATGTGATATTTCCGATTTACGATGTCTAAAGAGATTGTGGATTCCAAATGTTGTAGTTTTACACTTTCTTTTCTGTGACCGTAAGTGTAGTATGTAGTTTTATTGCCGTTTTTCGTTTCTATACATCAACGATGATCGGTGTATGCATACTTACTTGCGTTGATGACATGTGATGTTATGTGTTGCTGGATATGTTATATTGGATCGTCGCGTTCTGAATAGCCGTGGGTTTTATGTGAGATGAGGGTTTTTATTTTCATTCATGTAAAATTAAATGTATGTAATATTCTTTTATTGGGGCACTTCCGGGATGAGGTTGATGTCACCATTTGTATATTATTTACTTTTCCGTACTAGGATAGACCTAAGGAGGAGAGCACAAGTAACTGGGTTCAAGAGTCCAGTGGGAGACCAACTCGAGGAGTCGAGTCCGGGTCTCCTAACTCTAGAATTGGTAGGGTTGCTTGCCGCTCTCGTAGTGGTCTAGGGGTGTGGGTTTGGCTATTCATCGCGACCGTGGAATCCGTGTTTTATAGAGGCTGAAAATAAAACACGGACGTCCTAGTATATCCAATGTTTCATATGTTTCTTCTGCTGCGATATCTGTGATGTGATCGTTTGATATGTTATGATAGATACTGTATATAGTATATATGATATATTATATAGACGTTACTTTTGTTTTACACCCGCGCTAGCCCTGCCCCGCTCTGCCGTTAGTTACCTAACCTAACGGTGCACGATGGGACATCGAGGCGAATGCAGATGGCATAAGTACGTCGTATTTATCTGTGATGTTTAGGTGACTTAAATGATGGGACTTCATTAATATGATTAATGAAAGAAAAGAAACCTAAAAGATGTTGTAGAATCAAATTTTCAAAAAGGGTAGCTACAGTTTTTGCTTTGCATAGTGATATATATGATATATCCTGCACCTTATTCGATGAGGAAAGAGCCAAGATCCCTTCACCGGGAGTGACCTCTTTAGCAAAACTAATGAAAGCCTCAAAATCACTCCATTTCAAAATTCACTCGATTTTACAACGATATCAAGTTCATTACGCAATAGGTTTTCAGAAAAACCTGTCGTAGCCCTCCGTCATTTCAGATAAGTTATGCTTAGTATTCGTGCTGCGTTTGTTGACCTTGTCAAGGCGCAATGTGTGGTAGCTGGCCAGTATTTATCTGTTTATGCATATGATACAGATTGGATTAGGGTAGTCGTACGGCCTTGTTGACCTTGTCAAGGGTCGTGCGGGTGGGTTTAATTCAATCAAGAAATGACAGGTTGAACTTGACTCACGGTCTATGGTTTGTTGACCTTGTCAAGGTCATAGATCGTTTGGGGCAAAATATTATCGGGAATTTCAAGTGTTGAAATTTGCAATGAGATTGCATACCTTCTATGAGATAGTTGGATAACGATACCCACTGCGAGTAATTGTTACTCCTGGGAGAGTTTTACACAGGACAATTAGCCGATCAAGTAGGCGTCTAGAAAGGTGTCAACGGGGTTACGCCTCTAGGAAAATGAGGTTTATTTTAATTAGGTCCGTGCGAAAGCACGGGAAACTTCCCTCAAAGTACTGACACTGGCCTGGCTGAAAGGTTGGCGAAGTTGTAAGGTGTAATTAATCCCGGCTAGTCATTCCTTTTAAGGTTTGAATGAAGATTTGATAAAAACAGTGGGAGCCATCCTGATTAGATAAAATAATAACCAATCTGATCTTGCAAGAGCATACGCTAAAGTGTTTTCTCCTCTCTCTCTCCAGGTAGCGACCATATCATGCCTTAATAAAGATAATAATTTGGATGTATTGACTGAACCCGGATGTTATACTGTGCTGGGGAATGTTGGTTCTGTTCTTTCTTATAAAAGTTATAAGACTGAACATGATATAGGGGAATACCAGGATTCCCATGCCACCCGAATGAAGAAAATATATGTTGATGCATTTTCTTCGGGTGTGTTCGTTACAGAGAACTGTTTCTCCATTTGCTATACGTCCTAGGTATTAGATACCGGGTCAGAATCCCATATATGTAATCAGTTACATGGGCTTAAGAAAGGTAGAGAACTTGGAGAAGGTGATAAAGATATAAGGGTTGGAAATGGTGCAATCGTTGCAGCTAAAACCATAGGGGAATATCACTGTCACGACCCGCCCCCAATACAGAGAGTATTGTCCGCTCTGGCCGAAGCCGCATGGTTTTGTCCTTCGGAGTGAATCGGACCCGACCAGGGGCCACTTCCCAGGAGGTCACCCATCCCAGGACTTCCCTGGCCCGAGCACGCTTAACTACGGAGTTCTTCAAACTCCGGAGTTCCGATTCATCCAAAAGGCGCCTCAGTATTGAAGAGGGGTATAATTCCATTTATAGTTCAGATTGTGCCCTCTTTCGGAATGAAATTAAATACTCCCCATTGTTCTATAGTGGCTCCCCGTGTGTATCCGTATCGGTTACATGCCCACCTCGATACCGGATAACACCTCACTTCTTCACGGGGTTGGTGGTATTCAGCCCCAACTCCACCTGGGGTATTACATTCCCCCCACTTAGAACAATGGTTCGTCCTCGAACCACAGACCTACTTTTGAGGGACCGGCTCTGATACCATTCTGTCATGACCCGCCCCCAATACAGAGAGTATTGTCCGCTCTGGCCGAAGCCGCACGGTTTTGTCCTTCGGAGTGAATTGGACCCGACCAGGGGCCACTTCCCAGGAGGTCACCCATCCCAGGACTTCCCTGGCCCGAGCATGCTTAACTACGGAGTTCTTCAAACTCCGGAGTTCCGATTCATCTAAAAGGCGCCTCTATATTGAAGAGGGGTATAATTCCATTTATAGTTCAGATCGTGCCCTCTTTCGGAATGAAATTCGATACTCCCCATTGTTCTATAGTGGTTCCCCGTGTGTATCCGTATCGGTTACATCCCCACCTCGATACCGGATAACACCTCACTTCTTCACGGGGTAGGTGGTATTCAGCCCCAACATCCCCCGTTGTGCCACTTTGTCACGACCCGAAATTGGCACATGACGGCCCTAATACTACGCAACGTCTACAGGCGTAACGCAGTAAAAGAAAGCCAAAACCCAGAAATCTAAACCATTAAAATACTAGAAAAGATAAGAAATATTGTTTAAAAGTCTTTGAAATCACAACCCAAATTCTTTAAAAGTCCAACTTTATTTCCTTTAAAATTTTGGCAGCACCCCCTTTGTAAAAGCTAGCCCAAAAAATGGGTACAACATAAATATAAAGTAAAGCATCCCCAACGGGAGCAAATCCATGCCCAAAGGCGGAAAACAACCACCACAACAAATATACGACGCCGTAGCGAAGAAATAGAAGACGATAGAAAGAAAACTGTATAAAAGACAACAAATCCAACATAATATACAATATCGTCCTCACCAAGTCTCTAAGTCAATATGAAAATAGAAGATGGAGAGTACAGGGATACAACGAATATACAATACAACGAATAACCACAAAACCCACCTAAGAAAACTGCACACTGTAAGCTGATGCGGTATCCGTAGCAAAAGATGATAAGATGTGTGATAATAGCCTGCCTCTGACTATCCTGAGGAACACCTGCAAACACTGTGGCACAACGGGGGTGAGTTGCCAACTCGTGAATAGTAAATAACATATGCAGGTAATCACAAGTATGCACGTAAAGCGTGAAACTAAGATATGCAATTAACAGTAATAACATGTCTTATGAACGCAGAATAATGGAAAGTACACTAGCAGGTACAACCAATATATATAAAGCAATAATGATATGACAACAGTATGCAATAATCATGCGATAGGGATATGAGAATGTAAATGTGCAATAATCATGAAAGGTACACTAACAGGTACTACTAATACATGAAGCAGTGCACAAACAGATAAAGGTGAGGTATGGAGTGAAGTATGTCATTTCCACGGAATCCTGACATCGTGGTAGGATCACAATCCAGCAAGACAATATAAATACCAATTCCTCAAATCAGCCTCCAAATTGGCTCTCATATTATCTAAGTATCACATCTCTTCAATTGCACAATATCAAGTATATCTCATATATCCCGAATGTACAACCTCAAGTATATCTCACATATATATCGAATGTACAATCATCAAGTATATCTCGTATATATCGAATTTACAAAATCAAGTGGATCTCACATATATCGTATGTACAATATGAAGTATATCTCACATACCTCGAATGTACAACAGCAAGTAGATCTCATATATCTCAAATGTACACTATCAAGTAGATCTCACATATCTCGTATGTACAATATCAAGTAGATCTCACATATCCCGTATGTACAATATCAAGTATATCTTACATATCTCGAATGCACAACAGTAAGTAGATCTCACATATCTATCCAGTATCCAATCTCAAATGAATCTCTTATATCCCGAATCAAATCTCCAGCAAAATTCTAACATCCTAAATATAATGACATAAATAAATATGATGAGGTCAATACACTTATATTAGCGTCCCATTCCACTAATATTGGTGTAAGGGTATATATAACAGCGGCTCAATCCGCTGTTATATATACAAAAGAGTAATTAGAAATATCATGAAACCAATGTGCCAAACATCGACACAGAAATACTGATCTATCAGATGCTGTCACCATGACTGGCCCCCTGATAGGTACGTATCATACGCTATCCCGAAAGCTCGAGTGCCTAGCTCTGACCCTCGCCTCTCTACGTATCCATACGTATATGACTCCCGTCGGTATCCATATGATAGCCGCTGAGTCATTGATCCTGTCACCGGATAGTATTGTTCCCCTAAGCCTCATCGCCTGACACCACGACATCGTTCTTGCTTCGGGGTACCTCCGGGCCCCACCATGTACCCGCACATGGACCCCTCCTTTCCTCGCGTGGGGTATACACATCGTAAACGACAAATCTCATGGTGGCTGCTGAAATATCATATCAAGGGAAACTAGGTTTTTCAAATAATGCATAATTTCATGAACTACCACGGTTCCCAAATCCAGAAAATATCATGAAAAATCCATATCTCAATACGAAAATCCTTGAATAAAGTATACGCATCATAAATCTGAAATGCGAGCATATAGAGGAAAAGCAGCAATTAACTGTAACAAGTTAATATAATATCATGCGGTTCCTAATCTCTCCAATTCTAAAATAACATCAAGTAAAGGTAAACATGTAGCTATAACCAGATATATGTGCAACATAAAGGTATAGCAAGATATATGTATCTATCTATAAGTAATGATGTAGTATACCATCTGGGTATAATAATAGTATGTGCAAGGTATACCTGTAACTATGACGTAAAGTATGCATGTACCTATCACTAATGGTACAATACTCTATAGGTATACAGGTAACTAGCATGTAAGTATGTCAGAACATATGTGTAAGCATGTCGGTATACAGGCATGCTATAAGTCAATGCGTAAAGAAATATGAATCAAAGTCTCAATGTCTCTAACCAAGCAATATCATATCTATAAGTGGGTTATGCGTGACTTGGCAATTATTGACGGTGTGTGTAGCATACAATTAGTGCTCGTGCAATATGAATCGTCAATAATGTGTGCAGTGTCCTACTACTACTAGTCCAGGCACAACTACATCTAAGTAATAGGGTAAAGGCGCAATTCTAACAATAACGTAGAATATGCGACAAGTAATAAAATCTCTAGCCCTGACGCATAACGCCATGCGGACGATTCCCCTGTAGATGTTAAATCTACTCACCAACGCTCCTGGCTAAGTGAAGCCTACCACCTGTTTTCCCTTGTCGTAGCGTCCGAAGTCCCCGCTTGCGAACCTAAAATTTCACAAACACGTCATATAAGCATATATTCTACATCGACGAAAAGACATCGAAACGCAAGAATAATGCCCCGAAAATTACACTGCGCGCTTAGCGCATCTAACGCGCATGACCTCGGCCAAAAATTCTAACTAGGGTTGCCAAACTACGAAACACCTAGTCTAGATTCCGATCGCGCATTCAAAACACAACAATAAACGTGGTCTCAATATAAATAACGTAGCAACGTCAAAAGAAACTCACGCCTAAAAGTTACCAAAATCTAGTAAGCAGTATTTATCTTTATAGCACAAAACTACGAGTTTTACCAAAACTATAATTTACAAACATCTTCAAATAGCAAGGTTAAACCATTTAAACCATTTCTATATTTTTAAACTTGCTTAATTAAGCTTTAGCAAAAACCTAGTAAGCAAAAACCCTTAATTAGACAAATTAGTAATTAGCAAAAATTAGCATTTTCTACTAGGTTAAGCTTTTCCAATTCACAAATTAACACTTCAATTAAATATTAAATACTTAAATTAAGTTTTAACCTTAACTTGAATTTCTAAAACCATTTCTAGAATTTTGAAACATGAAATTTAAAGCATAAACTAACATCTAATTAAGCTAGCATAAAGATTTAAACTTAACAATTAGAGATTAGGGTTAGGCTTTTATACCTTCAAGAACACCACTTGAATCAAGGATAAAACCAAACTTTAGCCTCCAAAATGCTCACTAGAATGAAGATCCAAGCAACTTTTGTGAAGAAGAAAGAAGCTTTTGGATTTTATTTGAATTTCTATGAATTTAATTTGATTTTTCATGATTTATTTGTAAAATAAATGATGAAAAATGAGTGAGGAAGAACAAGGGAAGCAAAGGGGAGAGAGGGGCCGGCCAAAGCAAGGAGGGGGCTGATTTTGGTGAAGGGTAGAATTTTCTAGAAGAAAAAAAGAATAATTGGATAATAAAACAAAGCTTATGTTCACACTACTTTTCTTTTTCTTTATTTTAAAAAAATAAAATCCTTTCACCATAAAAATCTAGATATTTAAAAAGAAGGTTCTAAAATAATTATGGTGATAATTTCCAAGAATTTTCATTTAGAAGAAAATTTCCCGATTTACGTGCATATTTTACCGGCTAAAATAATATTTTATTTGGGAAAAAATCTATCTGAACCAAAACCTCCCAAATACCCCTAAAGTTCGCGCACAAGTTTTATTTTAGCTAAAAAAAGTGCCGGTAAGTTTATACGGACGTTTGATCGAAATCGGGTTAAAACGGGAAAAACCGACAATTTTGCCCTAAAACGGGAAAATTCGCAAAACGATTTCTGAAACGTTACAATCACCTTATATTACCAACTGGTAATACATTGATTCTGAACGAATGCTATTACATGCCGAACCTGATATGCAACATTATATCGGTTTCTTTACTAAGTAAAGAGGGATATAATTTTGTATTACAAGATAATGTTATGAATATTTTTCTAAACCAAAAGTTGGTTGGATCAGGCACGTTATGCAATGGCATTTATATTCTAAATCAATCAACAGTTCTGAGCATAACAAACACACACAAGAGGAAGAGTTCAGAACTGAACGAATCCTTCTTGTGTCATTGTAGACTGTGTCACATCAATGCGACACGACTAGCTAAGTTGCATAAGAATGGATATTTGAATCCGTTTGAATTTTCATCTTATGACACTTGCCAGTCATGTCTCAAAGGCAAGATGACCAAAACTCCGTTTACGGGACACGGAGAAAGAGTCACAGAACTCTTAGGACTGGTACATAGTGATGTATGCGGTCCCATGTCTATACATGCCAGGAATGGTTCTTCGTACTTCATTACATTCACTGACGATCTCTCTAGATTCGGGTATGTGTTCCTGATGAAACAGAAATCAGAAGCATTTTAGAAATTTAGAGAATATAAACAAGAAGTCAAGAACCAAACCGGGAAAAGTATCTGATCGGGGAGGTGAATACTTGAGCAATGAATTCCTGGACTTCCTAAAAGAGAATGGGATTCTCTCTTAGCTGACTCATCCATATACAGCACAGCACAACGGTGTATCGGAATGGAGGAACCGCACCCTATTAGATATGGTGCGCTCTATGATGAGCACAGCTGAGTTACCTATTTCCTTCTGGGGATATGCGCTGGAAACAGCAGCATACCTATTGAATCAAGTTCCATCTAAATCTGTACCTACCACATCATATGAGATATGGAGTGGGAAGAGGCCATATCTTAAACGAGTTCCGATATGGGGTTGTCCGCCCTATGTCAAAAGACAAAATCCGGACAAACACGAGGCACGGTCAGTTCTCTGCAAGTTTGTGGGATATCCAAAGAACTCATATGGGTATTTTTTCTACCACAGTGAAGAACAAAAGGTGTTTGTTGCTCAACATGCCACCTTTTTAGAAAAGGAATTTCTTGTAAAAGAAATTAGTGGCAAAGTGGTAGAGCTGGAAGAGGTTCCAGATACACAAACCGCGACTGATGATTTAGTAGAACCGGATGATTCGGTAGTTCCCGATGATCCCCAGCCACTCCGCCGATCTAGTAGGGTTCCTCACCCACCTGAGAGATATTACGGTTTTCTCATGGATGGTGGGAGCGAGGATTGCATCATGGAGGATGATGACCCAACTAGTTTCGAGCAGGCCATCACGAGTGGTGACTGTTAGTGTATATGCCCTAGAGGCCATTACTGTATCATACTAGTTTGTATATTACTTAATGGAAGCTTGGGATATTCACCTTGTATATACAATCTTGCTCAAAATAGTAGTATGCTACTTGGTTTGTTTCTACTTAAATGTGTACATGTGTTTATTTTATTATATCACCTATACGCATTAGTGGAGCCCTTAGGATCTTTGCTTGATTACCAGCGTCGTGATGGCAGTCACACTAGTGGGGGCTGGGTAATCTATAAGCACATCCTTATGCAGGTCCCTAGTCACAGGACTATCGAGACAGGGTATCGATACTCCGGAGTAGACTAGCGCATGCGCTTCTCATCCTAGTGTGGGAGATGGTCTGTCCCACAGCCATCAGTACGTCGTACTGGAGATAGTATGCGGGTGCTCGTTGGGTTACGAGTACACTGGACAGGACTCGTCGGGAACTGACCGGTTGGTATTATACCTATCGTCAGTTATCAGTTCCCAAGTGACAGGAGTACAGCTTAGTCTGCTGACTTGACACTATCACTTCGCCTCGAGTGTGTTCCCACTGTACTTTGATTACTACCCTACCACGGCTCAAAGGAGTCGTGCAAACAGGTAGTAGTTGGGTGCAGTCCCGAAGCACTTGGAGGCAGTGACGGTTAGACAGGATTCGTCTCTCCCGGTATTGGGGGTTGACATCGCGCTGTGTCTAGGAGAGCCATTACACGAGTAGTCCCTAGCCAGGGCAAGCGGGATATACTGGTGGGCTTCCAGTGTTATCTCAGGGTGTATTGGGCTTCACTCCGACACGACTTGTACCGCTATTAGAGGCCATTACTGTACATTGGATGTATATTGTAGTGGATGCTGGGACATATATAGGTAGGACTTTCTTGCTCGACATGATAGTACGCTATCTGGTTGCACTTTGTCTTAACATGTATACTTTCTGTCTCTCTGATTACATGTTGATAAAGCCCTTAGGATGTGTGCTCGACTTCCAGGGCTATGATGTAGATCATACTAATGGGGCCTGAGTAGTCCATGAGTACATCCTTGAAAAGTTCCTAGTCGAAGGAATATCGAGACGGGGCATCGATATTCCAGAGTAGACTAGCGCATATCTTCTCGACCCATGCGATGGGCGATGGATGATCCCATATCCATTGGTGTTTGACATCGAAGATGGTATGCGGGTGCTCAGTGGAGACTGGGTACACTGAACGGACTTGCCGAGAACTCCCAGATGGTATTATACCTCACGTCAGATGGCAGTTCTCTGGTGACACTGGTACAGCTTAGTCTGTAGACCCGAGATCGTCATAGAGTCTTGTGTGTCTCCCACTGTGCTTTGATTTCCACCCTACCACGGCTCTACTGAGTTGTGCAAACATGTGGTTTTTGGGTACAGTCCCGATTCACATGGAGGCAATGAGCGATAGGAGGGGATTCGTCTCTCCCGGTATTGGGGGTTGATGTTGTGCTATGCTCGACTGGCCATAACAGGAAATCCCTGGCCAGGGTTGCAGTGATATACTGGTAAGTGTTATCAGTAGTTTCACGAATGTTATGGACCCTACGTCGGCATGACTTATCGAGCTATTGGGGTCTGACGTTTACCACCCCTAGGCGAGATATGCGACATATCAGACGAACAGACCGGACTATACGGTAGTGTTACTGGTCGGATTCGCAGGAGTGTGAGCGGGCTAGCTCGTCGATCTTCTGATCGCTCAATACCCGGGTGGCCGTTACGTTTAGCAGACCGCTTGCGGCTTGTGGGTGCATGATATGATCATCATCTGCTACCGGCGTATTGACGAGTCTTTAGAGTCCTACACAGAAGTTTCCTGGTTCAAGCGAAACGAAATAGGAGTGCATATGAGATATGTGCGGGACCGAGAATAATGCGTGTATGTGATACCGTATTTGATTCTCGCGATCAATGTATCGAATGGTTATATGCGATATAACCTGGTTATCGAATCAAGGATTGATTCGATAAGCCGACACATTGGATACTAGCCGGTTATATGCGATATGACCGGATCGTTAAACCAAGTGTTGATTTAATGATTTAATACATAATTATATATTTGATATATTGCTTTGCATTAACTAGTATCGGTTCACTTTAAATGGATTTTCTCGCGCGGATGTGCACATTGTATATTCGATATAGTTTTGTGCACATGATTGTATCATGTTTGATGATACATTCTAGCTTGGTTTTGTGTAAAGTGTTAAACCATGGTTAATTAGTGATTAGGGTTTCTTTTTCATTTACTTAATCATTTATTTATTCCTTTTATTTATTTTGGAAAAAGAAAAGATAAAGAGATAAGAATGGTTGCTAGTTTTGTTTTTATTTGAAAGCTTCTTGAAGCTTTGAACTTAATCCACCATTCTTGTCTTTTATCTAACCCTAACCACTATCTAACCTAAGTTAAGTCTCTACACTAAACCATGGTCAAAGATATGATAAGTATTGGATTTTCTTTTCTTTTTATAATTAAGTTATCATATCATCTTCTTCTTCTTCATCTTCTTCTTCCATGGATGTAGCTTGCTACTCCAATGGCAAGTGTTAAAAAAAGTGTGAGAAATCCAAATCTAAAGTGAACCCAACTCCTATTTCTTCATCCTCTACCTCTTGCCAAGTAGTATAGGGTGTTTCCTTCACAAGTTTTCCAAGCTTGATGAAGTTGGAGCTTGTTCTTGCGATATCTCGACGTAGATCATCTTCGGCATTGAACCGACGATCAAGCTCGCCCATTCTTCGATGATACCGATGCAAGAGTCAAGGGTCCGTTTTGGACAGCGGAGAGACTTCTTCACGGAACCTAGGAGGTGGTGGACCGGATCTACAAAGGTTGTAGCCCATTCCCTTTAGATATATTTCCGTTTACTTGCATACTTCGCCTAAATATCTAGTAAACGATCCGTAGTCGGGTTTGTAGGCACCCGTAAAATTTTATTTGTGCATGTTTGATCACTTGTGAAACCTAACTAGAGTGCCTAGGAACCCTACAGTGGTATCAGAGCCTAGCTAGAGCCTTAGGCGAAGTCTAGACGGAATTTGAAGTCCGAACGAACCCGAAACCCCGAATCAAATATGCTCTCTGTCCAATTTTTAAAATCTGGTCTTTTTCTAAATTAAAAATATCCAGAAAATCAAGCAGGGTTTTATAAGAATTACTGCAAATTTCGTGGGCTCAATTCAATATTTCCAGCGCGCTTCCGCGGCATGAGCTAAGCTCATGCGGCGCAACCGCGGCTGTACGGCCCCTGTATTTATTTTATTATGCACAGTAATTCTTAGTTTCCAGTGCTGATATTTCTGGGAATTTTTAATAATTTTTCAAGAGTTGAATTTTCTGCAGTTGTTTTGGGGATTCGGTGTTTCGATCGGGGTATCAAATTTTGTCTGTGTGGCTTTCCGGATAAATTTTAGAATATGTTAAAAAGTTCGACCGGATATAAATACCCACTTTTTCCCCTGTCGGGAAATTTCCAAGTGTTGGATTTTTCCGCAGTTTAACGACGTTCTAAGTAGTGCAAGTAACGCGATGGTCCCTCTAGAAGACAACAAACCTTAACTCGATTATGTGACCGTCTTGAACTGCCCTTTGAACCTTCGGGTTTGGGGGAGTACGGCGTGCCACATGTGAGGCGTTGGCTTGACCCTTCTACGGCTGGACCGTTGGTACTGAGGTACGAACGGAATGTTGTTAGACTTATTTCATGTGTTGAGCTGTATCGGGAAAATTTGGGTGTTCGATTGTTCGATCGAAAAGTTTAACATTTTCTGTTTATCTGGAATGGGATACAATAATTGGAATTCGCAAAAGTTATGTGATAACTAAATGAATGTTATAAACGTAGCAATTTAGTCTCACTTGATCGGTTGCCACGGAATTTTGATGTGATCAAAAGTCCGTCGCAATCACGTAGCGTACACGGATACTCGCCGGGTAAACTTAATAGACAGCCTCACTCCATAGCCCCGACCAAGTGACTGTAGGAGAACCCCGTCGCCGAAAGCATCCGTTCGGGTGCTCGCGGCAGCGGTGTTCCGCCTTGGTGCACTTCGTCGACGGTATCGGGGGTGCGGCCGCCTACTGAAGTTTGCGACGAGCATTCGATCAGGATGTCGGGAATCTTGTTGAATTGCCCGATTTGATATTGAAAAGAGTTTTCGATAATGAGACTAAAATGCGGGGTTTATAATTGTTAGGCATGCGATGTCTAAGTAATTCATTTGGTCAGGCATGCGATGTCTGAGGTGGTTGCGGATTCCAACTGTTGTAGTTTTACACTTTCTTTTCTGTGACCGTAAGTGTAATATGTGATATCGCCGGTTTCGTTGCTATATGTCAACGACAATTGGGATGCGCATATTTACTTACGTTGATGACATGTGATGTTATGTGTTGCTGGATATGTTATATTGGATCGTCGTGTTTGAATAGCCGGGGGTTTTTATGTGAGATGAGTGTTTTTCATTTTCATTCATGTAAAAACTTGTATGTAATATTCTTTTATTGGGGCACTTCCAGGTTGCGGAAGTCATCACCCGTTGTATATTATTTACTTTTCTGCACTAGGATAGACCCAAGGAGGGGAGCACAAGTAACCGGGTTCTGGGGTCCAGTGGGAGACCAACTCGAGGAGTCGAGTCCGGGTTTCCTAACCCTAGAATTGGCAGGGTTGCTTGCCGCTCTCGTAGGGGTCTAGGGGTGTGGGATTGGCTATTCATCATGACCGTGGAATCCGTGTTTTATACTGGCTCGTATTGAAAACACGGACGTCCTAGTATATCCAATATTTCATATGTTTCTTCTGCTGTGTTCTATCTGTGATCATGCGATGTTCTGATGTTCTGTGACAGATATTATAGTATATATGATATATTATATAGACGTTGCTTATGTTTTACACCCGCGCTAGCCCTGCCTCGCTCTGGCGTTAGTTACCTAACCTAACGGTGCAGACGGGACATCGAGGCGAATGCGGATGGCATAAGCGTACGTTATATTTATCTGTGATGGTTAGGTGGACTTAAATGATGGGATATTCATTAATGAGATTAATGAAAGAAAATAAACCTAATTGATGTTGTGAAATCGAATTTCAAAATAAAACAGGTAGCTACAGTTCTTGCTTTGCATCGCGGTGTTCATTAAAGAACATCCAGCACCTTATTCGATGAGGAAAGGACCGAGATCCCTTCACCGGGAGTGACTCCTTTAGCAATAACTGGCAGATGCTACACACTCGGTTTGTCTTTGATCGCTTCTATAGTTTCTGCTTTGCACAGTGATATATATGATATATCACGCACCTCATTCGACGAGGAAAGGGCCCACGATCCCTTCACCGGGAGTGACCCCTTTAGCAAAACTAGAAAAGCTTCAAAAACATTCCATTTAAAAACCATTTGATTCCGCAACGAGATCAAGTTCAAAGCGTTAAAGGTTTTCACAAAAACCAGCCGCAACCCTCCGTCATTTTAGGAAGTAGAGTACTTAGTATTCGTGCTGTGTTTGTTGACCATAGTCAAGGCACAGTGTACGGTAGCTAAGTGATGTCTTCCTACACCGCATATGATGCGATTAGTTAGGACAGTCGCGTGACTTTGTTGACCTTAGTTAAAGGTCATGTGGGTGGGTCTAATTAATCACGAAATGACGGGTAGAACTTGACTAGTACTTATGATTTGTTGACCATAGTTAAGGTCATAGGTGCTAGGGGTAAAAACCATTATCGGGAATTTCAAGTGTTGAAATTTGCAATGAGATTGCATACCTTCTATGAGATAGTTGGATCCCGATACCCGCTGCGAGTAAGAGTTACTCCTGGGAGAGTTTTATACATTACAATTAGCCGATCAAGTAGGTGTCTAGAAAAGGTGTTAACGAGGTTACGCCTCTGGGAAAACGAGGTTTACATTAATTAGGTTCGTGCGAAAGCACGGGGGACCTCCCTCAAAGTACCGACACTGGCCTGGCTGAAAGATTGGCGAACTTGTAGTGTGTAATTAATCCCGGCTAGTCTTTCCTTTTAGGGTTTGAAGGAAGATTTGATAAAAAGCAGTGGGAGCCATCCTGATTAGATAAAATAAAAACCAATCTATTCTTGCAAGAGCGCACGCTGAGTGTTTTCTTCTCTCTCTCTCCAGGTAGCGACTATATCACGCCTTAATCAAGATAATAATACGGATTATTGACCGAACCCGCTTGTTATACTGAGCTGGGGAACGTTGGTCCCGCTCCAACTTATAATTGTTATAAGACAGAGCAGGAAATAGGGGAATACCAGAATTCCTATGCCGTCCAAACGAAGAAAGTGCATATGATGCATCTCCTTCGGGTGTGTTCATTACAAAGAACTGTTTCTCAGTATCCTCTGCGTCCTGGGTATATGATACCGGATCAGGATCCCAGATATGTAATCTGTTACATAGGGCTACAAAAGGGTAGAAAAACTGAGAACGGGTGATAAGTTTCATGAGACAGAAACCGGGGCAAGTGTTGCAGCCAAGTCTGTTGGTCACTGTCACCCTGTATTACCAATACATTGATTCTGAACAAATGCTATTAGATGCCGAACCTGATATACAAAATCATATCAGTATCTTTATTAGTAAAGAAATGATAAAATTTTGTATAGTTGGATAATGTTTTGAACATTTCCTATATCAAAAGTTGATCGGTTCAGGTGCGTTATCTAAAAGCATTGATGTTCTAAATCAAACTACAGTTCTTAGTATATGAAACACACACAAGAGGAAGAGTTCAGAAATGAACGGATTCTTCTTGAGGTATTGTAGACTAGGTCAGATCAATGCGACCCGACTGGCTGAAGTTACATTTAGATGCATATTTAAATCAGTTTGAATTTACATCTTATGAAACTTGCCAGTCATGTCACAAAGATTAGATGACCATAGCTCTGTTTACTAGAAACAGAGAAAGAGTTAGTAAACTCTTGGGACTGATACATGATGATGTATGTAAAGTCTCCTGTCTACAAATGCCAGGACTGGTTCTTTATACTTCATTATATTCTCTGATAATCTCTCAAGATTCAGTCATATGTTCCTGTTGAAACATAAGTCCGAACCTTTTGAGGTATTCACAGAATATAAGTTAGAAGTAGAGAACCAATAACCGGGTATAAGTATTATGTCCTATGATGAGATCAGGGAGGAGAATACTTGTGCATGGCATTCCTGGACCATTCTAAAGGAGAATGAGATTCTCTCTCCGTACTACTCCTCTGATTACACCACAGCACAACGGTGTATCAGGGCGGAGCAATCACACCCTATATGAGATGGTGTGCTCTATGATGAGTATTACTGAGTGACCTATTTCCTTTTGGGGTGTTATGCACTTGAGAAGCTGCATACCTATTGAATTGGGTTCGAATCAAATCACTGCCTACCACTCCATATAAGATATGGTATGGGAAGAACCCATCTCTTAAGCGAGTTAAGATTTGGGATTGTCCGGCCTATGTCAAAAGCAAAATCCGGACAAGATCGAGGTAAGATCAGTTCTGTAGAACTGGAAAGGTTCCAGCTGTACAAAACTGCAGATAATTTGGTAGAACCAAAGGATTCAATATTTTCCGACGAAACTCAGCCTCTCCGCCGATCTAGTAGGGTTCCTCACCCACCTGAGAGATACCTCGGTTTCTCGATGACAGTGAGAGCAAGGATTGCATCATGAGATGATGACCCAACTAGTTTCGAGCAGGCCATCGAGAGTAGGGACTCTGTAAGAATGGCTGGATGCTTAGCGGTCTGAGATGGAATCCATATACACCAACAAAGTATGGACTTTGGTTGCTATATCTGAAGGGTTAAATCCCCATCAGGAGCAAGTATATCTTGAGAAGATTACTTAGTGTAGATGGAAAAGTTGAGACTTTCAAAGCTAGACTTGTTAAAGGTTTTCGTCATCGACCAGGCGTGGATAATGATGAAACCGTTTTCCAGTAGCTATGCTTAAGTCTATCCAGATTCTACTTGCCACAGCTACATACCATGACTGCGATATCTGGTGGTTGGGTGCCCTGACTGCTTTTCTAAATACTGATTTAGAAGAGAACGTCTGTAAGAACACAGCCAGAGGTCTTCGTAAACAGTGGGAGCAGCGGAAACGTGTGCAAGTTGCTTTACATAATGAAGCAGGCATCGCGGAGTTGGAACGTCTGTTTTGATATGATAGTCAAAGTGTTTGACTTCATCAAAATGGTAGACGAACCTTGTATATACAAAAGGGTGGTAGAGAGTAAGGTGGTCATCTTCGTATTGTACGTAGACAACATACTCTTGATAGGAAAAGAGTTTCCTATACTACGATCGGTCAATCTCCTATTATCACTAGGATTCTCCAAATAGGATCAAAGTGATACCTCCTAAAATCCTGAGTTTTCATCTATTAGATAGATGTAATTGGATGCTAGGATTCTCACTAGATGTAGTGAGATGGTTCAATCGATCCTGAAGAGAATCACTGGAAGAGTTCCAGGGTGATAAAGACGACTGAATGTCAGTCACGGGCATTGTCTTTACCCTCAGTAAAGGAACGGTATGTTGGAAGAGTTCCAAGCTCGATACCGTGGCAAACTAGACGATAAAGGCTGGTAACATCGCTATTAAAGATACTACCAAAGAGGCTGTTTGGGTGTATATTGGTTCATAAGATGAACTAGGTTCCTGCCATTGTATGACAATGGAAGCGTGGCTTTGGCCCTGGAACCCTGGTCCCATCAGTGACCCAGACAAATTCTGAGGCAGCATCACCTGATCATGGAGATAGTTGATCTCCAGGGTGATCGAGGTTAGGAGAGAAGACTCAGAGGACAACACGGCGGATCCACTCACGAAGGCCCTTTTCCCAAAGAGAGACAATTTAGGGGATGGTTGAGTATGTGATACTGCAACCACTGCTACAGATGGCCCTAGTGCAAGTGGGAGATTGTTAGTTATATGTATGCCCTAGAGGCCATTACTGTACATTGGATGTATATTGTAGTGGATGCTGGGACATATATAGGTAGGACTTTCTTGCTCGACATGATAGTACGTTATCTGGTTGCACTTTGTCTTAACATGTATACTTTCTGTCTCTCTGATTACATGTTGATAAAGCCCTTAGGATGTGTGCTCGACTTCCAGGGATATGATGTAGATCATACTAATGGGGCCTGAGTAGTCCATGAGTACATCCTTGAAAAGTTCCTAGTCGAGGGAATATCGAGACGGGGCATCGATATTCCAGAGTAGACTAGCGCATATCTTCTCGACCCATGCGATGGGCGATGGATGATCCCATATCCATTGGTGTTTGACATCGAAGATGGTATGCGGGTGCTCAGTGGAGACTGGGTACACTGAACGGACTCGCCGAGAACTCCCAGATGGTATTATACCTCACGTCAGATGGCAGTTCTCTGGTGACACTGGTACAGCTTAGTCTGTAGACCCGAGATCGTCATAGAGTCTTGTGTGTCTCCCACTGTGCTTTGATTTCCACCCTACCACGGCTCTACTGAGTTGTGCAAACAGGTGGTTTTTGGGTACAGTCCCGATTCACATGGAGGCAATGAGCGATAGGAGGGGATTCGTCTCTCCCGGTATTGGGGGTTGATGTTGTGCTATGCTCGACTGGCCATAACAGGAAATCCCTGGCCAGGGTTGCAGTGATATACTGGTAAGTGTTATCAGTAGTTTCACGAATGTTATGGACCCTACGTCGGCATGACTTATCGAGCTATTGGGGTCTGACGTTTACTACCCCTAGGCGAGATATGCGACATATCAGACGAACAGACCGGACTATACGGTAGTGTTACTGGTCGGATTCGCAGGAGTGTGAGCGGGCTAGCTCGTCGATCTTCTGATCGCTCAATACCCGGGTGGCCGTTACGTTTAGCAGACCGCTTGCGGCTTGTGGGTGCATGATATGATCATCATCTGCTACCGGCGTATTGACGAGTCTTTAGAGTCCTACACAGAGGTTTCCTGGTTCAAGCGAAACGAAATAGGAGTGCATATGAGATATGTGCAGGACCGAGAATAATGCGTGTATGTGATACCGTATTTGATTCTCGCGATCAATGTATCGAATGGTTATATGCGATATAACCTAGTTATCGAATCAAGGATTGATTCGATAAGCCGACACATTGGATACTAGCCGGTTATATGCGATATGACCGGATCGTTAAACTAAGTGTTGATTTAATGATTTAATACATAATTATATATTTGATATATTGCTTTGCATTAACTAGTATCGGTTCACTTTAAATGGATTTTCTCGCGCGGATGTGCACATTGTATATTCGATATAGTTTTGTGCACATGATTGTATCATGTTTGATGATACATTCTAGCTTGGTTTTGTGTAAAGTGTTAAACCATGGTTAATTAGTGATTAGGGTTTCTTTTTCATTTACTTAATCATTTATTTATTCCTTTTATTTATTTTGGAAAAAGAAAAGATAAAGAGATAAGAATGGTTGCTAGTTTTGTTTTTATTTGAAAGCTTCTTGAAGCTTTGAACTTAGTCCACCATTCTTGTCTTTTATCTAACCCTAACCACTATCTAACCTAAGTTAAGTCTCTACACTAAACCATGGTCAAAGATATGATAAGTATTGGATTTTCTTTTCTTTTTATAATTAAGTTATCATATCATCTTCTTCTTCTTCATCTTCTTCTTCCATGGATGTAGCTTGCTACTCCAATGGCAAGTGTTAAAAAAAGTGTGAGAAATCCAAATCTAAAGTGAACCCAACTCCTATTTCTTCATCCTCTACCTCTTGCCAAGTAGTATATGGTGTTTCCTTCACAAGTTTTCCAAGCTTGATGAAGTTGGAGCTTGTTCTTGCGATATCTCGACGTAGATCATCTTCGGCATTGAACCGACGATCAAGCTCGCCCATTCTTCGATGATACCGATGCAAGAGTCAAGGGTCCGTTTTGGACAGCGGAGAGACTTCTTCACGGAACCTAGGAGGTGGTGGACCGGATCTACAAAGGTTGTAGCCCATTCCCTTTAGATATATTTCCGTTTACTTGCATACTTCGCCTAAATATCTAGTAAACGATCCGTAGTCGGGTTTGTAGGCACCCGTAAAATTTTATTTGTGCATATTTGATCACTTGTGAAACCTAACTAGAGTGCCTAGGAACCCTACAATCAGAGCCTAGTTAAACTCTATCTAACATGTTAGCAAAGTAACTAGAAGATCGATCAATGAAAAATTCACGAAACGAACCCGAGATTGTCAAGTTTCTGCCGATTTTTATTCTGTTCAAAAGTTGATAAATTTCATCTTAAAAATCGGCTCAGGCTTTTAATAGAATAACCAAAAAATTTGGTCCCACGAACCGTTCAAAGCGCCGTGGAAACGCGGCGGGAGCACGCTCCCGCCGCGGTTCCGCGGCCGAGTTGACTCGGCCAAGGTCCAAATTTGGTGCAGTGTATTTCTGGGGTTGTTTTGGGATTTTTCGAATATGTATTTTCTGCCCAGATTTTCCAGAACGAAAATTTTGTATTTGGGGCCTGTAAATCCGTATTTTTGATCGAACTTCTAAAAGACTTAAGCTGACGGGTTTTTCTGTGATGTGATATTTGTATTGAACATCTACTAATCGCTATATGTCGATTAGTGGGGGTTATACAAATCTGTGATCTGTAATATCATTGGAATATGTATATGAATTCATTGGATTGTCGCGGGTGAATAGCCGGGGGTTGTGAGACGAGAGTTTTCTTTTCTTTCAATTCATGTAAATTTGTAAATTGATGTAATAATTATTTGTATGGCCGCACAACCAGGTCGGGGTTGTAGCCGTCATTGTATAATTTCTTTTTACTGTTTTTGCTCCTAGGATAGACCCATGGAGGGGGTGCACAAACTACCGGGTATGCCGAAGTGCCGAGTGGCCTACTCACGGGGTTGAGGGAGGTTGCTTCGCTTCGGGTACTTGGCGGGTAGTTTGCCGCACCCGTAGGGGTCTTGGGTGGGGTATTGGCTATTCACCGCGACCGTGTAATCTGCTTTTCATTACAGGCTCGTACGAATTGCGGATTCCTAGTATATCCAATGTGTTCATCTGTGATCTGAAATGGCTATCATTGCAGTATATCTATATAAGATATTATTTAGGTGTTGCTTATGTTTTACAGCCGCGCTAGCCCAGCCCCCGCTCTGTCGTTAGTTAAGTAACCTAACGGGTAATGACGGGGCGCCGTGGCGAATGCGAATGGCATAAGCGTACGTCATATTTTGGTTGTTTTCTGCAATGGTAGGATTAAATGATGGGACGCATTAAAAGAACTAATGCAAGAATATCACGCATTAAAAGAACTAATGCAAGAATATAAACCAAGTTAAAATCGTTGGAACACTTTCGGAAAATCACTCGGTTCTTTTCAAAACTAACTTTTAAATGCGGAGCTTGAGCCACTCCTTTTAAAAGCTATCTCGTTCCATCGATTATATCAAGTTCACTACGTTCACGGTTTTTCCAAAACCATTCGTAGCCCTCCGTCGTTTCACATGAATAGTCAATAGTATTCAAGCTGTGTATGTTGGCCAAAGTCAAGGCATAGTGATTGGTAGCTATTGGGTATTCATGTGTAGCATAGATAGATGCGTTGGTTTGGGACAGTCGTACTGCCATTTTGGCCAAAGTCAAGGGTAGGTACGGATGGATCCAAATTAACCTGGAGAATGACGGGTAGAACTTGACATGTGACTTATGATATTTTGGCCAAAGTCAAGGTCATAAGAGCATGGGGCAAAAATCCAAATCGGGAGTTTCAAAAGAACTGAAACTTGCTAGTGTTGCATACCATTTGGAGTGTGATGATTCTGGTAGGATTCCTTCAGTTTCGTCACGCGATGATATTTGGATCCCGATCCTACTGTGAGTATATGCTACACCTCGGGAAATTTCTCACTTAACGATCAATGCTATAAACCAAGTAGGTGTCTAGAAAGCTGTTAGCGGGGCTACGCCCCCAGGAAAAAGAGGTTATTTAATTACGGAACTTCGCGAAAGCGTTGGAAAACCTCCCTCGAAGTACCGACACTGGCCTGGCTGAACGGTTAAGCAAGTATTGTACGGTGAGATTGATCCTGACTAATTCTTCCTTTTTGGTTTGAGGAGGGATTCGAGAAACAGTGGGAGCCATCCTGTTTAGACAAACTAAAAACCACTCTAAACTTGCAAAAGCATCATGCTGAGTGTTTCTTCTTCTCTCTCCTAATTGCAGCGACCAATCGACATGACTGGACTTAAGTTACTTCTAGATAAAAACATACTGACAGGGCCAAACTACAAAGATTGGCTCAGGAATGTCAAGATGGCAATCACTTATGACAAGCTGGGGTATCTTCTTACCACCAAAGCTCCCCCTGTCCTAGGTCCCAAAACCAGCGTCGCGGATAAGGAAATCCGTAAGACCTGGAAACTAGATTGCGCGAAGGCCAAGTGCCTTGTGCTTGCCTCTATGGACAACGAACATCAGAGGAGGCACGAGAATATGGACCTCGAATCCATATTTCTCCATACAAAAGAACTGTATGGAGAGCAGTCTCGTATCGCAAGATACGAAGTGTCGAAGAAGTTATTTTCGGCAAGGTTGGCCATCGGATCATCGGTAGCGGAACACGTGCTTAAGATGATTGGCTTCATTGAGGAGCTCGCGGAACTTGGGACCACGTTAGAGAACGAACTCTATACGGACTTGATTCTCCAGTCCCTTCCTTCCACTTACGCCCAGTTTATCCTGAACTTCAACTTACAAGAAAAGGAAATTGAACTTTCAGAACTCCTCAACATGCTGAGGAGTGCAGAGGGCACCCTACAAAAAGGTAGGGAAACATCCACTTTGTTTGTAGGAGGATCTTCCTCTTCTAGGTCCAAGGTGAAAGCCAAGGGAAAGAAGAAGAAAGCCCCCGCCAAACCATGGGGCGGTGTTAGTAAAGTGGATACGAAGGGAAAGACAAAAGCAACAAAGAAAGTGGGAAAGCTTGTGGATAAGGAAGAATGCTTCTATTGTCATAAGAAAGGACACTGAAAGAATGATTGCAAGGCTTGGAAAGCCAGGACACAGGAATTGAAGCAGGTTGCGGCTTCAGCTTCAGGTGTGTATGTTATTGAAAACTGTCTTTCAATAAACTCTACTTCCTGGGTATTGGATACCGGATCAGGATCTCATATCTGTAATTCTTTGCAGGCGTTGAGAAACCGTAGGGTTTTGAAGACAGATGACATGACCCTCAGAGTTGCAAACGGAGCTAGCATGGATGCTAAGGCCGTGGGGGACTATCACCTGGGAATGTCAGATGGACATGTTTTGGTTTTGCGTAAGTGCTTTTTTATACCCGACGCAACTTGTAATATCATTTCTGTATCTTTAGTTTCTAAAGAAGGTTATGAATTTGCGTTTATAAGTAATGTTGTAAACATTCACCTTAATCAAGTTTTGATTGGGTCAGGTACATTGAGCAATGGTATATACGTATTAAACCAACCACCGATTTTCAATGTCCAGAATACACACAAAAGAAAGTCTCCGGAAATAAATCAGACTTTCTTATGGCAATATAGACTAGGTCACATCAATGAGAGAAGGTTGACGAAGTTACATACAGAAGGATATTTGAATCCGTTCGAATATCAATCGTATGCCACTTGTCAATCCTGTCTCAAAGGAAAGATGACAAAAACTCCGTTCACTGGACACGGAGTAAGAGCGAGCGAGCTCTTGGGACTCGTACACAGCGACGTGTGCGGTCCAATGTCTACACATGCGCGAAGCGGTTATTCATACTTCATTACTTTTACGGATGACTTTTCAAGGTACGGTTATGTCTTCTTAATGAAACATAAGTCCGAAGCCTTTGGAAAGTTCCAGGAATATAAGAATGAAGTAGAAAAACAAACCGGCAAAAGTATCAAGATTCTAAGATCGGATTGAGGTGGAGAATACTTAAGTGCCGAGTTCCTGGACTATTTAAAAGAGAACGGAATTCTCTCTCAGCTTACTCCTCCATACACTCCGCAACATAACGGTGTATCGGAGAGACGGAACCGAACCCTATTGGATATGGTACAGTTCATGATGAGTAACGCTGAGTTACCGCGATCATTCTGGGGGTATGCGCTAGAATCAGCTGCATACCTTTTGAACCGAGTTCCCACTAAGACTGTGCCTACTACACCATATGAGATATGGTGTGGGAAGAGACCCTATCTTAATCATATTAAGACATAGGGAAGTCCATCTTTTGTCAAAAAGCAGCATGCGGACAAGCTCGAGGCACGCTCAGTACAGTGCAAGTTCGTGGGATATCCAAAGAACTCCAAGGGATATTTCTTCTATTGCGAAGAGGAACAAAAGTTTTTTGTTTCTCGTCATGCCCACTTTCTAGAACACCAGTTCTTAGAAAAGAAAATTAGTGGGAGCGCAGTAGAACTGGAAGAAATTCCAGAACCACGAGCTATTACTGAAAGCTTGGTGGAACCAGAGGGTTCAAAAGAACAGGACATTCCTACGCCGCTCCGCAGGAGTAGTAGGCAGTCTCATCCGCCCGAGAGATACTACGGTTTTCTCATAGACGGGGATAGAGAGGATTGCATCATAGATTATGATGAGCCTACTAGCTTCCAGCAGGCCGTTCAGAGCGTTGACTCGGTAAAATGGCTGGATGCAATGCGGACCGAAATGGAGTCCATGTACACCAACAAGGTATGGACGTTGGACATTGCTCCAGACGGGGTAAAACCCGTAGGATGCAAGTGGATCCTCAAAAGGAAGATTGGTGTAGATGGACAGGTTGAGACCTATAAAGCTAGACTTGTTGCAAAGGGTTTTCGTCAAAGACCTGGTTTGGACTATGACGAAACCTTTTCTCCAGTGGCTATGTTGAAATCCATTCGGATCCTTCTTGCCATTGCTGCCTTCCACGATTATGAGATCTGGCAAATGGACGTAAAGACCGCTTTTCTAAATGGAAATTTAGAGGAGTGTGTCTATATGGACCAACCAGAGGGTTTCATTCAGAGTGGGAGCAGCGGAAAGGTGTGCAAGTTGCTTAAGTCCATCTATGGACTAAAGCAGGCATCGCGGAGTTGGAACATCTGTTTTGATGAGACGGTCAAGGAATTTGGCTTTATCAAAAATCCAGATGAACCATGCATCTATTGTAGATTTGTAGCGAGAACTGTAGTATTCCTCGTTTTGTACGTGGATGACATTCTCTTAATAGGAAATGACATTCCTATGTTACAATCTGTCAAGAGGTTCTTGTCACACAGGTTCTCCATGAAAGACCTGGGTGATGCCTCATACATCCTGGGGATCCGGATCCATCGTGATAGATCCAAGAAGATATTAGGACTTTCACAGTCCAGGTACATCGACACCATACTGAAGAGATTCAGTATGGAAGATTCCAAGCGCGGTAACCTACCGGCTTGTCACGGGATCACCCTCTCTAAAGAGATGTCTCCCAAGACTGATTTGGAGAGGGATCGCATGTCTATTATACCCTACGCTTCTGCGGTAGGCTCTATAATGTATGCGATGTTGTATACCAGACCGGATGTAGCTTATGCACTGAGTGTGGTAAGCCGATATCAGTCAAACCATGGGGAGAAACACTGGATAGCGGTAAAGAACATTCTCAAGTACCTGAGAAAGACTAAGGAGATGTTCTTGGTGTATGGCGGAAAGGACCTCCAGATCGAGGCCTTTGCTGACTCCAGCTTCCAGAGTGACAAGGATGATTCCAAGTCCATGTCGGGTTTTGTCTTTACCCTCAATGGAGGGGCGGTGTGTTGGAAGAGTTCCAAACAGGAAACCGTTGCAGACTCGACGATGGAAGCGGAATACATCGCTGCATCTGATGCCGCAAAAGAAACTGTCTGGATAAGGAAGTTCTTAAAAGAACTTCAGGTGGTTTCGTCCATTGTTGATCCAATACCTCTGTATTGCGACAACAACGGGGCTATAGCTTTAGCGAAGGAACCCAGGTCCCATCAGAGATCCAGACACATCTTGAGGCGGTATCACCTGATCAGGGAGATCGTGGATCCCCAGGAGATCGAGGTTCGGAGGGTTGCTTCAGAAGATAACACTGCAGATCCATTCACCAAGGCCTTGCCCCAGACTCAGTTCGAACGGCTGATCGAGATGATAGGTCTTCGATACGCCAGTACATGGCCTTAGTGCAAGTGGGAGATTGTTAGTGTATATGCCCTAGAGGCCATTACTGTATCATATTAGTTTGTATATTACTTAATGGAAGCTTGGGATATTCACCTTGTATATACAATCTTGCTCAAAATAGTAGTATGCTACTTGGTTTGTTTCTACTTAAATGTGTACATGTGTTTATTTTATTATATCACCTATACGCATTAGTGGAGCCCTTAGGATCTTTGCTTGATTACCAGCGTTGTGATGGCAGTCACACTAGTGGGGGCTGGGTAATCTATAAGCATATCCTTATGCAGGTCCCTAGTCGCAGGACTATCGAGACAGGGCATCGATACTCCGGAGTAGACTAGCGCATGCGCTTCTCATCCCAGTGTGGGAGATGGTCTGTCCCACAGCCATCAGTACGTCGTACTGGAGATAGTATGCGGGTGCTCGTTGGGTTACGAGTACACTGGACAGGACTCGTCGGGAACTGACCGGTTGGTATTATACCTATCGTCAGTTATCAGTTCCCAGGTGACATGAGTACATCTTAGTCCGCTGACTTGACACTATCACTTCGCCTCGAGTGTGTTCCCGCTGTACTTTGATTACTACCCTACCACGGCTCAAAGGAGTTGTGCAAATAGGTAGTAGTTGGGTGCAGTCCCGAAGCACTTGGAGGCAGTGACGGTTAGATATGATTCGTCTCTCTCGGTATTGGGGGTTGACATCGCGCTGTGTCTAGAAGAGCCATTACACGAGTAGTCCCTGGCCAGGGCAAGCGGGATATACTGGTGGGCTTCCAGTGTTATCTCAGGGTGTATTGGGCTTCACTCCGACACGACTTGTACCGCTATTAGGGGACTGACATTTACCGCCCCCTAGGCCCGCCATGCGATGTATCAGACGAACAGACCGGACTGTACGGAGATTGTCACATTCAGGCTCAGTAGGAGTTCAGATGGGTTTCACCTCGTCAGTCTTCTTGTCGGCATCTACCTGGGGACCGTTACGCACAGCTAGTGCCGCTTGCGGTCTGTGGTTAAACCCACTGCCAGCTTAGTGTCGAGTCTTTAGAGTCCCACACAGAAAGCTATTCGCCTTTAGGCAAAAGAGTAGAGGTCGCATGGTTTTGCGACAGGTCGCATGGTTTTGCGACAGGGTTCGGTCACATCCGTGCACTTATGCACGTACAGTGTCCGGACAGTTTACACTAGCGGGCTTTGGTTTAAGCCAGATCCTAGTGTACCTTTTGGGATTGGTTTTATCCAGTATGCATCCGTGTTCCTTGGAACGCGGATGCGGGTGTGTTTGCACAGTTGACGGAGAGACAGAGGCAGAGGATTCTCATTAGGGTTGTTGACCGTTGACCGTTGACTATTGACTTTTTGCTCAACCCTAATGAGAATGTGATATATGATTAACAATTATATTAATTAAGTATTATGGTGACATGGTTGTTGAGGGGTTGACTTTGTTGACTTGTTGACTTTGTTGACCGGTTGACTAGGCTTGACTAGTTGACCATCATGATAACAATAGCTATCATTTCATGGCAAAGACTTTTGCTTGCTTGCTCTCTTGTGCAAAATGAGTGCATGAAATGATATGGCTATTGTTGCTTAAACCATCACATAATACTTGATTGCTATAATGTGTTATGATGGTTATGGATTATGAGAGCCAAATGAGAAAAGTCTTCTCTCATTCTATCATTCTCATTCTCTCTCTTGTTCTTGAGCTCTCATCTCCTTCCTCTTGCTCTCCCTCTCTTAGTCTATGGTTCACTTGTCTCATGTGTTGAGAACCAAGAACCATAGAGAAAATCCCAATACACTCTTCTCTACTCACTCTAGTTCACAAGGTTTAGCAAACCATGTGAACTAGTTTCTTCAAAGATCGAAGAAGAAGCCAAAGGTAGAAGCTTTCGAGGTGGATCTATCTTCGGCGCAAGGAGACGACGGAGTGAAGCCGATCCGGACAACCATCGAGGCTTGAAGACGAAGGAGATCAAGAAAGAAAGGTATAACCCCCTAACCGAGTAGTTAACAACTCCTAGTTAGGTTGTTAGTTAGATGTTTAACAAAGATCCGGTTTTGAGTCCATGTTACCACCTCTAGAAAATTGTTTTTCGTCAAATTCCGCATGCCCGAAAGTACCGGGAGAGGTAGCATGGACTTACAGTGACTCAGTGAAATGGCTGGATGCAATGCGATCCGAGATGGAATCCATGTACACCAACAAAGTATGGACTTTGGAAGATGCTCCTGAAGGGGTAAAACCCATTGGGAGCAAGTGGATCTTCAAGAAAAAACTTGGTGTAGATGGGAAAGTGGAGACTTTCAAAGCTAGACTTGTTGCAAAGGGTTTTCGTCAAAGACCAGGTGTGGACTATGACGAAACCTTTTCTCCAGTGGCTATGCTTAAATCCATCCGGATCTTGCTTGCCATCGCTGCATATCATGACTACGAAATCTGGCAAATGGATGTTAAGACCGCATTTCTAAACGGTGATTTAGAAGAGAGCGTGTACATGACTTAGCCAGAGGGCTTCGTAGCTAGTGGGAGCAGCAGAATGGTGTGCAAGCTGCTTAAATCCATTTATGGATTAAAGCAAGCATCGCAGAGTTGGGACATCTTCTTCTACGTCGTCATCAAAGAGTTTAATTTCTTCAAAAACATAGATGAACCTTGTATCTACAAGAAGGTGGCAAAGAGTAAGGTTGTCTTCCTCGTATTGTACGTGGACGACATACTCTTGATATGAAATGACATTCCTATACTGCAATCGGTCAAGATCTTCTTATGACAAAGATTCTCAATGAAAGATCTAGGGGATGCCTCCTACATCTTGGGGATTAAGATCTATAGAGATAGATCCAAACGGATACTGGGATTGTCCCTATCCAGGTACATTGACACCATACTAAAGCGGTTTAGTATAGAAGAGTCCAAGCGTGGGAACTTACCCATGATCTCAGGGCTCACTCTCTCCAAAGAGATGTCTCCCAAGACTGTTTTGGAGAGAGCTCGCATGCAAGGGATACCTTATGCTTCTGCTGTAGGCTCTATCATGTACGCGATGCTATGTACCAGACCCGATGTAGCACACTCACTAAGTGTAGTGAGTAGGTATCAAGCTGATCCTGGAGAGAGTCACTGGACAGCTGTGAAGAGCATTCTCAAGTACTTGTGAAGGACTAAAAAGATGCTCTTGGTGTATGGTAACGGAGAACTCCAAGTGGAGTCCTTTACCGATTCAAGCTTCCAGAGTGATAAGGACGACTCTAAGTCGCACTCGGGATTTGTCTTTACCCTTTACGGAGGGGCGGTTAGCTGGAAGAGTTCCAAGCAGGAAACCGTGGCAGACTCGACGATGGAGGCAGAATACATCGCTGCCAACGATACTGCCAAAGAGGCTGTCTGGATCAAGAAGTTCATCACTGAACTTGGAGTGGTTCCATCCATTGAGCATCCAATACCTTTGTATTGTGATAACAATGGAGCGGTGGCTTTGGCCAAGGAACCCAGGTCCCATCAGCGATCCAGGAATATTCTGAGGCGGTATCACCTAATCCGGGAGATAGTAGATCGCCGGGAGATCGAGGTCAGGAGGGTTGACACGAAGAACAACACAGCGGATCCACTCACGAAGGCCATTCCCCAGATACAGTTTGAGAGACTCTTCGGGATGCTTGGTATGCGATACTACAGCAGCTGGCCCTAGTGCAAGTGGGAGATTGTTAGTTGTATGTATGCCCTAGAGGCCAGTATTGTACAGATGATGTATATTATATTGGATGCTTGGACATATATAGATAGGACTTTCTTGCTCGATATGATAGTATGCTATCTGGTTGCTCTTTATCTTAACATGTATACTTGTCTCTTGATACTGTCTTATAGTTACATGTTGGTAAAGCCCTTAGGATGTGTACTTGACTACCTGGACTATGATGGAGATCATACTAGTGGGGACAGAGTAGTCCATAAGTACATCCTTTAAAGTTCCTAGTCGTAGGTGTATCGAGACAGGGCATCGATATACCAGTGTAGACTAGCGTATACGCTTCTCGACCCATGAGATGGGCGATGGATGATCCCATATCCATTGGTGTTTGACATCAGAGATGGTATACGGGTGCTCAGTGGAGACTGGGTACACTGGACGGACTCGCCGAGAACTCCCAGATGGTATTATACCTCACGTCAGATGGCCGTTCTCTGGTAACACTTGTGCAGGTTAGTCTGTAGACCCGAGATCGTCATAGAGTCTTATGTGATTCCCACTGTGCTTTGATTTCCATCTTACCACGTCCAAGAGGGCATGCAAAACGGTGGTTTTTTGGTACAGTCCCGAGTCACATGGAGGCAATGAGCGATAGAAGGGGTTTCGTTTCTCCCGGTATTAAGGGTTGATGTTGCACTGTGCTCGATTGGCCATAACAGGGAAGTCCCTGGCCAGGGCTGATTTAGAGATTTACTAGTATGTGTTACCAGTAGTTTCTCGACCCGTTATGAGCCTCACATCGGCATGACTTATCGGTTGTTGGGGTCTGACGCTTACCACCCCTAGACTTGATATGCGACATATCAGACGAGAAGACCGGACTGTACGGGAAGTGTTACCGTTAGGCTTCTACAGGAGTTGGAGCGGGCTTGCTTGCTGATCCTCTGATCGCTCAATACCCGGGTAGCCGTTACGTCAAGCTAGTACCGCTGACGGCTTGTGGGTGCTTGATGTGATCATCAACTACTGCCGGCGTATTGACGAGTCTTTAGAGTCCTACATAGAGGTTTTACTGGCTCAGGCAAAACGAAATAGGAACACGTATGTGATATGTGTGGGACCGAGAATATTGCGTGTATGTGATACCGTATTCTATTCTCATGACTTTTTGTATCGGTCGATTATATAAGATATAGCCGGGTTATCGAATCAAGTGTTGATTCGATAAGTCGATACATTGGATGTTAGTCGGTTATATGAGATATAACCGGATTATTAAGTCAAGTGTTGATTTAATAATTTAGTGTATAATTGTATATATGATATACTAATTTACATTAACTAACATTTGTTCACTTATGGATTTTTCTCACATGTGCACAACTTTAATATATATGTGATATATATTAAAATGTGTTTTTTTGTATCATGGTTGTTGATAAACCATTCATGGGTGTATGAGACTTACACCATACTATTTGTTATGTTGGGTTTAATGTATTTAAAGTAATTACAAAATTAGTGGATAATTAGAAAATGCATGATGCTTGTGGAAGCTTGTGGATGCATTGACTAAAGTCCACTAAGTTAGTTTTTACTTTGGATTTTTGTTAATCTAACCATCACACTTAGCCATGATTAAGTCTCTACATGAGTTAGTATATGATACTCACTCACCCATGGTTAGCTTACTCACTCGACAATTATCCTCATATTTTTCTTTTGTTCATCTTCTTCTTCTTTGAGCAAAAAGAAAAAGCAAGCTAGGGTTTTGATAAGAGAGTGATAGATTGTAAGAAATAAAATTCTAAAGAGAACCCACTTCCTATTTCTCCATCCTCTACTAGACTAGCACTTTAGTTTAGGGTGTTTGCTTCACTAGTTCTCTAGTTAGTGAAGTAGAAGCTTGAGTTGGTATTCCCTCGACGTAGATCATCTTTGGCCTCAAAGACTTCAAGCAAGGACGCTACTTTCGCCTCGTGAAGCCATGCAAGAGTCCGGGAGAACCACGATCGCAGCGAAGGGACTTCAACAAGGAGCTAATGAAGTGAAGGACTGATCTACAAAGGTTGTATTTCGTATTCACTTAGTCGTAAATGTAGTTTACTAGCATGTGAAACCCTAATAATCTAGCAAAGATCTTGTTTAGGGTTATTTGGCACGGCTAAAATTTAAATCGGGCATGGTTGATGCCTTGTAGAACCTTGTTAGAGTACCTAGTAACCCTACAAATCTTATGCTACTTGTGAATCTTGTCTCATGGGAAAGATGACAAAGACTCCGTTTACTGGACACAGAGTAAGAGCGAGAGAGCTCTTGGGACTCGTACACAGTGACGTGTGTGGTCCAATGTCTACACATGCGCGAGGTGGTTATTCCTACTTCATTACTTTTACGGATGATTTCTCTAGGTATGGACATGTCTTCTTAATGAAACATATATCCGAGGCTTTTGAGAAATTCCAGGAATACAAGAATGAAGTGGAAAACCAAACAGGCAAAAGTATCAAGACACTGAGATCTGATCGAGGTGGTGAATACTTAAGTGCCGAGTTCCTAGGTTACATAAAAGAGAATGGAATTCTCTCTCAGCTTACTCCTCCATACACACCACAATACAACGGTGTATCGGAAAGGAGGAATCGAACCCTATTGGATATGGTTCGTTCCATGATGAGTAAGGCTGAGTTACCGCGATCTTTCTGGGGTTATGCGCTAGAATCAGCTGCATATCTTTTGAACAAGGTTCCAACCAAAACTGTGCCTACCACACCATATCAGATGTGGAGTGGGAAGAAACCCTTTCTTCAGTACCTGAAGACATGGGGATGTCCAGCTTTTGTAAAAAAGCAGCATCCGGACAAGCTCGTGGCACACTCAGTAGAGTGTAAGTTTGTGGGATATCCAAAGAACTCCAAGGGATATTGTTTCTATTACGTAGAGGAATAAAAGGTTTTTGTTTCTCGTCATGCCCACTTCTGAGAAGCTGAATTTTTAGAAAATCAGAAGAGTGGGAGCGCAGTAGAACTACAAGAGATTCCAGAACCACAAGCTGTTACTGAAAGTATGGTAGAACCAGAGGTTTCAGAAGAAAGGGACATACCGGTGCCTCTCCGCAGAAGTAGTAGACAGTCTCATCCGCCCGAGAGATACTACAGTTTTCTCATAGACGGGGATCGAGAAGATTGCGTCATTGATAATGATGACCCTACTAGCTTCCAGCAAGCCATTCAGAGCGGCGATTCGGTAAAATGGCTGGATGCAATGCGGACCGAAATGGAGTCCATGTACACTAACAAAGTATAGACTTGGACATTGCTCCAGATGGGGTAAAACCTATAGGATGAAAATGGATCTTCAGAAAGAAGATTGGTGTAGATGGACATGTTGAAACCTATAAATGGACATGTTGAAACCTATAAGGCTAGACTTGTTGCAAAGGGTTTTCGTCAAAGACCTGGTTTGGACTATGACGAAACCTTTTCTCCAGTGGCTATGCTCAAATCCATTCGGGTCCTTCTTGCTATTGCTGCCTTCTACGACTATGAGATCTGGCAGATGGACGTAAAGATGGCCTTTCTAAATGGTAATTTGGAAGAGTGCGTCTATATGGATCAGCCAGATGGATTCATTCAGAGTGGGAGCAGCGGTAAAGTGTGCAAGCTGCTTAAGTCCATTTATGGACTAAAGCAGGCATCACGGAGTTGGAACATCTATTTTGATGATACTGTCAAAGAATTCGACTTTATAAAAAATCCAGATGAACCATGCATATACAGTAAGATTGGAGGGAGAGTTGTTGTATTTCTCGTCTTGTACGTGGATGACATTCTCCTAATAGGAAATGATATTCCTATGCTACAGTCAGTCAAAAGATTCTTGTCACAAAAGTTTTCCATGAAGGACCTGGGTGATGCCACCTACATTCTGGGGATCCAGATCTATCGTGATAGATCAAAAAGGATGTTGGGACTTTCGTAATCCAGGTACATAGACATCATATTGAAAAGATTCAGTATGGAAGATTCTAAGCGCGGTAACCTACTGGCTTGTCACGGAATCACCCTCTCCAAAGAGATGTCTCCCAAGACTGATTTGGAAAGGGATCGCATGTCGATTATACCCTACGCTTCTGTGGTAGGCTCTATAATATATGTGATGTTATGTACCAGACCAGATGTAGCATACACATTGAGCGTTGTAAGCCGGTATCAGGCAAACCCAGGGGAGAAGCACTGGATAGCAGTAAAGAACATTCTCAAGTACTTGAGGAGGACTAAGGAGATGTTCTTGGTGTATGGCAGAAAAGACCTCCAGATCGAGGCCTTTGCCGACTGCAGCTTCCAGAGTGACAAGAATGACTCCAAGTCCATGTCGGGTTATGTCTTTACTCTCAATGGAGGGGCGGTCTGTTGGAAGAGTTCCAAGCAGGAGACCATTGCTGACTCAACGATGGAAGCGGAGCACATAGCTGCTTGCGATGCCACAAAAGAAGCTGTCTGGATGAAGAAGTTCCTCATAGAACTTCAGGTGGTTCCTACCAGTGTTGGTCCAATACCTCTGTATTGCGACAACAACAGTGCTATAGCTTTAGCGAAGGAACCCAGGTCCCATCAGAAGTCCAGACACATCTTAATGCGGTATCAGCTGATCAGGGAGATCGTAGATCGCCGGGATATCGAGGAAAAGAGAGTAGATACAGAGAATAACACTGCTGATCTATTCACAAAGGCCATTCCTCAGACACAGTTCGAGAGGCTATTCGAGATGATAGGTCTGCGATATGCCAATACATGGCCCTAGTGCAAGTGGGAGATTGTTAGTGTTTATGCCCTAGAAGGCCATTACTGTATCATACTAGATTGTATATTACTTAATGGAAGCTTGGGATATTCACAGTTGTATTGACAGTTTTGCTAAAAATGGTAGTATGCTACTTGGTTTATGTCTACTTCAATATGTGGATATGTTTCTTGTAACGTATCTCTTATACATATTAGTAGAGCCCTTAGGATTTTTGCTTGATTACCAGCGTTGTGATGGCAGTCACACTAGTGGGGGCTGGGTAGTCTATAAGCAACATCCTATACAGGTCCATAGTCGTAGGATTATCGAGACAGGGCATCGATACTCCGGAGTAGACTAGTGTGTACGCTTCTCATCCCAGTTGGGGAGATGGTCTGTCCCACAGCCATCAGTACGTCGTACTGGAGATAATATATAGGTGCTCGTTAGGTTACGGGTACACCGGACAGGACCCGCGGGGAACTGTTGGTTTGTATTATACCCGTCGTCAGTTAACAGTTCCCAGGTGACATGAGTACAGCATAGTCCGCAGACTTGACACTGCTGCTTCTCCTCGAGTGTGTTCCCACTGTTCTTATATTGCTACCCTACCACGGCTCAAAGGTGTCGTGCAAACAGGTAGCAGTTGGGTGTAGTCCCGAAGCACTTAGAGGCAGTGGCGGTTAGATAGGATTCGTCTCTCCTGGTATTGGGGGTTGATATCGCGCTATGTCAGAGAGGCATTACGCAAAGTCCCTGGCCAGGGCAAGCGAGATTTACTGGTAGGTTCCAGTTGTTTCTCAAGGTGTAATGGGCTTCGCTCCGACACAACTTATACCGCTTTTAGGGAACTGACGCTTGCCGCCCCCTAGGCCCGATATGCGATAGTCCTAGACGAACAGACCGGACTGTACGGAGATTGTCACAGCAGGCTCAGTAGGAGTTCGGATGGGTTTCCTCATCGACCTTCTTATCGACATCTACCTGGGGACCGTTACATACAGCTAGTGCCGCTTGCGGTCTGTGGTTAAACCCACTGCCAGCGTAGTGTCGAGTCTTTAGAGTCCTATACAGAGAGTTTCCCTGCTTCGGGCGAAACGATATAGAGGTCGTATAGTTTTACGACAGGGTTCGGACGCTTACGTGTTTTTACGCACGTACGATGTTCGGACAGTTTTTACTAGTCGGCTTTGGTTTAAGCCAGATTCTAGTATCGGATTATTGGATTTATACAGTCTAAAGTTTTTCCGTGTTTTGACGGATAGGAGGGGCGTTCTCGTAATTTGTCGGGAAGCTTCTAGAAGGATGATGATTTGGAGGGTAAGGTGGCATTTGCATTTATTGGATTAATGAGTCATGAGAGTGAATCATCCATGGAGTTAATGATTCATTTAAGATTCATATGACTCATGTGATGAATCACTTAGTGTATTAATGAAACATGATGATATATCATTAAAATACTTTAGGATTTTCATCTTTTTTTTCCACTTTTGCTTTTCTATAACCCAAAGGATTCTACATCACAGGATCAGGGGCCAACTCTAAAGCCCGAACACAAACAAGCTTATCCTTACTTGTCACTTAATGGGAAAGATCCACTTCATTGGTAAGAGAAGCAAAGTTCATTTAAGATATATGATATGTTTCATATATATACATATGATTTCATTTATCCAAAAGGATTCTCATTCTCACCTTCTCTCTCCTCAAACTCTCTCTCTTCAAACCCTAACCCTAACCTTTCATGTGATGAGATCAAGGGTTAGCAAGACTAATACATCCATAATCCTACTCTATATCCCCTAGGTAGCTTAGATTAGCATTTTGAGCAACCTAGTTACCTCAAGTTAGAGGTCAAGCTTGGAGTAGGAGCTCTCGGGTGGATCGTCTTTGACTCGAGGAGGCCGTTGAGGTGCCGACGTTCCAAAGAGCCTATGAGGAGTGGAGGACAGCGATGAACACCCAAAGGACAAGTAACGTGAGGTATAACTTCGAATCCGAGTAATTAAACCTTTCGTAGTTTGCTAGTAATGGTTTAGATACGATTCATGCGCTCAAGTCCGTGTTACGAAGCTTGGATAATTGTTTTTCATATATTCCGCCTCCCCACAAGTTCGTGGGGTGCGTGACATGGACTTACAAAGAGCTGATCGGTTCAGGCACATTATCTAAAAGCATATACGTTCTAAATCAAACTACAGTTCTTAATGTACAGAACACACACAAGAGGAAGAATTCAGAAATGAACGAATCCTTCTTGAGGTATTTGTAGACTAGGTCATATCAACTGCGGCCCGACTGGCTAAGTTTTATTTAGATACATATTTAAATCTGTTTGAATTTATATCTTGTGAAACTTGCCTGTCATGTCACAAAGATAAGATGACCATATCTCCGTTTATTGGAAACAGAGAAAGAGTTAGTGAACTCTTGGGATTGATATATGATGATGTATGTAAGGTCCCCAGTCTACATATACCAGGACCGGTTCTTTGTACTTCATTACATTCACTGATGATCTCTCTAGAGTCAGACATATGTTCCTGTTGAAATACAAGTCCGAACCTTTTGAGATATTCACAGAATATAAGTTAGAAGTAGAGAACCAAAAACGGGTAAAAGTATTATGTCCTTTGACGAGATCAAGGAGGAGAATACTTGAGCACGGAATTCCTGGACTATTCTAAAGGAGAATGAGATTCTCTCTCAGCATTACTCCTCCGTATACACCACAGCACGTCGGTGCATTGGGACGGAGCAATCACACCCTATGAGATATGGTGTGCTCTATGATGAGTATTACTGAGTCGCCCTATTTCTTTTTGGGGGTTATGCACTTGTAAAGCTGCATACCTATTGAATAAGGTTCCAATCAAATCAGGTGCCTACCACTCCATATGTGATATGATATGGGAAGAGCCCATCTCTTAAGGATGTTAAGATTTGGGGTTGTCCGGCCTATGTCAAAAGGAAAATCCGGACAAACTCGAGGCAAGGTCAGTTCTATGGAAGTTTGTTGGATATCCCAAGCATTCGCAAGGGAATATCTTCTACCTAATCGAGGAACAAAAGTATTTTATTTCTCGGCATGCCACCTTTTTGAGAAAAAGGGAATTTCTTGTGAAGAAATTAGTGGTCATGAGGTAGAACTGGAAATAGTTCCAGCTATACAAACTACAGCTGATGATTTGGTAGAACCGGGGGATTCAATAGTTTCCAACGAACCTCAGCCTCTCCGCCGATCGGGTAGGGTTCCTCATCCACCTGATAGATATTTCGGTTTCTCTATAACAGTGGGAGCGAGGATTGCATCATGAGATGATGACCCAACTTGTTTCGAGTAGGCCATCAAGAGTGAGGACACTGTGAGTATGGCTGGATGCTTAGCGATCTGAAATGGAATCCATATACACCAACAAAGTATGGACTTTGGTAGCTTTATCTGAAGGGTTAAATCCCCATCAGGAGCAAGTATATCTTGAGAAGATTACTGGGTGTACATGGAAAAGTTGAGACTTTCAAAGCTATGCTTAAGTCCATCCAGATCCTACTTGCCATTGCTACATACCATGACTACAATATCTGGCGGTTGGGCGTCAGGACTGCTTTTCTAAATAGTGATTTGGAAGAGAGCGTCTATAAGTACACAGCCAGAGGGCTTCGTAGACAGTGGGAGCAGCGGAAACGTGTGCAAGTTGTTTTATGGGATAAATCAGGCATCGCGGAGTAGGAACATCTGTTTTGATGCGGTAGTCAAAGAGTTTGACTTCATCAAAATGGTAGATGAACCTTGTATATACAAAAAGGTAGTAGGGAGTATGGTGGTGATCCTCGTATAGTACATGGATGACATACTCTTGATAGGGAAGGAGTTTCCTATGCTATGCTCGGTCAATCTCCTCTTATCACAAGGATTCTCCATATATGATCAATGTGATACCTCCTGAATCCTGGATTTTAGGTCTATGAGATAGATCTAAATGGATGTTAGGATTCTCGCTAGGTGTAGTGAGATGGTATCAATAGATCCTAGGAAGAATCACTGGAATGGTTCCAGGGTGGTAAGGTAGACTGAATGTCAGTCACAGGTATTGTCTTTACCCTCAGTAGAGGGGCGGTATGTTGGAAGAGTTCCAAGCTAGATACCGTGACATACTAGACGATAAAGGCAGGATAAATAACTACAAAGGATACTACCAAAGAGGCAGTCTGGATATATATAATAGTTCATGAGATGAACTTAGTTCATACCATTGTGTGACAATGGAGTTGTGGCTTATGCCTAAGAACTCCCGTCCCATCAGAGATCCAGATATATTCTTAGGCAGTATCGCCTGATCATGGAGATGGTTGATCTCCAGGAAGATCGAGGTTAGGAGAGTAGACACAGAGGAAAACAGCGTGGATCCACTCACAAAGGCCTATTTCCCAATAGAGACTTTATAGGATGGTTGAGTATGAGATACTTCAACCACAGCTGATTGTTGGGTATGCGATACCAGAACAGATGGTCCTAGTGCAAGTGGGAGATTGTTAGTTATATGTATGCCCTAGAGGCCATTACTGTACATACGATGTATATTGTAGTGGATGCTTGGACATATATAGGTAGGACTTTCTTGCTCGACATGATAGTATGCTATCTGGTTGCTCTTTATCTTAACATGTACTCTGATTATCTCTATATTACATGTTGATAAAGCCCTTAGGATGAGTACTTGACTACCAGGACTATGATGCAGATCATACTAGTGGGGACAGTGTAGTCGCTGAGTACATCCTTCAAATATTCCTAGTTGTAGGTATATCGAGACAAGGCATCGATACACCAGAGTAGACTAGTGTATGCTTCTCAACCCATGTAGATGGGCGATGGATGATCCGATATCCATTGTTGTTTGACATCAGAAAAAGTATACGGGTTCTCAGTGGAGACTGGGTACACTGGACGGACTCCCCGAGAACTCCCAGATGGTATTATACCTCACGTCAGATGGCAGTTCTCTGGTGACACTGGTACAGGTTAGTCTGTAAACCCGAGATCGTCATAGAGTCTTGTGTGATTTACTGTGCTTTGATTTCCATCATACCACGTTCAATAGGGCGTGCAAAACGGTGGCTTTTGGGTACAGTCCCGAATCACATGGAGGCAATGAGTGATAGGAGGGGTTTCGTCTCTCCCAGTTTAGGGAGTTGATGTTGCGCGGTGTTCAATTGGCCATAACTGAAAATCCCTGGCCAGGGTTGCTGAGATTTACTGGTAAGTGTTATCAGTAGTTTCTCGAACTGTAATGGACCTCATATCGACACGACGTATCAAGCTACTGGGGTCTGACGTTTACCACCCCTAGGCGAGATATGCGACATATCAGACGAAGAGACCGGACTGTACGGGAGTGTTACCGATTGGATTCATAGGAGAATGCATAGGCTTGCTTGTTGATCTTCTGATCGCTCAATACCTGGGTAGCTGTTACGTTTAGCTGACCGCTTGCAGCTTGTGGGTGTTTGATATGATCATCACCTACTGCCGGCGTATTGACGATTCTTTAGAGTCCTACACAGAGGTTTCCTGGCTCAGGCAAAACGGAGTAGGAGCACATATGTGATATGTGCGGGACCGAGAACAATACGTGTATGTGATACCGTATTAGATTCTTGCGATATGTGATATCGACCGGGTATATGTGATATAGCCGGGTCATCGGATCAAGTGTTGATTCGATGAACTGATACAGATTATATTAGTCGGTTATTTATGAAATAGCCGGATTATCGGATCAAATGGTTGATTCGATAATTTAATGTATAAATATATATTTGATATATTTTATTACATTAACTAATATTAGCTCACTTAAAGATTCTTTTTCTCACTTGGATAATACACTGATATATATGTGATATATGTTAATTGTATTATTTTATTTTGTTACAATAAATATTGTATATGTGATATATAATATTGTAACATGTTAGGGTTACAAATGCAACATGTTTTGTGGAGTTTAAACATGGTTAGGGTTTGGATTAGGGTTAAGCTTGGATGAAGCTTCCATGAAGCTTCATAAAGCTTTGACTTTAACCTTTGATATTTTGTGTTGATATTTATTAACCCAACCCAAACCTTAACCTCTAGTTAATTCTCTACAAGGGTTAACTCTTTCATACTTAACCCATGGTTGATTTGTAACCACAATAATTATTCATATTTCATTATTCATCTCAAATAGATTTGCTTCATCTTCTTCTTTCTTCTTGCATAAAAAAAGCTTTCTAGCTTTTTGACAAGTGATGATAATGAGTGAGAAATTAAAAAAAAGAGAGAGCTAAATTCCTACTTCATCATCCTCATCTATTCTAACCACTTAGATTAGGGTGTTTACTTTGCTAATACTTGATTAGTGAAGCAAGAGCTTGGGTTTGAGTTTCTTCAAGGTATATCATCTTAGTTATTGAAGATCGGAAGCAAGCTTGCATCTTTCTCTTCATGGAGCCTCCCTAGAGTCCGGGTACATGATGATCGCGTGGAAGGGACCTCAATACGGAGCTTATGATGTGAAGGAACGGACTACAAATGTTGTAATCCAAAACTCTTAGTAGTAAAGTTGTTTACTTGCTCTTTGTTTCGCCTAATCTCTAGTCTAAGATCTTGGTTAAGGTTGTTCGACACTTGAAAATTTTGATTTTGTTATGGTTGATGCCTTATAGAACCTTGTTCTAGTGCCTAGTAACCCTACATCCACATCCCCTCGCGTTACACGCTCCGACTAGCCAAGGAGGGAGAGAGGGCGGACCAAGTACGGGGCAGGGAGATTGCCCTATATTTGGAAGCTTTTTGGGGCGGAATGCGCCTACCCTTCTTTCCTGTCGTCATCGCAGTGCTAAACTTTTTTGGTTTGGCCCCTGGCCAGTTAGTTCTGAACTCGTGGAGGATCCTCCTCGGGTTCCTGATCCGCCTGAGGTTACAGGCGGTTCCCTTTAGCCTCTCCCTCCTCGATTCTTCTCTCGTCTTCAAAAATCACCCCGGTGGTCGAGCGGATGACCCGAGATGGGTCTATCTCTCTTTTAGAAAGCGGCCGGAGGGCGTTGACGGGACAGGGGTCGTGGCCCTACCCTCCTCCATTCATGATTGGAAGAAAAAAATTTTCTTCGTTTCCCCTCCCGAGGGCGAGGACTGGCCCGTGCCTACAAAGTGGTCGAGGGAGAAATGCTTGCCGGGGAACCAGTCCAATGACCCCGCCGCTGTGAGAGTGGCGTCGTGGGAGCCCATCCCCCGATCCGACGTGTTGCTGTCTGAGAGGGTCCTGAGTTAGGCCGGGCTCAGTCCCGTTGAGTTTGTCGGTAAGTTAGGCTTGCTTTTTGGCTTGCGTATTGCTAGTGTTGCTGACTTCTTTGCATTTGTTTTGTGCAAGACCCATGGACTTTGACACGCTCAAAGCCTCCATGAGCCAGCCGAGGAAGGTTACGAAGGCTCGGGGTGCCAGCTCTTCTCGCGCGAAGCCTGCCCCGGCTCCTCCTTCTCCGGTGGTTGTGTCCTGCGAGCGTTCAGGGGTAGATCCTGCCCCGGGTCCCAGCAGAGTGTCGGGCCGGAATCGGGCCCTGGTTTTTGAGGACCCGGTCTCGGATGAGGAGATCGGCTCTCCCCTGGAGCCGCTCAAAAGGAGCTACCAGAGATCTTCCCGGGGCCGGTCCTCGACGATCATGGTGAAGGAAGGGGGCCTCCGGTTCGCAGTGCCATCGGGGCTATCCGTTGCGGATAGCCTTCTGTATGAAATAGAGGCATCATCCAGGGGTAGAGTCCCCAGGGGGACCTTCACGGCTCAGCTGGCGTCCATCGCCCAGGAGTCCATGCAGGTAAGTGTTTAGTTCTTCGTGAAATCTGGTGCCTCCTTCATCTTTCTGATCTGTTTCCTATCTCTCAGGTTCTCCAGCACGTTGCCCTCGCCTTGTGCATGGAGGCCGAGGTGATAGCCCCAGCAATTAAGGTTGCGGGACAGCTCGCCTCGCAGGAAGAGAGCTCCAAGCGGGAGCTGGAGGCGGTGACGGCGAGGGTTGCCGCCTTGGAGGGCGAGGTGGAGGCCGGGAAACGGGAGGTCGCCCGGTACCGCACGGCTGCCGTGACCACCGAGGCCAAGCTTGGGGACGTTCAGGCGCTCGCCGGCAACCTGAAGAAGACGGTGAAGACCCTCGGAAGGAGCTGGGGGCGACGGCCGAGGCGGCTAAGTCGGCTGACTTGAAGGCGGCGAAATGGGCCGACCTTTCGGCGGCGAAGGCGGTGGAGGGCTACAAGAAGTCGAAGGACTTCTATGATGACCTGGCCGTGGCTACGACCCACATCTGGCATGAGGCACTCAACGCCGTTAAGGCCAGGATGCCGGAGTTTGCCGACGGAGAGCTACGGGCCGAATTCCCCATCGCGTACGCCGATAAGCAGAGGGAAGAGGTTCCTGACGAGGAAACTGCCAAGGACCCCACACGTCACGTGGTGGTCGTCGAGGACCCCGAGGTCACACCTGGCCACGAGGCCTAAAGCCCCCGTCTTCCTCCTTTTATTTTTTCATTTTTGGAATTTTGTAAGCCTCCGGGCATTTTGTAGGGCTGGGAGCCCAAAAATACCCTTTGTAAAGCCTTTGTCTTTTGTAGTAAAAAAACTTTTTCTTTGGTTTCATCGATTCGCACTTTATCATCTGTTTGTGAAGAATGCTTGTAAAATATCTCTGCTTGCACCGTTGTGTTTCCATGTCAGGTTGGCCATCTGTCTACCAATCGTTCGTTGAGTTGATTTCGATCACTTGCTGAGCGTGCCAAGCGCTGCCGAGGAGGCATCCTCATCGGCACCGAAGTCGAGGGGGGATCGTTTAGACTTAGAATCCCCTTGTGGGGGCCTCGGATACTCTGCATGTGACGGGCAGAGGGCTGTTCGCCGTATCTGTGCCGAGCATGAATGGGAAGCTGCTCGGTGGCCCCACGGTGGGCACCATCTTTTGATTTCTGGCAATGCGAGCAACGACCATTAGCCGGGGATGGTCGAGCAAGGGTCGGGCTCGACTGCCTCCGGGAGGACTTTGGGTCCTTAGCGTTTAAGGGGCTGTAAGAAGCCCACTAAGGATGACCGGGCAATGAAGCTGTGCGGTCGCCTCTTGGCGAGGGTTTTGATCTCCGGCGTCGTAGGTAGGCAACTATCAGCCTGGGACGACCAAGCGGGGTAGCCGCTCAGATGCCTCTTGTGAGGGCTTCGATCCCTGGCGTCATGGGTAGGGAGCTACCGGCCGGAGATGACCGAGCAGGGTAGCTGCTCGGTTGCCTTTTGCGAGAGCTTTGATCCTTAGTGTTAGAGGGGCTGTAAGAAGCCCACTAAGGATGACCGGGCAGTGAAGCTGCACGGTCGCCTCTTGGCAAGGGCTTTGATCTCCGGTGTCGTAAGTAGGCAACTATCAGCCTGGGACGACCGAGCGGGGCAGCCGCTCAGATGCCTCTTGTGAGGGCTTCGATCCCTGGCGTCATGGGTAGGGAGCTATCGGCCGGAGATGACCGAGCATGGTAGCTGCTCGGTTGCCTCTTGCGATGGCTTTGATCCTTAGTGTTGGAGGGGCTGTAAGAAGCCCACTAAGGATGACCGGACAGTGAAGCTGCGCGGTCGCCTCTTGGCGAGGACTTTGATCTCTGGCGTCGTGGGTAGGCAACTACCAGCCTGGGATGAAGGAGCGGGGTAGCCGCTTGGGTGCCTCTTACGAGGGCTTCGATCCATGGCGTCATGGGTAGGGAGCTACCAGCTGGAGATGACCGAGCAGAGCAGCTTCTCGGTTGTCTCTTGTGAAGGCTTTAATCCTTTAGGACGGGGACCGAGCAGGGTTACTGCCCAGTGCCTCTTGGCGAGGACTTCGATCCCTGTCGGTTGTGGTAGGAAGCTACCGGCCGGGGATAGCCGAGCAAGGACTCGACTGCCTCTGGGAGGACTTTGGTCCTTAGCACGGGAGGGGCTGTAAGAAGCCTACGAAGGACCCTTGGCCGGGCAGGGTTACTGTCCAATGCCTCTGGGCGAGAGCTTTTGTCTTGAAGGATAGCCGAGCGAGGGATCGTCAGGCTCGACTGCCTCTTGGAGGGCTTTCGATCCCTGTCGGTTATGGTAGGAAGCTACCAACCGGGGATAGCTGAGCAGGGAAGCTGCTGAGCTGCCTCTAAGGAGGGCTTGGATCCTTAGCGTTGGAGGGGCCGTAGGAGGCCTGCTAAGGCAAACTGGGCAGTGAAGCTGTGCGGCTGCTTCTTGGCGAGGGATTTTGATCCCTAGCGTTGTGAGTAGGGAAGCTACCGGCCAGGGACAACCGAGCAGGGAAGCTGCTGGGCCGCCTCTAAGGAAGGCTTGGATCCTTAGCGTTGGAGGGGCCGTAAGAAGCCTGCTAAGGATAACCGGGCAGTGAAGCTGCGCGGCTGCCCCTTGGCAGGCACTTTTGATCCCTGGTATCACGAGTAGGGAAGCTACCGGCCAGGTATAGCCGAGCAGGGTTGCCGCTCGGCTAATTCTTCATGAGGCTTCACCCGACCATCCCGTGGCAGGTATGGGGGACAGGAACGGTCGCGGCGACCGTGCATGCGGAATGCACATTGAATGCTGGGGGAGGAGAAGCGCTAGGGTCGCGTCGTTTCGATTTCGCCAGAGAGGGCTCGATGATCGCCGCGTGCCCGCGAGTTATTGGGTGGAAGAGGGCGACTGTTGAGCTCCGTTGGGGCGCGGTGGGCTATATAAGGCTGAAGGAGTGCTTGTCCTTCCTTCCATCGTATACAGATCGTTGAGAATGCAGGACTTCCCCTTCACCATCCCCGAAATCATTCACTTCGAAGATATGTACCTCTATAACCAGAACTGTACCGAGGACACGGTGCAGTTGGTCTATGGTAGCATCGAAGACCACTTCGGCCGGTTGCTCCCTCGGCGCTCTTCCCTGCTATAGCTGCTGATGTACTCCATCTGTAGGGCGTCGCCGGGCTTTACAACTCCTTGTCCGAGCAGCTCTTTGACGAGGCCATGGGTAAGCTGCGGTCTCTAAGGCTTTTCGGCCTGATCTCTGCGGGCCGGCTGGTTCGCTCAGAGGCACTCGTCCGTGAGTGCTACGAACTGAGGCTCGGGGTCAACGCGCGCGGCGGGAATCGAGGGCAGAGGCTGGATCCCGCGAGGCCTCGGCTGGCAAAGATTTTCCCCGAGTACCATGAGCAGTGCTCTTTGCACCCTCTTCCCCCGCTGTTGTAATTTTTCTTTTTTCTTCTTGCATGTATGGCTGAGGAGCCCATAATACCTTTTGAATAAACAAGATTTTTTCTTCTTTTTCACAATGTTCTATTGATCTTTATTAAATCAACAACAAACCCTAGGAAGAGTTTACATTGCCTTAAAAGAAAAGTACATGTTAGTAGATGACCTTATTAGCTTGGCCCGAGCTCCCTGGAGGCTCGTTGGCCTCCGTGCCCGGCACCGGGTATGGGGATCCATGAGTCCCGTGCTGGTCGTCTGCCGAAACGAGCATGATCTGGCCGATGGTCAGCTCAGCGGGAGGGTGACGCTGCTCCTGCTCGCGGTCGGCCTGCCGTTTGTCCCTCAAGTAGGCGGCGAGGTGCCCCGACCGGATGAGCTCTTCGATGTAGTCCCGGAGTTGCTTATAATCCTCCGTGGCGTGGCCCAGTGTTTAGTGGAAAGCACAGTAAGGGCCCCGGGTTCTCTTCGCGGCCTGACACGGGATTGGAGGGAACTTGAAGAACCCCTCGCTTTGGGCTTCCTCTAGCAACACTGCGAGGGATACATTGAGTGGGGTATACTCCTGGAACTTCGCGTGATATGGCTGCTGAGGCTCTGGCCTTTCTTCCCGGGCCCTCTTCTTCTGGTCGGGCCGGTCTGCTCGAGGGAGGTTCGCGTTCACCTCGGACTCCAGTTGAACCTCGCGCTTGGTCCACGCCTTGACTTCGGCCATGGTCTTAGGCTGCGCCAACGCAAAGGATTGCAACCACTCTTTGTACCTAAGACGAGATCCGAGCGCTGTGATAACGGTCTCGTCCCGGTGCTCGGGGACTTCGAGGAGGGCATTGTAGAAGCGGGAGATGTAAGCTTTGAACGTCTCTTTGTCCCCGCTCTTAATTGTGAAGAGGTAGTCGACCGTGCTCCTCTGCAGACGGTTCCCGACGAAATGACCGAGGAACTGAGTAGCCAGCTCGTCAAAGATCGAGATTGAGCGAGGCTCGAGTCCTCGGAACCAGTCCCGACCAGAGCAAGTGAGGGTTGCTGGGAAGGCCCTGCACTAGGCGGCGTCAGAATGGTCCTGGAAGCTCATCCCCGCGGTGAAAGCGTATAGATGGTCTTTCGGGTCGGTTTTCCTGTCGAACAGAGTGACCTTCGGGGGCTTGTTGCGCGAGAAGACGTGGATAGCGAGAAGTTCCTCGGTAAACGGCTTGGTGAGCGAGTCGGCGGCGTATTTAGCCCCGTCGCTTGAGAGGTGTCCTTCCCGGCGCATGCCCTCAATCTTCTTCTCGAGGACGTCAAGACGGCCGTGGTACCCCGAGGATTCGGCTCCTGGTGATCCCTGGCTTCTTCTGGGGGAGACCTGCGTATGGGCGCGGCCCCGGTTCCTCTCGATGAGGTTCCTCAGATCCCCAGACGAGGTGGCCCTCGAGCCGTCATGGCGAGCCCCTTCCGTGCGACCTCGTCGAGGGAGGGGGTGTCGATCATGCCTGTGGACAAGCGAGGTGACCGACATCTCCTCACCGGGGTAAAGATCGCGCAGAGTCTCGGGGCGAGACGCTCTGGCGGCGGATCTCGGGGTGGAGCCTTAGGGCGCCCAACGGGCCTCTGGGAGTATCGGCCCATGAGATCTGTGGCCGGTGGTCGCAGCCTGCCGGTGGTCAGCCGAGCCGACGAAGGCAGAGCCTTCTGGAGGAGGAGGAGCGGCGACCTGGGGCCCAGGTCTGGCCGTTTGGACGCGGACGAGCGCCTCCACGAGGGATTGTAGCCAATCTATTCGGCTGGCAAGGGCGTTGATGATGGTCGCCTGAGGGGGCTCGTCCGAGCCTCAGGGGAAAGCAGCGGCTGGTACCTGGCTCTTCAGGGTGATCGCTTGCCATGTGTATGGAGATCGGAAGGCCAACTTTGTGTTTTGTGGAGTTAGTTCCCACAGACGGCGCCAACTGATGGAGCTCTTTTTCGGGTCTCCGTCAGATGTTGTCTTCCGTCGATCTCCCGGTGGATTTTGGATGTGATCTCCTGTTGCGTGTGGGTCTTAATGGGTTTAAGGAGATTGGTGATTTGAGGAGTTTGGCACCGAGTACCTGCAAAGAAGTCCCGGGATGGTTTGGGACCACCGAGGACCCTCCGACGATCAAGTTAGTACTAGATCCGAGCAGAGTAACGGCTAAGTGGAATAAAAATGGCTTACTTGACCCCTCTGTGATGGGGGTTTATATAGTGGCGGCAGCACACAGCAGCAGGCCCGAAGATCTCGCCGGCAGTTACGCCTCCCGACGTCACGTCTGCGTAAAGAGCGGATCGCCCATTAATAGGGATCGTGATGGCGTAGAACGTGGGATGTTGCTGGCGGTGAATATGCGCATGGCGAGATTTGCGGAGCGGCGGTTACGCCTGCGAGTGGTGGAGTTGGTCGGTCGGAGGGACCGAAGAAGATTGCCTCGGCTGGGGAGCTCGGAGGCGAGCAAGAAGGCCGAGGAGTCTTAGACCAGTGGCAGCTCGGGATTAGCTGAGAGGCCGAGGAGGCCAGTTTTAAAGTGGGCCTTGAGGAGAGCCAGCCAGAGCTTGCGGGTTGGGTACACGGATGGCCTGATCGGCCCCTGTGAGCCCTTTCTTCTGAGTTCTGGGACACGTCATCTGCCACGTGTTGCAATCTTGGAGGTTGCCAATATCGAGCATCATCAGAAAGCCTTCGGATTTTAAAATAGCTAACTATATTTGATAAATTTCGGATATGACGTAAAGTTGGCTTGAATTATCCCTATTCATTTACATCATGCCCACATTTCTGAAAAATAAATCCAAAATTTTCCGTTGAATTGTGGAATAAATTAAATCATTGAGGACATTGAAGTCATAAAAAAGGTGTGTGTTTTGCATGTCTAGTTATCTTTTAACAGAGAATTAAAGGCGTGGGGAGTTTTATGAAAAAATACGGTAAGTCTAAGGTAGCCGTCAGTAATAAAGCAAGTTAAGGCCTCAAGAATAATTTACTAGACAACACAGAAAGTTCACAGCAGTATAGTGAAATTGACCCTAAATTCTTTTTTCAAACTCTTTTCGTCAAAATATTTGAAAAAAGAAAATTTAAAAATAAGGAGTGATTTATAAAGGAAAAGTCTCTAAACTAAAAAAAATGGTGTTTGCTAAACTTCAGAATTACATAAAGTTTTTAAAAGTTCGGATATATGATATGTTGTCGAATAGAGAAGAAAAACGGTTTGGTTTTTCTTGCGCAGATCAGCAAAGAATATAATGTTTGGGTGTCGATATTGCCAAACCTTTATTTGATATATTCACACCAAAACTTGTGTATGAATAAAATTAACCCCAAGTAAATGAGCCTTTAATTTTAGTTTTTTTTATGTTGTCCTTCCTCCTGATTCCTATCCGGATCCAGTCATTTATATATGAATCAATTCTGAAAATAAATAAGCATTTTTATATATCAGTGTGACAATTTCAACTCAAATATGTGTGTTCTATTCATTCCATACTTGCATATTTAATGGTCTATGAGTTTTCTGTATGATTTCATTATGAAATTGTGGGTCGATGATTTATAAATAAGAGATTTAAAGAATGAAGTTTTAATAGCTGATGCAAGAAAGTGTTTATGATATGATTAATAATGATTCCATCCATAATTAATATAATGACCCTTCCAAGCTAAGCATGATTTATTTTTGTTTATCTTATGTTTTATATTTTTATAAAGATTCTAAATCAATTTGCCGAACTTTGAGTGGCATGCTTTCCTGTATGTTGATTATGGTTGAGGAGTTTGTTTTTATATTCTAACAACATCCATATAGGCCGAAGGTACTTTAGATCGAAAACACGGTATTTTATTTTTGCAAGAGTAGTTTTAAATTTACATTAATACGCTTTTATTATGTGCCCGGGGGATTAAACATGAATTATGATGCTTTATCTCTATTATAGTACAAAAGACAGGGATCTTCAATTTTGAAATTGATTTGGAGCCTTCGTTATCTAATTTGCAAGAGAAACTCAATAAAAAAATATAAAAAATCGAATCTCAAATTTTAACCGCAACTAATCCGGTCCATGCATTTCTTCCAATAACTAATTTCAACAAATATCTAAAAGTAAAATGTGTATCGCAAGTGCAAAACACTAGTTGAATTAATGTCTTTGATACAGCATCAAAACTTCATAGTTATGTTGAGAACTGAGGATAATTTTTAATAATTTGACACTTGGAAATTCAGCTAAGCCTACAATAATCAGTAATTGTACTCTTGCCTCTATTGTTATAACAACTGCTATTATAACTATGACATAACACTACTATAATATCCATTTCCATTTGCCCCTACGGATTTAGCAAATTGTAGTCCCTACGGATTAATTCGTAGAAACGTAAAATATTATTTTTGGGATTTTTCATAATTTAATATTAATTTTTAATGAATATTTTAATAGTCGGTATAATTAAATACCGATAAACGGTGAAAATTCCGGAGATAATTTTGGAAACTCTAAAATAGGGTATTTTGTGGAAATATATCATTTTTAAGCTTTTATGGTTATGTAAATGCTATTTTGGTCTTAACCGCGATTAAAAATCGCTAATTGGATTTTTGCCTTTTTGTGCAAAAATATGCACATGACATTTTCTACACTTGTTACACTTGTTTCATGTTTTGTTCATGGTAGCCTAGGGTTAACCATGTCTAATTGGGCATGATGGTTTAAACCTTTTGGATATGTTGATTTGGTTTGACTAAGGGATTTGGCCTTGTCTAAGGGTGATCAGGGTTAGTTGACCTTGTGTAGAGAGAGAGGATTTGATGGCTTGTGTGTGCTAACATTAAGGAGAAAGAGAGAGAGAGAGAGAGGTGGTTAGGGTGTGCCATGATCCATCTTATTCCATAATCCCTTGTGTTCTTTCATCCCCCTTTCACTCATACCACTCCCTCTCATTTATTACATCTTTCCTCACATCACTCACTCTCACACCCCACCATATTATACACAACACTTCACCCTACATCAGCCAAAACAACCACAACTCTACACCTAACAGCAACAGCCCCTGCAGTAGCTGCTGCAAACAACCAAAGAACAACAAAAGGAACCAGCATCAGCTGCAGCTATAGCAACAGCAGCCCACATCAGCAGCCCTACACCAGCCCTAACACCATAGCCCACACTTACACACTCCCATCAACACTTTACAGCCCCAATTTCATCACATCAGCCACCCCCAACACTTCAGCTGCAGCAACAGTAGTATCATCAGCACACTTCAGCCCCATATCAACCCATCAGCAGTTACTTCAGCCACAAAACAGCCCCCCTACACTTGCAGCTACATCAGCTGCTGAAACCATGCATCAACTCAACACATTTCAGCCCATTGTAACAACAACAAACTCATTCAAAAATATATAGCAACCACAGCAGCAAGAGCAGCCTCTACACTATCCAAAGAAAACTCCAACTTCATCAAACACACCAGCATCAGCCCCAACCCAACAATATCAGTCCTTAACACAAAAACAACAGTAACAAAAATAACTACAGCAGCAGCAGTTTTGCAGTTTCAGCCTGAACAGCAACTTGAAGCTGCTACAGGGCACTTCAGTACACCCCTCTTTCCTCCTTCATCCTCTCTTCTCCTTCATCCTAGGACCCCCTTGAGGTATAATCTTGCAACCCAAACTCCTATCTTGCTAAGTTATAGTTGTTTAGCTGAAAATTTAGTGTTAGCTATGTAGTTTAGTGCTAGTTTAGTGATTTTGAGTGAGATTTGGCCAAGAGTTGGTTTTGATTGTTAGTATAACCTTATTAGGTGATGTTGAGACCATTTTACCATAGATCGAATCCATATTCCAGTATATCACCTGAAAGTTTAGAATCGGTGTAAATTAGCAATTTTGTCGACTTTTTGACCTTTCTGGAAACTGCTATCAACCCGGACCTCCTAAAATAATTTTGACTTGACAGTAGGATGTGCAGGCAGATAGGAACCAATACCCAAAACCCTAGCCCAACCTCATTTCCTTGGCCGCAAATTTAATCCCCCTGGCCGCAATTTGCGGCCAGGGCTGGGTGAAACTGCCTCGTTTTGCGTGCACAGACCTATTTTATGTAAACTTGACCCTAGGTATGTCTAGTTTTGTCTGGTTCCAACCAGGGTAAAATCTGGGTTGATTTTCATGAGTTGGCGTATGATTTACGACTTGTTTTCGTATAGATTTTGGTATTCGATGATTCGTTTCTGTCGGGTGGCGTTTGGACGTCAACGGCAGTGGATATTGGCTGTGTTTGCATGTGAGGCCATAGGTTTTTACCTATGGGCGTAGCGTGCACCATTTTGGCTTCCGACATGGTTTTCATGTGTTTTAGCGTGTGATATTCTTGTAGGTACCCCATGTGGCGTCGAGGCGTTGGAGATGCAAATGGCGACATCGGCACCGGCACGCATATAACAAGGTGAGTAGATTTATATCTACGGGGAGAAGTCGGGTGGATGGAGTATAGCACCCCCGCAGTCCGTGGTGATGTATACGGATGCGTATACACACCAACAATGATTATGTATGTTGTTTGGGAAATTATTGATGTTTAAAATGGATAATTGGTGGACTTGGATGATTTAGTGTCGCGAAAACCTAGAATAGTGGGTGCACTACACATACACACTCCCACACATACATACTTGCATACATCCTTACTTCATATGTGCATAGACGGGATTCTATATAGGTATGTCTTCACATGGGTATGGGACCACGTGTTCACATACGGATTTGAGGATGATACATGGGATTGAGATGAGTCGATGAGTTTGATCTGAGATTATGATATCGGTGATATGATAAAATTCATAATTGAGATACGTCTTGATGCTTTAGAGGATTTTGGGAATAATGATGCCATAGGAATTGTGACCTATATATATAATGATCGACATGTGATTATGTTACGAGATATGATATGATATGACAAGATAATTATGATAGGCCACATTCGGCGGTGTTTACTCCTTGTGACGATATATGATGATGATATCGATTTGTACTAGACTGTCGATCAGTAGTCAGATCTTGATTATAGTGATGATGTTAGTATTGTACTAGACATAGGTCAGTACCCAGATTATGATACTTGATAAAGAGAATACCAGATGAATGATATGACAAATGTGATATTGACCCATACCCAGATTTGGGGATGCCGTACAACGGATTTACGTACGAGCTATAACTTGAGGTTTGATCCGCACTCTTGATTTATGAATAACTGATTATAGAGATATGGTATCGGATGTGATATTATCGAGGCAGGATCACCGACTATATGTATATATATGTATCGACTTAGAGATTAGGCGGTTTTCCTTACCTACTGTTAGTTTTAGCTCAGCCTTATAGTGGTGTAGCTGTATGACTCTTATGGCATTAGATGCAGTTTAGCTGTCTTTGTGTTTAGCATTCAGCTCCCGCATATTATTGTTGTTACTATGCATCGCATCCTTATTGTGATTCATATTCCATTATTGATATCATGCTGTTAGGACACCAGCACCATTACCGATGATGCGTATGTTCCACATACACTTACTTGCCAGCTCACACACATCTTCATCGGTAATTGCCATGTCACTACACAGTAGTATTATTGCATCAGGATATGACCCTTGTATGTGCATACTATTATTCCATGTTCCATGATATACTGTTATACTTGCATTTCATTTATATGTTACATACATCATGCTTCCTGATTATACGCATTGAGATATGTTGTTTCTATGATATTTCTGGATTTGGGAACCGTCGATATTCCAAAGAGATTATGTAAATATTTTAAAAACCCGGTTACCCTTGATATGATATTTCAGTGCGTCCACCATGTGTTTTCTCGGTGCTGAGAGCGACATGTGAAACCCGAATCGAGGAGGTGGATGAGACCGATTGCGGGTACATGGTGGGCCCGGTGCGGTACCCCGGGGCAAGAAGATCGCAGGAGATGGCGTTGAGCCTGGTAGGGGAGCACTACCGACCGGTGATTTTACCCGACGCGTCGGTTAACCGGAGGATACCGTCGTAGTCATGAGATGGATGGTAGGGGCCGATCTGGACTGACGGCGCCCTGGATTTTATGATTGAGATATTGAGATTTGAGATATTGAGGTACAGAGATTGTGATACAGAGATATCGAGATATTGAGATTATGTTTTGTGCCGCTGCTAGGCACTGTTTTATGCTGATTTCATTATGATACCTCATTTTAAAATACAGAAATCTCACAAATTTATGAAAGCAGTTTTCTTCAGTACATGCATTCTGTTTCATGCATTCATACATCATTCATATGATACATTGCTACCTGAGCACTGACACGGGCACATGGGATTACACTTGGGTTAGATATTTACCCTGGCCATGGTTATAGATTACTAGTTATATATTTGAGGATTATATATTATGATTGTATGACCTAGGATTGCGTCATACATGCGATTTCTGTTCATAGATCTTTTTCTACTCACGAGTTGGCAACTCACCCCCGTTGTGCCCAAGTTTCTTGCAGATGTTGCCGTACGGGTTTCATTACGGCTTTGCGGGCACAGCTTCTTTCAGGTGACTTGCTAGTAGGTGGGTTATTTGTATCGTACCCACCATTATACATTGTATATTATATTTCAGTTGTATCTAGAAGTTCCATCAACCAAACATATACTTATTTGAGATAGAGACCAGTGATGTTTATTCTTTCGACCTTAGAGTCGCCCGTTATATTTCTGTGGATTTCTTGTTGTTGGAGTTTCCTTTCTGTTGTGATCCTCGCCTTTAGGCGTTGTATATTATGTTGCCAGCTGGTTGACTTATAGTGGTTTTCCTATACTCTACTACTCTTCTTAGTTTGGATTTCTGGGTTCGGCTTACTTAGAGTACGTATGCCTCAAGACGTTTGTAGCCTAAGTGCCGGTCATATTCCGTACTTTCGGGATGTGACATGTATAATAATTGAGGTATGGGGAGAGTTTGACTTTGGAATTTCTCACACACACACACCCCTCATTCCCTAGCCTTGCTCGGCCACAAAGCCAGCATCCCCCCTCCACAATTTCTTCTTCTTCTTCTCATTCCAACCTCATTTTCTAATCAAATATAAAATAAAGATAATGAGCTATGGTATAAAGATAAATGAGGTATGGGTTTCTTGACTTGGCCACAAACACACACCTCACTCTCTCTCCCCTCTCCCCATGTGCTGGCCGAGCCATGGCAGCAACTCCCCCATTTTTCTCCACTTCATCTCATCACAAAAATCCCCTCATTTTCCATCAAAAATTCTTAAAAAATTCCCACTAATTCATAATTAAATCTTCACCCATTTCTCTTTGGCCTAATCTAGCATGGATCTTGGAGCAAGAAGTCATTTTGAGAGGTCAAGTTGCTAGTTAGATCTACAAAAAATTGTGAGGTATAAATCCTAACCCTATGGTTTAATTGTTGGTTAATTTCTTAAATCAAACTTAAATAGGTATTTATATGGTTCTATATTGCAAGTTTGGAATTTCAAGAGAATGGTTTGGGTTCAAGTTAGGATTTTTATCACTTGATTATCTTTGCAATGTGTAGTTTAACATGTTAAGACTTGCAAAACCTAATCTAGTTGCTAATTTGCTAATTGTTACATTTAATTTGCCCTAATTATATATTCTTGCAAACTAATTTTTATGATTAGTGTAATTAGGTGAGATTAAAATTCAGTTATGGTTTGTGTGGCTTAATTAAGTTATTAGGTGAACATTGTGGCCATTAGATTTGTTAAAACATCTAGATTTGCACTAAAATGGTTTGGTGATGCTTACTAGGTTTTTGGAATAAATCGATTTTAATTAAGTTTGAGGTTTTGATGATTTACTACCTATTCCTTAAAATATTTAGTGTGTTGTGAATGCGCGATTGGTACGATTGGGTTCTAGGCTTGGTAGTTGCCACGTATAGCGACCTTAGTTGTGCTTTGTGGCGTTGTCGCGAGCGCGTTTTGTGCACCAAGTGCGTGCTCGTGTTTGATTTGTATCGTTTTTGTCCGCGACTATTTATATATCTATCCTCTTATTTACTTGTATGCGATTCTAGGATCGGGTGTAGAGACGTCGGATGTGGCGCGAAAAAGGCAAGGCTGAGATCGGATTTGATTAGCCGAGACGTCCCGATGGATAGATGTACACATCTATGGGGGATCGTCTGGATGGCACGAGGCGCCCGATAGTTAGGATTACTAGTAGTGCTTGTATTTATATGCGTAGTCTCCTAGTCATTCATCTCATTACATTGCATCATCATAAATATATATGATATTATCTCATAGGTCACTTGCACCATTACCATTGGTTCATGCTGCACGTGCACTATTCATGCGAACACACACGCCTTTGGTAATTGTTATACCATGAACACTATAAAACTTGCTTAGAATCGGTATCTGTGTAATTGCATCATATATGATCTGCAGACTTGTACTTGTATATTCATTTCATCAGGATGGATACGTAGGATTGTTAGTCATATATACATAACTCATTGCTTCATGATTCATGCATAGCTTCTGGCCGTATTTCGCATGGTATATACTATCGTATCATAGACATTTATCATCACTGACATGTTTACATATTGTGATTCTTCTCGAGGATTTCAGTATTGATGAGATTTCTGTATTTTGGGGAAAACCGCAAGAACTTTATTAATCTATTATAATTTTAAAAATAGAAATTGCGGTTTTCTCGTGATATGATGTGTGTGGTGTCCACCATGTGTTTTCTCGGTTCTTGAGCTGTGTCATATACCTGATTCGAGGAGGGGGATACACCGTCTGCGGGGACCTGGTGGACCCGGTGCAGTACCTCGGGGCAAGAAGATCGCACAAATGGCGTTGAGCTCGGCAGGGGAGCACTACCGACCGGTTATGTTTGACGCGGCGGATATCCAGAGGTTACCGACGTAGTCATGAGATTTGATGTTATGAGTCGATCCGGACCGACGGAGCCCGAGATATTGAGATATTGGGATATTGAGACATTGAGATATTGAGATATTGAGATAGTGAGACATTGAGATATTAAGAAATTGAGAGATTGGGATATATATATATACATATATATATATATATATATTGTGTCGATGCTTGACATGGATTTTCTGTTGATTTCATTGATGATACTTCAGTTTATTGCACAGAGGTTTTTCTCAGATAAGAACAAAGATTTTCTCATACTAGACTTGTTCAAGTTTCGTGTTGATTATGCATTCATGTTGCATTCATGCTTGTACATCGTATCATATTAGTATATGTAGGCTGTGACGCATTTGCATTTGCGTGCATGCTTACGATAGCCTTATGAGATGTTACTTACTACTCACGAGTTGAAAACTCACCCCCGTTGTGCCACAGTATCTTGCAGGTCCGACCCGTCAGCATATAAGCGGCGGGCGCACTTCCTCATTTTGTTCCTCTTGCTTGGATTTGCGGTATTGCTCGTAGGTGGGTTGCGAGGATATTTTATTCCATCATGTATATTATTTTGTATCTAGTATACTTCATCTACCCTTGTATATTGGACTAGACGGTGAGACTCGTGAGACTTGTATTTGTGGTATTTGGTGTCGATGCTCACTTGAGCCGACGTGGTGTTTCTCATTTCTTGCTTTCAGATGCTTATTTCGCACTTTTGATATATATATTGCATGTGGTTGTGATTCCGCCATTGGCGAAGAGCTATCTCCCTCTTGGGGATGCCTTTATTCATTATTTATATGTATTTTCATGTGTTGTACCAATTTAGGGGCCAGTATTTACAAAGGAGACTCTACGATGTTGCTTTTAAATGTTTAATGCGACTTATTTTGTTAAAGTCGCTTTCTTTAAATAAGTTTTCCTTCAGTCTTTTTATTTAAATGGTTTAGATTTCTGGGCTTTGGCTTACTTAGATCACGTTACGCCTCTAGACGTTTCGTAATTTAAGTGCCAGTCACGTTCCATACCTTCGGGTCGTGACACATGATTGGCGATGGATGATCCCATATCCATTGGTGTTTGAAATCAAAGATTGTATACAGGTGCTCAGTGGAGACTGGGTACACTGAACGGATTCGCCGAGAACTCCTATATGGTATCATATCTATCGTCGGATAGCAGTTCTCAGGTGACATTGGTACAGGTTAGTCTGTACACCCGAGATTGTCATAGAGTCTTGTGTGTTCTCCCACTGTACTGTGATTTCCACCTTACCACGGCTCTACTGAGTCATGCAAACAGGTGGCTTTTGGGTACAGTCCCGAGACACATGGAGGCAATGAGCGATAGGAGGGGTTTCGTCTCTCCCGGTATTGGGGGTTGATGTTGCGCTATGCTCGATTAGCTATAATAGGAAGTCCCTGGCCAGGGTTGATGAGATTTACTGATAAGTGTTATCAGTAGTTTCTCGATCTGTTTTAGGCCATACATCGGCATGATTTATTGAGTTATTGGGGTCGACGATACCATCCCTAGACTCGATACGCAGCATATCTGACGAAGAGACCGGATTGTACGGTAAGTGTTGCCAGTTGGCTCTACGGGAGTTTTGACAGGTTCGCTTGTTGTTCTTCTATTTGCTCAATACCTGGGAGCCGTTAAGTATAGCTAGTGCCGCTGACGGTTTGTGGGTATGTGATATGATCACTGCCTACTACTAGCGTATTGACGAGTCTTAGAGTCCCACAAAGGGGTTTCCTAGCTCAGGCGAAACGATGTGTAGTGCATATGGGTATATGCACGGGAGATTAATTAAATACGCGTATATGATACTGTATTTTAATCTGGCGTTTTCTATTGGTCGGGTCGTATGTGATATGACAGGATTATTAAATCAAGTGTTGATTTAATATTTAATGACCATTAGCTCATTTATTAAACCGTTTCTTTATTATGTATGCATGAATGTATGTATGTTTATGTAGGGTTCCGCAGCACCGCCACTGGGTTTCGGGAGGCATCGACCATGTCATTTTCAAAAAATTGGCGTGCTAAAGAACCCCAACCTAGAATCTTAACTAGAGAATTAGATGAAACTATGAATGTAAACATCTTTACATCTAAGTGAACAAGGAATACAACCTTTGTAGACCGGTCCTTCACTTCAATAGCTCCGTGTAGTAGTCCTTTCGCTCCAAATAGTGAACTCCCGGACTCTAGAAAGGCTCCACAAGATGAAAGGAACAAGCTTGCTAGAATTCTTCGAGGCTGAAGATGATCTACGTCGAGGAGACATTAACTCAAGATACCTCTTCACTAATTGTGAAGCAAACAACCTAAATTAAATGGCTAATCTAGTGTAGGTTGATGAAGTAGGAATTTTGCTCACTTTAGAAATATTTTTCTCACTCATTTTCTTCACCTTCCAAAACGCTAGAGAGCTTGAGGAAGGAGATGAAGAAAAGCAACCATGGAAAAAACTAAGTCTAGAATGGCAACCATGGGTGAGTTAATATCATATACTAACTCATGTAGAGACTAAACCATGACTAATCATAATGGTTGGTTAATAAATATCTTATATAAAACAAAATTAGTGGACTAAGTCAATGGTTCCACAAGCTTTCACAAGATTCAACCATTAGACTAATTTCCAACTAATTTTGATTTAATTTAAATAAATAAAACCCTTCATTATGTTAAACATGGTGTGAGTCTTATACAACCATGTAGCATGTAGCAGCAAGCATGACACAATAATATATAGCACATATATATTAAGTATACACACAAGTGAGAAAAAGAAATGCTTAAGTGAGCTAATATTAGTTAATGTAAAATAATATATCAAATATATAATTATACATTAAATTATTAAATCAACACTTGATTTAATAATCCGGCTATATCATATATAACCGACTAATATCATATGTATCAACTTATCGAATCAACACTTAATTCGATAACCCAGCTATATCACATATAACCGATCGATATCACATATCGCGAGAATAGAATACGGTATCACATACGCGCATTAATCTCGGTCCCGCAAATATCACATATATGCTCCTACTTCGTTTCGCTTGAGCCAGAAAACCTCTGTGTAAGACTCTAAAAACTCGTCAATACGCCGGCAGTAGGTGGTGATCATATCAGCCACCCACAAGCCGTCAGCGGTACTAGCTGGAAGTAACGGCTACCCGGGTATTGAGCGATCAAAAGATCAACAAGTAAGTCTGCTCATACTCCTGCGAATCCAATAAGTAACACTACCGTACAGTCCGGTCTCTTCGTCTGATATGTCGCATATCTCAGCCTGGGGGTGGTAAACGTCAGACCCCAATAGCCTGATAAGTCATGCCGATGTGAGGCCCATAACGGTTCGAGAAACTACTGATAGAACTTACCAGTAAATCTCAGTAACCCTGGCCAGGGATTTTCTGTTATGGCCAATCGAGCATAGCGCAACGTCAACCCCCAATACCGGGAGAGACGAAATACCTTCTTATCGCTCATTGCCACCATGTGACTCGGGACTGTACCAAAAAACCACCGTTTTGCACGATCTCTTTAATATGGTAAGGTGGAAATCAAAGCACAGTGGGAATCACATAAGACTCTATGACGATCTCGGGTCTACAGACTAACCTGTACTAGTGTTACTAGAGAACTGCTATCTGATGTGAGGTATAATACCATCTAAGAGTTCTCGGCCAGTCCGTTCAGTGTACCCAGTCTCCACTGAGCACCCGTATACCTTCTATGTTGTCAAACACCAATCGATGTGGGATCATCCATCGCCCATCATATGGGTCAAGAAGTGTATAAACTAGTCTACTCTGGAATATCGATGCCCCGTCTCGATACTCCCACGACTAGGAACATTTGAAGGATGAACTTACCGACTGCCTCAGCCCCATTAGTATGATCTGCATCATAATCCTGGTAGTCAAGTACTAATCTTAAGGGCTTTATCAACATGTAATAGCGAGACTATAAGTGTACATGTTAAAATAAAGAGCAACCAGATAGCATACCATCATTTCGGGCAAAGAAGTCCTGCCTATATATTTCCAAGCATCCATTATAATATAAATCATATGTATAATATGGCCTCTAGGGCATACATATAACTAAGAATCTCCCACTTGCACTAAGGCCATTTGTTGTAGTATCTCATACTCAACGCCCCTTAAAAGTCTCTCGCTGGAAAGGCCTCTGTGAGTGGATCTGCCGTGTTATCCTTTGCGTCAACTCTCCTAACCTCGATCCCTTGGAGATCAACCATCTCCCTGATCAGGTGATGATGTCCTCAGAATATGTCTGGATTGCTGATGGGACCGGCGTTCCTAGGCCAAAACCACAACTCCATTGTTGTCACAATAACAGTTATTGAACGCTCAATGGTAGGAATCATGTTCATCATGAACAAGAAATATCCAGACATCCACTGTGGTAGCATCGTTGGTAGCGATGTATTCAGCCTTTATCGTCTAGTTTGCTATGGTATATAGCTTGGAACTCTTCCAACATACCGTCCCTCCAATGTGGGTAAAGACAAAGCCCGAGCTGACTTTCAGTCGACTTTTTCACTCTGGAAGCTCGAATTGGTAAAGGACCCCCACTGAAGTTCACCGTTACCAAAAACCAAGAACCTTTCATTAGTGCTTCTCAAGTACTTAAGAATGCCCTATACAGCTGTCCAGTGATTCTCCCAAGATTCGATAGATTGCTGATCACTGTTGGAGATAGTGCCCTCAGAGTCAATTATTGGATCACAGGCATGTGATTGCAATGATTGAGGGAGGACCTATCCCGGTAGGACAGTCTTACTCAAGATAATAGTATGCTATCTGGTTTACCTTTATCATCGTGTACTGCTTTAGGTGACCTGACATGTCGCTATTACACGTTGATAGAGCCCCTAGGATTCTTGCTTGACTACCAGCAGTATGAGGGTGATCATATACGTGAGAGCTGGGGTCTATAAGCACATCCTTAAAAGGTCCCTAGTCGTGGGAGTTTCGAGACAGGGCATCGATTCTCCAGAGTAGACTAGTGTATACAGTCGAGACCCCGACGAGGGGTGGTGTCCGGTCTCACAAGCCACTGGTGTCAGTTGGTTCACCTAAGATGTATACAGGTGCTCATTGGGTTATGGGTACACCTATCGACGACTAGGGTTATTTGGCTATTTTTGCTTGCGTAGGCTATAGGTTCTAACCTATAGGCACCTTGCGTGTCGTTTTGGATTTGGATCGGAATTTAATGCGATACGATCTATTATGATATGTAGGTACCCTCACGTGGACTTCGGGCGATGAAGGAGAGGATTGCGACATCGACTTCGGCAAGTAAGGATCAAGGTGAGTAGATATATATCTACGGGGGAAGTCGAGTGGATGGCGTATAGCACCCCCGCAGTTTCGTAGTATAGTAAGAGAATGCGTTATACTATATATATATACTGATGTGTTCTATAAGATGTGTATAGTTAGCAAGAAATGCTTAGGTGACTTTGAGTTAGTTTAGTAGGAATTGTAGGAAGATGCTTTTAGCTTAGTTTCTTAGTCATGAAACCCTAGATTAATGTTTTGCGCGCGCGCGCACACACACATACATTCGATGTTCTTGTGCGTATATGGGGATATGTATATATATATACATATATGTATATATATATATGTATACGTATACAGGTATGATGAGGATAGTATATGGTACTTGGAGATGAATGGATGTGATTGGGCTGGATGCCGTAAGATCGGTGATGTGATTTGGGTCGTGTATTGAGATACGACATATTATTTTAGCGGGTTGATGGGCGATGTGTTTTCATACACACGTAGATAGATGTTGATGGTATTGGTATATACTAGACCTAGATCAGTACCCTGTTCATGATGTTGTGATAGTGATACCATATGGATATTGAGGTATATGTGATAGGCGACCCGTACCCCGATTTACTGATGCCGTACGATGGGTTTACCGTATGAGATAATGATGATAATAGATCCGCACTCTTGACTCGAGAATATCGTATTATATATGTTATTGTATGTGACGCTATTAAGGCGGGATCACCGACTATTAGATATAGATATCGACTCAGATTTAGGTTGTTTTCCTTACCCCTTTCGATTAGTCTGTTAGTTTAGTCCTGTAGTTTACTTAGTAGATATTAGACATGGCTCGAGTCATACTTATTTTCAAAACTGACGAATCGTGGGTATTTTAAAGACATGCCCTATTTTATAAAAACCACGATTCGTGTTATTTCAATAACCCAAAAACTGTATGACTCGTATAAAGAAATGCGTATCTTTTATCGTTGCGTTTAATATTCATTTTCCGTATATTCTTGCTATTCGCATCGCAATGCATGCTTAATTGTGTTCTCGTAGTTGTTATGAAATCCTGCTGTTAGGACACCAGCACCATTACCGATGATGCGTATGCTCCACGTATACTTGCTTGCCGGTTCACACACATCATTATCGGTAATTTCCATGTCACGTACACATTAGAAAATACTACTTCATTAGTATAAATTGTTAGCTGATAGTTTCGACATGGTACTAATGAGGTTGCTTTTATATGATAGCTTAGACATTGCATTTATTTACTGTGATATCTCAAGCATGTATATTCATATATTCATTGCCAAGCGATAGTATGGGCCATTCCGGATTGCCGGAGCCCGGTATTCATTATTTATTTACATCGTGATTTGAGATTTCGGATTTCCATAAGATTTCTGGATTTGGAGAAACCGCAAAGATTTTATATATTGATTATCATTTCTAAAAGTAGAAAATGCGGTTTTCTCATGATATGATATGAGATATGTCCACAATGAGTTTTCTCGGCTCTTGAGCGATATCATACACCCGATTCGATGAGAAGGAGTTACCGTCTGTGGGTGCATGGTGGACCCGGTGCGGTACCCCGGGGCAAGATGGTCGCAGATGATGGCGTTCAGCGTGGCAGGGGAGCACTACCGACCGGTTATTTATGACGTGGCGGATATCAAGAGGATACCGACGTAGTCGTGAGATTTGATGTTTTGGGCCAGTCTGGATAGCTGGAGCCCAGGGGCCAGTCCGGATAGCAGGAGCCCGAGATATTGAGACACAGAGACATTGATATTTTATGATATGGGCCAGTCCGGATTGCCGAAGCCCGAGATATTGAGATATTGGGATATATGTTTTTGTGTCGATGCTTGACACGGATTCTCTGTGATTTCAGTGATGATACTTTGATTTTTATACAGAAATCTCACTGAGATATGAAAACAATTTTCTCATTTAAATTGTATTCTGTTTTCATGCATTCATACATCATATATATAACATGTTGTTCCCTGAGGCACTGACACGAGCAGTTGGTATTACACTTATATATAAATGTTTACCCTTGCCATTTTTATGCTTCAGGCTATATTATTGAGGATATTATGATCGTATGACCTAGGTTTGAGTCATACATGCGATTTCTGCTCGGTGATGTTTTTTACTCACGAGTTGGCAACTCACCCCCGTTGTGCCGCAGTTTCTTGCAGGTTTTGCCTTATAGGTTGCCTTGGCGGCTTTGCTGGCACACTGCTTCCTTCCGGTTGATTGCTTTGGTAGGTGGGTTCACTCGCTTCGTGACCACCATTGTACTTTATTTACTTTTCAGTTGTATCTAGTAACTCCATCAACCAGACTTGTATTATTTGTTAGACCTAGAAGACCAGTGTATATTTTTTCGACCATAGAGTCGCGCGCTGTATTATTATGGTTTTCTTCTGTGTTTTGATCCTCGCCCTTCGGCGTTGTATATTATATTGCTTGCGTGGTTGTGACCGCCAATTGGCGAAGACCTAGCTCCCGCTTGAGGATGCCTTTCTTCATATTATGCATGTTGTACTCTTTTGGGGCCAGTATTTACAAAGGAAACTCTGCCGAAATTTTCAGAAAAGATTTGATGTTTTTAAAATGCATACTTCGGCTTATTATATTGAAACCACTTGCTTTAAAACAAGTTTTCCTTCACTTTCTCTTTAAAATGGTTTAGATTTCTGGGCTTTTGGCTTACTTGAATTAGGTGTGGTCCTATAGACTTCACATGATTCAAATGCCAGTCACATGCTATTTTAGGTCGTGACAAAGTTGGTATCAGAACGCTAGGTTAACCTTGGTTCGAGTCTATGTTTGACTATGCGGAGTCTAGGACGTATATATATATTCGGAACCTAGGATTGACCTTACGGAACTTAGACTTGGTCGAGGGGGTATTAGACCCGAACTTTCGTCGCATAGGTTGACCTTGGTTGATGGAGTGGGTGACTTAAGTAGAGTGACGTACCGTGTGTATATTCCGCGGCATACTTACGATACGCTAATCCGCATAAGAAGTCTTAGGATGTATATTTCCTTGCACCGTATTATATTCATTCCTATGATCTATCCTCATCGATATCGGTTGGTGATTTGTTACCATGATTGCATAGGCAGAGAGAGCTGCAGCTAGAGTTGCGGTTAGCACGAGCTCGTCTTGGACGAGGACTGACCAGGATGTATTCCAGTGACACACGATTGCATAGATGTGTCATTTTATTGTGTTTTTACACCATGAGCGTTTGATGGATTGCTTTTACGAATTTCTCGAACATGCAGATCAGCACCAGAGGATTGGGCCACTGATAGAGGCCGGCTATAATGTGTGGACCGTCAATGCACAGTTATTCTTGATGATTGAGGCACTGTTTAGCGTGCGGACGAACGAGTCAGTTGTTGCTGCGAATGACAAGATATCGCCACAGATGTTTGGAGCTATTGTAGCATGAGTTTATACTTAGAGATATGATAGAAGATCGCTAGTCACCAAGGATGAATAACTAGGACATGTGGTTCGTTGCACACCCCGATGCGAGGTCATCAGATTGATTGATTCCAGCTAGAAAAGACTTCATCCAGGTACATTGGGAGTCGAAAGAAAATGATCGAATGTCAGAAACCCATTTTTCCATGTTTAAAATATTCAGAAAAACATGCAAGTAATTCCGTGGACCCTCTAGAAGAATGAAACCCTAACTCGATATAATGACCACGAGAACGCTTTGAAACCTTAGGGTTTACGGCAGTTCCGCGGTGCCATTATTGAGGCTTGGGTTTGCCCTTCTACGGTTGGTCCATAGGTACTGTGGCATGTACTGGATATTATTAAACTGTACTTAAGAGTTGAGCTCTCGAGGAATTATAGGACTTTGATGAATCGATCGAAAGGTTCGACGTCGTTCGGATATCATGTGATGGGATGCATTACTTCGGAGGCTCCAGATATGAGTATAGCCGTTGGAGCGCAGTCCATGCAGCCACGAAGAGACGAGTCCGAATCCTGCGACATTAGAGAAAAGTGGAGTAAGAGGTTCGTACGAGATTTCGACGAGATGACGTCCACTCAGTTGACATCAGAGATGTGATACGCATGCAGAGGCGTCGTATATGGATATATCTTCCAGAAGGAGTCACGATGAGTATGCAGCCATTCCGGAACAAGAAATAGATTTAGTAAAGGGTGATAACTTCCAGGCAGTTCGGCAGAAACGAGATTTGGGGGAGACTTCGACAGAACCTTTCTGGAATACTATACGAGAAGACTTGGACCCAGGATTGGTCATATTACGCACACCCAGTAGGCTAAAGTTCGGCATCGTCGACGCGACATGTTATGAGTGATCATGACAGTTGGCCAGATATATTTAGAGGATGTGCCAGAGCGGAACTATTTCCGTCATCATTCCATATTGGGCCGTTGAGCCGAGGAGCTATATAACTAGAAATTCACAGTGAGAGACGAGAGACTAAAGGCACCAGGTGCCAGGCCACGACAGGAGGCAAGTAGATATCTTGCTCTGCTAGCTTGGGATGCACCGACACCTTCTCGACTGCGAAGGAAGGACATATCGACGAAAGTGTTACAATTTGCGATTTGGTGATTCGAGCATCATGTGTCCGTTATTTTGGATTTCGGTATTTTGGGCGATTTATTTGCATGATTGAGTTTTCGTGCACTACAGTTACACTCGGTTTCGATTTGATATCATTAGAGATGGTTGATTTTGATTTCATACCTACGGTTTGCATGTGATTTGACTTGTGCCTTCGATGCAGTTCATGCACTTCAGTACTTTGATATAATTTTGTGCACACTGATGCACGCAGTTGTGAGGTTAAATACCACAGTATACCTGATTTGTATTGAGGTTTGTTGTATACCGCCGATTTCAATTGTGATATTCGATATTTGTTTTTGTGCACCATGTGCACTTGAGTTGGATTTAGCGCATACTTGGCGCGTTTGATGCGATTTTGGTGCACACCAGATGCACTAAATCGGGATTCTTCGTGCATATCAGATGCACATGATATTGCTGTCAGACACACTAGTTGCCCTTGGCAGGTGTTTTCGTGCACACCCGTTGCACTTAGAGTTGGTTTCTGTGCACATGTATGGCACATTCAGGGATTTCGATTTCTGTGTGCACCAGACGCGCGTGTCATTATTACATGTACTATTGAGTACGATATCATTGAGCAGTACGTTTTCATGATATTTACTATTTGGTATAGTGACTGAGCAGGACTAGTCAGAGGACAGTACCTGAATATATTTTTCCATGCATTGATAGTTATCGAAAGGATTTCCAAAAAGGAGCTATAGTCTCGGTATTTATCTACGTGTCCGAGATGACACGAATTTTTTTCTTTAAGGAAACCCTTCTAAACTGTTTTCAAAACGGCGAGACGTGCATATTAACAAAGGATAAATGTATACAGTTATTTTCTTACAATAGACGTCCGCTACTGTGCCGTGATACGCGCATTGCATAGTGACTTGCAAAAGGTTTGGCATGCATTTCCTTCAGATGTTTTAACGAGTTTGCAACGATGCGTACTATGTACATATTATAGTCTCGAGTATATCAGGTTGGTTTTCGTATTGGATTTTGACATTGGTGTCTTCACCATAACTCCGATGATTGCGGGATGCATGACGGAGTTTTGATTTGGTTTATATACTCATTTTTCATGCGCATGCATTGCGCTATGATATGTTTTATGTATTTATGATTTCGGAGCCCTGGCGACTTGATCTTTTTACTGAAATGTTTTAGTATTTGAGGGGTTTAAATTTAAATTCGGGGACCGAATTTATTTTAGGGGGGAAGATTGTAACATTACAGAAAAATATTATTTTTGGGAATTTATATAATTAAATAATAAATATTATGAATATTTTGATAAAGCGGTATAATTAAATACCGATAAATTGGGAAATATTTGGAAAATTATAGGAATTATTGAAATGAGGGTGTTTTATATGATTTAAGCAAATTAAAAATTCTTTATGATTAATTATATTCTATTTTAATGCTAATCGCGATTAAATATCACTAATCGTGTATTAAGCTTGATTTGTGCACATGACATACACCATGTCATATTTCACATTGTTATATTTTCTACCATGGTTTTTCTTTATTTTTCATCCATGGCTTTGTGTTAAATGAGAAGAGAAGAAAAGAAAAAGGAAACAAAAGAAAAGAAAAGGGAATAGAGAATTAAGTATGGGCAAGGGAGAGAGAGAGGGTGAGGGGTTCCTTTGACCTAGGCCATTCCCTCACTTCATCATCTTCACTATTTCTTTCTCTCCCTCTCACACCATGGCTTCCCTCACCTCCTCCACCACCTACACCCCTCACTTCACCCCCAAAAATACACCAAAATCATGCACCCTCTTCACAAATAATGTGCACAAGCTCACTACAAACATGGGGGACCAAGAAAAATAGGATTTTGATGCTCTAGGGTATTTTTGGGTGACAAATGAGGTATAATTCAAGACTTCTAGCTAAGTTTCTAGTATTTCTTAATTTCTAATATGGTTTAGAGTTAAGATATGGTGGTTTAGTGAGGTTTAAGAATTCCAAGTTGAGGTTAGGGTTGGAGTTGAGTTGAGATGGTGTAATTGAACTTTAGTGGTGACCCTAAACCCCCCTAGTGTCTAAAACCCAGATCATACCTGTACTGAACCCTAAAACTTGAAATTGAAACTTTCCGTTTCGGTTTTGTGAAAATGTGAGGCCTACAGGGAATCTGGAGTGATCCGAGGCCATTACTGGAAAAACTACCAACCCCACTAACCTAGATGGACCACTGGGAGACCACCCTGGAAGTAAAAGCCCAAACAGATGCATCCAAACCGAGCTGGCCGGAATTTTGGCACATGTGGCCGGCCAATGTTTATGGGATGGTTCTAGGTTTTGGTTTGTAGCTCTTATACCTCATATATAAGACCCCAGTATTGTTTGTTTAACTAAATTTTACCTGAAACAAAATCTGGAGAAAGATTTTCTGAGTTGCTGTTCTGTGTTTTATGGTTTTCATGACTTGGTTTTAGGTATTTGAATGTGGATTTGGTCGTCGGACGTTTGTATGTCGACGACGAGGGTTATTTAGCATTTTTTGCTTGGGTACGCTATAGGTTCTAACCTATAGGCACCTTGCGTGTCGTTTTGGATTTGGATCGGATTTTAATGTGATACGATGTGTTATGATATGTAGGTACTCTCACGTCGACTTCGGGGGATGAAGAAGAGGATTACGACATCGACTTCGGTAAGCAAGGATCAAGGTGAGTTGATATATATCTACGGGGGAAGTCCGGTGGATGGCGTAAAGCACCCCCGCAGTTTCGTAGTATAGTACACGAATGCGTTATACTTTATATATAAATATTTATATACTGATGTGTTCTATGAGATGTGTATACTTAGCAAGGAATGCTTAGGTGACTTTGGGTTAGTTTAAGCGTAATTGTAGGAAGATGCTTTTAGCTTAGTTTCTTAGTCACGAAACCCTAGAGTAATGTTTTGCACACACCCACACACATGCATACATTCGATGTTCTTGTGCGTATATGGGGATATGTATATATATACATATATGTATGTGAGTATGTATATATATATATATATATATATATATGTATACGTATATAGGTATGATGAGGATAGTATATGGTACTTAGATATGAGTCGATGTGATTGGGCTGGATGCCGTGAGAACGGTGATGTGATTTGGGTCGTGTTTTGAGATATGACATATTATATTAGCGGATTAATGGGCGATGTGTTTTCATACACATGCAAATAGATGTTGATGGTATCGGTATGTACTAGACCTAGATCAGTACCATGTTCATGATATTGTGATAGTGATACCATATGGATATTGAGGTATATGTGATAGGCGACCCGTACCCCGATTTAGGGATGCCGTACGCTGGGTTTACCGTACAAGATAATGATGATAATAGATCCGCACTCTTGACTCGAGGATGTCGTATTATATATGTTATTGTATGTGACGCTATTGAAGCGGGATCACCGACTACTAGATATAAATATCGACTCAGACTTATGTGGTTTTCCTTACCCCTTTCGATTAGTCTGTTAGTTTAGTCCTGTAGTTTACTTAGTAGATGTTAGACTGGGCTCGAGTCATACTTATTTTCAAAACGACGAATCGTAGGTATTTTAAAGACATGCCCTATTTTCTAAAAACCACGATTCGTGTTATTTCAATAACCCAAAAACTGTATGACTCGTATATAGAAATGCATATCTTTTATCGTTGCGTTTACTATTCATTTTCCGTATATTCTTGCTATTCCCATCGCATTGTATGCTTAATTGTGTTCTCATAGTTGTTATGAAATCCTGTTGTTAGGACACCGGCACCATTACCGATGATGCGTATGCTCCACGTACACTTGCTTGCCGGCTCACAAACATTATCATCGGTAATTTCCATGTCACGTACACATTAGAAAATACTACTTCATTAGTATAAATTGTTAGCTGATAGTTTCGACATGGTACTAGTGAGCTTGCTTTTATATGATATCTTAGACATTGCATTTATTTACTGTGATATCTCATGCATGTATATTCATATGTTCATTGCCATGCGATAGTATGGGCCAGTCCGGATTGCCGGAGCCCAGTATTCATTATTTATTTACATCGTGATTTGAGATTTCAGATTTCCATGAGATTTCTGGATTTGGAGAAACCGCAAAGATTTTATAAACCGATTATCATTTCTAAAAATAGAAAATGCGGTTTTCACATGATATGATATTAGATATGTCCACCATGAGTTTTCTCGGCTCTTAAGCGATATCATACACCCGATTCGAGAAGGAGGAGGAACCGTATGTGGGTGCATGGTGGACCCGGTGCGGTACCCCGGGGCAAGATGGTCGCAGATGATGGCGTTGAGCGTGGCAGGGGAGCACTACCGACCGGTTATTTATGACGCGACGGATATCCGGAGGATACTGACGTAGTTATGAGATTTGATGTTTTGGGCCAGTCCGGATAGCCGGAGCCCAGGGGCCGGTCCGGAAAGCCGGAGCCCGAGATATTGAGACACAAAGACATTGATATTTTATGATATGGGCCAGTCCGGATTGCCGGAGCCCGAGATATTGAGATTTTGGGATATATATTTTTATGTCGATGCTTGACACGGATTCTCTGTGATTTCATTGATGATACTTTGATTATTATACAGAAATCTCACTGAGATATGAAAACAGTTTTCTCATTTAAATTGTATTATGTTTTCATGCATTCATACATCATATATATGACATGTTGTTCCCTGATGCACTGACACGAGCACATGGTATTACACTTATGTATAGATGTTTACCCTTGCCATTTTTATGCTTCAGGCTATATTATTGAGGATATTATGATCGTGTGACCTTGGTTTGAGTCATACATGCGATTTCTGCTCGGTTATGTTTTCCACTCACGAGTTGGCAACTCACCCCCGTTGTGCCACAGTTTCTTGCAGGTTTTGCCGTACAGGTTTCCTTGGCGGCTTTGCTGGCATACTGCTTACTTCCGGGTGATTTCTTTGGTAGGTGGGTTCACTCGCATCGAGACCACCATTGTACTTTATTTACCTTTTAGTTGTATCTAGTGACTCCATTAACCAGACTTGTATTATTTGTTAGACCTAAAAGACCAGTGTATATTCTTTCGACCATAGAGTCGTGCGCTGTATTATTATGGTTATCTGGTGGTTATTGGTTTTCTTCTGAGTTTTGATCCTCCCCCTTCGGCGTTGTATATTATATTGCTTGCGTGGTTGTGATCGCCAATTGGCGAAGAGCTAGCTCCCACTTGGGGATGCCTTTATTCATATTATGCTTGTTGTACCCGTTTGGGAATAGTATTTACAAAGGAAACTCTGCCGAAATTTTCAGAAAAGACTTGATATTTTTAAAATGCATACTTCGGCTTATTATATTGAAACCACTTTCTTTAAAACAAGTTTTCCTTCACTTTCTCTTTAAACTGGTTTAGATTTCTGGGCTTTTGTCTTACTTGAATTAGGTGTGGTCCTATACACTTTATATGATTCAAGTGCCAGTCACGTGCTATTTTGGGTCGTGACATAGAGGATACTGAGAAGTAGTTCTTGGTAATGAACACACCCGAAGAATATGCATCAACATGCTTATTACTCGATTAGGTTGCATGGAAATCCGGATATTCCCCAATTTCCTGCTTGGACTTATAACAATTATAAGATAAAGCGGAACCAACGTTCCCCAGCTGAGCATAATAAGCAGGTTCGGTCAATACATCCATATTATTATCTTGATTAAGGCATGACATGGTCTCTAACAGGAGAGAGAGAGAGAAGAAAACACTCTGCATATACTCTTATAAGATCAGATTGGTTATTATTTTATCTAATCAGGATGGCTCCCACTGTTTTTATCAAATCTTCCTTCAAACCCTAAAAGGTAAGACTAGCCGAGATTAATTACACCCTACAAGTTCGCCAAGCTTTCGGCCAGACCAGTGTCGGTATTTTGAGGGAGCTTCCTCGTGCTTTCGCACGGACCTAATTAAAATAAATCTCGTTTTCCCAGTGGCGTAACCCCGTTAACACCTTTCCAGACACCTACTTGATCGGCTAATTGTAATGTGCAAAACTCTCCTAGGAGTAACTCTTACTCGCAGTGGGTATCGGGATCCAACTATCTCATAGAAGGTATGCAATCTCATTGCAAATTTCAACACTTGAAATTCCCGATAATATTTTTCCCTAAGCGATCTATGACCTTGAAGGTCAATAAACCATAAATCGCAAGTCAAGTTCAAGCCGTACATTTCATGATTGAATTAAACCCACCCGCACGACCCTTATCAAGGTCAACAAGGCCGCACGACTACACTAATCCAATCGCATCTCATGTTTTGCAGATAAGCACTAATCAGCTACCGCACACTACGCCTTGACAAGGTCAACAAACGCAGCTCGAATACTAAATAGTCCTTATCTGAAATGACGGAGGACTACGATATGTTTTTAAGAAAACCGTTTGCGTAATGAACTTGATATCGTTGTAGAATCAAGTGATTTTGAAAAGGAGTGTTTTTGAGTTTTTTACTAGTTTTGCTAAAGAGGTCACTCCCGGTGAAGGGATCTCGGCTCTTTCCTCATTAAATGAGGTGCCAAATATTTTACAAATACCACTTTACAAAGCATGAACTAAAAAAGCAATCAAAAGACAAAACCGAGTGGGTTGTAGCATCTGCCAGTTTCGCTAAAGTGGTCACTCCAAGTGATGGGATCTCGGCTCTTTCCTTATCGAATAAGGTACTGGATATTCTACGAGGAATACCGCTATGCAAAGCAAGAACTAGAGCTACCATTTTTTTTAAAACAAGATTCTACAACATCTTCAGGTTTCTTTTATTTCATTAATTTCATTAATGACATCCCATCAATTATGCTTCCTAAGCATCATAGAAGAAACGAAAATATAACGTATGCTTATGCCATCCGCATTCGCCACAATGTCTCGTTATGCACTATTAGGTTACTTAACTAACGGCATAGCGGGGCGGGACTAGTGCGGGTGTAAAACATAAGCAACGTTTATTATATATCATATATATAATAACAACATTTGTCTCATTATATAAAGTGATCACATCACAGAATATCAGCAGCAGAAGTCCACATATGAAATATTGGATATACTAGGAATTCCGTGTTTTAAATTAAGCCAGTAAAAAACACGGATTTCACGGTCATGATGAATAGCCAAACCCACATCCCTAAACCCTTACGAGAGCGGCAAGCAACTGTTAGTTGTATGTATGCCCTAGAGGCCAGTATTGTACAGATTATGTATATTATATTGGATGCTTGGACATATATAGATATGACTTTCTTGCTCGACATGATAGTATGCTATCTGGTTGCTATTTATCTTAACATGTACACTAGTCTCTTTATACTGTCTTATAGTTACATGTTGGTAAAGCCCTTAGGATTTGTACTTGACTACCTGGACTATGATGCAGATCATACTAGTGGGGACATGGTAGTCCATAAGTACATCCTTCAAGGTCCCTAGTCGTGGGTGTATCGAGACGGGGCATCGATATACCAGAGTAGACTAGCGTATACGCTTCTCGACCCATGAGATGGGCGATGGATGATCCCATATCCATTGGTGTGTGACATCAGAGATGGTATACGGGTGCTCAGTGGAGACTGGGTACACTGGACGGACTCGCCGAGAACTCCCAGATGGTATTATACCTCACGTCAGATGGCAGTTCTCAGGTGACACTTGTACAGGTTAGTCTGTAGACCCGAGATCGTCATAGAGTCTTGTGTGATTCCCACTGTGCTTTGATCTCCACCTTACCACGTCCATGAGGGCGTGCAAAACGGTGGTCTTTGGGTACAGTCCCGAGTCACATGGAGGCAATGAGCGATAGGAGGGGTTTCGTCTCTCCCGGTATTGGGAGTTGATGTTGCGCTGTGCTCGATTGGCCGTAGCAGGGAAGTCCCTGGCCAGGGCTGATCAGAGATTTACTGGTAAGTGTTACCAGTAGTTTCTCAACCCGTTAAGAGCCTCACATCGGCACGACTTATCGGGTTATTGGGGTCTGACGTATACCACCCCTAGACTTGATATGCGACGTATCAGACGAAGAGACTGGACTGTATGGTAAGTGTTACTGGTCGGATTCCCAGGAGTGTGAGCGGGCTAGCTCGTCGATCTTCTGATCGCTCAATACCCGGGTGGCCGTTACGTTTAGCAGACCGCTTGCGGCTTGTGGGTGCTTGATATGATCATCATCTGCTACCGGCGTATTGACGAGTCTTTAGAGTCCTACACAGAGGTTTCCTGGTTCAAGCAAAACGAAATAGGAGCGCGTATGAGATATGTGCGGGACCGAGAATAATGCGTGTATGTGATACCGTATTTGATTCTCGCGATTAATGTTTCGATTGGTTATATATGATATAACCTAGTTATCGAATCGAAGATCGATTCGATAAGTCGATACATTGAAAACTAGTCGGTCATGTGCGACATGACCGGATCATTGAATCAAGTGTTGATTTAATGATTTAATGTATAATTATATATTTGATATATTACTTTGCATTAACTAGTATTGGTTCACTTTAAACGGATTTTTCTCACTTGATGTGCACAATGTATATATGATATGTTTTGTGCACATCTTTGTATCATTTAGTTAAGTGTAAAGAATTAAACTTGGGTTAAGAAAGTGATTAGGGTTTTATTATCCATTCTTTTATTTATTGCATTTGAAATAAAAGAAATGGCATAAGAATACAAAATGGTAGCTATCATTCATGAACTTGGTTGAAGCTTCATGAAGCTTTGACATAATGACCATTTTGTCTTCACACTAAACCCTAACCATTATTCTAACCTAAGTTAAGTCTCTACACTTAACTATGGTTCTCTTGATGATAAGTTTGATTTTTCTTTTCATGAGAAAATAACTTATCATAATTCTATCTCATCTTCTTCTTCATTCTTCAAAGAAAAAGCTTGAGGCCTTTAATGGCAACTTCATTTCTAGTGAGAGATATCCAAATCTAAAGTGAACCCACCTCCTATTTCTTCATCCTCTACCTCTTGCCAAGTGGTTTTGGGTGTTCTCTTCACAAGTTTCACAACTTTGTGAAGTCGGAGCTTGAACTAGTGCAACCTCGACGTAGATCGTCTTTGACACGAAGCCGACGACCTAGCTCGCCCGTTTTCTTGATGAAGCCGATGAAGGAGTCTAGGGTTCGTGATGGACAGCGAGGGCATGACGATGTGGAGCTAAAGAGGTGGAAATCCGGATCTACAAAGGTTGTAGCATCTAACCTTTAGTTAAATAGTTAACTAGATTAACTTTTCGCCTAGAATTCTAGCAAACGATCCGTAGTCGGGTCTCTCGGCACCGTTAAAATTTTAATATGGCATGTTCGATGCCTTGTGTGACCTCATTAGGGTGCCTAGGAACCCTACAGTGGTATCAGAGCCTAGCTAGAGCCTTAGGCGAAGTCTAGACGCAGTTTGAAATCCGAACGAACACGAAACCCGAATAATTTAGAGCTCTCTGGACATTTTCAAAAATATGGAAATTTTTGATATTAAAAATGTCTAAAAAATTCAGCATAAAATTCTAAGCATTACTGTGTAAAACGTTTCCCTTAACTGTTCATTGTGCCGCGGAAACGCGGCAGAAGCATGCCTTCTGCCGCTCTTCCGCGGCCACATGGTGACATCATCTCACTATTTTTGCACAGTAATACCTGATAAATTCTGGTGAGTTTTCTGGGTATTTTTAAATTTATTTAAGGGTTGAGTGCTCTGGAGTTATATTGGGAATCGATGAATTCGATCGGAATATCAAACTTTGTCTAAGTGTTTTTCCAGATAACTGTAGAATATGTTAAAGAGTTCGACCGGATACAAATACCCAGGTTTTCCCCTGCCGGAATAATTCCAAGTGTTGGATTTTTCTGTGGTTAAAAGACGTTCTGAGTAGTGCAAGTAACGCGATGGTCCCTCTAGAAGACACAAACCTTAACTCGATTATGTGACCGTCTTGAACTGCCCTTTGAACCTTCGGGTTTGGGGCAGTACGGCGTGCCACATGTGAGGCGTTGGCTTGACCCTTCTACGGCTGGACCGTTGGTACTGAGGCATGAAGTGAATGTCTTTGAACCTATTTCATGTGTTGATCGGTGTCGGGAAAACTTGGGTGTTCGAATGTTCAATCGGAAAGTTTAATATATTCTATTTATCCGGAATTGGATACAATAATTGGAATTCACAAACAGTTATGAGATAACTGGATGAATGTTATAGATCTAGCAGTTTAGTTTCACAAGATATCGAAAAGAGTTTTCGATGATGGGACTAAAATGCGGGGTTTATAACTGTTAGGCATGTGATGTCTAAAGAGGTTATGGATTCCAATTGTTGTAGTTTTACACTTTCTTTTCTGTGACCGTAAGTGTAATATGTGATATCGCCGGTTTCGTTGCTATATGTCAACGACAATTGGGGTATGCATGCTTACTTACGTTGATGACATGTGATGTTATGTGTTGCTGGATATGTTATATTGGATCGTCGTGTTCGAATAGCCGGGGGTTTTTATGTGAGATGAGTGTTTTTCATTTTCATTCATGTAAAAACTTGTATGTAATATTCTTTTTTTCGGGGCACTTCCAGGATGCGGGAGTTGTCACCCTTTGTATATTATTTACTTTTCCGCATTAGGATAGACCCAAGGAGGGGAGCACAAGTAACCGGGTTCTGGGGTCCAGTGGGAGACCAACTCGAGGAGTTGAGTCCGGGTCTCCTAACCCTAGAATTGGCAGGGTTGCTTGCCGCTCTCGTAGGGGTCTAGGGGTGTGGGATTGGCTATTCATCACGACCGTGGAATCCGTGTTTTATACTGGCTCGTATTGAAAACACGGACGTCCTAGTATATCCAATATTTCATATGTTTATTCTGCTGCGATATCTGAGTTGTGACTCTGTGATGGATATTGTATATAGTATATATGATATATTATATAGACATTACTTATGTTTTACACCCGCGCTAGCCCTGCCCTGCTCTGTCGTTAGTTACCTAACCTAACGGTGCACGAGGGGACATCGAGGCGAATGCGGATGGCATAAGTGTACGTCATATCTATCTGTGATGTTTAGGTATTTAAATGATGGGACTTCATTAATGTGATTAATGAAAGATAAGAAACCTAAGATGTTGTAGAATCAGATTTTAAATAAAACAGGTAGCTACAGTTCTTGCTTTGCATAGCGGTATATATGATATACCCTGCACCTTATTCGGTGAGGAAAGGACCGAGATCCCTTCACCGGGAGTGACTCCTTTAGCAATAACTGGCAGATGCTACACACTCGGTTTGGTTTTGATTGCTTTTAAGAGTTTTTGCTTTGCACAGTGATATATATGATATATCCAGCACCTCATTCGACGAGGAAAGGACCGAGATCCCTTCGCCGGGAGTGACTCCTTTAGCAAAACTAGAAAAGCCTCAAAATCACTCCATTTCAAAACTTCATTTGATTCTACAACGATATCAAGTTCATTACGCTCATGGTTTTATGAAAACTTGCGTAGCCCTCCGTCATTTCAGATAAGTACTAATTAGTATTCGTGCTACGGTAGTTTGGCATTCGTCAAGGCGTAGTGTACGGTAGCTAACTAGTATTTATCTGCTTATGCATATGATGCAGATTGGATTAGGGTATTCGTACGGCGTTGTTTGGCATTCGTCAAGGGTCGTGCGGGTGGGTTTAATTCAATCAAGAAATGTACGGGTTGAACTTGACTAGTGGACTATGGGTTGTTTAGCATTCGTCAAGGTCATAGAACACTAGGGGTAAAATATTATCGGGAATTTCAAGTGTTGAAATTTGCAATGAGATTGCATACCTTCTATGAGATAGTTGGATCCCGATACCCGCTGCGAGTAAGAGTTACTCCTGGGAGAGTTTTACACATTGCAATTAGCCGATCAAGTAGGTGTCTAGAAAGGTGTCAACGGGGTTACGCCTCTGGGAAAACGAGGTTTACATTAATTAGGTTCGTGCGAAAGCACGGGGGACCTCCCTCAAAGTACCGACACTGGCCTGGCTGAAAGATTGGTGAACTTGTAGTGTGTAATTAATCCCGGCTAGTCTTTCCTTTTAGGGTTTGGAGGAAGATTTGATAAAAAGCAGTGGGAGCCATCCTGATTAGATAAGATAATAACCAATCTGATCTTACACGAGCTTACGCTAAAGTGTTTTCTTCTCTCTCTCTCCAGGTAGCGATCATTTCATGCCTTAATAAAGATAATAAAATGGATGTATTGACCGAACCCGCATGTTATACTGTGCAAGGGAAGGTTGAACCCGTTCTATCTTATAAGTGTTATAAGAATGAACAGGAAACTGGAGAATATCTGGATTCTCACACCGTCCAAACGGAGAACATGCATGTTGATGCATCATCTTCGGGTGTGTTTGTCATTGAGAACTGTTTCTCAGTTCATCCTACGTCCTGGGTATTAGATACCGGATCAGGATCCCACATATGTAAGATGTTACATGGGCTGCGAAAAAGTAGAGAACTGGGAAAAGGTGATCATTCAGTTCAAGTAGGGAACGGTGCAAGTGTTGCAGCCAAAGCAGTTGGCGAATATCACCTAGTATTACCAAGTGGTGATACAATAATTCTGAATGAGTGCTATTATATACCGAACATGATGTGCAACATTATATCAGTTTCTTTATTAAGTAAAGAATGATATAATTTTGTAGTAAAGGATAATGTTATGAACATATTCCTAGATCAAAAGTTGATTGCATCAGGCTCGCTACATAATGGCATGTTCATTCTAAATCAAAATACAGTCCTCAATATACAAAACACACACAAGAGGAAAAATTCAGAAATGAACGAATCCTTCTTGTGGCATTGTAGACTTGGTCATATCAATGCGACACGACTGGCTAAGTTACATAAGGATGGTTATTTGAATCCGTTCGAATTATCATCTTATGATACTTGCCATTCATGTCTCAAAGGAAAAATGACCAAAGCTCCGTTTAGTGGACACGGAGAGAGAGTTACTGAACTCTTAGGACTGATACATAGTGATGTATGCGGTCCTATGTCTACACATGCCAGGGATGGTTCTTCCTACTTCATTATATTCACTGATGATCTCTCTAGATACGGGCATGTGTTCCTGTTGAAACACAAGTCTGAAGCTTTTGAGAAATTCAGAGAATATAAGCACGATGTAGAGAACCAAACGGGCAAAAGTATTAAGATCCTTCGATCTGATCGAGGAGGAGAATACTTGACCAATGAGTTCCAAGATTATCTAAAAGAGAATGGCATTCTCTCTCAGCTTACTCCACCTTATACACCACAGCACAACGGTGTATCGGAACGAAGGAATCGCACCCTATTAGATATGGTGCGTTCAATGATGAGCACAGCTGAGTTACCTATTTCCTTCTGGGGGTATGCGCTTGAGACAGCCATACACCTATTGAATATGGTTCCTACCAAATCAGTGCCTACCACTCCATATGAGATATGGAGAGGGAAGAGACCATCTCTTAAGTATGTTAAGATATGGGGTTGTCCAGCCTATGTCAAAAGACAAAATCCGGACAAACTCGAGGCAAGATCTGTCTTATGTAAGTTTGTAGGATATCCCAAAAATTCACAAGGGTATATCTTCTACCACCCCGAGGAACAAAAGGTGTTTGTTTCTCGACATGCCACTTTCTTAGAAAAAGGTTTTCTTATGAAACAGATTAGTGGCATTGAGGTAGAACTGGAAGAAGTTCCAGCAACACAAACTGTAACAGAAGACTTGGTGGAACCAGAGGATTCAGTAGAACTCAACGAACCCCAGCCTCTCCGCCGATCTAGTAGGGTATCTCGTCCACCTGAGAGATACTACGGTTTTCTCATTGACGGTGGAAGCGAGGATTGCATCATGGAGGATGATGACCCAACTAGCTTCGAGCAGGCCATCACGAGTAGGGACTCAGTGAAATGGCTGGATGCTATGCGGTCCGAGATGGAATCCATGTACACCAACAAAGTATGGACTTTGGAAGTTGCTCCTGAAGGGGTAAAACCCATTGGGAGCAAGTGGATCTTTAAGAAGAAACTTGGTGTAGATGGGAAAGTGGAGACTTTCAAAGCAAGACTTGTAGCAAAGGGTTTTCGTCAAAGACCAGGTGTGGACTATGACGAGACCTTTTCTCCAGTGGCTATGCTTAAATCCATCCGAATCATGCTTGCCATTGCTGCCTTTCATGACTACGAAATCTGGCAAATGGATGTTAAGACCGCCTTTCTAAATGGTGATTTAGAAGAGTGCGTGTACATGACTCAGCCAGAGGGCTTCGTAGACAGTGGGAGCAGCGGGAAGGTGTGCAAGCTGCTTAAATCCATTTATGGATTAAAGCAAGCATCGCGGAGTTGGAACATCTGCTTTGACGTCGTTATCAAAGAGTGTGATTTCGTCAAAAATCCAGATGAACCTTGTATCTACAAGAAGGTGGCAGAGAGTAAGGTTGTCTTCCTCGTATTGTACGTGGACGACATACTCTTGATAGGAAATGATATTCCTATGCTGCAATCGGTCAAGCTCTTCTTATCACAAAGATTCTCAATGAAAGATCTTGGTGATGCCTCCTGCATATTGGGAATTAGGATCTATAGAGATAGATCCAAACGGATTTTGGGATTGTCCCAATCCAGGTACATTGACACCATACTAAAGAGGTTTAGTATGGAAGAGTCCAAGCGTGGGTATATGCCCGCGATCTCTGGAGTCACTCTCTCCAAAGAGATGTCTCCCAAGACTGATTTGGAGAGAGCTCGCATGCAAGGGATACCCTATGCTTCGGCAGTAGGCTCTATCATGTATGCGATGCTATGTACCAGACCCGATGTAGCATACTCACTAAGTGTAGTGAGTAGGTATCAAGCTGATCCTGGAGAGAGTCACTGGACAGCTGTGAAGAGCATTCTCAAGTACTTGCGAAGGACTAGAGATATGTTCTTGGTGTATGGTAACGGAGAACTCCAAGTGGAGTCATTTACCGATTCGAGCTTCCAGAGTGATAAGGACGACTCTAAGTCGCAGTCGGGCTTTGTCTTTACCCTTTACGGAGGGGCGGTTAGCTGGAAGAGTTCCAAGCAGGAAACCGTGGCAGACTCGACAATGGAGGCTGAATACATCGCTGCCAACGATGCTGCCAAAGAGGCTGTCTGGATCAAGAAGTTCATTACTGAACTTGAAGTGGTTCCATCCATTGAACATCCAATACCTTTGTATTGCGATAACAATGGAGCGGTGGCTTTGGCCAAGGAACCCAGGTCCCATCAGCGATCCAGGCATATTCTGAGGCGGTATCACCTGATCCGGGAGATAGTTGATCGCCGGGAGATCGAGGTCAGGAGGGTTGACACGAAGAACAACACGGCGGATCCACTCACGAAGGCCATTCCCCAAATACAGTTTGAGAGACTCTTCGGGATGCTCGGTATGAGATACTACAGCAGCTGGCCCTAGTGCAAGTGGGAGATTGTTAGTTGTATGTATGCCCTAGAGGCCAGTATTGTACAGATTATGTATATTATATTGGATGCTTGGACATATATAGAGATGACTTTCTTGCTCGACATGATAGTATGCTATCTGGTTGCTATTTATCTTAACATGTACACTAGTCTCTTTATACTGTCTTATAGTTACATGTTGGTAAAGCCCTTAGGATTTGTACTTGACTACCTGGACTATGATGCAGATCATACTAGTGGGGACATGGTAGTCCATAAGTACATCCTTCAAGGTCCCTAGTCGTGGGTGTATCGAGACGGGGCATCGATATACCAGAGTAGACTAGCGTATACGCTTCTCGACCCATGAGATGGACGATGGATGATCCTATATCCATTGGTGTGTGACATCAGAGATGGTATACGGGTGCTCAGTGGAGACTGGGTACACTGGACGGACTCGCCGAGAACTCCTAGATGGTATTATACCTCACGTCAGATGGCAGTTCTCAGGTGACACTTGTACAGGTTAGTCTGTAGACCCGAGATCGTCATAGAGTCTTGTGTGATTCCCACTGTGCTTTGATCTCCACCTTACCACGTCCATGAGGGCGTGCAAAACGGTGGTCTTTGGGTACAGTCCCGAGTCACATGGAGGCAATGAGCGATAGGAGGGGTTTCGTCTCTCCCGGTATTGGGAGTTGATGTTGCGCTGTGCTCGATTGGCCGTAGCAGGGAAGTCCCTGGCCAGGGCTGATCAGAGATTTACTGGTAAGTGTTACCAGTAGTTTCTCGACCCGTTACGAGCCTCACATCGGCACGACTTATCGGGTTATTGGGGTCTGACGTATACCACCCCTAGACTTGATATGCGACGTATCAGACGAAGAGACTGGACTGTATGGTAAGTGTTACTGGTCGGATTCGCAGGAGTGTGAGCGGGCTAGCTCGTCGATCTTCTGATTGCTTAATACCCGGGTGGCCGTTACGTTTAGCAGACCGCTTGCGGCTTGTGGGTGCTTGATATGATCATCATCTGCTACCGGCGTATTGACGAGTCTTTAGAGTCCTACACAGAGGTTTCCTGGTTCAAGAAAAACGAAATAGGAGCGCGTATGAGATATGTGCGGGACCGAGAATAATGCGTGTATGTGATACCGTATTTGATTCTCGCGATTAATGTTTCGATTGGTTATATATGATATAACCTAGTTATCGAATCGAAGATCGATTCGATAAGTCGATACATTGAAAACTAGTCGGTCATGTGCGACATGACCGGATCATTGAATCAAGTGTTGATTTAATGATTTAATGTATAATTATATATTTGATATATTACTTTGCATTAACTAGTATTGGTTCACTTTAAACGGATTTTTCTCACTTGATGTGCACAATGTATATATGATATGTTTTGTGCACATCTTTGTATCATTTAGTTAAGTGTAAAGAATTAAACTTGGGTTAAGAAAGTGATTAGGGTTTTATTATCCATTCTTTTATTTATTGCATTTGAAATAAAAGAAATGGCATAAGAATACAAAATGGTAGCTATCATTCATGAACTTGGTTGAAGCTTCATGAAGCTTTGACATAATGACCATTTTGTCTTCACACTAAACCCTAACCATTATTCTAACCTAAGTTAAGTCTCTACACTTAACTATGGTTCTCTTGATGATAAGTTTGATTTTTCTTTTCATGAGAAAATAACTTATCATAATTCTATCTCATCTTCTTCTTCATTCTTCAAAGAAAAAGCTTGAGGCCTTTAATGGCAACTTCATTTCTAGTGAGAGATATCCAAATCTAAAGTGAACCCACCTCCTATTTCTTCATCCTCTACCTCTTGCCAAGTGGTTTTGGGTGTTCTCTTCACAAGTTTCACAACTATGTGAAGTCGGAGCTTGAACTAGTGCAACCTCGACGTAGATCGTCTTTGACACGAAGCCGACGACCTAGCTCGCCCGTTTTCTTGATGAAGCCGATGAAGGAGTCTAGGGTTCGTGATGGACAGCGAGGGCATGACGATGTGGAGCTAAAGAGGTGGAAATCCGGATCTACAAAGGTTGTAGCATCTAACCTTTAGTTAAATAGTTAACTAGATTAACTTTTCGCCTAGAATTCTAGCAAACGATCCGTAGTCGGGTCTCTCGGCACCGTTAAAATTTTAATATGGCATGTTCGATGCCTTGTGTGACCTCATTAGGGTGCCTAGGAACCTTACAGCAACCCTCCCAATTCTAAAGTTAGGAGACCCGATCTCGACTCTTCGAGATGGTCTCCCACTGGACTCTAGAACTCGGTTACTTATGCTCCCCACCTTGGGTCTATCCTAATGCGGAAAAGTAAATAATATAAATCAATGGTGACATCATCCTCAACCCGGAAGTGACCCAATAAAAGAATATTACATACAAGTTTTTACATGAATGAAAATGAAAAACTCTCATCCCACATGAAAAAAACCCAGCTATTCAAACACGACGATCCAATATAACATATCACAGCAACACATAACATCATATGCGATCAACGTAAGTAAATATGCGAATCCCAATTGTCGTTGACATATAGCAACGAAACCGGCGATACACCACATATTACACTTATGGTCACAGAAAAGAAAGTGAAAAACTACAACAATTGGAATCTACAACCACCTTAGACATCATAAAGACAATGTATCACATACTTTGGATTTTATGCCTAACCAAATGAATTCCTTAGACATTGCATGCCTAATAATTATAAACCCCACATTTTAGTCTCGATATTGAAAACACTTTTCAATAACCAGTCGATTAATTCAACAAGATTCCCGATAACCTGATCGAATGCTCGTCGGAAACTTTAGTAGACGGCCGCACCCCCGATGCCGTCGACGAAGTGCATTTAGGAGGAACACCGTGGCCACGAGCACCTGGGAGGATGCTTTTGGAAACGGGGTTCTCCTACAGTCACTTGGTTGGGGCTTGTTGGGTTACGGCAGTGCCCCAGCCATCAATCTGTGGCCAAATGCGGAACTAAAACTTAATTAAACCGGCGCTAACGGAAACCTAATCTTAGGATCATACCATTAACCCTATACTAGCTATTTGAAAGGAGTTTAGAGAGGTTATACCGATCGATCCGTGTCCTTCGGTCTTCAACCTCTGTCCTAAGCTCCTCGCGGCTTCCTCGATCAAGTTTGATCTCCGGTCTCCCCACATCGAAGAAGATCCACGTCGAGGGTTCGTAATACGGGCTTCCGCCTCAAAACCGAGGCAACTCGGGTATCTAGTTTGCTAGCCTAGATAGACAAGATAAAGTAGAGAGAGTTTGTGATTACTTTATCTCATTACACCCAAGGATTCTCAACTCATGAGAGGGTTTGTGTGGAGGTTGAATAAGATGCTATTAGAGGAAAAGTGTGAGCTCAAGAAAAGAAAAGCCTGTGAAGAAAAAGTGTCTCCTTATTTTTTTTTGTGAGTTGTGTTTTATTTTGTGAGCAAATTGGAAACTAAAGAAAGCCCCACACACTAGAAAAGATATGCCTTTGCTCACCCAAAATATCTTACAACCTACACCACAAATATCTTAAGCCACCATGACACAAAACCATGAGTCACTAAGTGCATGCACCAAGAGTCAATGAAGAACCCATGACTCACACTTTCCCACCATATAAACATTTAAAACCCTAAATGTTTAATAACAAAAAGAAATGGCATCTACTAAAGTAATCTTGTAACGAATTACAAGAATACCCCTCATACGTATATACATACCCGCATCCGTATTCCGACTGAATACGAATACTACGAGACAAAAATAATCCAACAATATAATACTAGGATCCGGCTTAAACCAAAGCCTACTATTATTATTCGTCCGATCATGATCCATGCACAAGTGCACGTATATGATCGAACCCTGCCATAAAACTATACGGCCTCTACAACGTTTCGCCCGAAGCAGTGAAACCCTCTGTGTGGGACTTTAAAGACTCATCAATACGCTGGCAGTGGGTTTAACCACAAGCACGTCAGTGGCACTAGCTGTACGTAACGGCTTCCCAGGTATTGATCGAAAGGGAGGCCTACGAGCAAACTCACCTGAAACCCTACTGAGCCTGACATTGACAATATCCGTACAGTCCGGTCCGTTCATCTATGAGTATCGAATATCGAGTCTAGGGGGTGGATACAGTCAGACCCCTCATAACGCGACATTTAGTGTCGGTATGAAACCTATCACCACCTGAGAAACTACCGATCCTAGATCAGTAATTCTCGACTACCTTAGCCAAGGATTTCTGGTGATGTCCACCCGTGCACACCGCGACATCAACCCCCAATACCGGGAGAGACGAATCCCTTGACGATCCGCTCACTGCCTCCATGTGCTCGGGACTGTACCCAACCAAAACCTTTTTGCATGACTCCTTTGAGCCGTGGTAGGGTAGTAATCAAAGCACAGTGGGAAATCATACGAGACAATTGACGATCTCAGGTCGATAGACTAACCTGTACATATGTCACCAGGGAACTGCTATCTGACGATAGGTATAATACCAACTAGCATGTTCCCGGCGAGTCCGTCCGGTGTACTCATAACCCAATGAGCACCTGTATACATCTTAGGTGAACCAACTAACACCAATGGCTTGTGAGACCAGCCGCCGCCCCTCGTCGGGGTCTCGATTAGTATACACTAGTCTACTCTTGGAGTATCGATGCCCAGTCTCGAAACTCCTACGATTAGGGGCATTTAAAAGATGTGCTTATAGACCACCCTGCTCTCACGTATATGATCGCCATCATACTGCTGGTAGTCAAGCAAGAATCCTATGGGCTCTATCAACATGTAATAGTGATCTGTAATATCACCTAAAGCATGTACACGATGATAAAGACAAACCAGATAGCATACTATCATCTCGAGTAAGACTGTTCTACCAGTATAGGTCTTCCCTCAATCATTGCAATCACGTGCCTGCGATCCAATAATTGACTTGAGAGCACTATAGCCAACAGGGCTAGGGGCATGGCTATCTACTAAGGTTACCCGACGAGTATCCACGTACGCTACGTGATTATGACGGACTTCTGAACCACATCAAAATCCCGTAGCAACCGATCAAATGAAACTTAATTGCTAGATTTACAAAATTCAATTTAGTTTTCACAAAAATAAATATTGTGGATTCCAAATATTGTATCACAATCACAGATAGTTAGACGATGTTAAACTTTTCGATCGAATCAACGAATTCCGAAAATTTCCCAAAGAGCTCAACACTTGAGCGCAGTTTAAAAAATACCCAGAACATACCATAACACTTATGGACCAACCATAGAAGGGCCAACCCTTGCCTCACCTATGGCGCCGCGGAACGGCCACAAACCCTAGGGTTTGGTGGCGGTTCCGGCGGTCATAGAATCGAGCTAGGGTTTCATTCTTCTAGAGGGTCCATAGAATCACCTACATGATATTCTGAAGATTTTAAACATGGAAAAATCCAAATCTTGAAAAATTTCCAGCGAGGGAGAAAAATGGGTATTTGATATTCGTTCGAACTTTTTAATGTCTTCAAGATTACCCAAAACGATGTTAGAATTACGAATACGAAACACTCCGGATTGCCTTTACAGAAGGATAACATCACATGCAATCTTAGCAAAAACAAGCAACACCTGAAACAATAAAACCCAGAGACCGGAACACCACAGCAAAACGAACCCAAGACTACATTCTAAAACCGGTGGGGCCGGTTTTTATCAATATGTGGCCGGTTATATTCCGGCGAGAGGGGTTCGTTTTCCTGTGGTGTTCATGTAACATCTCATGTAACATTATGGAGTTGCTTAAAAAAATTTAGACGACTTAAAAATTTCGACAGAAACTAGGTTTTTGTTTCGAGTGTTCGGAGTTGTTTCGGTTTCATAATCCTATAAATATCGTATGATTCTTTAGCATGGCTCTGATACCACTGTAGGGTTCCACAGCACCGCTACTGGGTTTCGGAAGGCATCGACCATGCCGTTTTCAAAAAAATGGCATGCTAAAGAACCCTAACCTAGAATCTTAATTAGAGAATTATCCGAAACTATGAATGTAAACATCTTTATATCTAAGTGAACAAGAAATACAACCTTTGTAGACGGGTCCTTCACTTCAATAGCTCCGTGTAGTAGTCTCTTCGCTCCAAGTAGTGAACTCCCGGACTCTAAAAAGGCTCCACAAGATGAATGGAACAAGCTTGCTAGAAGTCTTCGAGGCCGAAGATGATCTACATCGAGGAGACACTAACTCAAGCTACCTCTTCACTAATTGTGAAGCAAACAACCTAAACTAAATGGCGAATCTAGTATAGCTTGATGAAGTAGGAATTTTGCTCACTTTAGAAATATTTTTCTCACTCATTTTCTTCACCTCCAAAAAAGCTAGAGAGCTTGAGGAAGGAGATGAAGAAAAGCAACCATTGAAAAAACTAAGTGTAGAATGGCAACCATGGGTTAGTTAATATCATATACTAACTCATGTAGAGACTAAACCATGGCAAATCAAAATGGTTGGGTTAATAAATATCTGAAGTAAAACAAAATTAGTGGACTAAGTCAATGGTACCACAAGCTTTCACAAGCTTCAACCATTAGACTAATTTCCAACTAATTTTGATTTAATTTAAATAAATAAAACACTTTATTATGTTAAATATGGTGTGAGTCTTATACACCCATGTAGCATGTAGCAACAAGCATGACACAATAATATATAGCATATATATATATTAAGTGTACACACAAGTGAGAAAAAGAAATGCTTAAGTGAGCTAATATTAGTTAATGTAAAATAATATATCAAACATATAATTATACATTAAATTATTAAATCAACACTTGATTTAATAATTTTGCTATATCATATATAACCGACTAATATCATATGTATCAACTTATCGAATCAACACTTGATTCGATAACCCGTCTATATCATATATAACCGATCGATACCGTATATCGCGAGAATAGAACGCGGTATCACATACGCGCATTAATCTCGGTCCCGCACATATCACATATGTGCTCCGACTTCATTTCTTGAGCCAGGAAATCTCTTTGTAGGACTCTAAAGACTCGTCAATACGCCGGCAGTAGGTGGTGATCATATCAGCCACCCACAAGCCGTCAGCGGTACTAGATGGACGTAACGGCTACCCGGGTATTGAGCGATCTGAAGATCAACAAGCAAGCCGGCTCATACTCCTGCGAATCCAATAAGTAACACTACCGTATAGTCCGGTCTCTTCGTCTGATATGTTATATATCTCAGCCTGGGGTGGTAAACGTCAGACCCCAATAACCTGATAAGTCATGCCGATGTGAGGCCCATAACGGTTCGAGAAACTACTGATAACACTTACCAAAAAATCTCAGCAACCATGGCCAGGGATTTCCTGTTATGTCCAATCGAGCGTAGCGCAACATCAACCCCCAATACCGGGAGAGACGAAATCCCCTCCTATCGCTCATTGCCTCCATGTGACTCGGGACTGTACCCAAAAACCACCGTTTTGCATGTTCTCTTGAACATGGTAAAGTGGAAATCAAAGCACAGTGGGATTCATACAAGACTCTATGACGATCTCGGGTCTACAGACTAACCTGTACCAGAGTCACGAGAGAACTGCTATCTGACGTGAGGTATAATACAATCTAGGAGTTCTCGGCGAGTCTGTTCAGTATACCCAGTCTCCACTGGGTACCCGTATACCTTCTCTGATGTCAAACTCCAATGGATATGGGATCATCCATCGCCCATCACATGGGTCGAGAAGCGTATATGTTAGTCTACTCTGGAATATCGATACCCCGTCTTGATACTCCCACGACTAGGAACATTTGAAGGATGTACTTACCGACTACCTCTGCCCCACTAGTGTGATCCGCATCATAATCCTTATAGTCAAGTACTCATCTTAAGGGCTTTATCAATATGTAATAGAGAGACATTAAGTGTACATGTTAAGATAAAGAGCAACCAGATAGCATACTATCATGTCGAGCATGAAAGTCCTCCTTATATATGTCCAAGCATCCACTATAATATACATCACATGTATAATAATGGCTTCTAGGGCATAGATATAACTAACAGTTTATATTAATATGCATGCACATATGCATGCATACATGTGTCATGGTTGATGATACATTGGAGATGGCTATGCAAGACTCACATGGAAACCATTTTGGTATTTTTGATTATTGAGTTAAAAGAAAAAGGAAATTAAATCATGGTTGACTTTTTTGTTCTACACACTTCTTAAAATATCTTATACTAACCATGGTTTCATTTCTAATTATCTCTTAACTCAACATATATCTAGATATTTTCTAGCATTTGTTAAAAGTGAGTTGGACACTCTCTTATTCAATATAATTTGAGTTTATTTTCTTTTGAGCTCAAGCAAGCCACTTCACCAATCTATATTAGCCTAGCCCACTAGTGTAGGTTGTTTGCTTCACTTCCACTTAGGTCAAGTGAAGTTAGGAGCTTGAGCAAAGGGACTCCGTGGTGGATCGTCGTGGACTTCGAAGGCTTCTAGTGAACCCGTTCAAACTCCAAGTAGAACCAATGAGTCAAGGAGGAGAGTTCTATAAAGGTTGTATTTCTCCCCTCTTATTGTTAGATACTAACTAGTATGTGATACTTGTTTAGTTTTACCCTAATCCTCTAGTTCGAATCAAGGTTAGGTTTGGTTAGCATCTCAGATTTTTTAAAGTCGCATGTTTGATGCTTGTTAAAACCTAGTGAGGGTGCTAAGCAAACCCAACACCCTACGCCAGGGTTTGAGCTCTCTACAATTCGCCAAAAATTTACAAATATTAAAAAATAACTCTTAATATTGCTCCTCACCTTGGGTCTCGACTCCTCGAGATGGTCTCCCACTAGACTCTAGAACCCGGTTACTTGTGCTCCCTACCTTGGGTCTATCCTAATGCGGAAAAGTAAATAATATACATCAATGGTGGCATCATCCTTAACCCAGAAGTGCCCCAATAAAAGAATATTACATACAAGTTTTTACATGAATGAAAATGAAAAAGTCTCATCTCACATAAAACCCCCTGGCTATTCAAACATGACGATCCAATATAACATATCACAGCAACACATAACATCACATGTCATCAACATAAGTAAATATGCGTATCCCAATTATCGTTGACATATAGCAACGAAACCGGTCATACACCGCATATTACACTTACGGCCGCAGAAAAGAAAGTGAAAACTACAACAATTGGAATCCGCAACCACCTTAGACATCATAAACCCGAAATATCACATACTTCGGATTTCATGCCTAACCAAATGAATTTCTTAGACATCACATGCCTAACAATTATAAACCCCGCATTTTAGTCTCGATATTTAAAACACTTTCCAATAACAAGTCGGGCAATTCAACAAGATTCCCGACATCCTGATCGAATGCTCGCCGGAAACTTTAGTAGATGGCCACACCCCCGATGCCGTCGACGAAATGCGCTTAGGCAGAACACCACGCTGCGAGCACCTGAACGGATGCTTTAGGCAACAGGGTTCTCCTACAGTCACTTAGTCAGGGCCATGGGGCGTGGCTATCTAGAAACGTTACCCGGCGAGTATCCGCGTACAATACGTAATTGCGATGGACTTTTGATCTATATCAAAATCCCGTGGCAACTGATCAAATAAGACTGAATTGCTAGATTTATAGAATTCAAATCAGTTTTCTCAAAACCGATTATTGTGGATTCTAAATATTGTATCACAATTCACAGATAGCTAGACGGTGTTAAACATTTCGATCGAATCAACAAACACCCAAAATTTCCCAGAGAGCTCAACACTTGAGCACAGTTTAAAAATACCCAGAACATGCCACAGCACCTATGGACCAACCGTACAAAGGCCAACCCCTGCCACACCTATGGCGCCGCGGAACTACTGCAAACCCTAAGGTTTGGCGGCGGTTCCGGCTATCATAGAATCGAGTTAGGCTTTCATTCTTCTAGAGGGTCCATAGAATAACCTGCATGATTTTCTGAAGATTTTAAATTTGGAAAAATCCAACTTTTAGTAAATTTCCAGCATGGGAGACAATGGGTTATTGATATTCGTTCGAACTTTTTAACGTTGTTAAGATTACCCGAAATGATGTTAGAATTACGACTACGAAGCACTCCGAATTGCCTTTACATAAAGATAACATCACATGCAATCTCAGTAAAAACAAGCAACACTTGAAACACCAAAACCCAGAGACTGGAACACCAAACAAAAACGAAACAAAACCACCATAGGAAAACCAGCCCGGCCGTATTTTTGGCTTGTTTCGCTGGGTCAAACCCGGTAAAAAGGGTTCGTTTTGGTCTCGTGTTCATGTTACATCTCATGTAACATTCTTCAACAGCTTAAGAAAATTTTAGACACTATGAAAAATTCGACAGAAACTGGGTTTTTGTTTCGAGGTTTCGTAGTTGTTTCAGTTTTGTAATTCTATAAACATCATCTAATTTTCTAGATTGGCTCTGATACTAATGATGGGTTACCTAGCACGACCGCTGGGTTTCGGGAGGCATCATTTTGCCGTTTTCAAAAAATTAGCGCGCTAAAGAACCTTAACCTGGAATCTTAACTAAAGAATTAGACGAAACATGCATGTAAACAACTTTACATCTAAGTGAATAAGGAATAAAACCTTAGTAGACCGGTCCTTCACTTTATAAGCTCCGTGCAATAGTCCCTTCACTCCAAGTAGTGAACTCCCGGACTCTAGAAAGGCTCCATAAGATGAAGGGAACAAACTTGCTTAAAGTCTTCGAGGCCGAAGATGATCTACGTCGAGGAGACGCTAACTCAAGCTACCTCATCACTAATTAGGAATTAGTGAAGCAAATAATCTAAACTAAATGTCTAGTCTAGTGTAGCTTGATGAAATAGGAATTTTTCTCACTTCAGAAATATTTTTCTCACTAATTTTCTTCACTTCCCCAAAAGGCTAGAGAGCTTGAGGAAGGGGATGAAGAAAAACAACCATAGAGCGAAGCAAGTGAAGAATGGTAACAATGGGTGAGTTAATATTATATACTAACTCATGTAGAGACTAAACCATGGCTAATCATAATGGTTGGGTTAATAAATATCTTAAGTAAAACAAAATTAGTGGACTTAGTCAATGGTTCCACAAGCTTCAACCATGTGACTAATTTCCAACTAATTATGATTTACTTCAAAAAATAAAACCCTTGATTATGATAAGCATGGTGTGAGTCTCATACACCCATGTTGCATGTAGCAACAAGCATGACACAATAATATATATCATATATATTAAGTGTACACAAGTGAGAAAAAGAAGTGCTTAAGTGAGCTAATATTAGTTAATGTAAATTAATATATCAAATATATAATTATACATTAAATTATTAAATCAACACTTGATTTAATACTCCCGCTATATCACATATAACCAACTAATATCATTTGTATCGACTTATCGAATCAACAGTTGATTTGATAACTCGGCTATATCACATATAACCGATCGATATCATATATCGCGAGAATAGAATACGGTATCACATACGCGCATTAATCTCGGTCCCACACATATAACATATCTGCTACTACTTCATTTCGCTTGAGCCAGGAAACCTCTGTGTAGGACTATAAAGACTCATCAATACGTCGGCAGTAGGTGGTGATCATATCAGCCACCCACAAGACGTCAGCGGTACTAGCTGGACGTAAAGGCTACCCGGGTATTGAGTGATCAAAAGAACTACAAGCAAGCCTGCTCATACTCCTGCGAATCCAATAAGTAACACTACCATACAGTCCGGTCTCTTTGTCTGATATGTCGCATATCTCAGCCTGAGGGTGGTAAACGTCAGACCCCAATAGCCTGATAAGTCATGCCGATGTGAGGCCCATAATGGTTCGAGAAACTACTGATAACACTTACCAGAAAATCTCAGCAACCCTGGCCAGGAATTTTCAGTTATGACCAATCGAGCATAGCGCAAAATCAACCCCCAATACCGGGAGAGACGAAATCCCTTCCTATCGCTCATTGCCTCAATGCGACTCGGGATTGTACCCAAAAACCACCGTTTTGCACGTTCTCTTGAACGTGGTAAGGTGGAAATTAAAGCACAGTGGGAATCACACAAGGCTCTATGACGATCTCAGGTCTACAGGCTAACCTGTACCAGTATCAGCAGAGAACTGCTATCTTACGTGAGGTATAATACCATCTAGGAGTTCTCGGCGAGTCCGTACTGTGTACCCAGTCTCCACTGAGCACCCGTATACCATCTCTGATGTCAAACCACAATGGATATAGGATCATCCATCGCCTATCACATGAGTCGAGAAGCGTATACGCTAGTCTACTCTGGAATATCGATGCCCCGTCTCGATACTCCCACGACTAGGAAAAATTGAGGGATGTACTTATACACTACCCTGGCCCCACTAGTATGATCTGCATCATAATCCTGGTAGTCAAGTACACATCCTAAGGGTTTTATTAACATGTAATAGAGAGACATTTAGTGTACATGTTAAGATAAAGAGCAGCCGGATTGCATACTATCATGTCGAGCAAGAAAGTCCTCCCTATATATGTCCAAGCATCCACTATAATATACATCATATGTACAATAATGGCCTCTAGGGCATACATATAACTAACAATCTCCCACTTGCACTACGGCCAGTTGTTGTAGTATCTCATACCCAATGTCCCATAGAAGTCAAGGATAAGCCTTTGTGAGTGGATCCGCCGTGTTATCGTTCGCGTCAACTCTCCTAACCTCGATCCCCTAGAGATCAACCATCTCCCTGATCAGGTGATACTGCCTCAGAATATGTTTGGATCGCTGATAGGACTGGGGTTCCTAGGCCAAAGCTACAACTCCATTGTTGTCACAAAAACAGTTATTGGACGCTCAATGGTAGGAACCATGTTCTTTCATGAACAGGAAATATCCAGACAACCTCTTTGGTAGCATCGTTGATAGTGATGTATTCTGCCTTTATCGTCTAGTTTGCCACGGCATCTAGCTTGGAATTCTTCCAACATACCGTCCCTCCACTGAAGGTAAAGACAAAGCCTGAGACTGACCTTCAGTCAACCTTATCACTCTGGGAGCTCGAACTGGTAAAGGACTCCCACTGGAGTTCACCGTTACCAAACACCAAGAACATTTCTTTAGTGCTTCTCAAGTACTTAAGAATGTCCTTCACAGCTGTCCAGTGATTCTCCCAAGATCCGATTGATTCCTGATCACTACACCTAGTGAGTTAGCTACATCTTATCTGATACATAACATCACATACATGATAGAGCCTATTGCCGAAGCATAGGGTATCCCTTGCATGAGAGCTTTTTCCAAATCAGTCTTTAAATACATCTTTTTGGAGAGAGTGATTCCTGAGGAAGTGGGCGAACCGCCACACTTAGAATCTTCCATACCAAACCTCTTTAGTATGGTGTTAATGTACCTCGATTTGGGACACTCCCAATATCCATTTAGATCTATCACTATAGATCATAATCCATAATATGTAGTAGATATCATCCAGATCTTCTATGGAGAATCCTCATGATAAGAGGAACTTGACCGAGTGTAGCATAGGAATCCATTTCCTATCAAGAGTATGCCATCTACGTACAATACGTGGAAGACAACCTTACTCTCTACAACCTTTTTGGATATACAAGGTGTAGGGTTCCTAGGCACTCTAGTGAAGTCTCACAAGTGATCAAACATGCACAAATTAAATTTTACGGGTGCCTACAAACCCTAATACGGATCGTTTACTAGATATCTAGGCGAAGCATGCAAGTAAACGGAAATGTATCTAAAGGAAAGGGGCTACAACCTTTGTAGATCCGGTCCGCCAATTCCTAAGCTCCACGATGATCTCCCTCCGCTGTCTAAATCGAACCCCGAACTCAAGTATCGGCTTCGTCGAAGAAATGGGCGGGCTTGATCGTCGGTTCGATGCCGAAGATGATCTACGTCGAGGCATCACAAAACTCGAGCTCCGCCTTCGCCAAGTCAAGAAACTTGTGAAGACAACACACTCTACTACATGGCAAGTAGTAGAGGATGAAGAAATAGGAAATGGGTAGACTTTAGATTTGGATTTCTCACTTGTTTTGGCTAGTTGCCATTAAAGGTGTAAGCTTTTTCTTTTGTTGAAGAAGAAGAAGATGATGAAAAAGATATGATAAGTTAATTGTAAATGATAAATAAATCAATACTTATCATTTACTAACCCTTGGTTAGTTGTAGAGAATAGACAATGGTTAACTAGAATAGTTAGGGTTTAGTATAAGACAAGGATGGTGGACTAATTCAAAGCTTCAAGAATCTTCAACTAGCAAACAAAGATAGCCACCATTCTTTTCTCATCTTTTTCCAAAATAAATAAATACATAAATAAGGAAAAAGAAAACCATAATCATAATCTTAACCATGGTCTAATTCTTTACACTAACCCTAGCTTGCATGTATCATCAAACATGATACAATCATGTGCACAAAATATATTACATATGCAATGTGCACAAACTAAGTGAGTAAATCCATTTAAAGTGAACCAATACTAGTTAATGCAAAGTAATATATCAAATATATAATTATACATTAAATCATTAAATCAACACTTGATCCAATGATCCGGTCATATCGCATATAACCGGCTAGTATCCAATGTATCGGCTTATCGAATCAATCCTTGATTCGATAACTAGGTTATATCGCATGCAACCATTCGACACATTCATCGCGAGAATGAAATACGGTATCACATACACGCATTATTCTCGGTCCCGCACATATCTCATATGCGCTCCTATTTCGTTTCGCTTGAGCCAGGAAACCTCTGTGTAGGACTCTAAAGACTCGTCAATACGCCGGCAGCGGATGATGATCATATCAAACACCCACAAGCCGCAAGCGGTCTGCTAAACGTAACGGCCACCCGGGTATTGAGCGATCAGAAGATCGACGAGCAAGCCCGTTCACACTCCTGTGAATCCAACCAAAAACACTTACCGTACAGTCCGGTCTGATCGTCTGATATGTCGCATATCTCGCCTAGGGGTGGTTAACGTCAGACCCCAATAGCTCGATAAGTCATGCCGACTTGAGGTCCATAACATTCGTGAAACTACTGATAACTCTTACCAGTATATCACTGCAACCCTGGCCAGGGATTTCCTGTTATGGCCAGTCGAGCATAGCACAACATCAACCCCCAATACCGGGAGAGACGAATCCCCTCCTATCGCTCATTGCCTCCATGTGAATCGGGACTGTACCCAAAAACCACCTGTTTGCACAACTCAGTAGAGCCGTGGTAGGGTGGAAATCAAAGCAAAGTGGGAGACACACAAGACTCTATGACGATCTCGGGTCAACAGACTAAGCTGTACCAGTGTCACCAGAAAACTGCCATCTGACGTGAGGTATAATACCATCTGGGAGTTCTCGGCGAGTCCGTTCAGTGTACCCAGTCTCCACTGAGCACCCGCATACCATCTTCGATGTCAAACACCAATGGATATGGGATCATCCATCGCCCATCTCATGGGTCGAGAAGATATGTGCTAGTCTATTCTGGAATATCGATGCCCCGTCTCGATATACCCTCGACTAGGAACATTTCAAGGATGTACTCATGGACTACCCAGGCCCCACTAGTATGATCTACATCATAGCATCATAGTCCTGGAAGTCGAGCACACATCCTAAGGGCTTTATCAACATGTAATCAGAGGGACAGAAAGTATACATGTTAAGATAAAGTGCAACCAGATAGCGTACTATCATGTCGAGAAAGAAAGTCCTTCCTATATATGTCCCAGCATCCACTACAATATACATCCAATGTACAATAATGGCCTCTAGGGCATACATATAACTAACAATCTCCCACTTGCACTAGGGCCATCTGTAGCAGTGGTTGCAGTATCACATACTCAACCATCCCCTAAAAGTCTCTCTTTGGGAAAAAGGCCTTCGTGAGTGGATCCGCCGTGTTGTCCTCTGAGTCTTCTCTCCTAACCTCGATCACCCTGGAGATCAACTATCTCCATGATCAGGTGATGCTGTCTCAGAATTTGTCTGGGTCACTGATAGGACCAGGGTTCCAGGGACAAAGCCACACTTCCATTGTCATACAATGGTAGGAACCTAGTTCATCTTATGAACCAATATACACCCAAACTTCCTCTTTGGTAGTATCTTCAATAGCGATGTTACCAGCCTTTATCGTCTAGTTTGCCACGGTATCTAGCTCGGAACTCTTCCAACATACCGTCCCTTTACTGAGGGTAAAGACAGTGCCTGCGACTGACATTCAGTCGTCTTTATCACCCTGGAACCCTTCCAGTGATTCTCCCAGGATCTGTTGATACCATCTCACTACATATAGTGAGAATCCTAGCATCCAATTACATCTATCTTATAGATGAAAACTCAGGATTTTAGGAGGTATCACTTTGATCCTATTTGGAGAATCCTAGTGATAATAGGAGATTGACCGATCGTAGTATAGGAAACTCTTTTCCTATCAAGAGTATGTTGTCTACGTACAATACGAAGATGACCACCTTACTCTCTACTACCCTTTTGTATATACAAGGTTCGTCTACCATTTTGATGAAGTCAAACACTTTGACTATCACATCAAAACAGACGTTCCAACTCCGCGATGCCTGCTTCATTATGTAAAGCAACTTGCACACGTTTCCGCTGCTCCCACTGTTTACGAAGATCTCTGGCTGTGTTCTTATAGACGTTCTCTTCTAAATCAGTATTTAGAAAAGCAGTCATGGCACCCAACCGCCAGATATCGTAGTCATGGTATGTAGCCGTGGTAAGTAGGATCTGGATGGACTTAAGCATATTCCCTAGAAAAGGTTTCATCATTATCCACACCTGGTTGATGACTAAAACCTTTAATAAGTCTAGCTTTGAAAGTCACAACTTTTCCACTACACCAAGTAATCTTCTCAAGATATACTCGCTCCTGATGGGGATTTAACCCTTCAGATATAGCAGCTAAAGTACATACTTTGCTGGTGTACATGGATTCCATCTCAGATTGCTAAGCATCCAGCCATTCTTACAGAGTCCCTGCTCTCGATGGCCTGCTCGAAACTAGTTGGGTCATCATCTCATGATGCAATCCTTGCTCCCACTGTCATCGAGAAACCGAGGTATCTCTCAGGCGGATGAGGAACCCTACTAGATCGGCGGAGAGGCTGAGGTTCGTCGGGAACTATAGAATCTTATGGTTCTGTCAAATTATCAACTGCAGTTTTGTATAGCTGGAACCTTTCCAGTTCTACAGAACTGATCCTGCCTCGATCTTGTCCGGATTTTGCTTTAAACATAGGCCGGACAACCCAAATCTTAACTCGCTTAAGAGATGGGTTCTTCCCATACCATATCTCATATGGAGTGGTAGGCACTGATTTGATTCAAACCTAATTCAATAGGTATGCAGCTTCTCAAGTGCATAACCCCAAAAGGAAATAGGTAACTCAGTAATACTCATCATAGAGCACACCATATCTAATATTGTGCAATTGCTCCGCCCTGATACACCGTTGTGCTGTGGTGTAATCAGAAGAGTAGTACGGAGAGAGAATCTCATTCTCCTTTAGAATGGTCCAGGAATGCCATGCACAAGTATTCTCCTCCCTGATCTCATCATAGGACATAATACTTATACCCGGTTATTGGTTCTCTACTTCTAACTTATATTCTGTGAATATCTCAAAAGGTTCGGACTTATGTTTCAACAGGAACATATGACTGAATCTTGAGAGATTATCAAAGAATATAATGAAGTATGAAGAACCAGTCCTGGCATGTGTAGACAGGAGACTTTACATACATCATCATGTGTCAGTCCCAAGAGTTCATTAACTCTTTCTCGGCTTCCAGTAAGCAGAGCTGGTGTCATTATATCTTTGTGACATGACTGGCAAGTTTCACAAGATGTAAATTTAAACTGATTTAAATATGCATCTAAAATGTAACTTCAGCCAGTCGGGTCGCATTGATATGACCTAGTCTACAATGCCTCAAGAATGATTCGTTCATTTCTGAACTCTTCCTCTTGTGTGTGTTCTGTATACGAGGAACTGTAGTTTGATTTAGAATGTCAATGCTTTTAGATAACGTGCCTAAACCGATCGACTTTTGATATAGGAAATGTTCAAAACATTATCCAACAATACAAAATTTTATCATTTCTTTACTAATAAAGAGACTGATATGATTTTGTATATCAGGTTCGGTATCTAATAGCATTTGTTCAGAATCAATGTATTCGTAATACAGGGTGACAGTGACCAACAGACTTGGCTGCAACACTTGCCCCGTTTTCTGTCTCATGAAACTTATCACCCGTTCTCAGTTTTTCTATCTTTTTGTAGCCCTATACAACAGATTACATATCTGGGATCCTGATCCGGTATCATATACCCAGGATGCAGAGGATACTGAGAAACAGTTCTTTGTAATGAACACACTCGAAGGAGATGCATCTCATGCACTTTCTTCGTTTGGGCGGCATGGGAATCCTGGCATTCCCCTATTTCCTGCTCTGTCTTATAACAATTATAAGTTGGAGCGGGACCAACGTTCCCCAGCTCAGTATAACAAGCGGGTTCGGTCAATACATCCATATTATTATCTTGATTAAGGCGTGATATGGTCGCTACCAGGAGAGAGAGAGAAGAAAACACTCAGCGTGCACTCTTGCAAGATTAGATTGGTTATATATTTCATCTAATCAGGATGGCTCCCACTGTTTTTATCAAATCTTCCTTCAAACCCTAAAAGAAAAAACTAGCCGGGATTAATTACACTCTACAAGTTCGCCAATCTTTCAGCCAGGCCAGTGTCGGTACTTTGAGGGAGGTTCCCCGTGCTTTCGCACGGACCTAATTACAGTAAACCTCGTTTTCCCAGAGGCGTAACCCCATTGACACCTTTCTAGACACCTACTTGATCGGCTAATTGTAAAGTGCAAAACTCTCCCAGGAGTAACAATTACTCGCAGTGGGTATCGGGATCCAACTATCACATTGAAGGTATGCAATCTCATTGCAAGTTTCAACACTTGAAACTCCCGATAAAGGTTTTTACCCCTAGCACCTATGACCTTAACTATGGTCAACAAATCATAAGTACTAGTCAAGTTCTACCCGTCATTTCGTGATTAATTAGACCCACCCACATGACCCTTAACTAAGGTCAACAAAGTCACGCGACTGTCCTAACTAATCGCATCATATGCGGTGTAGGAAGACATCACTTAGCTACCGTACACTGTGCCTTGACTATGGTCAACAAACACAGCACGAATACTAAGTACTCTACTTCCTAAAATGACGGAGGGTTGCGGCTGGTTTTTGTGAAAACCTTTAACGCTTTGAACTTGATCTCGTTGCGGAATCAAATGGTTTTTAAATGGAATGTTTTCGAGGCTTTTCTAGTTTTGCTAAAGGGGTCACTCCCGGTGAAGGGATCGTCGGCCCTTTCCTCATCGAATGAGGTGCGGGATATATCATATATATCACTGAGCAAAACGGAAACTATAGAAGCGATCAAAGACAAACCGAGGGTTGTAGCATCTGCCAGTTATTGCTAAAGGAGTCACTCCCGGTGAAGGGATCTCGGTCCTTTCCTCATCGAATAAGGTGCAGGATGTTCTATAATGAACACCGCGATGCAAAGCAAGAACTGTAGCTACCTGTTTTATTTTGAAATTCGATTCCACAACATCAATTAGGTTTATTTTCTTTCATTAATCTCATTAATGAATATCCCATCATTTAAGTCCACCTAACCATCACAGATAAATATAACGTACGCTTATGCCGTCCGCATTCGCCTCGATGTCCCGTCTGCACCGTTAGGTTAGGTAACTAACGCCAGAGCGAGGCAGGGCTAGCGCGGGTGTAAAACATAAGCAACGTCTATATAATATATCATATATACTATATATAATATCTATCACAGAACATCACATGATCTCATCACAGATAAATCACAGCAGAAGAAACATATGAAATATTGGATATACTAGGACGTCCGTGTTTTCAATACGAGCCAGTATAAAACACGGATTCCACGGTCGTGATGAATAGCCAATCCCACACCCCTAGACCCCTACGAGAGCGGCAAGCAACCCTACCAATTCTAGGGTTAGGAGACCCGGACTCGACTCCTCGAGTTAGTCTCCTACTGGACCCCAGAACCCGGTTACATGTGCTCCCCCTCCTTGGGTCTATCCTAATGCGGAAAAGTAAATAATATACATCAACGGTGACAACTTCCGCAACCTGGAAGTGCCCCAATAAAAGAATATTACATACAAGTTTTTACATGAATGAAAATGAAAAACACTCATCTCACATAAAAACCCCCGGCTGTTCAAACACGACGATCCAATATAACATATCCAGCAACACATAACATCACATGTCATCAACGTAAGTAAATATGCGCATCCCAATTGTCGTTGACATATAGCAACGAAACCGGCGATATCACATATTACACTTACGGTCACAGAAAAGAAAGTGTAAAACTACAACAGTTGGAATCCGCAACCACCTCAGACATCGCATGCCTGACCAAATGAATTCTTTAGACATCACATGCCTAACAATTATAAACCCCGCATTTTAGTCTCATTATCGAAAACTCTTTTCAATATCAAGTCGGGCAATTCAACAGGATTCCCGACATTTTGATCGAATGCTCGTCGCAAACTTCAGTAGACGGCCGCACCCCTGACGCCGTCGACAAAGTGCACCAAGGCGGAACACCGCTACCGCAAGCACCCGAACGGATGCTTTCGGCGACGGGGTTCTCCTACAGTCACTTGGTCGGGGCTATGGAGTGAGGCTGTCTATTAAGTTTACCCGGCGAGTATCCACGTACACTACGTGATTGCGACGGATTTTTGATCACATCAAAATTCCGTGGCAACCGATCAAGTGAGACTAAACTGCTATGTTTATAATATTCATTCCATTATCTCATAACCTTTTGTGAATTCCAATTATTGTATCAAATTCCGGATAAATAGAAAATGCTAAACTTTTCGATCGAACAATCAAACACCCAAGTTTTCCCGATACAGCTAAACACATGAAATAAGTCTAACAACATTCAGTTCGTGCCTCAGTACCAACGGTCCAGCCGTAGAAGGGTCAAGCCAACGTCTCACATGTGGCACGCCGTACTGCCCCAAACCCGAAGGTTCAAAGGGCAGTTCAAGACGGTCACATAATCAAGTTAAGGTTTGTTGTCTTCTAGAGGGTCCATCGCGTTACTTGCACTACTTAGAACGTCGTTAAACTACGGAAAAATCCAACAATTGGAAATTTCCCGGCAGGGGAAAAAGTGGGTATTTATATCCGGTCGAACTTTTTAACATATTCTAAAATTACCCGGAAAGCCACACCGACAAAATTAGACAGTCCGATCGAATACACCGAGTCCCCAATACAACTCAGAAAATACAACTCTGTAATAAATATTAAAATATTCCCAGGAAGACCAGCACTAAAAACTAGGAGTTACTGTGAAAATTAAAACAGATGATGGGACATCTTGGCCGCGGAACCGCCGCACAAGCCATGCTTATGCCGCGGTTCCGCCGCAATGTAGAGGAATCATGCTGCCGAATTTCACAGTCATTCTTAGGATTTCCTGCTGATATTTCTGCATATTTTTAATGTGGAAAAATCCTCGAAATTAAAAATTGTACAGAGAGCATATTCAAAGTCGGGGTTTTGGGTCGATCGGACTTCTAACTCCGTCAGGACTTCGCCTAAGGCTCTAGCTAGGCTCTGATACCACTGTAGGGTTCCTAGGCACTCTAGTGAAGTCTCACAAGTGATCAAATATGCACAAATTAAATTTTACGGATGCCTACAAACCCTAATACGGATCGTTTACTAGATATCTAGGCGAAGCATGCAAGTAAACGGAAATGTATCTAAAGGAAAGGGGCTACAACCTTTGTAGATCCGGTCCGCCAATTCCTAAGCTCCATGATGATCTCCCTCCGCTGTCCAAATCGAACCCCGAACTCAAGTATCGGCTTCGTCGAAGAAATGGGCGGGCTTGATCGTCGGTTCGATGCCGAAGATGATCTACGTCGAGGCATCACAAAACTCGAGCTCCGCCTTCGCCAAGTCAAGAAACTTGTGAAGACAACACACTCTACTACATGGCAAGTAGTAGAGGATGAAGAAATAGGAAATGGGTAGACTTTAGATTTGGATTTCTCACTTGTTTTGGCTAGTTGCCATTAAAGGTGCAAGCTTTTTCTTTTGTTGAAGAAGAAGAAGATGATGAAAAAGATATGATAAGTTAATTGTAAATGATAAATAAATCAATACTTATCATTTACTAACCCTTGGTTAGTTGTAGAGAATAGACCATGGTTAACTAGAATAGTTAGGGTTTAGTATAAGACAAGGATGGTGGACTAATTCAAAGCTTCAAGAATCTTCAACTAGCAAACAAAGATAGCCACCATTCTTTTCTCATCTTTTTCCAAAATAAATAAATACATAAATAAGGAAAAAGAAAACCCTAATCATAATCTTAACCATGGTCTAATTCTTTACACTAACCCTAGCTTGCATGTATCATCAAACATGATACAATCATGTGCACAAAATATATCACATATGCAATGCGCACAAACTAAGTGAGTAAATCCATTTAAAGTGAACCAATACTAGTTAATGCAAAGTAATATATCAAATATATAATTATACATTAAATCATTAAATCAACACTTGATCCAATGATCCGGTCATATCGCATATAACCGGCTAGTATCCAATGTATCGGCTTATCGAATCAATCCTTGATTCGATAACTAGGTTATATCGCATGCAACCATTCGACACATTCATCGCGAGAATGAAATACGGTATCACATACACGCATTATTCTCGGTCCCGCACATATCTCATATGCGCTCCTATTTCGTTTCGCTTGAGCCAGGAAACCTCTGTGTAGGACTCTAAAGACTCGTCAATACGCCGGCAGCGGATGATGATCATATCAAACACCCACAAGCCGCAAGCGGTCTGCTAAACGTAACGGCCACCCGGGTATTGAGCGATCAGAAGATCGACGAGCAAGCCCGCTCACACTCCTATGAATCCAACCAGTAACACTTACCGTACAGTCCGGTCTGATCGTCTGATATGTCGCATATCTCGCCTAGGGGTGGTTAATGTCAGACCCCAATAGCTCGATAAGTCATGCCGACTTGAGGTCCATAACTTTCGTGAAACTACTGATAACTCTTACCAGTATATCACTGCAACCCTGGCCAGGGATTTCCTGTTATGGCCAGTCGGGCATAGCACAACATCAACCCCCAATACCGGGAGAGACGAATCCCCTCCTATCGCTCATTGCCTCCATATGAATCGGGACTGTACCCAAAAACCACCTATTTGCACAACTCAGTAGAGCCGTGGTAGGGTGGAAATCAAAGCACAGTGGGAGACACACAAGACTCTATGACGATCTCGGGTCAACAGACTAAGCTGTACCAGTGTCACCAGAGAACTGCCATCTGACGTGAGGTATAATACCATCTGGGAGTTCTCGGCGAGTCCGTTCAGTGTACCCAGTCTCCACTGAGCACCCGCATACCATCTTCGATGTCAAACACCAATGGATATGGATCATCCATCGCCCATCTCATGGGTCGAGAAGATATGCGCTAGTCTACTCTGGAATATCGATGCCCCGTCTCGATATTCCCTCGACTAGGAACTTTTCAAGGATGTACTCATGGACTACCCAGGCCCCACTAGTATGATCTATATCATAGTCCTAGAAGTCGAGCACACATCCTAAGGGCTTTATCAACATGTAATCAGAGAGACAGAAAGTATACATGTTAAGATAAAGTGCAACCAGATAGCGTACTATCATGTCGAGCAAGAAAGTCCTTCCTATATATGTCCCAGCATCCACTACAATATACATCCAATGTACAGTAATGGCCTCTAGGGCATACATATAACTAACACAAGGTTCATCTATCTTTTTGATGAAGTCAAACTCTTTAACTGCCACATCAAAACAGATGTTCCAACTCCGCGATGCCTGCTTTAATCCTGATGGACTTAAGCATAACCACTGGAGAAAATGTTTCATCATAATCCACACTTGGTTGTATGATGAGAACCTTTTACTAGAAGTCTAGCTTTGAAAATCTCAACTTTTCCATTTACACCAAGAGTCTTCTAAAGATCCACTTGCTCCCGATGGGTTTTATCCCTTTCAGGTGCAACATTCAAAGTCATACTTTGTTGGTGTACATGGATTCCATCTCTGATTGCATAGCATCCAGCCATTTCATAGAGTCCCCACTCGTGATGGCCTGCCAGAACCTGGTTGGGTCATCATCTACCATGATGCAATCCTCGCTCCCACCGTCACTGAGGAAACCGTAGTATCTCTCAGGTGGATGGGGAAACCTTATCAGATTTGCGGAGAGACTGAGGTTCATTGGAGACTATCGAATCCTTTGGTTCCACTAAATCATCAGCTGTTAGTTTGTCTAGATGGAACTCCTTCCAGTTCTACCTCATGACCATTAATTTCTTCCACAAGAAATTCCTTTTCTAAAAAGGTGGCATGCTGAGAAACAAAACACCTTTTGTTCCTCAGTATTGTAGAAGGTATACCCTCGGGAATGTTCAGGATATCCAATAAACTTACAGAACTGACCTTGCCTCGAGTTTGTCTGGATTTTGCCTTTCAACATAGGCCGGACAACCCCATATCTTAAATCGTTTAAGACATGTTCTCTTCCCATTCCATATCTCATATGGAGTGGTTGGCACATATTTGGATGGAACCCCATTCAATAGGTATGCAACTTCTCAAGTGCATAACTCCAAAAGGAAACAGGCAACTCAGGAGTACTCATCATAGAGCGCACCATATCTCACAGGGCGCGATACCTCCGCCCCGATACACCGTTGTGCTATGGTGCACACGAAGGAGTAAGCTGAGAGAGAATCCCTATTATCCTTTTAAATAATCCTGGAACTCCGTTCTCAAGTATTCTCCTCCTCGATCACATCGAAGGACATTAATACTTCTACCCGTCTGGTTCTCAACATCAAGCTTATATTCCAAGAATTTCTCAAAAGTTTAAGACTTGTGTTTCATCAGGAACATATGTCCGAACCTTGAGAGATGGTCAGTGAATATAATGAAGTATGATGAACCAACCCTGGCATTTGTAGACATAGGACCGTATACATCACCATGTATCAATCCCAAGAGTTCAGTAACTCTATCTCTGTTACTAGTAAACTGAGTATTGGTCATTTTACCTTTGAGACAAGACTGGAGAGTATCATAAGATGAAAACTTGAACAGATTCTAATATTCATCCGTATGTAACTTAGCTAGTCGTGTCGCATTGATATGACCTAGTCTACAATGCCACAAGAAGGATTCGTTCATTTCTGAACTTTTCCTCTTGTGTGTGTTCTATATACTTTGAGCTGTGGTTTGATTTAGAACGTATATGCCATTACATAACGTGCCTGATCCAATCAACTCTTGATTAAGGAAAATGTTCACAATATTATCTTTTAATACAAAATTATATCCTTCTTTAACTTAATAAAGAATCTGATGTAATGTTGTATATCAGGTCGACATGTAATAACATTTGTTCAGAATCAATGTATTTACCATTTGCTAATACAAGGTGATATTTGCCAACTGATTTGGCTGCAACAATTGCACCATTCCCTACTCTAGAGAATGATCACTTTTTCTGAGTTGTCTACTTTTCTTTAGCCCACGTAATATCTTACATATGTTGGATCCTGTTCCGGTATCTCATACCTAGGACGTAGAGTGTATTGAGAAGCAGTTCTCGGTAATAAACACACCCGAAGTATATGTATCAACATGCTTTTTCCTCGATTGGGTCGCATAGGAATCCCGATATTCCCCTATTTCCTGCTCGTACTTATAACAATTACAAGATAGAACGGAACCAACGTTCGTCAGCTCAGTATATTAAGCAGGTTCGGTCAAAACATCCAAATTCTTATCTTGATTAAGGCATGTCACGGTCTCTACCAGGAGAGAGAGAAGAAAACACTCAGCCTATGCTCTTGCAAGATTAGATTGGTTATTATTTTATCTAATCAGGATAGCTCCCATTGTTTTTATCAAATCTTTCTTCAAACCTTAAAAGGTTAGACTAGCCGGGATTAATTACACCCTACAAGTTCGCCAATTTATCGGCCAGGCCAGTGTCAGTACTTTGAGGGAGGTTCCTCGTGCTTTCGCACGGACCTAATTAAAATAAAACTCGTTTTCCCAGGGGCGTAACCCCGTTAACATCTTTCTAGACACCTACTTGATCGGCTAATTGTAATGTGTAAAACTCTCCCAGGAGTAACTCTTACTCACAGTGGGTATCGGGATCCAACTATCTCATAAAAGGTATGCAATCTCATTGCAAAATTCAACACTTGAAATTCCCGATAATATTTTGCCCTTAGCTTCCTATGACCTTGACGGAGGCCAACAAACCTTAGGCTGCTAGTCAAGTTCAAGCCGTACATTTCATGATTGAATTAAACCCACCCGCACGACCTTTGCCGGAGGCCAACAAAGTCGCACGACTACCCTAATCTAATCGCATCACATGCTTTAGCAGATAAGCACTAGTTAGCTACCGCACACTACGTCTTGACGGAGGCCAACAAACGTAGCACGAATACTAAGTAGTCTTTATCTGAAATGACGGAAGGCTACGACAGGTTTTTAAGAAAACCTTTTGCGTAATGAACTTGATGTCTTTGTAGAATCATGTGATTTTGAAAAGGAATGTTTTTTAGGATTTTACTAGTTTTGCTAAAAAGGTCGCTCCCGGAGAAGGGATCTCGGCTATTTCCTCATCGAATGAGGTGCTGGATATTCTATAAGGAATACCGCTATGCAAATCAAAAACTAGAGCTACCCTTTTTGAAAATTTGATTCTACTACATCTTTAGGTTTCTTTAATTTTCATTAATCTCATTAATGAAGTCCTATTATTTATGCTTCCTAAGAATCATAGAAGAAACAAAAATACAACGTACGCTTATGCCACCCGCATTCGCCACAGTGTCCCGTTATGCACCGTTAGGTTACTTAACTAACGGCATAGCGGGGCGGGACTAGCGCGGGTGTAAAACATAAGCAACATTTATTATATATAATATATATAATAACAACATTCGTCTCATCATATAAAGTGATCACATCACAGAATATCAGCAGCAGAAATCCACATATGAAATATCTGATATACTAGGAATTCCGTGTTTTAAATTAAGCCAGTAAAAAAAACGGATTCCACACTCGCGATGAATAGCCAAACCCACATCCCTAGACCCCTACAAGAGCGGAAAGCAACCCTACCAATTCTAGAGTTAGGAGACCCGGTCTCGACTCCTCGAGATGTTCTCCCACTGGACTCTAGAACCCAGTTACTTGTGCTCCCCACCTTGGGTCTATCCTAATGTGGAAAAGTAAATAATATACATCAATGGTGACATCATCCCCAACCTGGAAGTGCCTCAATAAAAGAATATTACATATAAGTTTTTACATGAATGAAAATTAAAAACTCTCATCTCACATACAAACCCCCGGCTATTCAAACATGACGATCCAATATCACATATCACAGTAACACATAACATCATATGTCATCAACGTTAGTAAATATGCGTATCCGAATTGTCGTTAACATATAGCAACGAAACCGGCGATACACCGCATATTACACTTACGGTCGCAGAAAAGAAAGTGAAAACTACAACAATTGGAATCCGCAACCACCTTAGACATCATAAACCCGAAATATCGCATACTTCGGATTTCATGCCTAACCAAATGAATTCCTTAGACATCGCATGCCTAACAGTTATAAACCCTGCATTTTAGTCTCGATATTTAAAACACTTTCCAATAACAAGTCGGGCAATTCAACAAGATTCCCGACATCCTGATCGAATGCTCATTGGAAACTTTTGTAGGGTTCCTAGGCACTCTTGTGAAGGTTCATAAGGCATCAAACATGCCCGGATAAAATTTTAGACGTGCCGAACAACCCAAAGCCGGGATCTTTGCTAGATTATTAGGGTTTAATATGCAAGATGATAACTTTTATCTAAGTGTGAGGGATTACAACCTTTGTAGTCCGCTCCTTCACTTCACAAGCTCCGAGTGGAAGTCCCTTTGCCGCGATCCCCGATCTCCCGGACTCATGAGAGGCTCCACGACTCGAACGATCCATTCTAGCTTGTCGTATTCCAAATCTCCGATGATCTACCTTGAAGTTGTTTCGACTCAAGCTATCTCACTCAAAAGAGAAGAACACACTAATCCCATAGGCTAGATGAGATGAGGATGAGAGAGTAGTGATTTTGCTTTCTTTTAATATCATTTTCTCATATTTTATCATCACTTTAGGATTTTCAAGAGAGCTTCTTCAAGAGAGAAGAAGAAGAAGATAATGGAAATTATATGATAATGATAATCTCAAATCCTTTTGTGATGAATAGAAATAAAAACATATGATTGATATATAACCATGGTCAAGGATGAAAGGCTAAGAATGAGTAGAGAAACAACTAGAGTTAGGGTTTGGTTAAGTTAAAAATGTGTCATCACAAAATATCACAACCATGACAAAAAGAAAAATGCTTCTAGAAGGAACTTGAAGCATCTAACCCTAATCAAACCCTAACCTCAATTAATCATCCTTAAACATGTTTAACAATTAATCATATCATGTCACAATAATATATATCACATATATATTATATATTTGCAACAAAAGAAAATAATACAATTAACATATATCGCATATATATCAATGTATCATCCACTGAGAAAATGAAATAATAAAGCGAGCCAATATTAGATAATGTAATACAATATATCATATATATTATTATACATTAAATCATCGAATCAACACTTGAATCGATGATCCGGCTATATCGAATATTACCGACTAATATATCATGTACCGATTCATCGAATCAACACTTGATCCGATGACCCGGTTCATATCCATATATCGCGAGAATATAATACGGTATCCCATATCGCATTATTCACGCTCCTGCGCATATCACATATGTGCCACTACTCCGTTTCGCATGAGCCAAGAAACCTCTGTGTAGGACTCTAAAGAATCGTCAATACGCCGGTAGCAGGTGATGATCATATCAAACACCCACAAGCTACAAGCGGTCGGCTAAACGTAACAGCCACCCAGGTATTGAGCGATCAGAAGATCAACAAGCTAGCCTGTGCGTTCTCCTGTGAATCCAACCAGTAACACTCCCGTACAGTCCGGTCTGTTCGTCTGATATGTCGCATATCAAGTCTAGGGGTGGTATACGTCAGACCCCAGTAACCGATAAGTCGTGTCGATGTATGGCTGATAACGGGTCGAGAAACTACTAGTAACACTTACCAGTAAATCTCCATATCAGCCCTGGCCAGGGACTTCCAGTTATAGCCAATCGAATACAGCACAACATCAACTCCCTATACCGGGAGAGACGAATCCCCTCCTATCGCTCATTGCATCCATGTGATTCGGGACTGTACCCAAAAGCCACCGTTTTGCACGCCCTCTTGGACGTGGTAAGGTGGAAATCAAAGCACAGTGGGAATCACACAAGACTCTATGACGATCTCGGGTCTTCAGACTACCCTGTACCTGTGTCACCGGAGAACTGCCATCTGACGTGTGGTATATCACCATCTGGGAGTTCTCGGCGAGTCCGTCCAGTGTACCCAGTCTCCACTGAGCACCCGTACACCATCTCTGATGTCTAACACCGATGGATATGGGATCATCCATCGCCCATCATATGGGTCAAGATGCGTATACGCTAGTCTACTCTGGTGTATCGATGCCCTGTCTCGATATACCCTCGACTAGGAACAGTTATAGGATGTACTCATCGATTACCGTGGCCCCACTAGTATGATCTCATCATAGTCCCAGTAGTCGAGTACAGATCCTAAGGGCTTTATCAACATGTGAGAGTAAAACAGTAAACCAATACAAGTCAACATGTTAAGATAAAGTGAAACCAAATAGCATACTATCATGACGAGCAAGAAAGTCATCTCTATATATAACCAAGCATCCATTATAATATACATCATATGTACAACAATAGCCTCTAGGGCATATACATAACTAACAACTTTAGTAGACGGCCACACCCCCGATGCCGTCGATGAAGTGCACTTAGGCGGAACACCGCGGCCGCGAGCAACCGAACGGATGCTTTAGACAATGGGGTTCTCCTACAGTCACTTGGTCGGGACCATGGGGCGTGGCTATCTAGAAATGTTACCCGGCGAGTATCCGCGTACACTACGTAATTGCGACGGGCTTTTGATCCATATCAAAATCCCGTGACAACCGATCAATGAGACTGAATTGCTAGATTTATAAAATTCAAATCAGTTTTCTCAAAACCGATTATTATGGATTCTAAATATTGTATCATAATTCACAGATAGCTAGACGATATTAAACATTTCGATCGAATCAACAAACACCCAAAATTTCCCAAAGATCTCAACATTTGAGCACAGTTTAAAAATACCCAGAAAATGCCACAGCATCTATGGACTAACCGTACAAGGGCCAACCCTTGCCTCACCTATGGCGCTGCGGAACCACCGCAAACCCTAGGGTTTGGCGTCAGTTCCGGCGGTCATAGAATCGAGTTAGGGTTTCATTCTTCTGGAGGGTCTATAGAATAACCTGCATGATTTTCTGAAGATTTTAAACTTGGAAAAATCCAACTTTTGGAAAATTTCTAGCATGGGAGAAAATGGGTTATTGATATTTGTTCGAACTTTTTAACGTCGTCAAGATTACCCGAAACGATATTAGAATTACGACTACGAAGCAATCCGAATTTCCTTTACATAAAGTTAACATCACATGCAATCTCAGTAAAAACAAGCAACACGTGAAACACCAAAACCCAGAGCCTGGAACATCAAACAAAAACGAAACAAAACCACCATAGGAAAACCAGCCAGGCCGGATTTTTGGCTTGTTTTGCTGGGTCAAACCCGGCAAAAAGGTTTCGTTTTGGTCTCGTGTTCATGTTTTATCTTATGTAACATTCTGCAACTGCTTAAAAAAAATTTAGACACTCTGAAAAATTCGACAAAAATTGGGCTTTTGTTTCGAGGTTTCGGAGTTGTTTCGGTTTCGTAATTCTACAAACATCGTATAATTCTCTAGCATAGCTCTGATACCACTGATGGGTTACCTAGCACGACCTCTGGGTTTCAGGAGGTATCATTTTGCCGTTTTCAAAAAATTGGCGCGCTAAAGAACCCTAACCTAGAATCTTAACTAGAGAATTAGACGAAACAAGTATGTAAACAACTTTACATCTAAGTGAATAAGGAATACAACTTTTGTAGACCGGTCCTTCACTTCATAAGCTCCGTGTGGTAGTTCCTTCGCTCCAACTAGTGAACTCCCGGACTCTAGAAAGGCTCCACAAGATGAAAGGAACAAACTTGCTTGAAGTCTTCGAGGCCGAAAGTGATCTACGTCGAGGAGACACTAACTCAAGCTACCTTTTCACTAATTAGGAATTAGTGAAGCAAACAAGCTAAACTAAATGGCTAGTCTAGTGTATGTTGATGACGTAAGAATTTTCTCACTTTAGAAATATTTTTCTCACTAATTTTCTTTACCTCCCCAAAAGGCTAGAGAGTTTGAGGAAGGAGATGAAGAAAAACAACCATGGAGAGAAGCAAGTGAAGAATGGAAACCATGGGTGAGTTAATATCATATACTAACTCATGTAGAGACTAAACCATGGGTAATCATAATGGTTGGGTTAATAAATATCTTAAGTAAAACAAAATTAGTGGACTTAGTCAATGGTTCCACAAGCTTCAACCATGTGACTAATTTCCAACTAATTATGATTTACTTCAAATAATAAAACCCTTGATTATGATAAGCATGGTGTGAGTCTTATACACCCATGTTGCATGTAGCAACAAGTATGACACAATAATATATAACACATATATATTAAGTGTACCCAAGTGAGAAAAAGAAATGCTTAAGTGAGCTAATATTAGTTAATGTAAATTAATATATCAAATATATAATTATACATTAAATTATTAAATCAACATTTGATTTAATAATCCGGCTATATCATATATAACCGACTAATATAATTTGTATGAACTTATTGAATTAACACTTGATTCGATAACCCGGCTATATCACATATAACCGATCAATATCATATATCGCGAGAATAGAATACGGTATCAAATACGCGTATTAATCTCGGTCCCGCACTTATCACATATGTGCTCCTACTTCGTTTCGCATGAGCCAGGAAACCCATGTATAGGACTCTAAAGACTCGTCAATACGCCGGCAGTAGGTGATGATCATATCAGTCACCCACAAGCCGTCAGCGGTACTGCTAGACGTAACATCCACCCGGGTATTGAGCGATCAGAAGATCAACAAGCAAGCCTGCTCATACTCCTGCGAATCCAATAAGTAACACTATCGTACAGTCCAGTCTCTTCGTCTGATATGTTGCATATCACAGCCAGGGGTGGTAAACGTCAGACCCCAATAGCCTGATAAGTCATGCAGATGTGAGGCCCATAACGGTTCGAGAAACTACTGATAACACATACAAGTAAATCTCAGTAATCCTGCCCAGTGATTTCCTGTTATGGACAATCGAGCATAGCGCAATATCAACCCCTAATACCGGGAGAGACAAAATCCCCTCTTATCGCTCATTGCCTCCATGTGACTCGGGACTGTACCCAAAAACCACCGTTTTGCACGTTCTCTTGAACGTGGTAAGGTGGAAATCAAAGCACAGTGGGAATCACACAAGACTCTATGACGATCTCGGGTCTACAAACTAACTTGTACTAGTGTCACCAGAGAACTGCTATCTGACGTGAGGTATAATACCATCTAGGAGTTCTCGGCGAGTCCGTCTAGTGTACCCAGTCTCCACTTAACACCCGTATACCATCTCTGATATCAAACACCAATGGATATGGGATCATCCATCGCCCATTACATGGGTCGAGAAGCGTATACGCTAGTCTACTCTGAAATATCGATGCCCCGTCTCGATACTCCCACGACTAGGAACAATTGAAGGATGTACTTATAGACTACTCTGGCCCCACTAGTATGATCTTCATCATAGTCCTGGTAGTCAAGTACACATCCTAAGGGCTTTATCAATATGTAACAGAGAGACAATTAGTGTACATGTTAAGGTAAAGAGTAACCAGATAGCATACTATCATGTCAAGTAAGAAAGTCTTCCCTATATATGTCCAAGCATCCACTATAATATACATCATATGTACAATAATGGCCTCTAGGGCATACATATAACTAACATAGCCATGCTTCAATAGTTGCCACAAATGAATAAAGAATTCATTTGTCAACTATTGAAGCCATGGCTCTCACCATACACCCTCTCCTTTAATTTCCACCTCATTTCCATTTATCAATAAATAGAAAAATTCATGATGAGGTGTCTACCTTCTAGAATGTTATCCGTAATAAAATATGGATTACAGTCCACTATATATACATACCTGCATTCGGATAAAAGCATGGATGCCCAAAGAGATAGAATAACACGAAGAACGTAATACTAGAATATACATATCGAAATACATATATGTAAATTATCAAATCAATACCTGATTTAATAATCCGGCTCAATTCTAAGCCAGCTAGTATTACGAGCTGTCTGATCGAAAGTTCATGTACAAAGTACATCAATCGATCGGAACCCTTCACGTATCCAATACGGCTACTATATCATTTCGCCTGAAACAGACAAACCCTCTGTGTGGGACTCTAAAGACTCGACAGTATGCCGGCAGTGAGTTACTGGATAAATCCATAACCACAAGCATCTCAGCGGCACTAGCTGAAAGTAATGGCTACCCGGGTACTTGTCGAAAAGGAAGGCCGACGAGCAAACTCATCTGGATCCCTACTAAGGCTATCTGTGACAATCTCCGTACAGTTCGGTCTCTTTGTCTGAAAGTATCGCATATCAGGTCTAGGGGTTGGTAAACGTCAGATCCTAATAACCCGATAATTCGTGCTGATGCGGCTAAAAACCAATCCGGGAAACTACTGATCAGCCTATCAGTAAATCCCAACTGCATTGGCTACGATCTTATGTTCCTAACCAATCGAACACAATATGATATCGACTCCCTATACCGGGAGAGACGAATCCCCGACAATCACTCACTGCCTCCATGTGGATTGGGACTGTACCCAACCAAACCCTGTTTGCACGACTCAGTAGAGCCGTGTTAGGGTAGTGATCAAAGCACAGTAGGAACTCACACAAGGCAAATGATGATCTCAGGTCTGCAGACTAACCTCTACTCATGTCACCTGAGAATTTCCACCTGACGATAGGTATTGTACCATCTGGAAGTTCTCGGCGAGTCCGTCCGGTGAACTCACACCTAGGGAGCACCTGTATACGATCTTAGGTGCGAAAGACCAATGGTTGCGGGACAATACCATCGCCCCTCGTCGGGGTGTAGAAATGTATACACTAGTCTACTCCGGAATATCGATGCCCAGTCTCGATACTCCCACGACTAGGGACAATTTAAGGATGTGCGTACCGACTACCCAGCTCGCACAAGTATGATCGCCATCAGAATGTAGGTAGTCTAGCAATGATCCTACGGGATTTATCAACATGTATGAATGATACATAATAGCAAGTAAAACATATGCACATGTTAAGATAAAGACAAACCAGATAGCATACTATCATATCGAGCAAGACTGTCCTGTACATATATATGTCCAAGCATCCACATGTATACATATACAATAATGTCCTCTAGGGCATACATATCCAACAATCTCCTACTTGAACTAAGGCCATATATATTGGCGTACCGTATACCCAACTTCTGCTATAAGGCCAGCTATTGGCGTACCGCATACCCAACATCTTAAAAAGTCTCTGGAACTGTGCTTGAAGAAGGGCTTTGGTGAATGGATCCACAGTATTGTCCTTTGTGTCCACTCTCCGCACTTCGATCTCCCGGCGATCAATGATCTCACTGATCAGGTGATACCGCCTAAAGATATGCCTGGATTTCTTATGGGACCGCGGTTCCCTTACTAAAGCCATAGCTCCATTGTTGTCATAATACACATGTATTGGGTTAACAATGGATGGAACCAACTGAAGTTCAGTAATGAACTTCTTAATCCAGACGACCTCTTTTGCGGCATCGTTGGCAGCAATGTATTCAGCCTCCATCGTCGAGTCTGCGACGGCGTCTTATTTGGAACTTTTCTAACAAACCGCCACTCCGTTGAGGGTAAACACAAAACCCGAGACAGACTTGCCATCATCCTTGTCACTCTGGAAGCTCGAATCGGTAAAAGACTCCACCTGGAGGTCCCCATTACCGAATACCAGGAACAGTTCTTTAGTCCTTCTCAGGTACTTCAGAATGTTCTTCACTGTTGTCCTGTGATTCTTGTTAGTGTATATGCCCTAGGGGCCATTATTGTATCATACTAGTTTGTATATTACTTAATGGAAGCTTGGGATATTCACATGTATATAACAGTCTTGCTAAACATGGTAGTATGCTACTTGGTTTTTCTATCTTAATATGTGAGTATACGTATTGATAGAGCTCTTAGGATCTTGCTTGACTACCGGGGTTGTGATGGCAGTCACACTAGTGGGGGCTGGGTAGTCTACAAGCACATCCTTATTCAGGTCCCTAGTCGTTGGATTATCGAGACAGGGCATCGATACTCCGGAGTAGACTAGTGTGTACGCTTCTCATCCCAGTTGGGGAGATGGTCTGTCCCACAGCGGTCAGTACGTCGTACTGGAGATAGTATGCAGATGCTCGTTGGGTTACGGGTACACCGGACAGGACTCACAGGGAACTGTTGGATGGTTTTATACCAGTCGTCAGTGAACAGTTCCCAGGTGACATGAGTACAGCATAGTCCGCAGACTTGACACTGCTACTTCGCCTCGAGTGTGTCCCACTGTTCTTAGATTGCTATCCTACCACGGCTCAAAGGAGTCTTGCAAACAGGGAGCAGTTGGGTGCAGTCCCGAGCACTTGGAGGCAGTGGCGGTTAGACAGGATTCGTCTCTCCCGGTATTGGGGGTTGATATCGCGCTGTGTCAGAGAGCCATTACGCAAAGTCCCTGGCCAGGGCAAGCGAGATTTGCTGGTAGGTTCCAGTAGTTTCTCAGGGTGTAATGGGCTTCGCTCCGACACGACTTATACCGGACTGTACGGAGATTGTCACATCAGACTCAGTAGGAGTTCGGATGGGTTTCCTTATCGGCCTTCTTATCGACATCTACCTGGGGACCGTTACGTACAACTAGTGCCACTTGCGGTCTGTGGTTAAACCCACTGCCAGCATAGTAGTCGAGTCCCTAGAGTCCCACACAGAGAGTTTCCCTACTCCAGGCGAAACGATATAGAGGTCGTATGGTTTTACGACAAGGGTTCGGACGCATACGTGTGTTTACACTTGTACGACTTTCGGACAGTTTTTATCAGTCGGCTTTGGTTTAAGCCAGTTACTGGTATCCGGTTATTGGATTTATACAGTCTAAAGTTTTTCCGTAGTTTTGCGGAAAGGAGGGGCGTTCTCGTAATTGCGCGAGAAGCTTCTAGAAGATGGTGACTAAGGAGGTTTAGGTGGCATATACAATGAATGTGATTAGTGAGTCATATGGATGATTCATCCATGTCATTAATGCTTCATAATTGCTTAATGACTCATGGAGATGAATCAACACAAGATATTTATTAAGCATGGTTGTAAATCATTTTCTTTTCTTTTCTTGATATAACAAAATGCTTGATATATATTATGATAACTCATTATTCTCACTTGATTATTATCTTCACCTTCTCTCTCCTCAAGCTCTCCCTCTTCAAACCCTAATCCTCCCCTCTCATGTGTTGAGTACAAGGATTAGTTAGACTAATTAAACCATAACCCTCACTCTATATCACCTAGCTTCTTTGATTAGCACTTAAAGAAAGTTAGTTGCCTCAAGTTTAGAGGCTAAGCTTGGAGTAAAGCTCTCGGGTGGATCGTCTACTACTTCGAGAAGGCCGAGGAGGAGGTGGAGTTCGTAAAGACGAAGGACACGGTTCTTTAGGTATAATCCCTTTACATAGTAGTTGTTAACTTCTATGTTTGATGTTAGTTATCGTTTAGCTTCGATTCATGCGGTTAGTCGATGTTTAAGCAAAGAACAAGATCGTTTTTCATATTTCCGCCTCCCCGCAAGTCGTGGGGTGCTGTACATCGACTTACAGTGGTATCAGAGCCTTGCTAAACAATAAATAACTTACTTGCAAATTTGTATGAATTTCGAACGGAAAAAACGAAACCGGAAAAGCCCGAAATCACAAGTTTCTGCCGATTTTTAAATGAAGTCCAAATATTTTTCAGGGATGTTCAGAAAGCTTGAAAAGACAGTAGAAGAACACCCAAGAAAATTAGGCCCCTGAATCGCCTAAAGCGCCGCGGAACCGCGGCGGATCCCACCGATCCGCCGCGATTCCGCCGCCGAGTTGGCGATTCAGGAACCCAATTTTCCTGTGTTGCTTCTCTGTGATATTTGGTATTTTCTGGAATATTTTATTTTTGCTCAGGTTTCAGATTTACAGAGAAGTATTGGAGCAAAATTAAAAGTGTTTAATCGATCGAAATTATACAGTATTTACTTGTTGGATTATATCTGTGTTTGTATAATGTGTTCGTAAACCTCCCCTAACTGCCAGTATGTCGGTTGGCAGGGGGTTGCACATTTCTGTAATGGTTTTTACTGTTTGAGGATATGAACTGTGTTGGACTGTTGTGATGTATAGCCGAGCTTATGTGATGGGTTATTATTTAATTCATTTAATGTAAATGTAATTTGTTGTAATATTATTTTGCGGGGCACATCCAGGTTGCGGTTGTAGCCACCGTTGTATTATTTCATTTTACTGTTTTTGCTCCTAGGACAGACCCAAGGTGGGGTGCACAAACTGCCGGGCGGGTAGTTTGCCGTACCCGTTGGGGTCTTGGATGGGGTAATGGCTATTCATCACAACTGTGTAATCCGTCTTTTGTTGTAGGCTCAAAACAAACACGGATTGCTTGCAAATCCAATAAAGTTCGTCTGTGATCTGGAATGCCTATTATTGCGTCTGACGAATGTACAATATCTATATATGATAGCTATTTAGACGTCACTTATGTTTTACACCCGCGCTAGCCCAGCCCCCGCTCTGTCGTTAGTTAAGTAACCTAACGGGTGATGACGGGACCCTGTGGCGAATGCGGATGGCATAAGAGGACGTTGTATTTTCGTTGTTTCCTGCAATGATAGGTTAATGATGGGACGCATTATTTATAATGCAAAGAAAATAAACCAAAAAGTTTAATCGTTGGAACAATTTAAAAGAAAACACTCGGTTAATTTAAAAAAAACAGATATTTTTTAAATGGGGAGCTTTAACCACTCCTTTTAAAAAGCTATCAGGTTCCTTCGGTTATATCAAGTTCACTACGTTCACGGTTTCGCCAAAACTATTCGTAGCCCTCCGTCATTTCATTTGGGTATTCAGTAGTATTCAAACTATGCATTTTGGCCAAAGTCAAGGCATAGTGTTTGGTAGCTGCTGGGTTTTCATTTGTTGTATAAGATAGATGAGTTAGTTTGGGACAGTCGTATTATCATTTGACCAAAGTCAGGGGTATATACGGATGGGTTCAAATTGACAAGATAATGACGGGTAGAACTTGACATGTGACTTATGACATTTTGACCAAAGCCAAGGTCATAAGAGCATGGGGCAAAAACTTATATCGGGAATTTCTAAAGAAACTGAAATTTGCAAAGTGATGCATACCATTTGGAGTTTGATGAATGTTGGTAGCATTCCTTCAACATTATCATACGATGATATTTGGATCTCGATCCTACTGTGAGTATATGCTACTTATCAGGAGATTCGTCACTTAACGATCAATGCTATAAACCAAGTAGGTGTCCAGAAAGGTGTCAGCGGGGTTACGCCCCCAGAGAAAAGAGGTTATTTAATTAAGGAACTTCGCGAAAGCGTTGGAAAACCTCCCTCGAAGTATCGACACTAGCCTGGCTGAACGGTTAAGCAAGAATTGTACAGTGAGAATAGTCCTGGCTAATTCTTCTTTTATGGTTTGAGGAAGGATTCGAGAAACAGTGGGAGCCATCCAGTTTAGATAAACTAAAAACCACTCTAAACTTGCAAGAGCATCATGCTAAAGAGTTTTCTTCTCTTTCTCCTAATTGCAGCGACCCTGAAAATGACTGGACTTAAGTTACTTTTAGAGAAAAATATACTGACAGGGCCAAACTATAAAGATTGGCTGCGGAATGTCAAAATGGCTTTGACCTATGACAAATTGGGGTAGGTCCTCACCGCTACGGCACCTACTGTCCCTGGTCCCAAATCCAGCAATGCGGATAAGGAAATCCGCAAAACCTGGGATTTAGATTGCGCGAAAGCCAAGTGCGTCGTGCTTGCCTCAATAAACAATGAACATCAGAGGAGGCACGAGGATATGGACCTTGATGGCATATTTCTCCATACAAAGGAACTTTATGGAGAGCAATCTCGTATAGCAAGATACGAGACCTCTAAGAACTTGTTTCGAGCGAGGTTGGCTGTCGGGTCATCGGTAGGAGAACATGTCCTAAAGATGATCGGCTATATTGAAGAGCTCGCAGACCTTGGGATGACTTTGGATAATGAGCTCTATACAAACCTTATTCTCCAGTCCCTTCCTCACACCTACGCCCAGTTTATCCTGAACTTCAACATTCAAAGAAAAGAAGTTGAACTTCCGGAACTCCTGAACATGTTAAGGAGTGCAGAGGGCACCTTGCAGAAGACAAGGGAAACACCCGCTATGTTTGTTAGCGGTGCATCTTCTTCTGGGTCCAAGGTTAGGGCCAAAGGAAGGAAGAAGAAGGCCGCCACCAAACATAGAGGAGGTGTTAGTAAGGTGGGAGGGAAGGGAAAGAAAAAGTTTGCGGTACCGGTAGTTGGCCAGGATGAGTGCTTCCATTGTCACAGGAAAGGGCACTGGAAAAAGGATTGCAAGGCGTGGAACGCCAAGAACCAGGAACCGAAGCAAGCTGTGGCTTCGACTTCAGGTGTGTTTGTAATTGAGAATTGTCTGTCGATCAACTCTACTTCCTGGGTATTGGATACCGGATTAGGATCTCATATTTGCAATTCATTGCAGGCACTGAGAAACCGTAGAGTGCTGAAGGAAGGTGATATGACCCTAAAGGTTGCTAACGGAGCTAGCGTGGGAGCTGTGTCCGTCGGGGATTATCACCTAGGATTGACGAGTGGACACATTTTGGTTTTACATAACTGTTTTTTTGTACCAAGCTTAACGTGTAATATCATATCAGTTTCCTTGTTATCAAATAAAGGTTATGATTTCACGTTTGTAAGAGATGTTGTTAACATCCACCTTAATCATGGTTTGATTGGGTCCGGTACACTAAATAACGGTATATATGTTTTAAACCAACTCCAAATTTTCAATGTCCAGAACATACTTAAAAGAAAGTCTCCAGATTTAAATAAAGCTTTCTTATGGCATTGTAGACTGGGTCACATCAATGAGAGAAGGTTGACTAAGTTGCATAGAGAAGGATATTTGGACTCGTTCGAATATCAAACTTATGACACTTGTCAATCTTGTCTCAAAGGAAAGATGACAAAGACTCCATTTACTGGACATGGAGTAAGAGCGAGCGAGCTCTTAGGATTCATACACAGCGATGTATGTGGTCCATTGTCTACACATGCAAGAGGTGGTTTTTCCTATTTCATTACTTTCACGGATGATTACTCAAGATACGGATTCATTTATCTGAAGAAACATAAATCCGAGGCTTTTGAGAAATTCCGAGAGTATAAGAATGAAGTAGAAAACCAAACCGGCAAAAGTATCAAGACACTTAGATCTGATCGAGGTGGTGAATACTTGAGTGCCGAGTTCCTAGGTTACCTAAAAGAGAAAAGGATTCTCTCTCAGCTTACTCCTTCATACACTCCACAGCATAACGGTGTATCGGAGAGACGGAATCGAACCCTATTGGATATGGTACGATCCATGATGAGTAATGCTGAGTTACCGCGATCTTTTTGGGGTTATGCGCTTGAATCAGCAGCATATCTTCTGAACAGGGCTCCTACCAAGACTGTGCCTACCACTCCATATCAGATGTGGACCGGGAAGAAACCCCATCTTCAGCATATGAAGATTTGGGGATGTCCAGCTTTTGTTAAAAAGCAGCATGTGGACAAGCTCGAGGCACGATCAGTAAAATGTATGTTTGTGGGATATCCAAAGAACTCCAAGGGATATTATTTCTATTACGCAGAGGAACAAAAGGTTTTTGTTTCTCGTAATGCCCATTTTCTAGAACATCAGTTTTTAGAAAAGGAAATAAGTGGGAGCGAAATAGAACTGGAAGAAATTCCAGAACCACAAGCTGCTACTGAAAGTTTGGTAGAACCGGAAGTTCAAGAAGAACAGGACATTCCCGCACCCCTCCGCAGGAGTAGTAGGCCGTCTCATCCGCCTGAGATATACTACGGTTTTCTCATAGATGGGGATAGAGAGGATTGCATCATAGATGATGATGAACCTACTGACTTCCAGCAGGCCATCCAGAGCGGCGACTCGGTACGATGGCCAGATGCAATGCGGACCGAAATGGAGTCCATGTACACCAACAAAGTATGGACTTTGGACTTTGCTCCAGATGGGGTAAAACCCATAGGATGCAAATGGATCTTCAAGAAAAAGATTGGTGTAGATGGACAGGTGGAAACCTATAAGGCTAGACTTGTTGCAAAGGGTTTTCGTCAAAGACCTGGTTTGGACTATGACGAAACTTTTTCTCCAGTGGCTATGCTCAAATCCATTCGGGTCTTTCTTGCTATTGCTGCCTTCCATGATTATGAAATCTGGCAGATGGAAGTAAAGACGGTTTTTCTAAATGGAAATTTAGAAGAGTGCGTCTATATGGATCAGCCAGAGGGTTTCAATCAGAGTGGGAGCAGCGGAAAAGTATGCAAGCTGCTTAAGTCCATTTATGGACTAAAGCAGGCATCGCGGAGTTGGAACATCTGTTTTGATGAGACAGTCAAAGAATATGACTTTATCAAAAATCCAGATGAACCGTGCATATATAGTAAAGTTGTAGCCAGAAGTGTCGTATTCCTCGTCTTGTACGTGGATGACATTCTATTGATAGGAAATGACATTCCTATGCTACAATCTGTCAAAGGATTCTTGTCACACAGGTTCACCATGAAAGATCTGGGTGATGCCTCTTACATTCTGGGGATCCGGATCTGTCGTGATAGATCCAAGAGGATGTTGGGACTTTCGCAGTCCAGGTATTTCGACACTGTACTGAAAAGATTCAGTATGGAAGATTCTAAGCACGGTAATCTACCGGCTTGTCACGGAATCACCCTCTCCAAAGAGATGTCTCCCAAGACTGATTTGAAAAGGGAACGCATGTCTATTATACCCTACGCTTCTGCGGTAGGCTCTATAATGTATGCGATGTTGTACACCAGACCAGATGTAGCTTACGCACTACGCGTGGTAAGCCGGGTATCAGTCAGACCCAAGGAAGAAGCACTGGATAGCAGTAAAGAACATTCTCAAGTACCTGAGAAGGACTAAGGAGATGTTCTTGGTTTACGGCAGAAAAGACCTCAGGTTGGAGGCCTTTGCTGATTCCGGCTTCCAGAGTGATAAGGACGATTCCAAGTCCATGCCGGGTTATGTCTTTACCCTCAATGGAGGGGCGGTGTGCTGGAAGAGCTCCAAGCAGGACACCGTTGCTGACTCGACGATGGATGCGGAGTATATAGCTGCTTGCGATGCCGCAAAAGAAGCAGTCTGGATGAAGAAGTTCCTAACAGAACTTCAGGTGGTTCCTACCATAGTTGATCCAATACCTCTGTATTGCGACAACAACGGAGCTATAACTTTAGCAAAGGAACCAAGGTCCCATCAGAAGTCCAGACACATCTTAAGGCGGTATCACCTGATCAGGGAGATCATTGATCGTCAGGAGATCGAGGTTCGGAGAGTTGCTTCTGAAGAGAACATTGCTGATCCATTCACGAAGGCCCTACCTCAGATTCAGTTCGAGAGGCTACTCGAGATCATCTGTCTTCGATATGCCAGTACATGGCCCTAGTGCAAGTGGGAGATTGTTAGTGTATATGCCCTTGGGGCCATTATTGTATCATACTAGTTTGTATATTACTTAATGGAAGCTTGGGATATTCACATGTATATAACAGTCTTGCTAAACATGGTAGTATGCTACTTGGTTTTTCTATCTTAATATGTGAGTATACGTATTGATAGAGCTCTTAGGATCTTGCTTGACTACCGGCGTTGTGATGGCAGTCACACTAGTGGGGGCTTGGTAGTCTACAAGCACATCCTTATTCAGGTCCCTAGTCGTTGGATTATCGAGACAGGGCATCGATACTCCGGAGTAGACTAGCGTGTACGCTTCTCATCCCAGTTGGGGAGATGGTCTGTCCCACAGCCGTCAGTAAGTCGTACTAGAGATAGTATGCAGGTGCTCGTTGGGTTACGGGTACACCGGACATGACTCACAGGGAACTGTTGGATGGTTTTATACCAGTCGTCAGTGAACAGTTCCCAGGTGAGATGAGTACAGCATAGTCCGCAGACTTGACACTGCTACTTCGTCTCGAGTGTGTCCCACCGTTCTTAGATTGCTACCCTACCACGGCTCAAAGGAGTCGTGCAAACAGGTAGCAGTTGGGTGCAGTCCCGAGCACTTGGAGGTAGTGGCGGTTAGACAGGATTCGTCTCTCCCGGTATTGGGGGTTGATATCGCGCTGTGTCAGAGAGCCATTACGCAAAGTCCCTGCCCAGGGCAAGCAAGATTTGCTGGTAGGTTCCAGTAGTTTCTCAGGGTGTAATGGGCTTCGCTCCGACACGACTTATACCGCTATTAGGGGACTGACGCTTGCCGCCCCCTAGGCCCGATATGCGATAGTCTTAGACGAACGGACCGGACTGTACAGAGATTATCACATCAGACTCAGTAGGAGTTCAGATGGGTTTCCTCATCGGCCTTCTTATCGACATCTACCTGGGGACCGTTACGTACAGCTAGTGCCGCTTGCGGTCTGTGGTTAAACCCACCGCCAGCGTAGTAGTCGAGTCCCTAGAGTCCCACACAGAGAGTTTCCCTACTCCAGGCGAAACGATATAGAGGTCGTATGGTTTTACGACAAGGGTTCGGACGCATACGTGTGTTTACACACGTACGAATTTCGGACAGTTTTTACCAGTCGGCTTTGGTTTAAGCCAGTTACTGGTATCCGGTTATTGGATTTATACAGTCTAAAGTTTTTCCGTATTTTTGCGGAAAGGAGGGGCGTTCTCGTAATTGCGCGAGAAGCTTCTAGAAGATGGTGACTAAGGAGGTTTAGGTGGCATATACAATGAATGTGATTAGTGAGTCATATGGATGATTCATCCATGTCATTAATGCTTCATAATTGCTTAATGACTCATGGAGATGAATCACCACAAGATATTTATCAAGCATGGTTGTAAATCATTTTCTTTTCTTTTCTTGATATAACAAAATGCTTGATATATATTATGATAACTCATTATTCTCACTTGATTATTATCTTCACCTTCTCTCTCCTCAAGCTCTCCCTCTTCAAACCCTAATCCTCCCCTCTCATGTGTTGAGTACAAGGATTAGTTAGACTAATTAAACCATAACCCTCACTCTATATCACCTAGCTTCTTTGATTAGCACTATAGAAAGTTAGTTGCCTCAAGTTTAGAGGCTAAGCTTGGAGTAAAGCTCTCGGGTGGATCGTCTACTACTTCGAGAAGGCCGAGGAGGAGGTGGAGTTCGTAAAGACGAAGGACACGGTTCTTTAGGTATAATCCCTTTACATAGTAGTTGTTAACTTCTTTGTTTGATGTTAGTTATCGTTTAGCTTCGATTCATGCGGTTAGTCGATGTTTAAGCAAAGAACAAGATCGTTTTTCATATTTCCGCCTCCCCGCAAGTCGTGGGGTGTTGTACATCGACTTACAATTCTCACCTGGGTTAGGCTAATGTCGGCTTACCAGGCTAAGCGCGTAAGCTACATCTGGTCGGTTACATAGCATCGCATACATTATAGATCCTACCGCCGAAGCATATATGGTATAGTGCTCATGCGAACCCTTTCCTCATCAGTCTTAGGAGACAACTCTTTGGAGAGGGTGATTCCGTGCAATGCGGGTATGTTATCGCGCTTGGAATCTTCCATACTAAATCTCTTTAGTATGGTATCTATGTACCTGGACTGCGAAAGTCCCAGTAATCTCTTGGAACTATCTCTGTAGATCTTAATCCCCAGAATGTACGAGACATCACCCAGGTCCTTCATGGAGAACCTTTGTGACAAGAACAGCTTGACCGATTGTAGCATAGGAATATCATTTCCTATCAAAAAATGTTGTCCACGTACAAGACTAGGAATACGACAGTTCGTCCTACAATCTTCTTATATATACAAGGCCCATCCTCGTTCTTGATCAAGTCAAATCTCTTGATTGTTTCATCAAAATAGATTTTCCAGCTCCGCAATGCCTACTTTAATCTATAATGGATTTAAGCAACTTTCATACCTTCCCGCTATTCCCACTGTCTACGAAACCTTCCGGTTGATCCATATAAACGCACTCTTCTCAACTTCCATTCAGAAAAGCCATTTTTACGTCGATCTTCCAGATCTCAAAGTCATGGAAGACAGAAATGGCAAGAAGGATCCGATTGGATTTGAGCATAGCCACTGGAGAAAAGGTTTTGTCATAGTCCACATCTGGTCTTTGACGAAAACCTTTTGCAACAAGTCTAGCCTTATAGGATTCCACCTGCCCATTTACACCAAATTTCCTTTTGTAGATCCATTTTCATCCAACGGGTTTTACCTCAGGTGGAGCAATTATTTATTATAGTGCCCTCAGGTAAATTATTGATCGCAGGCACGCGATTGCAATGATTGAGGGAGGACCTATACCGGTAGGACAGTCTTACTCGAGATGATGTATGCTATTTGGTTTATCTTTATCATCGTGTACATGCTTCAGGTGACATTACAGATCACTATTACATGTTGATAGAGCGCATATGATTCTTGCTTGACTACCAGCAGTATGATGGCGATCATATACGTGAGAGTTGGGTGGTATATAAGCACATCCTTAAAGTATCCCTAGTCGTGGGAGTTTCGAGACTGGGCATTGATACTCTGAGAGTAGACTAATGTATACGGATCGAGACTCCGACGAGGGGTGGTGGCCGGTCTCACAAGCCATTGGTGTCAGTTGCTTCACCTAAGATGTATACATGTGCTCATTGGGTTATGAGTACACTGGACGGACTCGCCGGGAACATGCTAGTTGGTATTATACCTATTGTCAGATAGCAGTTCCCTGGTGACATGTGTACATGTTAGTTTATCGACCTGAGATCGTCATTTGTCTCGTGTGAGTTCCCACTGTGCTTTGATTACTACCCTACCATGGCTCAAAGGAGTCGTGCAAACATGTTTTAGTTAGGTACATTCCCGATCCACATGGAGGCAGTGAGCGGATTGTCAGGGGATTCATCTTTCCCGGTATTGGGGGTTGATATTGCGGTGTGCACGGGTGGCCATCACCAGAAATCCTTGGCCAAGGTAGTCGAGAATTACTGATTCGGATCAGTAGTTTCTCAGGTGGTGATGGGCTTCATACCGACAATAAATATTACTTTATTAGGGGTCTAACTTTATCCACCCCCTAGACTCGATATGCGATACTCATAGACGAACGGACCGGCCTGTACGGATATTGTCACTGTCAGGCTCAGTAGGGTTTCAGTATGAGTTTGCTCGTCGGCCTCCCTTTCGCTCAATACCTGGGTAGTCGTTACGTACAGCTAGTGCCACTGACTTGCTTGTGGTTAAACCCACTGCCAGCGTGTTGACGAGTCTTTAGAGTCCCACACAGAGGGTTTCCCTGGTTCGGGCGAAACGTTGTAGAGGCCGTATATTTTTGTGGCAGGGTTCGATAATATTCATGCACTTGTGCACGGATCATGATCGGACGGATAATGCTAGTGGGCTTTGGTTTAAGCCGGATCCTGGTATTATATTGTTGGATTACTTTCGTTTCGTTGTATTCGTATTCAGTCGGAATACATATGCGGGTATTTATATACGGATGAGGGGTGTTCAGTTGAAAATATTGCGCATTTGATATGACATTTTCCTTACTATTTTATATAATAAAAGGTATTTATTATAAATATGACACATATGAGGGTTTATCCGTAAAAATACTATTTTCTTGTGTTTATATATTATAATTAACATTATGAAGGAAAATGTAAGCATATAATATCTATGTAATATTTGGTCCATTTAAATATGCTCATCTTATTAAATATCTTTGCCCAATTATCTTAAAACTATAATATCATGTCAAATGGTTAAGATAATATCTCAATAAAAATAAATTCTACTAAAATTATTTATTGAGATAATTGTGGAGAAATTATTTCAGGACTGGAATCAAGGAAATCCGAGTTATCAAGATCAAATCTGCCGAAATAGTAAAGTAAATAGATGAAATCAATTCTGCAAGAGAGTTAGAGAAGATTTTCAGATTCCAGATACCAAAATAGTCTACATGTGTCTCCAGAAAAAGCCTCAAGAGAAACGAACCCACGATCCTCCTAATCCACCGTGGATCCGCGGCCAAACCCGCCATTACGCCGCGGTTCTGCCGCATTTCTGAGGAGTTAGGGCTCTGGATTTTCTGGTTGGGATCCTAACAACTAGTTACCATATATGGAAAGTCACCATATTAGGAAAGTTACCATATATGGAAAGTCACCATATATGGAAAGTCACTATATATGGTTACTAGGTTTTCTTCTTTGAGGGATATATAAAGGACCAAGAGCTAAAGTTTGAAAATCATCAAACCGATGCGATCACGAAGTCCACGACGGCTCATGAATCCTGGTTGATCATCAACGGTTCATCTACCTCCTTAGAAGAGATCGAGAAGCAAACTAGAGTTTTGTAATCATTTTCTAAAGAAACAAAGTGTACTTAATCTTGTTGATTAATAAAGGTAGTTGTTTTCTTATATCATTTTATTTTTCTGCATTTTCCATTATGTTTTCCCTTTCTATCTTTTCTTTTCCCAACATGCGTGATTAATTCTCCGCTTGTTAGGGTTCATAGGATTATGGTAGATTAATGGAAGATGAAGTACCTTAAACTCTTTTTAAATCCTATAATGTTGATAAACTTTATCAAAAGAATAGTTAACATCCTATTAGGGCGCGCTATCAATTCATTGATGGTCACAACCATTATTAGAGATTAGATTAACAATTGTTTTGGTAAAAGCTAGACATGAACGGAGATCCATGGCAAGATAGGGGTTAAGAGTGGGAACCCTATTCCCTCCAGAAACCCTAATCTACATGCATCACTATCGATCTAGTTTTAAATCTATTAAAGGATAAAAAGAGTAATCTTTAATTAATCATTCTTGACTACTAAATCTTAATGAACCCTACAAGCCCCCTTCTACTATAAAACTTACATCCGTAGTTATTCTAGATCTATATCCTGTATCCGTATTTGACGTAGATCTAGAATCTACAACCATTCTTTATTCTTCCTCCTTTCTTTCTCAACACATCTAAAGTAAGATTAAAAGATTCAACGTTTCCCTGAGGACGACCCGTACTCATCTCGGTCTAGCTACACGCGATACCGTTATTGATTGCGGTTAACTACTACACATAAATAAGATCAATCAAATGGCGCCGTTGCCGGGGATACGTGCTTAATTTATTTTTCTTACTATTCGTGTTGAATTCTTATTCGATCTATATCATAAAAATAAACAAAACTGCAAATTGTATATTTAACGATTATTGTGTGAATTTTCCGAGGGGATCTGGAGTTACAGAATTGAGGAAACAGAGATCCAGAGTCATTAATCAAGATCCAGAAGAGCAAGGGAGGCCACGTAGCAAAAATCTCCACCTGATCTCCCAAGTTGGCGGCGGAAGCGCGGCAAGAAGGCCTATTCGGCGGCGGAACAACGACTTAATTGAGGACCTAGGGTTCCAAACTTCTCTGGTAAATTTCTTAACTCTTTCTCTCTCCTCTGAAATCCAATAAAATATCTTTCCTGGAAGATTCTTTGCAAAATATCGCCGCTCAAAAATTCTTTTGTAAATTTTTGTACTTGGTTTGTTTATTCATATTTTAATACGGATTTTAATGGGCAAGACCACAATTCAGATTAGGTGGGGATTTCATCACCCTTCCCAGGCCCCACAAATCACAAAACGAGCATCCGCATAACCATATATTAATTAAAAAATATCTAGATCAATACCCTAAGGACCGTCGTGCTCAAGTAGGACAGAGGAAGGTCGTGGATAATCTATCGCTTATCTGCATTTCTTTTGTGGTGTCTAGGCAAGTGTGTCTAAGGTAAGTGGTTACTTAATTAGGCCCGCTATTTTCGGTGATTCGTATAGCGGATACCTCCCACTTATCTGGCACTTACCTGGCCGCACGGGAGATAAAGAGGCAGTAGAGGATTTATCCTGCGATTTGTCCTTTGGAAGTCTAAGAGCAGTCTAGTGCTTGACCTAGGTGACCTTAGTTCTAGGGATGTTTGTGCATTTTTTGTGATTTTGTAAGCAAACCCCCAAGTCCACTTTCAAAGCAAAACAATCCAAATAGAGCTTAAATCTTTTCACCTTCTTATAATGGGTAACCCAAACAGACGAACTCTTGCCGAGCTTTGCTATCCACAACCAAATATTTCTTGTCTTCATAATCGCTTCGGTATACCATTCGACTCTCCCATTTCTTTAAGAGATCGGATAGAACATGTGGATAGAAACAGTTGGCCACCTCAGTCCAGATCTTATCAACCGTATCCTAATTCTACATCTGTTTCAGTTGATACTCCGAGTGAAGGAACTCCTAAACGCATGTCCATCGCTGAGCATATAGAGAGGGCTAACGGCCAAAGTTTCAATCCGGACCAATATCAACCATCACCACCACTTTCTAAAGAAGAATTTCATAATCGGTTTGTGGCATATATGATGTCTATTGAAAATAGCTTACCAACCAACCCATATCAATATTTTTCTTATCATAATGTTGATCCTACTCCTGCCCTATTTTCACAACCATTCAATTCCTATCAATCCTACCCGACTTTTACACCTTCTCTAGACAGTCCTTCTAATCAGTCATTTGGGAGTTTTACTTATCCACAAGAATTTCAATCTTATGCTGAAACCCCTTATCGACCTAAGTCTAGTTTTGAGCGGAAATTAGAAGAAGGTGTGGAATCGATGCGCCGCCTCAGAAAGGAATTGGCAGAAAGCATGGCTAAGTATAAACGAGCAACAAGTTTTGAACCAGCTCAAAAATTTTCAGTGTATGATACGGCCATAGAACAAAGTGAGAATTTGGGTAGTGAGAGAGAACTGTACACCCTTCCTAATCAAACCTCCCCATTCCAAACTGAAATCCACAACTCCAGTTTCACAGATTCATCGAGTACACCAAATGATTCAACAATTGAATATAGAAAGTCTGATAAGTTGTGTGACTTTGTAGTATTTGGTTTACCCGATTGTGAAGGGTCCATTTCAAGTTAAACCATACCCAACCCTTGTGATCTCTACACCTCCACTTTAGAACCAAAATTGATTGAAAACCATACTTTTAATGAGGTTTTTGAGAATTCTAACCTTCACTTGAATGAGGAGATTGACGTTGGAGATATATTGAATGTTGAACCCGAAATTTTGGATGAGTTTGTTCCACCAATTCATCAGGTCCTTTCACTTCCTGTTGGTCATCATCTCGAGCATTTAATTATTCTTCCTGAGCTCCAAATGCGTCTTGAAGTTGATAATAATTGTATAACCGAACAGCAGACCGAAATTCAGCCTTCATCTCTTTCATCTGATTCAGCAATACTCGACACACCAATTTGTTTAACCATTTTATTTCCCACTTTCTCTGGTTCTTCTTCTAATCTTCCTTTAATGATAGCGAGTGTTGATGAATCACAATCCGATATTTCGGGTTCGATAATTCTAGAAAGACAACTTGATTTAGATTCTTTTGAGAATGAGGTCGATGAGCTTTTCGAGTCTCCTACCTCCATAATTTTTGACAAATCAAGTATGTTGAATTCTGGCGCAACACTTATTGACATTGAAACGTTCAATCGGACCATCGATGAAAGTTTCGATGACATTTTTGCCGACGAACTCGCATTCCTAAATGACCCGGATTTTGTGATTAATCAACCTCCACTTGAAGAAGTTTAACCACCACCATTTCTTCTTATCCCATACGAGAATGTGACCATTCTTTCTATTCCTAATCATCCACATTCTCGTTTCCGTTCCCCATTACTGTTTCGTCACTATCAACCGATACGTAAACCATACCGCCTCCTATCACCCTACTTCTTCAAATCTCTGATTTTCCGCCAACCGGTGTGTTTCATCGATAAATTATTCGAATGGTTGGTGTTGTCTTTCGGTCTTTGCAAGGCTTTACTTTGACAAATAACTTTAACCCCCCAATAATTTTAAATGCTTAATACTATTTTACTTAAGTTTGGGGGGGAGGGGTATTTTGGCTCTTGAAAGAAAATGATTTTTACAAAATTGTGGGCCAAAAATAAGTTTGGGGGAGAATTTCACTTTCATTATTTCTTGTCCCCTTTGATAACTTTTCCTCCCAAGTCTACAGATTTTGAGATTTAAAAGATAATAACAGTGAGGACACTGTTGCAAACAGGTTTGGGGGAGGTTTGTGTTTATTCACACGTTACTATGCATTATACTATATATAAAGCACAAAAAAAATTGATAATAAAGTTTGAAAGTGAAAATTTATATATGAAAGATAGGAATAGTTTGAGAAATGCAAGAAAGTTAGATGTTTTCTTAAACAAAACTAGTAATAAGTAGTTATAAGCCATTGTCCCAAGGGTTAGTAAGATGAAGGAAATTGCTAATATGAGGATAAAAATAAGTCTGAAATATAGTCCCTATTTTTGTAACCAAACATCTGAACGTTGATACCCTACTATACACACTTACACACATCTTGAAATTTGGGATTGTAGATGATACCTTGAAATGCTCTTGTCTAAAAGCCTTAGTATGAAAAAAAGAGTATAAATGGTGAAGAAAAAAAATGAACACTGGTTTTGTAATTACCAAGGCAGCATAAAAAAAATATAGCGAGGGTGCTTTATCACCTAGTGCTAAGACCAACTGGTTTGGGAGCCACTGCTAAGCTTAGGGTGTTGCGAGGCGAGGAATTATGCCTAAATGCGCGAGCACATTTTGTAATCGGTCGGTTAGTACCTCAAGAAGTATTAACGGACGCATGAAGAATGCATGAGCGATTCCATCTAAAATTTCACCGACTAAAAAGTACTTTGGAAGATGGACAAGAGTATGATAGCATGAATTGAATTCTCTAAGTGTAGAGATGTCTTTTACACACACGTAGGGGTATATGATCAATGTTTAGATAAAAGATAGGGAGAAAGACTAAAGACGATGTTTTATTGAGGGATGATGTGATTTCTAACATTTTTTTCACGACCATTAAGATAGGGCTCATGACAACCGAAAAACTGGTGTAGTTGAAAACTATTATTTTCAAGTTCTTTCTATCATAATTTTATCTTTGTATGTAACTTTCACTATCTTTCTTTTATTATAGGATTTTGTGGGTGTAATTCGCTGAAAACCCTCAGGAGACAACACTCCTCCTACTAGGGACACCTAGAGGTTTAACGGCTTGTTGCACGTGCTCGGTGCAATCGTGTTGCCTACGAAAGTGTGCTGTTTAGGTTTTTCTTTTTCCTTTTCTCCTTCTCTTGAATAACTAGTTTGTTCGGGACGATCAAAGTTAAGTTTGGGGGTATTTGTTCAGTTGAAAATATTGCGCATTTGATATAACATTTTCCTTACTATTTTTATATAATAAAAGGTATTTATTATAAATATAACACATATGAGGGTTTATCCGTAAAAATACTATTTTCAAGTGTTTATATATTATAATTACCATTATGAAGGAAAATGTAAGCATATAATATCTATATAATATTTGGTCCACTTAAATATGCCCACCTTATTAAATATCTTTGACCAATTCTCTTAAAACTATAATATCATGTCAAATGGTTAAGATAATATCTCAATAAAATTAAATTCTAATAACATTATTTATTGAGATAATTGTGCAGAAATTATTTCAGGACCAGAATCAAGGAAATCTGAGTTATCGAGATTAAATCTGCCGAAATAGTAAAGTAAATTGAAGAAATCATTTCTGGCAGAGACGTAGAAAAGATTTGTATATTCCAGATACCAAAATAGTTTACATGTTCACCAGAAGAAGCCTCAAGAGATACGAACCCACGATCCTCCTAATCCACCATGGATCCGCGGCCAAACCCACCATTACGCCACGGTTCCGCCGCACTTCTGAGGAGTTAGGGCTCTGGATTTTCTGGTTAGGATCCTAACAACTAGTTACCATATATGGAAAGTCACCATATTAGGAAAGTTACCATATATGGAAAGTCACCATATATGGAAAGTCACCATATATGGAAAGTTATCATATATGGAAAGTCACCATATATGGTAACTAGGTTTTCTTTTTTAAGGGATATATAAAGGACCAAGGGCTAAAGTTAAAGAATCATCAAACCGACATGATCACGAAGTGCACGACGGCTCAAGAATCCTGGTTGATCATCAACGGTTCATCTACCTCCTTAGAAGAGATCGAGAAGCAAACTAGGATTTTGTAATCATTTTCTAAGGAAACAAAGTGTACTTGATCTTGTTGATTAATAAAGGTAGTTGTTTTCTTATATCATTTTATTTTTCTGCATTTTCCATTATGTTTTCCCTCTCTATCTTTTCTTTTCCCAACATGCGTGAGTAATTCTCCGCTTGTTAGGGTTCATAGGATTATGGTAGATTAATGGAAGATTAAGATCCTTAAACTCTTTTTAAATCCTATAAAGTTGATAAACTTTATCAAAAGAATAGTTAACATCCTACTAGGGCGCGCTATCAATTCATTGATGGTCACAACCATGATTAGAGATTAGATTAACAATTGTTTTGGTAAAGGTAGACATGAACGGAGATCCATGGCAAGATAGGGGTTAAGAGTGGGAACCCTATTCCCACCGAAAACTCTAATCTACATGCATCACTGTCAATCTTGTTTTAAATCTATTAAAAGATAAAAAGAGTAATCTTTAATTAATCATCCATGACTACTAAATCTTAATGAATCCTACAAGCCCCCTTCTACTATAAAACTTATATCCGTAATTAATCTAGATCTATATCCTGCATCCGTGTTTGACGTAGATCTAGAACCTACAACCATTCTTTATTCTTCCTCCTTTCTTTCTCAACACGCCTAAAGTAAGATTAAAATATTCAATGTTTCCCTGAGGACGACCCGTACTCATCTCGGTGTAGCTACACACGACACCGTTATTGATTGCGGTTAACTACTACTCATAAATAAGATCAATCAAGGGGTATTCTTCTAATTCCGTTACAAGATTTCTTTAGTTGATGCTATTTCTTTTTCGGATTAAACATTTAGTTTAAATGTTTATTGTGGTGGAATGTGTGAGTGCATGTCTTGGCCTTGAGCAATGACTCATGGTGTTGGGTCTTGTGGGATTTGTGTTGTGAGATATTTGTGAGTGGGTAATTTTTTCTTGTGCTGGGAATTTTCTTTGCTTTCTCATCACAAATACCAAACAACTCATGCAAAAAAAAACAACGGACACTTTTTCTTTGGTTGCTTTTTCTTTTGCCAAGTCTTGAGTTCACATTTCTTTCACCTATGGCATCTTCTTCAACCTCCACCTATTCCATCTCATGAGTTGAGAATCCTTGCGTGTATTGAGACAAAATGTTCACACACAATCTCTACTTCATCTTGGGTATCTAGGTTAGCAAATTGGATGCCCGAGTTACATCATTTTTGAAGCGGGAGCCCGTATTACTAATCCTCGACGTGGATCGTCTTCGATGAAGGAGACCGGTGACCGAACTTCATCGAGGCAGCCGCGAGGAGCTTGGCTCAGAGGTTGAAGACCGAAGAACACGGATCGATCGGTATAAGCTCTCCAAACTCTTTTTATAGAACTAGTATTGGGTTAATGGTACGATCTGTCGATTAGGGTTCCGTTAGTGCCGGGGATTTAAAAGTTTTTGTTCCGTGTTTGGCCAAGGATTGATGGCCAAGGCGCTGCCGTAACCCTACATGGTATCAAAGCCAACCCATTAACCGTATACTAATTTGTTTAGACGATGTTAAAGTATCGAAACCGAAATGACTTCAAAACAATACCCGTAGTATTCCATTCTCTGTCAAATTTTTTATGGTCTTCTAAAAATATTTTAGCAACTGTAGAAGACTACTAAGGTGACAACTAGACTACACACCAAATAAGAGCCCCTAACTCCACTATTGGACCGGCCACATTGAGGTAAAATCCGGCCTGACCGGTTTTTTAGTGGACCTGGGACTTGAGTTTTGGTGTTCTGTCTAGTCTCTGGAATATTGGTTCAGTGGTATTGCTAGTTTAGCCCAGTATGGATATGGTTTTATCTAGTTGTTTGGGGCTATTCGGGATTATTTCGAAGTCGATATTTCTAACATTGTTTAAAGTTTTACAGTACTTGCATTACTATCTGCGACCGTGAATGTCATTAGAGCGGTACAACTTTTCTAATTGCTATAGTTCTTTTAGATGGGTTGGCAAACGTGACATTCACGTTGATGTTCTGTGTTGTGCTGTGTTTGTTGCGAAATCGTCATGGTGGATAGCTTGGGTGCAATGATAGTACAGTATAGTTTTATTTGTACATTTGATATCGCGGGGTGAGAGTCCGACATGTGGACCGCCGTCACTGCATGTTTGTATATTATTTGTTTGGGGCACGACCGGGTTGAGGTCGATGTCACCATTGTACATATTTTTCTTTTCTGTACTAGGATTACCCCGCGATGTAGTTCACGAATAGCCGGGTTCTAGAGGGCAACGGGTCCGCATCTCATGGCGTTCAGAAGGAGGGGGCCTCACTCTAAAATTGGCGGGCTATTCGCTGCACCCGTAGGGGTACAGGTTGACCCAAGGGGGGGTGCTCAAGTTACCGGATTCCGTGAAGTGCCGGGTGGCCTATTCACTTTGATGAAGGGGGCTGCCTCCCTTCTGGTTTTGGTGGGTAACTTGCCGCACTCGTAGGGGTCTAGGTTTTCATTGCACAGGCTATCCACATGACCAGGGGAACGTCGGGTTTTACTTGTGGCTCAAAGGAAACCCGGGGCTCCCAGATTATCTGTATTGTTCTGTGATGCTTATCGCTTGTCTGTGATGTTGCATTTATAGTACCTGGAGCGATTATTATATATTGTTATATATATACTAGTAGATATTGTATATATTTCACACCCGCGCTAGTCCAGTCCCCGCTCTATCGTTAGTTAAGTAACCTAACAGGTGATGACGAGACCCAGAGGCGAATACGGATGACATATACGTACATCATATTTTCGTTCTTTTGTAGTGTGATTAATTGATGGAACAGCGTTGATTCAGATCAATGCAAGGAAAACAGACCTATTCGATGTTGGAACAAAATTTCAAAAGCTGTTATTACAAGGACGTTTTCTTTTGTTTTGCACAGCGGTATTCGGTTATAAATATCCAGCACCTCATTCGACGAGGCAAGAGCCGAGATCCCTACACTGGGAGTGACCTCTTGGGCACAAGTTTGCGTCTGGGTAATAACTTCACTATAGTCGATTACTTTTTTGTTTTGCGTCGTGATATTCAGTGGGAATATCCTGCACCTCATTCTACGAGGAAAGAGCCGAAATCCCTTCACCGGGAGTGACCTCTTTATCAAAGGTTTTCGCTACAATATATTTGTAAAAAGCTATCTGGTTCCTTCAACGATATCAAGTTCATTACGTTAAAGGTTTTTCTCCGAAAATCATTCGTAGCCTTCCGTCATTTTAGACGGGTAGCACTTAGTATTCATGTTATGTTTGTTGGCCTTCGTCAAGGCATAGTGTATGGTAGTTGTTTGTTACCATTCTGTTGCATAGATAAATGCGTTGGTTTGGGACATTCATACAACCTTGTTGGTCCTAGTCAAGGGCGAGTACGGGTGGGTTCAAATTAACCTGGACAATGACGGGTAGAACTTGACATGCGACTTATGATTTGTTGGCTTTAGTCATGGTCATAAGAGCATAGGGTAAAAATCACATCGGGAGTTTCAAACATACAGGAAACTTGCCAGGCATGCGCATACCTTCTGGAGTGTGATAACGTGAATGGATTCCATCAGGTTATCATGCGATGATAGTTGGATCCCAATACCCACTGATGAGTTGGTTTACTCTTCGGGTGATTTTAGATGATCCCGACTAATTCTTCTTTCAGGTTTGGAGAAGAATTTGAGGATACAGTGGGAGACATCCTGATTAGATAAAGTGATTAACCATTCTGATTTAGGTTAGAGTGCATGCAGAGTGTTTCTTTTCTCTATCTCTTTGGCAGCGACCATGTCCCGACCCTAGACTATAACTTAGTTACCAAGTTAACCGAACCTTCTTAAAACACTGGCCTTTGGATTATCAGAGTTGCATACTTTATTGCCACTCCTACTTTTACCCTTTGCATTTCTCCGGAACATTCCGTATCACTACGAAGATCCATATTTATTAGATATGACCATCGTATAGTTACATACGAACTCGAAGAAACTTGTTTCAGATTCGAGAATGTTTTCTGCTTTTGGAGAAATTGAATAGGACTATTCGGTTGTCTTTTCCTTTTACCTTCTCTCAGGTTGTGACGGCTCCTAGAATTAGGAGAGGTTACACCTATTACGCTTATTGGATAGTCTTCTTCCAAACTATAGGCATGTGCCGAAAGGTGGGGATGGAAGAAAACCAATTAGCCTAAGTAAGGTGTACAGAAGGTAATATGTAAAGACAAATAAAGGGATTAGAAAGAGAGCAAAGTAAATTGCGACTGCTATCATTCATGACGAAACCACGTATTTCATCGCCACTCCTACTTCACTTTTGCATTTTTCCAGAACACCCCATATCACTAAGAATATCCACTGTTATTGGATAATCCATCGTACTTGTGGGAACTTATTCCAGTTCGAGGATGGATTCTGGTTCAGGAGAAATAGAATAAAGATTATTCTGTTGTCTTTTATCTTTACCTTCTCTCAGGTTGCGAGGGCTCTTAGGATTTGGAGAGTACACCTATTACGCTTATTGGATAGTCTTCTTCCAAGCCATAGGCTGGTGCCGAACGGTATGGAAGGAAGAAAACCATTTAGCCTAAGCGTGGTGTACAGAAAGTAATGAGTAAAGAAAAATAAAGGGATTTGAAGAGATGGCAAGAAAATATACGGTTACAGTCATGAATCTGGATAATGGAAGAGACATTACTAGGAATACCCGGCTACCCCTTCGAAACATTTTCATGTTTCAGTTTCACTATGCATTGTTAATTGAAAACTGATTTCTCAATTAGATCTGTACTCCAGGATATGTATTTACCAGGTTTGATTCTCATATCTGTATGGTTTTACAGATGATGAATGGGAGTAAGTTATTGGGAATTAGGTGATTATATTCTCATTATATCGGAATTCGTTGTAATTGGTGATATTTGAGGAAATCACCTGGGGTTTTGCCTGACGGAAAATATTTGGTTTTGAATATCCGTTGTTATGCACCAATTTCAAATTGATATATCTGTACGTTTATTTTTTAAAGTGAGATATAACCTTTTGAAATTATGTCCATGACATTTACCTATATCAGTTGATGGTTAGGTAAGGATCATTAAACAGTGGTGTAATTCTTCTTAACCATAGTACAGTTTTCAACCTACGACGCACGGGGTTTGAGTTATTCAACTCAGGGGATTTATACAAAGTATTGTATGTTGTCCAGTGTCCATTAGAACAGAGGGGTTGGTGCTCGTACTATATTCTATTTACTTGTGACTTCTCCAGTTTTAGACAAGTATTTCATAGAAATACAAGATCCAAGTTTTGAGAAGTTATAGGTACAAGAATAAAGTAGAAAACCATGTGTTGCAAGTATCGAGATTCTTCAAGGTGATCGAAGATGTAGATACTTGTGTTTGGTATTCTGTTCATAGTAATGGTTTTGAGAACTTGATTCTCTTTCAGGTTACTCATATCTGGATGCACTCCTAAATTGAGTAATGCTGACCGACCTCTCTCCATTTAGTTGAAATGCACTGGGGACAGCTACATGATTTGAATCTGGTTCTAATTAAATCAGTGCCTTTGTTTCTATATTGTATATATAATGATTCATATCTTAACAATGTTAAGGTATATGGAGTTGTCCGGCTTATGCTTAAAACCAGACTCTGGATGACTCGAGGCACGTTTCTGTAATGGCAGTTTATGGGTTATCCCGGGCTATGACGAGGGTTAACTTTCTACCATCTGGAAGATCAATGGTGATATTATTCTTGACTCGCCACAGTTTTAGTAAAATGGACATTTTCAGAAAACAGTAGAGGGAGTATGGTAGAACTGGAAGTGATTCAAGAACCGCAAACGATTACTGAAAATTTAATAGGACCTAAAGATTCAATCGGGTTTGATATTCCATTAGCCACTCCGCAGATATGGTGGATAACCTCAGGCACCCGAGAGATACTTCGGTATTCTCAAAGACGGTGACAAGGAGGTTCTTGTTTATACAGACTTTCCATTACTGCTGTTCTAGATTGTGAGACCCGGCAGGAGGATGAGTATAGCGTCGTTCTAAACTAGCTTTAGAAGTGCACGTGTATATGACTCTGCCAGAGGGTTGTTGTAGTCAATGGGTGCAGCGGAAGCATAGTGGACAAGTAGCTTATGTCTATTTATAAACTAAAGCAGATATAGCGGAGATAGATCATCTATTTTTGATGTGACAGTCATATGCTTTGACTTCATCAGAATATGAGATGGATCTGTTAAGAAGGTAGTAGGGTGTGATGTCCTGGTATTTGGATGACATGCACGTTGTAGGAAGTGGAATTCTTATACTACGATCGGTTATACTGTGGTTGTCACACAGTGGTTTCTCCACATAGGATATGGATATAACATCAGGCATTCTGGTTACTAGATCTATGGTTTTATATCTAGATTTGGGTAGTTTCTCAATCTGGGTATTTAGACAGTATTCTAAAGGTATTTAGAATAGACGACTCCTGGCATGGTGGTGTACCTGCAGGTGATGGAGTCACCCTCTCTAAAGGTGTCTTACAGACTAAAGAGGAGATGGTTGTGCATGATTGGCATATCACTTGTTTAGGCAATTGAGTCAATCATGAGATGTCAAGTACCACACTAGATGTTGTTTTTGCACTAATTGCAATAAGTTTATATATTAATCCAATCGTGGAGAAACGTTTGGAAGCAGCTTATAAACATAAGAGGATGTTCTAGGGATTTGGTAACGGCAGCCTCCTTCGGGAGACGGTTATCATTCCAAGCTTCCAAGGTGACCTGAATGACAGTGTGACTGTCAGAGTTATAGTTTTCCCTCTAACGAGGGGCAGTAGTTTGGACAGGTGGTCCAAGCGGGTACTGAGGAAGGCATGGCGCAGGAAACTGATTAAGTTCAGTGGACGATATAGTTTAAGAAGTTTGCTGGATTAGGAGTTCATTTATGAACTAGGTCGTATCAGATATCCAGACATATTCTAAGACAGGTATTGCTCATTTCGGGAGATGGCTTTCTCCGCGAACTTGAGATAAAAAGAGACATAGAAAGAAACATTGGAGCGAATCCACTCACTGAGGCTATTTCTCGAACGCAATAGTTTCACAAACAAGCTTTGTGAAACTGATTAGTAGAGAAGTTGGGTGTCGGTATCTCACGGGTTTTGAGTATGCGACACCGCAATAATCAGCCTTAAATGCAAGCGGTAGATCGTTGGCTATAGTGCCCTCAAGTCAATTATTGGATTGCAGGCACGTGATTGCAATGATTGAGGGGGGACCTATACCGGTAGGACAGTCTTACTCGAGATGATAGTATGCTATCTGGTTTGTCTTTATCATCGTGTAAATGCTTCAGGTGATATTACAGATCACTATTACATATTGATAGAGCCCATAGGATTCTTGCTTGACTACCAGCAGTATGATGGCGATCATATATGTGAGAGTTGGGTGTTCTATAAGCACATCCTTAAAGTGTACCTAGTCGTTGGAGTTTCGAGACTGGGCATCGATACTCCGAGAGTAGACTAGTGTACACGGATCGAGACCCCGACGAGGGGTGGTGGCCGGTCTCACAAGCTATTAGTGTCAGTTGCTTCACCTAAGATGTATACATATGCTCATTGGGTTATGAGTACACCGGACGGACTCGCCGGGAACATGCTAGTTGCTATTATACCGATTGCCAGATAGCAGTTCCCTGGTGACATGTGTTCATGTTAGTCTATCGACCTGAGATCGTCATTTGTCTCGTGTGAGTTCCTACTGTGCTTTGATTACTACCCTACCATGGCTCAAAGGAGTCGTGCAAACAGGTTTTAGTTGGCTAAAGTCCCGAGCCGCATGGAGGCAGTGAGCGGATCGTCAGGGGATTCGTCCCTCCCGGTATTGGGGGTTGATGTCGCGGTGTGCACGGGTGGCCATCGCCAGAAATCCTTGATCAAGGCAGTCAAGAATTACTGATTCGGATCAGTAGTTTCTCATGTGGTGATGGGCTTCATACCGACACTAAATATCGCGTTATTAGGGGTCTGACTTTATCCACCTCCCTAGACTCGATATGCGATACTCATAAACGAACGGACCGGACTGTACGGATATTGTCACTGTCAGGCTTAGTAGGGTTTCAGTATGAGTTTGCTCGTCGGCCTCCCTTTCGCTCAATACCTGGGTAGCCATTACGTACAACAAGTGCCACTGACGTGCTTGTGGTTAAACCCACTGCCAGCGTGTTGACGAGTCATTAGAGTCCCACACAGAGGGTTTCCCTGGTTTGGGCAAAACGTTGTAGAGGCCGTATGGTTTTATGGTAGGGTTTGGTCATATTCGTGCACTTATGTACGGATCATGATCGGACGGATAATGCTAGTGGGCTTTGGTTTAAGCCGGATCCTAGTATTATATTGTTGGATTACTTTCGTCTAGTTGTATTCGTATTCAGTCGGAATACGGATGCGGGTATGTATATACGGATGAGGGGTATTCTTGTAATTCCGTTACAAGAATTCTTTAGTTGATGCCATTTATTTTTTGGATTAAACATTTAGTTTAAATGTTTATTGTGGTGGAATGTGTTAGTGCAAGTCTTGGCCTTGAGCAATGACTCATGGTGTTGGGTCTTGTGTGATTTGTGTTGTGAGATATTTGTGAGTGGGTAGATTTTTTCTTGTGCTGGGATTTTTCTTTTCTTGCTCATCAAAAATACCTCACAACTCATGAACAAAAATAACATACACTTTTTCTTTGGTTTCTTTTTCTTTTGCCAAGTCTTGAGTTCACACTTCTTTCACCTATGGCATATTCTTCAACCTCCACCCATTCCATCTCATGAGTTGAGAATCCTTGAGTGTATTGAGACAAAATGTTCACATACAATCTCTACTTCATCTTGGGTATCTAGGCTAGCAAACTGGATGCCCGAGTTGCTTCGGTTTTGAAGCGGGAGCCCGTATTACTAATCCTCAATGTAGACCGTCTTCGACGAGGGAGACCGGAGATCGAACTTCATCGAGGCAGCCGTGAGGAACTTAGGGCAGAGGTTGAAGACCGAAAGACACGGATCGATCGGTATAACCTCTCCAAACTCTTTTTATAGAACTAGTATAGGGTTAATGGTATGATCCGTCGATTAGGGTTCCGTTAGTGCCGGGGTTTTAAAAGTTTTTGTTCCGTGTTTGGCCACGGATTGATGGCCGGGCGCTGCCGTAACCCTACAGCAATATCCAAGGTCCACGCTTTATTGGTGTACATGGACTCCATTTCGGATCGCGTAGCATCCAACCACTTATCAGAGTCCCTACTGATAATGGCCTGCTTGAAACTAGTAGGATCATCTTCTTCAAAGATGCAATTATAACATTTTGAAATATTTTAGATATTTAATTATTTTATCTATTTAATTAAAAAAATTTAATTTTTTTTAATAAAAAGACCTTTTAATATGTGGTAGACTAATTTAGTAAAGATTGTAGTTTGTTTATATAATAATAAGTGTCATGAGGGGTTTTGTGGTAAGTTTAATTCTTTGTGGAAATTGGATATTGTGTGAGGGATTTTATGTAAATGTGTTAGGCCATGGTTTAGATTAAGTCAAAACTCATCCATACCACAACTTAGGTTGAACCTCAAGCCTACACTTCATGCTTGCATGGATGCTTAGCACCTCTTCAAGGTGACACCTCCTCCTCCCTTTATCCATGTATATCTCCTTATTGGTTCAGTTATCACACAAATTATATGGAAAATACTTAGTTTAGAAATATCTCCACCCCACTTAAGAAAAGAAATGGAATTGAGAAGCTTGTGTTCTTAGGTTATCTTGACTCAATCCATCAAGCTATGCTTCTCATGATCTTGAGCATTCCTTGAGGAACTACTTCAGTTGATTCTTCAATTTGGTATAACTTCCAATCCTGCATATCTAAATTTTCAGTTTTGAACTGCTATATTTTAGTTAATCTATAACAAAATCAAGTAGTACAGTAGCCTTATAAATTAGACCTAGAATATACACAAGAAACACGAACCCATTCTATGGATTTTCGACCGGCGACTTTTCCCAAATTTCCGAGCTCGCCGGCTTTTGTATGGAGTTGGGTGTTGGTTTTTTTAAGGTAGCTCTCTGTTTGTATTTTAGGGTGTCTAGTATAGTTAATTTATGTTATATATTCAGTATATAGAATCTGGAAGCAAATTCCTGTTTTGGGGTTATAATTCTAAATACGATACGGATATTTCGTGTCACGATTCTGTTTTTCCTGATACGAACAGCGAAGGGTTAGATCAGGTTAGTATAAGTTTTAGATAGTTCACAATATTCGCACGTAGCATGTTTAGTATGTAAATCTTGAAGTTTCACGTTTTCGCCGTATCGGAGTTTAGCCGTTTCTTATATGAAAGTTAATTTCGATATTAGGTTCGACCGTGGGGACATCAGAGACCGCAAGGAAGGAAAAAGGATTGATGACATCTGATTAGATTCGACGTATTCAGGTGAGTAGATTAAACATCTACCGGGGGATTTTGTATGGATGGCGTAATATGCCCGTAACTAGAAGTTTGGCTAATAAATTTCCTTTGCATTGTGCATATGTTTAAAACTAAAAACTTCATCGTATGCATTCATATCTATAAAATTCTATTGTCTAACACTTGTTAGGTCACTGCACTAATTATCGATGAGTCATGTTGCACGCGTACATACCTACATATTACACTACACCTCATCGGTAATTGACATGTCACGTATCACTTAGAACTTGCCATGTCTTATATGATTCCCTTCATACCATAAGCATCATTATTAGTGTTTATTTGCATCATTGTTATTAATTGATACCTATCATGTCTTATTTTTTGTTGGATATATGTATGCCCCAGAGGCCATTATATGATAGTGGATGTATTTATACATGTATATATATATATATATATATTCAGTGTACATTCTTGCTCGTCATGAAAGTATGCTATCTGGTTCTTCTTTATTTGACATGTTGATTTGATCATGCTTTTATTCATTCACACATGTTGATAAAGCCTTGAGAATATTTGCTTGACTACTATGATTATGATGGAGATCATACTAGTGGGACATCTGTAGTTTATAAGCATATCCTGAAAAGTCCCTACTCGTAGGTGTATCGAGACGGGGCATCGATATACCAGAGTAGACTAGCGTATATGATACTTGACCCATATGATGGGCGATGGATGTTCCCACATCCATTGATGTTTGACATCGAGATCGTATACGGGTGCTCAGTGGTGACTGGGTACACTTGACGGACTCGCCGAGAACTCCTATATAGAATTATATCTATCGTCGGATAGCAGTTATCAGGTGACACTGGTACAGGTTAGTCTGTAGACCCGAGATTGTCATAGATTCTTGTGTGTTCTCCCACTGTCCTTTGATTACCACCCTACCACGGCTCTACTGAGTCGTGCAAACAGGTGACCGTTAGGTACAGTCCCGAGACACACGAAGGCGATGAGCGATAGGAGGGGTTTCGTCTCTCCCGGTATTGGGAGTTGATGCTGTACTGTGCTCGATTGGCTATATCAGTACGTCCCTGGCCAGGGCTGTTGAGATTTACTGATAAGTGTTATCAGTAGTTTCTCGATCTTTTATAGACTATCATCAGCACGACTTATTGAGTTATTGGGGTCGACGTTACCATCCCTACACTCGATATGCAGCATATCCGACAAAGAGACCGGACTGTACGGTAGTGTTGTCGGTTGGCTCGACGGAAGTTGTGACAGGTTCTCTTGTTTCCTTCTGATCGCTCAATACCCGGGTGGCCGTTACGTTTAGCTAACCGCTTGCGGCTTGGGGGTGCTTGATATGATCATCACCCACTGCCGGCGTATTGACGAGTCTTAGTGTCCCACAATGGAGTTACCTAGTCCAGGCGAAACGATATGGTGCGCATATAAGATATGCGAGTGGACCCGGTTAAAATGCGTGTATGAGATACCGTATATTAATCGGGCGGTTTGCTTTTGGTCAGGTCGTATGTGATATGACCGGTTTGCTAAATCATGTGTTGATTTATCATTGACCGTTAGTTTCTCACTTTAAACCCCTTCTTGTCTTTTTGTTGTATGCATACATGTATGCATTTATTCTCATTAATGCACATATGGATGTGCATGCACACATACATGCATACATAATTCTATCATGGTTGTTGGTATAGTGGATGGTGGCAATATAAGACTCACACCATTTATAAATATATGGATATTTCTTTTTTTTTGGAAAAGAAAAATGGAAATGGAAATTGTTATCATGGTTTAATAATTTATTCTTACACTAACCCTTTACTTTAACCATGATCCAAAATAAATATCTAGATATTTTATAACTATGGTTAAGAATGAGAAAGAGAAAATATATATATTTTCATTTCTCAATTTTAACACAAGCTTATCATTATCTTGAGCTCTTCATAAGCCATCATCTTTCTCCTCCTTTCTCTCTTGCTCTCTAGCTTTCACTTGTGAGCAAAAGAGTCATCAAGTTAGGGTTTTGAAGTGAGAAAAAAAACCACATCACCATTCTATAGTAGTCTTGCCCATTAGTGTAGAGTGTTAGCTTCTATTTCTTCTCTTGATCTAGTGGAGCATCAAGCTTGGACAAAGAGGACTCCGGGTGGATCGTCGTGGACCTAGAGGATCTTCAGCGAGCCTTTTCCGACCCTCAAGTAGCCAAGGAGTCTAGCGTAGGGAGCTACAAAGGTTGTACTCTCAAAACCCTAGCTTTTACTACTTGTGTTTGTGTTATAGTTTTGTTACCCTAGCTTTTCTAGCATGATCCTTAGGTTTGTTTCTCTAGCACCATATAAATTTTAAATATGGCATGCGTGATGCCACCAAACCCTTGTAGTGGTGATGTAGGAACCCCTTCATTTTTAAATTGTTATTAATTTTAGCACAAGATGTATTGGATTTGAGAATTTCTGGTTTTGAGTTTTATACACTATTAAGTTATATTCATTTGTTCTTCATGATTGATGAGTTACGTCCACCATGAGATGTCATTTTTATGTTTTGGATTTGCTCTGAACCGAGTGGAGGGGGATATACGGTTGCGGATTTATACGTAATCCAGACTGAGTGAGGGATATACAGTTGGATACATGGTGGACCCGGTCGAGACCGAGGGGCAGGAGAGCCGCATTTGAGGCGGGAAGCCTAGCAAGGATACTCGATACCGGAGATAGTTGTAAAACACGGTGGATATCTGGTGGATACAGACCGATGTTACTGATTGGCAGGATCGTTAGGGGAACGATGTCTGCTGAAATAGAAGATTTGTGTCGATGTTGGACATGGAAAATGAATCTTAAATTGGAAATGACCGATATTCAGTGATATTTGATGAGATTTCAGTATTGTATTATAAATTTGTTTAGTACATATTCATGTATCAATGTGATACCATACATCATGCTTATCTTGTCATTTTTACCATTATTCCGACATGCTTACAATATCAACCGTTAGATGTTAGTTTTGCTCACCGAGTTAGCAACTTACCCTCGTTGTTCCTTAGTTCCTTGCAGGAGACACGCGGACGCATAGCAGCAGTGCGGATCCACTTGTCAGCTTATATCGCTTATTTTGCTAGGTGGGTTACATATACTGTGACTGCCTATTTTTGATATATGTATTTTGGATCTACTATCACTCCATCAGACCTTGTATATTTGACTTAGAACGAAATATGTTTGTATATGTTTTGATTGAGTGAGATCGTTTAGTTGTGTTAAGTTATGCTTTACTTATGCATGAAATTCTTCGCTTGAGCGTCGTATGTTGCTGCCTATTGATTTCCGCTGTTGGCGTTAATTTGCTCCCAACTAGGGATGCAACTTATTCAAACAATTTGTAACTGCTTTTATTAACGATTAAAAAGGAGGTGCTGTCGAAATTTAAATGCTACAAATCAGTTGTTTAGATTTCATTCGTAAAAATCATTCGACATGCTACCTCATCCTTTTTACTTAAAAACTGAAATTTTCTTAATTCCGCAAATGGGTTTTGATCTTGGTTTCTGGCTTACTCAGATTGTGTCGGCATCTTTAGATGTCATACAATCTAAGTGCCGGTCACATCTGAATTTCGGGTCGTGACAGCAATCCTCTCGATCCCCGTTTATGAGAAAACCATAGTATCTCTCGGGCGGATGAGAAATCCTACTAGATCTGCAGAGTGGCCGAGGCTCGTCATGGGTTATTGAATCTTGCGGTTCTACAAAATCTTTAGTTATAGTTTTTCCCTCTGGAATTTCTTCAAGTTCTACCGCGCTCCTACAAATTTCTTTTGCCAGAAATTCCTTCTCTAAAAAGACGGTGTGGCGAGAAACAAACACCTTCTGTTCCTCGGTGTGGTAAAAAAGATATCCCATCGAATGTTTAGGATATCCTACAAACTTACACAAATCTGATCGTGCCTCGAGTTTGTCCAGGTTCGGCTTCACTACATAAGCTGGACATCCCCATACCTTAACAAAATTAAGGTATTGTCTTTTCCCTTCCCATATTTCATATGGGGTGGTACGCACGGATTTGGTCGGAACCCTATTCAATAAATATGCAGCAGAGTCTAGCATATATCCCTACAATGAAAGAGGCAACTCGGCGTTACTCATCATGGAGCGAACCATGTCCAATAGGGTACGGTTCTTCCGCTCCGATACGCCGTTGTGCTGTGGTGTATACGGAGGAGTAAGCTGAGAGAGAATTCCATTCTCTTTTAGGTATTCTAGGAATTCCGTGCTTAAGTACTCCCCTCCTCCATCAGATCGGAGGATCTTGATACTTTTTCCAGTCTGGTTCTCTACTTCATTTCTGAATTCCTTGAATTTCTCAAAATCTTTAGATTTGTGTTTCATAAGATACGCATATCTGAACCTAGAGAGATCATCAGTGAATGTGATGAAGTACGAGAACCCACCCCTTGCATGTATAGACATTGGACAACATACATCACTGTGTATGAGTCCCAAGAGCTCTGCTGCTCTTTCTCCGTATCCGATGAATGGAGATTTGGTCATTTTTCCTCTGAGACAAGACTGACAAGTTTCATAAGATAAAAATTCGAACGTGTTCTAATATCCATCTTTATGCAACTTACTCAGTTTTCTCTCTCCGATATGACCAAGTCTACAATGCCACAAGTAGGATTCGTTCACTTCTGAACTCTTCCTCTTGTGCCTGTTTTGTATATTGAGAACTGTGTTTTGATTTAGAACATAGATACCATTGCACAATATACCTTCTGCAACCAATACCTGATTAAGGTAAATGTTCATGATATTTCTATCAAGAACAAAGTTATATCCATCTTTATCAAGTAAAGAAACTGATATGATGTTGCAAACCATAAAAGTTATATAGTAGCAATTGTTCAAAATCATAGTATTGCCATTTGACAATGTTAGGTGATATTCACCGACGGCAGAAGCATCAACTTATGCTCCGTTCCGTACTCTGAGGGACATATCACTTGGTCCAACCATCCTACTTTTTCTCAGTCCCCATAATAAATTACAGATGTGAGATCCTGATCCGGTATCGAGTACCCATGAGGTAGGAACGACCGAAAAATAGTTTTCAATAACAAGAATACCTGAAGAAGACGCAAAAGTATGCTTCTTCTTCGATGGGGTCATCAAGGAATTTATGCAATCCTCTTTCCTCTGCTCATACTCATGACCGCTGTCATAAGTTAGAGCCAAATTGACGTTCCACAACCCCTAATAAGAATTCGGTTCGGTCAAGCAATACATTTTATTATCTTGTTTAAGGCATGAAGTGGTTGCTTCCTGGAGAGAGAGAGAAAAGAAACACTCAGCGTGCGCTCTTGCAAGATTAGATTGGTTATTAGTTTATCTAATCTAGATGGCTCCCACTGTTTCCTCGAATTCTTCTTCAAACCTTAAAAGAAGAATTAGTTGGGATTAATCACACGTCACAATACTTTCTTAATCTTTCGGCCAGATTAGTGTCGGTACTTCTAGGGAGGTTTTCCAACGCTTTCGCGAAGTTACTTAATTATATAATCTCTTTTCCCTAGAGGTGTAGCCCCGTTAACACCGTTCTAGACACGTACTTGGTTTATAGCATTGATTGTTAAGTGCAATAATTTCCCAGGAGTAATCCTACTCAACAGTAGGATCGGGATCTAACTATCATTGCGTGATAAACTAGATGGAAGCCACTCTAGTCACCACACTCCAGAAGGTATGCGGCACTAGCAACTTTGTTGTATTTTTGAAACCCCCGATGTTGTTTTTGCCCCAGGCGTTTTATGACCTTGACGGATGCCAACAAATCATAAAGCGTAAGTCAAGTTCTACCCGTCATTGTCTTTTTTAATTTAGACCCACCCGTACTCGCCCTTGATGGATGCCAATAAGGCTGTACGACTGTTCTAAATTAATGCATCTCAATACTACAAATAAGTATTATTCAGCTACCGTACACTATGCCTTGAGGTGTGCCAACAAACACAACACGAATACTAAATACTACTTATCTGAAATGACGGAGGGCTACGACTGGGTTTTAGCGGAAAACCCTTTAACATAATGAACTTGATATGTTTGAAGGAACCTGAGCAGTTTTGACAAGGAGTGGTTTAGGCTCCGCTTTTGAAAACTTGTGGTTTTGAAAAAAAGACCGAGTAATCTATAGTATAATCTTTTACTCAAGAGGTCACTCCCCGCGAAGGGATCTCGGCTCTTGCCTCCTGGAATGAGGTGCTGGATATTCACAACTGAATACCACTATGCAAAGCAAAAGAATATAACTATAGTTTTTCGAAATTTGTTCCAACAACATCTTTTAGGTTTCTTTTTTTGCATTAATAAAAATTAATGCGCTCCCATCAATTAATCTTATCACACCACAGAAGAACAAAAATATAATGTACGTATATGCAATCCGCATTCGCCACTGGGCCTCGTCATCACCCATTAGGTTACTTAACTAACGACAGAGCGGGGGCTTGACTAGCGCGGGTGCAAAACATATACAACATCTACTAGTATATATATATAAATATATATAATATTCGTCCCAGGTATGATAATAGCAACAATACAAAATCTCAGGAAGCAACACAGAATGGTGGATAATCATCGAGCCCCAGGTTTCATTTGAGCCGCAAATGAGACCCGACGTTCCCGGTCTTGTGGATAGTCCGTGTAATGGAAACCTGGACCCTTACGAGCGCAACAAGTTATCGGCTAATTCCAGAAGTGAGGCAACCCCAATCAACAAAATGAATTGGCCACCCATCACCTCACGGGACCCGGTAACTTGAGTGTCCCCCCGTGGGTCACACCTATACTCTCTACGAGTGCGGCGAATAGCCCGCCAATTGTAGAGTGAAGCTCCCTCCGTCTCAACGTCATGAGATGCGGGCTTGTTGCCCTCTAGAACCCGGCTATTCTTGCACTCCACCGTGGGGTAGTTCTAGTACAGAAAATAAAAATATGTACAAAGGTGAAATCGACCTCAACCTGGTCGTGCCCCAATAAAATAATATACAACACGAAAGAAACGGTTGTCCACATGTCAGATGCTCGCCTCGCAATAACAAATGTACAAATGAATATAAACTATACTAAACCATTGCACCATAAGCTATCTACCACGACAATCCAACCACAATATCGGCACAATCACAAAATATCAACGTGAATGTCATGTTCCCAAACCCGTCTAAAAGAATATATAGCAGATAGACGGGATATACCGATCAAATGACATTCACGGTCACAGATGCTAAACTAAGTACTGATAATCATACGTATTTTAAAATTTCGATCGACTAAACTTTTCCAAATAGGCCCCAAGTGCTAAACCAGTACTCAAACAAATCTGGGCTCAAGAACTAAATATCCCAGAAACCATAATTCCAACAAATAGAGCAACTGTAGAAATTTTGAGCACAGAAGCCCAACTTTGGCCGCGGAACCGCCGCAAACAAGCATGTTTGGCGGCGCTTCCGCGGCAGAGTTGAGGGCTCATGGTCTTAAATTTCTTGTTTTGCTCTAAAAAACCCTGCATGGATTTTTGATACACTGAAAATGATTTTTCGACCACTTTAAAAATTCGACAGATACTACGTATTTGGAATTACGGTTTCGAAAATTTTGGTCGATCGATATTTCAAACACATTAGAACTAGCTAGTATGGGTTTATGGGGTGGCTCTGATACCATGTTGGGTTATCCTAACGCCAAAGCCCTCAAACGTGGTTGTTTGCGGAACAATTTTTTTTTCGGAGTTTCAAAACGGCGCTAGAATAACCCAATTAAAACGGATCTTTCCATAAACCTAACTAGCTAAACTAGAAGTGCTATCTACTATGATAAGAAAGTCTCACCAAACGATCCGTGTCCTTCGGTCTTCTTTCTTCATCGTGTGCTCCTAGTGGCCACCTTGAACATGGTTGATCTTCTTTTCCCGCTCCATCGGTTCTCCGAGATCGAGCTTGTTCTTCGGTCCTCCTTTGTCGTAGATGATCCACCTAAGGGATGTAATCTATGGCTCTAGCTCCTAACTAAGTATCAATAGGAGCAACTAGAGAACTTGGGTTGCTAATCCAAGTTGTCTAGGATGTAGTGTGGAGTTCTATGTGTTCTACTATCACTATTTTGTCTCTTCTCTTGTTTCTCAACACATGAGAGTGTAGAGAAGAGGAAGATAATGAAGGTGGAGGATCTCAAGAGAAGGGGAGGAGAGTTATGCAAATGGTGAGAGAAAGGATGAAAATGAGCAAGAATGTGAGAGAAATTCAATCACAATGGTTTTTGTGTATGAATTTCTATGAATAAACAAGTGTAGCCATGCTTCAATAGTTCCACAAATGAATAAAGAATTCATTTGTCAACTATTGAAGTCATGGCTCTCACGATACTCCCTCTCCTTTAATTTCCAACTCATTTCCATTTATCAATAAATAGAAAAATCCATGATGAGGTGTCCACCTTCTAGAATTTTATCTGTAATAAAATACGGATTACAGTCCACTGTATATATACATACCCGCATTCGGATAAAAGCACGAATGCCCAAAGAGATAGAATAACAAGAAGAACCTAATTCTAGAATATACATATCGAAATACATATATGTAAATTATCAAATCAATACCCGATTTAATAATCCGGATCAGTCCTGAGCCGGCTAGTATTACCAACTGTCCGATCAAATGTCCGGGTACAAAGTACATCAATGGATCGGAACCCTGCACGTATCCAATATGGCTACTACATCATTTACCCTGAACCAGGGAAACCCTCTGTGTAAGACTCTAAAGACTCGACAGTACGCCGGCAGTAAGTTACTGGATAAATCCATAACCACAAGCATATCAGCGGCACTAGCTGTAGGGTTACGCCAGCGCCCCGACCATCAATCCATGGCCAAACGCGGAACAAAAACTTTTAAAACCTGGCGCTAACGGAACCTGATTCCCAGATCGAACCATTAACCATATACTAGTTAACAGTAAAAGGAGTTTAGAGAGGTTATACCGATCGATCCGTGTCCTTCGGTCTTCAACCTCTGTCTCAAGCTCCTCGCGGCTTCCTCGATCAAGTTCGGTCTCTGGTCTCCTTCGTCGAAGACGATCCATGTCGAGGATTAGTAATACGGGCTCTCGCCTCAAAACCGTAGCAACTCGGGCATCCAGTTTGCTAGCCTAGATACCCAAGGTGAAGTAGAGATAGTGTGTGAATAGTTTGTCTCAAAATACCCAAGGATTTCGGTGGAGGTGATGAAGTTGCCATTAGAGAAGAGAAGTGTGAGGCATAGGTTTGTGGCTTGTGAGGAAATGAGCTCAAGGAACAATTGGCCAAGTAAGAAAAGACTCTCTGTGGTTTAATGAAGTGGTGAGGTATATTGTCCAAGCAACTCAAGAATTTCCTGCACCCATAACAGCCACGAAATTAACCCAGCACAAGAAAAAAAATCTCACAAAATATCTCACCCACTCACACAAATATCCAAAGCAAAATAAAAACCATCAATGCACAAAGATGACTCATCCAAAGCACTCACCAATGCCCACGAATTTCCAGTCACAAAAAATTCCCAGCACAAGGAATCAGCCAAAAAATCATGACTCACACTTCAAAAAAAAACTTTAAACTAAATGTTTAAACAAAAAAGAGAATGGCAACTTCTAAAGTAATCTCATAAGGAATTACAAGATTACCCCTCATCCATATATACATACCGGCATCCGTATTCCGAATGAATACGAATACAACGAGACGAAAATAATCCAACGATATAATACTAAGATCCAGCTTAAACCAAAGCTTACAAGTATTATCTGTTGGATCATGATCCGTGCACAAGTGCACATATATGATCGAACCCTTCCATAAAACCAAACAGCCTCTACAACGTTTCTTCCGAACTAGGGAAACCCTCTGTGTGGGACTCTAAAGACTCGTCAATACGCTGGCAGTGGGTTTAACCACAAGCACGTCAGTGGGACTAGCTGTACGTAATGGCTGCCCAGGTATTGAGCGAAAGGGAAGCCGGCGAGCAAACTCATCTTGAAACCCTACTGAGCCTGACAGTGACAATATCCGTAAAGTCTGGTCCGTTCGTCTATGAGTATCGTATATCGAGTCTATGGGGTGGATAAAGTCAGACCCCTAATAACTTGACATTTAATGTCGGTATGAAGCCTATCACCAACTGAGCAACTATCGATCCTAGATCGGTAATTCTCGTTTACCCCGGCCAAGGATTTCTGGTGATGGCCACCCGTGCACTCCACGACATCAACCCCCAATACCGGGAGAGACGAATCCCCTGACGATCCGCTCACTGCCTCTATGTGGCTCGGGACTGTACCCAACTAAAACCTATTTGCACGACTCCTTTGAGCCGTGGTAGGGTAGTAATCAAAGCACAATGGGAACTCACACGAGACAAATGATGATCTCAGGTCGATAGACTAAACTGTACACATGTCACCAGGGAACTGCTATCTGACAATAGCTATAATACCAACTAGCATGTTCCCGGCGAGTCCGTCTGGTGTACTCATAACCCCAATGAGCACCTGTATACATCTTAGGTGAACCAACTGACACAATTGGCTTATGAGACCGGCCACCGCCCCTCATCGGGGTCTCGATCCGTATACACTAGTCTACTCTCGGAGTATCGATGCCCAGTCTCGAAACTCCCACGACTAGGGACACTTTAATGATGCGCTTATAGACCACCCAACTTTCACGTATATGATCGCCATCATATTGCTGGTAGTCAAGCAACAATCCTATAGGCTCTATCAACATGTAATAGTGATCTGTAATGTCACCTGAAGCATGTACACGATGATAAAGACAAACCAGATAGCATACTATCATCACAAGTAAGACTGTTCTACCGGTATAGGTCCTCCCTCAATCATTGCAATCACATGCCTGCGATCCAATAATTGACTTGAGGGAACTATAGTCAACACTAGCTGTACGTAACAGCTACCCTGGTACCTGTCGAAAAGGAAGGCCGACGAGCAAACGCATCCGGATCCCTACTGAGCCTATCTGTGACAATCTCCATACAGTCCGGTCTCTTCGTCTGAGAGTATCGCATACCGGGTCTAGAGGTTGGTAAATGTCAGACCCTAATAACCCGATAATTCGTGCTGATGCGGCTAAAAACCAATCCGGGAAACTACTGATCAGCCTATCAGTAAATCCCAACTGCCTTGGCCAAGGTCTTATAGTCCTGACCAATCGAACACAGTGCGATATCGACTCTCTATACCAGGAGAGACAAATCCCCGACAATCGCTCACTCCCACCATATGGCTCGGGACTGTTCCCAACCAAAACCTGTTTGCACGACTCAGTAGAGTCATGGTAGGGTAATGATCAAAGCACAGTAGGAATTCAAACGAGACAAATGACGATCTCATGTCTAAAGACTAACATGTACTCATATCACCTGAGAACATCCACCTGACGATAGGTATAGTACCATTTGGAAGTTCTCGCCGAGTCCGTCCGGTGTACTCACACCTAGTGAGTACCTGTATACGATCTTAGGTGCGAAAGACTAATGGTTGCGGGACCGTACTATCGCCCTTCGTCTGGGTCTAGAAACGTATACGCTAGTCTACTCCTGAATATCGATGCCCAGTCTCGATACTCCCACGACTAGGGACAATTTAAGGATGTGCGTACCGACTACCCAACTCCCATAAGTATGATCGCCATCACAACACAGGTAGTCTAGCAATGATCCTACGGGCTTTATCAACATGTATGAATGATACGTAATAGCAAGTAAAACATATGCATATGTTAAGATAAAGACAAACCAGATAGCATACTATCATATCGAGCAAGACTGTCCTGTACATATATATGTCCAAGTATCCACATGTATACATATACAATAATGACCTCTAGAGCATACATATCCAACAAGTTCCTCCGGTGAGGAACAGCCGGTGACCCGGACGTCGACGCATCCCGTCCAACTAGAAAATAAACATTGACGATAAAAGTAAATGAAGTTTATGGTTATTCTTAGAGGATATGTAAAATGAAGAAACTAATTTTCATAAAAATAAAGGCCGACTACATCCACAAAAAAGGGTAAAACTAATTAAGAGCTTAAATCATTTGCATTTGGGCCATTTGGATAGGCTACTACTGACCAAGTCATCGTCTCTTTTGTGAAAAAAGATTTTATCTTTAAGAATACCAACCTGCAGACTGTGCGGAGGGTACAGAAGTGGCGGGAGTGGCATCTGCGCAAGATATGGATGCATCACTTACAATTAGACAATTAATAATAGATTATATAAGTAATTGCAAAAAGAATATATGTATATCTACAATATAACAATCTAAATTGATATGCATGCAATATAGGATATATAAACATACCTACAGATGCGGTGGTGGCCTCTGCCTGGGATGTGGAGGCACCATCTACAGCTAGACAATCAAAAATTGATTATATAAGTAATTGCAAAAGGAATGTGTGTATATCTATAATATAATATTCTAAATCAATATGCATGAAATATAGGATATATAAACATACATGCAAATGTGGTAGTGACATCTGCCTCTGATGTGGACACACCATCTACTGCTAGACAATTAAAAATTGACTATATAAGTAACTTTAAAATAAATATGTGTGTATACCTATAATATTACATTCGAAATGAGTATGCGTGCAATATACCTGGAGGTGTGGAAAAGTCCACACGGAAGGAATCATCCGAAGGGGATACGGATTGGCGTGCAAGACCAGCCCTCTAGATCTCCCTACGCAACTTCCCGGGTGGCAAAATCGCTCTGCCTCTGCCTCTGCCGCTACCTCGGCTGGTGCTCCTGCCGCCCCTCGCTGATCCTGGCATCGTCATAAGACCTAGATAAAAATACAATCATTACATATGCATGCAATATATGTATAGATCGTAAAAATGTGAAGTAATAATATAACATAACTGATAACCTTTTTCATTTCGTAGACGCATTAGATATATCTACTTGGATTTCATCATCGATATCATTCCTAACCCATGTAACTTCACGATCAGTTGAAGATTGCCCGTCTTTGGAGACAGACGGTCGGAGCACTCTAAGTCTTCTCTTTTCTTCATCCTCATCGCTGTCCTCAATACGATCCTCGAATTCTGGGACATCGTAAACATCCCTGGGTTTCCAACGGTATACGACACTCCATCCCGGATGCTTCAAGCACTGTGAGTAGTATACTTGAAACGCTTATTGCGGAAAGATAAATGGATCGTTCTGACCGTAAAATCGAAGTGTGTTTACACTAGTCAATCCATATTCATCTTTCTAAGTCTCGAGATTGTTTCTCCACTTATCCGTATCGGTTCGTGTATTGTACCAAATACACTGAAATATATAAAACGGTTCAAATCGTACAGGATATTGGATGCCAAGTATGCAATTTAAGTATCCATAATAAATCATACCATCCGATCCTACGGTCGCAATCCCACTATTCTGAGTGGTTCGAGATGTTTTTATGTCCTTAACTTCAAATTTGTATCCAAGGACACCGAATCCTTTATAGTATGCAACCTCCATGCTAGGAAACTGAGCTAAACTTCCTGAATCTCTCTCTAATGATACAAACAAGTTCGGATCGTGGATCTGACAAAACAAATTTTTATGGCAAATACATAACGATATAAGTTTATATTAATACTGGTCACAATAACATGTTATTCAAATAACTTACATGATCCGTAACCCAATCGCAAAAGTTATTCTGATGATATTTTTCCAATCGTTCATCATTCCAATCAGGATGCCCCTAACGTACCTTATTAATATCAATTCTGTTCTCAACAATAAATTATGACATCAATATTTTATCATTTCACACACACACACACAAACACACACAAATATAACAATTAATCCAAAAAAAACTTACTCTCTAATTTTTTCAAGACATACACTATTGAGTAGGATAAACCGATATATCTTATTAATAAACATGGGGTCTACTATCTTATAATCAGTTTTACCATATGGCCCGTCCTGAATTCTCCGAGGTCGATTGGGTTTCGTTTCAATATTCTCGTCCAGATAGCGGGAACAAAATATGATTACTTCATCTAAAAGATAACCTTGCAAGATAGAACTCTTTGGTCGATTTCTATTGCGTATATACTTTTTTAGAGTGTAGGGGTACCTAAAGAAAAATATGTTAAATAAATAAATATGGGCATATAAGACAACAATAATTTTACAAAATGCGTGAAACGAAAAATTCAACATATCTTTCAACGGGATACATCCATTGATATTGTACCGGTCCGGCAAACTTAGCCTCGGTTGCAAGATGAACCGTCAGGTGTATTATGATATCAAAGAACACCGGCGGGAATATATGCTTAATCTTGCAAAGTATCAAGAAAATAGAATTTTTTAGATTCTCTAGCGTCACAACATCTAAGGTTTTAATGCACAATTCCCTAAAAAAGCAACAAAGGTCATTGATTACTAGACAAACCGATTCAGGAAGGGAAGTCATGGGGGCTAATGGGAAAAGGTGCTCCATAATAACATGATGATTATGACTTTTTAGCCCATCGATCTTGCCTTTCACAATCTATATATTTTTGCTAAATGATCCTGAGAAATCTGTGAGAACTTTCAAATCATACAACACCTGAACCTTTTCTTCTCCGGTGGTGACATATGATACGCGGTATTAGAAAGTACAAATTTATCTAGTTTACCCGCTATCGGTTTAGGATTCATTTCACTTCTAATTTTCCAGTCCTGAAGATCCATCCGTGCACGGAGGTTTCCTTTCGATTTTCCATCTTTACAAAGAAACGATTTAAGTATGTGCTCGGATACTCGCTTCTCTATGTGCATGACGTACAAACAATGACGCACTAAATTTGTTGACCAGTACGGAATCTCGTAGAAAAAGCTTAACTTGTTCCAGTATGGTGGTTTGTCCTGTTTTGCCGGATCTATTTCGAAAGTCACGTTATTGTAACCATCCTATTGAGTAATCACGTCCTCTCCGGACAATGAGCCCGGAGGCTCAAGAAGCTCCCGATAACCATTAAAGTGAGTATTGTCTAACCTGTAGGGATGATCTAGTGGCAGGAAACGCCGATGACCGTAATAACAAACCTTCCTGCTAAAATTCAACCATTTCGATATTGTATCTTGATAGCAGTAAGGGCATCCTTTGTGACCATGTACGGACCAACTTGATAGCATTCTATATGCAAGAAAGTTATTAATTGTCCACATTAAAGCCGCACACATCGTGAAAGTTGTATCTTATTGGATATAGTGCTCTCAAGTAAATTATTGTGATTGCAAGTATGTAATTATGATAATTGAACGAGGACCTATACAGGTATAACAGTCTTACTCGAGATGATAGTATGCTATCTAGTTTGTCTTCATCATTGATGAAGCCCGTAAGATTGTAGCTTGACAATCAACATTATGATGGCGATCATATATATAGGAGCTGGGTTGTACATAAGTACATCCTTAAATGTCCTTAGTCGTTGGAGTATCGAGACTGGACATCGATATTCCGGAGTAGACTAGTGTGTATGTTTCTAGACCCCGACGAGGGACGGAGGACGGTCTCACAAGCCATTGGTGTTGTGTCACCTATGATAGTATACAAGTGCTTACTAGTGGTGAGTACACCGGACAGATTCGCTGAGAACTTCTAGATGGTATTATATCTATCGTCAAATGGAAGTTCTCAGGTGGCATGAGTACAGGTTAGTTCTAGTTGGGTAACGGCAGCGCCCCGGCCATCAAACCGTGGCCAAATGCGCAACAAAAATTTACTAAACTGGCGCTACCACAACCCGATGCCAGGATCTACCCTAAACCCTATACTAGCAAGCTATAAAATGAGTTAGGAGTTGTTATACCGAATGAGCCAAGTCCTTCGGGTCTTCAACCATTATCCTAAGCTCCTAGTGGTCGCTGATCGAGTTTGGTTGCCGGTCTTCCTCCATCTATGATGATCCACCTGAGGGAAACGGCGCAAGCTTCAAGCGAGGCAACCGACGCTACAAGGTTGCTAGCAATGGAGAGTGGAGGTGTAGGATTATCTCACTATAATTTTCTCTCATCACAAATGCTCAAAGGAGCAACCATAGAAGATGAAGAGGATGTGAGGAAACCAAGTGGCATGAGCAACTAAAGAAAGTGCTAAGTCTCCAAGTGAGAGTGAGAATGAGAATTTGGTGAAGCAAGTGAAGAAAATCAAATGAGCAAGCTGTCTCAAGTGTGATGGCAGCCCCCCTTCTCAATCATCCAATAAAAATATCTCTTTTCATTTTACAGTAAAAAAATGAGTGTCATGCCTCTCTACATGCTCAAGCTCATGCTCATGCCAACTCACCGTCCACCCCATTTCTATAATTTATTTTCTAAAAAGAAAATCAATAATTAGGTGGCCATCTTCTAGAAGCTATTTCGTATAAATACGGAATACTTCCCGGTACACCTATCGAAATACATATACGCGTATTCGTACAAAAATACAAATAGTCAAGAGAGAAAATGAATAGTGAACAATAATACTAGAATACATATATATATAAATTATTAAATCAAAACCTGATTTAATAATCCGGCTTAATCCTAAGCCGCTAGTATTATCAACCGTCCGATTAAAGTCTGTGCAGCCTGTACACATATTTAATCGGACACCTGTATGTACTAACATACGTCATCTACACCATATCGCCTGAACCATGAAAACCCTCTGTGTGGGACTCTAAAGACTTGTCAATACGCTGGCAGTGGGTTTAACCACAAGCACGCCAGTGGCACTAGCTGTACGTAACGGCTACCCAGGTATTGAGCGAAAGGAAGGCCGACGAGCAAACTCATCCAAACCTTACTGATCCTAACTGCGACAATCTTCGTACCGTACGGTCTAATCATCTAAGAGTATCTTATATCGATTCTACGGGGTGGATAAAGTCAGATCCCCTAATAACGCGTTAATTCGTGTCGGTATGAAACCTATCACCACCTGAGAAACTATCGATCCTTGATCGGTAATTCTCATCCACCCCGGCCGAGGATTTCTGGTGATGGACACCCGTGCACAACGCGACATCAACCCCCAACACCGGAAGAGATGAATCCCCGACGATCCGCTCACTGCCTCCATGTGGCTCGGGACTGTACCCAACTAAAACCTGTTTGCACGACTCCTTTGAGTCGTGGTAGGGTAGTAATCAAAGCATAATGAGAACTCACATGAGACAAATGACGATCTCAGGTCGACAGACTAACCTGTACACATGTCACCAGGGAACTGCCATATGATAATAGGTATAACACCCACTAGCAGGTTCCGGGCGAGTCCATCCAGTGTACTCATAACCCAATGAGCACCTGTATACTATCTTAGGTGAACAAACTAACACCAATGGCTTGTGAGACCGGGCCACCGCCCCTCGTCGGGGTCTTGATCAATATACACTAGTCTACTCTGGAGTATCGATGCCCAGTCTCGAAACTCCCACGACTAGGGACATTTAAGGATGTGCTTATAGACCACCCAGTTCCCACGTATATGATCGCCATCATAATGCTGGTAGTCAAGCAAGAATCCAATGGGCTCTATCAACATGTAACAGCGATCTGTAATACCACCTAATGCACATGATGATAAAGACAAACCAGATAGTATACTATCATCTCGAGTAAGACTATTTTACCGGTATAGGTTCTCTCTCAATCATCACAATCGCGTGCCTGCGATTCAATAATTTACTTGAGGGCACTATAGCCAACAATCTCCCACTTGCACTTAAGGCTAATTATTGCAGTGTCGCATACTCACAGCCCGTGCGATACCGAACACCCAACTTCTCTACTAATCAATCTCGCAAATCCCGTTTGCGAAACTAATGTGTTCGAGAGATAGCTTCAGTGAGTGGATCCGCTCCGATATTACTTTCTGTATCTCTCTATATCTCAACTTCGCGGAGAAATCCATCTCCCGAAATGAGCAATACCTGTCTTAGAATTTGTCTGGATATTTGATGAGACGCAGTTCACAAGTGAACTCCAAATCCAGCAAACTTTTTAGACTGTATCATCCACTGAATTTAAGCAGTATCCTGCGCCATGCCTGCCTCAGTATCCTCTTCGACCACTTGTCCAACATACTGTCCCTCAAAAGAGGGAAAACTATAACTCTGACAGCCACTCTGTCATCCAGGTCATCTTGGAAGCCTGAAATGATAACCATCTCCTGAAGGAGGCTGCCATTACCATATTCTAAGAACATCCACTTATGTTCATAAATGCTTCCCAATATTTCTCCAGGATTGGATTAATATATATATATATATATATGCTTATTGCAGCTATTGCAAAAGCAATATCTGGTGTGCTACTTGACATTTCATGATTAACTTAATTGACTAAGCAAGTGATATGCTAATCATGCAGATCCCTTTCCTCATCAGTCTCAAAGACATCTTTTTAGAGAGGGCGACTCTATCATCTGCGGGTACACCACCACGCCAGAAGTCGTCCATTCTAAAACACCTTTAGAATAGTGTCAAAGTACCTAAATTGGGAAACTTCCTAAATCTAGATCTAAAACCATAGATCTAGTAACCAGAAAACCTGATATTTTATCCATATCCTGTGTGGAGAAAAGCCTTGTGACATCCACTATATAACCGATCGTAGTATAGGAAGATCTCTTCTTATCAAGAGTATGTCATCCAAATACCAGGACATCACTCCCTGCTACCTTCTTACCAGATCCTTATCCTATTCTGATGAAGTCAAAACCTATGACTGTCACATCAAAAATAGATGATCTATTTCAGCTATACTTGCTTTAGTCTAGAAATAGACATAAGTCACTTGCCCTTTATACTTCCGCTGTTCCTACTGACTACAACAACCCTATGGCAGAGTCATATACACGTGCACTTCTAAAGCTAGTTTAGAACGACGCTATAATCATTCTCCTGCCGGGTCTCATAGTCTAGAATAGCAGCAATGGTAAGTCTGGGTAAACAAGAACCTCCCTGTCATCGTCTTTGAGAAGACCGAAATACCTCTCGGGTGCCTGAGGTTACCCACCAAATCTGCGGAGTTGTTAATGGAATATCAAAACCAATTGAATCTTTAGGTTCTATTAAATTTTCAGTAATCGTTTGTGGTTCTGGAAACACTTCCAGTTCTACCATACTCCTATTTTTGTTTTCTGAAAAAATCCATTTTACTAAAACTGTGGCGAGTCAAGAAAAATATAACTATTGATCTTCCTGATGGTAGAAAGTTAACCCTCGTCAAAGCCCGGGATAACCCACAAACTGCCATTACTAAAACGTGCCTCGAGTTTATCCGGATTCTGGTTTTAAGTATTAGCCGGATAACTCCCGACACCTTAACATCGTTAAGATATAAACTGATTCTATATATATCCAATATAGAAACAAAAGCACTAATCTAATTGGAATCAGATTCAAAATCATGCAGCTGTCTCCAGTGCATATGAACCAAATGGAATGAGGCATATCAGCATTACTCATCAAGGAGTGCATCTATATATGAATAACCTGAAAGAGAAGCAAGTTCTAAAAACCATTACTATCAACGGAATACCAAACACAAGTATCTACATTTTCGACTAGCTCGAAGAATCCTGATACTTCCAACAAATGGTTCTCTACTTTCTTCTTATACCTATAACTTCTCAATATCTGGACCTTGCATTTCAATGAAATACTTGTCTAGAACTGGAGAAGTCATGAGTAAACTGAATATAGTACGAGTACCAACCTCTTTGTCCTAATGGACACCGGACAACATGCAATACTTTGTATAAGTCCACTGAGTTTAATAACTCAAACCCTGTGCGTCGTGGGTTGAAAACTGTACTATGGTTAAGAAGAATTACACCGCTGTTGAATGCACCTTACCTAATCACCAACTGATATAGGTAAATGTCATAGACATAATTTCAAAAAGTTATATCTCACTTTATAAAATAAACGTACAGATATATTAGTTTGAAATTGGTGCATAACAACGGATATTCTAAACTAAATATTTGCCATTCGGCAAAAACCAGATGATTTTCTCAAATATCGCCAATTATAATGAATTCCGATATAATGGGGATCTAATCACCCAATTCCCAATATCTTACTCCCACTCACCATCTGTAACACCATACAGATGTGAGAAACTGATCTGGTACATACATACTCTGGAGTTAGATTCCAATTGGGAAAACAGTTTTCAATTAACATCGCACAGTCGGACTGAAACATGAAAATGTTTCGAAAGGGTTAACCTGGTATTCCTAGTAACGCCTCTTCCACTATCATGATTCATGACAGTAACCATATACTTACCTGCCCTCACTTCAATCTCTTTATTATGTCTTTACTTATTACCTTCTGTACACCTTCTTTATGCTAATTGGTTTTCTTCCTTCCCTACCCTTCGGCACCAGCCTAAGGTTTGGAAGAAGACTATCCAATAAGCGTAATAGGTGTGCACTCCTTATGCTAGGAGCCCTCGCAACCTGAGAGAAGGTAATGGGAAAAGACATCTGAATAATCCTATTCTATTTCTCTTAAACCGGAAACCAACCTAGAATCTGGAACGAATTCCTTCGAGTTCGTATGTAACTATACGATGGCATGTCCAAGCATTATGGACATTCGTAGTGATACGAAGTATTCTAGAAAAATCCAAAGTGGATGTGGGAGTGGAAGAGGTATACACTGTTTTGTCATGAATGATAGCAGTCGCAATTTTCTTTTCCGTTATTCTAATCTCTTTATATGTCTTTACTTATTACCTTCTGTATACCACCTTTAGGCTAATTGGTTTTCTTCCTTCCTCACCTTTCGGCACCTGCCTATGGTCTGGAGGAAGACTATCCAATAAGCTCAATAAGTGTATCCTCTCCTAATCTTAGGAGCCCTCACAACCTGAGAGAAGGTAAAGGGAAAAGGCAACCGAATAATCATATTCAATCTCTCCAGAACAAGAATCCATCCTAGAATCTGGAACAAGTTCCTTCGAGATTGTATGTCACTATACGATGGATTTATCCAATAGGAGTGGATGTTCGTAGTGATACAGGGTGTTCTGGAGAAACGCAAAGGTGATATAGAAGTGGCAATGATATATGCGACATCCTGACATTCCAAAAATCCAAAATGTTTTAAGAAGGTTCGGTTAACTTGGTTCATGAGTTTTAGTCAAGGGTCGGGCAATGGTCGCTGCCAAAGAGAGATAGAAAAGAAGCACTCAGCGTGCACTCTAACCTAGATCAGAATGGTTAATCACTTTATCTAATCAGGATGGCTCCCACTGCATCCTCGAATTCTCCTCCAAACCCAAAAGGAGAATTGGTCGGGATCATCTAAAATCACCCGAGGAGTAATCCTACTCATTAGTGGGAATCAGGATCCAACTATCATCGCATGATAACTTGATGGAAACCACTCAAGTCCCCACACTCCAGAAGGTATGCGCATGCCTGGCAAATTTCCTGTATGTTTGAAACTCCCAATGTGATTTTTACCCCTAGAACCCAAGTGACCTTGATAATGCCAACATATCAAAGAGTCCTACTCAAGTTCAACCCGTCATTATCTTGATTGCGTTAAACCTACCCGTATGAGTCCTTGACAAGGCCAACATAACCGTACGACTGTCCTAACCAATCCACATATTCATGCGACAGAAAAGCATTACAGAGCTACCGAACACTATGCCTCGGCAATGCACGACATACGTAGCACGAATACTAAGCAATACTAATCTGAAATGACGGAAGGCTACGGCTGGTTTTTGGCGAAAAACCTTTAACGTAATGAACTTGATCCCGTTGAAGGAATCCAAGTGGTTTTACAAATATATAGCAGCGAAAACTTTTGCTAAAGAGGTCACTCCCGGTGAAGGGATCTCGGCTCTTTCCTCATCAAATGAGGTGCAGGATATTCCAAACTGAATACCACGATGCAAAGAAAAAGAAAACGACTATAGTGAAGTTATTACACTGACGCAAACTTTTGCTCAAGGGGTCACTCCTGATGAAGGGCCCTTGCCTCGTCGAATGAGGTGCAGGATATTCCCAATCGAATACCACTGTGCAAAGCAAAAGAAAACGTCTGTAATGTCAGTTGTTTTAAAAAAAAACTTAGTTCCAACAACATCATATAGGTTTGTTTTATCCTTGCATTGATAAGAATCAACGCAGTCCCATCAATTAACATATAACACCAGATAAAAGAACGAAAATATGATGTACGTATAAGCCATCCGCATTAGCTACTGGGCCCCTTCATCACCCGTTAGGTTACTTAACTAACGACAGAGCGGGGCTGGACTAGCGCGGGTGCAAAACATATACAACATCTACTAGTATATATATAAATATATATAACAATCATCCCAGGCATGATATAATGTAACATCACAGAATCTCAGCCAAGCAGCACAGAGTGGTGGATAATCCTGGAGCCCCGAGTTTCACTTGAGCCGCAAATAAGACCCGACGTTCCCCTGTTATGTGGATAGCCTGTGCAATGAAAACCTAGACCCCTACGAGTGCGGCAAGTTACCCGCCAATCCCAGAAGCGAGGCAACCCCAATCAACAACGTGAATGGGCCACCCAGCACTTCACGGAATCCGGTAACTTGGGCACCACTCCGTGGGTCAACCTATACCCCCTATGAGTGTAGCGAATAGCCCACTAATTCTAGAGTAAGGTCCCCTCCGTACCAACGCCATGAGATGCGGACCCGTTGCCCTCTAGAATCCGGCTATTCATCCACTCCACCGCGGGGTAATCCTAGTACAGAAAAGAAAAAAATATGTACAAGGGTGACATCGACCGCAACCCGGTCGTGCCCCAAAAAAATAATATGTAAACTCGCAGTGACGGCAATTCACATGTCGAACGCTCACCCCGCAATATCAAATGTACAAACGAGTCTAAACTGTACAACCATTGCACTAAAGCTATCCACCACGACGATCCCACCACAATCACAGCACAACACAGAATATCAACGTGAATGTCACGTTCACAAACCCGTCTAAAAGAACATATATCAATTAGACGAGTTATACCGCTCGAATGGCATTCACGGTCGCAGATAGTAATGCATGTACTATAAACATTTAAACAGTGTTAAATTATCGACTTCGAAACACCCCGAAATGCCCCTGAACAATAGATAACAAAATATCCAAACTAGGCAAAACAAACAATACCATTGCACCAATATTCCGGAGATTAGACCAACCTACAAAATTCAAGTCCAAACTCCATTAAAAAAACGGCCTCACCCGTTTTTTCGCAAATCTCGCCGGGTCAAAGCCGGTGGATGGGGCTCGTTTTTGTAAGGTGTTCTAGTTGTCATCAAAGTAGTCTTCTGCAGTTCTTTAAAATAATTTTTGAAGACATTGAAAAATCGAAAGAAACTGGAATATATCGGGGTGGTGTTTCAGAGTTGTTTCGATTCAATACTTTAACATTGTCTAAGCTAATAAGGGATTTACGGGTTGGCTCTGATACCAAGTTGGGTTACGGCAGCGCCCCGTCCATCAAACCGTGGGAAAATGCAGAATTTTTTTTTACTAAACTGTCGCTACCACAACTTGATGCCCGTATCTACCCTAAACCCTATACTAGAAAGCTATAAAATGAGTTAGGAGTGGTTATACCGAATGAACCAAGTCCTTCGGGTCTTCAACCATCATCTCAAGCTCCTAGTGGTCGCGGATCGAGTTTGGTTGCCGGTCTTCCTCCATCTATGATGATCCACCCGAGGGAAACGGCACAAGCTTCAACCTAGCCAAGCAAGGCAACCGACGCTCCAAGGTTGCTAGCAATGGATAGTGGAGGTGTAGGATTATCTCACCATAATTTTCTCTCATCACAAATGCTCAAAGGAGCAACCATAGATGATGAAAAGGAGGTGAGGAAACCAAGTGGCATGAGCAACTAAAGAAAGTGCTAAGTCTCCAAGTGAGAGTGAGAATGAGAATTTGATGAAGCAAGTGAGGAAAATCAAATGAGCAAGCCCTTTCAAGTGTGATGGCAGCCCCCCTCTCTCAATCATCCAATAAAAATATCTCTTTTCATTTTACAATAAACAAATGTGTGCCATGCTCTCTACATGCTCAAGCCCATGCTCATTTCAACTCACCCTCTACCTCATTTCCATAATTGATTTTCTAAAAAGAAAATCAACAATTAGGTGGCCATCTTCTAGAAGCTATTCGGTATAAATACGGAATACTTCTCGGTACACGTATCGAAATACATATAAGCGTATTCGTACAAAAATATGAATAGCCAAGAGAGAAAATGAATAGTGAACAATAATACTAGAATACATATATATAAATACATATATAAAAATTATTAAATTAAAACCTAATTTAATAATCCGGCTTAATTTTAAGCCGCTCGTATTATCAACTGTCCGATTAAAGTCTGTACAGCCTGTACACATATTTAATCGGACATCTGTATGTACCAACAAATGTCATCTACACCATATCGCCTGAACTGTGAAAACCCTCTGTATGGAACTCTAAAGATTCGTCAATACGCTGGCAGTGGATTTAACCACAAGCACGTCTGCGGCACTAGCTGTACGTAACGGTGATTGTTACAATTTCCGGATTGTGTGTAAAAGCAAGTATTGAATCAATTGTTTCCCGATATCGGTTTCATTTGATCGATAATAGTATGTTGTATCGGTATTTAGAAAATTGTATAAAGAACTCACAATCAAAAAATTATATTTGACCGCAATCAACTACGGTGTCAGTTGTAGATCGTAAGCGAGTGCGGATCGTCCACAGGGATTGTGCGATTCATTTCTATGTTTAATTTGTTTGAATCGAAAAGTTAATCGAAAAGAAAAGAAAACATGATTCAAGATTTTTATCGATTGATTCAGGTGTCACTAATCTAATCAAGAATCAAGAAATGATAAACAATCAAGAATCGGGTTTCGATGATATTTCCACCCAAATGTCAAGAATCTAAATGAGGCTCGTAGGAATCGATTGGATCTATAGACGTGATGTAATTTCGAGATTTCGTGTTCTTGTCCTTCGAAGGATTGATAATAGATAGATGATGATCGATGAGAGTTAGGGCTTTCTTGATGAAACTAGGGTTTCATCGTTTAACCCTTGTTCTTTCATTGATACCATTCACATTCTAGCCTCTAACAATTTCAAGAAACGATCGTGACTCCCCAATCTCGAGCGATATCAATCAAGAAAGCATCGCAACGAATTTGGTCGTCGATTCTTGAACTTGCTAGGGTTTACAAATCTCGTAGGATTCAAGAATCGATTTAAGATATATTACATCATCATTCTATTGATCGTCTCGACTCCTCGACGAGCGGAGTATTACTCAAACATCATCACACAGAAAGTATTCAAGAATTGAAAAGATATCATGATGCGAGAATTTAAAGAAAACAGGAAAAAAGAATATCACCTTTTATTTATATCAACAATTTGATTAAAGTCGCTCAAGAACTACAAGAGGAAGAACTAAATTATTGAATTGGCGTCGCTCGGCTCCGTGAGTCGTGGATCGGCTTGGACCACTTGCTCCGTTGAAGATCGGCTCAGCTCATAAAAGGTTGCAAGGCTTCTTGCTTGATGGGTACTCTGGATCTTGGCTTTTGATTGGAATTAGGGTTAGGGTTTCACACAAGCCCTCTCACTAGACTTGTGGAAGAAGATGAAGAAAGAGAGTGGATCTAGATTGATACTAAAAATTTTTTGGGATCCTTTTACAAGTGAGCCTAGGGTCTTATTTATAGATCTCCCAAACCCTAGGTCTAGATTTGAAATTACAATTCCCTCCAAAAGTTTGTTGAGGAGTTTCTAGAAAGAGTTTGTTAGGAGCTAGCTTAGGTTTTAAGCTAGGATTAATTAAGCTTAGAAAACCCTAGTTTGCTGATCTGGCGGAAGCTTCTGGAACATTCTGGAATTTGTCATGTCTTGATGTAGTGTTGACCCTGGGAGAGAGACAATGCACTGAATTTGAGGAGGTAACTCCTTGGACCCACCGCGGATCCGCGGCGCAAGCAGGCTCCTGCCGGGAATTCGCGGCACTTTGTGGGGCTTGGGCCTTGGGCTTTTTACAGTGGTCTTGTGCTAACATATTGGGCTTCATCTGATGTGTTGATTTGTATTGGTCCCTTTGGATTGATACCAGAATTGAAATCATTGAGTTGGCGTAATGTTTGATCGGTACCCTGTACATTTTGGCCTTTCTTCTGGATTTTCCTGCACAGATCTCAAAACAAGTGTTGTGCAATATAGGGATGATGCGATGCCATGAAATGCAGTCCATTTCCTTTATAGTGCCGGTTTTAGAGTCTAACACATGCAATCTGATATTTTGCGACAGTTTTGCTAATATGTGAAATATGAATACCGTACACTTCTAAATGAATGCAAATGATGAGGATATTGCCGGCTGAAATATGCAATATTTTCGACTAATCAAATTCCCCCAAACTTAATTTCGATCATCTCGAGCGAACTGTTTTATTAAAAAGAGAAGGAGAAAATAAAGAAAGAGAAAAACTATCTAGCACACTTTCGTAGGCAACACGATTGCACTGAGCACGTGCAACAAGCCTTTAAACCTCTAGGTGTCCCTAGTAGGAGGAGTGTTGTCTCCTGAGGGTTTTCAGCGGATTGCACCCACAAAATCCAATAATAAAAGAAAGATCATGAATATTACATTTAAAGACAAGAATTGTAAAAGAAAAGCTTCGAAAATTAGGGTTTCCAACTAAGCTAGCTTTTCGGTTGTCATGAGCCCTATCTTAATGGTCATGAAAAGATGTTAGAAATCACGTCCTCCATCAATACAACATCATCTTATTCTTCATTCCTATCTGTCATCCAAACATCGATCATATAACCCTGCGTGTGTGTAAAAACATCCCTACACCCGGAGAATTCAATTCAAGCTATCATACTCTTGCCCATCAGCCTCAGTACTTTTTAATTAATGAATATTTAGATGAGATTGCTCACACACTTTCATGCGACCGTTAATACTTCTTGAGGTACTAACCGACCGATTACTCCTGTGCTTGCTTACTTGGTGTATTTTCCTCGTCTTGCACCACCTCAGGCATAGCAGTGACTCCCAGACCAGTTGGCCTTAGGGCACTAGGTGAAGAAGCACCCTTGCTATACAATTTTTTTATTTCCCTTGGTGATAACAAAACCAGTGTCCATTTTTCTCACCACTTTATATTTTCTTTATTCACTTTTTTTTTTATTTCCTTCATACATCGGCTTTAAGATAAGAGCATTTCAAGGTATCCTTTACTATCCCAGGCTTTAAGACGTGTGTAAGTGCGAATAGCAGGGTAGCAACGTTCAAAATATTTGGCTTCCAGAATAGAAACTATTTTTCAGACTTAGTTTTATCCTCAGATTAGTGACGTCCCTCATCTTACTAACCCTTGGGACAACGGCTCATAACTACTTATTACTAGTTCGTATAAGAAAACTTCTAATTTTCTTAGTTTTCTAAAAATTTTCCAATCTCATGGATGTAATTTTTCACTATCTAAACTTTCATTATCTTATTTATGTACAAAAAGTGTAAATATTAAAATTATTTTTATACTTGAAAATTTTTAAATTTTTATCGGTTTTGAAATTTTTTCAATTTTTATAGATTTTTAAAGAAATGTTTTGTGCTTATGCAGATGATATGCAAATGATGCAAGAATAAGCACAAACCTCCCCCAAACTTGTTTTCAACAGTGTCCTCACTGTTGCCAATCGCTATACCTACAAAAACTGTAAGCCTGGGGGGAATTATTAGTGGAGGCAAAATATATAAGTGGAGAACTTCCCCCAAACTTACTCTTTTAACTCACCTTCATTCAAAAAATGATGCAGTGATATACTGGACATGAAGGTGAGACGGAGGAATTTTAATCCAAATAAACTGGCTCTTGTAAGAACAAGAGCTCCTCCGTGGGGTCAGTGGAAAAATACGGCTTTAGTCTATGTCCATTCACTTTGAAAAATGTGCCGTTTTTAACATTTTCTACTTCTACTGCCCCGTGCGGGTATACAGACCGCACAACAAAAGGTCCCTTCCATCGAGATCGGAGCTTACCCGCGTGAAGGTGTAATCGTGAATCATAAAGAAGGACTTGTTGACCAGGTGAAAATGTTTTCCTCAAAATGTTTTTATCGTGAAAAACCTTAATCCTATTCTTTGTGATTACAGCGTTATCATAAGCTTCATCGCGGAGTTCGCTTAGCTCATTTATTTGCAGCTTCCGAAAGTTGCAAGCAAGGTTTAGATCAAAATTTATTTCTTTTATAGCCCACAATGCTTTATGCTCTATCTCGACGGGTAAATGACATGCTTTTCCAAACACTATCCTATATGGAGACATTCCTAGGTCGGTCTTAAATGCAGTCCTGAATGCCCAAAGAGCATCCGTCAATTTGGTCGACCAGTCTTTTCTATTTTTAGCAACAGTTTTCTCCAGTATAAGTTTGATTTGTCTGTTTGAGATTTCAGCCTGCCCGCTTGTTTGGGGATAATAGGGTGTAGAAAGTCGGTGGTTGATTGAGTATTTTCGCATCAAAGTCTCGAAAGACCTGTTGCAGAAATGTGTCCCATTATCGCTAATGACAGCGCGTGGGTGTCCAAATCGCGAAAAGATATTCTCTTTCAAGAACTTAATGACAACTTTCTTGTTATTAGTGCGACATGGAATGGCTTCTACCCACTTTGAGACATAATCAACCGCCAGCAGTATGTACAAATTCCCAAAGGAGTTGGGAAAGGGACCCATAAAATCAATGCCCCAAACATCAAATATTTCAACAACCAGAATGGGTTGCTGAGGCATTTCATTCCTTTGGGATATTCTACCCGTATACTGACATTGTGTACAGGTTTTGCAATACTCAAATGCGTCCTTGAATAAGGTAGGCCAATAAAATCCACATTGCAAAACCTTCTCCGCTGTCTTTCTAGGACCAAAGTGACCCCCACAGGCCTGATCATGACAAAATGAAAGAACACTCTTGAACTCTTCATTCGGGACACACCGGCGAATGATCTGATCAGGACAATATTTAAACAAATAGGGCTGGTCTCAGTAAAAGTGTTTTACTTGGGATAGAAAACTGTATTTGTCCTGTTTTGACCAATAGCTTGGTATAAGTCCTGTGGCATGATAGTTCACAATATCCCTGAACCATGGTTCAGCGGATATGCTCAAGAGTTGTTCGTCAGGGAACGAGTCATTAATCGGCAGGGTCACAAGGGAAGAAATGATGCGTGACAGATGGTCAGCTACTACGTTTTCACATCCTTTCTTATCTTTGATAACAAGATCGAATTCTTGTAACAGAAGGATCCAACGTATTAGTCGACCTTTTGCATCTTTCTTCGCCAGAAGATGTTTTAAAGCGGAATGGTCAGTATACACAACTATAGGTGAGCCAATTAAGTAAGGCCTGAATTTTTCTAATGCAAATACAACCGCTAAGAGTTCTTTTTCTATGGTTGTATAATTGATTTGCGCATCATTCAGGGTCTTACTTGCATAGTAAATCACGTGTGGCATCTTTTTGATGTGCTGTCCTAAGACTGCACCTACTGCAAAATCAGATGCATCACACATCAGCTCAAAGGGGTAGTCCCAATTTGGTGATGATAACACGGGGGCTGAAGTGAGTGAGTGTTTAAGTGAGTCGAAAGCTGTCTCGCAATCCGAGTCAAAATGGAAGGTCGTATCCTTGGCCAGGAGAAGAGTTAAAGGTCTAGCAATTTTGCTAAAGTCCTTAATGAATCTCCTATAAAAGCCTGCATGGCCAAGGAAAGATCGAATATCTTTGACGCTTTTGGGATGAGGTAGGTTTTGAATGACATTTATCTTAGCTCTGTCAACCTCAATGCCTTTCTGTGAAATGACATGTCCAAGTACTATTCCTTCTTGGACCATAAAATGGCATTTTTCCCAGTTCAAAGTCAAGTTCTTCTCTTTGCAACGAGTAAGAATAGCGTCAAGATTCGCTAGGCAATCGGAAAAAGAGTCTCCAAAATTCGAGAAATCGTCCATAAAGATCTCCAAAAAATTCTCTACCATATCAGAGAATATCCCCATCATACACCGCTGAAAGGTAGCGGGAGCATTGCATAGCCCAAAGGGCATGCGACTGTAAGCAAAGGTACCAAAAGGACAAGTAAAAGTGGTTTTATCTTGATCCTTTTTGGCGATGGGGACCTGATTATAGCCTGAGTATCCGTCCATAAAACAATAATACTCTCGTCCCGCTAAGCGTTTCGGCATCTGATCAATGAATGGTAGAGGAAAGTGGCCTTTCCTCGTGGCAGCATTGAGTTTTCTATAATCAATACATACACACCACCCTGTTTGGGCGCGTGTTTGAATCAACTCATTTGCCTCATTGGTTATAACTGTGATGCCGGATTTCTTAGGAACGACATGTATAGGACTCACCCACTGGCTATCGGAGATGTGGTATATAATACCATTATCTAGACATTTGACGATCTCTTTCATGACCGCTTCCTTCATGACGGGATTCAACCGTCTCGGTGGTTCTCGGGTTGGTCTGGCATCATCCATCACATGTATATGATGTTCAACTATCAAGGGACTAATCCCTTTTGTCACGACCCGAAAGTACGGAACGTGACCGGCACTTAGATTACGAAGCGTCTAGAGGCGCCACGTGACCTAAGTAAGCCGAAGCCCAGAAATCTAAACCATAAAAGAAGAAAAAGAAGAAAAGAAAAGAAAACAAGTATAAAAACATCAGCAAATTTTTCCAAAAATTTCGGCAGAGTCTCCTCTGTAAAAACTGGCCCCCAAACGGGTACAACAAGTAAAATATGAATAAACAATAAAAAGCATCCCCAAACGGGTGCTAGCTCAACGCCAACAGGCGGAGACAACCACAACAATCACAATAATATACAACTCCAAAGGGCGATGCTCAAATCTCAAAAGAAAACAAAAACCACCAGATCAAAATAACACATGCGCGACTCTAAGGTCGAAATAAACAACTGGTCCAATAAACTTATCAAGTAATACAAATATGGTTGATGGAGCTTTCTAGATACAAATGAAATAATAAAAATACAACGGCGGTTCAGATACAAATGAACCAACCTACCGTGCAAATCACCCGAAATGAAAATGATGTGCCAGCAACTGCCAAGGGAAACCTGTACATCGCACCTGTAAAGAATTTGGCACAACGGGGGTGAGTTGCCAACTCGTGAGTAGAAGACATCTACGAAAAGAAATCGAATGCACGACGCTATCCTAAGTCATAATAATACAATACTATATCCCAAACATCTAGTAATAGCAGGGTAACACTACGTATACGTGCAAATACTCCGTGTCGTGTCCGTGCCTCATATAATACTATGTCATATGAAATGAAATGCATGCACCATGAGTGTAAAGTAATAAATCCTGAAATCCAGATATATATGTATGAGAACCTTTAGCTGTTATCATAGTAAGGTGGGTATAAGCATCTGAAATCTCAACAATGAAATCCATGGAAATCCGTGTCAAGCATCGACACAACACATGTAACCTCAAGTCTCAATATGTCGGGCTCCGTCAGTCCGGATCGGCCCATATCATCAAATCCCACGACAACGGTCGGTATCCTCCGGATATCCGCCGCGCCAGACATCACCGGTAGGTAGCCTTCCCCTGCCAGGCTCATCGTCTACAACTCGATCTTCTTGCCCCGGGGTACCATACCGGGCCCACCATGTACTCGAGACGGTTCATCCACTCCTCGAATCGGGTCTCGAAATCCATCAGAAAACATGAAATACTCATGGTGGACGACACATACATCACGAGAAAACCGCATCTTATTTTAAAAAGAGAAGAGGAGAGAGAGAGAGAAGTTTTTATATATTTTTGCGGTTTTCCCCAAAAATCCGGAAATCTCATAGAAATCCAAATCTCAAAATCATGAGTAACTATATGATAAGTGTCGGCATATGCCCATAATACTGCATGATAACACGAAAATATGAATGCATGAATGTCTAAGTAATGAATGTCATGTCTTATACTTAACATCAGAGAGTGATCACAATATTACATCGGTTTAGTTGTTAACTGATTCTATCAATAAAAGATAATATGATCTAAAGTGTACGTGACATAGCAATTACCGATGATGATGTGTGTGAGCCGGCAAATAAGTGTGCGTGGAATATGCGCATCATCGATAATGGTGCTGGTGTCCTAACAGGTAAAGGTTATTGTAACACTTTGAAATTTTCGTTGATTGTTTTGGTGTTAATTAGTAGTCATGCATGTTTTTATATTTGTGTGTTCATAGGATTTGTAGTTATTATTGGTAGTGTTAGCATATTGGAAATTTTCCCTTGTTGTGCACACTTGCACACTTAGACTTTTTCTTGTGACTTGTTAACCATTCTTGTGCATGGTTGCAAACTCTTTTCCCACCATTTAATCCTTTTCTAAACCCTTTTTATAATTTTAAGAGAAACAACAAAAGAAAAGAAATCCAAATAAAACAAATGAGCATGGTGGTTAGGTAAAGGGTAGACTTTTTGACCCATTTTCATCCCTTCTCTCTCTCTCTTCTCCACTTCATTTTCTGCTGAGTTCCAGCAGCAAAACCCTCCCCTTTTCATCATCTTTTCTCCTCCTCTTCATGTTCCTTTGATCCCTCTTCAAATCCTACATGAAAACCACTCTTTTTCATCACTAAACCTTAAGAAAAGTGAGCTTTTTAGGGTGTTTAAGGCAAATCTGCATACACGAGGGGAAAAGCTGAGACTTTGGTGTTTTGCAAGATCTCTAGAAGGTATAAACTCTGGTCTTAACCTCTTTTTCCATAACTTGTAGTATTGTTTAGCAAAAATCCCTTTTTTGTGCATTTTTTTGTGATATTATAGGATAATTGTGATGTATATGTTAGATTGGTGTTCTCATAGTTTAGTTAGCTCCATTAAGTGTTTTTAGAGCTATTTTAACTAGGTTATACTTCAGGTTGCACAAAAATACCCTAAAGTTCCATTTTTAGTGCAAAGTGTGGATTTTAACTAGAATTTGGGCACTGTAGGATCTGCTGTTACCCGAGACATTTTAGAATAAAACTAGGTGTTACTGTAGCATGTATGAGGGGTATAGAGTGCACACACCCAACCTGGGAGCCCAATTCCCATCTGGGGCCGCCAAATATTGCATTCTGGCCGCAATTTGCGGCCAGATGGGGGAGACATGGGTTGGGGTTTGGGGTGTAGGTGTCTGCTGCTATGTGGGTTATTTTGGTATTTATAGTTTTGCAATATTTTTCCTGTATCAAAATCTGGGGTAGAATACCTATTTTTCCGTATTTTCAACCTTTCGCGACACGCGTGATACGTGTGTGTGGGTTTTGGATTTCTGCGTATCGCGACGCGTCGGAGTGATTTCAGACATGTAACCACACGTTTTAGCGTATCGCGCACACGCGCGCTTGGTTCGCGACACGAGTTACTGGTTCGGCTTAAATGTCGCGTTTCTGTGATTTCAAGCTTACGTGTGATATATTGTGTAATTATAGGTTCGCAGGCGAGTACAGCGGACGCCGCGCAGGAGGGGAAACAGGTTGTTGGCTATACCTAGTGGAAGGCTACGGTGAGTAGATTTCACATCTACGGGGATATCGCCCCGCATGGCGTTCTACGTCAGGGCTGATGGGACCTTATAGTGTTCCATATATATATTGCATGTTCATGGTTACTATTTTGTGCGTGTTGCATTCCCTACTACGCAGATATAAATTAGAATTCATAGAACACCGCACCATTACTAACGGTCCATGCGCACGAGCACTATCCTGTATGTTACACACACACCGTTAGTAATTGCCATGACACGTAGGAATCACATATCACATCGGATCATTGCATTGTAGCTCATTATATGTGACATGACTTGATATTCATACCTGCTACACATATCACATCGGATCATTGCATTGTAGCTCATTATATGTGACATGACTTGATATTCATACCTGCTACACATATCACATCGGATCATTGCATTGTAGCTCATAATAGGTGACGTGACTTGATATTCATACCTGCTACACATATCACATCGGATCATTGCATTGTAGCTCATTATATGTGACATGACTTGATATTCATACCTGCTACACATATCACATCGGATCATTGCATTGTAGCTCATTATATGTGACATGACTTGATATTCATACCTGCTACACATATCACATCGGATCATTGCATTGTAGCTCATTATATGTGACATGACTTGATATTCATACCTGCTACACATATCACATCGGATCATTGCATTGTAGCTCATTATATGTGACATGACTTGATATTCATACCTGCTACACATATCACATCGGATCATTGCATTGTAGCTCATTATATATGACATGACTGATATTCATACCTGATGCACATATCACATCGGGTTATTATCTTGTAGCTTATCTATATGTAACTTGACTGGATATTTACATTTTGACGCACATATCATATCGGATCATTGGCTTGTATTTTGTGTGGATTATATGTGATTTCTGGATTTGGGAACCGTGGCCATTTCAAATGTGAAATCATTTAAAAACCCGGTTCCCTTGATATGATATTTCGGTGCGTCCACCATGTGTTTTCTCGGTGCTAGAGTGATATATGGAAACCCGAATCGAGGAGGCGGTTGAGGCCGATTACGGGTACATGGTGGACCCGGTATGGTACCCCGGGGCGAGAACGGTTTCGCTGTGCAGTAGACGGTGAGCCTGGCAGAGGGACCACTACCTACCGGTAATTGGTTGGACCTGACAGTTATCCGTAGGGTACTGATCAGAGTCTATAGATGGATGCGGGGTGATCCGTACTGCTGGGGCGAGGGCCGATACCGCAGACGGAGCCCGTGGGCTGACCCGGACTGACGGGGTCCGATGGATGAGGATTTGCGTGTCGATGCTGGACACGAGTATTTATGATATTTGGGTGCCGATGTTGGGCACTCGGGACTCTCAAAGATGTACAGGATTCGAGGGCCGATGAGGGTGCCGGCGCCTGAGCTATTTGGGAGATCTGGGTGCATTGATGGACACCGATATATATATATATATATATTCCACGTCGACATTCCGTGTAGATACTATATTTCCCCTGCTCAACATTTATTGTTGTATCTCATCCTGTGGTTACATTACCTGATAGAGCATTTGCTACCTCATCATGTAGTTTCATTACCTGATAGAGCATTTGCTATCTCATCATGTAGTTACATTACCTGATAGAGTACTTGCATGATTATTACACAAACTGCTTATCACATATTGATATCATCTGTTGGTATATGATAGAGTAGCATAGTACGTGCATGCTCGCGATTACCTTTATATGTTATCTCTATTCACGAGTTGGCAACTCACCCCCGTTGTGCCACAGTGTTTGCAGGTTGCCTTTCGGAGTAGTCGCGGCAGGCTGCTTTGCATCTTTTGGCACAGATACCCCCACTGTTGGTGTACTAGCTCTTTTGCTGATAGGTGGGTTTTGTGCGGTATCTGTTTATCTTTCAGTATGTACATTGTTGTATCTAGTATCCTCCATCTACCATGTATGTATTTGACTTAGAGACAGTGTGAGGACGATGTTGTATTTTACTCGTATTCTGGTGTCGAGCTCGTTGTGAGCCGACTGTACTTGCAGTTTATTCTATCTGTGATGTTCCCACTTGTGGATCTTGATCTTCGCTACGGCGTCGTATATTACTATCTGGGTGATTGTTTACTTAGATTTCTTGTCATGTTAGTAAATGCTTTCCTTTTAAAACTTATAACACTCTATACTTTCACTGGTTTGATTTCTGGGTTTTCGGTTCACTTAGTCGCGTTACGCCTGTAGACGTTACGTGGTTAAGTGCCGGTCACGGGCCAAACTTTGGGTCGTGACAAAGTTGGTATCAGAGCGTAGGTTTTACCTTTCGGAGTGTAGGACGACCCTGGTATGATGGAGTAGGTAGCTGCGGTAGGGTAGCGTAGCGTGTGTATGTTCCGCGGCATACTCACGACACGGTACCTCGCCTACGCGACCTTAGGACTTGTTGATTTAAATTCCTCCTCAAGTATATACATTCTTGTGATTCGATTTCCGTATCCTTATCGAATCCTGTTGTTTCTGATAGCCAATATGCCGCCAAGGACTACGAGGGCACAGAGAGCGGCCGCGAGGGCCGAGGTTCGAGTTGATTCATCTGAGACAAGGACTAATCCGAGTAGTACTCCTGTTGCACCAGGACAGATTGTTTCCCCTACGGCAGCTCAGATCGCTGGACTAGTGGTAGAGATGCAGGGCCTATGCCAGGCGATGAGCTCATTGGTAGAGGTCGTTCGAGCGCAGCGACAGATGGTTGCCACCCCTGTTACCCAGTTGTTCCTTGCGATCATCATGCAGTATTCCGTCCCCTACATAGCACCGGTGGAGGCAGCTCCCGTGTACGAGACACGTCTTCCAGAGACCGTGAGAATTCCGGAACGGTTGTGGAATTATACTAGTGTACCAGCCCAGAGCAGAGGCTTAGGACGAGGACAGTCGTTTGGCTTCCATCCCCAGGCAGGACGACATTCAGCGCGTAGGTGTTTACGATGCGGAAGCCTTCAACACCTCATCAGGCAGTGTTTCTTTACAGCACGTCAGGGTCGTGTTCTGAGACGTCATGGACGCGGAGGGTTTGCACAGAGGGGTCAGGCTAGTAGAGGAGGAGTTCGGTCAGTCGCAAATGAAGGTCAGGCACAAGTTTTTGCTTCGACTCATCGGGACGTGCGGGTATCCGATGCTGCGGTTTCAGGTACTCTTTTAGTTTGTCCTTTGTTGCACACGTATTGTTTGATCCGGACCCTTATGCTCATGTGTTTCCACGTACCCGTATGTATCTTCACACCTTGTGCCGAGTTTGGGTAGAGAGTCCGGTTTGCTTGGTCAACCGCTAGTTGTGACTACTCCTGCGGGAGAGTCGTTTGTTGCTAGGCACGTGTTCCGATCCTGTACCGTCCGTATTGGCGAGGGAGAGTTGCCGGTCGATTTGATCCTTCATGAGATGTTGGACTTCGACGTTCTTTTGGGCATGGATTGGTTAGCCACGTGCTATGCTTCTGTTGACTGCCGCGAGAAGACAGTTCGGTTTTGTTTTCCCGGAAAGTCGGTTGTTGTTGTGTTGGGGGACCGTAGTGCCACCCCTCACAGTGTGATTTCTTCGGTTCGCGCTGGACAGCTTTTGCGGAAGGGATGTCAGGGATTTCTCGCATATGTTTGCGATACTAGGGCCATAGAGGTTCTTTTGGATCAGGTTCCGGTTGGTAGCGAGTTCCCTGATGTGTTCCCTGGCGAGCTTCCTGGGCTACCGCCCGAGCGTGATAATTCTTTCTGCTTTGATTTGGTTCCTGGCACGGGACCTATTTCGGTACCGCTTTATTGGATGGCCCCGGTGGAATTTAGAGAGTTGAAGGGTCAGTTGCAGGATACTTTTCGAGGATCGATTTACGATCGGGCTATCATCAGCTGCGGGTTCGACAGGAGGACATTCCTAGGACAGCTTTCCGCACACGTTACGGCCATTATGAGTTTTTGGTGATGTCGTTTGGACTCACCAACGCGCCAACAGCATTTATGGATTTGGTGAACCGTATTTCCGGCCGTATCTTGATCTGTTCACTATGGTGGGTTTTGACGATACCTTGGTGTATTCTCAGAGTAGAGAGGAGCACGAGCAGCACTTGCGGATTACGCTGCAGACCATGAGGGAGCATCAGCTTTTCGCCAAATTCTCCAAGTGTGCCTTCTGGCTAGACAGCGTAGACTTCTTGGGGCACGTAATTACACGAGATGGTATAGGTGTCGACCTGAGGAAGATCGAGGCAGTTCGGAGTTGGCCTAGACTCACGTCAGTGACGGAGATTCGCAGCTTTCTAGGGCTGGCAGGTTATTACCGGCGATTCGTGCAGGACTTCTCTCGCATTGCTACACCTTTGACCGGGTTGACCCGGAAGGGAGTTCGCTTCGATTGGACGGAGGAGTGTGAGCACAGTTTCCAGCAGCTACGGGCTCTACTGACTACGACACCAGTGTTATCATTGCCTTCGGGATCAGACGGATTTGTGGCCTACTGCGATGCTTCACGAGTAGGGTTGGGGTGCGTTTGATGCAGCATGACAGGGGGATTGCGTATGCTTCACGGCAATTAAAGAGACATGAACAGAATTACCCTACTCATGATCTGGAGATGGCTGCAGTGGTCTTTGCACTCAAGATCTGGCGACATTATCTATATGAAGAGTCGTGCCAGGTATTCACCGACCACAAGAGCTTAAAGTACAGATTCCAGCAGCGAGACCTGAACCTTAGACGGCGCCGATGGATGGAGTTAGTGAAGGACTACGATTGTGAGATCTTGTATCACCCGGGCAGGGCGAATGTAGTGGCAGATGCTTTGAGCAGGAGGCCCGGGGGTAGTCTATCCTGCTTGAGCACAGTGCAGAGGCAGTCGTTGGCAGATTGGCAGATCTTATGCGACAGCCGGGTATAGATTCGAGTTTACGCCGATCGGAGGACGAATTGCGCATGTTCGTGCACGCCCACAGTGGCTTGACTGTATACCAGAGGCACAGCACAGTGATAACCACTGTTCAGAGATCAGGACGCAGATGGGACATGGCAGATTTTCCGAGTTCGTGATCGATGATCAGGGGATACTACGATTTGGAGCTAGACTGTGCGTACCAGATGCTGAGGGATTGCGGCGCGAGATTCTTGAGAATGCACATCGATCGGTATATAGTGTTCATCCCGGTTCCACCAAGACGTACTGTGGTTTGAAAGATGTTTACTGGTGGGACGATATGAAGAGGGACATTGCAGATTTTGTATCGAGATGCCTGACTTGTCAACAAGTCGAGGCTGAGCATCAGAGGCCAGCGGAAGAGCTACGGCCGTTACCCATCCCGGAGTGGAAATAGGAACAGATATCTATGGATTTCATTATAAGTCTACCCAGGACTAGTCGAGGGTATAACTCCATCTGGGTGATCGTGGATCGTTTGACGAAAGCAGCTCACTTCCTACCGGCGAAGGCGCCTTCCGGATTTGCCCAGTATGCAAGATTTACATTGATGAGATTGTACGACTGCACAGAGTTCCGACATGCATCGTGTCCGACAGAGGCACCCAGTTTACCAGCCGGCAATGGCAGAGGCTTCAGGAGGCTTTGGGCACTCGCTTGAGTTTCAGCACAGCATTTCATCCGCAGACCGACGGACAGTCAGAGCGGACCATTCAGACTCTCGAGGACATGCTCAGAGCTTGTGTACTAGATTTCGGAGGTAGCTGGGATCACCATTTGCCCTTAGTAGAGTTCTTCTACAACAACAGCTACCAGGAGACCATTCAGATGGCACCGTTTTGAGGCTCTTTATGGGAGGAGATGCAGGTCGCCTACTTGTTGGACGGAGCTCAATGAGAACAGTATCTTAGGGCCACAGGTCGTGAGGAGACGACAGCGAAGATCCAGTTGATTCGCGATAGGATGAGAGCAGCCCAGAGTAGGCAGAAATCTTATGCGGACCGTCGTCGACGCAGACTTGAGTTTTCTGTTGGTGATCATGTTTTCTTGAGGGTCTCCCCAACGAAGGGCGTAATGAAGTTTGGAAAGAAGGGGAAGCTTAGTCCCAGAGATGTGGGCCCCATTGGAGGTCCTCGAGCGAATTGGTGCAGTTGCGTATCGATTAGCCCTTCCGCCCAGTTTTCCAGACGTGCATTCCGTATTTCACGTTTCGATGCTCCGCAGATATCTTCATGATCCTTCGCATGCGATTCAGCACCCGACGATCCAGCTTGGGCGCGACCTTTCCTACGCAGAGCAGCCGGTGATGATCTTAGATCGGCAAGTGAAGAAACTAAGGTCGAAAGAGATACCGTCCGTCAAAGTACTTTGGCGTGGCCAGAGCGGCGAGGAAGTCACTTGGGAGACCAAGAGCGAGATGAGGAAGAGGTATCCCCATCTTTCTGAAGGTGCGTATGGTTAGATTTTTAAATTCGGGGACCGAATTTCTTTAAGGGGGGTAGATTGTAACACTTTGAAATTTTCGTTGATTGTTTTGGTGTTAATTAGTAGTCATGCATGTTTTTATATTTGTGTGTTCATAGGATTTGTAGTTATTATTGGTAGTGTTAGCATATTGGAAATTTTCCCTTGTTGTGCACACTTGCACACTTAGACTTTTTCTTGTGACTTGTTAACCATTCTTGTGCATGGTTGCAAACTCTTTTCCCACCATTTAATCCTTTTCTAAACCCTTTTTATAATTCTAAGAGAAACAACAAAAGAAAAGAAATCCAAATAAAACAAATGAGCATGGTGGTTAGGTAAAGGGTAGACTTTTGACCCATTTTCATCCCTTCTCTCTCTCTCTTCTCCACTTCATTTTCTGCTGAGTTCCAGCGGCAAAACCCTCCCCTTTTCATCATCTTTTCTCCTCCTCTTCATGTTCCATTGATCCCTATTCAAATCCTACATGAAAACCACTCTTTTTCATCACTAAACCTTAAGAAAAGTGAGCTTTTTAGGGTGTTTAAGGAAAATCTGCATACACGAGGGGAAAAGCTGAGACTTTGGTGTTTTGCAAGATCTCTAGAAGGTATAAACTCTGGTCTTAACCTCTTTTTCCATAACTTGTAGTATTGTTTAGCAAAAATCCTTTTTTTGTGCATTTTTTTGTGATATTATAGGATAATTGTGATGTATATGTTAGATTGGTGTTCTCATAGTTTAGTTAGCTCCATTAAGTGTTTTTAGAGCTATTTTAACTAGGTTATACTTCAGGTTGCACAAAAATACCCTAAAGTTCCATTTTTAGTGCAAAGTGTGGATTTTAACTAGAATTTGGGCACTGTAGGATCTGCTGTTACCCGAGACATTTTAGAATAAAACTAGGTGTTACTGTAGCATGTATGAGGGGTATAGAGTGCACACACCCAACCTGGGAGCCCAATTCCCATCTGGGGCCGCTAAATATTGCCTTCTGGCCGCAATTTGCGGCCAGATGGGGGAGACATGGGTTAGGGTTTGGGGTGTAGGTGTCTGCTGCTATGTGGGTTATTTTGGTATATATAGTTTTGCAATATTTTTCCTGTATCAAAATCTGGGGTAGAATACCTATTTTTCCGTATTTTCAACCTTTCGCGACACGCGTGATACGTGTGTGTGGGTTTTGGATTTCTGCGTATCGCGACGCGTCGGAGTGATTTCAGACACGTAACCACACGTTTTAGCGTATCGTGCACACGCGCGCTTGGTTCGCGACACGAGTTACTGGTTCGGCTTAAATGTCGCGTTTCTGTGATTTCAAGCTTACGTGTGATATATTGTGTAATTATAGGTTCGCAGGCGAGTACAGCGGACGCCGCGCAGGAGGGGAAACAGGTTGTTGGCTATACCTAGTAGAAGGCTACGGTGAGTAGATTTCACATCTACGGGGATATCGCCCGCATGGCGTTCTACGTTAGGGCTGATGGGACCTTATAGTGTTCCATATATATATTGCATGTTCATGGTTACTATTTTGTGCATGTTGCATTCCCTACTACACAGATATAAATTAAAATTGATAGAACACCGCACCATTACTAACGGTCCATGCGCACGAGCACTATCCTGTATGTTACACACACACCGTTAGTAATTGCCATGACACGTAGGAATCACATATCACATCGGATCATTGCATTGTAGCTCATTATATGTGACATGACTTGATATTCATACCTGCTACACATATCACATCGGATCATTGCATTGTAACTCATTATATGTGACATGACTTGATATTCATACCTGCTACACATATCACATCGGATCATTGCACTGTAGCTCATTATAGGTGACATGACTTGATATTCATACCCGCTACACATATCACATCGGATCATTGCATTGTAGCTCATTATATGTGACATGACTTGATATTCATACCTGCTACACATATCACATCGGATCATTGCATTGTAGCTCATTATATGTGACATGACTTGATATTCATACCTGCTACACATATCACATCGGATCATTGCATTGTAGCTCATTATATGTGACATGACTTGATATTCATACCTGCTACACATATCACATCGGATCATTGCATTGTAGCTCATTATATGTGACATGACTGATATTCATACCTGATGCACATATCACATCGGGTTATTATCTTGTAGCTTATCTATATGTAACTTGACTGGATATTTACATTTTGACGCACATATCATATCGGATCATTGGCTTGTATTTTGTGTGGATTATATGTGATTTCTGGATTTGGGAACCGTGGCCATTTCAAATGTGAAATCATTTAAAAACCCGGTTCCCTTGATATGATATTTCGGTGCGTCCACCATGTGTTTTCTCGGTGCTAGAGTGATATATGGAAACCCGAATCGAGGAGGCGGTTGAGGCCGATTACGGGTACATGGTGGACCCGGTATGGTACCCCGGGGCGAGAACGGTTTCGCTGTGCAGTAGACGGTGAGCCTGGCAGAGGGACCACTACCTACCGGTGATTGGTTGGACCTGACAGTTATCCGTAGGGTACTGATCAGAGTCTATAGATGGATGCGGGGTGATCCGTACTGCTGGGGCCGAGGGCCGATACCGCAGACGGAGCCCGTGGGCTGACCCGGACTGACGGGGCCCGATGGATGAGGATTTGCGTGTCGATGCTGGACACGAGTATTTATGATATTTGGGTGCCGATGTTGGGCACTCGGGACTCTCAGAGATGTACAGGATTCGAGGGCCGATGAGGGTGCCGGCGCCTGAGCTATTTGGGAGATCTGGGTGCATTGATGGACACCGATATATATATATTCCACGTCGACATTCCGTGTAGATACTATATTTCCCCTGCTCAGCATTTATTATTGTATCTCATCCTGTGGTTACATTACCTGATAGAGCATTTGCTACCTCATCATGTAGTTACATTACCTGATAGAGCATTTGCTACCTCATCATGTAGTTATATTACCTGATAGAGTACTTGCATGATTATTGCACAAACTGCTTATCACATATTGATATCATCTGTTAGCATATGATAGAGTAGCATAGTACGTGCATGCTCGCGATTACCTTTATATGTTATCTCTATTCACGAGTTGGCAACTCACCCCCGTTGTGCCACAGTGTTTGCAGGTTGCCCTTCGGAGTAGTCGCGGCAGGCTGCTTTGCATCTTTTGGCACAGATACCCCCACAGTTGGTGTACTAGCTCTTTTGCTGATAGGTGGGTTTTGTGCGGTATCTGTTTATCTTTCAGTATGTACATTGTTGTATCTAGTATCCTCCATCTACCATGTATGTATTTGACTTAGAGACAGTGTGAGGACGATGTTGTATTTTACTCGTATTCTGGTGTCGAGCTCGTTGTGAGCCGACTGTACTTGCAGTTTATTCTATCTGTGATGTTCCCACTTGTGGATCTTGATCTTCGCTACGGCGTCGTATATTACTATCTGGGTGATTGTTTACTTAGATTTCTTGTCATGTTAGTAAATGCTTTCCTTTTAAAACTTATAACACTCTATACTTTCACTGGTTTGATTTCTGGGTTTTCGGTTCACTTAGTCGCGTTACGCCTGTAGACGTTACGTGGTTAAGTGCCGGTCACGGGCCAAACTTCGGGTCGTGACAGTTATACTGATTATAGCAACATATAAAAGACATGCACCATGATGATTATAGTATGAATGTAAATACAGACGTGCATTATCCGCTCCTCTGCGAGATACGAGTACAACTACCACTATGTGAGTCGAACCTAAACCAGTGTCCATCTAATATCCTAAGGAACTAAACCTAATAGACTAGTCAGTAAGAAACTAGAGTCTACCTAAGGTCTGAATCAATATCTCTAATAGTCGGCGATCCCGCCTCAACCGCGTCACGTACGTAGTACGGCTTCCTCAAATCAAGAGTGCGGATCAATCATCAAATCTAAGCCTCGTACGGTAAAATCCATCGTACGGCATCCCAATGTCGGGGTACGGTCAAGTATCTCCTAGGTGTCTCCTCATTCGTATAATGTCATATGTATCATATTTTGATTAAGTCATACTTATATGATATCGGCGTCAGGTCACACCAATATAGTGTCGTAATCAAGTTATACATATATCATATCGTAATCAGTCACAAGTTGCAGTCCGGGTACTATTCTAGCGTCCCAAGTACATCAATATCACCACCACTCTTTATAATTTATATATTCATATTCTAGAAATTTAAATCTTGAAACAAAACCATAATTAAACATTTAGTTTGATTAGGTTGAAGTAAAATAGCAACAAATGAGACATGGGTTTAGAATTATACCACTAAAATTTGAGATTTCACATGCTTCATGACCTCCATGATGGATCTCTTGCTTCAAATTCCAAGCCAAATAGAAGCAAAGAAAATTAGATAAGGTTGAATGATGAATTTATGATAATTTGTATTGATTTTTCATGGAATTTTGATGAGAATTTGAGGTGAAAAGGAGGTGGAGAATTTGAGGGCTTCCAAGGTGAGGGCCGGCCACCATCTTGAGGGGAGGGAGAGAAAGAAATTGTGTAGCCAAATGTAGAAACTTCCTCCATTAAATTCCTTCTTTATGTCTTTTCAACCTTTATTCATTTTCTTTTATTTAATTTCCAAAAATCTAATCTCTAGATTCTACTTGAAGACACAAGAGAAAGAGGGCAGCCAAGATCAGCCCAAAAAGTGTGAGGGGGGTAAAAGAGAGTGTGGTTTTGTTTGGGAAAAGATAAAAGTTATACCGCACTTCATTTGCACCAATTTCACCGAAAAAAAAGCCTTTTTCTTCGATATTTTCTAATACCGGTTAACAACCCTATTTTAATTCAAAAACCACTTGTTAAAATTTTTTTTAATGTATTATGATGCACAAAATTTGTTTCAACTCATTCCGGTTTGTAATTTTCCCTAATTAAATTTATTAGTGACGGCTTAAAATAATATTAAAATAATTAATTTCGGAAAAAATTTCAGAAATTTTGAAATCTCACCAGTGGCTCAATAAACACCAAATACTAGCAATTACATAGCTAGAATATTTATATTTAATTTTAAAATAAAGATATTTGTATTTTGACTTTTTACAGAAAACCCCCTTATTTTCCCGATTTTCCGAAATTTCACCAGAACGATTTTCAAGGCGTTACACCTTTGATGTCCGCCATACTCCAACCAAACACCTCTTTGTTAGATCTCAATACCGATAAAAGTGCATTCTCTTGCTCTGATGCAAAAGAAGCGGATATGATAACCGGTAAAGACTCATTCTCACCTAGATATGCATATTTAAGGTGAGAAGGTAAAATTTTGAGATCTAATTCGGGCGGAGAAATGATAGAAGGAGGGATCATTGAGTAATTATTGGATTTACAAAGAAGCTCAGAGCCTGTGAAAGATACAAACTCGGGTGGAGAAAAGTCAGGAGTGCAGGACTCAAGTGTAGAGAAAGTGTCCTCACTAAGATCATGTGTGAAATCAAACAGAGATGTGGTAATGTCATCGAGATCAGTAAAGCAAAGTTCCTCAGCTCCACAACTATCGGGAGCGATCTCATGAACAGAGTACACATCTAAAATATGAGCAGAGGGTTCTGATGGCTGACTTCCAATTTTGTAGATATTTAGTTCAATGGTCATATTTCCAAATGATAAGTTCATTGAACCATTTCTACAGTTTATAACAGCGTTGGAAGTGGCAAGGAAAGGACGACCCAGAATCACCGGAATTTGGCCCCGGGGGTTTGCTACAGGATGTGTGTCGAGCACAATGAAGTCTACAGGGAAAACAAATTCCCCGACCTTTATCAATACATCCTCTAATTCACCCCTTGGTTTGGTGATAGATCGGTCTGCCATCTGGAGAGTGCAATGAGCAGGTTTCAGCTCTCCAATCCCTAATTGCTCATAGACAGAATAAGGGAGCAGGTTAACACTTGCGCCAAGGTCTAAAAGAGCACGATTTATGTTTTTACCCCCAATCGAAATAGATATTGTAGGACATCCTGGGTCCTTTCGTTTCTTTGGTAGCTGGGGAATAAAAGCAGTGCTGATATTATTAGCCATAAAGACCTTCTTCGGCACTTGGGTCTTCCTCTTCCTAGTGCACAAGTCCTTAAGAATTTTCGCATAAGCGGGGACTTGTTGAATTGCATTTAGGAGAGGGATATTGATGTTAACCTGTTTGAACATTTCCAAAATTTTCTCCATATGAGGACTCGTTCTATTAGCCCTTAACCGGTTCGGGTAAGGTGCTTTCGCAATAAGCGCAGGGTCCATCACAGGAGAAGGAAGAGGGGGTAGACGTGGTCCAAAAAGAGGTGTGGGGACCGTCTGTGGAGAACTATAAGGGTTGGGAGAAGGTGTCGATCCTAATGGGAAATGGAGAATAGGCTCGCGAGAAAATGGTGTGGTAGAAGAAGAAGGATTAGAAGGAGAAGTGTGTGTGTGTGGAAAGGTCTCAGCCGGGGTGTTGATATGATTTTCAGTATCATCAATACCTTTCCCGACATGATTGTTCAGCACTCTTCCCGATCTCAACGTTGTGACGGCATTTACATTGTAATGCCCAGGATTCTGTAGGGGTTGAGAGGGAAGTTTCCCTTTTTCTCTCGCACTCATTTCGGCTTTGAGTCGTGCGATTTCAGCTTCCATCGATCTGATACTCTCAGCTTGGGACGCTGAGTTTTTCTTTATCTCACTGACGGAAGATCTAACCTCAGTCGAAACCTCTATGAAATTTGACAAAAGTGATTTCATGGTTTGAGTGAATTGAGAGAACTCGTCAGAACAGGACTGCATAGGATTAGACTGTGCAGGAGTGTTGCCCTGGTTTTAGAAATTTTGTGACTGATAGGGGTGCTGAGTGAGTTGAAGGGGTTGCTGTTGTGGTGGAGGAAGAGCCCTTTGAAAATTATTCATGTTTGGAACCGTGTTTTGAGATTGGTTTTGGTTCCAAGCGAAATTAGGGTGATTCCTCCAACCCTGATTGTACGTGGAAGAATATAGATCGTTTCTAGGTCTTTGAAATGCGGCATTAGAATGCTCGTGACCTTGAAATGCAGAGTTTAATGGACATTCTTCCGTTAAATGAGACGGATCAGAACAGCACCCACAAACAGTTTTGGGGAGTGACACTTGGTGTAGGGAGGCTGCTGCAAATTTGTGTTCCATAGTGTCGAGCTTCTTTTGCATTGCTGCCATTTCAGCTCGAACACCTATGGACACATCTATTTGGTGTACGCCACCCCTATTCAATGGTTGGGTTCCACTCTCCCACTGTAGTGATTTTTCAGCGAACTCTTCTAAGTACTTCCACGCTTCCCCATCATCCTTAGTCATAAAAGTACCTTGACACATGTTTTCAAGGCTCTGTTTAGTGTTTGGGTTAATGCCCTCATAAATGATTCGGCAAAGCTCCCATCTCGGGATGCCGTGATGAGGACATTGAACCAATAGATCCTTGAAACGTTCAAAGCATTTTGAAAATGGTTCAGCAGGGAGCTGGGCAAATTGATTCAGTTCGCTACGAATTCGAGCTGTCTTTTGTATTGGGTAAAATTTCTTAAGGAATGCAACGACGAATTCTTCCCAATTCATAATAGAGTGTGCGGTAGTGTTATATAGCCACTTCTCGGCTATATCGCACAATGTAAATGGAAGAATTCGTAGACGCATTGCATCCACTGAAAGTTGTGACGTACCCATCATTACGCATACGTTTTCAAATTTGGTAATGAAAACGTAAGCGTCCTCAGTCTCGAGTCCATGGAATTTGGGTAAAAGATTGATATACTGGGGCTTAATCTCAAAGTTATCCCCGTTGGCTGGTGGTGTGGATAAGCAGGTCGAAAGAGGACCTCGAATAGGGTAGCACCTCTCCTGGAGAGAGATGCGGGGTGGATTCTGCGCACCAACGGACGGCGGCAGATTAGGGTTAAAGAAGTTCGATGGATTCGGATCCATCGGTGTGGGTGTGGTAGTGGGTAAAGAAAAGGTAAATGGAGAAATATCGACTTCGGAGTCGATAAAGGTTACGCGGACTAAACAGGCACCAGAATCCCGTGTCCAGCCTATCTTGCACTAAAAAGGGTTAGTATAAGTGGCAGCGTTGACTTATAATTAGGGGTAATGAATGAATGTGGTGCTTGCTTTTGAAAAAGGAACGGATTTTTGAAAAAATGATGCGACAAAACAAATGCAGCACACAAACCCTAGAATCTAGTGGTCACCTAGGTCCGGCTCTAGACCGCTCCTAACTGCCAAAAGACAAGTCGCAGGATAGAATCCTCCACTGCCTCTTTGTCCCCCTGTGGCCGGATAAGTGTCAGGTAAGTGGGAAAGTATTCCACTACGTAAGTAGTGGGCCTAATTAAAAACCACTAGCCTTAGACACACTCGCCTTAGGCACCACAAGAAAACGCGGATAAGCAATGAATTACCCACGGCCTTCTCTTGTCCTAATTGAGCGCGACGGTCCTTAGAGTCATCTCTAGATTTCTTTTAGTTAATGTGGGTCAATGCGGATGCAAGTTTTGCGATTTTTGGGGCCTAGGAAAGGTAATGAAATCCCCACCTAATTTGGATTTGGCCGTGCCCCTTAATTTCCGTATTAGAATGCAAACAACCAAGAAATCAAAATCATGCACAAATTTAATTTTGCTTTTGCGGCGCTGCGATTATTTGCAAAGAATCCTGCAGCAAAGTATTAGTTGGAGCTAAAAAGAGGAGAGAGGAGAAGGTAAGAAGTTACCTGAAGCAATTTGGCACAGAGATCCCTTCAGGCTGCCGCGTTTCCGCCGCTATTGGGCACTCCCACCGCGCTTCCGCAGTTGAACAATAGGATCAATGCACAAAACTTCACCAGGGAGCTTCTATAGACTCCCTCTGCTCTCTGGTATTTTCCAAAAAATTTCTTCAATTGCCAAACAGCTCCAGATTTCCTTGCAATGAACAACAGCAAATCGTTTAGGGTTTGCACGAATTTTGATCTCAAAAACAACAATGGAATAAATCTTTCAATTCAAACTTTGATATAAAACGAATTAGCGCGCGATCCCCGGCAACGGCGCCATTTTGATTGTTACAATTTCCGGATTGTGTGTAAAAGCAAGTATTGAATCAATTGTTTCCCGATATCGGTTTCATTTGATCGATAATAGTATGTTGTATCGGTATTTAGAAAATTGTATAAAGAACTCACAATCAAAAAATTATATTTGACCGCAATCAACTACGGTGTCAGTTGTAGATCGAAAGCGAGTGCGGATCGTCCACAGGGATTGTGCGATTCATTTCTATGTTTAATTTGTTTGAATCGAAAAGTTAATCGAAAAGAAAAGAAAACATGATTCAAGATTTTATCGATTAATTCAGGTGTCACTAATCTAATCAAGAATCAAGAAATGATAAACAATCAAGAATCGGGTTTCGAAGATATTTCCAACCAAATGTCAAGAATCTAAATGAGGCTCGTAGGAATCGATTGGATCTATATACGTGATGTAATTTCGAGATTTCGTGTTCTTGTCCTTCGAAGGATTGATACTAGATAGATGATGATCGATGAGAGTTAGGGCTTTCTTGATGAAACTAGGGTTTCATCGTTTAACCCTTGTTCTTTCATTGATATCATTCACATTCTAGCCTCTAACAATTTCAAGAAACGATCGTGACTCCCCAATCTCGAGCGATATCAATCAAGAAAGCATCGCAACGAATTTGGTCGTCAATTCTTGAACTTGCTAGGGTTTACAAATCTCGTAGGATTCAAGAATCGATTTAAGATATATTACATCATCATTCTATTGATCGTCTCGACTCCTCGACGAGAGGAGTATTACTCAAACATCATCACACAGAAAGTATTCAAGAATTGAAAAGATATCATGATGCGAGAATTTAAAGAAAACAAGATAAAAGAATATCACCTTTTATTTATATCAACAATTTGATTACAGTCGCTCAAGAACTATAAGTGGAAGAACTAAATTGTTGAATTGGCGTCGCTCGGCTCCGTGAGTCGTGGATCGGCTTGGACCACTTGCTCCGTTGAAGATCGGCTCAGCTCATAAAAGGTTGCAAGGCTTCTTGCTTGATGGGTACTCGGGATCTTGGCTTTTGATTGGAATTAGGGTTAGGGTTTCACACAAGCCTTCTCACTAGACTTGTGGAAGAAGATGAAGAAAGAGAGTGGATCTAGATTGATACTAAAAATTTTTTGGGATCCTTTTACAAGTGAGCCTAGGGTCTTATTTATAGATCTTCCAAACCCTAGGTCTAGATTTGAAATTACAATTCCCTCCAAAAGTTTGTTGAGGAGTTTCTAGAAAGAGTTTGTTAGGAGCTAGCTTAGGTTTTAAGCTAGGATTAATTAAGCTTAGAAAACCCTAGTTTGCTGATCTGGCGGAAGCTTCTGGAACATTCTGGAATTTGTCATGTCTTGATGTAGTGTTGACCCTGGGAGAGAGACAATGCACTGAATTTGAGGAGGTAACTCCTTGGACCCACCGCGGATCCGCGGCGCAAGCAGGCTCCTGCCGCGGATCCGCGGCACTTTGTGGGGCTTGGGCCTTGGGCTTTTTACAGTGGTCTTGTGCTAACATATTGGGCTTCATCTGATGTGTTGATTTGTATTTGTCCCTTTGGATTGATACCAGAATTGAAATCATTGAGTTGGCGTAATGTTTGATCGGCACCCTGTACATTTTGGCCTTTCTTCTGGATTTTCCTGCACAGTTCTCAAAACAAGTGTTGTGCAATATAAGGATGATGTGATGCCATGAAATGCAGTCCATTTCCTTTATAGTGCCGATTTTAGAGTCTAACACATGCAATCTGATATTTTGCGACAGTTTTGCTAATATGTGAAATATGAATACCGTACACTTCTAAATGAATGCAAATGATGAAGAAATTGCCGGCTGAAATATGCAATATTTTCGACTAATCAAACGGCTATCCAGGTTTTGAGCGAAAGGAAGGCCGATGAGCAAACTCATCCAAACCCCTATTGAGCCTGACAGTGACAATATCCGTACCGTCTGGTCTGTTCGTCTAAGAGTATCGCATATCGCGTCTAGGGGGTGGATAAAGTCAGACCCCCTAATAACGAGTTAATTCGTGTCGGTATGAAACCCATCACCACCTGAGAAATTATCGATCCTAGATAGGTAATTCTCTTCCACCCCGGCCGAGGATTTCTGGTGATGGCCACCCGTGCACAACGCAACATCAACCCCCAATATCAGGAGAGACGAATCCCGGACGATCCGCTCACTGCCTCCATGTGGCTCGGGGCTGTACCTAACTAAAACCTGTTTGCATGACTCCTTTGAGCCATCATAGGGTAGTAATCAAAGCACAGTGGGAACTAACACGAGACAAATGACGATCTCAGGATGACAGACTAACCTGTACACATGTCACCAGGGAACTGCCATCTGACAATAGGTATAACACCCTCTAGCAGGTTCCCGGCGAGTCCGTCCAGTGTACTCATAACCCAATGAGCACTTGTATACTATCTTAGGTGAACAAACTAACACCAATGGCTTGTGAGACCGGGCCACCGCCCCTCGTCGGGGTCTCGATTAGTATACACTAGTCTACTCTGGAGTATCGATGCCCAGTCTCGAAATTCCCACGATTAAGGACATTTAAGGATGTGCTTATAGACCATCCAGCTCCCACGTATATGATCGCCATCATAATGCTAGTAGTCAAGCAAGAATCCTATGGGCTCTATCAACATGTAATAGTGATCTGTAATGCCACCTAATGCTATACATGATGATAAAGACAAACCAGATAACATACTGTCATTTCGAGTAAGACTGTTCTACTGGTATAGGTCCTCCCTCAATCATCACAATCGCGTGCCTGCGATTCAATAATTGACTTGAGGGCACTATAGCCAATAGTTCTTTCACTAGAGATCGTCATTTTTCTCAAGTGAGTTCCCACTGTACTTTGATTACTATATTACCACGGCTCAAAGGAGTCGTGCAAACAGGTTTAGTTGGGTACAGTCCCGAGCCACATAGAAGCAGTGGTCGATTGACAGGGATTCGTCTCTCCTGGAATTAGGAGTCGATGTCGTGCTGTGTTCAGTTGGCTGTCACTAGAAATCCATAGCCACAGTGGATGAGATTTACTAATGGTTGATCAGTAGTATTTCTGTTGGTGATGAGCTTGACTAAGACATGACTTATCGGGTTAGTAGGGGTTTGATGTTATCCACCCTCTAGACCCGATATGCGATACTCTTTAACGTAGAGACCGGACTGTATGGAGATTGTCACATTCAGGCTCAGTAGGGTAAGGACGTACTTGATTGTCAACCCTCTGTTTCGGCAAGTACCTGGGTAGCCGTTACGTACAGTTAGTGCCGCTGGCGTGCTTGTGGTTAAACCCACTGCCAGCGTATTTTTGAGTCTTTAGAGTCACACACAAAGGGTTTTCCCAGTTCAGGAGATAGATATAGGAGCCGTTGTTGGTACGTGTAGGAGTCCGATTAAATATATGTATGGGACATACGGACATTAACCGGACGTTGATAATACTAGCCTGTTCAGGATTAAGCTGGATTATTAAATCAGGTTTTGATTTATTAATTTATATATATATATATATTGATATATATATATATATATTGATATATATATTTTAGTATTATTGTTCACTATTCATTCTCTCTCTTTGGTGCTATCCGTATTTCTTTACGGATACGCGTATATGTAGCGATACGTATACCGGGTGAAGTATTCCGTATTTATACGGGAATGCTTCTAGAAGAAGGACACCTCATATTTGATTTTCTTTTTGGAAAATCAAATGGAAAATGGGGTGGAGGATGAGGAGGCATGAGGCATGGTTGTGCATGTAGAAAATATGGCTTTGGTTTTAATATGTGCATTTATTGATGTATGGTTGCATTTATTGAACCGTAGTTGTTAAAACTAGTAGCCATTCTTTTCTACACAAGAGGTTGATTTTTCATTCCACACATTTTGTTGATGCTTCATGGTTGCAAGACTCAGCAACTTTCCTCACCTCTTCTCCTTCTTCTTGCTCCTTTGAGTATGGATTTTTGAGAGAAAAATTAGTGGAAAAATTCCTACATCATCCACAGTCCATCCTTAGGAAGTTTGGATCTCTGGTCGAAACATTTTCCGGTTTCCCTCGGGTGGATCTTCTTTGGCGAGGGTGGTCTCTTTTCAAGCGCGTTCCCAGCATCTACGAGCTTGGAGGGGTCTTCTACAATTAGGTGGACATGCGTCAAAGGTTATTATTTTCGTAACCTTGTTTTTTTAGCTTTCTAGTTGTAACACCCTTTTACGTTATATAATATGATTTTGTATTTTAAGTATTTCTTTATAATTCTTTTTGCTATTGGGTTGCGAATGATTCAAGTAGTAGTAGTCGTTATCCGACCCGACCCGCATATTTAAAGCCCGATATGGTGCGAGGTTATATCAAATATTTACTGGTACATTGTATCTACGTGAATCGAGTACCGATATATACACTTTATATATATGTTTAAATTTTTACATATCTTACAAGATATAAATAAATAATATTTTTCTAACTAATTTTGTATGGTATATCACCCCATATCTTATTATTGCTCTTATCAATTATGGTCAAATCCTAAAATATAGACAACAAAATAATTAGAAAATATTTATGTATATTTGTTTAAATTTTATTTGGGGGTATATGTATTTAACACTAGATTGTTGCATTGTGCCCAAAATCTTTGCGTATGTATTTTATTCTCAAAACTATATTTTTTTACTAGATTCGAGTAATAATTGGAGTGATTTGATATTATCTAGTTACCCTAATATTACATATATATATTTATTATATACTTATAATATTTCTCATATAACTCTCTCTCTCTCTCTCTCTCACTCTTCCCCGTCTCTAACTCTCTATCCTCTAGTTCTCAATCACACCACCATACCACCACCATACCACCATATCTAGACCAGACCACCACCAGACCATGCACCATACCCAGAACATACCATGACCGTGTCATCACCGTACCCAGATCGTGTCACGCCATGTGCCCTGCTCCTGTGCCACGCCATGCCCGCTTCATGCTCTGCTCACGCCACTTGTGTGCCACCATTGCATCAGCCCCGTGTCACCGCAAGGCCCGGCACTGTGTCGTGCCGCTGCACGCACCGTGTCATGTCGTGTCGCGCCGAGCCGCTGCGCACCTTTATCATTGCCGACGCCATTGTCTTTTGATTCTTTATGTAGCAATAGTCGATCAACCTATTGACGCCATCACTTGCACATCAACCGTTATTTCCGATGCAAGTTTCTAAACTTGCGACATGCTACATTATATATTCCAATATATAGTTATTTATTAATATACGTATGTTAATAGTTAGCAAGTTATTTTCAATATACAATTTTACAGCATTAATCCGTATTTATAACAATAATAGCTTTATCCCGTTGCCTGCTAGTTCATTATAATTTTATTATAATTTTCACTGCCGTTTCATTATGTTTTACCTAGACTACAATATATCTAGTAGCAAACCTAAAACGTTATTACCAATAGGTATACAGACACACAGACACACACACACACACACACACACACACACACACATATATATATATTACACCTTACACCATTGATAATATGCTTTATTCATTTCTACTGTATTTAGATAACTGTTTATTGTTTTCCATCTAGTATTCTTTCTATTAATACACACTGCCTGACATGTTCACGACACATTACCAAACCTGCTACTTGGATTATTACTAATGCCGACAATCCAGACTTGTTGTCCTGGTGAACGTGACTTGTTGTCTAGATAGACAAGATCTGTTCCTGCTTAATCCTGTGTTGGCATTAGGTAGATATCGTCAATACCTGACTTGAACATGAAACCTGGGGGGAATGGGAAATCAATAATGAAGCATGACTTGTAACTCAACAGTTCGATATTTTCTAGAGACTGATCAGTCGATAAGGGCTTCGGGCCCCGGAATGATGATGCTGCCATCATTCGTCTGTACATGATATCATGGTTTACTGCTTACCGGCACGTCTTGGATTCATCCCAAAGGGTCTTGACCCTGGTCCCTTGCACGCACGGGATACTATTGAGTAATATCGATGATTCTATTAATTGATTTCAAAGACTTGTAGAACAGATAACCTACAAGCACAGACTTTAGAATACACATAACATACCTATAGCTCACTAATTTACACCTGTGTTTATACCTGCGATTATGATTTACACTCATATCATCTTGTATAGCATCATGTTCTGGTTATTACTATTATTATTGATGTTTATGACGTACTCACATCTGGATTTTGCATGTCCCAGATACTTGACATAGCATATGAATATTCGACAGGATCGTCGATCAGTGAGGACCACTTCATTGATATAGCTCTTATGCGGGTTAGTTATTTCTTGAATCTTTATTGCTTCCGTTATCTTTTTTAGTTATTGTTCTTATGGTTATTGGACATGCGATAGATAGATTTTTTCACAACCCGAAATTTGGTGCGTGACCGGCACTTAGATTGTATGACATCTAAAGATACCAACACAATCCGAGTAAGCCTGAAAACCAAGATCAAAACCCTATTTGCGGAAATAAGAAAATTTCAGTTTTAAAGAAAAAGGATGAGGTATCATGTCGAATGATTTTTAAGGAATGAAATTTAAACAACTGTTTTTACCATTTAAAATTTCGACATCACCTCCTTTTTTAATTATAAATAAAAGCGCCCGCCCTAGTTAGAAACGAGTGCGGTTCAAGTGAGTTCCTGCAGATGTATGGCAAAGTGCGGAATCCATATATAATGTTTAATTAAGCGGTGTCCCTAATCGGGAGCAAAATAACATCCAACGGCGGAAAAACAACCCACACAATAACAATACGACGCTCAAAGCGAAGAATATATGCATAAGTAAAGAAAGTATGAACTAACACAACTAGTCGATCTCACTCAATCGAATCAAAACATATACGAGCATGTTTCGTTCTATGTCAAATATACAAGGTCTGATGGAGTGATACTAGATCCAAAAAACATATACCAAAATAAGAGGTTACTACATATGTAACCCACCTAGCAAGAAAAACGATAAAAACTGACAAGTGGATCTGCACTGCTGCTATGTGTCAACGCGTCTCCTGCAAGGAACTAAGGCACAACGAGGGTGAGTTGCCAACTCAGTGAATAAACTAACATCTAACAATTTATATTATAAGCTTGACGAAATAAAGCTAAAAGCAAACAAGTAACCATGATGTATGATAGCATATTGACGCATGAATATGTACTAAATGAATGTATAAAATAACACTGAAATCTCATAAAAAATTTCAGAATGCTGGTCTTTTCCAAAATTAGATTCATTTTTCCGTGTCCAACATCAACACAAATCTTCCGTTTTAGCAAGGATCGTTCCCCGAACGAATCCTGTCAATCAGCCACATCGGTCGGTATCCTCCATATATCCGCCGTGTTTTACAACAATCTCCGGTATCGAGTATCCTCTCTAGGCTCCCCGCCTCAAGTGTGGTTTTCCTGCCCCTCGGTCTCGACCGGGTCCACCATGAATCCGACGGTATACTCCCCCACTCAGTCCGTATGGCATAAAAATCCGTAACCGTATAGCTTCCCCACTCGGTTCGGAATAAAACCAAATCATAAAAACAACATCTCATGGTGGACACATCACATCAATCATGAAGAACCACTGAATATAACATAATAGCGTATAAAACTCAAAACTAGAAATCTTCATAATCTAATACACCTTATGCTACAATTAATAACAATCGAAAGTGAAACATGATAAGTGTCAATAATAACAAAAATGCAAAAAAAAAAACTATTAATAATGCTTATAGTATGTATAAGTCTATGTTACACACCCCGGTACTTACGGGGAGGCAGAATAGGTAAAAATCAAAATTTTCTTACAAGGTAACATAGACTATGCTTGAGAATCTTTGCCAAACCATTGCTAACAAACAAGCTAGAGGTTTTATCTACTATGCTAGAAGATTATACCTCATGCTACTATTTTTTCGGGTCTTCTCCGTTGTCCTCCACATCTACGTAGGCTCCAAGGATCGAACCGGATCGCAGCCACCTCCACGGCCTTCTTGAGTCGAAGACGATCCACCCGAGAGTCTATAGTCCGAGCTCCACCTCAAGAGCCGAGGTAACTAGGGCAACAAGTTTGCTAAGCTTGATGTCCTAGGTGATGAAGAGTTTGAAGATGAATTTGTTTGTTTGTTTAAACTCTAATTTTCTCAACACATGAGAGCTTAAGAGTTTACTAGTGAGGAAGAAGAAGAAGAGCAAGTATAAGAGATCTCTTGAGGAAAGAGAAAGCAAATGAGATAATGAACCATGGAAAAAGAAAACTAAAACTTTTATTATGATAATTACGATGGCTACATTGATTTGACCACAAGCTTGTCACAATTAATGCTAAGCATGAAAATATCTAGTGCTTAACAAAAATATCTAAGTCAACAATAGTCAAATGGTCAAACCAATTAGCCATGACACAATTATCATTAATAAAAGGATTAGTAAATAATATCCTCCACCTCATAAAAGTTCTAATCAAGTCAATGGTCAAAACCCTAATGAGGCATCTCCTTCTTTGCTCCTCACATCCGTGCATACACACCCGCATCCGCATTCCGAAGAATACGAATTCAAATAGACAAAACCGATCCATCTATATATTACTAGGATCCGGCTTAAACCAAAGCCCACTAGTATTATTTGCCCAAACATCATACGCGCACAAGTGCACGTAAGTGATCGAAGCCCTGCCGTAAAACCATACGGCCTCTACACCTTTTGCCCAGTGCAGGGAAACTCTCTGTGTGGGACTCTAAAGACTCGACATTATACTGGCAGTAGGTTTAACCACAGGCTGCAAGCGGTACTAGCTGTACGTAACGGTCCCCAGGTAGATGTCGATAAGAAAGCCGATGAGGAAAACCAATCCGAACTCCTACTCAGCCTGAATGTGACAATCTCCGTACATCCGGTCTGTTCGTTTAAGAGTATCGCATATCGGGCCTAGGGGGAGGTAAACATCAGACCCTTAATAGCGGTATAAGTCGTGTCAGAGTGTAGCCCAGAACACCCTGAGAAGCTACTGGAACACCTATCAGTAAATCTCGCTTGCCCTGGTCAGGGACTTTGTGTAATGGCTCTCCAGACACAGCGTGATATCAACCCCCAATACCGGGAGAGACGAATCCTGTCTAACCGCCACTGCCTCCAAGTGCTTCGGGACTGCACCCAACTACTACCTGTTTGCACGACTCCATTGAGCCGTGGTAGGGTAGTAATCAAAGTACAGTGGGAACACTCTCGAGGCGAAGTGGCAGTGTCAAGTCGACGGACTAAGCTGTACTCATGTCATCTGGGAACTGCTATCTGACGATAGGTATAGTACCAACCAGCAGTTCCCAACGAGTCCTGTACGGTGTAATCGTAACCTAATGAGCACCTGCATACTATCTCCAGTACGACGTACTAATGGCTCTAGGACAGACCATCTCCCCTGCTAGGATGAGAAGTGTATACACTAGTCTACTCCGGAGTATCGATGCCCCGTCTTGATAATCCTACGACTAGGGACCTTTATATGGATGTGCTTATAGATTACCCAGCTCCCACCAGTGTGACTGCCATCACAACACTGGTAATCAAGCAAAAATCCTAAGGGCTCTACTAATATGTATAAGCGATATGCTAAAAGAAACACATGCACATATTGAAGTAGAAACAAACTAAGTAGCATACTACCATTTTGAGCAAGACTGTTAATACAACTGTGAATATCTCAAGCTTCCATTAAGTAATATACAAGCTGGTCTGATACAGTAATGACCTCTAGGGCATATACACTAACAATCTCCCACTTGCACTAGAGCCATGTACTGGCGTATCGAAGACCTATCATCTCGATCAGCCTCTCGAACTGTGTCTGAGGAATGGCCTTCGTGAGTGGAACTGCATTGTTAATCTCTAAATTTACTCTCCTCACCTCGATCTCCCCGCGATCTACGATCTCCCCGATCAGGTGGTATCGCCTCAAGATATGCCTCGACTTCTGATGGGACCTGGGTTCCTTCGCTAAAGCTATAACGTCATTGTTGTCGTAATACAGCGGTATTGGATCAAAAATGGTTGGAACCACCTGAAGTTCTGTGAGGAAATTCCTCATCCACACAACTTCTTTTGCGACATCGCAAGCAGCTATGTACTCTGCTTCCATCGTTGAGTCAGCAATGGTGTCCTTCTTGGAGCTCTTCCAACAGACCGCCCCTCCATTGAGGGTAAAGACATAACCCGACATGGACTTGGAGTCATCCTTGTCACTCTGGAAGCCAGAGTCGGCAAAGGCCTCGATCTGGAGGTCTTTTCCGCCATACGCCAAGAACATCTCCTTAGTCCTTCTTAGGTACTTCAGAATGATCTTTACTGCTATCCAGTGCTTCTCCCCTGGGTTCGACTGATACCGGCTTACAACACTCAATGCGTATGCTACATCTGGTCTAGTACATAACATCGTATACATTATAGAGCCTACTGCAAATGTGTAGGGTATAGATGACATGCGAGCCCTTTCCAAATCAGTCTTAGGAGGCATCTCTTTGGAGAGGGTGATTCCGTGACAAGCCGGTAGGTTACCGCGGTTAGAATCTTCCATACTGAATCTTTTCAGTATAGTGTCAATGTACCTGAACTGCGAAAGTCCCAACATCCTCTTAGATCTATCACGATAGATCTGGATCCCCAGAATTTAGGAGGAATCACCCAGGTCCTTCATGGAGAACCTCTGTGACAAGAATCCTTTGACTGACTATAGCATAGGAATGTCATTTCCTATTAAGAGAATGTCATCCACGTACAAGACGAGGAATACCACAGTTCTCCCTACAATCTTACTGTAAATGTATGGTTCATCTGAATTTTTGATGAATTCGAATTCTTTGACAGTATCATCAAAACAGATGTTCCAACTCCGCGATGCCTGCTTCAGTCCATAAATGGACTTAAGCAACTTGCACACTTTACCGCTGCTCCCACTCTGAATGAAACCCACCGGCTAATCCATATAGATGAACTCTTCTAAATTACCATTTAGAAAAGCCGTCTTTATATCCATCTGCCGGATCTCATAATCGTGGAAGGCAGCGATGGTAAGAAGGACCCAAATGGATTTGAGCATAGCCACTGGAGAAAAGGTTTCGTCATGGTCCAAACCAGGTCTTTAACGAAAACCCTTTGCAGCAAATCTAGCCTTATAGGTTTCAACCTGTCCATATACACCAATCTTTTTTCTGAAGATCCATTTGCAGCCTACGGGTTTTACCCTATCTGGAGCAATGTCTAAAGACCAAACTTTGTTTGTGTACATGGACTCCATTTCGGTCCGCATTGCATCCATCCATTTTACCGAGTCGCCGCTCTGAATGGCTTGCTGGAAGCAAGTAGGCTCATCATTGTCAATGATGCAATCCTCTCGATCCCCGTCTATGAGAAAACCGTAGTATATCTCGGGCGGATGAGACTGCCTATTACTCTTGCGGAGTGGCATTGGGATGTCTGGTTCTTCTGAAACCTCTAGTTCTACCAAGCTTTCAGTAATAACTTGTGGTTCTGGAATTTCTTCCAGTTCTATTGAGCTCCCACTTTTCTAATTTTCTAAAAATTCAGTTTCCAAGAAGTGGGGATGCTGAGAAACAAAAATCTTTTGTTCCTCTGCGTAATAAAAAAGATACCCCCTGGAGTTCTTCGGGTATCCCACAAACTTACACAGTACTGAGCGTGCCTCGAGCTTGTCCGCATGCTGCTTTTTTATAAAAGCTGGACATCCCCATGTCTTAAGGTACTTAAGACAGAGTTTCTTCCCACTCCACATCTGATATGGTGTGGTAGGCACAGTCTTGGTTGGTACCTTGTTCAAAAGATATGCAGCTGATTCTAGTGCATAACCCCAGAAGGATCATGGTAACTCAGCCTTACTCATCATGGAATGAACCATATCCAATAGGGTTCGATTCTGCCTTTCCGATACACCGTTGTGTTGTGGTGTGTATAGAGGAGTAAGCTGAGAGAGAATTCCATTCTCTTTTAAGTAGCCCAGGAACTCGGCACTTTTCACCACCTCGCTCAGATCTCAGTGTCTTGATACTTTTGCCTGTTTTCTTTTCCACTTCATTCTTGTATTCCCAGAATATCTCAAAGGCCTCGGATTTATGCTTCATCAAGAAGATATGTCCATACCTAGAGAAATCATCCGTAAAAGTAATGAAATAGGAATAGCCACCTCGCGCATATGTAGACATTGGACCACATACATCGCTGTGTATGAGTCCTAAGAGTTCGCTCTCTCTTACACCGTGTCCAGTGAACGGAGTCTTTGTCATCTTTCCCATGAGAGAAGATTCACAAGTAGCATAAGACTGATATTCGAACGGATTCAAATATCCCTCTCTATGTAACTTTGTCAACCGTGTTTCATTGATGTGACCCAGTCTACAATGCCATAAGAAAGCCTGATTTAATTTTGGAGACTTTCTTTTATGTGTGTTCTGGACACTGAAAACCTGAGCTTGATTTAATACGTATATACCGTTATCTAATGTACCTGACCCAATCAGAGTCTGATTAAGGTGGATGTGGACCACATCACTTATAAAAGTAAAAGCATATCCTTCCTTAGAAAATAAGGATACAGATATGATATTACATGCTAGACTAGGCACATATAAATAGTTACGTAGAATCAATATCTGCCTACTTGTCAATCCTAGGTGATATTCCCCTACGGATTCAGTGTCCACGCTCATTCCGCTCGCAACTCTGAGAGTCATATCACCAAACCTGATAACTCTACGGTTTCTCAAAGCCTGTAATGAATTACAGATATGAGATCCTGATCCGGTATCTAGTACCCAGGAAGTAGACTTAATTGACATACAGTTTTCTATTACAAACACACCCGAAGCCGAAACCATAACATGCTTTGAATCCTGGCTACTGGCTTCAAAAGCCATGCAATGCTTCTGCCAATGTCCTTTCCCGCTACAATAGGAACGTCCATCCTTCCCTATTTTAAGTCCCAAAGCTTTTGTCGTTCCCTTTCCTTCTACCTCCCTGACACCGCATATCGGCTTTGTGGAGGTCTTCTTCTTCTCACCCTTTGCTTTCTCCATGGATGCAAAAGAGGAAGGTCCCCCATTAAGCAGAGTGGGTGTCTCCCTGGTTTCTTTCAGGGTGTAAGTAGAGGGTAGAGACTGTAGAATTAAGTCAGTATGTGACTCGTTCTCCAACGGGGTCTTCAGGTCCGTGAGCTCATCAATATAGCTAGTCATTGTAAGGACGTTGACCCCTACAGATGACCCGATAGCCAACCTCGCTTGAAGCAATTCTTTTGAGGTCTCATATCTTGCGATACGAAATTGCTCTCCATATAAATCTTTTTTAGGGAGGAAGACAGAAACTAAGTCCATCTTCTCGTGCTGCCTCAGGTTTCCACCATCAACTGAGGCCAACACGAGGCATTTGGTATTCGCACAGTCTTTTTTCGATGTCTTACAGATATCAATATCCGTGACGATGGAAACTAGTCCTGAGACGGCAGGGGTTTGAGTAGTGAAGAGGTGTTCCAGCTTGTCATGGGTAATGGACTTCTGGACAGACCTTTGCCAGTCAATACAGTCAGATTCAGTCATTTTATTATTCAGATGTAACCTATGTCTGGTCACTGGGTCGCTGCAATTAAGAGAGAGAGAGAAGAAAACACATAGCATGATGCTCTTGCAAGTTTAGATTGGTTTTTAATTTTTCTAAATAGGATGGCTCCCACTGTTTCTCGAATCCTTCCTCAAACCATAAAAGAAGAATTAGTCAGGATTAATCTCACCGTACAATACTTGCTTAACCGTTCAGTCAGGCTAGTGTCAGTGCTTCGAGGGAGGTTTTACGAAGCTTTCGCGAAGTTCCTTAATTAAATAACCACTTTTCCCTGGAGGCGTAGCTCTGCTAACACTGTTCTAGACACCTACTTTGCTTATAGCATTGATTGTTAAGTGAAAGAATCTCCTGAGGAGTAGCGGATACTCACAGTAGGATCGGGATCCAAATATCATTGTGTGATAATGCTGATGGAATCCTACCAACATTATCAAACTCCAAATGGTATGCAACACTAGCAAGTTTCAGTTTCTTTTGAAATTCCCGATGTGAATTTTTGCCCCATGCTCTTATGACCTTGACGAAAGTCAATAAATCATAAGTCACATGTCAGGTTCTACCTATCATTGTCCAGGTTAATTTGAACCCACCCGTATATACCCTTGACGAAGGTCAACAAAGTAATACTACCATCCCAAACCAACGCATCTATCTATGCTACATATGAACATCCAACAGCTACCAATCCCTATGCCTTGACGAAGGTCAACAAACATAGCTTGAATACTATTGAATATTCATATGAAATGACGGAGGGCTAAGAATGGTTTTGGCGAAACCGTGAACGTAGTGAACTTGATATAATCGAAGGAACTTGATAGCTTTTAAAAGAAGTGGTTTAAGCTCCGCAATTTAAAAGTTTTGCTGTTTTGAAAAAACCGAGTGGTTTTGAAATTGATCCAACGATTCAGCTTTGAATTGTTTTCTTTGCATTAACATAATGCGTCCCATCAATTAATCCTACCATTGCAGAAAACAACGAAAATATAACGTACGCTTATGCCATCCGCCTTCGCCACTGGGCCCCGTCATCACCCATTATGTTACTTAACTAATGACAGAGTGGGGGATGGACTAGCGCGGATGTAAAACATAAGCAACTTCTACTAGATATCATTTATAGATATATACATTCTTCAGATGCAATGATAGTCATTCCAGATCACAGATGAACACATTGGATATGCTAGGAATCCGCGTTTCGTTTGAGCCTGCAACGAAAGACGGATTACACGGTCGTGATGAATAGCCAAACCCTACCCTAGACCCCTACGGGTGCGGCAAACTACCTACCAAATACCCGAAGTAAAGCAACCTCTCTCAATAAAGTGAGTAGGCCACTCGGTGATTCAACGTATCTGGTAGTTTGTGCACCCCACCTTGGGTCTATCCTAGGAGCAGAAAACAGTAAAAGAAATAATATACAATGGTGGCTACAACCTCAACCCGGATGTGCGACCATAAAATAATATCACATCAATTTACAATTTACATCGAATGAAAGATAAATAAACACTCATCTCACATCCCCGACTATTCATCCACGATGATCCAACAAGTTCATATACACAATCCAATATCACAGAACACAGATATGCACAACCCCCACTAATCGACGTATAGCGATTAGTAGACGTTCAGTACATATATCACATCACAGAAGATCCGATTAGATAAAGTACTTAGAATTTCGATCGATTACCAGATTTGAATCAACCCCAAGCACAACATAGTACTCAACAAATTCTGGGCAGAAACAAAATATCAGAGAAATCACAAAACACCAAGATAGACACACTGCAGGAAAAACGAGTAGACTCGGCGTTGACTCGACCGCGGATCCGCGGCGGAACGCTTGGTTCTTCCGCGGTTCCACGGTGGTCTGACCGATTCACTTCCTCATTTTTCTTGGGTACCCATAAAAAAGCCTGCACGTATTTTTAAGGTCCCTGGAAAAAATTTTGGACCAGTTTTTAAAATCGAAAAAAAACGTGCCTTTTTGACGTGGTTTTGTGATTTTTCCGGTGATCGAATTTCTAACACTTTGCTAACATGTTAGTAATGGTTTAGCCTGGCTCTGATACCACTGTAAGTCTATGTTACACACCCCGGTACTTACGGGTAGGCGGAATAGGTAAAAATCAAAATTTTCTTACAAGGTAACATAGACTATGCTTGAGAATCTTTGCCAAACCATTGCTAACAAACAAGCTAGAGATTTTATTTACAATGCTAGAAGATTATACCTCATGCTACTAGTCCTTCGGGTCTTCTCCGCTGTCTTCCTCATCTACGTAGGCTCCAAGGATTGATCCGGATCGCAGCCACCTCCACGGCCTTCTTGAGTTGAAGACGATCCACCCGAGAGTCTATACTCCGAGCTCCACCTTAAGAACCAAGGTAACTAGGGCAACAAGTTTGCTAAGCTTGATGTCCTAGATGATGTAGAGTTTGAAGATGGATTTGTTTGTCTATTTAAACTCTATTTTTCTCAACACATGAGAGCTTAAGAGTTTACTAGTGAGGAAGAAGAAGAAGAGCAAGTATGGGAGCTCTCTTGAGGAAAAAGAAAGCAAATGAGATAATGAACCATAGAAAAAGAAAGCTAAAACTTTTATTATGATAATTAGGATGGATACATTGATTTGACCACAAGATTGTCACAATTAATGCTAAGCATGAAAATATCTAGTGTTTAACAAAAATATCTAAGTCAACAATAGTCAAACTAGTCAAATGGTCAAACCAATTAGCCATGATACAATTATCATTAATAAAAGGATTAGTAAACAATATCCTCCACCTCGTAATAGTTCTAATCAAGTCAATGGTCAAAACCATAATGAGACATCTCCTTCTTTGCTCCTCACATCCGTGCATACACACCCGCATCAGCATTCCGAAGAATACGAATAGAAAGAGACAAAACTGATCCATCTATATAATACTAGGATCCGGCTTAAACCAAAGCCCACTAGTATTATCTGCCCGAACATCATACGCCTACAAGTGCACATAAGTGATCGAAATCCTGCCGTAAAACCATACGGCCTCTACAACTTTTGCCCAGTGTAGGGAAACTCTCTGTGTAGGACTTTAAAGACACGACACTATACTGGCAGTGGGTTTAACCACAGGCCGCAAGCGGTGCTAGCTGTACGTAACGGTCCCTAGGTTGATGTCGATAAGAAGGCCGAAGAGGAAAACCCATCCGAACTCCTACTGAGCCTGAATGTGACAATCTCCGTACAGTCCGGTCTGTTCGTCTAAGAGTATCGTATATCGGGCCTAGGGGGCCGGTAAATGTCAGACCCCTAATAGCGGTATAAGTCGTGTCGGAGTGTAGCCCAGAACACCCTGAGAAGCTACTGTAACACCTACCAGTAAATCTCGCTTGCCCTGGTCAGGGACTTTGTGTAATGGCTCTCTAGACACAGCGCGATATCAACCCCCAATACCGGGAGAGACGAATCTTGTCTAACCGCCACTGCCTCTAAGTGCTTCGGGACTGCACCCAACTACTACCTGTTTGCATGACTCCTTTGAGCCGTAGTAGGGTAGTAATCAAAGTATAGTAGAAACACACTTGAGGCGAAGTGGCAGTGTCAAGTCGACGGACTAAGCTGTACTCATGTCATTTGGGAACTGCTATCCGACGATAGGTATAGTACCAACCAGCAGTTCCCAACGAGTCATGTCCGGTGTACTCGTAACCTAACGACACCTTCATACTATCTCCAGTACGACGTACTAATGGCTATGGGACAGACCATCTCCCCTGCTGGGATGAGAAGCGTATACACTAGTCTACTCCGGAGTATCGATGCCCCGTCTCGATAATCCTACGACTAGGGACCTGTATAAGGATGTGCTTATAGATTACCCAGCCCCCACTAGTGTGACTGCCATCACAACGCTGGTAATCAAGCAAAGATCCTAAGTGCTCTACTAATATGTATAAGCGATATGCTAAAAGAAACACATGCACATATTGAAGTAGAAACAAACCAAGTAGCATATTACCATTTTTAGCAAGACTGTTAATACAATTGTGAATATCCCAAGCTTCCATTAAGTAATATACAAGCTAGTATGATACAGTAATGGCCTCTAGGGCATATACACTAACGGTATGAAGTGAATCATATGTGACATAGCAAGTTCTATGTGGGTACGTGACATGTCAATACCGATAAGGTGTAGTGTAACATGTAGGTATGTGCGCGTGCAACATGACTCATCAATAATTAGTGCAGTGTCCTAGAAAGTGTTTGACAAATGGAAATTTATAGATATGAATGCATACGATGAAGTTTTTAGTTTCACACATATACGCAATGCAATGGAAATTAATTAGACAAACTTCTAATTATGGGCGTATTACGCCATCCATACAAAATCTCCTGATAGATGTTTAGTCTACTCACCGGAACACGTAAAATCTATTCGGATATCATCGATCCCTTTCCCTTCCTTGCGGCCTCCGAAGTTCCCGCGGTCGAACCTAACATCGAAATTAACTTTCGTATAAGAAACGGCTAAACACCGATTCAGCGAAAACGTGAAAACTACAAGACTTACATACTAAACGTGCTATGTGTGAATATTGTGAACTATCTAAAACCTATATTAATCTTAGCTAACCCTATGCTGCTCGTAACTAGGAGAACAGAAATTGAGACACGAATTATCCGTATCGTATTTAGAGCTATAACCAAAATAAAAAATTTGCTCCCAGATTTTATATACAGAAATTATAACCTAATCAAACTATACCAGATACCCTAAAATACATACAGAGAGCTACCCAAAAAAACTCAACATCTAACTCCCACTAAAAATTGGCGAGATCGGGAAATTTTGGATTGTCGCCGGTCGAAAGTTTCTTGAATAGGTTCGTGTTTCTAGCGTATATTCTAGGTCCAATTTACAAGGCTAAGGTACTGTTTCATTTTGTTACAGATTAGCTAGACTAAAGCAGATTCAAACAGAGCAATGATCTATCAAAAATATGACATTACCGATATCATACTTTCTATACTAAAACAGAATAAAATCAACAGGGTTGGAAGTTATACCAAACTGAATGATCAATTGGAATAACTCATCAAAAGATGCACAAGTCCATAAGGTCCTAGCTTGAGGGATTGAGTTGACGAATACAAGTACTTAGCTTTTCGTTCCTTTTCTCTTTCTTAAGTGAGGTCAAGGATTTTTTTTACTAAGCTAGCTAAATTGTTTCTAAACTTAATATACCAACTGAACAAAATAAGGAAAACAAAAAAATATGAATTGATAAGATTAGAAGGAGGTGTCACCATGAAGGATGGTGTGTATTCATGCATGTAGGAGGTGTGGGCTTGATGTTTAACCTAGGGTGTGGTGTGGATGAGGTTTAATCTTACCTTAACCCTAACTTAACACATTAAAATAAAACCCTAATACAATATCATATAACATAAGGAAGCTAACATTTTCACTAAACCCATCCTTACAAGTATTATTACAAACTAATTACTCTTATTACTTAAATACTTAGACTACATATAAAAGGTCTTTTTATTTCAATCATATTTTAAAATAACATTTTTAATTAAATAAATAAAATAATTAACTATCTAAATTATTTTGAAACGTTACAGATTTAGTACTTTATTGTTCTTGATTACTAATTGACTGCTTTAATATGACTATAGAAATATATTTTCTTACTGTAGGTAGCATGGCGGGCTTTATTACGTCTCAAAATTTTCGTACTTTAGGAAGCGGGGCGTGCCAATAGTTTTAGGTGTTTGGATCGAATCCTAGGGTATGCATATTTGGTGCTTGCATAAAGTTTTTGTTTTCGCTTCCGTCTTGGCCGCGGCCTCCATGGCACGAGCACCGAACACCAACATATCTGTGTTTGCATCATAAGTCTCTACACCATCAATGAATAAAGATTTTAACTCATCGATCATAGGTCGGAGATAAACGTCGATATTGTTTTCCGGTAAGTTTGGTCCATCAATAAGAAAAGGCATCATAAAGCAGGATTGATCCATAACCAACCAGGGTGATCGATTATAAACCATTATTACAACGGGCCATATGCTGTGGCTTCCAGTCATATAGTTGAATGGGCATAAGCCATCACTAGTCAATCCGAGCCTGACATTGCGAGGATCACTACTGAATGTTTGGTGCCTCCTATCGAAATCTTTCCATGCCGGTGAATCTCTTGGATGACTCATTTTTCCATCTTCGTTTGGAGCAGCACGATGATGCCAAATCGTTGCCTCGGCTTTTTTCTTGCATCTGAATAGCTTTTGTGTTATGGGAAAGTATCATGCTATCTTGACAAGTATATCGGGCTTCTTATAAGATTCTTTCGACTTATACCTGGTCTTTCCGCATGTTGAACACTCTTTCAAATCTGAATTCTCTTTCCGGTACAACACGAAATCTTTGGGATATGCATGAATTTTCTTACAGTTCAGATCCAAATCAGACATCATCTTTTGGGTTTCGTACTAGCTCTGGGCACGTTATTTTCCAGGGGTATAGAATTTTTCAGGATCTTCAGAAGTATACTTTTTTCTCCATCCATTTAGACATTTAATCTGGAAAAGTTGGACGAACTATGATAGGGTGAAATACTTTGCATTCTCATAAATTATTCTTCTAGCATTATTCATGAACTTTTCATACTTATCCGCATACAGTTCTTGACCGGAAAGAATGTCTTTTTCGGTAGGACTACTATCACCGAAGGCAGTCTTTACCATATCCTCCATTTCTTCTCCTGGAAAGAAGTTATTGTCTTTTTCTTCTTCCGCCGCATTACCTTCTTCTTTCGTCGCATTACCGTCTTCTTCTTATCCTTCCCCGTGATATAACCAAGTTGTATAAAACCTAGTAAAACCATGTTTAACGATATGAAGCTCTACGATTTCTACCTTCTGCCAGATATTATTCCTACATCTATCGCATGGACAGAGAATCTTCTCTAACACGATCTTATTATATGCGCGTGCAAATTCAATGAAAGCAGCAACTCCCGTGACAAACTTAGATTGCAAGCATTTTGCCAATCCATGTACATCTAGTCCTTAACACTGATGTACTCATGGGCCATGTTAAACTGTATAACATATAAATTGTAAGTTATGGATTTTGGTTTTTTCTGGTGACTATATTGAGAAATCTAAAAACAAGATGGTTATTAACAAAGAAGAAAATCCGTAGAGGCAAGTTTGTCGTTGAAAAGAATAAATTATCGGTTAACAAAATTAAGTTTGAAGATGCCTAAGTATGAGTTGTATTCTATGTATGTGTGTTTCAATTTATGATTTCGCTTAGGTGTAGGATTGTTAGTGTGTATGTGCTTTATGTGTGCGTATGTTGTGTATTCGTGTTGTATGTGTGTATTTCGGTTATGGGGGGTGAGACATCTATCCCATTAAGAATGTATAGAGCAGTCACCCATTTTATTGTGCTTTCATCCATTTTGTGTAAATTTCGGCAGCACCTTCCTGCTGTTATCTGAGTACACTGTAATAGAATAGATAATCATTTCAATTTTGTGTAACAGCATTGAAATGAACATCTATATCTTTGTACATGGAGAACCAGCGGAAAATTACTGACGAAATAACTCGAAACGAATGAAAATACAAGTGAACGCAGATGTTTGCTTTATACATTCCTAACTTATCCAAACTGGACAAATCTATCGGTTATCATACGATTGAATTTTCTCGTCACATAGAATACACGACGGTTGTTAGCACCGAATGATACCGTCCGATATTTAACAATTTTCGTATAGTTTTATTTCACGATGAATATCGAACGTATGTTAACCGATAGACGGGGATAAGATACAACAACCGGTTGGGTTGGATATAGTGCTCTCAAGGCAATTATTGTAATTGCAAGTAGACGATTATGATAATTGAAGGAGAACCTATACAGATACAACAGTCTTGCTCGAGATGATAGTATGCTATCTAGTTTATCTTCATCATTGATGAAGCCCGTAAGATTCTTCCTTGACTACTGGCATTATGATGGCGATCATATACGTGGGATCAGGGTAGTCTATAAGCACATCCTTAAATGTCTTTAGTCGAGAAAGTATCGAGACTGGGTATCGATATTCCGGAGTTAACTGGTGTATACAATTCTAGACCGCGATGAGGGGCAGTGGCCGGTCTCACAAGCCATTGGTGTTGAGTCGCCTAAGATAATATATATGTGCTCACTGGTGGTGAGTTCATTAGACGAACTCATCGAGAACTGCCAGTTGGTATTATACCTATTGTCAGATAGCAGTTCTCAGGTGACATGGTGTATAAAGTAGTCCTTTTACCTGAGATCATTATTTGTCTCGTGTGAGTTCCCACTGTACTTTGATTACTACCTTACTACGACTCAAAGGAGTTGTGCAAACAGGTTTTAGTTGGGTACAGTCTCGAGCCACATGGAAGTAGTGAGCGATCATCACGGATTCGTCTCTCTTTGTATTAGGAGTCGATATCACTCTGTGTTTGGTTAGCTATCACCAGAAATCTCTGGCCAGATTAGATGAGATTCACTAATAGTTGTTCAGTAGTTTCTCGGTAGGTGATAAGTTTGACACCGGCACGACTTATCAGGTTATTAGGGGTCTGACGATACCACCTCTTAGGCCTGGTATGCGATACTCTTAAATGAAGATACCGTACTGTACGGAGACTGTCACATTCAGGCTTAGTATGGTAAGGACGTACTTAATTGTCGACCCCTATTTTCGGCAAGTATTTAGGTAGCCGTTACATACAGCTAGTGCCGCTGACGTGCATATGGTTAAACCCACTGCCAGCGTATTGTCGAGTCTTTAGAGTCCGACACAGAGGATTTTCCCGATTCATGCAATAGATGTAGAGGTCGTACGTTGGTACGTTCAGGGGTCCGATTTAATACGTGTACTGGATGCACAGATTTTAATCGGACGGTTGATAATACTAGCCATCTTAGGTTTAAGTTTGATTATTAAATCAGGTTTTGATTTAATAATTTATATATATATATATATTGATATTTATATTTTGGTATTATTGTTCACTGTTCATTTTCTCCCTTTGGTGATATCCGTATTTTTATACGGATACGTGTATATGTAGCGATACGTATATGGGGTGAAATATTCCGTATTTATATAGGAATGCTTCTAGAAGGACATCTCATTATTGATTTTCCTTTTTGGAAATTCAATAATGAGATGGCATGGTAAGGTGGAAAGTGGAGCATGGTAGAGTGAGATGTCTTGCATTTTTATAATAGAAAATGTTGTACATGTTTTTTTTAAAAGAAAAAAGAAAAAAATCTCTCTCTCACTCTCTCACATACATTCTCTACACTCACTCATGAGAGAAGCCATGGATGGCTAAGTTTTACTCCTTCTTCCTCTTACTCACATGAGCTTAGGAAAATGAGAGAAATAATTAGTGGAAATATTTCTACGTCACCCACAATCCATTCCTAGTGAGTTTGGAGTGTTGGTTGGAACTTGGATCGGTTTCCCTCAGGTGGATCATCTTCGGTAAGGGCGGTCGTCTCTCAAGCGCGTTTCCGGCTGTTACGATCTTGGAGGTGTCTTCTACGATCAAGTGGACACGCATCAAAGGTTGTAATCCCTAACCTTATATGTTTTACCTCACTGGTTTTAGTGTTTTGGAACGATTCTAGGGATTTGGTTTCTAGTGCCATGAAAATTATCGTTTTTCGGCTCCGCATCAGTCACGACTCATGCGGCGAGGGCACTAGAAACCCAGCAATGGTATCAGAGCCAATCCAAACACTAGAACTACTTTAGACAATGTTTTATTTTCGAAACCGAAATTTTTCCGTAACTACTACCAAGTATCAAAGTTTCTGTTAAGAATTTTAAAGTCTTTGAAAAAAATTTAAATAAGTGCAGAAGTCTCCTCATGATGTTACAATTTCCCAGAGCAAAAACGAGACCAAACACCAACAGTAAAACCGCAAGAAATGTCAAATTCCCTGACACTGGCGGTTTTTTATTTTTTTGTTTGGCTCCATTTTTTGTCAGTTGCTTGGATACATGGAATTAGAAATTTTTGACTTGTTTGATTTTGCCCAAATTTTGTTTTGTTATATTTTTCAATTTAGACAATCACGGAAAATCTTTCAATAGAAATTTTAACATTGTTTATTGATCCGTAGTTTGTATGTGTTTTGTTGAACGTCGTCTAATTGCTATATGTTCGATTAAATGGTGTTGCACACTTGTGGTTTCTCGCCTCTTGCTGTTATATATATCTAGTTATGGTTTGTGTGGATTGTCGTCGTAGATAGTCTCTCGTGCAATGGTTTAGTGTAGTTTTGATTTATCAGACTTGTATATTCATTTGTTCGGGACGAGTTCCAACTTATGGACGCCGTTTCTGTATTATGTATATTCTTTTATTGGGGGTACGACCAGGATGCGGTCGATGTCACCCTTGTATATATTTCATTTCTGTACTAGAATTACCCCGCGGAGGAGCGCACGAGTTACCGGATTCCAGAATTTAAATGGGAGCCATCTTATGGAGTTGAGATTGTGCTGCCTATTTTTGGGATTGACGGGTGGCTCGCCACACCCGTAGGGGGTTAAGATCTATGTTGCACGAGCTATCCACACGACCGGAGAATATCGTTTTTTATTTGTGGCTAAAATAAAACGCGGGGCTCCAAGTTTATCCGCTATTCCATATTGTTTTTCGCATACTTGTAATGATTATTATCTACTTGTGATGACTATTATCTGTCTGCGATGTTGATATATATTATATTTAGTAGATGCTTCTATATGTTTTGCATCCGCGCTAGCTCTGTCACCGCCCTGCCGTAAGTTAAGTAACTTTACGGTGAAAGACCCGGACCCTGTGGCGAATGCGGATAGCATATAAAAATATGCTATTTTGGTTGTTTCTTGTGTGTCTTGGAAACTTAAAATGATGGGAACGCATTATATGTATATGTAAGGAAAATAAACCGAAATGATGTTGTCGGAACCAATTTTTAAAACTACTCGGTTTTTTTCAAAACTATAGTCGTACATTTTTGTTTTGCATAGAGGTATTTGGTTAAGAATATCCTGCACCTCATTCTATGAGGAAAAAGCCTTGATCTTTTCACGGGAAGTTCACTCTTAAGAAAAAATATATGTTACTAGTTTTAAAAGTGGAGCCTAAACCACTCCTTTTCAAAGCCACTCGAGTTCCTTCAACGATATCAGGTTCATTACGTTAACGTTTTTTCGTCAAAAATCAGCCGTAGCCTTCTGTCATTTTAGACGCGTAGCGCCTAGTATTTATATTTGTTGGTCTTCGTCAAGGTATAGTGTATGGTAGATATGTGATACTTTTCTGCAGCGTAGAGATGCATTAATCTAGGACAGTCGTACAGTTTTGTTGGCCTTCGTCAAGGGCGAGTATGGATGGGTTTAGATTAATCAGGACAATGACATGTAGAACTTGATTTGCGACTTATAATTTGTTGGTTTTCGTCAAGATCATAAGACGCTTGGAGCAAAAACCATATCGGGAGTTTCAGATATAAGGGAAACTTGCTAAGTTTGTGCATATCTTCTGGAGTGTTGTAATTTTGGTCGGCTTCCGTCAAGGTTATCACACAATAATAGTTGGGTCCCGATCCCCATTTATGAGTAGGTGTTACTTCTCAGGATATTATCACTTCACAATTAGCTAACCTATTAAGTGTCTAGAAAGAGTTAACGAGGTTACGCCTTTGCGGAAACGAGGTTATTTAATAAGGTCTGTATGAAAGCCTGGGACCTCCTTCGGAGTACCAACACAGGCCTGGTTGAACGGTTAGCGAACTTGTAAGGTGTATATGATTCCGACTAGTTCTCCTTTAAGTGTTTGAAGGAGAATTCGAGGAAACAGTGGGAGCCATGCTGATTAGATAAAGTGATTAACCAATCTAATTCAGGTTATAGTGCACACTGAGTGTTTCTTCTCTCTCTGGTTTGCGACCCATGACCGACCTTAAACTTATGACTCATTACCAAGTTAACCGGACCGTTTTTACACACTTTGGCTTTAGATTGTCACCATTCACGACAAAGTCGCATATATCTCTGCCACTCCTACTTTACCATTTGCATTTCATCAGAACACTTCGTATCACTACGAAGATCTATATTCGTTGGAACGACTATCTCGTATAATTATATACGAACTTGAAGAAGTTGCTTCAATCGGGGATGGCTACAGGTTCTGATGAAATTGAATAGGATAATCCGGTTGTCTCTATAAGTTACTTTCTCTCAGGTTGCGAGAGCTCCTTGTATTAGGAGAGTACACCTATTACGCTTATTAGATAGTCTTCTTCCGAAGCTTTGGCTGGTGCCGAAAGGTAGGGAAGGAAGAAAACCAATTAGCCTAAAGTGTGGTGTACAGATGATAAGAGCTGGAGACGTATAAAGGGATTGAAGTGAGGGAAAAGGAAATTGCGACTACTGTCATGAATCTGGATAATGGAAAAGTCATTATTAGGAATACCCGGCCACCTCCTTGAAACATTCTTATGCTTCAGTTTCTGTGTAATTGTAATTGAAAATTGTTTTCCTAATTCATTCTAATTCCAGGGTATGCATATACCGGATTTGGATCTCACATCTGTAGGATTTTACGGATGCCGAGGAAGAGTAGAATATTAAGAAATGGGTAATTTGATTTTCAATGTCGGAATTCGTAGCAATTTGCGATATTGGATTAAATCACCCGGTTTTGTTTTACGGCAAACATTTGGCTCCGAATAACCGTTGTTATGCACCAATTTTTAAATAATATAATTGTATCTTTATTTTTATAAAGTGTGATATAATTTTTGAAAATTGTGTTCTAAACATTTACCTTTATCAGATGAGGATAAGGTAAGATGCATTGAATAACGGTATAGATGTTCTTAACCAAAATACAGTTATCAATTTACATCATATGGAATTTGAGTTGGTATACTATTGGGACATATACATAGTAATATAAGTTGTCTTGTGTTCTTCGGGATAAGGGGTTGGTACTATAACTCTATTCAGGTTACCTATAAGTTCTTTTTTTTATAGACACGCATTCGTTGAAATGCAAGGTCTACAAATTTTGAGAAGTATATAGGTATAAGAATAAAGTAAAGAAGCATACATTGGAAGTATTAGGATTCTTCGAGGTGATCGAAGATGCAGATACTTATGCCCGGTATTCCATCGTAGTAATATTGAGAACTTGATTCTCTCATAGGTTACTCATCCGTGGGTGCGCTCCTTAATGAGTAATGTTGTATTGGCATTTTTCCATTTAGGTGATATGTATTGAAAACAACTGCATAACTTTTGAATCTGGTTCTATCTAAATTAGTGTCTTTGATTCTATATGAATGTAGAAGGATTGCATATCTTGAGAATATTAAGATACGGAGTTATCCATTTTTTGTTTAATGCAGAATCTGAATAAACTCATGGCATGTTTCAGTAATGGTTGTTTGTTAGTTATTCCAAGGTTTTAGTAAGGGTTTAACTTCTACCATTTGCAAGATCAATAGTTGTATTGTTCTTGACTCGCCACATTTTTATAAAAGGACTTCTATTAAAAGAAACTAGTGAGAGTATGGTAGGGTTTGAAGTGATTCCAGAACCACAAACGGTTACTGAAAATTTAGTAGAACCTAAGAATTCAATTAGACTTAACAGACCTTAGCCACTATACATATATTAATAAGGGACCTCATCCACCCGAAAGATACTTTGGTATGCTTGTAGACGGTGACAGGGTAGACGGCGACAGGGAGGTCAGCATCATGGAGATGGTGGTTCTACTAGTTATCAGCAGGTCATAAGAAGTGGTGACTTCCAGATGACCAGATGCATTGTATCCAAGTTGGACTTTACACACTTAAGCAAATTATGGAATTTGCTGGGTGCTTCTAAAGAGGTAAAACCCATTAGGAGCATGTAGATCTTTCGAGATCTATGCAGGTGTAAATGTATTAACCAAATATGGCTGGACTTGTAGTAAAAAGTTATCATCAAATACCCGGTGTGGATTGTGACAAAACTTTTACTTTAGTGTCGAAGATAAAAGTCCATACGGATATGACTTGCTACTGCTGCTATTCGTGACTATAAGAATTGGCAGGTCGATGACTATAGCGTCTTTCTAAATGGTAATTTAGAAGTTCATGTGTATACAACTCTGCCAGAGGGTTATCTTAGTCAGTGGGAGCAGAGGAAGGTATGCAAGTGGCTTTTGTCTATTTATAGACTAAAGCAGGCATTGCGGAGACGGATCATCTGTATTGATAGTCAAGGTATTTGACTTCGTCAAAACAATAGATGAACCTAGTAAGAAGGGTGTAGGGAGTAGTATCATATGACATATTCCAGATACGAAGTGATGTTCCTATACTACAATCGGTCAAACATTGGTTGTCACGGTTGTTTCTTCACAAACATAGGGATATTATATCAAGGATTCCAGTGACTTGATCTATAGTTTTAGATATAGATTTAGGAAATTTCCCAATCCGGGTACTTAGATAGCATTCTAAAAGTATTTTAGAATGGATGACTCCTGGCGTGGTGGTGTACCCACAGGTAATGGAGTCACCCTATCTAAATAGATGTCTTTTAGACTGATGAGGAAAGGGACTGGCATAAATGACATATCATTTACTTAAGCAATTGAGTCAATCATTCAATATCTTGTACCAAACTAGATGTTGCTTCTGATCTTGCCGTAGTAAGCAGATATTAATCCAATCCTGGAGAAACAAAGGGAAGCAGTTAAGAACATAAGAGAATGTTCTTGGTATATGGTAACGGCAGCCTCCTCCAAGAGGCGGTTATCGATTTTGGCTTCCAAGTTGACCTGGATGACAGTTGTTAGAGTTTTGAGTTTACCCTCTTAAAAGGAGCAGTATATTGGATAGGGTTCTAATAGGGATACTGAGGTAGACATGGTGCAGAATGCTGGATATGACTCAACAGAAGATATTGCCTAAGAAGTTTTATGGATAAAGTTGTTCATTTATCAACTTAGTCTCATCAAGTATCCAGAAAAATTCATGAGGCGGGGTATCGCTCAGTTCGGGAGATTGTTAATCTCCGCGAAGTTGAGATATAGAGAGATGAAGTTAAAACATTGTAGTAGATCCACTCACTAGGGCTATTTCTCGAACACAGAAATTTCACAAACTCTGTTTGCGAAACTAATGAGCAGAGAAGTTGGGTATTCGGTAGCACACGAACTGTGGGTATGCGATACCGCAATAATTAGCCTTACGTGCAAGTGGAATATTGTAAGATATAGTGCCCTCAAGGCAATTATTATAATTGCAAGTAGGCGATTATGATAATTGGAGGAGGACTTATACAGATACAACAGTCCTGCTTGAGATGATAGTATGCTATCTGGTTTGTTTTCATCATTGATGAAGCCCGTTGGATTCTTGCTTGACTACCGGCATTATGATGACGATCATATACGTGGGAGCTAGGTAGTCTATAAGCACATCTTTAAATGTCCTTAGTCGAGAGAGTATCGAGACTGGGTATCGATATTCTGGAGTAGATTGGTGTATACGTTTCTAGACCCCGATGAGGGGCGGTGGCCAGTTTCACAAGTCATTGGTGTTGAGTCACCTAAGATAGTATACCGGTGCTCACTGGAGGTGAGTACACTGGATGGACTTGTTAAGAACTACTGATTGGTATTATACCTATTATCAGATAGCAATTCTCAGGTGACATGGTGTACAAAGTAGTCCTGTGACCTGAGATCATCATTTGTCTCGTGTGAGTTCCCATTGTACTTTGATTACAACCTTACCACGGCTCAAACGAGTCGCGCAAATAAGTTTTAGTTGGGTAAAGTCCCGAGCTATATGGAGGCAGTGAGCGATCGTCAGGGATTCGTCTCTCCTGGTATTAGGAGTCGATATCGCACCGTGTTCGGTTGGCTATCACCAGCAATCTCTGTCCAGAGTGGATAAAATTCATAGATAAGTGTTCAGTAGTTTCTCGGTAGTTGAGAAGCTTGACACTGGCATAACTTATCGGGTTATTAAGGGTCTGATAATACCGCCCCCTAGGCCTGATATGTGATACTCTTAGACGAAGAAACCATACTGTACGAAGACTGTCACATTCAGGCTTACTAGGGTAATGACGTACTTGATTGTGTTGGATATAGTGCCCTTAAGTCAATTATTGAATCACAGGCACACGATTGTGATGATTGAGGGATGACCTATATGGGTAGAACAGTTTTACTCAAGATGATAGTATGCTATCGGTTTGTCTTTATCATCATGTACATACTTTAGGTGGCATTACAGATAACTATTACATGTTGATAGAAACCATAGGATTCTTTCTTGACTACCAGCATTATGATGGCGATCATATAAGTGGGAGCTGGGTGGTCTATAAGCACGTCCTTAAATGTCCATAGTCGTGGGAGTATCGAGACTGGGCATTGATACTCCAGAGTAGACTAGTGCATGTTGGGGTCAAAAATTATACCCCGATTGACCAAGTCGAAGTCGATGTCAACCCCAAGCCAAGTGGGCCCAAGCCCAAGTCAAGTGGGCCCATGCCCGAGTCGAGCCCGAACAAGAAGAGACCGGCCTATCCCATGCCAAGAAGAAAATTATGTAATAAATAAGTTTGATGTAATTTTCATGCATGAATGTAAAATAAATAGGCAAAATGCCAATTTTTTGTGAAGCCCATGGCTCATGTGCAAAAAGAAGTAAGCACATGAGACATGGGATAGGAAAAATGCCATTTTGTAAAGCCCAAGGGGCTATATGTAAATTTGTAAGCCTATAAAAGGCAACATGATGATGAAATGAAGACAATAATTCGTTCCCCCTAAGAAATTAGGGTTTATGTTCCTCCTTTTGCTTCGTCAAGGTTCTAAACCTTCTTATCTTTTTTGAATTAAATCAAGAGTTTCACTCTTCCTTTTCCAAAAATAAACAGTTTTTCACCATCAAACCCTTGAAGAGGAACTCAGATCTTCCATCAGATCTCAAAAATGGGAGATTTTTAAATCTCACCCCCTTTTCCCTCCAAGATCCGGCCAACAGAAGAGGAGTAAGAAGGAGACCCATCTTCAAAAATCCTACCATGGAAAGATCCAAGGCTTAGACGAAGATCTAGGGCTAAAGGGGGGAAGAAAGGGGTCCCCTTTGATCATCCTCAAAGATTTCTAGGAGTTTAACTCTATTCAAGATCTATTGGAGTTTAACTCCATAAATCAAACCCTTTATATATATATATATATATATATATATATATATATATATATATATATATATATATATATAGAAGTTCAACTCCATTCAACATCTGTCGGAGTTTAACTCCATAAATTAAAAACCCTATTTCGGAGTTTAACTCCCATGTCCGGGGCTAAAAGCCCCCTTCTTTTCGTCGGCGCCCGGCGCCCACGTGCCGGATGTGTAAGGCGCTAGTGCCCAGCGCTCACGTACCGGGCGCATGCGCGTGAGGCGCTAGCGTCCAAGCACCCAGCGCCCACGTGCCGGACGGGTGAGGTGCTAGCGTACAAGCGCCCACGTGCCGTACACGTGAGGCGCTAGCGTCCAATCGCCCACGTGCCGGGTGCGTGACGCTCTAGCGTCCAAGCGCCCAATGCCCACATGCCGGGCGCGTGAGGCGCTAGCACCCAGCACCCACGTTCCGGGCACGTGAGAGTGCCCAGCTCCCTAGCATCGTTAAGACTCTCCTCACCCTACTTTTTCCCACATTATCCCACACTCAAAATACACCCTAGTTAGGAAAAATTTTCTAATAGGGCGCTGCCCCGCAGCCTGCAAGGGGGTTGCTTGCCCCCTCGACCCCCGGCCCGCTATTCGGATAGCGGGATCCTCGTAATTTCTGCGGGGTCCCCGATATATCCAAAACCCTTCAAAACACAACACACGCACACTACACATTGAGTTCGCATGAATAGTTTGACTCGTCAATTGTAGGTTCCTTCGCTCCAAAGACGATGGGTAATTAATGGCAGCTTAGTCCGCGGCTGCCGGAGATTCGGATCCCCACAATAAATAAACCCCCGCCAAACTTTGGCAGGGGGAATCTATAGTACGCCTAACAAGTGACGCGTATTCCTATCATAATGGGGTGACGAAAAACACCCTACAGATTCTGGCACGCCCGGTGGGACGAATCTCTCCTCCTATATTTCGGGTTAAACGTTCATGCGAACTCAATCAGTATACATATCGATTGTCTGTACTGAAATCATGCTTCTTTGTGCAGGTTAACAGCTTCCAATTGCAATCTTCGGACGCAGCAAAAATGTCTCCAAGAACAAGCTCAGCTCTCGACACAGCTCCCATCTCATACACGATGAAGATGGAAGCCAGGATGGTCCTCTCGGCCAGTCTCGGGCCACAGTGGGACAAGCCGCTGCTACCATTTGGCTCTATTCTGTTCGTACCAGCTAGCGCCATCCTAGCTCCTCAACCTCCAGTAACAGATAGACCGGCCTCGAATGACAGCAGGCCAAATGTGGTGATCTCGAGGGAACCACTGTCCAATTGCAAGTCGGTGTTTGAACGACTTTCCTTGGCCCCAGCTGGGGGCAAGGCCATCAACACCAATTAAGTAATAAGGCGTCTCAGCCAAGCTCCAGTGGTGCCCCTGACAACTGCTCAATCGGGTATCTTCTCTAAGCACCCCGTCAATCGACTCACGATGGCTTCCTGGATGACGGATGCCCGTCAAGCCCTCAAAATCGAGAAGCTAAGACAGAAAAGGCTCAGATATAGGGCCAACAAAAGGGCTAGGGCTCATGCTAGGCTGAACTTCATGATGTTCCAAGAACAGGGATACCCCACTAATGATAAAGAGATGGTTGGATATGTAGTCCACACTGTCTAAATGATGGGCATGCGCAGGAAGAGCAAGGACGGGGCCACCACATCTCAAATCCAAACTGGTGTGAATGTGGCTGCCACTTCCCAAGACCTGAATCCTCTGGGAGGTAATGAAAATCCTTCCAGTGAGGCTGATAAGCAGAGAGATCCCTTGGTTCATGTGGAGCCGGGCTCGGAAAGCGAAGATGAACCAATCTTTCGTCCCAAGACCGCAGAGCAGCAACTTCTCCAAGTGCTCCAGAAGCAGCTCAGAAAAAAAGACAAAAAGATGGACAAGCTTTACTAAAATATTGATGACTTGACAAACATCGTCTTACAGCTCACGGCCCAACTTGCCTCTCAGCTGCCTAATCAAGCGCAGGGCTCTGCTCATGAACCGGGAAACGGTGTCCTGAGACAGCCGACGCCTATTCCTTCAAATCCAAAGGTGGACGGACCGCATGAAACCCAGTCGCATCTTATCTCGAGAAATGTCTTGGCTACCGATGACAGTAGCCCGCTAACTCAAGATCAAATCATGGATTTGGTTGCCAACAAAGTCAAAACATTGGCAGCCGAAGCCGAAGCGCAAAAAGATGTTAACAGTAGCGGGAGATCATATCCTGCTCAGTATGATCTGGAAGAATTTCCTAGTGGCTATGTCTTCCCCAAATTTGAAAGATTCAATGGGACGGGAAATGCGAACCGACACATTGCCTAATTTAAAGCATCATGCGCAAATACTGGGGGCAATGATGCGCTCCTTCTCCGTCAGTTTGTCAATAGCTTGACGTGTTGCTTTCGATTGGTATGCAAGCATACCGGATGACTCGATTACGACGTCCGCTCAAATAGAATCCATGTTCAAGCAAAGGTTTATGAGCGTCAGCGATAAAATCACCATTGCCGACCTCGTAAGGACCGAGCCAAAGAATAACAAAAGCAATATGAATTTTAAAGTCCGATGGCGCAATCTCTCTGTCAAATGTGAACCGCCATTGGAGCAAGACCAATCCGTCAGTCTTCTTATACAAAATCTGAACAACCGGATGAAACATTTCCTGTGCACCACAGGCCTCAAAAAATTCCAAGAGCTAACCAAGAAGGTTCAAATATTGGAACGCTTAAAACCCGAGTCCGCTCAAGGTCTCCAATTCATGAACAGACCGAAACATCGGAGGGACGACGACCGGAAATGTGAATGTTCCAATAGCACTGATTCTCTAAATAAGCAGAGAGCGGACGGAGCAAAGAGTAACAAATCTAGAGAGCCAACTTTGGAGGAAAGGAGAAATAAGATTTACTCTTTCAAAAGAGACAAGGTTTCCAAAATATTCAAAGATGCTATGAAGAATGGCCTGCGGCTACCATAACTAAAAAGGCTAAGTGAAGCAAACATGACTGGTCATCCCAACTTTTACCCATACCACCGAGTGCTAGGGCACACTATTGAAGTCTGTTTCATCTTCAAGGATTGGGTCGAGAAACAATACAAGACGGAAGAAATATCATTGTCCCCTGGTGTGTTAATAAACTGTCAAACTGTGACCGCCAATTTCGTACAAACAGAGACTGAAGTCATTCGGGAACCTGATTCTCTCAGACATCTGCCTTTCTCTGAAAAGAGTGGACCAAGGCAACAAGCTAAGAGCCAAGCGAGCAACATTGCTAATGAAGAAGCAATAGACGGGTAAACAACCCATACGGTCTACATGATGGAGCTCAGAGGAACAAGTCCTCCTACGCCTTATAGCCATGACAATGACGCGTTTGTTGCCATCTAACACCAGCTTGATCCAAATGATGAAGAGCTCGCTAGGCCATTAAGCCAAAGGAACCCGTGGTTCATGCTGAATCAAGCTCAGGCGGTAAGGATGACCCCGTTGTCATACCCGGAACTATAGAACAAGCATTATTCCAATGGCTTCAAAAGCAACTTTAGGACAAAGACAAAGAGATGGCCAAGGTCCATTCCAAAGTCGACGAGCTGGTAAACATTGTGGCAGATCTGACGACCCAATTCACCCGATTGCAATTACAGCAAAATCAATTTTTTGTTCATCGGACAGAAATTGATATCCGGAAACAATACCCCCTCCAGCCCAAAAGCGGTAAACCTTTGCAAGAAACGGCCGCGATCAGCCTCCAGTCCCTCTGATACGTACACTGAACATGGTAAGCGGACAGTAGGCGAACCAAAGACTAATCGTCCTCCGGGTCCAACATCAGTAAGGGTACCTACTTTAATGGAGAGAAAGAAAAAAGTATAATCCTTCAGGAGGGATGAAGTCCGCAAAATATTCGAAGACGCCTTGAACAACGGTATGCAACTGTCTATTCCAAAGGGGCCACATGAAATGAACATGACCGGCAATCCCATATACTGCCCATATCATAGAATGGTAAGTCATACCCTTGAAGACTTCTACATTTTCAAAGATTGGGTAGAGAACCAATACAAGCTTGGGAAAACCTCACCGTCCTCGGATGTACAGGCAAGCCACAAAGCTACGGTCATCAACACAGCTCTGCCAAGATCAAAGTTCGAGGAGCTGAGATAAGCAAACAAACATGACCGCCACGTCATTAAACTGGGAACAATCGACCTCTAAGTCGTTAAACTGAGGATGTAAAAATGTGTAAATAAAAAAATAATAAAAAAAAAGTAAAATCCGAAATGTTGGGGCAACTCGCAATAATAATCAGCGGGTAAAATAAAAATGAAATTAAACAGCCGAAATGATGTGGCAACCGCGAAGGAATAGCCGAAATGATAGGGCAATCGCGACCTTCGCGATAAAAAAAAGCTAAAATGATAGAGCAAGCGCGGTAATAAAAAAAAAAAAAAAGTCCAAAGAGCGAATGATGAGTCGCTCCTGGTACCATATTCCTGTGCAGCAATGCAGACGCCAATCAAAATTTCAAATCTCTGAATTTCCCAACGGCGAATGATGAGTCGCTCGTGATACCATATTCTAGTGCAGTGATGCAGACGCCAACAAAGTCCCAAAATTCTCCAAGCCCTACGGTTGGTCCCCAAGTTGACTACCGTATACAATCCACGGGCTCAAATAATTCTTATCACACCCATATCTGACCGCAATCACCAGTCAAGCGGCCGGTCTCCACCCTTAGAATTATGCTCCATTTGGGAAGACCCACTCATGTGTCCTCACGATACATGAGGAGAACAAAACTTACGAGATTCTCTCGATTTGTAAGAAAACACCTTCGTGGGATCCTTATGACTCACAAAGGAAAAACAAACTTGGGGGTCCTCACGACTCCTAAGGAGAAAATACACATACAGGATCCTTTCGACTCGTAGGGAGAAAATGCTTTTATGGGACCCTTACGGCTCATAAAATTGAAAAGCCTTAGGTGATAGGGACCTAAACCTGTCTTCTAAGCTATCGCTCCCCAACAGGTAAATGCAAATGATGAATTTCTCCTGGCACCTGTGCTTCAGTGTTAGCAACGCTGATGCAAACCCCTACCCCAAAATTCTAAACTTCCTATCCAATAGACCCTTAGGTCTTTAAACTAGGAACAGATGACCCCTAAGTCGTTAAACTGGGAACGAGGGAAATATCCTTATGGCAAATGATGATTCGCTTCGAGTACCATATTCCAGTGTAGCGATGCTGATGCCAAACCAAAACTAAAATCCTCAAATCCGCTCATGGCAAATGATGATTCGCTCCTGGTACCATATTCCAGTATAGCGATACTTATGTCAATCCAAATCAAATCAAACCAACAACCTCTGCGGCGGAATCATGCTTCGTCTCAGAGTGTACCCCGTATCGAAATCATACTTCGCCTCAAAGTACCTGCTTTCACCGTCGGAATTATGCTTCGACTGGGAATTTACCTCTGCATCGGAATTATGTTTCGTCTCAAAATGTACCCCGTGTCAAAATCATGCTTCGCCTTGGGATATCTACATTCCCTGTCGGAATTATGCTTCGCCTGGGAATCGGCCTCTACATCAAAAACAGTGACACTCCGTGCCGGGTGATTGTTAGAGAATTTTTGTGTTTAAGTTACCGCAATCAAGATGGTTTCGCTTGGTAGCTAGCCGGTTGAGTACGGGTCGATCCGTAGGGAGATGGAATATGAGTTAAATCCAAAAAATTGGTGATTTGTTTTAAGTTCTACTAATGAGAAAAGTTCTGATAAAAAGCTTGCTAGGGTTAGGATTAGGTTAGTTCGAGTTTTAGGAATTCCACACTTTTTCTCAATGCCCTTATGGATATCGGTGTTAAGGTAATAGGCAACAACGGGGATTAGCATGACTAGGAAGAAACTTGCAAGTATAAGCTAGGCTTTCCATGCTTAGTTTCTTCCTTTTGGTCCTTGTCCGTCCGTTCTTGGCTCTTAGCCTAACCTCCGGTTAATTCAACCACAACCGGTCTAACTATGGAATCACCGCTATCATGTAGGATAGGGTGCCGTAGTGAGCGGATTGTGGTAGAATTAAAAGGAGTCCGAATTTAAGATGATGGGCAAAGGAAAGAGTGAGAGAGATTTCCTTCTCTCAATCCTTCCTTCTCCTGCCCTAACAAGCGAGAAGATTACTCACCCATTAAAAAGATATAAATAAAAAAGAAAGGTAGAAAGAAATTAAGTTGAGAGGAATTTACAACTAGCTATTCGAGACCTCACCTTGGCAAGGATCTTACTCAAGCATCATCGTTGTTTAAGGATAAAGAAAATAGAGAAAAACAAAAGAATAACAAAAATAAAATACGCGATTAAATTAACAAAATAAAAATCCAGAAATTAAATAACAAGCAAGATAAATAAAAAAACTCTCCTTTTATTAAAGAACGCTCATAGCTCGCTACAATTTTTCATAGGAAAGAACAGAATTAAATCTAAAAATTCTAAACTAAAGAACTAAATTAAATCAAAAAATTCTAAACTAAAGAAGGTACATCTCATTTGGCTTTGAGCTCTTCTATTTATAGATAGGAAGGTGAAACCCTAGGTTACATTCTGAGGTAAACCTGAGATTACAAAACTACCTAAAAAGAGCCAGGTCAACGCGGAGCTTCAACTGCCACCTACACGCCACCGACATGTCGCGGAACCGCGGCAGATGTGCATGTTTGGCCGCGGTTCCACGGCCATTTGGTAGACTTGGTGGTACATTATTCCAGGGCTTTTTCATGTTATTTTTGTCTTCTGTTTGGCACACTTGGTTTCTCAAAAGCTCTTCAGTTCTCTTTCAGATATTCAGCAATAGACTTTTGCCTTGAGCTCCGCGTTTGAAGTCTTGGATCTTGTACTGCCCTTGTGCTTTGTGTAGTGAAGTGACAAACGATTTGCCATTTTGTCCCTTGAACTGGTAGGCGGCATCATATGAATGGTTAGCGGAGATCAGTATTCATCTGTTGTTGGTCGTAGTCCGACATTTATTGCGACTTTTCTTGAATTTCACTGTAAAGAGCTGAGAACCTGTAACCTGTAATTATTCAGCAAACACGGATTAAAAGCACCTACCTATATGCAACGTGATTAAGAATGGGCGGTATAAAAATGCAAAAATCTGTTATGAACAAATACCCCCAAACATATCTTTTGCTCGTCCCGAGCAAAGCCAATTTTATTCTTAAAAGGTCCTGACCTCACTTTCGCAGGGAACATGATTGCACTGAGCTCGTGCAACAAGCCGTTAAACTTCTAGGTGTCCCTAGTAGGAGGAGTGTTGTCTCCTGAGGGTTTTCAGCGGTTACTACCCACAAAATCCGATCAATATGGCCATTGACTCTAATTCTTCAATTCAGTATTCTAGCAAGAAATTCTATTATCTTCAACTTAGAAATCATCAACCCATATTTTTCACACTTCATTTTCATTTATCTTAAGATCATATACATTTTGCCAGTTTGTAAAGCTTTCGGCATCTCTTAAGTTTTCCTTCTAAGGTGCAATCTTAACTCAGGAATTTTTATCATCTCTACTGAAAATATAAGCCCTATCTTTTATTCCTATCTCTCCTCCAAACTCCAATTATATACCCTTACGTGTGTGTAATTATCACCCCTACACTTGGAGATTCAATTCAAGCTATCATACTCTTGTCTATCTTCCAAAATACTTTTAGTTGGTGAATTTTAGATGAAATTGCTCACACATCCTTCATGCGGCCGTTAATACTTCTTGAGGTACTAAATGACCGATTAAAAACTGTGCTTGTACATTTAGGCGTAATTCCTCGTCTTGCAACACCTAAGGCTTAGCAGTAACTCTCAGACCAGTTGGTCTAAGGCACTAGGTGATAAAGCACCCTCGTTCTATTTTTTATTTATGCTGCCTTAAGTAATTACAAAACCAGTGTTCATTTTTTTTCTTTTTATTCACCACTTATAATTTTATTTTATTTTCCTTCATACTAAGGATTTTAGACAAGACCATTTCAAGATATCCTCTACTATCCCTAGTTTCAAGATGTGTGTGAGTGCGTAAAGTAGGGTATATATTTTCAGAATTTAGACTTAAGGTTCAGAATTATTTTTCATACTTATACTTCAAATAGAGCTTTCAATACTCTTCCCTTATTTCGATTTAGCCCAAGAACTGAACTCAAAATTTGCCTGTTTCTAAATAAACTACAAAGACGTATATTTTCTATAGTTAAACTTTAAGAAAGGTTATTTTTAGGGTTTTTAATTTACTAAATTTAGGATCTAGTTTTTTCTAACTAGTCAACCGTTATGTTGAACTTAAGGAAAATATGGCCAAAGTTGAATTTTTAAATTTCTATAATTTTTTTAAATTTTTAAATTTTTATTGATTATATATATATATATATTTTAATTTTTTATAAAGATGCAATGCGGAATTAAATATGCAATGAAAAATATGTACAAAAAAAATAAAAATATGCAGATGCAATGCAAAGAAAACTATTTACAATACCCTCACCCCCAAACTTATTAATAGCAGTGTCCTCACTGCTCTCTGCGGCGTCTACTAGACGCGGCCTCACCGGTCCCAGCCTCACCCCTATCATCCCCCCATCCCCTCGATCGTGAGCGGATCGTTCCTCTCTAGCTAGTAGGGTGGTCATTCCCTGTTCCAGACCCGTTACTCGTTGATCCAAGTTGGTCATCATCTCTAACAATCGTTCTACCCACTATTGGTTCGTCGCATCAAGCGCTCTTGCGCAGCGGGGGTAAGCTCTTTGTCGCTCGCTGTGGAGCTCGAGCTAGGGGTCTTCGCCATTATGTTCTCGGCCGGATCGGTGCGCGACCATACATCATGTAATCGTGTGTAGGACGTGAAGACGCCCTCAAGAAGAAGTCTAATGGGAATCCCACCATGCATATAAAATTCAAATTCCTCAACAGGGAGGAAATGGCGACACAGTTGTGTCACCAACATAGGGCATGGATAATTGGCCGTCCGTTTGCCAGTGCCAATCGAGTGAAGCAATACAGTACACATGTCACAGCTTGGGTTTCGTGTCATCAATGTTTGCACTATATGGAGGGATGGTGTAAAAAATGTCGTGTTGTGCAAACTACCAAAAATATTATTTTGTGCCCAACGGCACATAGTTAAGACATTCGCAAAAAGTGTTCGAGCTTGGATTCATTTTCGTGGCTCCCTAGAACAGTCGTTTCCCATCAGAGGTTGGTAGTCTTCAAAACGGAGGGGTTGGTCGTGAATGGTGAGTCGTGGTATTAAGGTGACTTCGTGAATGAAGTCCCTATCAATTAAAATTTCCCTATCCCCCCAAATTAATCTAATATACCCGTGTTGTGCAAGACAACCATCCTCCATAAATTCATAAAAATGGGTGACAAGTTCCGGAAGCGTGAAGGAGTTCGGATGGTTAAATAAGAGAAAGTTCCATCCACGCTTCGGATCTCTTCACCGAAATAGCTACCGTAAACATTATGTGCAAACAATTGGGAGAAATCCCTTTCAAACTGAAGTGTAGGGGCTATGACAGTGAAGTGCATAAATTAAAAAAAATTCACAGAGAGGATCAGAGAGATCCAAACCTCTTCTGAAAATTTCAGAGGGAGAAGACTCCAAGCGGCGGCGGTTGCGCGGCAGGAATGGGGTATCGGCGGCGCTTGGGCGGCGGTCTGGAGGGATCTGCTGTGGAAATTTTGGCGGTGGTTAAGGTTTTGAGTTAGGGTTAGAATGAAACTCTGTAAATGCAGAAGAGGGGTCGGGTTGTTTTTATAGGGCTGTTTTGGTTATTTGCAAAAAGGACCCCTTAGAAAGAGAAATTTATTTTGTAAAGAAAAAATTGTATTATTTATTTATTTATTTATTTAATAGAACTGAATATTTAAAAAATACCTCCGAAAATTTGAAAAATTATTTATTATTTATTATTTATTTATTTTATATAATTACAAGTGTGATATACCCCTAAACTTATTTGAAACAGTGTTTCCACTGTTTATGGCTGGATAACTGAAGTTTGGTGGTAAGTGGAGGAAGATCAGTCGATGTAAACCGGCTCCTGCAACATCCGGAGCTCCTCCGAAGGGTCGGAGGTGAGGAATGGTTTTAACCAATATCCGTTCACTTTGAAGAGTGAACCGTCCTCAGGATTTTCTAAATCGACCGCACCGTGCGGATATACAGTCCGCACAAAATATGGTCCTTTCCAGCGAGATCTGAGCTTCCCGGGATAGAAATGTAACCGGGTGTCGTAAAGAAGCACATGTTGACCAGGTGTGAAAGATTTGCGCATAAGGTGTTTATCGTGAAACACCTTCGTTCGGTTCTTAATGCCAACCGCGTTCTCATAAGCTTCATCCCGAAGCTCTTTCAATTCGTTTAACTGCAGCTTCCGAGGGCTGCCCGCATTATCAAGAGATAGATTCAGCTCCTTAATTGCCAAAATTGCTCAATGGTCAATTTCCACTGGAAGATGGCAAGCCTTTCCGTAAACAAGCCGATAAGGAGACATGCCAAGATCAGTCTTATAAGCAGTTCGAAATGCCTAAAGGGCTTCAGTGAGTTTTAAAAACCAATCCTTACGGTTCTTAGAAACCGTTTTCTCCAAAATCTGTTTGATTTGTCGATTAGACACTTCGGCTTGCCCACATGTTTGGGGGTGGTAGGGCGTCGATAGCTTATGATTAATGGAGTATTTCAGCATTCAGGCTTCAAAAGTCCTATTACAGAAATGTGTTCCATTGTCACTAATGATTGCACGGGGTGTCCAAACCGGAAAAAATGTTATCCTTAAGGAATCTAACGACAACCTTGTTGTCGTTAGTCCGGCTGGGCACGGTCTCGACCCGTTTAGAGATATAATCAACAGCTAGCAGAATATACATATTCCCAAAATATCTGGGAAACGACCCCATAAAATCAATTCCCCAAACATCGAAAATCTCGACAACCAATATTGTGTTGGGCTTCCCTTGCACCTAGTCTAGGGTTTGGAAGCATCACTCATGCCAATTTAAAAATTAGAGAGGTGCAAAGCAAGCAAACATGAATCTTTACTAGAATTTCTAGGGTAACAAGTTTGTATCACATACAAAGAAGTAAAGAGATAAGGATTACAACCTTTGTAGTCCGTTCCTTCGCTTCATAAGCTCCGTGTTGAGGTCCTTTCGCTGCGATCATCATGAACTCCGACTCTCGTGAGGCTTCAAGAGGTGAATGATACATCTTACTTGAAGTCTTCTTGATCTAAGATGATCTACCTGGAAGAATCTCTAACCCAAGCTTACACTTCACTAATGAAGTAATTAGAGAAGTGAACACCCTAATCTAAGTGGCTAGAATAGATGAGGATGATGAAGTAGGAATATTGCTCTCTTTTGTTTTCAATTTCTCACTAATAATCACCACAACTCAAAAAGCTAGAAAGCTTTTGCAAGAGCAAGAAGAAGAAGAAGAAGAAGCTTTTTCTTTTGTGATGAATAATGAATTATTGTTGTGGTTACAATTGCAACCATGAGTTAAGAATGAGAGTCTTAACTCATATAGAGAATAAACCAAGGTTAAGGGTTTGGGTTGGGTTAACAAATATCAACACAAAATATCAAAGCAAGATGACAAAATGAAAGCTTCCTAAACCCTCATCCAAAAAGCTAACCCTAATCTGGGTTTAAACATAAAATCCATGTTGCATTTGTAACCCTAACATGTTACAATATTATATATCACATATATAATATATTTTGTAACAAAAGAAAATAATACAATTAACATATATCGCATATACATCAATGTATTATCCAGTGAGAAAATGAATCAATAAAGCGAGCTTATATTAGTTAATGTAATGTAATATATAATATACATTGAATTATCGAATCAACACCTGATCCGACAATCCGGCTATATTACATATAACCGACTAATATAACATGTACCATTTCATCGAATCAATACTTGATCCGATGACCCGGCTATATCACATATACCCGGCCGATATCTCATATCGTGAGAATATAATACGGTATCTCATATCGTATTATTCTCGGTCCCGCACATATCACATATGTGTTCCTACTCCGTTTTGCCTGAGCCAGGAAACCTCTGTGTAGGACTCTAAAGAATCTTCAATACGCCGGCAGTAGGTGATGATCATATCAAACACCCACAAGCTGCAAACGGTCAGCTAAACGTAACAGCCACCCAGGTATTGTGCGATCAGAAGATCAACAAGCAAGCCTGTACATTCTCCTGTGAATCCAATCAGTAACACTACCGTACAGTCCGTTCTCTTCGTCTCATATGTCGCATATCATGTCTAGGGGCGGTAAACGTCAGACCCTAGTAACCGATAAGTCATGTCGATGTGAGGCTCATAACAGGTCGAGAAACTACTGACAACTCTTACCAGTAGCACTCCATATCAACCCTGGCCAGGGACTTCCATTTATAGCCAATCGAACACAGCACATCATCAACTCCCTATACCGGGAGAGACGAAACTCCTCCTATCGCTCATTGCCTCAATGTGATTCGGGACTGTACACAAAAGCCACCGTTTTGCACGCCCTCTTGGACGTGGTAAGGTGGAAATCAAAGCACAGTGGGAATCACACAAGACTCTATGACGATCTCGGGTCTACAGACTAACCTGTACCAGTGTCACCGGAGAACTGCTATCTGACGATAGGTATAATACCATCTAGGAGTTCTTGGCGAGTCCGTTTAGTTTACCCAGTCTCCACTGAGCACCCGTACACCATCTTTGGTGTCAAACACCGATGGATATGGGATCGTCCATCGCCCATCATATGGGTCAAGATGCGTATACGCTAGTCTACTCTGGTGTATCGATGCCCTGTCTCGATACACCCTCGACTAGGAACAGTTATAGGATGTACTCGTTGACTACCCTGGCCCCACAGTATGATCTCATCATAGTCCTAGTAGTCAAGTACATATCCTAAGGGCTTTATCAACATGTGAGAGTAAGACAGTAAACCAATACAAGTCAACATGTTAAGACGAATTGAAACCAAATAGTATACTATCATGTCGAGAATATACAATATATGTACAACAATGGCCTCTAGGGCATATATATAAGTAACAATCTCTCATTTGCACTAAGGCCAGCTGTTGTAGTATCTCATACCCAACATCCCGAAGTGTCTCTCAAATTGTATATGGGGAATGGCCTTCGTGAGTGGATCCGCGGTGTTGTCCTTCATGTCAACTCTCCTGACCTCGATCTCTCGGTGATCAACTATCTCCCGGATCAGGTAATACCGCCTCAGAATATGACTGGATTTCTGATGGGTCCTGGGTTCCTTAGCCAAAGCCACAGCTCCATTGTTATTATAATACAAAGGTATTGGATGCTCAATGGATAGAACCACACCAAGTTCAGTGATGAACTTCTTCATCCAGACAGCCTCTTTGGCAGCATCGTTGGCAGCGATGTATTCGGCCTCCATCGTCGAGTCCGCCACCGTTTCTTGATTGGAACTCTTCCAACAAACCGCCCCTCCATTCAAGGTAAAGACAAATCCCGAGTGCGACTTAGAGTCGTCCTTATCACTTTGGAAGCTCGAATCGGTAAAGGACTCCACTTGGAGTTCTCCGTTACCATACACCAAGAACATCTCCTTAGTTCTTCTCAAGTACTTGTGAATGTTCTTCACAGCTGTCCAGTGATTCTCTCCTGGATCTTCTTGATACCTACTCACCAAACTTAGTGAGTATGCTACATCGGGTCTGGTATATAGCATCGCGTAGATGATAGAGCCTACTGCCGAAGCATAGGGAATCCCTTGCATGCGAGCTCTTTCTAAATCAGTCTTGGGAGACATCTCTTTGGAGAGAGTGAGTCGAGAGATCGTGGGTTGGTTCCCACGCTTGGATTCTTGCATACTAAACCTCTTTAGTATGGTGTCAATGTACCTGGATTGGGACAATCCCAATATCCGTTTAGATCTATCTCTATAGATCTTGATTCCCAAAATGCAGGAGGCATCACCTAGATCTTTCATTGAGAATCGATGTGATAAGAAGAGCTTGATCGAGTGCAGCATAGGAACATCATTTCCTATCAAGAGTATGTCATCCACGTACAATACGAGAAAGACGACCTTACTCTCTGCGACCTTCTTGTATACACAAGGTTCATCTACGTTCTTGATGAAGTCAAACTCTTTGACTACAACATCAAAGCAGATGTTCCAACTCCGCGATGCCTGCTTTAACCCGTAGATGGATTTAAGCAACTTGCACACCTTTCCGCTGCTCCCATTATCTAGGAAGCCCTCTGGCTGAGTCATGTACACGCACTCCTCTAAATCACCATTTAGAAAGGCGGTCTTAACATCCATTTGCCAGATTTCGTAGTCATGGTATGCAGCAATGGAAAGTAAGATCCGGATGGACTTAAGTATAGCCACTGGAGAAAAGGTTTCGTCATAATCCACACCTGGTATTTGACGAAAACCCTTTGCAACAAGTCTAGCATTGTAAGTCTCTACTTTTTCATCTACACCAAGTTTCTTCTTAAAGATCCATTTTCTCCCAATGGGTTTTACCCCTTCTGGAGCAACTTCCAAAGTCCATACTTTGTTGGTGTACATGGATTCCATCTCAGATCGCATTGCATCTAGCCACTTCGCAGAGTCTCCACTCGTGATGGCCTGCTCGAAGCTAGTCGGGTCATCATCTTCCATGATGCAATCCTCACTTCCACCATCAATGAGAAAACCGTAGTATCTCTCAGGTGGATGAGGAACCCAACTAGATTGGCGGAGAGGCTGAGGTTCGTCAAGAACTACTGAATCCTCTGGTTCTACCAAATCTTCTGTTCCAGTTTGTGTAGCTGGAACATCATCCAGTTTTACCTCATTGCCACTAATTTCTTTTTCAAGAAATTCCTTTTCTAAAAAGGTGGCATGCCAAGATAAAAACACCTTTTATTCCTCGGTGTGGTAGAAAATATACCCGCACGAATGTTTAGGATATTCAATAAACTTACACAGAAAAGACCTTGCCCCGAGCTTGTCCGGATTCTATGTTTTCATATATGCCGGACAACCCCATATCTTAACATAATTAAGATATGGTCTCTTTCCCTTCATATCTCAAATGGAGTGGATGGCACAGATTTAGTGGGAACCATATTCAATAGATCCGCAGCTGTTTCCAGTGCAAACCCCCAGAAGGAAATAGGCAACTCAGTAGTGCTCATCAAAGCGCGCACCATATCTAATAGGGTGCGATTCCTCCGCTCCGATACACTGTTGTGCTGTGGTGTATAGGGAGAAGTAAGCTGAGAGGGAATCCCATTCTCTTTTAGATACTCCAGAAACTCATTGCTCAAGTATTCTCCTCCTCGATCAGATCGTAGGATCTTAATACTTTTGCCCGTTTGGTTCTCGACTTCGTGCTTATATTCCCTGAATTTCTCAAAAACTTCAGACTTGTGTTTCAACAGGAACACGTGTCCGTATCTTGAGAGATCGTCAGTGAATATAATGAAGTATGAAGAACCGTTCCTGGCATGTGTAGACATGGGACCACATACATCACTATGTATCAGTCCCAAGAGTTCTGTAACTCTTTCTCCGTGTCCACTAAACGGAGTTTTGGTCATCTTACATTTGAGACATGACTGGCAAGTATCATAAGATGAAAATTCGAACGGATTCAAATATCCATCCTTATGTAACTTAGCTAGCCGTGTCGCATTGATATGACCTAGTCTACAATGCCACAAGAAGGATTCGTTCATTTCTTAACTCTTCCTCTTGTGTGTGTTTTGTACATTAAGTACTGTAGTTTGGTTGAGAACGTATATGCCATTATTTAACGATCCTGATCCAGACAACTTTTGATCCAGGAATATGTTCATAATATTATCCTGTACTACAAAATTATATTCTTCTTTGCTCAATAAAGAAACTGATATAAGATTGCATATCAGGGTCGGAATGTAATAGCATTCGTTCAGAACCAATGCATTACCATTGTAGGGTTCCTAGGCACACAATAGAGGTCTCACAAGGCATCAACCATGCCAATTTCAAATTTAACGAGTGCCGAGAAACTCTAATACGAATCGTTAACTAGAATTTTAGGCGAAACCTTAAACTAGTTAACAACTTAACTAAAGATAAGAAGCTACAACCTTTGTAGATCCGGTTATCCACTTCCTTAGCTCCACGTAGTCGACCCCTCGCTGTCCATCTCGAAACCCGGACTCTTGCGTCGGCTTCATCGGAGAAAATGAGCGGACTAGTCGTCGGCTATGATGCCGAAGATGATCTACGTCGAGGTTGCACAAGATCAAGCTCCAACTTCACCAAGTTGTGAAACTTGTGAAGAAAACACCCTATACTACTTGGCAAGAGGTAGAGGGTAAAGAAGTAGGAGGTGGGTTCACTTTAGAATTGGATTTCTCACTCTTTTGCTCAAAGTGCCATTAAAGCTAGTAAGCTTTTTCTTGAAGATCAAGAAGAAGAAGAAGATAGAATATGATAAGTGTTATTGAAAAGAATAATTAAAATGAATACTTATCATCTTCTAACCTTGATTAGGTGTAGAGAATAGACCATAGTTAGTGGGAATGGTTTGGGTTAAGGATGAAGACAAAATGGTCACTTTAGTCAAAGCTTCATGAAGCTTCAAAAAGCTTCATGATAAAAAGAAACCATTTTGTTTTCCTTTATTTATTTTTCAAGAAAGAATGGATAAATAAATAAGTGAATAACTCAAAACCTTAACCATTATCATAACCATGGTTTAATTCATTGCACAAAGCCAAGTAAAAAATGTATCATCAAACATGATACAATCAAGTGCACACAAAATGTATCACATATACAATTTGCACTTCAAGTGAGAAAATCCTTTTAAAATGAACCAATACTAGTTAATGCAAAGTAATATATCAAATATATAATTATACATTAAATCATTAAATCAACACTTGATTCAATGATCCGGTCATGTCGCACATAACCGACTAGTATCAAATGAATCGACTTATCGAATCAATCTTCGATTCGACAACTAGGTTATATCGCATATAACCAATCGAAACATTCATCGTGAGAATGAAATATGGTATCACATACACGCATCACTCTCGGTCCCGCACATATCTCATATGCGCCCCTATTTCGTTTCGCTTGAGCCAGGAAACCTCTGTGTAGGACTCTAAAGACTCGTCAATACGCCGGCAGCAGATGATGATCATATCAATCACCCACAAGCCGCAAGCGGTCTGCTAAACGTAACGGCCACCAGGGTATTGAGCGATCAGAAGATCGACGAGCTAGCCCGCTCACACTCCTGTGAATCCAACCAGTAACACTTACCGTACAGTGCGGTCTGTTCGTCTGATACGTCGCATATCAAGTCTAGGAGTGGTAAACGTCAGACCCCAATAACCGATAAGTCGTGCCGATGTGAGGCTCATAACGGGTCGAGAAACTACTGGTAACACTTACAAGCAAATCTCTGATCAGCCCTGGCCAGGGACTTCCCAATTACGGCCAATCGAGCACAGCGCAACATCAACCCCCAATACCGGGAGAGACGAAACCCCTCCTATCGCTCATTGCCTCCATGTGACTCGGGACTGTACCCAAAGACCACCGTTTTTCACGCCCTCATGGACGTGGTAAGGTGGAGATCAAAGCACAGTGGGAATCATACACGACTCTATGACGATCTCGGGTCTACAGACTAACCTGCACAAGTGTCACCTGAGAACTGCCATCAGACGTGAGGTATAATACCATCTAGGAGTTCTCGGCGAGTCCATCCAGTGTACCCAGTCTCCACTGAGCACCCGCATACCATCTCTGATGTCAAACACCAATGGATATGGGATCATCCATCGCCCATCTCATGGGTCGAGAAGCGTATACGCTAGTCTACACTAGTATATCGATGCCCCGTCTCGAAATACCCACGACTAGGGACCTTGAAGGATGTACCTATGGACTACCATGTCCCCACTAGTATGATCTGCATCATTGTCCAGGTAGTCAAGTACACATCCTATGGGCTTTACCAACATGTAACTATAAGACAGTTTAAAGAGACAAGTGTACATGTTAAGATAAAGAGCAACCAGATAGCATACTGTCATATCGAGCAAGAAAGTCATCTATAAATATGTCCAAGCATCCAATATAATATACATCATCTGTACAATACTGGCTTCTAGGGCATACATACAACTAACAACCATTTGGTAAATCAAGGTGATATTCGCCAACTGCTTTGGCTGCAACATTTGCACCATTCCTACTCTTACGGAATGATCACCCTCTCCCAGTTCCTTACCTTTTCGTAGCCCATGTAACATATTACATATGTGGGATCCTGATCCGGTATCTAATACCTTGGACGTAGAGTGAACTGAGAAACAGTTCTTGATAACTAACACACCTGAAGAAGATGCATCATTATGCTTATTCTTCGTTTGGGTGGCGTGAGAATCCAGATATTCTCATATTCCCTGCTCGGACTTATAACATTTATAAGTTGGAGCGGGACCAACGTTCCCCTGCTCAGTATAAAAAGCGGGTTCAGTCAATACATCCATATTATTATCTTGATTAAGTCCTGATATGGTCGCTATTTGGAAAGAGAGAGAAGGAAACACTTTAGCATATGCTCTTGCAAGATTAGATTGGTTATTATCTTATCTAATCATGATGGCTCCCACTGCATTTTATCAAATCTTCCTTAAAACCCTAAAAGGTAAGATTAGCCAGGATTAATTACACTTTACAAGTTCGCCAATCATTCGGCCAGGCCAGTGTTGTTACTTTGAGGGAGGTTCCCCGTGCTTTCGCACGGACCTAATTAGAATAAACTCGTTTTCCCAGAGGCATAACCCCGTTAACACCTTTCTAGTCACCTACTTGATCGGTTAATTGTCTTGTGTAAAATTCTCCCAGGAGTAACTCTTACTCGCAGTGGGTATCAGGATCCATCTGTCTCATAGAAGGTATGGAATCTCATTTCAAATTTCAACACTTAAAATTCCCGATAAATCTTTTACCCCTAGCGTCCCATGATCTTGATGAAGGCCATCAAACCATAGTCCGCTAGTCAAGTTCAACCCGTACATTTCTTGATTGAATTAAACCCACCCGCACGACCCTTGACGCAGGCCAACAAAGTCGTACGACTACCCTAATCCAATCATATCTCATATTACAGATAAGCACTAGTTAGCTACCGCACACTACGCCTTGACGCAGGCCAACAAACGTAGCACGAATACTAAGTAGTATCTATCTGAAATATCGGAGGGCTACGCAGGTTTTTCAGAAAACCTATTGCATAATGAAGTTGATATCGTTGTAGAAACAAGTGATTTTGAAAAGGAGTGTTTTTGAGGCTTTTCTAGTTTCGCTAAAGAGGTCACTCCCGGTGAAGGGATCTCGGCTCTTTCCTTATCGAATAAGGTGCAGAATATCTCATAAATACCGCGGTGCAAAGCAAGAACTATATAAGCAATCAAAAACTAAACCGTGAGTTTGTAGCATCTGCCAGTTTTGCTAAAGAGGTCACTCCTGGTGAAGGGATCTCGGCTCTTTCCTCATCGAATAAAGTGCAGGGTATATCACATATACCACTGTGCAAAGCAAGAACTGTAGCTACCCTTTTTTATAAATTTGATTCTACAACATCTTTTAGGTTTCTTTTCTTTTATTAATCTCATTAATAAATCCCATCATTTATGCTTCCTAAGCATCACAGAAGAAACGAAAATACAACGTACTCTTATGCCATCCGCATTCGCCAGAATGTTCCGTTATGCACCGTTAGGTTACTTAACTAACGGCATACCGGGACGGGACTAGCGCAGGTGCAAAACATAAGCAACGTTTATTATATATCATATATACAATAATAAAGCATTCGTCTCACGCATATAATATGATCACATCACAGTATATCAGCAGCAGAAGAAACATATGAAATACTCGATATACTAGGAGCTCCATGTTTTATATCGAGCCAGTATAAAACACGGATTCCACGGTCACGATGAATAGCCAAACCCACATCCCTAGACCCCTACGAGAGCGGAAAGTAACACTGCCAATTCTAGGGTTAGGAGACCCGGTCTCGACTCCTCGAGATAGCCTCCCACTTGACCCTAGAACCCGGTTACTTGTTCTCCCCTCCTCGGGTCTATCCTAATACGGAAAAGTAAATAATATACAATGGTGACATCATCCTCAACCCGGAAGTGCCCCAATAAAAGAATATTGAATTTTACATAATTGAAAATAAAAACCCTCATCTGACATAAACCCCCCGGCTATTCAGAACACGACGATCCAATATAACATATCACAACAACACATAATATCTCATATCATCAATGTAAGAAAGTTTGCGTATCCTGATTGTCGTTGATGTATAGCAACGAAGCCAGCAATACCCCACATACTACGCTTACGGTCGCAGAAAAGAAAATTGAAAAACTTCAACATTTGGAATCCATCACCTTAGACATCGTAAACCCGAAATATCACATATTACGGATTTCATGCCTAACTATATGAATTCCACATATTGTATCACAATCACAGAATATCATGACGATGTTCAACGTTTCGATTGAATCAACATACACTCACAAATTACCCCCGTGAGCTCAACACTTGAGCAAAGTCAAAACACACAAAAACCGTGCCACAGTGTCTATGGTCCAGCCGTAGAAGGAGTTAACCAACGCCTCACCTATGACACCACGGAACTACGGCAAACCCGAAGGTTTGAACGCGGTTCTGTGGGCATAGAATCGAGTTAAGGTTATTATAGTCTTCTAGGGAGTCCATAGAGGTACTTGAACGATTTTACGAGTACAATCAACTTCGGAAAATTACAACACATGGAAATTTCAGCGAGGTACAAAATGTGGTGTGCGAAATTCGATCGAACTGCTAAAAATAGTCAAGGTTACTAGTACAGTGTTAAGTTATACGACTATGAAGCTCTACGAATTAGCCCCAGGTCAAACAAATCATCACATGAAAATTGGACTAAATAAACAATACTAGGAAAACCAAAATGGAGACACCAGAGCACAGGAGGAATACAGAGGGCAGAGGAGGCACCAAGGCCAGCCAGGCCAGAATTCATGACTTGGTGCTCGGCCAAATTCCGAGCACCCCCCCTCGTATATTTCACACAAGTTCTTAGAATGCCCCAAATATCATTCTGCACCTGTTTGGAAAATTTTTAAAGGAATTTTTGGAAAATTTCAAGAGGGCAAAATGGGGTGTTCATAATATCGTATTTCGGAGTGGATTTCGTTTTCGTAATTGTTATAACATCGTATCTAGAATTCTAGTTTGGCTCTGATACCACTGTTGGGCTTCCCTTATACCTAGTCTAGGGTTTGGTAGCATCACTCATGTCAATTTAAAAATTAGAGAGGTGCAAAGAAAGCAAACATGAATCTTTACTAGAATTTCTAGGGTAACAAGTTTGTATCACATACAAAGAGGTAAAGAGATAAAGATTACAACATTTGAAGTCCATTCCTTCGCTTCATAAGCTCCGTGTTGAGGTCCCTTCGCAGCGATCATCATGAACTCCGACTCTCGTGAGGCTTCAAGAGGTGAATGATACATCTTGCTTGAAGTCTTCTTGATCTAAGATGATCTACCTTGAATAATCTCAAACCCAAGCTTACACTTCACTAATGAAGTAATTAGAGAAGTGAACACCCTAATCTAAGTGGCTAGAATAGATGTGGATGATGAAGTAGGAATATTGCTCTCTTTTGTTTTCAATTTCTCACTAATAATCACCATAACTCAAAAAGCTAGAAAGCTTGCAAGAGCAAGAAGAAGAAGAAGATGAAGCCTTTTCTTTTGTGATGAATAATGAATTATTGTTGTGATTACAATTGCAACCATGAGTTAAGAATGAGAGTCTTAACTCATGTAGAGAATAAACCAAGGTTAAGGGTTTGGGTTGGGTTAACAAATATCAACACAAAATATCAAAGCAAAATGACAAAATGAAAGCTTCATAAAGCTTCCTAAACTCTCATCCAAAAAGCTAACCCAAAAGCTAACCCTAATCTTGGTTTAAACTCAAAATCCAAGTCGCATTTGTAACCCTAACATGTTACAATAGTATATATCACATATATAATATATTTTGTAACAAAAGAAAATAATACAATTAACATATATCGCATATACATCAATGTATTATCCAGTGAGAAAATGAATCAATAAAGCGAGCTTATATTAGTTAATGTATTGTAATATATCTCATAAATAATATACATTGAATTATCGAATCAACACTTAATTCGACAATCCGGCTATATTACATATAACCGACTAATATAACATGTACCATTTCATCGAATCAACACTTGATCCGATGACCCGGCTATATCACATATAGCCGGCCGATATCTCATATTGCGAGAATAGAATACGGTATCTCATATCGTATTATTCTCGATCCCGCACATATCACATATGTGCTCCTACTCCGTTTTGCTTAAGCCAGGAAACCTCTGTGTAGGACTCTAAAGAATCGCCAATACGTCGGCAGTAGGTGATGATCATATCAAACACCCACAAGCTGCAAGCGGTCAGCTAAACGTAACAGCCACCCAGGTATTGTGCGATCAGAAGATCAACAAGCAAGCCTGTACATTCTCCTGTGAATCCAATCAGTAACACTACCGTACAGTCCGTTCTCTTCGTCTCATATGTCGCATATCATGTCTAGGGGCGGTAAACGTCAGACCCCAGTAACCGATAAGTCTTGTCGATGTAAGGCTCATAACAGGTCGAGAAACTACTGACAACTCTTACCAGTAGCACTCCATATCTGCCCTGGCCAGAGACTTCCAGTTATAGCCAATCGAACACAGCACAGCATCAACTCCATATACCGGGAGAGATGAAACCCTTCCTATCACTCATTGCCTCCATGTGATTCGGGACTGTACCCAAAAGCCACCGTTTTGCACGCCCTCTTGGACGTAGTACGGTGGAAATCAAAGCACAGTGGGAATCACACAAGACTCTATGACAATCTTGGGTCCACAGACTAACTTGTACCAGTGTCACCGGAGAACTGCTATCTGACGATAGGTATAATACCATCTTGGAGTTCTAGGCGAGTCCGTTCAGTGTACCCAGTCTCCACTGAGCACCCGCACACCATCTTTGATGTCAAACACTGATGGATATGGGATCGTCCATCGCCCATCATATAGGTCAAGATGCGTATACGCTAGTCTACTCGTGTGTATTGATGCACTGTCTCGATACAACCTCGACTAGGAACAGTTATAGGATGTACTCGTTGACTACCCTGGCCCTACTAGTATGATCTCATCATAGTCCTAGTAGTCAAATACATATCCTAAGGGATTTATCAACATGTGAGAGCAAGACAATAAACCAATACAAGTCAACATGTTAAGACAATGTGAAACCAAATAGCATACTATCATGTCGAGCAAGAAAGTCCTCTCTATATATATCCAAGCATCCACTATAATATACATCATATGTACAACAATGGCCTTTAGGGCATATATATAACTAACATATTGGTTGGAGTGTCATCTCGTTTCTCCTGGATATCCGGCCCAAGTGTTGGCACCGGGAGCAAGTCTTGCAGTAATCATAAGCGTCTTTGAAGAGTTGTGGCTGGTAGAAGCCACACTGCAAGATCTTCTCGGCTGTCTTTCTAGGCCAAAATGCCCGCCACACGCTTGATCGTGGCAAAATGACAGCACACTCTTGAGTTCATTGTTAGGCACAACGGCGAATAATCTGGTCGGGGCAGTATTTGAACAAATATGATTCGTCCCAATAAAAGTGTTTTACTTGGGATAAGAATCGAAGTCTGTCCTGATTTGACCATTCATTCGGTAGTAGTCCTGTAGCCAAATAGTTCACAATATCTGCAAACCAAGGTTCGCATGATACTGCCAAGAGTTGTTCATCCGGCAAAACATCGTTTATTGGAAGTGAAAGCGTCGGCGAAGAAGGAAGTCATGAAAGATGGACGGCCACTACGTTTCCACATCCTCTTTTGTCTTTGATGACATGGTCAAACTCTTGGAGTAAGAGGATCCAACGTATCAGCCGAGATTTTGCGTCCTTCTTTGCAAAAAGATGGCGAAGAGCTGAATGGTCCGTGTATACGATGACTGGAAAGCCGATCAAGTAAGGCCTGAACTTTTCTAATGCAAACACAACAGCCAAGAATTCCTTCTCGGTTGTCGTGTAATTTAGCTGGGCATCGTTCAGGGTTCGGCTAGCATAATAGATTACATGCAGCATCTTATCAATGTGATGTCCAAGGACAACACTAATGGCGAAGTCGGATGCATCGCACATAATCTCAAATGGATACGTCCAGTCAGGAGAAAAAAGTACGGGAGCAGAAGTGAGTGAGCTTTTAAGTGATTCAAATGCGGTTACAAAGCTCGAGTTGAAATCAAATGTAGTGTCCTTAGCCAACAGAAGAGTTAAGCGTCAAGCTATTTTGCTAAAATCCTTGATAAACCGTCTATAGAAACCGGCGTGGCCAAGAAAAGCTCGGATGTCTCTGACGCATTTGGGAGGAGGAAGATTGGAAATAACCTCAATCTTAGCTTTATCCACCTAAATGCTATATTGCGAGATGATATGTCCTAAGACAATACCTTCGCGTACCATGAAGTGGCACTTTTCCCAGTTTAAAGTTTGGTTTTTATCCTTAAACCGGGTAAGGACAGCGTCGAGATGCTGTAAACACTCATTAAAGGAATCGCCAAAAATTGATAAATCATCCATGAATATCTCCAAGAATTTTTCCACTATGTCTAAGAAAATTCCCATCATACACCGCTGAAAGGTAGCGGGTGCATTGCATAACCTAAAGGGCATGCAGCGATAAGCAAACGTGCCGAAAGGACAGGTGAATGTTGTTTTGTCCTGATCTTTTTCGGCGATGGGAATCTGGTTATAGCCAGAGTAGCTATCCAGAAAGCAGTAGTACTCGTGTCCAGCCAATCGTTCAACCATTTGGTGTAGCGGAAAGTTGTCTTTCCTGTAAGTCCACGGTAGCGCCCCGGCCGTCTAATAGACGCCAAATGCGGAACAAAAACTTTTACAACTGGCGCTATCGCGTACTATAATCCGGATCTGCCATTAAAGCTAAACTAACAAACTACAAAGTGGGTATAAATGTTATACCGAATGATCCGAGTCTTTCGGTCTTCAACCATCATCCCACGCTTTGTTGTGGCTGCTCCGATCTCCTCGATCTCCTGTCTTCTCGTCCAGGTGGCACCACGTCGACGGATCTTTAAACGGGCTCCCGCCTCTGGACCGAGGCAACTCGGTCGTCAAGTTTACTAAAAGAGACGACCAAGATGATGTAGAGAATGAGTAGAACACTTTGTCTCACTTCGTCCAAAGCCATGGACGAACCGTTAATGAAGTTGCCTTTTGAAACTGTGATGGAATGAAATGAGCTATGAAATTTCCTTAAACTAAAATTATATCTTTTTTCAAATCAACAACCATGCTCTTCACAAGAGAGGGGGCCGGCCACTTATAGGAGCAAGGGGGTGAGTGTAGGAGGAGGGAGAGTGACCATTTGCATTAAAGAGAAAAATGTGTCATCGAACACCTTGCACAAAACATTAATGCAAACAAATGATTCATCTAACCTAGTCACCAAAACATTAATGGAACAATAAATGCAACCATGAGTCACTAATCCTAGTCATTATCTAGAAACTTCTAGAAGCCCGACTCACCCACATGACTCACCCAAGTGACGAAAAGATAAATCCGTATTTAACCGAATATTAAATACGGCAGATAGAAAACTGGAAACTGGCAACTTCCAAAAGCGATCTCCAAACGAATTTCAAGATAACCCCGTAACAGTATAAACATACCCGCATTTGTATTACGACCGAATACAAATGCATCTGAGACAAAGATATTATATCTACACAGTATAATACTCGGATCTGGCTTAAACCAAAACCCACCAGTATTATCTACCTGAAATATGACACGTGCGAAAACGCACGTGCATTTTCTGAACCCTGCCATAAAACTATACGGCCTCTACAACATTTAGCCCGAGCTTGGGAAACTGTCTGTGGGGGACTCTAATGACTCATCAACACACTGGTACTGGGTATAACCACTAGCACGTCAGAGGTACGAGCTGTACGTAACGTTTGCCTATGTATTGATTGGAAGGGAAGCTGACGAGCGAACTCATCCATAAACCCTACTGAGCCTGACAGTGACAATATCCGTACAGTCCGGTCCGTTCGTCTAAAGAGTATCGCATATCGAGTCTAGGGGGGTGGATAAACTCAGACCCCTAATAACGCGATAAATCGTGTCGGCATGAAGCCCATCACCACCTGAGAAACTACTGATCCAAATCAATAATTCTCCACTACCTCGGCCGAGGATTTCTAGTGATGGCCACTCATGCACTGTGCGACATCAACCCCCAATACCGGGAGAGACGAATCCCCGACGATCCGCTCACTGCCTCCATGTGGCTCGAGACTGTACCCAAAAAATACCTGTTTGCACGTCTCCTTTGAGCATGGTAGGGTAGAAATCAAAGCACAGTGGGAACTCACACGAGACAAATGACGATCTCAGGTCGATAAACTAACCTGTACACATGTCACCAGGGAACTGCTATCTGACGATATGTATAATACCAAGTAGCATGTTCTCGGCGAGTCATGTCCGGTGTACTAATAACCCTATGAGCACCTGTATACATCTTAGGTGAACCAACTGACACCAATGGCTTGTGAGACCGGCCACCGCCCCTCGTCGGGGTCTCGACTGTATACACTAGTCTACTCTGGAGTATCGATGCCCTGTCTCGAAACTCCCACGACTAGGCACACTTTAAAGATGTGCTTATAGACCCCAGCTCCTACGTATATGATCGCCATCATACGCTGGTAGTCAAGCAAGAATCCTATGGGCTCTATCATCATGCAATAGTGAACTAAAGCATGTATACGATGATAAAGACAAACCAGATAGAATACTTTCATCTCGAGCAAGACTGTCATATCGGTATAGGTCCTTCCTCAATCATTGCAATCACGTACCTACGATCCAATAATTGACTTTGAGAGCACTATATCCAACAATCTCCCACTTGCACTTAAGGCTAATTATTGCGATGTCGCATACTCACAGCCCGTGTGATACCGAACACCCAACTCCTCTATTAATCAGTTTCACAAAGCTAGTTTGTAAAACTCTTGTGTTCGAGAAATAGGCTCAGTGAGTGGATCCGCCCTGATGTTTCTTTCTATGTCTCTCTTAATCTCAAGTTCGGGGAGAAAGCCATCTCCCGAATCGAGTAATACCTGTCTTAGAATATGTCTGAATATCTGATGGGACCTAGTTCATAAATGAACTCCAAATGCAAACTTCTTAGACTTTATTGATAACTGAAGCTAATCATTATCCAGCACTATGCCTCCCACAGTATCCTCTTGGACCACCTGTACATAATACTGTCCCTCGTCAGAGGGAAAACTATAACTCTGACAATCACTCTATCATCCTTGTCACCATGGAATCCTGGAATGATAACCGTCTCCCGAAGGAGACGACCGTCATCAAATCCGTAGAACATGCACTTATGTTTTAAAACTGCTTCCTTATGTTTCTTCAGGATTGGATTAATATAAACTTATCGCATCAAGTGCAAAAACAACATCTGGTGTGGTACTTGACATCTCATGATTGACTCAATTGCCTAAGCAATTGATCTACCAATCATGCACATCCCTCTCTCCTTTAGTCTCTAAGACACCTTTAGAGAGGGTGACTCCATCACCTGCAGGTACACCACCATGCCAGGAGTCATCTATTCTAAAATACCTTTAGAATACTGTCAAAGTACCCATATTGGGAAACTACCCAAATCTAGATCTAAAACCATAGATCTAATAACCAGAATGTCAGATATTATATCTATATCCTTTGTGGAGAAACAACTGCGTGACGACCACAGTACAACTGATCGTAGTATATGAATTTTACTTCCTACTCTATGTATGTCATCCAAATACCAGGACATCACACCCTACTACCTTCTTAACAGATCCATCCCCTATTCTGATGAAGTCAAAGCCATGACTGTTATATCAAAATTAGATGATCTATCTCCTTTATATCTGCTCTGGTCTATAAATAGACATATGCTACTTGCCCACTATGCTTCCGCTTCTCCCACTGACTACGACAACTCTCTGGCAGAATAATAAATATATGCACTTCTAAAGCTAGTTTAGAATGACGCTGTACTTATCCTCCTACCGGGTCTCATAGTCTGGAACAACAGTAGTGTCAAGTGTGGGTAAACAAGAACCTCCCTGTCACCGTCCTTGAGGCTACCGGAGTACTTCTTGGGTGTCTGAGGTTACCCACCATATCTGCGGAGTGGCTATAGGAATGTCAAAACTGATTCAATATATAGGTCTTATTAAATTTTCCGTAATCGTTTGCGGTTCTGGAATCACTTCCAGTTCTACCATACTCCCATTACTGTTTTCTGAAAAAATCCATTTTAATAAAACTGTGGCGAGTCAAGAACAATATCACTATTGATCTTCCAGATGGTAGAAAGTCAACCCTCGTCAAAGCCAGGGTCAACCCACAAACTGCTATTATAGAAACGTGCCTTGAGTTATCCAGTATCTGGTTTTAAGCATAAGCTGGACACTCCCCGTATCTTAACATCGTTAAGATATGAACCATTCTATATACAATATAGAAATAGAGGCACTAATTTAGTTGGAACCAGATTCAAATCATGCAGCTGTCTCCAGTGCATATCAACTTAATGGAGAGAGGCTACTCAGCATTACTCGACTTAAGAATCCATCCAATTATGAGTAACCTGAAAGAGAAACAAGTTTCTTAAAACCATTACTATCATCTGAATACCAATCACAAGAATCTACATTTTCGATTTCTTTGACGAATCCCGATACTTGCGATACCTGGTTCTCTACTTTATTCTTATACCCACAACTTCTCAAAACTTAGACATTGTATTTCTACGAAACACTTGTCTAAAAACTAGAGAAATCACAAGTAAATAGAACATAGTACTAGGACCTACCCCTTTGTCCTGACGGACACTGGACAACATACAATACTCTGTATAAGTCCGATGAGTTGAATTACTCAAAACCTGTGCATCGTAGGTTGAAAACTTTACCCAAGCGATTTCCTCAAATATCACCAATCACAACGAATTCCGATATAATGAGGATAATCACCAAATTCCCAATAACTTACTCCCACTCATTATCTGTAAAACCATACAGATATGAGAAAGAAACCTGGTAAATACATACCCTGGAGTAAGTATCTAATCGGGAAATCGGTTTTCCTTTAACAATGTACTGAAACATGAAAATGTTTTGTAGGGGTATCCTGGTATTCTTATGTAGGGTTCCAAGGCACACACAAGAGGTTCCACAAGGCATCAACCATGCTAAACAAAAATTTTCCGGTGCCGAGAAACCCTAATATAGATCGTTAACTAGAGGATAGGCGAAAGAACATGCAAGCAAACGACTTTGCTACTAAGTGAAAGGGATTACAACCTTTGTAGATCCGGTCCACCACTTCTTTAGCTCCGTGTTGACGTCCCTCCACTGCGATCATCGGGTCCCGGACTCTAGCGATGGTTTCGCCGGAGAAAAGATCGGGCTAGGTCATTGACTTCGAGGCCGAAGATGATCTACGTCGGGGTGACTCAAACTCAAGCTATTTCTTCACTCGGTCGAAAACTTTGTGAAGAGAACACCCTATACTACATGGCAAGTGGTAGAGGATGAAGAAATAGGAAGTGGGTTCACTTTAGAATTGGATTTCTCACTCTTTTTACCATGGCACCATTGGAGCTTTCACGCTTTTGTGAGCTTGATGAAGATGAAGAAGAAGAAAGAATCATATCCAAATGAAAACTTATCCAAATGAATAATGGCACCATGGTTGAGTTAAGCCCTCATGCTTAACTCATGTAGAGAATTAACCATACCATAAGGTTAAGGGTTGGGTTAGCTAATATCTTGAACAAATGACAAAGAGAGTTGACTTTGTCAATGTTTATTAAGCTTCATGAAGCTTGATAACTTTGACCAAAGTCACACTCTTTTGTTATTTGTTTAGGAAAATAGTAAACCCTAATCTAACCTTGATATGGTTCAAGTATCATACACACAACTTGTTTGTATCATTAAGCATGATACAAACATGTACACTTGGATATATCACATATAAACAATGTGCACATTCAAGTGAGAAAATCAATCCTAAATGAACCAATACTAGTTAATGTAAAGTAATATATCAAATATATAATTATACATTAAATCATTAAATCAACACTTGATTTAATGATCCGGTCATATCACATATAACCGACTAATATCAAAAGTAACAACTTATCGAATCAACACTTGATCCGATAACCCGGCTATATCCATACAACCGATGAATGTCATAAATCGCGAGAATCGAATACAACATTGATTAGTCGAAAATATTGTATATTTTAGCCGGCAATTTCCTCATCATTTGCACTCATTTAGAAGTGTACGGTATTCATATTCTACATATTAGCAAAACTGTAGCAAAATATCAGATTACATGTATTAGACTCTAAAACAGACACTATAAAGGAAATTGACTACATTTCATGGCATCGCATCATCCCTATATTTGCGCAACACTTGTTTTGAGATCTGTGCAGGAAAATCCAGAAGAAAGGCCAAAAATTTACAGGTTACAGCTAAAACGTTACGCCAACTCAATGATTTCAGATCTGGTATAAATCCAAAAGGGAAATTACAAATCAACACATCAGATTAAGCTAAAAATGTTGTTCCAAGACCATACCAGGAAGCCCAAGGCCCAAGCCCCATATACAGCCGCGGATCCGCGGCAGGAGCCTGCTTGCGCCGCGGATCCACGGCGGGTTCAAGGAATTAGCTCCTCATTTTTGGTGCAAAACTCTTATCTCAGGGTCCAGACTTCATAAAGACATGTCAACTTCCAGAAGACTCCAAAGGTTTTTGCCAGATCAGCAAACTAGGGTTTCTAATGCTTAATTAATCCTAGCTTAAAACCTAAGCTAGCTCCTAAGCTAGCTCCTAACAAACTCTTTCTAAAAACTCCTCAACAAACTTTTGGAGGGAATTGTAATTTCAAACCTAGACCTAGGGTTTGGGAAGTCTATAAATAGAAACCTAAACCTAGGGTAAAGGAGAGCCCAATCTAGTATCAAACTAGAGCCATTTTTCATCTCTTATCTCATCTTCTTCTTCCACAAATCTAGTGAGAGGATTTGTGTGAAACCCTAACCCTAATTCCAATCAAAAGCCAAGATCCCGAGTACCCATCAAGCAAGAAGCCTTGCAACCTTTTATGAGCCGAGCCGATCTTCAACGGAGCAAGTGGTCAAAGCCGATCCGCGACTCACGGAGCCGAGCGACGCCAAATCAACAATTGAGATTCTTCCACTTGTAGTTCTTGAGTGATTGTAATCAAAGTGTTGATATAAATAAAATGTGATATTCTTTTATCTTGTTTTCTTTAAATTCTTGCATCATGAATTAATCTAAAATTCTAGTTATAATTCTTGTTGTGATGTTTGAGTAATACTCCGCTCGTCGAGGAGTCGAGACGATCAATAGAATGATGTTGTAATATATCTGAAAACGATTCTTGATTCCTACGAGTTGTGTAAACCCTAGCAAGTTCAAGAATCGACGACCCATTTCGTTGCGATGCATTCTTGATTGATATCGCTCGAAACTGGGAAGTTACGATCGTTTCTTGAAAATTGCTAGAGGCTAGAGTGTGAATGATATCGACGAAAGAACAAGGGTTAAAAGATGAAACCCTAGTTTCATCAAGAAAGCCCTAACTCTCGTCGATCATCATTGATCTAGTATCAATCCTTCGAAGGACAAGAGCACATTATCTTTAGATTACATCACGTCTATCGATCCTATCGATTCCTACGAGCCTCATTTAGATTCTTGACATTTTGGTTGGAAATATCATCGAAACACCGATTCTTGTTTTGTTTATCAGTTTCTTGATTCTTGATTAAACATCGTGATACCTGAATCAATTGATAAATTCTTGAATCATGTTTTCTTTTCTTTTCTTTTCAATTAACTTTTCGATTCAAACAAATTAAACATTGAAACGAATCGCACAATCCCTGTGGACGATCCGCACTCGCTTACGATCTACAACTGACACCGTAGTTGATTGCGGTCAAATATAATTTTTTGGTTGTGATTTCTTTACAATTTTCTACATTACACAATCCGGAAAAATGTTCCAATCAAATGGCGCCGTTGCCGGGGGTCGCACGCTAATTCGTTTCATATTATAGTTTGAATTGAAAGAATTATTCCATTGTTGTTTTTGAGATCAAAAATTCGTGCAAACCCTAAACGATTTGCTGTTGTTCATTGCAAGGAAATCTGGAGCTGTTTGGAAATTGGAGAAAATTTTTGGAAAATACCAGAGAGCAGAGGGAGTCTACAGAAGTTCCCTGGTGAATTTTGGTGGAGTGATATTTCCATTAAACCGCGTTTCCGCGGTGGGAGCCCCTTATTGCGGCGGTTCCGCGGCAGGTCTGGGGGGTCTCTGTGCAAAAATTCCTCAGGTGATTCCTTACCTTCTCCTCTCTCCTCTTTTTAGCTCCAACTAACACTTTGCTGCAGGATTCTTTGCAAATAATCGCAGCGCCGCAAAAGCAAAATTAAATTTGTGCGTGATTTTGATTTCTTGGTTGTTTGCATTCTAATACGGATATTAAGGGGCACGGCCAAATCCAAATTAGGTGGGGATTTCATTACCCTTCCTAGGCCCCGAAAATCGCAAAACTTGCATCCGCATTGACCCACATTAACTAAAAGAAATCTAGAGAAGACTCTAAGGACTGTCGCGCTCAATTAGGACAAGAGAATGCCGTGGGTAATTCATTGCTTATCCGCGTTTTCTTCTGGTGCCTAAGGCGAGTGTGTCTAAGGCTAGTGGTTTTTAATTAGGCCCACTACTTACGTAGTGGAGTACCTTCCCACTTACCTGGCACTTATCCGGCCACAGGGGGACAAAGAGGTAGTGAAGGATTCTATCCTGCGACTTGTCTTTTGGCAGTTAGGAGCGGTCCAGAGCCGGACCTAGGTGACCACTAGATTCTAAGGTTGTGTGCTGCATTTATTTTGTCGCATCATTTTTTCAAAAATCCGTCCCTTTTTCAAAAGCAAACACCGCATTCATTACCCCTAATTATAAGTCAACGCTGCCACTTGTACTAACCCATTTTAGTGCAAGATAGGCTGGACACGGGATTCTAGTGCCCGTTTAGTCCGCGTACCTTTTATCGACTCCGAAGTCGATATTTCTCCATTTACCTTTTCTTTACCCACAACCACACCCACACCGATGGATCCGAATCCATCGAACTTCTTTAACCCTAATCTGCCGCCGTCCGTTGGTGCGCAGAATCCACCCCGCATCTCTCTCCAGGAGAGGTGCTACCCTATTCGAGGTCCTCTTTCGACCTGCTTATCCACACCACCAGCCAATGGGGATAACTTTGAGATTAAGCCCCAGTATATCAATCTTTTACCCAAATTCCATGGACTCGAGACTGAGGACGCTTACGTTTTCATTACCAAATTTGAAAACGTATGCGCAATGTTGGGTACGTCACAACTTTCAGTGGATGCTATGCGTCTACGACTTCTTCCATTTACTTTGTGCGATATAGCCGAGAAGTGGCTATATAACACTACCGCACATTCTATTACGAATTGGGGAGAATTCGTTGCGGCATTCCTTAAGAAATTTTACCCAATACAAAAGACAGCTCGAATCCGTAGCGAACTGAGTCAGTTTGCCCAGCTCCCTGCTGAACCATTTTCAAAATGCTTTGAACGTTTTAAGGATCTATTGGTTCAGTGTCCTCATCACGGCATCCCGAGATGGGAATTGTGCCGAATCATTTATGAGGGCAGTAACCATAATACTAAACAGAGCCTTGAAAACATGTGTCAAGGTACTTTTATGTCTAAGGATGATGGGGAAGCTTGGTGATATTTAGAAGAGTTCGCTGAAAAGTCTTTACAGTGGGAAAGTCCATCATTTAGGAGTGGCAACAACCAATCGGATGTTTCCATAGGAGTTAGAGCTGACATTTCAGCTATACACAAAAAACTCGAGACTATGGAAAACAAATTTTTAGCCGCCTCCCTTAATCAAATGTCACTTTCCAAAACTGTATGTGGCTGCTGTTCTGATCCGTCTCACTTGACGGAAGAATGTCCGTTTCAAGGTCGTGAGCTTACCAATGCCATATTTCAAAGACCTAGAAACGATCCATTTTCTTCCACATATAATCAGGGTTGGAGGAATCACCCTAATTTTGCTTGGAACCAATCACAATCTCAAAACATGGTTCCGAACCAAAACAATTTCCAAAGGGCCCCTCCACCACAACAGCAACCACAACTTCAATTGAGTCAGCACCCCTTTCAAGCACATAATTTTCAAAATCCGGTCAACACACCTGCACTGTCTAGTCCTTTACAGTTGACCGGAACCGATGAATCCTGTTCTTTTGCACAATACATGAATTTGGTCTTAACAAATATCATGCAAGTTTCGGCTGAAATGAAGTCTTCTGTCGATAAAATTGAGAAAAACTCTGCGTCCCAAAACGAGAGTATTAAATCGATGGAAGAAGAAATTGCACGATTAAAAGCTGAAATTAGTGCAAAAGAGAAAGGGAAACTTCCAGCTCAACCCTTACCCAATCCTGGCTATTCACATCATGTGAATGCAATCACCACGTTGAGATCTGGAAGAGTGCTTGACAATCATGTTGGGGAAGAAGTTGATGATATTGACAATCCTATCAACTCCCCGGCTGAGACCTTTCCTCACTCACACACCTCTACTTCTAGTTCTGACCCCAGTTCTTCTACCCCACCACCTTCTCACGAGCCTATTCTTCGTTTCCCAAAAGGCTCGCCACTACAGTCCACCTCTTTTACTCCTCCACGGACGATCCCCACTTCTATACTGGGATCGGTTCCACACACACTTCCTTCTCCTATGATGGACCCAGCACTTATTGCTAAAGCACCTTATCCTAATCGGTTAAGGGCTAACACACCAAGTCCACATATGGAGAAGATCACTGAGATGTTTAAACAGGTTAACATCAATATCCCTCTTCTAGATGCTATCCAACAAGTCCCCGTATATGCAAAAGTTCTTAAAGACTTATGCACTAGAAAGAGGAAGAAACAAATGCCCAAGAAGATATTCATGGCAAAAACTGTAGATACGGCTTTCCCCCAGCAATTACCGAGAAAACGTAAGGATCCTGGATATCCTACGATTTCCATCTCTATTGGGGAGAAACACATTAACCGTGCTCTACTAGATCTTGGGGCAAGTGTTAAAACCTGCTTCCTTTCTCAGTTTATGAGCAGTTAGGGATCAGAGAGTTGAAACCATCTCCTTGCACTCTCCAGATGGCTGACCGATCAATCACCAGACCTAGGGGTGAACTAGAGGATGTGTTAATTAAAATCGGGGAATTTATATTCTATGTAGACTTTATTGTAATTGATACACAGCCTGTAGCGAACTCACGGAATCAAATTCCGGTGATTTTAGGTCGCCCCTTTTTGGCCACTTCCAACGCTATCATCAACTATCGTAATGGTTCTATGACCCTATCCTTCGGGAAGAGGACAATTGAGATGAACATTTACAAATTGGGAAGTGTACCCTCCGAACCTACTACTCAGGTCTGTTCTGTCGACTTAATGGATATCGACAGCAGCGAATTTAATGACCCTCATAATACTGATCTTGACTCTTTTCATATGTTGTTTGACCCAACTATGTATAATACACATACGGACTCTTCCACTGAGATGTCCGGGTCAAAAATTAACACTAATTATGAACCATTCTTAGAGTCTGAAGATCACCCCGCACTGTGTGATGACATTATTCTTCGGGGTATTGATAAAACTTTTGAGGTGATCTTCGCTAATGAACTCGCATTTCTGAATAACACGGGTATTGAGATGAATCATGTCCCACTCAATGAAATTGAACCTCCACCCCTTCCTCTGAACTGTAAAAAGAATGCGAGTAATCCATCACATTCACTGCATCGTCTCTCCAATATGAGACGCACACACTTTCTATTCCACCACTTACCCTTTCCCCACTTCTTCTTCCACCAACCAAAGCACTGCATTGATAAAATTTTTGAATGGTTGGTGTTAACATTTGGTCTTTGCAAAGCTTGGCATCGACCAATGATTTTTGACCCCCCTCATATGATTTTCAAAGATTAACATTGCTTAAGTTTGGGGGGGTATTATTTTTTCCGGCTCTTGAAAAGAAAATTTTTACAAAATGATGAGCCAAAAATAAGTTTGGGGGAGGTTCTTCACTTAAATATTTTGCCCCCACTAATAAATTCCTCCCAAGCTTACAGGTTTTTCGAGATTTAGCTGATGGCAACAGTGAGGACACTGTTGAAAACAAGTTTGGGGGAGGTTTGTGCTTATTTTCGCATCATTTGCATCATACTTTGCATAAGCACAAAACATTTTTAAAATCCTATAAAAATTTAAAAAATTTTAAAACTATAAAAATATTTTTGTACAGAAATAAGATAATGAAAGATTAGATAGTGAAAAATTACATCCATGAGATTAGAAAAATTTAAGAAAACCAAGAAAATTAGAAGTTTTCTTATACGAACTAGTAATAAGTAGTTATGAGCCGTTGTCCCAAGGGTTAGTAAGATGAAAGAAGTCACTAATCTGAGGATAAAAATAAGTCTGAAAAATAGTTTCTATTCTAGAAGCCAAATATTTTGAACGTTGATACCCTGCTATTCGCACTTACACACGTCTTAAAGCCTGGGATAGTAGAGGATACCTTGAAATGCTCTTGTCTTAAAGCCAAAAGTATGAAGGAAATAAAAAAAATTAAAAAAATGAAGAAAATATAAAGTGGTGAGAAAAATGAACACTGGTTTTGTTATCAGCAAGGGCAATAAAAAAAATATATAGCGAGGGTGGTTCTTCACCTAGTGCCCTAAGGCCAACTGGTCTGGGAGTCACTGCTATGCCTGAGGTAGTGCAATACGAGGAAAATACACCAAGTAAGCAAGCACATGAGTAATCGGTCGGTTAGTACCTCAAGAAGTATTAACGGTCGCATGAAAGTGTGTGAGCAATCTCATCTAAATATTCATTAATTAAAAAGTACTGAGGCTGATGGGCAAGAGTATGATAGCTTGAATTGAATTCTCCGGGTGTAGGGATGTCTTTACACACACGCAGGGTTATATGATCGATGTTTGGAATAAAGATAAGAATGAAAAATAAGACGATGTTTTATTGAGGGAGGATATGATTTCTAACATCTTTTCATGACCATTAAGATAGGGCTCATGACAACCGAAAAGCTAGCTTAGTTAGAAACCCTAATTTTCAAAGTCTTTCTTTTACAATTCTTTTCTTTAAATGTAATATTCATGATCTTTATTTTATTATTGGATTTTGTGGGTGCAATCCGCTGAAAACCCTCAGGAGACAACACTCCTCCTACTAGGGACACCTAGAGGTTTAAAGGCTTGTTGCACGTGCTCAGTGCAATCGTGTTGCCTACGAAAGTGTGCTAGTTAGTTTTTCTCTTTCTTTATTTTCTCCTTCTCTTTTTAATAAAACATTCGCTCGAGACGATCGAAATTAAGTTTAGGGGGATTTGATTAGTCGAAAATATTGTATATTTTAGCCGGCAATTTCCTCATCATTTGCACTCATTTAGAAGTGTACGGTGTTCATATTCTACATATTAGCAAAACTGTCGCAAAATATCAGATTACATGTATTAGACTCTAAAACCGACACTATAAAGGAAATTGACTACATTTCATGGCATCGCATCATCCCTACATTTGCGCAACACTTGTTTTGAGATCTGTGCAGGAAAATCCAGAAGAAAGGCCAAAAATTTACAGGTTACAGCTAAAACGTTACGCCAACTCAATGATTTCAGATATGGTATAAATCCAAAAGGGAAAATACAAATCAACACATCAGATTAAGCTAAAAATGTTGTTCCAAGACCATACCAGGAAGCCCAAGGCCCAAGCCCCACATACAGCCGCGGATCCGCGGCGGGAGCCTGCTTGCGCCGCGGATCCGCGGCGGGTTCAAGGAATTAGCTCCTCATTTTTGGTGCAAAACTCTTGTCTCAGGGTCCAGACTTCATAAAGACATGTCAACTTCCAGAAGACTCCAGAGGTTTCTGCCAGATCAGCAAACTAGGGTTTCTAATGCTTAATTAATCCTAGCTTAAAACCTAAGCTAGCTCCTAACAAACTCTTTCTAGAAACTCCTCAACAAACTTTTGGAGGGAATTGTAATTTCAAACCTAGACCTAGGGTTTGGGAAGTCTATAAATAGAAGCCTAAACCTAGGGTAAAGGAGAGCCAAATTTAGTATCAAACTAGAGCCATTTTTCATCTCTTATCTCATCTTCTTCTTCCACAAATCTAGTGAGAGGATTTGTGTGAAACCCTAACCCTAATTCCAATCAAAAGCCAAGATCCCGAGTACCCATCAAGCAAGAAGCCTTGCAACCTTTTATGAGCCGAGCCGATCTTCAACGGAGCAAGTGGTCAAAGCCGATCCGCGACTCACGGAGCCGAGCGACGCCAAATCAACAATTGAGATTCTTCCTCTTCTAGTTCTTGAGCGATTGTAATCAAAGTGTTGATATAAATAAAAGGTGATATTCTTTTATCTTGTTTTCTTTAAATTCTTGCATCATGAATCAATCTAAAATTCTAGTTATAATTATTGTTGTGATGTTTGAGTAATACTCCGCTCGTCGAGGAGTCGAGACGAGCAATAAAATGATGTTGTAATATATCTGAAAACGATTCTTGATTCCTACGAGTTTTGTAAACCCTAGCAAGTTCAAGAATCGACGACCCATTTCGTTGCGATGCTTTCTTGATTGATATCGCTCGAAATTGGGAAGTTACGATCGTTTCTTGAAAATTGCTAGAGGCTAGAGTGTGAATGATATCGACGAAAGAACAAGGGTTAAAAGATGAAACCCTAGCTTCATCAAGAAAGCCCTAACTCTCGTCGATCATCATCGATCTAGTATCAATCCTTCGAAGGACAAGAACACGTTATCTTTAGATTACATCACGTCTATCGATCCTATCGATTCCTACGAGACTCATTTAGATTCTTGACATTTTGGTTGGAAATATCATCGAAACACCGATTCTTGTTTTGTTTATCAGTTTCTTGATTCTTGATTAAACATCGTGACACCTGAATCAATTGATAAATTCTTGAATCATGTTTTCTTTTCTTTTCTTTTCAATTAACTTTTCGATTCAAACAAATTAAACATTGAAATGAATCGCACAATCCTGTGGACGATCCGCACTCGCTTACGATCTACAACTGACACCGTAGTTGATTGCGGTCAAATATAATTTTTTGGTTGTGATTTCTTTACAATTTTCTACATTACACAATCCGGAAAAACGTTCCAATCAAGTATCACATACTGGTATTATTCTCGGTCCAGCACATATCTCATATGCGCTCCTATTTCATTTCGCTTGAGCCAGGAAACCCCTGTGTAGGACTCTAAAGACTCGTTAATACGCCGGCAGTAGGTGATGATCGTAACAAACACCCACAAGCCGCAAGCGATCTGCTAAACATAACGGCCACCCGGATATTGAGCGATCAGAAGATCAACGAGCAAACCCGCTCACTCTCCTGTGAATCCAACGAGTAACACTACCGTACAGTCCGGTCTGTTCGTCTGATATGTCGTATATCTCGTCTAGGGGTGGTAAACGTCAGACCCCAATAACTCGATAAGTCGTGTCGATATGAGGCTCATAACGGGTCGAGAAACTACTGGTAACACTTACCAATAAATCCCTAAAGCAGCCTTAGCCAAGGACTTCCTGTTATAGCCAATCGAGCACTGCGCAACATTAACTCCCAATACCGGGAGAGACGAAACCCCTCCTATCGCTCATTGCCTCCATGTGATTCAGGACTGTACCCAAAAGCCACCTTTTTGCACGCCCTCTTGGACGTGGTGTTATAGAAATCAAAGCACAGTGGGAATCACACAAGACTCTATGACGATCTCCGGTCTACAGACTAACCTGTACCAGTGTCACCAGAGAACTGCCATCTGACGTAAGGTATAATACCATCTGGGAGTTCTCGGCGAGTCCGTCCAATGTACCCATTCTCCACTGAGCACCCGTATATCATCTCTGATGTCAAACACCAATGGATATGGGATCATCCATCGCCCATCTGTATGGGTCGAGAAGGTATACGCTAGTCTACTCTGGTATATCGATGCCCCGTCTCGATACACCCACGACTAGGGACCTTGAAGGATGTACTTATGGACTACCACGTCCCCACTAGTATGATCCGCATCATAGTCCAGGTAGTCAAGCACACATCCTAAGGTCTTTACCAACATGTAACAGAGAGACAATCAGTGTACACGTTAAGGTAAAGAGTAACCAGTTAGCATACTATCATATCGAGCAAGAAAGGCATCCCTATATATGTCCAAGCATCCACTACAATATACATCCTATGTATAGTAATGGCCTCTAGGGCATACATATAACTAACAATCTCCTACTTGCACTAGGGCCATCTGATAGCAGTGGTTGTAGTATCTCATACTCAACCATCCCATAAAAGTCTCTCTCTAGGAAAAGGCCTTTCGTGAGTGGATCCGCCGTGTTGTCCTCTGAGTCTACTCTCCTAACCTCGATCCCCTGGAGATCAACCATCTCCACGATCAGGTGATACTGCCTAAGAATATGTCTGGATCACTGATGGGACGGGCGTTCCTAGGCATAAGCCACAACTCCATTTTCACACAATGGGAGGAACGAAGTTCATCTCATGAACTAATATACACCCAGACTTCCTCTTTGGTAGCATCTTTGGTAGCGATGTGTCCAGCCTTTATCGTCTAGTATGCCACGGTATCTAGATTGGAACTCATCCAACATACCGTCCCTTCACTGAGGGTAAAGACAATGCCTGCGACTGACATTCAGTCGTCTTTATCAACCTGGAACCTTTCCAGTGATTCTTCCCAGGATCGATTGATACCAACTCACTACATCTAGTGAGTATCCTAACATCCAATTAGATCTATCTCATAGATCCAAAACCCAGGATTTAGTAGGTATCACTTTGATCCTATATGGAAAATCCTTGTGATAAGCGAAGATTGACCGAGCGTAGCATAGGAAACTCCTTCCCTATCAAAAGTATGTCATCCACGTATTCTATGAGGATCACCACTACACTCCCTACTAACTTTTTGTATATACAAGGTTCATCTACTATTTTGATGATGTCAAACTCTTTGACTAACTCATCAAAACAGATGTTCCAACTCCGTGATGCCTGCTTTATCACATAAAACATCTTGCACACGTTTCCGCTGCTCCCACTGTCTACGAAGCCCTCTGACTGTGTACTTATAGACTCTCTCTTCTAAATCTTTATTTAGAAAAGCAGTCATGACACCCAACCGCCAGATATCGTAGTCATGGTATGTAGCCGTAGCAAGTAGGATCCGGATGGACTTAAGCATAGGTACTTAGAAAAGGTTTCATTATAATTCATAGCTGGTCAATGATGCAAACCTTTAACAAGTCTAGCTTTGAAAGTCTCAACTTTTCCATGTACACCAAGTAATCTTCTCAAGATATACTTGCTCCTGATGGAGATTTAACCCTTCAGATAAAGCAACCAAAGTCCATACTTTGTTGGTGTATAAGGATTCCATCTCAGATCGCTAAGCATCCAGCCATTCTTACAGAGTCCTACTCCTGATGGCCAGACCGAAACTAGTTGGGTCATCATCTCATGATGCAATCCTCGCTCCCACTGACATAGAGAAACAAAAGTATCTCTCAGGTGGGTGAGGAACCCTGCTAGATCGGCGGAGAGGCTGAGGTTCGTTGGTTGCTATTGAATCTTTTGGTTCTACCAAATCATCAGCTGCAGTTTGTATAGCTGGAACTGTTTCCAGTTCTACTTCATTACCAATAATTTCTTCATAAGAAATTCCCTTTCACAAAGGTGGCATGCTGAGAAACAAAACATTTTTGTTCCTCGGTTAGGTAGAAGATATTCCTTTGCATATGCTTGGGATATCCAACAAACTTCCACAGTCCTGACTTTGCCTCGAGCTTGTCCGGATTACGCTTTTAGACATAGGCTGGACAACCCCAAATCTTAACTAACTTAAGAGATGTGCTCTTCCCTTTCCATATCTCATATGAAATGGTAGGCATCTGATTTGATCGGAACCCTATTCAATAGGTATGCAACTTCATAAGTGCATAACTCCCTAAAAGGAAATAGGAAACTCAGTAGTACTCATCATAGAGCACACCATATCACATAGGGTGTTATTGCTCCGTCCCGATATACCATCGTGCTATGGTGTATACGGAGGAGTAATGCTGAGAGAGAATCTCATTCTCCTTTAGAATAATCCAGGAATTCCGTGCTCAAGTATTCTCCTCCTTGATCACATCAACGGACATAATACTTTTACCTGTATTTTGGTTCTCTACCTCTATCTTATATTCTGTGAATATCTCAAAAGGTCCCGACTTGTGTTTCAACAGGAACATATGTCTGAATCTTGAGAGATTATCAGAGAATGTAATGAAGTATAAAGAACCGATCTTGGCATGTGTAGACAGGGGACCTACATACATAAACATGTATCATCCCAAGAGTTCACTAACTCTTTCTCTGTTTCCAGTAAACAGAGCTGTGGTCATTTTATCTCTGTGACATGACTGGCAAGTTTCACAAGATGTAAATTCAAACAGATTTAAATATGCATCTATGTGCAACTTAGCTAGTCGGGTCGCATTGATATGACCTAGTCTACAATACCTCAAGAAGGATCCGTTCATTTCTGAACTCTTCCTCTTGTGTGTGTTCCATATACTAAGAACTGTGGTTTGATTTAGAACATCAATGCTTTTAGATAACATGCCTGAACCGATCAACTCTTGATATAGGAAATGTTCAAAACATTATCCAATCAATACAAAATTATATTCTTTCTTTACTAATAAAGAGACTGATATGATTTTGTATATCAGGTTCGGTATCTAATAACATTTGTTCAGAATCAATGTATTCTGGTAATACAGGGTGACAGTGACCAAAAGACCTGGCTGTAACACTTGCACCGTTTTCTGCCTCATGAAACTTATCACCCGTTCTCAGTTCTCTACCTTTCTGTAGCCCATGTAACAAATTACATATGCGGGATCCTGATTTGGTATCACATACCCAGGACGTAAAGGATACTGAGAAACAGTTCTGTGTAACGAACACACCCGAAGAAGATGGATCAACATGCAATTTCTTCGTTTGGGCGGCACGGGAATTCTGGTAATCCCCTAATTCCTGCTCTATCTTATAACATTTATAAGTTGGAGCGGGACCAATGTTCCCCAGCTCGGCATAACAAGCGGGTTCGGTCAATACATCCGTATTATTATCTTGATTAAGGCGTGATATGGTCGCTACCAGGAGAGAGAGAGAAGAAAACACTCTGCGTGCGCTCTTGCAAGATCTGATTGGTTATTATTTTATCTAATCAGGATGGCTCCCACTATTTTTATCAAATCTTCCTTCAAACCCTAAAAGGAAAGACTAGCCGGGATTAATTACACGCTACAAGTTCGCCAATCTTTCAGCCAGGCTAGTGTCGGTACTTTGAGGGAGGTTCCCCGTGCTTTCGCACGAACCTAATTAATGTAAACATCGTTTTCTCAGAGGCATAACCCCGTTGACACCTTTCTAGACACCTAATTGATCGGCTAATTGTAATGTGTAAAACTCTCCAAGGAGTAACAATTACTCGCAGTGGGTATCGGGATCAAACTATCTCATAGAAGGTATGCAATCTCATTGCAAATTTCAACACTTGAAACCCGATAATATTTTGCCCCAAGAGATCTATGACCTTGACTGAGTCAACAAACCATAGACCGCAAGTAAAGTTCAACCCGTCATTTCCCGATTGAATTAAACCCACCCGCACGACCCTTGACTGAGTCAACAAGGCCGCACGACTACCCTAATCCAATCGCATCATATGCTTTGCAGATAAGCACTAATCAGCTACAGCACACTGCGCCTTGACTGAGTCAACAAACGCAGCACGAATATTAACTATTACTTATCTGAAATGACGTAGGGCTACGACAGGTTTTTAAGAAAACCCTTTGCGTAATGAACTTTATATCGTTGTAGAATCAAATGATTTTAAATGGAGTGTTTTTTAGGCTTTTCTAGTTTTGCTAAAGGGGTCACTCCCGGTGAAGGGATCGTCGGCCCTTTCCTCATCGAATAAGGTGCTGGATATATCATATATACCGCTGTGCAAAGCAAGAACTATAGGAGCAATCAAAAGACAAACCGAGGGTTGTAGCATCTACCAGTTATTGCTAAAGGAGTCACTCCCGGTGAAGGGATCTCGGTCCTTTTCTTATCGAATAAGGTGCAAGATGTTCTACAAGGAACACCGCGATGCAAAGCAAGAACCGTAGCTACCTGTTTTTGAAAATTCGATTCCACAACATCATAGGTTTCTTTTCTTTCATTAATCACATTAATGAAGTCCCATCATTTAAATCACGTAAACATCACAGATAAATACGACGTACACTTATGCCATCCGCATTCGTCTCGATGTCCTCTCGTGCACCGTTAGGTTAGGTAACTAACGGCAGAGCGGGACAAGGCTAGCGCGGGTGTAAAACATAAGTAACGCCTATATAATATATCATATATACGATATACAGTATTTATCACAGAACATCAAATGATCACATCACAGATATCGCAGCAGAAGAATCATATGAAATATTGGATATACTAGGACGTCCGTGTTTTCAATACGAGCCTGTATAAAACACAGATTCCACGGTCGCGACGAATAGCCAAACCCACACCCCTAGACCCCTATGAGAGCGGCAAGAAACCCTACCAATTCTAGAGTTAGGAGACCCAGACTCGACTCCTCGAGTTTGTCTCCCACCGGACTCCAGAACCCGGTTACTTATGCCCTCCTCCTTGGGTCTATCCTAGTGCGGAAAAGTAAATAATATACAATGGGTGACATCTTCCGCTACTTGGAAGTGCCCCAATAAAAGAATATTACATACAATAAATTTTACATGAATGAAAATAAAAACTCTCATCTCACATAAAACCCCCGGCTATTCAAAACGCGACGATCCAGCAACATCAACGTAAGTAAATATGCGTAACCCAATTGTCGTTGACATATAGCAACGAAACCGGCGATATCACATATTACACTTACGGTCGCAGAAAAGAAAGTGTAAAACTACAACAGTTGGAATCCGCAAACTCTTTAGACATCGCATGCCTAACCAAATGAATTCCTTAGACATCACATGTCTAACAATTATAAACCCCGCATTTTAGTCTCTTTATCGAAAACACTTTTCAATATCAAGTCGGGCAATTCAACAAGATTCCCGGCATTTTGATCGAATGCTCGTCGCAAACTTTAGTAGGCAGCCGCACCCCTGATGCCATTGACGAAGTGCATTAAGACGGAACACCGCTGCTGCGAGCACCCGGACGGATGCTTTCGGCGACGAGGTTCTCCTACAGTCACTTGGTCGGGGCTATGGTGTATGGCTGTCTATTAAGTTTACCCGGCGAGTATCCGCGTACGCTACGTGATTGTGACGGACTTTTGATCGCATCAAAATTCCGTGGCAACCGATCAAGTGAGACTAAAGTGCTATGTTTATAACATCCAAATCAGTTATCTCATAACTAGTTGTGGATTCCAAATATTGTATCACATTCCAGATAAATAGAAAATGTTAAACTTTCCGATCGAACATTCAAACACCCAAGTTTTCCCGAAACAGCTGAACTCTTGAAATAAGTTCAAAAACATCCAGTTCATGCCTCAGTACCAACGGTCCAGCCGTAGAAGGATCAAGCTAACGCCTCACATGTGGCACGCCGTACTGCTCCAAACCCGAAGGTTCAAAGGGCAGTTCAAGACGGTCACATAATCGAGTTAAGGTTTGTTGTCTTCTAGAGGGACCATCGCGTTACTTGCACTACTTAGAACGTTTTCAAACTACGGAAAAATCCAACACTTGGAAATTTCCCGGCAGGTGAAAAAGTGGGTATTTATATCCGGTCGAACTTTTTAACATATTCAAAAATATCCGGAAAAACACAGACAAAGTTAAAGATTCCGATCGAATCGTCGAACTCCCAATACAATCCAGAAAACTCAACTCTTGAGCAAACTTTAATAATTCCATGAAAATACAGGAATCAATATAGGACATTACTGTGCAAAGCATGTGCCAAGAACCAACTTTTTGGCCGCAGAACCGCCGCACATGCTAGGGTGGGGCCGCGGTTCCGCGGCGCTTTAGTTGAATTGGGCTCACGTGCTTCACAGTAACTCATATAATACCCTGCTGTATTTTTTGGAAATTTTTAATTTGGAAAAATCCACATTTTCAGAAAATGTCCAGAGAGGGTTAAAAGTTAGGGTTTCGGGGTTCGATCGGATTTCTAACATCGTCTACACTTCGCCTAAGGCTTTAGCTAGGCTCTGATACCATTGTAGGGTTCCTAGGCACACACAAGAGGTTCCACAAGGCATCAACCATGCCAAACAAAAATTTTCCGGTGCCGAGAAACCCTAATATAGATCGTTAACTAGAGGATAGGCGAAAGAACATGCAAGCAAACGACTTTGCTACTAAGTGAAAGGGATTACAACCTTTGTAGATCTGGTCCACCACTTCTTTAGCTCCTTGTTGACGTCCCTCCGCTGCGATCATCGGGTCCCAAACTCTAGCGATGGTTTCATCGGAGAAATGATTGGGCTAGGTCATTGACTTCGAGGCCGAAGATGATCTATGTCGGGGAGACTCAAACTCAAGCTATTCCTTCATTCGGTCGAAAACTTTGTGAAGAGAACACCCTATACTACATGGCAAGTGGTAGAGAATGAAGAAATAGGAAGTGGGTTCGCTTTAGAATTAGATTTCTCACTCTTTTGACCTTGGCACCATTGGAGCTTTCAAGCTTTTGTGAGCTTGATGAAGATGAAGAAGAAGAAAGAATCATATCCAAATGACAACTTATCCAAATGAATAATGGCACCATGGTTGAGTTAAGCCCTCATGCTTAACTCATGTAGAGAATTAACCATACCATAAGGTTAAGGGTTGGGTTAGCTAATATCTTGAACAAATGACAAAGAGAGTTGACTTTGTCAATGTTTATCAAGCTTCATGAAGCTTGATAACTTTGACCAAATTCATACACTTTTGTTATTTGTTTAGGAAAATAGTAAACCCTAATCTAACCTTGATATGGTTCAAGTCTCATACAAACAACTTGTTTGTATCATCAAGCATGATACAAACATGTACATTTGCATATATCACATATAAATAATGTGCACATTCAAGTGAGAAAATCAATCCTAAATGAACCAATACTAGTTAATGTAAAGTAATATATCAAATATATAATTATACATTAAACCATTAAATCAACACTTGATTTAACGATCCGGTCATATCATATATAACCGACTAATATCAATAGTAACAACTTATCGAATCAACACTTGATCCGATAACCCGGCTATATCCATACAACCGATGAATGCCACAAATCGCGAGAATCGAATACAGTATCACATACTGGTATTATTCTCGGTCCTGCACATATCTCATATGCGCTCCTATTTCATTTCGCTTGAGCCCGGAAACCCCTGTGTAGGACTCTAAAGACTCGTCAATACGCCGGCAGTAAGTGATGATCATATCAAACACCCACAAGCCGCAAGCGGTCTGCTAAAGGTAACTGCCACCCGGGTATTGAGCGATCAGAAGATCAACGAGCAAACCCGCTTACTCTCCTGTGAATCCAACGAGTAACACTACCGTACAGTCCGGTCTGTTCGTCTGATATGTCGCATATCTCGTCTAGGGGTGGTAAACGTCAGACCCCAATAACTCGATAAGTCGTGTCGATATGAGGCTCATAACGGGTCGAGAAACTACTGGTAACACTTACCAGTAAATCCCTAAAGCAGCCTTGGCCAAGGACTTCCTGTTATAGCCAATCGAGCACTGCGCAACATCAACTCCCTATACCGGGAGAGACGAAACCCCTCCTATCGCTCATTGCCTCCAGGTGATTCGGGACTGTACCCAAAAGCCTCCTTTTTGCACGCCCTCTTGGACGTGGTATGATGGAAATCAAAGCACAGTGGGAATCACACAAGACTCTATGACGATCTCGGGTCTACAGACTAACCTGTACCAGTGTCACCAAAGAACTGCCATCTGACGTAAGGTATAATACCATCTGGGAGTTCTCGGCGAGTCCGTCCAGTGTACCCAGTCTCCACTGAGCACCCGTATATCATCTCTGATGTCAAACACCAATGGATATGGGATCATCCATCGCCCATCTGTATGGGTCGAGAAGGTATACGCTAGTCTACTCTGGTATATCGATGCCCCGTCTCGATACAGCCAGAACTAGGGACCTTGACGGATGTACTTATGGACTACCACGTCCCCACTAGTATGATCCGCATCATTGTCCAGGTTGTCAAGCACACATCCTAAGGGCTTTACCAACATGTAACAGAGAGACAATCAGTGTACACGTTAAGGTAAAGAGTAACCAGATAGCATACTATCATATCGAGCAAGAAAGTCATCTCTATATATGTCCAAGCATCCACTACAATATACATCCTATGTATAGTAATGGCCTCTAGCGCATACATATAACTAACATCTTAGTAATGCCTCTTCCATAATCTAATTCATGACTTTAACCGTATATTTCCTTTGCCAGCTCTCCAAATCCCTTTATTCGTCTTTATTCATTACGTTCTGTACACCATCGTTAGGCTAAGTGGTTTTCTTCCTTCCCTACCGTTCGGCTCCAGCCTATGGTTTGGAAGAAGACTATCCAGTAAGCATAATAGGTGTACTCTCCTAAACTAAGGAGTACCCGTATCTTGAGAGAAGGTGATGATAAAAGACAACTGAATAATACCTTATTCTATTTCTCCCGAACTGGGGAAAAAAGGAAAGGTGAAATAGGAGTGGCGATGAAGTACGCGGTTTGGTCGTGAATGATAACAGTCGCAATTTACTTTGCCCTATTTTTAATCCCTTTATTTTGTCTTTAGTTATTACCTTCTGTACACCCTACTTAGTCTAATTGGTTTTCTTCATTCCCTACCTTTCGTCACCTGCCTATGGTTTGGAATAAGACTATCCAATAAGCGTAATAGGTATACTCTTCCAAACCAAGGAGCCCTCGCAACCTGATAGAAGGTGATAATAAAAGACAGCTGAATAAACCGATTCTATTTCTCCTGAACCTGGATCCATCCTCGAAGAAGTCCCTTCGAGTTCGTATATAACCATACGATAGATCTATCCAATGGAAGTGGATATCCGTAGTAATACGGGATGTTCTAAGAAATGCAAAAGGTAAAAGAAGGAGCGGCAATGACTTATGCAACTTTAGACAATCCAAAAGCCAGTATTTTAAGAAGGTTCGGTCAACTTAGTCACTGAGTCATAGTGTAGGGTCGGTCAAAGGTCACTGCCAAAGAGAGAGAGAGAAAAGAAACACTCTGCGTGCACTCTAACCTAGATCAGAATGGTTATCACTTTATCTAATCAGGAAACCTCCCACTGTAATCTCAAATTCTCCTCCAAACCTGAAAGAAGAATTAGTCGGGATCACCCGAGGAGTAAACCAACTCATCAGTGGGAATCGGGATCCAACTCTCATCGCATGATAACGTGACGGAATCCACTCATGTTATCACACTCCAGAAGGTATGCGCATACTTGGCAAGTTTCATTATGTTTGAAACTCCCGATGTTATTTTTGCCCCATGCTCTTATGACCTTGGCGTTAGGTCAAAATATCATAAGTCACATGTCAAGTTCTATCCGTCATTATCCAGGTTAATTTGAACCCACCCGCACATGCCCTTGGCGTTAGGTCAAAATGGCAGAACGACTGTCCCAAACCAACTCATCTATCTATGCAACAATTGAATACCCATCAGCTACCAAACACTATGCCTTGGCGTTAGGTCAAAATACATAGCTTGAATACTACTGAATACCAAAAAGAAATGACGGAGGGCTACGACTTGTTTTTGGCGAAAAACCTTTAACGTAATGAACTTGATCTCGTTGAAGGAACCTGATAGCTTTTTATAAAAATATAGTGACGAAAACCTTTTGCTAAAGAGGTCACTCCCGGTGAAGGGATCTCGGTTCTTTCCTCATGGAACGAGGTGCCGGATATTCCAACTGAATACCACGATGCAAAGCAACTTGTAATCGACTATAGTAAAGTTATTACCCTGACGCAAACTTCTGCCTAAGGGGTCACTCCCAGAGAAGGGATCTCGGCCCTTGCCTCGTCGAATGAGGTGCAGGATATTCTAAACTGAATATCACTATGCAAAACAAAAAGAAACGTCTTTGTAATAACACCTTTTAAAATTGTTCCAACAACATCAATTATAGGTTTGTTTTCCTTTGCATTGATAAGAATCAACGCAGTCCCATAAATCAATCACACCAGAAAAGAACGAAAAATAAAATGTACGTACATGCCATCCGCATTCGTCACTGGGTCCCGTCATCACCCGTTAGGTTACTTAACTAACGACAGAGCGGGGACTGGACTAGCGCGGGTGTAAAACATATACAACAACTAATAGTATATATTCCAATATACAATAATCGCTCCAGGCGTGACAATATGCAACATTACAGAAAAGTAATAAGTATCACAGAACAATGCAGATAATATGGGATCCCCGGGTTTCACAGAGCTGCTACTGAAACCCGACGTTCCCCTGGTCGTGTGGATAGCCTGTGCAATGAAACCTAGACCCCTACGGGTGCGGCAAGTTACCCACCAAAACCAGAAGCGAGGCATCCCCTTACAGCAAAGTGAATGGACCACCCGGCACTTCACGGAATCCGATAACTTGAGCACCCCTCCTTGGGTCAACCTGTACCCCCTACGAGTGCGGCGAATAGTCTGCCAATTCTAGAGTAAGGCCCTTTTTCCTCTCAAAGCCATGAGATACGGACCTGTTGCCCTCCAGAACCCGGCTATCCATGCACTCCGTCGTGGAGTAATCCTAGTAAAGAAAAGAAAAAATAAACAACGGGTACATCGACCTCAGCCCGGTCGTGCCCCAAAAGAATATTATACAAACAGGCAGTGACGGCAGTCCACATGTTGGACGCTCGCCCCGCAATATCAAATGTGCAAATAAATCCAAACATCACTACCATTGCACACTGCAATCTACCACGACGTATCCGCAACATGACAGCACAACATAGAACATCAATGCGAATGTCACGTTCGCAAACCCGTCTAAAAGAACAATAGCAATTAGACGTGGTTTACCGCTCGAACGACATTCACAGTCAAAGATATAAAGTAAGTACTGTATACTAACAAGTTTAAAATTTCGATCGACTAAATTTCCCGAAGTCGGCCCCACGTACATTTGCTGTACAGTAACAAAATCTGGGCCCAAAAGAACAGTACCAAAAACCACAATTTACCATGTGAAGCTCTCTGGAAAAAATAGGAGCACTGTTCCCACAGAATGGCCAAGGTTCCACGGTCAAACCCAAGCTTTGACCGCGGATCCGCGGTGGAACTGTGGGAACACATGTTCAAATTTCACCACAATTCTTAAAAAACCCTGCACAATTTTCTATGATATGCAAAATAATTTTTAGACCCTTTTAAAAATCGACAGAAACTTAGAACATGGAAATGGCAGTTTTGAAAATTTTGTTCGATCGATATTTTAAACGCGTTAGCACAAGTTAGTAAAGCTTAATGGTGAGGCTTTGATACCACTGTAAGTCCACGGTAGCGCTCCGGCCATCTAACAGACGCCAAATGCGGAACAAAAACTTTTACAACTGGCGCTATCACGTACTATACTGAATGATCCGAGTCCTTCGGTCTTCAACCATCATCCCACGCTTTGTTGCGGCAGCTCCGATCTCCTCGATCTCTTGTCTTCTCGTCCAGGTGGCACCACGTCGACGGATCTTTAAACGGGCTCCCGCCTCTGGACCGAGGCAACTCGGTCGTCAAGTTTGCTAAAAGAGACGACCAAGATGATGTAGAGAATGAGTAGAACACTTTGTCTCACTTCGTCCAAAGCCATGAATGAATGGTTAATGAAGTTGCCTTTTGAAACTGTGATGGAATGAAATGAGTTATGAAATTTCCATACACCAAAACTATATCTTTTTTACAAATCAACAACCATGCTCCTCACAAGAGAGGGGGCCGGCCACTTATAGGAGCAAGGGGGGTGAGTGTAGGAGGAGGGAGAGTGACCATTAGCATTAAAGAGACCTTGCACAAAACATTAATGCAAACAAATGATTCATCTAACCTAGTGACCAAAACATTAATAGAACAATTAATGCAACCATGAGTCACTAAACCTAGTCATTATCTAGAAACTTCTAGAAGCCCGACTCACCCACATGACTCACCTAAGTGACGAAAAGATAAATCCGTATTTAACCGAATGTTAAATACGGCAGATAGAAAACTGGAAACTGGCAACTTCCAAAAGTGATCCCGAAACGAATTTCAGGATAACCCCGTAACAGTATAAACATACCCGCATTTGTATTACGACCGAATACAAATGCATCTGAGACAAAGATATTATATCTACACAGTATAATACTCGAATCTGGCTTAAACCAAAGCCCACCTGTATTATCTGCCCGAAATATGACATGTGCGAAAACGCACGTGCATTTTCCGAACCCTGCCATAAAACCATACGGCCTCTACAACATTTCGCCCGAACTTGTGAAACTGTCTGTGGGGGACTCTAATGACTCATCAACACACTGGAACTGGGTATAACCACTAGCACGTCAGAGGTACGAGCTGTACGTAACGTTTGCCTATGTATTGATTGGAAGGGAAGCTGACGAGCGAACTCATCCATAAACCCTACCGAGCCTGACAGTGACAATATCCGTACAGTCCGGTCCGTTCGTCTAAAGAGTATCGCTTATCGAGTCTAGGGGGGTGGATAAAGTCAGACCTCTAATAACGCGATAAATCGTGTCGGCATGAAGCCCATCACCACCTGAGAAACTACTGATCCAAATCAGTAATTCTCCACTACCTCGGCCGAGGATTTCTAGTGATGGCTACTCGTGCACTGTGCGACATCAACCCCCAATACCGGGAGAGACGAATCCCCGACGACCCGCTCACTGCATCCATGTGGCTCGGGACTGTACCCAAAAAATACCTGTTTGCACGTCTCCTTTGAGCGTGGTAGGGTTGAAATCAAAGCACAGTGGGAACTCACACGAAACAAATGACGATCTCAGGTCGACAAACTAACCTGTACACATGTCACCAGGGAACTGCTATCTGACGATATGTATAATACCAACTAGCATGTTCCCGGCGAGTCCTGTCCGTGTACTCATAACCCTATGAGCACCTGTATACATCTTAGGTGAACCAACCGACACCAATGGCTTGTGAGACCGACCACCGCCCCTCGTCGGTGTCTCGACTGCATACACTAGTCTACTCTGGAGTATCGATGCCCTGTCTCGAAACTCCCACGACTAGGGACACTTTAAGGATGTGCTTATAGACCCCAGCTCCCACGTATATGATCGCCATCATACTGCTGGTAGTCAAGCAAGAATCCTATGGGCTCTATCATCATGCAATAGTGAACTAAAGCATGTATACGATGATAAAGACAAATCAGATAGAATACTATCATCTCGAGCAAGACTGTCATATCGGTATAGGTCCTTCCTCAATCACTGTAATCACGTACCTGCGATCCAATAATTGACTTTGAGGGCACTATATCCAACATTTTCGTGTCGCGGCGTTGAGTTTGCTGTAATCAATGCACACTCGCCACCCAGTTTGGATGCGAGTAGGGATTAACTCATTTTCCTGATTGGTGATGACCGTTATGCCCGACTTTTTGGGGACAACATGAATCGGACTAACCCACTGGCTATCAGAGATAGGGTAAATTATACCACTATCTAGACATTTTACGATCACTTTTTTCACAGCCTCCTTTATGACTGGATTGAGCCGTCTTTGTGGATCCCTAGCTGGCTTGGCATCATCCATCATATGAATGTGATGTTCAACGATCAAGGGACTAATCCCCTTGATGTCCACCATAGTCCGGCCAAAATCCTGCCGATTGCTCCGCAAGACTGTCAGAAGAGCTTTCTCTAACTTAGAAGCTAGAGAAGCCGAGATGATGATAGGTAGGGTCTTGTTCTCACCTAAGAAAGCATACTTGAGGTGAGACGGTAATGGCTTGAGTTCGAGCATTGGAGGTGAAACGATTGAAGGCAAAATCGGCGAAAATGTCTCGAACTCGAAGGATTCTAACAAAGGCTCAAAACAAGTGTACGCGACCGAGTCGGATGGTTCAGCTAACTCATCCGAAAATTCAAAGGATTCAAGCTCGGGTGGCGACACGTCAAGATCCTCATAATCACTGTCGGGAGCAGTATCAGATTCAAGGAGGAACGCACTAGTGGCGTCAAGATTGCTGTAATCGAATAGAAATTTCTCGAACTCACAGTCCTCAGGGAAGATCTCTTGGATTGAACAAACATCTAGTATATGAGCATTAGGTTTGGATGGCTTATTCCCCAACTTAAAAATGTTGAGTTCAATTGTCATATTTCTAAAAGATAGATTCATCGAACCATTGCGACAATTGATCACAGCATTCGAGGTTGCAAGGAATGGACGACCAAGTATAACCGGAATTTGATTCCGGGGATTAGCTATAGGCTGTGTATCGAGAACAATAAAATCAACGGGGAATATGAAGTCCACTACCTTTATTAACAAATCCTCTAGCTCAACCCTAGGGTGGGTGATAGATCGGTCGGCCATTTGGAGAGTACAATGCGTGGGTTTCAGCTCTCCTACACCTAATTGTTCATATACAGAATAAGGAAGCAGGTTAACACTGGCACCAAGATCCAACAGTGCGCGGTTGATGTTCTTATCCCCAATAGTTATTGAAATAGTAGGACAACCATGATCCTTTTGTTTTTGAGATAAAGCTTGAGTAAGAGCATCACTCACGGCACTGGCTAAGAAAAACTTATTTGGTACCTGAGATTTCCTTTTCTTAGTGCACAAGTCCTTCAAGATTTTTGCGTAGGAAGGGACTTGTTGGATTGTATCCAAGAGAGGAATATTAATGTTAACCTGTTTAAATAACTCCACAATTTTCTCCATTTGTAGATTTTGTTTATTGGACCTCAACCGGTTTGGAAATGGAACATTTTGAAAATTGGTTCAGTCCAATATTTGTGGAGGAGATTGTGGATCAGGAACGAACCCCAGAACTGGTGTTTTCGTGGTATGTTCGGAATAGCAGAAGAAGTAGAGCCTTTTGAAGAATGGAGAACAGTCTCAGAAGACGAAAAAGAAGAAGAAGCGGCGGCAGGGGTGTCATCATCTGTGCCAACGTTGTTGTGCAGCATCTTTCCAGATCTCAACGTAGTCACATGTGGTTTTGTTGTTTAAGAGCAACATGTGCATTCTGTGGGTGACCAGGATTTGGAAGTGGTTGAGATGGAAGCTTTCCCTTCTCTCTCTCGCTTAAAGCTGCATTTAGTTGTGTAATCTGGGCTTCAATGGTTTTGATGCTTTGCCCGTGTGCAGCAGTGTGTTGCACCAAAGACTGAATGGAAGACTGGATGTTGGCAGATGATTGAGTTGATTGTTTTAAAAATGCCTACAAACTTCGTTCTAGCGAGGAAACCTTATCTTTATTTGGCGGAACAAAATTTTTTTATGGAAAAGAATTGTTGGGTGCAAAATTGTTCGGTGGATTTTGGTAAGGTTGGGGTTAGAAAGGCTGCTGATATTGATGCTGAGTTTGTGGCTGTGCTTGTTGTTGAGGAGGAGGAGGCCTTTGGAAATTGTTGTTACCTTGGAATTGTTGCTGATTTTGATTCCAGGCGAAATTGGGGTGGTTCCTCCAACCAGGATTGTAAGTTGAAGAGTATGGATCATTTCTTTGTCTTTGCTGAAATGCAGCATTGGCTTGATCCTGTCCTTGAGCAGGTGGGTTATAAGGACACTCTTTGGTTAAATGTGATTGATCCGAACAACAAGCGCAGATGGTTCGAGGAGGAGGAGCAGGGGTAGGAGAAGGCGATGAGAATTTGCTCTCAATTGCTTCTAGCTTTCCTGTGATCGCAACCATTTCTTCCTTCATTACAATCGAGAGATCAAGTTGATGAACGCCTTCCCTAGATGGACCGGAAGAAGTAGATGAAGTGTTCGGTCTAGTGCTTTCCAACTGAAGAGTTTGCTCCGCGAGATCGTCGAGAAATTGCCATGCCTCCTCGTCAGATTTTGATAGGAAGTGGCCTTGACAAATGGTCTCCAACAACTGCTTAGCTGCTGGATTCAGTCCTTCGTATAAGCTCTGGCAAAGTTTCTATCTCTTAATACCGTGATGAAGGCACTGAACAAGAAGGTCTTTGTATCGGTCAAAGCACTTCCAAAAAGGTTCGGCAGGAAGCTGGGTAAATTGGTTAATTTCATTTCGTATTCTTGCGGTCTTGTGATTTGGGTAGAATTTTTTTAGAAACGCTTTTACAAACTCTTCCCAACTGTTTATGGAATGCGATGCGGTGCTATACATCCACTTTTCAGCTAGGCCACACAAGGTGAAAGGAATGACTCGTAGCCGTATAGCATCGTCGGACAGTTGGGTGGTCTTCATCATTGCACAAACATTATAGAACTGGTTAATGAAGATATAGGCATCTTCGGATTCCAGCCCGTGAAATTTGGGCAACATGTTGATGAAGTGGGGCTTAATTTCGAAATTATCCTTATTAGCCGGCAGAAGTGAAAGACAGGTAGGAAGTGCGGAGCGGGTAGGATAGAAACGATCCTGGAGCGCGATTCGCTGAGGCGCTTCAACAGGAGATGGTTGTGGGTTATTCCCACCCAGATGAGGTGGAATCAATCCCGGGGGAGGTAAAGGTGTTGGGTTAGCCTAGCACCTCATGAAGGGTTTGGAAGCATCACATGTACCAAAGATTGAATTTTTAGGGTGCTAAGTTAACAAACAAAGAATCGTTCCTAGAAAAATTAGGGTTTCAAAACATTACAAGTAACAAAGGCTAGGCTTTTGAGAGTACAACCTTTGTAGCTCCCTATGCTAGACTCCTTGGCCACTTGAGGGTTGGATGAGGGTTCGCTTGAAGTCTCCTAGTGTCCACGACGATCCACCCGAAGCTCCTAGTCCAAGCTTGCAACTTCACTTTTCAAGAGAAGAAATGAAGATAACACCCTAAACAAGTGGGCTAAACTTGTGTAGAATGATTTTGTGGGGGCTTTTCTCACTTCAAAAACCTAACTTGATGAGTATATTGCTCACTACAAAAGTCTAGAGAGCAAAATGGTGAAGGAGGAAGAAGATGATGGCTTTCTTTTAACAAGAGTAAAAAGATAACTCATGAAAAGAAAAATGAAAATATATGTATATATATTTATTCCTTCTCATCTCAAACAATGGTTAAGTTTTTAAGATATTATTTAATTTGAGTTAAATCACAAAGAGAAGGTTAACTCATGGTTAGAAGTAGGTGAGCATGGTTAGGTTTAAGGAAGAGTGTAGAAACTAACCAAGAATTATCCTTTTCTTCTTTTCTTTTGTTTTAAAGTAAATCAAATAATAATCCATATATTTAATTCATGGTGTGAGTCTTATATTGCCACCGTTTTCAATGTGTAATCAACCATGAAGGATGATGTATGTATGTATGTATGCACATCCATATGTGCATGAAACTAAAATAAAGAAAGCATACATGCATGCATACATCCATCATGTACAAGAAAAGATTTCAAGTGAGAAAACTAATGGTTAAATGATAAATCAACACTTGAATTATCAATCCGGCCATATCACATATGACCCCACAAAAAGCAAGCCGCCCGATCAATATACGGTATCCTATACGCGCATTTTAACCGGGTCCATGTGCATATCGCATACGCGCACCACAATGTTCCGCATGGACTAGGAAACTCCATTGTGGGACTCTAAGACTTGTCAATACGCCGGAAGTGGGTGATGATCATATCAAGCACCCCCAAGCCGCAAGCGGTCAGCTAAACGTAACGGCCACCCGGGTATTGAGCGATCAGAAGAAAACAAGCGAACCTGCTACAACTCCCGTCGAGCCAATCGACAACACTTCCCGTGCAGTCCGGTCTCCTCGTCTGATATGTCGCATATCAAGTCTAGGGGTGGTAAACGTCAGACCCCAATAACCGATAAGTCGTGCCGATGTGAGGCTCATAACGGGTCGAGAAACTACTGGTACCAGTAAATCTCTAATCAGCCCTGGCCAGGGACTTCCCTGTTACGGCCAATCGAGCACAGGGCAATATCAACCCCCAATACCGGGAGAGATGAAACCCCTCCTATCGCTCATTGCCTCCATGTGACTCGGGACTGTACCCAAAAACCACCGTTTTGCACGCCCTCATGGACGTGGTAAGGTGGAAATCAAAGCACAGTGGGAATCACACATGACTCTATGACGATCTCGGGCCTACAGACTAACCTGCACAAGTGTCACCTGAGAACTGCCATCTGATGTGAGGTATAATACCATCTGGGAGTTCTCGGCGAGTCCGTCCAGTGTACCCAGTCTCCACTGAGCACCCATATACCATCTCTGATGTCAAACACCAATGGATATGGGATCATCCATCGCCCATCTCATGGGTCGAGAAGCGTATACGATAGGCTACACTGGTACATCGATGCCCCGTCTCGATACACCCACGACTAGGGAACTTGAAGGATGTACTTATGGACTACCATGTCCCCACTAGTATGATCCGCATCATAGTCCAGGTAGTCAAGTACACATCCTAAGGGCTTTACCAACATGTTACTATAAGACAGTATAAAGAGACTAGTATACATGTTAAGATAAATAGTAACCAGATAGCATACTATCATATCGAGCAAGAAAGTCATCTCTATATATGTCCAAGCATCCAATATAATATACATCATCTGTACAATACTGGCCTCTAGGGCATACATACAACTAACAATCTCCCACTTGCACTAGGGCCAGCTGCTGTAGTATAGCATACCGAGCATCCCGAAGAGTCTCTCAAACTGTATCTGGGGAATGGCCTTCGTGAGTGGATCCGCTGTGTTGTTCTTCGTGTCAACCCTCCTGACCTCGATCTCCCGGCGATCAACTATCTCCCGGATCAGGTGATACCGCCTCAGAATATGCCTGGATCGCTGATGGGACCTGGGTTCCTTGGCCAAAGCCACCGCTCCATTGTTATCGCAATACAAAGGTATTGGATGCTTAATGGATGGAACCACTCCAAGTTCAGTAATGAACTTCTTGATCCAAACAGCCTCTTTGGCAGCATCGTTGGCAGCGATGTATTCAGCCTCCATCGTCAAGTCTGCCACAGTTTCCTGCTTGGAACTCTTCCAGTTAACCGCCCCTCCGTAAAGGGTAAAGTCAAATCCCGACTGCGACTTAGAGTCGTCCTTATCACTCTGGAAGCTCGAATCGGTAAAGGACTCCACTTGGAGTTCTCCGTTACCATACACCAGGAGCATCTCTTTAGTCCTTCGTAAGTACTTAAGAATGCTCTTCACAGCTTTCCAGTGACTCTCTGCAGGATCAGCTTGATACCTGCTCACTACACTTAGTGAGTATGCTACATCGGGTCTGGTACATAGCATCGCGTACATGATAGAGCCTACAGCCGAAGCATAGGGTATCCCTTGCATGCGAGCTCTCTCCAAATCAATCTTGGGAGACATCTATTTGGAGAGAGTGACTCCAGAGATCGTGGGTAAGTTCCCACGCTTGGATTCTTCCATACTAAACCTCTTTAGTATGGTGTCAATGTACCTGAATTGGGACAATCCCAATATCCGTTTGGATCTATCTCTATAGATCCTAATCCCCAATATGCAAGAGGCATCACCAAGATCTTTCATTGAGAATCTTTGTGATAAGAAGAGCTTGACCGATCGCAGCATAGGAATGTCATTTCCTATCAAGAGTATGTCGTCCACGTACAATACGAGGAAGACAACCTTACTCTCTGCTACCTTCTTGTAAATACAAGGTTCATCTACGTTTTTGACGAAATCAAACTCTTGATAACGACGTCAAAGCAGATGTTCCAACTCCACGATGCTTGCTTTAATCCATAAATGGATTTAAGCAGCTTGCACACCTTCCCGCTTCTCCCACTATCTTTGAAGCCCTCTGGCTGAGTCATGTACACGCACTCTTCTAAATCACCGTTTAGAAAGGCGGTCTTAACATCCATTTGCCAAATTTCATAGTCATGATATGCAGCGATGGCAAGCATGATCCGGATGGATTTAAGTATAGCCACTGGAGAAAAGGTTTCGTCATAGTCCACACCTGGTCTTTGACGAAAACCCTTTGCAACAAGTCTAACTTTGAAAGTCTCCACTGTAGGGTGTTTTTTCGTCACCCCATTGAGATGGGAATACGCGCACGCTTGTCAGGCGTACTACAGATTCCCCCTGCCTAGGGTAGGCCGGGGTTTAATGATTGTGGGGATCCGAATCTCCGGCAGCCGCGGACTAAGCTGCCGTTAATTACCCATTGCCTTTGGGGCGAGGGAACCTCCGATTAACGGGTTAAACTGGTCATGCGAACTCAATGTGCAGTGTGCGTGTGTTTTGAAAGGGGGTTTTGGATATATCGGGAGCCACGCAGAGTTTTTACGGGGGTCCCGCTACCCGGATAGCGGGCTGGGGGTCAAGGGGGCTAGCAGCCCCCTTGCGGGGTGCGGGGCAGCGCCCCGTTAGAAATTTTTTTCTAACAGGGACAGTGTCGTGGAGTACGTGTATGTATAAATTTGTATACATATGTATATATGTATGTATGTACACAAAAAGAGGGGGAAAAGACATCCAGGGGATGCGCAGGGGCGCAAGCGCGCGAGCCACGTGTCGGCACGCGGACGCCTTGCGCACTTGCGCAGGTGCACGCGCCACGTGTCGGCACGCGGGCGCCTTGCGCACTTGCGCAGGTGCGCAAGCGCGCGCGCCACGTGTCGGCACGCGGGCGCCTTGCGCACTTGCGCAAGCGCGCAGGTGCGCAAGCGCGCGCGCCACGTGTCGGCACGCTGGCGCCTTGCGCACTTGCGCTGCGCGCCGGTGAGGCACAAGAGGCTTTTAGCCTAAAAAGATTTCTCTGAAGAGAAATCAAAGAGGAGTTAGACTCCTGAGTGTTTTTTTTTTGTTGGGTTTAGTGAAAGGGGTGCTCCTTCTTCCTCCTCTGTTAGCTGGATCTTGAAGATCAAGAGATGTGGGATTTTTTAAAAATCTCTTCCTTTTGAGATTTAATGGAAGATCTGAGTTCCCCTTGATGGGTTTTGTGGTGAGAAACTAATTTGTTTTATAAAAAGGAGAGTAGAACTCTTGATTTAATTCAAGAAAAAGAAGAAGGTCTTGGAACCTTGAAGAAGGAGAAAGAGATCTCAGATCTAGAAATTTCTGGAGAGAGAAAAAGTTGTGAGATATTTTCATTATCTTTGCCTTTATAGGCTATACACTTTACACATAGCCCCTTGGGCTTCACAAAATGGCATTTTGCCTATTTCATGGCTCATGTGCCATTTCTTTTTGCACATGAGCCATGGGCTTTACAAAAATTTGGCTTTTATGCCCATTTTCTTACATTTATCCATAAAATAAAATAAAAGAAAATGCAACAAAATTATTTATTACAAATTTTTTATCTTGGCATGGGGGGAGGCCGGCCGCTTCATGTTCGGGCTCGACCCGGGCATGGGCCCACTGGGTCTGGGCTTGGGCCCACTTGGCTTGGGGTTGACTTGGATTTTGACTTGGTCAACCGGGGTGTAAATTTTCACCCCAACAAATTGCCCCCCATCAATAAAATGCACACCACATATGTGGGTCGTGTGCATGAAATTGATGGATCTTTTTTCACGTGGAGGCGACTTGATTTGGTTCCCGCTTTTTGGGAAGCTGGCACTGCCCTTTTTACGACATGGACGGTCGTTGCTTGACATGTCTCCGGGACGGAGTGTCCGTGATAGGCGTTTTCCCTGGCCCGGAGTTATCTGGTTCCCGCTTTGTAGGAATCCTGCGCTGCCCTTTTTGCGACTTGGACGGTCGGTGCTGCCCTTTTTGCGACGTGGACGGTCGATGCTGCCATTTTTGCGACTTGGACGGTCGATGCTGCCCTTTTTGCGACTTGGACGGTCGATGCTGCCCTTTTAGCGACGTGGACGGTCGGTGCTGCCCTTTTAGCGACGTGGACGGTCGGTGCTGCCCTTTTAGCGACGTGGACGGTCGGTGCTGCCCTTTTTGCGACATGGACGGTCGGTGCTGCCCTTTTAGCGACGTGGACGGTCGGTGCTGCCCTTTTTGCGACATGGACGGTCGGTGCTGCCCTTTTAGCGACGTGGACGGTCGGTGCTGCCATTTTAGCGACGTGGACGGTCGGTGCTGCCATTTTAGCGACGTGGACGGTCGGTGCTGCCCTTTTAGCGACATGGACGGTCGGTGCTGCCATTTTAGCGACGTGGACGGTCGGTGCTGCCCTTTTTGAGACTTGGACGGTCGGTGCTTGATTTGACTTGCTCTGCTTCTTGCAGTGTCAGGGGTAGACTTGACTTGCTCCGCTTCTTGCGGTGTCGAGATTGGATTCTGACTTGCTCCGCTTTCTGTGGCGTCGGAGTGGAAGTTGACTTGTTGATTTTGATTTGGGTTGACATCAGCATCGCTATACTGGAATATGGTACCAGGAGCGAATCATCATCTGTCATGGAGAGGATTTTGGGATTTTGGTTTTTGTTTGGCATCTTCATTGCTGCACTGGAATAATGTCAGGAGCAACTCATCATTTGCCCCGAGAGGATTTGGGAGAAATTGGGATTGTTTTACGCCCGTGGATTGTATACGGTTTTGCAGGATGTATGATCCAGACCATAGGGCCGGAAAAATTTCGGGACTTTGTCGGCGTCTGCATCGCTGCACTGGAATATGGTACCAGGAGCAACTCATCATTCGCCGTTGGGGTATGGGATTTGGAATTTGGTTGGCGTCTGTATCGCTGCACTGGAATTTGGTGCCAGGAGCGACTCATCATTCGCCATTTGGGGATTGGGGAGCGATGGCTTAGGAGACAGGTTTAGATCCCTATCGCCTAAGGCTTTTCAATTTTATGGGCCGTGAGGGTCCCATAAAAGCATTTTCTCCCTACGAGTCGTAAGGATCCCGCAGGTGTATTTTCTTCTTAAGAGTCGTGAGGACTCCTAAGTGTGTTTTCCCTTTATGAGTCGTAAGGATCCCACAAAGGTTTGTTCTCCTCATGTATCGTGAGGACACATGAGTGGGTCTTCTCAACGGAGCATAATTCCAAAGGCGGAGACCAGCCGCGTGACTGGTGATTACGGTGGGGCCTGAGGGTGATGAGAATTATTTGAGCCCGTGGATTGTATACGGTAGTCAATTTGGGGACTAACCGTAGGGCCGGGAGAATTTTGAGAAATTGGATTTTGGTTAGCGTCTGCATCGCTGCACTGGAATATGGTACCAGGAGCGACTCATCATTCGCCGTTTGGGGACTTGGAATTTGGATCTTGTTTGGCATCAGCATTGCTGCACTGGAATAATGCCAGGAGCAACTCATCATTTGCCTTGGGAGGACTTGGGATTTGGGTTTTTGGTCGGCATCAGCACCGCTAACACTGAAGCGAGATGCCAGGAGCGAATCATCATTTGCCGTTGCCCGTTGGGGAACGATGGCTTAGGAGTCAGGTTTGGGTCCCTACCACCTAAGGCTTTTCAATTTTATGGGCCGTGAGGGTCCCATAAAAGCATTTTCTCCCTACGAGTCGAAGGGATCTCGTAGGTGTATTTTCTCCTTAGGAATCGTGAGGATTCCTAAGTGTGTTGCTCCTTTGTGAGTCGTAAGGATCTCACGCAGGGGTTTTCTCCTCGCAAGGTCAAGAGGGCTTTGCGAGTGTATTTCATCTTTTTTCACGAGTTTGCGCCCTTTCGGGTTTTCACAGACTCGCCGGTTGTCCTGCTGTTTTTACTCACGGAGCCCTTTCGGGTTTTCATCCGTGCCCGTTTTGCTTGTGGACATACCGTTTTTTTTTTTTTTGTTTTTTTTTTGCCGCTGGTGGGACTTTAAAAGTAGTCTCACCGGCAGGATTTGGGAGAAATAGGGGTCATTTACGCCCGTGGATTGTATACGGTTTTGCAGGATGTCTGATCCAGACCGTAGGGCCGATGTGCTCAATTCGCCTGCGACTTGGAGCATTCATGTGTAGTATTTCTTGAGATATCGGCCATTGATGGGTGGCATGGGCCTTTCTCCCTCGACACTTATTAGTTGGTAGGATCCTCCGTCGAACACTTTCTCGATGACGTATGGTCCCTCCCAGTTCGGCTCGAATTTTCCCTTGGCATGTCGATTGGGGATGATCGGTCTTTTGAGGACCAACACCAATTCACCTTTCTTGAAGGCGCGGAGACGGGTTATCTTGTCATAAGCCCGTGACATTTGGGCTCGGTATAGCTCCAGATTTTGTTGCACCGCGAGCCTCTTTTCTTCGAGGGCATCGAGTTCTTCAAGTCGAAGGAGCATGTTTTCTTCCTCCGTCAACTCATGTTGGACGGCCATTCTTAAGCTGGGAACTTCAACTTCGAGGGGGAGGACCGCCTCCACTCCGAAGAGCAATGAGTATGGAGTGGACTGAGTTGGAGTACGGTGCGTGGTACGATATGCCCACAATGCCTCGTGAAGCTTGAGATTCCAGTCTCTCTTGTTGGCTGAAGCATTTTTTCTCAGAAGCTTGCATAGAGTCTTATTGAAGGCTTCGGCTAGCCCGTTGGCTCTTGGATTATAGATGGAGGAATATCTCCAGTCTATCTTGTGCTGAGTAGCGAACCTTGAGACATTGAAGCTCTTGAAAGAAGGCCCGTTGTCAGAAATGATTCTTCTTGGTGTACCAAAGCGGTATAGAATATTATGCTGGAAGAATGTCAGAATATCTTTTGTCTTGACTTCTTTTAGCGGGACAGCTTCAGCCCATCTGGAGAAGTAGTCTGTCGCGGCCAGTATGAACCGGTGGCCTTTAGATGACGGAGGATCAATTGGGCCAACAATGTCGGTGCCCCAAACTTCGAAGGGCCACGACGCCACTGTAGGATGCAATGGGTTGGGATGCTTGTGAATAAAATCACCGTGAATTTGGCAGATATAACATTTCTTTGCATGCTCTCCGCAATCCCGTATCATGGTGGGCCAGTAATACCCAAGCCGTTTGATTTGAAGTCGCATCTTGGGGCCGGATTGGTGAGCACCGCGAACGCCCGAGTGGACATCTTTCATGACCTTTTGGGCTTCGGCCAATGACAGACACCTGAGCCAGAGTTGGTCATATGACCTGCGGTATAACGTGTCATTTACAAACACGTATCGGAGAGCTCTTTTCTTCAGCTGAATCCTCGCAGATTTTTCTTCGGGCAGCTTGTCGTATCGGAGGTACTCTATGAAGGGTTCTCTCCAATCGGGCTCGTCTTGGATGATCGAAGCTTCTTCCGCAGGACTGCTCTTCTGTTCCGCGCTTTCCTCTTCTCGTAGAGAGACTGGGGGTAGAATTTGCCGGCTCCTGACTGTGATCAGAATTTCGTCCATTTCAAGATTAGCCAGTTCCTTGGCCAAGCGAGCGAGTATATCAGCCTTTCCGTTCAACGCTCTAGGGACTCTCGTTAGTTTGATATGAGTGAACCGTTTCATGAGTTCCACCACCCTACCTCTGTACCGAGCTAACTCGGGTTTGTATATCTTATAGTCGCCGCTTACTTGGTTGACGACAAGCTGGGAGTCACCGTAAACTCGTAGCCGAAGGATTTCCATTTCTATGGCGAGTTCCAAACCAGCTATCAGAGCTTCATACTCAGCTTCATTGTTCGTTCGAGGCTCGGTGAGAGCAAAAGAACGTCGTAGGGTTCCCATTGATGGTGTGATGAACACCAATCCTATCCCTGCTTTTATCTCCGGGACGCTTGATTTACTGGAGGTCCTTATTGACGAGGCTCCATCGAAGTAGAGCTCCCAACATGGCCCATCTTCCTCGAGGTGCAGCAGTTGTTCATCGGGTAACTCACAATTTAGCGGCGACCCTTCTGGTATGGGATGAGCGGCGAGAAAGTCTGCAATAGCTTGCCCTTTTACTGCTTTCTGAGGGGTATAAACTATGTCAAACTCAAGTAGCATGACAGCCCATCTTGCCATCCTGCCGACTAGGCTTGCTTTGGTCATCAAGTGTTTGAGCGGGTCGACCTTGGAGATCAGCATAACCCGATGAGCCAGCAGATAGTGCCTCAGCTTCTTCACAGCAAATATCAGAGCCAGGCATTGCTTTTCGATTGGGGAGTAGTTGTGTTCCGCCCCGACTAGAGTTCGACTGAGGTAGTAGAGGGCATTTTCTTTTCCTTCCTCATTATTCTGGGCAAGGAGCGCACCGAGTGACTCGTCCAGCGCGGCAGTGTAGAGAATCAGCGGTTTATTCGGAATGGGAGCGGCCAGCACTGGAGAGTGCAACAAGTATTGTTTAATGCTTTCAAACGCTGCTCGACATTCGGCATCCCAGATAAAAGGAGCTCCTTTCTTCATGAGCTTTGAGAAGGGCCTACATCTCCCTGATAAATTTGAGATAAACCTCCGTATATAAGCAAGCTTGCCTTGAAAAGATCTTAGCTGCGTCAGAATCTTCGGAGGGGGCATCTCCATGATAGCCTTTATCTTTGATGGGTCAACTTCGATCCCTCGATGTCGGACTATGAAGCCCAGGAATTTTCCCGATGACACGCCAAAAGCGCACTTCAGAGGATTCATCTTCAGATCATATTCCCTCAGTCTGGTGAGAACGGTCCTGAGATCTTGGATATGATCGGCCTTGGCTTTAGTCTTGATGACCAGATCATCAACATAGCATTCAACGACTTTATGGATTAGGTCATCAAAGATATTAGTCATCGCCCTTTGATATGTAGCACCTGCGTTCTTCAGTCCGAATGGCATTACCTTGTAGCAATATATTCCGATCGGGGTTCGAAATGCTGTGTGCTTCTCATCCTCAGGCGACATCTTGATCTGATTGTATCCAGACGAGTCGTCCATAAAGGTGAACAGTTCGTAATTTGAGGTGTCATCGACCATCATTTCCATGACCGGTAGCGGGAAGTCGTCTTTAGGACATGCCTTGTTGAGGTCCCTGAAATCGACACAAACTCGGATCTGCCCATTTTTCTTCTTCACTGGGACTATGCATGCGATCCAGTCTGCATATTTCTCTTCCCTGATGAAGCCGGCATCGATGAGTTTCTTGGTTTCCTCAATGACCTTTTCTTCCAGTTCCCTTCTCATTCTTCGAGGAGCTTGTTTGACTGGCTTAGCATCAGGAGATATAGCCAATTTATGTACGGCCACTTCAGGGGAGAGGCCAGGCATTTCTTTGTATGTCCACGCGAAGCAGTCGACGAACTCATGCAGCAGGGCAATTATCTGCGCTTTCATTTCCTCTGACAAGAGCGAGCTGATGTAGGTCGGCCTTGGATTATCGGGCGTTCCTAAGTCAATCTCGGTTAGCTCGTCAAAGGTTGCTTGTCCTCCATCTTCGAGCTCTTGAGGAGCTTCTTCTGGCTCGGCTATCTCGTCGTCATCATTTGATCTTTCGCCAGCTTCACCAACATGGATCATGTAGCACGCTCTGGAATCAGGTTGAATGTAGCCTATGCCCCGTCTATCTGGAATCCGTCCATCGATGAGTGCTCGGACCTGGGGCGGATACCATAGCCCTTCGTAAAACTTTGCTTCGGACTCCGTTTGATATAACCGGCATCCGCACTTCTTAAAGTATTCCCGCATCTCGGGCGCATAGTATCTGGGATTGAGGACGGCTCTTATGCCTCTCTCATAGGGAAGGCACGCGACAGAAAGGTCGTCCGGGTGCACAACGGGGTTTGACCCATAAAACAAGATGCCCTTCTGTCCACTTTTCCTCCCGGGAACGTAGAAAGTTTTCAGCTGGTCCACGGTGGAGATTGATAATGCATCGAGCTCTTTGCACATTTGCTCTGGTACCCTTGTAACGGCTAGGGACCCTTCTGCAACTTCGAAGGTCTCTCGTAGTTTCGCTTGTTGCGTGGGGGTCCACTCTGCACCGCTGTTGCACGACTGGTCCTCCTCCTCTGACTCTTCAGTGTCACTGCCAAGATGAGGGCGGACTTTGCTGCTAGATGGGCCTTCAGTAACAGATTCGTCCGTATCGCTGCCAAAATGAGGGCGAGTTTTGCGGAAGGACGGGCTTCCAGCGTCGGACTCATCAGAGTCGCTGCCGAAATGCGGGCGCACTTGGGTATTTTTGCTTTTGAAAGTGATAGCCGGCGCGGATTTGCTTTTGAGGCTTGGGGCCGTTCTATCCTCAGTCAGTTGTGGCTTAGCATTTTGGTGGTTCGTAAAGTACCGAGAATCTTCATATCGGACTTCATGCACACCGAACGGCTGGATGTCTCCGTCAATGCGTCTTTCTTCGCCATTTTTAGTGTACTTCATGCATTGATGGAGAGTTGACGGAATGATGCCGTAATCGTGGAGCCACGGCCGCCCCAAGAGAATCTTATAAGACGTGTCGGCGTCGATCACGTATATCTTAGCTTCAGTTTGCAGATCCCCAAATTTGATTGGCAGAGCTATAGACCCCAGAACTTGCTGGCAATTTTGGTTGAAGCCTTGAATGACAATCCTTTCCCTTGACAGGTGTCGGACGTCCATTGACAAACTCTTCAGAGTTCGCAAGTTCATGATGTTCACTGAGGACCCCGGATCAATCAATATGCGATTAATTCGATCTCCGTCGCTGTACCCGGTCACGTAAAGCGGCCGATTATGCTCAGCCGTTCCCAGTAGCAAGTCTTCATCCTTAAATGTGACTGCGGCGGCATGCAAAGCATGCTGGGCTTCTTTCATGTTAATTTCCGCAAAGTGAGCCTGATACCGCTCGGGGTTTTGCAGAGCATGGATGAGAACATCTCTAAGCTCCTTAGATAGGACCAAGGCGTCGTAGATGCTCAGGAGAGACGGAAGCTTCCGGAGATGCGCCAAGACATTATAGTCCACCGAGGAAGGACTTATGTTTTCATCAGCCGGTTCTCTGCCATCTTCTTCATTAGCGACTTGTTTTTCCTTCCCTTTTGGGGCGTTGCCCTGATTTTGCGGTAGAGCCCTGCCGCTTCTGAGCTGGATTTGATTGGCCTTTGTGGTGAGCTCCTCGTCCTCTTCGGGAAAACAGAGATCATCCTCGGAGTCACTGCCAAGATGGATGGCATAGCAGGTCACTACTGGGATCTCTTCATTGGAGTCTTCTTCTAACTCCTCCAGAATTTCAGCCGCTTGTACAGGGAAGAACTCCTTCAATTGAATCAATGTTCTTTCCTTTTGTTCATATTCTTCGAGGGAATCGATATATTTTTGAATGGTCGATCTCCCTGCAGACTCTTTTTCGTGCCGAGCTGCACTTTTCTTCTTCTTGAGCTTCTTGGATTTTGAGCCTGATGGAGCCGCATAGGCAGCTGGACTGGTAGGCTTCTTCTGTTCTTCCCATTCCATCCTGGGCTCTTTCTGAAGTAGCTTTAGCATCTTCTTCGTCTTATTAGATATGTGCGTACTCCACGGAGGCCGCGATGAGTCAGTTTCATTTCTTAGGGCCGTGGGTTCGGCTGTCTGCTCCCAGAAGGCTTCGGCTTCCGTCTGTATAAAGTTGGCGGTTGCAACTTGATTGTTCACCAACACGCTTTTGGATAGCTCGATCTCTCCAGCCTTGTACTGCTTCTCGACCCAGTCTTTGAAGATATAGCAATCCTCGATCGCATGGCTCACTACTCGGTGGTACGGGCAATACAGAGGATTGTCGGTCATTTTTGCTTCTTGGGGTCTTTTCGACTCCGGCAATTGTAAGCCGTTGTTCAAGGCATCTTTAAATATCTTACGGACCTTGTCCCTTCTGAAAGAGTAAACCTTGTTCTTCTTCTCTTCTAGGGAAGGCCCATCTCCTCCCAGCAATGGCTTTCGAGACCGGTTGGTTTTGGATTCGCCCGCCCTTCGCTTTTCTTCATTGTCGGAGGCATTGAAGACATTGGTACTGCTGGAACTCCCGCTTCTACGGTTGTCGTCCCGCTTGCTTTTCCAGGTTTTGTTTCTCTGAGTGTCCGGCGAGGACTCTTGCTTTGAGCGTTCCAGCATTTGGACTTTCTTGGTTAGCTCCTGAAATGTCTTGAGGCCCGCTGTACACAAGAATGGGACCATCCAATTGCTGAGGTTCCCAATGAGAAGGCTGACGGACTGGTCCTGCTCCAGCGGCGGTTTGCATTTGACTGTGAGATTACGCCATCGGGCGATAAAGTCGGTGTTGCTTTCATTCTTCCCCGGCTTAGTCCTCACAAGGTCGGCAATGGAGATTTTATCACTGACACTCATGAACCTTTGCCGAAACAGGGACTCCATTTGGGCAAAGGTAATGACGGACCCGTCCGGTATACTCGCATACCAGTCGAAGGCGACGCCGGTCAGGCTGTTGACAAACTGACGAAGAAGGAGCGCGTCATTGCCCCCTGTATTTCCGCACGATGCTTTGAAGTGGGCGACGTGCTGGTTTGCATTCCCCGTTCCATCAAATCTTCCGAACTTAGGAATGACGTAGCCGCTTGGGAACTCAATCAGATCGTACTGCACGGGATATGGCCGCCCACTACTGCCGATTTCTTTCTGAGCTTCAGCTTCGGCCACCAATGTTTTAACCTTGCTGGTGACCAAATCCATTATCCGATCCTGTGTTAGCGGGATGGTGCTATCTGGGGCCACGGCATCCCCAGAAGCGGAATGTAGCCGGCTTTCATTTGGCTCGACCAGTCTTGGTCCCAAAGGAACAGGCATTGGCTGCCTCGGATTGTCGTCACCCGGCTGATTAGTAGCGGCTTGTGCCTGATTGGGAGGCGCTCGAGCAATTTGAGCCGTAAGCTGCATCACCACGTTCGTTAAGTCGTCAATTTTTGAATAGAGCTTGGCCATCTCTTTATCCTTGCTCCTGAGCTGTTTTCGAAGCTCTTGAAGCAGCTCTTGCTCTGCGGTCCTGGGGCGGAAAGTCGGCTCTTCCTCGCTGTCTGAGCTTGACTCTGCATGGACCGAGGGGTCTTTCTGCCTATCATCCTCATCGAGAGGGTTTTCTTCATCCAGCGGGGGCGGCTGTTCTTGGGCAGCGGCAACCACATTCAGGCTAGATTGAGCTTGGGATGTGGTGACCCCATCCTTGCTTTTGCTGCGAAGGTTGTCGCTGGGGCGCCCGCCCGCCATATAGACCGTATGGATGATATATCCGGCCGTCTTTCTATTATTGGCAGCTGATTTCACGGATTGCTGTCTTGACCCCCTTGTTTCGTTAGCTGGTAGTCGATTGAAGGTGGCTGGCCTAACCAGGTTCTTGAATGGTGCTGGCGCTTCTTTTCTGGGTTTGCCCCGCTGCTTTCGTGCGGCACAGAGTGCTTGATAGACTCTTGAAGAGACAGTGTCATACTTTTTCTGTTGGGGCCGGGACACGTCTCTTTGCGGCACTGTTCGGACTGCTGTCTTCTTGATTCTGGCGGTCATGGCATTGTTCTGAACCCACTTTAGAGGCTCGAAGGAATTGCTGATTCTTACGTCCGACTCAGCCGTCGTCGCGGGGCAACTCTGCACTTGGAGCTTCACACGATTCCATTTGGCCGAAGCCTTGGCCCTTTTGTTGGCTCGATACCTGAGCCGCTTCTGCCTTAACTTTTCTGTTCTAAGCACCTTGCAGACTTCGGCTTTTTGGGAAGACGCCGCATACCGGTTGATGGAGGGCCTTGGAGATACGCCCGATTGTGCATTTGTTAGAGTCATCGCCTGAGCTCGTCCGCGACATTTGATGTTGCCCTTCGCATCGGAAGTCTTGCCCCCAGCTAGAGCGCCAGGGAGTTGTTCAGATAGCGTCTTGAGTTTCGGTTGTGGTGCCTTGGCGATCACGACATTCGGCCTCTTTCCCCTTGAGACCAGCTTCGCCACCTGTTCCGCCGGGATCTCCGCCAGATGAGCGCTTCCGGCAGGGTAGATGATGACGGAGCCGAACTGGCGGGGCGGTTCCTCCCACTGTCGACTGAGGCTTGCGGGGAGAACCACACGAGCGTTGATCTTGACCACGTACAGAATCGGGGTTGCTTTGGAAGTTGAATTCGTCTGGGAAGACATTGTCGTCGAAGGTTGATTGCTGCACGGAAAAAAAAACATCATTTCAGTATAAGCAATCGATATGTATATTGATTGAGTTCGCATGAACGTTTAACCCGAAATATGGGAGGAGAGATTGGTCCCACCGGGCGTGCCAGAATCTGTAGGGTGTTTTTTCGTCACCCCATTGAGATGGGAATACGCGCACGCTTGTCAGGCGTACTACAGATTCCCCCTGCCTAGGGTAGGCCGGGGTTTAATGATTGTGGGGATCCGAATCTCCGGCAGCCGCGGACTAAGCTGCCGTTAATTACCCATTGCCTTTGGGGCGAGGGAACCTCCGATTAACGGGTTAAACTGGTCATGCGAACTCAATGTGCAGTGTGCGTGTGTTTTGAAAGGGGGTTTTGGATATATCGGGAGCCACGCAGAGTTTTTACGGGGGTCCCGCTACCCGGATAGCGGGCTGGGGGTCAAGGGGGCTAGCAGCCGCCTTGCGGGGTGCGGGGCAGCGCCCCGTTAGAAATTTTTTTCTAACAGGGACAGTGTCGTGGAGTACGTGTATGTATAAATTTGTATACATATGTATATATGTATGTATGTACACAAAAAGAGGGGGAAAAGACATCCAGGGGATGCGCAGGTGCGCAAGCGCGCGCGCCACGTGTCGGCACGCGGACGCCTTACGCACTTGCGCAGGTGCGCAAGCGCGCGCGCCACGTGTCGGCACGCAGACGCCTTGCGCACGTGTCGGCACGCGGACGCCTTGCGCACTTGCGCAGGTGCGCAAGCGCGCGCGCCACGTGTCGGCACGCGGACGCCTTGCGCACTTGCGCAGGTGCGCAAGCGCGCGAGACACGTGTCGGCACGCGGACGCCTTGCGCACTTGCGCAGGTGCACGCGCCACGTGTCGGCACGCGGACGCCTTGCGCGCTTGCGCAAGCGCGCAGGTGCGCAAGCGCGCCACGTGTCGGCACGCTGGCGCCTTGCGCACTTGCGCTGCGCGCCGGAGAGGCACAAGAGGCTTTTAGCCTAAAAAGATTTCTCTGAAGAGAAATCAAAGAGGAGTTAGACTCCTGAGTGTTTTTTTTTGTTGGGTTTAGTGAAAGGGGTGCTCCTTCTTCCTCCTCTGTTAGCTGGATCTTGAAGATCAAGAGATGTGGGATTTTTTAAAAATCTCTTCCTTTTGAGATTTAATGGAAGATCTGAGTTCCCCTTGATGGGTTTTGTGGTGAGAAACTAATTTGTTTTATAAAAAGGAGAGTAGAACTCTTGATTTAATTCAAGAAAAAGAAGAAGGTCTTGGAACCTTGAAGAAGGAGAAAGAGATCTCAGATCTAGAAATTTCTGGAGAGAGAAAAAGTTGTGAGATATTTTCATTATCTTTGCCTTTATAGGCTATACACTTTACACATAGCCCCTTGGGCTTCACAAAATGGCATTTTGCCTATTTCATGGCTCATGTGCCATTTCTTTTTGCACATGAGCCATGGGCTTTACAAAAATTTGGCTTTTATGCCCATTTTCTTACATTTATCCATAAAATAAAATAAAAGAAAATGCAATAAAATTATTTATTACAAAATTTTTATCTTGGCATGGGGGGAGGCCGGCCGCTTCATGTTCGGGCTCGACCCGGGCATGGGCCCACTGGGTCTGGGCTTGGGCCCACTGGGCTTGGGGTTGACTTGGATTTTGACTTGGTCAACCGGGGTGTAAATTTTCACCCCAACATCCACTTTCCCATCTATACCAAGTTTTTTCTTGAAAATCCACTTGCTCCCAATGGGTTTTACCCCTTCAGGAGCATCTTTCAAAGTCCATACTTTGTTGGTGTACATGGATTCCATCTCGGACCGCATTGCATCCAGCCATTTCACTGAGTCCCCACTCGTGATGGCCTGCTCGAAACTAGTTGGGTCATCATCCTCCGTGATGCAATCCTCGCTCCCACCATCCATGAGAAAACCATAGTATCGCTCAGGTGGGCGAGGAACCCTACTAAATCGGCGGAGTGGCTGGGGTTCATTGGAAATTATCGAATCCTCTGGTTCCACTAAATCTTCAGTTTGAGTTTGTGTAGCCGGAATTTCTTCCAGTTCTACCTTGTTGCCACTAATTTCTTTTGCAAGAATTTTTTTTTCTAAAAAGGTGGCATGTCGAGAAACAAACACTTTTTGTTCCTCAGCATAGTAGAAAAGATATCCATGTGAATGTTTGGGATATTCCACAAACTTGAATAGAACAGACCGCGCCTCGAGTTTGTCCGGATTTTGCCTCTTGACATAGGCCAGACAACCCCATATCTTAACTCGTTTAAGACATGGTCTCTTCCCACTCCATATCTCATATAGTGTGGTAGGTACAGATTTAGTTGGAACTTGATTCAATAGGTATGCTGCTGTTTCCAGCGCATATCCCCAGAAGGAAATAGGTAACTCAGCTGTGCTCATCATAGAGCGCACCATATCTAATAGGGTGCGGTTTCTCCGTTCTGATACACCGTTGTGCTGTGGTGTATATGGAGGAGTCAGCTGAGAGAGAATCCTATTCTCTTTTAGGAAGTCCAGGAATTCATTGCTCAAGTATTCACCTCCTCGATCAGATCGAAGGATTTTAATACTTTTCCCGGTTTGGTTCTCGACTTCTAATTTATATTCTATAAATTTCTTAAAAGCTTCTGATTTGTGTTTCATCAGGAACACATATCCAAATCTAGAGAGATCGTCAGTGAATGTAATGAAGCACGAAGAACCATCCCTGGCATGTGTAGACATGGGACTGCATACATCACTATGTATCAGTCCCAAGAGTTCGGTAACTCTTTCTCCGTGTCTCGTAAACGGAGTTTTGGTCATCTTGCCTTTGAGACATGACTGGCAAGTGTCATAAGATGAAAATTCAAACGGATTCAAATATCCATCCTTATGCAACTTAGCTAGTCGTGTCGCACTGATGTGACCCAGTCTACAATGCCACAAGAAGGATTCGTTCAGTTCTGAACTCTTCCTCTTGTGTGTGTTTGTTATGCTCAGAACTGTTGATTGATTTAGAACATAAATGCCATTGCATAACGTGCCTGATCCAACCAACTTTTGGTTACGGAAAATGTTCATAACATTATCCTGTAATACAAAATTATATCCCTCTTTACTCAACAAAGAAACCGATATAATGTTGCATATCAGGTTCGGCATGTAATAGCATTCGGTCAGAACCAATGTATTACCAGTTGGTAATGCAAGGTGATACTCCCCGACAGTCTTAGCTGCAACCATTGCACCATTTCCAACTCTTATGTCTTTATCACCTTCTCCAAGTTCTCTACCTTTCCTAAGCCCATGTAACTGATTACATATATGGGATCCTGACCTGGTATCTAATACCCAGGACGTAGGGCAAATGGAGAAATAGTTCTCTGTAACGAACATACCCGAAGAAAATGCATCATCATGTACTTTCTTCATTCGGGTGGCATGGGAATCCTAGTATTCCCCTATGTCCTGTTCATTCCTATAACTCTTATAAGAAAGAACGGAACCAAGGTTCCCCAGCACAGTATAACTTGCGGGTTCGGTCAATACATCCATATTATTATCTTGATTAAGGCATGACATGGTCGCTACCTGGAGAGAGAGAGAGAAGAAAACACTTTAGCGTATGCTCTTGCAAGATCAGATTGGTTATTATCTTATCTAATCAGGATGGCTCCCACTGTTTTTATCAAATCTTCTTTCAAACCCTAAAAGAAAAGACTAGCCGGGATTAATTACACCCTACAATTTCGCCAATCTTTCAGCCAGGCCAGTGTCGGTACTTTGAGGGAGGTTCCCCGTGCTTTCGCACGGACCTAATTAAAGTAAACATCATTTTCCTAGAGGCGTAACCCCGTTGACACCTTTCTAGACACCTACTTGATCGGCTAATTGTCTTGTGTAAAACTCTCCCGGGAGTAACAATTACTCACAGTGGGTATCGGGATCCAACTATCCCATAGAAGGTATGCAATCTCATTGCAAATTTCAACACTTGAAATTCCCGATAATATTTTGCCCCTAACCCCCATGACCTTGACAAAGGCCAACAAATCATAGGATGCTAGTCAAGTTCAACCTGTCATTTCTTGATTGAATCAAACCCTACCGCACGACCCTTGACAAAGGCCAACAAGGTCGTATGACTACCCTGAAACAATCTGCATCATATGTATAAGCAGATAAGCACTATTCAGCTACCGCACACTACGCCTTGACAATGGCCAACAAACGCAGCACGAATACTAAACAGTTCTCATCTGAAATGACGGAGGGCTACGACAGGTTTTTCTGAAAAGCTATTGCGTAATGAACTTGATATCGTTGTAGAATCAAGTGAAGTTTTGAAATGGAGTGATTTTGAGGCTTTTATTAGTTTTGCTAAAGAGGTCACTCCCAGTGAAGGGATCACGGCTCTTTCCTCATCGAATAAGATGCAGGACATATCATATATATCACTATGCAAAGCGAAACTCCAAAAGCAGTCAAAAGTCAAATCGAGTCTTGTAGCATCTGCCAGATTTGCTAAAGAGGTCACTCCCGGTGAAGTGATCTCGGCTCTTTCCTCATCGAATAAGGTGCAGGGTATATCATATATACCGCTACGCAAAGCAAAACTGTAGCTACCCTTTTATTTGAAAATTTGATTCTACAACATCTTTTAGGTTTCTTTTCTTTCATTAATCACATTAATGAAGTCCCATCATTTAAGTCACCTAAACATCACAGATAAATACGACGTACACTTATGCCATCCGTATTCGCCTCGATGTCCCCTCGTGCACCGTTAGGTTAGGTAACTAACGACAGAGCAGGGCAGGACTAGTGCAGGTGTAAAACATAAGTAACGTCTATATAATATATCATATATACTATATACTGTATCCATCATAACATATCAAATGATCACATCACAGATATCGCAGCAGAAACATAGATATAATGTGGGATATACTAGGACGTCCGTATTTAGTATTTAGCCATCAATAGAAAATACGGATTCACAGTCGCGATGAATAGCCAAGCCCACACCCTGGACCCCTACGAGAGAGGCAAGCGACCCTACCAATTCTGAAGTTTAGGAGACCCGGTCTCAACTCCTCGAGATGGCCTCCCACTGAACCCTAGAACCCGGTCACCTGTGCTCCCCTCCTTGGGTCCATCCTAATGCGGAAAAGTAAATAATATACAACACTGGTGGCATCAACCTCAACCCGGAAGTGCCCCAAATAAAAGAATATTACATTACATTTGAATTTATATGAATGAAAATATAAAACTCTCATCTCACATAAAACCCCCCGGCCATTCAATCGCGACAATCCTGCACATCATATCTCAGCAACACATAATATCTCATATCATCAACGTAAGTAAGTATGCATACACCGATTGTCGTCGACGTATAGCAACGACAATCGGCAATACCACTACATACTACACTTACGGTCACAGAAAAGAAAGTGTAAAACTGCAATATCTGGAATCCACATTCTCTTAAGACATCGTAAATGCGAAATATCACATACTTTGTATTTCATGTCTAGTAATATGAATTCCACACATTGCATCACATTCCAGATAAATAGATAGTATTAATGTTTTCGAACGAACGATCAAACACCCAAGATTCCCTAAAGCTCAACACTTGAGCGGAGTTCAAAAACCCGGAGTGTGACACAGTAGTAGCGGTCCAGCCGTATAAGGGTCAAGCCAACGCCTCACATGTGGCACGCCGTACTGCCCCAAACCCTAAGGTTCAAAGGGCAGTTCAAGACGGTCACATAATCGAGTTAAGGTTTGTTGTCTTCTAGAGGGTCCACCACAAAACTTGTACGTATCTCTGAAGGATTTAAACCCCGTGAAAAATGAGCAAATGACACTCGTTTGAACAATTCAATACTTTCTAATTTACCCGGAATAGCAAAACAAAATTAAATTCTCCGATCGAATTGATGATTACAAAATGAACCCCTGAATACTCAACACTTGAGTCAAATTAAAAATACCCAGAAAATATCAATCACAGAATCAAGAATTACTATGCAAACAGAGAAGGCAAAGGACACCATATAGCCGCGGTTCCGCGACACCAGCAGGGATTTGCCGCGCAACCGCGATCATTTGTACAAATCTGGTCATCGTTTTTGCGCCGTAATTCTTAGAAATCCCTGATGTATTTTTTAAGTATTTTTAATTCACAAAAAACCCAGATTTTAAAAATTGTCCAGAGAGGGGTTGATTTCGACGTTGTCGGGTTCGTTCGGAGTTTTAACTTCGTTAAGTCATCGCCTAATGTTCTAGGTCGGCTCTGATACCAATGTTGGTCAGGCAGCCACCCCATCCAATAGGGTCACCGTGGCACCAACGGGTCCCTCAGCAGCTACTTTTTACGCATGCCGCCTCGCGAGGACTATAACCCGCCGGAACATCTTCCGGTCTCGGGACACCCTGGGGGTAAGAGCCTATGCTTCGCCACACTGTCACGCAGTGAGAACCCCCCATATGTCGACATCCAATGCCTAGTAGCTCTGATACCAATGTTGGGTTAGCCTAGCACCTCATGAAGGGTTTGGAGGCATCACATGTACCAAAGATTGAATTTTTAGGGTGCTAAGTTAACAAACAAAGAATCGTTCCTAGAAAAATTAGGGTTTCAAAACATTACAAGTAACAAAGGCTAGGGTTTTGACAGTACAACCTTTGTAGCTCCCTACGATAGACTCCTTGGCCACTTGAGGGTTGGAGGTGGGTTCACTTGAAGTCTCCTAGTGTCCACGACGATCCACCCGAAGCTCCTAGTCCAAGCTTGCAACTTCACTTTTCAAGAGAAGAAATGAAGATATCATTCTAAACAAGTGGGCTAAACTTGTGTAAAATGATGTTGTGGTGGCTTTTCTCACTTCAAAAACCTAACTTGATGAGTATATTGCTCACTAGAAAAGTCTAGAGAGTAAAATGGTGAAGGAGGAAGAAGATGATGGCTTTCTTTTAACAAGAGTAAGAAGATAACTCATGAAAAGAAAAATGAAAATATATGTATATATATTTATTCCTTCTCATCTCAAACCATAGTTAAATTTTTAAGATATTATTTAATTTGAGTTAAATCACAAAGAGAAGGTTAACTCATGGTTAGAAGTAGGTGAGCATGGTTACGTTTAAGGAAGAGTGTAGAAACTAACCAAGAATTATCCTTTTCTTCTTTTCCTTTGTTTTAACAAAAATCAAATAATAATCCATATATTTAATCCATGGTGTGAGTCTTATATTGCCACCATTTTCAATATGTAATCAACCATGAAGGATGATGTATCTATGTATGTATGTATGCACATCCATATGTGCATGAAACTAAAAGAAAGAAAGCATACATGCATGCATACATCCATCATGTACAAGAAAAGATTTCAAGTGAGAAAACTAATGGTTAAATGATAAATCAACACTTGATTTATCAATCCGGCCATATCACATATGACCCCACCAAAATCAAGCCGCCCGATCAATATACGGTATCCTATACGCGCATTTTAACCGGGTCCATGCGCATATCGCATAGGCGCACCACAACGTTTTGCCTGGACTAGGAAACTCCATTGTGGGACTCTAAGACTCATCAATACGCCGGAAGTGGGTGATGATCATATCAAGCACCCCCAAGCCGCAAGCGGTCAGCTAAACGTAACGGCCACCCGAGTATTGAGCGATCAGAAGAAAACAAGCGAACCTACTACAACTCCCGTCGAGCCAATCGACAACACTTCCCGTGCAGTCCGGTCTCCTCGTCTGATATGTCGCATATCAAGTCTAGGGGTGGTAAACGTCAGACCCCAATAACCGATAAGTCGTGCCGATGTGAGGCTCATAACTGGTCGAGAAACTACTGGTAACACTTACCAGTAAATCTCTAATCAGCCCTGGCCAGGGACTTCCCTGTTACGGCCAATCGAGCACAGTGCAACATCAACCCCCAATACCGGGAGAGAAGAAACCCCTCCTATCGCTCATTGCCTCCATGTGACTCGGGACTGTAGCCAAAAACCACCGTTTTGCACGCCCTCATGAACGTGGTAAGGTGGAAATCAAAGCACAGTGGGAACCACACAAGACTCTATGACGATCTCGGGTCTACAGACTAACCTGCACAAGTGTCACCTGAGAACTGCCATCTGACGTGAGGTATAATACCATCTGGGAGTTCCCGGTGAGTCCGTCCAGTGTACCCAGTCTCCACTGAGCACCCGTATACCATCTCTGATGTCAAACACCAATGGATATGGGATCATCCATCGCCCATCTCATGGGTCGAGAAGCGTATACGCTAGTCTACACTGGTATATCGATGCCCCGTCTCGATACACCCACGACTAGGGACCTTGAGGGATGTACTTATGGACTACCATATCCCCACTAGTATGATCCGCATCATAGTCCAGGTAGTCAAGTACACATCCTATGGGCTTTACCAACATGTAACTATAAGACAGTATAAAGAGACTAGTATACATGTTAAGATAAAGAGTAACCAGATAGCATACTATCATATCGAGCAAGAAAGTCATCTCTATATATGTCCAAGCATCCAATATAATATACATCATCTATACAATACTGGCTTCTAGGGCATACATAGAATTAACAAAAGGGTTGTTAGGATTGAATCCTGACATCTCAGAAGATGAAGATGAAGGTGAAGATGTATTAACAGAATTCAGGTCAACGTCGGAGTTGGCCGGCAAAGGTAAAGGTGAAAGAGATGTGGAGGGAGTTTCGACGTCGAAGTTGATCGTGTAGTCGGTAGCGACTAACGAAACGCGGACTAGACGGGCACTAGTGTCCTGAGTCCAACCGGACATACACTAAACGAGTTTAGTATAGTCAAAGCGTAGAATGTGAGAATACGAAAACGTCAATGGAGAAATGCGGGTGAAAAGGTGGGTGAAATGGGATTCTAGCGACAAAAAGTGAAAGATTTTATAAAAGTTTTTTTTGTGTTTTTTTAGAAAGAGTTTTGCAAGAATGTGTAAGGACTTATTTCAAACAATCACAGTTAAAACATGCACAATCAAACCTATAGCTACGGTCTTCTAAGTCCACTAGACTGCTCATAACTGTTCCAAATTGACAAGTTGTGAGATAACCTTCAAATTATCTCTTCACTGCCAATTGTGGCAAGGTAAGCACAAATGAAGAAAGGAGGGTTCCACTCACGAATCACCATGAGACGGGCCTTTTAAAGTTACCTTTCTCACTTGTCTAGCCTTCGCACCATAAAGTCAAGTTTAGATAAACGACTGAATGCCCACAATCTTCTTCTGTCCTAATGAGCACGACAGTCCTTAGTTGGCTGAGTCCAGATATTTTTTTATTTAGCTCAAAGGTGATGCATATGCTTTTAGTGATTTTTGGGGTCTTAGGAAAGGTAATGAAATCCCCACCCAATCTTAATTGGTGTTATAGCCCCTTAAATTCTGTATTAATTATGCAAAGCAGTAACACACCAAAAATCTAAAACACTTGCAAAAAAAATTTTATTTGGCAGCGCAAAGAATCCTGCACAAAAACAATTTATTGGATAGGAGAAAGAAAATCTGTGCAAAGAAACCTGCAGGAAAAATTTTTCAGTGGAGTGCAGAGGAGAGGAGAGGAGAAAAGAGATGCTCACAGAGAATTTTTAACCGTTGACGTCACCCATTGACCGCGGTTCCGCGGTTAAACCCTTACTTCTGCAGCGGTTCCGCGGCTGAGCAGTTGGTTTGGATCTTCAAATTTGGTTCTCTGTGCTGAGTTGATTTTCCTCTTTCTGTTTAGATCCCCTGAATATTGATTTGTTCACTGAGTTTGCTCCAGATCTGAACTAGAATTTGCTCCAAGCCTGCACACTTGCACAAATAACAAGATGATATATATTTTTTTGTTTTGTAATTTTTTTTATATTTTTCAATTTTGAAATATATATATATATATATATATTTTAATTAACCCAAAATTACACAAAGAATAAAACTACCATTTCCCCAGCAGCGGCGCCATTTGATTGTTAGAGATTTTCTGTGTTTAAGTTACCGCAATCAAGACGGTTTCGCTTTGTAGCTAGCCGGTTGAGTACGGGTCGATCCGCAGGGAGATGGAATCTTTTTCTTTATGTTTTAACGAGTTAAATCCAAAAAATTTGTGATATTTTTTAATTTCTACTAATGAGATAAGTTCTGATACAAAGCTTGCTAGGGTTAGGATTAGGTTAGTTCGAGTTTTAGGAATTCCATACTTTTTCTCAATGCCCTTATGGTTATCGGTGTTAAGGTAATAGGCAACAACGGGGATTAGCACGACTAGGAAGGAACTTGCAAGTATAAGCTAGGCTTTCCATGCTTAGTTTCTTCCATTTGGTCCTTGTCCGTCTGTTCTTGGCTCTTATCCCTAATCTCCCGTTAATTCAACCACAACCGGTCTAACTATGGAATCACTGCTATCATATAGGATAGGGTGTCGTAGTGAGCGGATTGTGGTTGAATTAAAGGAGTATGAATTTAAGATAATGGGAAAAGGAAAGAGTGAGAGAGATTTCCTTCTCTCAAACCTTCCTTCTTCTGCCCTAACAAGTGAGATGATTACTCACCCATTAAAAAGATATAAATAAAAAAGGAAGGTAGAAAGAAATTAAGTTGAGAGGAATTTACAACTAGCTATTCGAGACCTCACCTTGGCAAGGATCTTACTCAAGCGCTATCGTTGTTTAAGGATAAAGAAAATAGAGAAAAACAAAAGAATAACACAAATAAAATACGCGACTAAATTAACAAAATAAAAATGCAGAAATTAAATAACAAGCAAGATAAATAAAGAATTCTCTTTTTATTAAAGAACGCTCATAGCTCGCTACAATTTTTCATAGGAAAGAACAGAATTAAATTTAAAAATTCTAAACTAAAGAATCGAATTAAATCTAAAAATTCTAATCTAAAGAAGGTACATCTCATTTGGCTTTGAGCTCTTCTATTTATAGATAGGAAGGTGAAACCTTAGGTTACATTCTGAGCTAAACCTGAGATTACAAAACTACCCAAAAAGAGCCAGGTCAACGCGGAGCTTCAACTGCCACCGACACGCCACCGACATGCCGCGGAACCGCGGCAGATGTGCCTATTTGGCCGCGATTCCGCGGCCATTTGGTAGACTTGGTGGTCCATTTTTCCAGGGCTTCTTCATGTTATTTTTGTCTTCTGTTTGGCATACTTGGTTTCTCAAAAGCTCTTCAGTTCTCTTCCAGATATTCAGCAGTGGACTTTTGCCTTGAGCACCGCGTTTGAAGTCTTGGATCTTGTGCTGCCCTTGTGCTTTGTGTAGTGAAGTGACAAACGATTTGCCATTTTGTCCCTTGAACTGGTAGGCGGCATCATACGAATGGTTAGCGAAGATCGGTATTCATCTGTTGTTGGTCGTAGTCCCGCATTTGTTGCGACTTTTCATGAATTTCACTATAAAGAGCTGAGAACCTGTAACCTGTAATTATTCAGCAAACACGGATTAAAAGCACCTACACATATGCAATGTGATTAAGAATGGGCGGTATAAAAATGCAAAAATCTGTTATGAACACCAGGGATACGTCAACCAGACACTCCGCCTCGGGGACAAGTCGACCATCGACACTCCGTGCCGGGGAAATGTCACATACAAACACTCCGTCTCAGGGAAATGTCCAACACAGACACTCCGTGCCAGGGACACGTCAACCAGCGACACTCCGTGCCGGGGAAACGTCAAACAGACACTCCGCTTCGGGGACAAGTCGACCAACGACATTCCGTGCCGGGGAAACGTCGCATACAGACACTCCGTCTCGGGAATACGTCAACAAGATACTTCGCCTCGGGGATAAGTTGACCAGCGACACTCCGTGCCTGGGAAACGTCGACCAGCAACACTCCGTGCCGGGGACACGTTGACCAGCAATACTCTGTGTCGGGGAAACGTCAAACAGATGCTCGGCCTTAGGGACAAGTCGACCAGCGACACTCCATGCCGGGGAAACGTCACATACAGACACTCCGCCTTGGGGACACGTCAACCAGCAACATTCCGTCTCGGAAACACGTTAAGCATCGTGTTAGTTATATGTATGCCATAGAGGCCATTACTGTACATGAGATGTACATTGTAGTGGATTCTTGGACATATATAGGGAGGACTTTCTTGCTCGACATGATAGTATGCTATCTGGTTACTCTTTATCTTAACATGTACACTGATTGTCTCTCTGTTACATGTTGGTAAAGCCCTTAGGATGCAAACTTGACTACCTAGATTATGATGGAGATCATACTAGTGGGACAAAGGTAGTCTGTGAGTACAGCCTTTAATGTCCCTAGTCATGGGTGTATCGAGACGGGGCATCGATATACCAGAGTAGACTAGCGTATAGCTTCTCGACCCATGTAGATGGGCGATGGATGATCCCATATCCATTGGTGTTTGACATCAGAGATGATATACGGGTTCTCAGTAGAGACTGGGTACACTGTACGGACTCGCAGAGAACTCCTAGATGGTATTATACCTCACGTCAGATTGCAGTTCACTGGTGACACTTGTACAGGTTAGTCTGTCGACCCGAGATAGTCATAGAGTCTTGGGTGATTCCCACTGTGCTTTGATTTCACCATACCAAGGTAAAGAGATCGTGCAAAATAGTGATTTTTGGGTACAGTCCAGAGTCATATGGAGGCAATGAGCGATAGGAGGGGATTCGTCTCTCCAGGTAAAGGGAGTTGATGTTGCGCTGTGCTCGATTGGCTATAACAAGAAGTCCCTGGCCAGGGCTGTTTCAGAGATTTACTAGCAAGTGTTACCAGTAGTTTCTCGACCAGTTATAAGCTTCATATCAGCATGACTTATCGAGTTACTGGGGTCTGACGTTTACCACCCCTAAACGAGATATGCGATATATCAGATGAAGAGACCGGACTGTACGGTAGTGTTATTGATTGGATTCGCAGGAGTTTGAGCAGGCTTGCTTGTTGATCTTCTGATCGCTCAATACCCGGGTGGCCGTTACGTTTAGCAGACCGCATGCGGCTTTTGGGTGTTTGATATGATCATCACCTACTGCCGGCGTATTGACGAGTCTTTAGAGTCCTACACGGTGGTTTCCTGATTCGTACGAAACGGAGTAGGAGCACATATGTGATATATGCGGGACCGAGATTGATGCGCGTATGTGATACCGCATTCTATTCTCGTGATTTGTGACATTGGTCGGTTATATGAGATATAGCCGGATTATCGGATCAAGTGTTGATTCGATAAGTTGTTGCATTTGATATTAGTCGGTTATATATGATATAGCCGGATTATTAAATCAAGTGTTGATTTAATAATTTAATGTATAATTGTATATTAGATATACTAGATTACATTAACTAATTTTAGCTCACTTATGATTTCTTTTCTCACTTGTGTGCATTAGTGTATATGTGATATATATTAACGTACAACTTTTGTGTCATGCTAGATGCCACATGTGACATGGGTGTATGAGACTTGCACCATGTTTAATAATATGATGGGTTTATATTTATCTAAGTTAATCAAAATTAGTGGGATTAAGTCACATGGTTGAAGCTTGTAGAAGCTTGTGGAACCATTGACCAAGTCCACTAATTTTGTTTTACTTGTAAATATTTATTAACCTAACCATTATTAACTAGCCATGCTTTATTCTCTACATGGGTTAGTGTATGATACTAACTCACCCATGATCGCTATTCTCACCTCATTAGTTCATTCTCTCATCTCTCTTCACTTGAGCTTCTTCTTCTTCACGAGAAAAGCTCACTAGCTTTCAAAATGGTTAGAAAATAAAATCTAAAGTGAGCCCATTTCCTACTTCATCATCCTCTACTAATTGCCATTTTGTTTAGGGTGTTTGCTTCACTAATTTCACAATTAGTTAAGAGATAGCATGAGCTTCAGTCTCCTCGACGTAGATCATCTTCGGCCTCGAAGACTTCGAGCAAGCTTGTTCATTTCTCCGGGAGAACCCTTTCTAGAGTTCGGGAGATCACAACTCACAGCGAAGGGACTACTACACGGAGCTTTTGAAGTGAAGGAACAGTCTACAAAGGTTGTATTCATCATTCACTTAGGTGTAATGGTAGATTACATGTTATTTTGTCTAATTACTCTAGCTTGATCCTAGCTTAGGATTGATTAGTACCTTAGATTTTTTAAATTTGGCATGGTAGTTGCTGTGAAAACCAGTAAGGTGCTAAGGAAGCCCAACAGTGGTATTAGATCCGGGCTAGAGTATTAGACAGTGTTTATTAGATTACGAAACCAAAACAACTCTGAAACATGAAACACCGAATACTAGGTTCTGTCAATTTTTAAATGACCTCAAAATTTTTTTTAAATAAGTGCAGAGTGTTGTATGGGATGAAACATGAACACCATGTAAATTTCAAGGGGTAAGCTCGGTTTTTGGCCAAGATCATGGGTAATTTAGTCGGCCATGAAGACTTGGTTTTGCTTGAAATTTGCAGGGTGTTCCTGAGACTGGGTTTTGGTGTTTCAGGTGTTGTTTGTTTATGCTAATTTTGCATGAGATGTAATCTTACACTATAAGCAATTCGGAGTGTTTTGTATTCGTAGTTTAACATTGTATTTGGGTTTTCAAACGTTATCTAGGTGAGGTTAAAAAGTTCGATCGAATGTTAAAAACCCATTTTTCTAAGTTTAGGGTATTCGGAAAATCATGCAAGTGATTCTATGGACCCACTAGAAGAATGAAACCCTAACTCGACATAATGACCATGGAAACGTTTTTGAACCTTAGGGTTTGGGGCAGTTCCGCGGTGCCATTAATGAGGGTTGGGTTTGCCCATCTACGGCTGGTCCATGGGTGCTGTGGCATGATTCTGGGTATTTTTGAACTGTGCTCAAGTGTTGAGCTTTCGGGGAATTGTGGGACTTTGATTATTCGATCGAAAATTTAACGTCGTCCGGATATTTGTGATGGGATACAATAATTGGAATCTATCTAGTTGCGTGCAAGTTTAACATTTCGGTTTTGGGTGAAATCGGGAATCTTGTTGAATTACCCGACTTCTTTTGAATAGTGTTTTCATAGTTGAGACCTAAATGTAAGATTTGCATTGTTAGTCATGAAATCCAGAATATGCGATATTCCAGGTTTATGATGTCTAAGGGCAATGCAGATTCCAATTGTTGTAGTTTTTCACTTTCTTTGCTACGACCGTAAGTGTAATATGTGGTGTATCGCCGGTTTTGTTGCTATACGTCAACGAAAATTTGGATACGCATATTTACTTATGTTGATGACATGTGATGTTATGTGTTGCTGGGATATGTTATATTGGATCGTCGTGTTTGAATAGCCGGGTTTTTTTTATGTGAGATGAGAGTTTTTTCATTTTCATTCATGTAAAAACTTGTATGTAATATTCTTTTATTGGGGCACTTCCGGGTTGAGGAAGATGTTACAGTTGATGTGTATTATTTATTTTTCCGCATTAGGATAGACCCAAGGAGGGGAGCACAAGTAACCGGGTTCTAGGGTCCAGTGGGAGACCATCTCGAGGAGTCGAGACCGGGTCACCTAACTCTAGAATTGGTAGGGTTGCTTGCCGCTCTCGTTGGGTTCTAGGGGTGTGGGATTGGCTATTCATCATGACCGTGGAATCTGTGTTTTATACAGGCTTAATATAAAACCCGGAAATCCTAGTATATCCAATATTTCATATGTTGTTTTCTGCTGCGATATCTGTGATGTGATCATTTGATATGTTGAGATAGATACTCTATATAGTATATGTGATATATTATATAAACGTTGCTTATGTTTTACACCCGCGCTAGCCCTGCCCCGCTCTGTCGTTAGTTACCTAACCTAACGGTGCATGACGGGACATCGAGGCGAATGCGGATGGCATAAGCGTATGTTGTATTTATCTGTGATGCTTAGGTAACTTAAAATGATGGGACTTCATTAATGAGATTAATGAAAGAAAATAAACCTGAAGATGTTGTGGAATCGAATTTTCAAAAACAGGTGGCTCTAGTTCTCGCTTTTCATAGCGGTATTTCTTGTAGAATATCCAGCACCTTATTTGATAAGGAAAGAGCCGAGATCCCTTCACCGGGTGTGACCTCTTTAGCAATAGCTGGCAGATGCTACAACCCTCGGTTCCATCTTTTTATTGCTTTTCTAGTTCTTGCTTTGCATAATGGTATTGTGAATATCATGCACCTTATTCGATAAGGAAAGAGCCGAGATCCCTTCACCGGGAGTGACCTTTTTAGAAAAACTAGCAAAAGCCTCAAAAACACTCCATTTAAAATCATTTGATTCTATAACGATATGAAGTTCATTACGCAAAAAGTTTTCTTAAAAACCTGTCGTAGCCCTTCGTTATTTCAGATAAGTACTTCATAGTATTCGTGCTACGTTTGATGGCCTGCGTCAAGGCGTAGCGTGCGGTAGCTATTTATGCTTATCTGCTATAGCATATGATGCGATTGAGTTAGGGTAGTCGTGCGACTATGTTGGCTTGCGTTAAGGGTCGTGCGGGTGGGTTTAATTCAATCATGAAATGTACGGGTTGAACTTGACTAGTGGACTATGGTTTGTTGGCCTGCGTCATGGTCATAGCCTGCTAGGGGCAAAATTATCGGGAATTTCAAGTGTTGAAATTTGCAATGAGATTGCATACCTTCTATGATATAGTTAGATCCCGATACCCACTGCGAGTAAGAGTTACTCCTGGAAGAGTTTTACACATTACAATTAGCCGATCAAGTAGGTGTCTAGAAAGGTGTCAACGGGGTTACGTCCCTGGGAAAACGAGATTTATTTTAATTAGGTCCGTGCGAAAGCACGGGGAACCTCCCTCAAAGTACCGGCACTAGCCTAGATGAAAGATTGGCGAACTTGTAAGGTGTAATTAATCACGGCTAGTCTTTCCTTTTAGGGTTTCAAGAAAGATTTGATAAAAACAGTGGGAGCCATCCTGATTAGATAAAATTATAACCAATCTGATCTTACAAGAGCATACGCTGAGTATTTTCTTCTCTCTCTCTCCAGGTAGCGACCATGTCACGCCATAATCAAGATAATAATATGGATATATTGACCGAACCCGTTTGTTATACTGTGCTGGGGAACGTTGGTCCCGCTCCAACTTATAATTGTTATAAGACCGAGCAGGAAATAAGGGATTACTAGGATTCCCGTGCCGCTCAAATGAAGAAAGTGCATGATGATACATCTTCTTCGGGTGTGTTCAATACCGAGAATTGTTTCTCAGTTTCCTTTACGTCCTGGGAATGAGATACCGGATCAGGATCCCACATATGTAATCTGTTACATGGGCTACAGATATGTAGAGTACTGAGAATGAGTGATATATCTCTATGTGTTAGAGAATGGTGCAATTGTTGCAGCCAAGTCTGTTGGCATTTATCACCCTGTATTACTAAATACATTGATTCTGAACGAATGTTATTAGATACCAAACCTGATATACAACATCATATCAGTTTCTTTATTTACTAAAGAAGGATATAATTTTGTATTGTTGGATAATGTTTTGAACATTTCATATATCAAGAGTTGATCGGTTCAGGCACATTATCTAAAAGTATATACGTTCTAAATCAAACTACAGTTCTCAACATACAGAACACACACAAGAGGAAGAGTTCAGAAATGAACGACTCCTTCTTGAGGCATTATAGACTAGGTCATATGAATGCGACCCGACTAGCTAAGTTATATTAAGATGCATATTTAAATCAGTTTGAATTTACATCTTGTGAAACTTTCCAGTCATGTCATAAAGATAAAATGACCATAGCTCCGTTTACTCGAAACAAAGAATGAGTTAGTGAACTTTTGGGATTGCTACATAATGATGTATGTGAGTCCCCTGTCTACACATGCCAGGACCGGTTCTTTGTACTTCATTACATTCACTGATGATCTTTCAAGATTCGAACATATGTTCCTGTTGAAACACAAGTCTAAAACTTCTGAGAAATTCAATGAATTTAAGTCAAAAGTAGAGAACCAAAACGGGTATAAGTATTATGTCCTTTGATGTGATCACGGAGGAGAATACTTGAGCACGGAATTCCTGGACTATTCTAAAGGAGAATGAGATTCTCTCTCAGCATTACTCCTCTGTATACACCACAGCACGTCAGGTGTATCGGGGCGGAGAAATTGCACTCTATTCAATATGGTACGCTCTATGATGAGTATTACTGAGTTGCCTATTTCCTTATGGGTTTATGCTCCTTATGAAGCAGCATACCCATTGAATTGGGTTCCAACCAAACCAAGTGCCTACCACTCCATATGTGTTATGGTATGGGAAGAGCCCATCTCTTAAGTAAGTTAAGATTTGGGGTTGTCCGGCCTATGTCAAAAGAAAAATCCGGACAAGCTCGAGGCAAGGTCAGCTCTGTGGAAGTTTGTTGGATATCCCAAGCATTCGCAAGGGAGTATCTTCTACCACACCGAGGAACAAAAGGTGTTTTATTTCTCCGCAAGCCACCTTTTTAGAAAAGGAATTTATTTTGGAAAGAAATTTATGGTCATGAGGTAGAACTGGAAGGAGTTCCAGCTATACAAATTACAGCTGACGATTTGGTAGAACCGGAGGATTCAATAGTTCCCGACGAACCTCAGCCTCTCCGCCGATCTGGTAGGGTTCCTCACCCACGTGAGAGATACTTCGGTTTTCTCTATAACAGTGGGAGCAAGGATTGCATCATGAGATGATGACCCAACTAGTTTCGAGCAGGCCATCAGGAGTGGGGACTCTGTGAGAATGGCTGAATGCTATGCGATCTGAGATGGAATCCATATACACCAACAAATTATGGACTTTGGTTGCTATATGTGAAGGGTTAAATCCCCATCAGAAACAAGTATATCTTGAGAAGATTACTTGCTGTAGATGGAAAAGTTGAGACTTTCAAAGCTATACTTATTGTAAAAAATTCTCGTCATGGACCAGTTATGGATAATGATGAAACCTTTTCTCCAGTGGCTATGCTTAAGTCCATCCAGATCCTACTTGCCATTGCTACATACCATGACTACGATATCTGGCGGTTGGGTGTCATGACTGCTTTCTAAATACTGATTTAGAAGAAAGCGTCTATAAGTGCACAGCCAGAGGGCTTCGTAGACAGTGGGAGCAGCGGGAACATGTGCAAGTTGCTTTACGGGTTAAAGAAGGCATCGCGGAGTTGGAACATCTGTTTTGATGTGGTAGTCAAAGAGTTTGACTTCATTAAAATGATAGATAAACCTTGTATATACAAAAAGGTAGTAGGGAGTATGGTGGTGATCCTCGTATTATACGTGGATGACATACTATTGATAGGAAAGGAGTTTCCTATGCTACACTCAGTCAATCTTCTCTTATCACATTGATTCTCCATATAGGATTAAGGTGATACCTCCTAAATCCCGGATTTTGGATCTATGGGATAGATCTAAGTGGATTTTAGGATTCTCACTACGTGTAATGAGATGGTATCAATCGATCCTGGGGAGAATCACTGGATAGCTACCTGGGTGGTAAGGTCGACTGAACATCAGTCGCAGGCATTATCTTTACCCTCAGTGGAGGGACGGTATGTTGGAAGAGTTCCAAGCTAGATACCATGACAAACTAGACGATAAAGGCTCGATACATCGCTACTAACGATACTACCAAAGAGGCAGTCTTGGTGTATATAAGTTCATGAGATGAACTTCGTTCATACCATTGTGTGACAATGGAGTTATGGCTTATGCCTAGGAACCCCCGTCCCATCAGTGACCCAGACATATTCTAAGGCAGTATCACCTGATCATGGAGATGGTTGATCTCCAGGGAGATCGAGGTTAGGAGAGCAGACTCAGAGGACAACGCGACGGATCCACTCACAAAGGCCTTTTCCCAGAGAGAGACTTTTGTAGGATGGTTAAGTATGAGATACTACAACCACCGCTATATGATGGCCCTAGTGCAAGTGGGAGATTGTTAGTTATATGTATGCCCTAGAGGCCATTACTGTACATGAGATGTACATTGTAGTGGATGCTTGGACATATATAGGAAGGACTTTCTTGCTCGACATGATAGTATGCTATCTGGTTACTCTTTATCTTAACATGTACACTAATTGTCTCAGTGTTACATGTTGGTATAGCCCTTAGGATGCGTACTTGACTACCTAGATTATAATGGAGATCATACTAGTAGGACAAAGGTAGTCTGTGAGTACATCCTTTAATGTCCCTAGTCGTGGGTGTATCGAGACGGGGTATCGATATACCAGAGTAGACTAGCGTATAGCTTCCCGACCCATGTAGATAGGCGATGGATGATCCCATATCCATTGGTGTTTGACATCAGAGATGATATAATTGTGCTCAGGGGAGACTAAGTACACTGGACGGACTCGCCGAGAACTCCCAGATGGTATTATACCTCACGTCAGATGGCAGTTCTTTGGTGACACTGGTACAGGTTAGTCTGTCGACCCGAGATCGTCATAGAGTCTTGTGTGATTCACACTGTGCTTTGATTTCCACCATACCACGGTCAAGAGATCGTACAAAAAGGTGGTTTTTGGGTACAGTCCCGAGTCACATGGAGGTAATGAGCCATAGGAGGGGATTCGTCTCTCCCGGTATAGGGAGTTGATGTTGCACTATGCTCGATTGGCTATAACAGGAAGTCCCTGGCCAGGGCTGTTTCAGAGATTTACTGGTAAGTGTTACCAGTAGTTTCTCGACCCGTTATGAGCTTCATATCGGCACGACTTATCGAGTTACTGGGGTCTGACATTTACCACCCCTAAACAAGATATACGACATATCAGATGAACAGACTGGACTGTACGGTAGTATTACTGATTGGATTCGCAGGAGTATGAGCAGGTTAGCTTGTTGATCTTCTGATCGCTCAATACCCGTGTGGCCGTTACGTTTAGCAGACCGCTTGCGGCTTTTGGGTGTTTGATATGATCATCACCTACTGCCGGTGTATTGACGAGTCTTTAGAGTCCTACATAAAGGTTTCCTGGTTCATACGAAATGGAGTAGGAGCACATATGTGATATGTGCGGGACCGAGATTGATGCGCCTATGTGATACCGCATTCTATTCTCGCGATTTGTGACATCGGTCGGTTATATGAGAAATAGCCGGATTATCGGATCAAGTGTTGATTCAATAAGTTGTTGCATTTGATATTAGTCGGTTATATGTGATATAGTAGGATTATTAAAGCAAGTGTTGATTTAATAATTTAATGTATAATTGTATATTAGATATACTAGATTACATTGACTAATATTAGCTCACTTATGATTTCTTTTCTCACTTATGTGCATTAGTATATATGTGATATATATTAATGTACAACTTTTGTGTCATGCTAGATGGCACATGTGACATGGGTGTATGAGACTTGCATCATGCTTAATAATGTGATGGGTTTATATTTATCTAAGTTAACCAAAATTAGTGGGATTAAGTCACATGGTTGAAGCTTGTAGAAACTTGTGGAACCATTGACCAAGTCCACTAAGTTTGTTTTACTTATAGATATTTATTAACCTAACCATTATTAACTAGCCATGGTTTATTCTCTACATGGGTTAGTGTATGACACTAACTCACCCATGGTTGCTATTCTCACCTCATTAGATCATTCTCTCATCTCTCTTCACTTGAGCTTCTTCTTCCTCATGAGAAAAGCTCACTAGCTTTCAAAATGGTGAGAAAATATGGTGAGAAAATAAAATCTAAAGTGAGCCCATTTCCTACTTCATCATCCTCTACTACTTTCCATTTAGTTTAGGGTGTTTGTTTCACTAATTTCACAATTAGTGAAGAGGTAGCATGATCTTGAGTCTCCTCGACGTAGATCATCTTCGGCCTCGAAGACTTCGAGCAAGCTTGTTAATTTCTCCGGGAAAACCCTTTCTAGAGTTCGGGAGATCAGAACTCACAGCGAAGGGACTACTACACAGAGCTTTTGAAGTGAAGGACCGGTCTACAAAAGTTGTATTCCTCATTCACTTAGGTGTAATGGTAGATTACATGTTATTTTGTCTAATTACTCTAGCTTGATCCTAGCTTAGGATTCATTAGAACCTTAGAATTTTTAAATTTGGCATGGTAGTTGCTGTGAAAACCCAGTAGGGTGCTAAAGAATCCCAACACATCGACCATCCATGTCATAAAAAAGGCAGTGCCGGCCTCCCCAAAAGCGGGAACCAAATCAAGTCACCTCCACGTAAAAAAGGATTCATCAATTTCATGCACATGACCCATATACGCAGTGTGCATTTATAGATGGGGGCACTTCTTTGGGGTCAAAAATCACACCCCGGTTGACCAAGTCAAAGTCAATGTAAACCCCAAGCCAAGTGGGCCCAAGCCCATGTCAAGTGGTCCCATGCCCGAGTCGAGCCCGAACATGAAGAGGTCGGCCTCCCCCCTGCCAAGAAGAATATTATGTAATAAATAAGTTTGATGTAATTTTCATGCATGAATAAATAAATAGGCAAAAAGCCAAATTTTTGTGAAGCCCATGGGTCATGTGCAAAAAGAAGAAAGCACATGAGACATGGGATGGGCAAAATGCCATTTTGTAAAGCCCAAGGGGATATGTGTAAATTTGTAAGCCTCTAAAGGCAACATGATGATGAAATGAAGACAATAATTCATTCCCCCTCAATAATTAGGGTTTCTGTGCCTCTTTCTCCTTCTTCTTGGTTCTAAAACTTCTTATCTTTTTTGAATTAAATCAAGAGTTTCACTTTTCCTTTTCCAAAAATAAACAGTTTTTCACCATCAAACCCTTGAAGGGGAACTGAGATCTTCCATCAGATCTCAAAAATGGGAGATTTTTAAATCTCACCCCCCTTTTTCCTTCAAGACCCAGCCAACAGAAGAGGACGAAAAAGGAGTGTAACATTTTGAAATATTTTAGATAACGAATTATTTTATTAATTTTATTTATTTAATTAAAATATTTATTTTATTGTGTTTGTAATAAAAAGGTCTTTTAAAAATGTGGTAGAATAAATTAGTAAAGAAATAGTTTGTTTTTACAATAAGAAGTGTCATGAAGGGGTTTTTGTGAAAAGTTTAATTCCTTGTGGAAATTGGATTTTGTATGAGGGTTTTTTTTTGAAAATGTGTTAGGTCATGGTTTAGACTAACTTAAACCTCACACACACCACAACTCAAGTTAAACCTAGTAACCCCACCTCCTACTTGCATGAAATGCACACCCCTTATTCATGGTGACACCTCCTCCTAATATCATCATTCATATCTTTATCATTTCTAAAGATTTCTTCAGCTGAAACATTAGGTTTAGAATAAGAATTAATTAGTACCTCTACTTCCCTTGAGAGCTAAAGAAGAAAAGTGAAGCTAAGTACTAAGGTTTATCACCACCACCATCAAGCTAGGATGGATTGAGCTTGTACATCTTGAAGGAAATTTTCAGCTGATCTTCTAGATAGGTATAATTTCCAAACCGTGTAGTTCTTTTAGTTTAGTACTGTTTTAGTGTAGATCTAAGAAATCGGAAATATCGTTTTTTGGTAAATATAGGCTCTGTGTAAAATCTGTTGTAGTTTAAATAATAATTAACATAACCAAACAATACCCCCATCTTGTTAATTTGACTTAGAATAACCTATAGGAAGACGGACCCGTTCCCTCGGATTTTGGTCGGCGACATTTGGCAAAAATCCGAGCTCGCCGGATTTCTTGGGTAGTTGGATATTGTGGCTTTTAGGGTAGCTCTATGTAGGTGTACAAGTATGGTTGGTATTGTTTATTTAAGTTATTTTAGCAGTATATGAAATCTGGAAGCTAATATCAGTTTTGGAGTTAAAATACTATATACGATACGGATATATCGTATCATGATTTCTGTTTTTACCCGTTACGACCAGAATAGGGATAGCTCAGATTAACTTAAGTTCAGTTAACTCACGATATCATCACGTAGCATGTTTAGTTTGTGCAGTATCATAAACTGGGATTTTGTGATATCTAGCTCATTGCAATTGAATCTGGAACCAATAGGTATAAGCACTAGAAAAACTAGCAAGACCAAAACTATACCGAGACCACTAGAGAACCTTTCACCAATCCCAAGCCCCTAGATCCCGACGAAGACCAGCGACATTCCCTATTTTTCCGAGCTCGCCGGCCCTCCCTAGGCTTTTGGTATTGGTTTTTCTCCTGTAGCTTTGTGTTGGTATTTTATAAGTTTCTGTATTGTTTGTTTTGTCTAAATATTTACACAGTAAAATCTGGGAATGTTTAGTAAAGGTTTTATCTAATTTCCGATGTTACGATACGGGTTTTGCGTATTTCATACTGCGACTGAAACATCGACGTTCATACGTAGAATTCAGTGGCATATTATTGTTTTTGGGTTAAGTATACGGTAAGTTCTAACCTATGGGTGCCTATCTCGTTGTTTTGGTTTTCAATATAATATTTACATCGATATGGTTTTAAATACGATTATAGGTGCCGTCGCGAGGATTTCCGAGACGGAGTTAGCGGATATAGCAGCGTGGATTTCAGAAATCTTATTAAGTCGTTGAGTAGATTTATATCTACGGGGGAAGTCGGTTGGATGGCGTATAGCACCCATGCAACCTTATAAATAGTATCGTGATATTTAGTTAGTTTAGTATATATTCAAGGTATTGGTATAGTATCGCATCTAGTATGTCCTTCAATTGCATATAGTTTCATGCATAGTTTTAATGATATATGTACATGACATTAGATCCATATGACATGGATATGGTTTGATGGACTTATACGAGGGATCATGCCGTACTTGAGACAATACATATATAGTGATACGATGAGGTATTATACGAGAAATTATATGTATTGGAAATGATGAGATTTGTATGGCGAATAACAGTCCGGTCTCCCTTTAGACTCGTAAAGTTAGATCATATTCCGTTTTAGGATGTAATACTTGTGTGAGCTATACTTTTTTAAAAACTACAATTCGTTTCTCTTTTAAATAATAAAATACAAAGATGCGATGCCCACATACAAAACGAATATCTATTTTAAACTAAGGCAGCTCCCTTATCTCACAACCAACGTTTCGTTCCCTTTTCAAAGATAATGGTATAGCTCATAACAAGTAATTACAGTCATCAGTTACGCTTAGATTTACTTTACATGTTCGCGTTATATTTATCAATGTTATACGTTTTCGTGATACGAACACTCTGATAGAACACTGCACAACAACCAATGAGTACTATGCTGCACAAGCACGTATACCTATGTTACACTACACCTTATTGGTACTGCCATGTTACTGTAGGACCGTTATGATATATTGCAAATGTAGATAACGATATGAGTAGGCTATTACACTTTTAGAACACTTGTACAAATACTAATGATTGCCATGCTGCACGAGCACAGACGCGTATGCTACACCCACATCATTAGTAGTGCCACGACACAATAGGATTGATATCATTATGACTATATGATTTACTTAAGCAGTCTTTCCTTATTTCCTGTTGTAAATTATGGATATCAGTACTATAGATGTTGTATTTGATTCTTATGGATTTTCTGGATATTTATTCATGATGATATATATCAGTGGTATGGGACGCTGTTATATATGTATATATATAATATATCATCAGAATTGTCTATAAAAGTATTCGCATTCTTTACTTGATATTTCTGGATATGATGAGTTGTAGTCCACCATGAGTTTTATGTTTTCTGAGTTTTTATTCCGAGCCGAGTGGGGTAGCTATACGGTTTTGGATGTGTGACTTATCCGTACTGAGTGGGGGAGCTATACAGCGGGATACATGGTGGACCTGGTTCGAGGCCGAGGGGAAGGATAGTCGCATTATAGGTGGGGAGCCTAACGAGGATACTCGATACCGGAAATAGAGATGAGCACGACAGATATCCAGGGGATACTGACCGGGGTTCGATTGGGCACGGCGGATATCCAGGGGATACCAACCGGGGCCAGGTATATCGGGTGGCGATCATCTGTTGAGATGGTGTCGACGATATCTGCATTTACGTGTCGATGCTGGACACGAGAGATTTCTGATTTCGATGTCAATGCTGGACATCCATATATATTGATATGATTGTTATCATGAGCTACACAGTAAGATTTCATTTATTGGATTCGACTAGGACTGATCCAGGGGACAGTACCTATATATAGATATTCTACTTGGGGTTGCATGACAGTTAGTGTTGCATTATGATACATACACATATCATGTTATATTAGTACAGATTATGGTAGTACTATACTTATGACCTAGGTATCGTCGTGCACTTCGATTTCTACCTTTAAATGTACTTTTATTCACTGAGTTGGCAACTCATCCCCGTTGTGCCATGGTTTCTTGCAGGTTTTATTGCTTGGATTATCAGCGGCTTGGGTACGCATTCTTTTCGGTGATTGATTGGTAAGTGGGTAATTACTGTATCGTACTCACTCTTGATTTTTCACATATTATTGTATCTAGTGGAAACTCCATCAACTTAAAAATGGTATATTGTGGGCTTAGAAGCGAGACTTAGAAATTGTGAGGTCGCACTCTTTAGAGTCGACTTCTGCTATAGATTGTTGGTTGCTCCGTCGTTTGAACGTGGAGGCTAGCTCCTGTTAGGATGCTATTTTATTATTAGGTGGTATCGGGTTATACAAAAATGCAAAGGAGTTGATGTCAAATTTCAAAACGTCATAGATGCTTTTCAAACATACTTAGTTAAATTTAAATGTTATCTTAAACTGATTTCATCGTATGACTATTTTAAACCTCACCTCCAATATTTTCAAAAGGGTTTAGATTCCGGGTTTTGGCTTACTTGAACCGCGTCGACGTCTTTAGATGTCACGTGATTTAAGTGCCGGTCACGTGTCACATTTGGGTCGTGACAAGGAGACCCATCTCCAAAAATCCCACCTTGGAAAGATCCAAGGCTTAGAAGAAGATCCAAGGCTAAAGGTGTTGGATATATATATGCCCTAGAGGCCATTATATGATAGTGGACGTATCTATACATGTATATATATGTTCAGTATGCATTCTTGCTCGACATGATAGTATGCTATCTGGTTCTTGTTTATCTGACATGTTGATTTGATCATGCTTTTATTCATTCATACATGCTGATAAAGCCCTGAGGATATCGGCTTGACTACTCTGATTATGATAGAGATCATACTAGTGGGACATCTGTAGTCTATAAGCATATCCGGGAAAGTCCCTAGTCGTAGGTATATCGAGACGGGGCATTGATATACCAGAGTAGACTAGCGTATATGAAACTAGACCCATACGATGGGCGATGAATGTTCCCACATTCATCGATGTTTGACATCAAGATCATATACGGGTGCTCAGTGGTGACTGGGTACACTGGACGGACTCACCAAGAACTCCTATATGGAATTATATCTATCGTCGGATAGCAATTCTCAGGTGACACTGGTACAGGTTAGTCTGTAGACCCGAGATCGTCATAGAGTCTTGTGTGCTCTCCCACTGTACTTTGATTGCTACCCTACCACGGCTCTACTGAGTCGTGCAAACAGGTGGCCGTTGGGTACAGTCCCGAGACACACGAAGGCAATGAGCGATAGGAGGGGTTTCGTCTCTCCCGGTATTGGGAGTTGATGTTGTGCTGTGCCCGACTGGTTATATCAGTAAGTCCCTGGTCAGGGCTGCTGAGATTTGCTGATAAGTGTTATCAGTAGTTTCTCGATCTGCTGTAGACCATTAACCAGCACGACTTATTGAGTTATTAGGGTCGACCTGACCATCCCTAGGCTCAATATGCAGCATATCTGACGAAGAGACCAGACTGTACGGTAGTGTTGCCGGTTGGCTCGACGGGAGTTGTAGCAGGTTCGCTTGTTTTCTTCTTATCGCTCAATACCCGGGTGGCCGTTACGTTTAGCTGACCGCGTGCGGCTTGGGGGTGTTTGATATGATCATCACCCTCTGCCGGCGTATTGACGAGTCTTAGAGTCCGACACAGGAGTTACCTAGTCAAGGCGAAACGTTGTGGTGCGCGTATGCGATATGCGCATGGACCCGATTGAAATTCGCGTATAGGATACCGAACATTGATCGGGCTGCTTGCTTTTGGTAGGGTCATATGTGATATGGCCGGATTGATAAATCAAGTGTTGATTTATCATTTAACCATTAGTTTTCTCACTTAAAACCTTTCTTGAATATGATAGATGTATGCATGCATGTATGTGTTTCTTTCTTTCTAGTTTCATGCACATATGGATGTGCATACATACTTACATACATATCTATCATGGTTGATTACACATGGAAATGGTGGCAATATAAGACTCACACCATGGATAAATCTATGGATTATTATTTGATTTTAGGTTTAAAACAAAATAGAAAAAGGCAAGGATAATTCTTCACTTGCTTCTACATTCTTCTTTAACCTAACCATTCTCACCTACCCTTAACCTTGGATTAACCTTTCCTTACATGTTTTAAACCCTAATCAAATAACAACAAAAAGATCTAACCATGGTTTGTAGTGAGAAGAAATAAAATATATATAGATATATTTCATTTCGTTTCAATGGTTATCATATTACTCTTGTTAAAAAGAAAGCCTCCATCTTCTTCCTCCTTCACCATTTGCTCTCTAGTTTCTTCTAGTGAGTAAAATACACATAAAGAAAGGTTTTTGAAGTGAGAATCTTAACCACAACATCATTCTACACAAGTTTAACCAACTTGTTTAGAGTGTTCTCTTCGATTCTCGAAGTTGCGAGCTTGGACGGGGAACTCCGGGTGGATCGTCGTGGACGTGAGAGGACTTCAAGAGGACCTTCTTCCAACACCCAAGAGACCAAGGAGTCCAGCAAAAGGGAGCTACAAAGGTTGTACTCTCAAAACCTTAATTTTATTAGCTTTAAGTTTTGTAACCCTAATTTTCTAGGATCGATTCCTTTGCATGCTTGTTTAGCACCATCAAAATCCAAACTTTGAGACATGTGATGCTTCAAAACTCATTATAGGGTGCTAGACAAACCTTTCATTGGTATCAGAGCCGACCTAGAACATTAGGCGACGCTTTTACGAAGTAAAAATCCCGATCGGACAAAAATACGCCTTTTTTTAGTCCCTCTCTGGACAAATTTTAAAATCTGACCTTTTTCAGAATTAAAAATACTTAAAAAATACAGCAGGGAAAACTAAGAAATATGGTGAAATTCGATACCATGAACAATTCAAATGGCCGCAGAACCGCGGCAATTCCTTGCTTAGGCCGCGGCTCCGCGGTCGTACAGTGGTATCATTGCATGAAAATTACACTATAATTCTTATGTCTGCTTGTACAGTGTTTTAGGTATGTTTAATCTGAATATAGTACTGTATTTTCTGGAGATGGTTTTGGACGCGTAGATTGGATCGGAATTTTCATTTCGTTGTTTATCCGGGTAAATTAGAAAGTATTGAAGTGTTTGAACGAATGTCATTTGCTCACTATTCACGGGGTTTAAATACTTTGGAGATATGTGCAAGTCTTTTTGTGGTGGACCCTCTAGAAGACAACAAACCTTAACTCGATTATGTGACCGTCTTGAACTGCCCTTTGAACCTTAGGGTTTGGGGCAGTACGGCGTGCCACATGTGAGGCGTTGGCTTGACCCTTCTACGGCTGGACCGCTACTGCTGTGTCACACTTCGGATTTTTGAACCCTGCTCATGTGTTGAGCTTTAGTGAATCTTGGGTACTTGATCGTTCGTTCGAAAACTTTAATACTGTCTGTTTATCTGGAATGTGATACAATATGTGGAATTCATATAGTTTAGGCATGAAATACGAAATATGTGATATTTCGCATTTATGATGTCTAAAGAGAATGTGGATTCCAAATATTGTAGTTTTACACTTTCTTTTCTGTGACCGTAAGTGTAGTATGTACGATATCGCCGGTTTCGTTGCTATACATCAACGACAATTGGGGTATGCATACTTACTTACATTGATAATATGAGATATTATGTGTTGCTGATATATGATGTGGAGGATTGTTGCGATTGAATAGCCGGGGTTTTTTTTATGTGAGATGAGAGTTTTATATTTTCATTCATGTAAATTCAAATGTAATGTAATATTCTTTTATTTGGGGCACTTCCGGGTTGAGGTTGTGTCACCAGTGTTGTATATTATTTACTTTTCCGCATTAGCATGGACCCAAGGAGGGGAGCACAGGTGACCGGGTTCTGGGGTTCAGTGGGAGACCATCTCGAGGAGTCGAGACCGGGTCTCCTAAACTCCAGAATTGGTAGGGTCACTTGCCGCTCTCGTAGGGGTCCAGGGTGTGGGCTTGGCTATTCATCACGACTGTAGAATCCGTATTTTCTATTCTTGCTAAATACTAAATACGGACGTCCTAGTATATCCCACTTTATATCTATGTTTCTGCTGCCTTTGTTCTGTGATATCTGAGACGAATGACATATTATATATATGATATACAGTATACGTTGCTTATGTTTTACACCCGCGCTAGTCCCGTCCCGGTATGCCGTTAGTTAAGTAACCTAACGGTGCATAACAGAACATTGCGGCGAATGCGGATGGCATAAGTGTACGTGTTATTTTCGTTTCTTTTCTGTGATTGGCTTAAGCACTTAAATGATGGGATTACATTAATGTGATTAATGTAAAGAAAATAAACCTAAAAAGATGTTGTAGAATCGGATTTGAAAACCACTCAGCTATTTATGAAAAAGCTATATTTCAAAACTGCGGAGCTTAAGCCACTCCTTTTGAAAACCATTTGATTCTACAACGATATCAAGTTCAAAGCGTTAAAGATTTTCTTAAAAATCATTCGCAACCCTCTGTCATTTTAGGAAGTAGAGTACTTAGTATTCGTGCTACGTTTGTTGACTATAGTTAAGGCGTAGTGTACGGTAGCTAAGTGATGTCTTCCTACATTGCATATGATGCAGATTAATTAAGACATTCTTATGACTTTGTTGACCATAGTTAAGGGTTATATGAGTGGGTCTAATTAATCAAGAAATGACGGGTAGAACTTGACTGGTACTTATGATTTGTTGACCTTAGTTAAGGTCATAAGTACTAGGGGTAAAAACAACATCGGGAATTTCAATAGTTGAAATTTACAATGAGATTGCATACCTTCCATGTGATGGTTGGATCCCGATCCCACTGTGGGCAATAGTTGCTCCTAGGAGAGTTTTACAGTTTACAATTAGCTAACTCATTAGGTGTCTAGAAAGGTGTTAACGGGGCTCCGCCTCTGGGAAAACGAGGTTTACTCTAATTAGGTCCGTGCGAAAGCACGGGGAACCTCCCTCAAGTACCGACACTGGCCTGGCTGAACGGTTAGCGAAGTTGTAGACTGTAATTAATCCTGGCTAGTTTTTCCTTTTAAGGTTTGAAAGAAAAACTCGATAAAAGCAGTGGGAAACATCGATTAGACAAGATAATAATAACCAATCTGATCTATGCAAGAGCTTTCGCTGAGTGTATTCTTTTCTCTCTCTTAATGGCAGATTCTCATGACTGGACTCAAGCTTTTACTAGATAAAAACAAACTGAATGGGACCAATTATAAAGACTGGCTGAGGAATCTGAAAATCGCCTTGACTTATGATAAAGTATCATATGTCCTCACGGCTTCAGCCCCGCCCGTCCCAGGTCCAAAATCTTCAGTTGCGGACATTGAAGTCCGCAAGACATGGGACGCTGACTGTGCCACGGCCAAATGCCTCGCGCTTGCATCGATGGACAACACACATCAGAAGCAGCACGAGGACATGGACATTCACAGTATATTGCTTCATACAAAGGAGTTGTATGGAGAGCAATCCCGCGTATTACGATACGAAGCATCAAAGAAATTGTTTCAGATGCGAATGGCCCCTGGCACACCAGTAGGAGACCATGTTCTGAAGATGATAGCTCTTATAGAAGAGCTTGAGGACCTTGGATGGACGATGGACAATGAACAATATATAGATATTATTCTGCAGTCCCTTCCCTCCACCTTTGCTCAATTCATAGTGAACTTCAACATGCATGGCATGGAGAAGGAACTCCCTGAACTCCTTAATATGTTAAGGAGTGCAGAGAGCACTATGAAGTCAGCAAGAACTCCCGTTATGACTATTGGACAATCATCTTCTTCTCGCCCGAAAGCTAAAGCCAAGGGAAAGAAAAAGAAGAAGCCCACCAATCCTAAAGGTGGAGTTAAAAAGGTGAAGGGAAAGGGAAAGTCCAAGGCTGGAGACTCGGGGAAGGGCGAATGTTTTCATTGCCACAAGACAGGACATTGGAAGCGCAATTGCACGGAGTACTTAAGTCTCAAGAAGAAGCATGGTGATGCTTCTGCTTCAGGTGCGTTTGTGACAGAAAACTGTTGTTCAATAAACTCTGCTTCCTGGGTATTGGATACCGGTTCAGGTTCTCACATTTACAATTCTATGCAGGGGCTGAGAAATAGCAAGGTTTTGAAGACAGGTGACCATACTCTCCGCGTTGGAAATGGTTCCAATGTACATACAGCCGCAGTGGGAGGGTATCACTTGGGGTTTCCATCTGGATGTATTTTGGTTTTGAATCCATGTTATTTTGTACCAAGTATGCTATGTAATATAATATCCGTTTCTTTGTTGGACAATGAAGGATATAATTTTGTATTGCAGAACAATGTTATGAACATTCACCCGAATCAAATGTTGGTTGGGTATGGTACGCTTAATAATAGAATATATGTCCTAAATCAATACACAGTTTTCAGTATACAACACACTAATAAAAGAAAACTTTCAGAATTAAATGAAGCTTTTCTTTGGTACTGTAGACTTGGTCATATTAACGAGACAAGACTAAACAAGTTACACAGAGATGGATTTTTAAACTCTTTTGAATATAAATCTTATGCGACTTGCCAGTCTTGTATCAAGGGTGAAATGACCAAAACTCCGTTTACCGGACACGGAGAAAGAGCTATTCAGCTCCTAGGCCTCATACATAGTGATGTATGTGGGCCAATGTCTACACAGGCTAGAGGTGGTTTTTCATACTTCATTATATTCACTGACGATTTCTCAAGATTCGGTCATGTATTTTTATTAAAGCACAAGTCCGAAGCTTTCGAGAAATTCAATGAATATAAACAAGAAGTAGAAAAACAAACCGGCTTGAGTATCAAAATGCTTCGATCAGATCGAGGTGGTGAGTATCTCAGTACAGAATTTGCAAACATCCTAAAAGAGAATGGGATTCTCTCTCAGCTCACTCCTCCTTACACACCACAGCACAACGGTGTGTCAGAACGACGGAATAGGACCCTATTAGATATGGTCCGGTCCATGATGAGTGACGCTGAGTTACCAGTCTCGTTTTGGGGGCATGCATTGGAGACTGCAGCGTTTCTGCTAAACAGGGTTCCAACCAAAGCCGTGACTACCACGCCATATGAGATATGGCATGGGAAGAGACCATCTCTTAAGACAATTAAGATTTGGGGTTGCCCGGCCTATGTTAAAAAGCAGAATCCGGACAAACTCGAAACACGGTCAGTCATGTGTAACTTTGTAGGATATCCAAAGAACTCTTATGGATACCTATTCTACCATAAAGAAGAACAAAAGGTGTTTGTTTCTTAGTATGCCACATTCTTGGAAAAAGAGTTTTTCACAGATAAAGATAATGGCAAGGTGGTGGATCTAGAAGAGGTTCTGGAGACACAAACTACAAATGACAGTTTGGTTGAACCGCCTGTTACAACAGAAACTGAAGAACCTCGGCCATTCCGTAGGTCTGGTAGGACTTCTCGCCCACCGGAGAGGTACTATGGTTTCCTCATTGATGGTGACAGAGAAGACTGTATCATGGATGATGATGATCCTACCAGTTTTCAGCAAGCTATCACGAGTAGAGACTCTGTGAAGTGGCTGGATGCCATGAGATCCGAAATGGAGTCTATGTACACCAACAAAATATGGACTTTGGACGTTGTACCCCCCGGGGTAAAACCTGTGGGGTGCAAATGGATCTTTAAAAGAAAGATTGGTGTACATGGGCAGGTGGAGACCTATAAGGCAAGACTTATGGCGAAGGGTTTTTGTCAAAGACCAGGTTTGGACTATGACGAGACTTTTTCTCCCGTAGCCATGCTTAAATCCATTCGGATCCTACTTGCTATTGCTGCTCACTACGACTATGAAATCTGGCAGATGGATGTTAAAACTGCATTTCTAAATGGAAATTTAGAAGAATGTGTTTATATGGATCAGCCAGAGGGCTTCATTGACAGTGGGAGCAGCGCGAAAGCATGTAAATTGCTTAAATCCATATATGGGTTAAAGCAGGCATCACGGAGTTGGAACATCTATTTCGATGATGTCATCAAAGAGTTTGATTTCATCAAAAATCCAGATGAACCTTGTGTTTATAAGAAGGCTGTAGGGAGTGTTGTCACATTCCTCGTATTGTACGTGGACGACATTCTTCTGATAGGAAATGATATTCCTATGCTACAGTCGGTCAAATCTTTCTTATCACTGAGGTTCTCCATGAAGGACCTGGGTGATGCCACATACATTCTGGGCATAAGGATCTATAGGGATAGATCCAAAAGGTTATTGGGATTATCCCAAACCAGGTACATTGACACCATCCTAAAAAGGTTTAGTATGGAAGACTCCAAGCGGGGTGCCTTACCCGCTTGCCATGGGGTCATTCTCTCCAAGGATTCTTGTCCAAAGACCGATGAAGAGAGAGCTCGCATGAGTATTATACCCTATGCTTCGGCAGTAGGATCTATAATGTATGCGATGTTATGTACACGCCCAGATGTAGCTTATGCACTTAGTGTTGTAAGCAGGTATCAATCTAACCCAGGGGAGAATCACTGGACAGCTGTGAAGAACATTCTTAAGTACTTGCGAAGGACTAAAGAATTGTTCTTGGTGTATGGTAATGGAAATCTCCAAATGGAGGCCTTTACCGATTCGAGCTTCCAGAGCGATAAGGACGACAGCAAATCTATCTCTGGGTTTGTATTTACCCTCAATGGAGGGGCGGTAAGTTGGAAGAGTTCCAAACAAGATACCGTTGCAGACTCTACGATGGAAGCTGAGTACATTGCTGCAAATGATGCTGCCAAGGAAGCCGTCTGGATGAAGAAGTTCGTCTCGGAGCTAGGAGTAGTTCCAACCATTATTGATCCAATACCTTTGTATTGTGATAATAATGGGGCTATGGCGTTAGCCAAGGAGCCCAGATCCCATCAGCGGTCCAGACACATCCTGAGGCGTTTTCATTTGATCCGGGAGATTGTAGATCGCCGCGAGATCAAGATTAGGAGAGTAGACACAAAGAATAACGCCGCAGATCCATTCACCAAGGCCCTCCCTCAGCCGCAGCATGAGCGACTTTTTGAGATGTTGGGTATGAGATACGCCAATAACTGGCCTTAGTGCAAGTAGGAGATTGTTGGATATATGTATGCCCTAGAGGCCATTATATGATAGTGGATGTATCTATATATGTATATATATGTTCAGTATGCATTCTTGCTCGACATGATAGTATGCTATCTGGTTCTTCTTTATCTGACATGTTGATTTGATCATGCTTTTATTCATTCATACATGCTGATAAAGCCCTGAGGATATAAGCTTGACTGCTCTGATTATGATAGAGATCATACTAGTGGGACATCTGTAGTCTATAAGCATATCCTGGAAAGTCCCTAGTCGTAGGTATATCGAGATGGGGAATTGATATACCAGAGTAGACTAGCGTATATGATACTAGACCCATACGATGGGCGATGAATGTTCCCACATTCATCGATGTTTGACATCAAGATCATATGCGGGTGCTTAGTGGTGACTGGGTACACTGGACGGACTCACCGAGAACTCCTATATGGAATTATATCTATCGTCGGATAGCAGTTCTCATGTGACACTGGTACAGGTTAGTCTGTAGACCCGAGATCGTCATAGAGTCTTGTGTGCTCTCCTACTGTACTTTGATTGCTACCCTACCACGGCTCTACTGAGTCGTGCAAACAGGTGGCCGTTCGGTACAGTCCCGAGACACACGAAGGCAATGAGCGATAGGAGGGGTTTCATCTCTCTCGGTATTGGGAGTTGAAGCTGTGCTGTGCCGGACTGGTTATATCTGTAAGTCCCTAGCCAGGGCTGCTGAGATTTGCTGATAAGTGTTATCAGTAGTTTCTCGATCTGCTGTAGACCATTCACCAGCATGACTTATTGAGTTATTAGGGTCGACCTGACCATCCCTAGGCTCAATATGCAGCATATCTGACGAAGAGACCAGACTGTACGGTAGTGTTGCCGGTTGGCTCGACGGGAGTTGTAGCAGGTTCGCTTGTTTTCTTCTGATCGCTCAATACCCGGGTGGCCGTTACGTTTAGCTGACCGCTTGCGGCTTGGGGGTGTTTGATATGATCATCACCCTCTGCCGGCGTATTGACGAGTCTTAGAGTCCCACACAGGAGTTACCTAGTCCAGGCGAAACTTTGTGGTGCGCGTATGCGATATGCGCATGGACCCGATTAAAATTCGCGTATAGGATACCGAACATTGATCGGGCGGCTTGCTTTTGGTAGGGTCATATGTGATATGGCCGGATTGATAAATCAAGTGTTGATTTATCATTTAACCATTAGTTTTCTCACTTAAAACCTTTCTTGAATATGATAGATGTATGCATGCATGTATGTGTTTCTTTCTTTCTAGTTTCTTGCACATATGGATGTGCATACATACTTACATACATATCTATCATGGTTGATTACACATGGAAATGGTGGCAATATAAGACTCACACCATGGATAAATCTATGGATTATTATTTGATTTTAGGTTTAAAACAAAATAGAAAAGGGAAAGGATAATTCTTCACTTGCTTCTACATTCTTCTTTAACCTAACCATTCTCACCTACCCTTAACCTTGGATTAACCTTTCCTTACATGTTTTAAACCCTAATCAAATAACAACAAAAAGATTTAACCATGGTTTGTAGTGAGAAGAAATAAAATATATATAGATATATTTCATTTCTTTTCAATGGTTATCATATTACTCTTGTTAAAAAGAAAGCCTCCATCTTCTTCCTCCTTCACCATTTGCTCTCTAGTTTCTTCTAGTGAGTAAAATTCACATATAGAAAGGTTTTTGAAGTGAGAATCTTAACCACAACATCATTCTACACAAGTTTAGCCAACTTGTTTAGAATGTTCTCTTCGATTCTCGAAGTTGCGAGCTTGGACGGGAAACTCCGGGTGGATTGTCGTGGCGTGAGAGGACTTCAAGAGGACCTTCTTCCAACACCCAAGAGACCAAGGAGTCCAGCAAAAGGGAGCTACAATGGTTGTAGTCTCAAAACCTTAATTTTATTAGCTTTAAGTTTTGTAACACTAATTTTCTAGGATCGATTCCTTTGCATGCTTGTTTAGCACCATCAAAATCTAAACTTTGAGACATGTGATGCTTCAAAACTCATTATAGGATGCTAGACAAACCTTTCAAAAGGGAGGAAGAAAGGGGTCCCCATTGATCATCCCCAAAGATTTCTAGGAGTTTACTCCATTCAAGATCTGTTGGAGTTTAACTCCATAAATCAAACCCTTTAGATATATATATATGTTGGAGTTCAACTCCATTCAAAATTTGTCGGAGTTTAACTCCAGAAATAAAAAACCCCATTTCGTAGTTTAACTCCTATTTCCGGGGTGTTTATCACAGAAAACTGCATTTTAATACCACTCATTCATTATCTGTTTTGTTATATATCGGTACTATTAACCTGTGTCTGCTCAGTAAATACAGATTACAGGTATCCGTGACAAAATACTGGAAACACACTCAATATCCTGGATATAACGTTTGTAAGCCGACACTGCAACCGGAACTACAAACCGATCTATATTCAAAGAGTTATTTTGCAACAAATAATGTGTACACAATTTTGGTCCAACACATAGCAAGTGTGCACTAGCTCTTTTATGACTTGGGCCTAGGTGGTGGCTGCCATGGCACATGGTGGGCATACATGGGGGACAAGAATGTTAAATGCAAAAAGATGTGATGTGATATAAAGCTACATGTTTCCCTCCAATCTACTGAGTATAACCCAGGCTATTACAAAGAAATCAAGCAGCACCAGTGAACTTGTCGAGAGAACATAACATCACACAACAAACACGAGCCCAATTGCTCATGCTTGGACCGGCGACATCCCTATAAAACCCAGCCCCACCGGTCTCCCTAGCTCCAACTGTCCCTATCTTTCTTCTGTCCATCCCCTGCAGTCACATCATCTTATTTTTATTACTTCTTTAATTTTATTTTGAACCTATAAATACAGATCAGTGAGCAAGGAAAGAGAGGATATACTTTTGAGCCAATACTTCATACACTTTTGTTTTCTTTTTCTTTTTGGTTTTAGTTCTTGTACATAACTTGTTCACCTTGAGCTCTTTGCCTTCCCTCGATCTTTCAACCTCTTCATTGAGCTTGCAAGTTTATGTTTTAGTTATTGAACTCAAGATTTGTATCAACACTTGGACATAATAAAACTTTCACTTTTGGGTTCTTAGTATTTCTCTTGCTTTATTCACTTGCTATTCAACTCTTTCCATTTACTTACTTGCTCTTTCATTCCTTGCCATTTACTTACTTGCAATGTTGTTCTATTCTTCTCCTTTATCATTTCATTTGCTCTTTCTTTTTGTTGTTTTTATAATTTGTGAATATTGGTGTTATTAGGAAAAATAATGGCTGTATAAGTTAAGGTTTTCCTCTCTCATTTCCTTTGCCTGATATTTTCCAATTGAACTCTGCACAAACCTTACGAAAGAGCTCCGTTAGGCACCCTACCCTACGAAGGTATCGGTGCCCCCTAACCATGACCGGTTGCATTCGGTTTGGCCGAAAGCGAAATTCAAGAGGCAAGAACGGACGGACAAGGGTCAATAAGCCGGATTTTACTAATACCGTGCTTAAGCACCCTAATCCACGTTGTTGCCGATTGCTCTAACCTCAATGGTCAAGCTTGGCTCAAAAGATTGAGTACGGAATCCACTAACTTACACTAACATATCTATTCCTAACAACTTATACCTTTGCATATATACACTTAGTTTAGAAACAAACAATTCATACCCTCACATTAACTCGTGATAACAAGAACGCAAAACGCACCTTATCCCTGCGGACGACCCATACTCATCGCGGCTAGCTACCAAGCGAAACCGTACTGATTGCGGTAATTAAAAATCTTTCAACCAAATGGCGCCGTTGCCGAGGAGACTGTAACGTTTTTGTTCTTGTTATTTCGGGTTAATCTTGTTTATATCACTAACACCATTCTAAAAACAAACTAAAAAATCAAAAAATTTCAAAAAACCAAAAAAAATTAACTTTCCTAACCTTTTTGCTCTCTGGATATTTGACCTGCAAGCACTCTAGAACTAAACAGAGAAGTTAAACAATACCAATGAGACACTAGTATAGCCCCAATTCATCAAAGAGCCCGGCGACTTCCCTCCATTTTCCGGCGCCGCCGGCCCAAGCATCTCCTTTTGCTCCCAAATTTTTCTCGGTGCTCTAATGTTCTATTTTTTTCCCAATTTTATTGTTTGATTTTTATAATTTTGTGTGTGCAGGAGTTTAGGCATTCATATCGTTTTTTCGCACTAAAAATCCGTTTTTCCGGTATTTGTAGATTTTGACGGATTTGCGAACTGCGATCGTGTGGAGCAAAGTGTACATTCAAAGCTAAGGTGATTGTGAAGTATAGTGTTAAAAATCCGGGTAGCTTGATCCGCGCAAGCGAACTTTCTAAGCTATTCGGAGTTAATTCTAACGAGGGTTTCTTAACCCAAAAACCTATCGGTATATATTTCTAACACCTTTTTTTCTCAAAATCCGACGCATCCAATATACTATCTTTGCAGGATTCTTTGCATGTTTGCTGTCAAACGTTAAAATTGACTAACCCGTATTTATTGCAGTGTTGTGCATAAACTTAAAAAACGGTTGTTTGATTCTTTGAATAACTTTTTCATTGATTTGCGCATTGCATTCATTAATACGGACATAAGGGTAAGCGAACCCCACAACATACGGTAAAGGATTTTATCACCTTTTCGGTGGCCCATAAATCACGAAATTGATCATAACGTTTACCCGCACAAATTTTAAAAGAAACTAAACTTTAAGCCTTTAAGGACTTCGCGCTCATTATGAGAAGTTAACTGTGTTTAGAATACCGCTTACCGGTATATCGTTCATGGGGTGTCTAGGAAAGTGTTCACGGCAAAACCGCCAAAAGAGAAAGGGTTATCTAATTAAGGACCTTCGCGAAAGCATTGAAAAATGACCCCTTATCTCTACACTTACCTGGCCTCGTGATCAGTATATCTTGAGCCCGTTTCTCGAAACAATTTTAATTCAACAATCAAGTTCTTAAGCAAGTCTAGTTGACCTAGGTGAACCCTAGACCGATTAGGTGTGTGGTATTGTGTCGTGATTATTCTTTTTGGCGTATATTTCATACTAGGCAGGGGGAATCTGTAGTACGCCTGACAAGCGACGCGTATTCTCATCTTAATGGGGTGACGAAAAACACCCTACAGTGCATACTTATCGAGACCCCGACGAGGGGCGGTGGCCGGTCTCACAAGCCATTAATGTCAGTTAATCACCTAAGATAGTATACGGGTGCTCATTGGGTTATGAGTACACTGGACGGACTCGTCGGGAACATGCTGGTTGGTATTATAGTTATTATCAGATACTAGTTCCCGGGTGACATGAGTACAGTTTAGTCTATCGACCTGAGATCATCATTTGTCTCGTGTGAGTTCCCACTGTGCTTTGATTACTACCCTACCACGGCTCCAAGGAGTCGCGCAAACAAGTTTTAGTTGGGTACAGTCCCAAGCCACATAGAGGAAGTGAGCGGATCGTCGGGGATTCATCTCCCCCGGTATTGGGGGTTGATGTCGCGCTGTGCACGGGTGGCCATCACCAGAAATCCTCGGCCGAGGTGGATGAGAATTACTGATTTGGATCAGTAGTTTCTCAGTGGGTGATAGGCTTCATACCGACACGAAATGTCGCGTTATTAGGGGTCTGACTTTATCCACCCCCCTAGACTCGATATGCGATACTCTTAGACGAATAGATCAGACTGTATGGAGATTGTCACGGACAGGCTCGGTAGGGGTTCGGATGAGTTTGCTCGTCGGCCTTCCTTTTGCTCAATACTTGGTAGCCGTTACGTACAGCTAGTGCCACTGACGTGCTTGTGGTTAAACCCACTGCCAGCGTATTGACGAGTCTTTAGAGTCCCATACAGAGGGTTTCCCTGGTTCTGGCGAAATGATGTAGCTATATTGGATACGTGCAGGGTTCCGATTGATTGACTGTACTATGTACCTAGACTTTTAATCGGACAATTGATAATACTAGCCAGCTCGGGTTTGAGCCGGGTTATTAAATCCGGTATTGATTTAATAATTTACGTATATGTATTTCGATACGTATATTCTAGTATTATGTTCTTTGTGTTATTCTATCTCTTTGGGTATTGATATTTCGGTACGAATACAGGTATGTATATACAGTAAAATGTAATCCGTATTTTTTACAGATGACATTCTAGAAGGTGGATACCTCATTTTTGGGTTTGACCATTTATTTTTAAATGGATAAATGAGGTGGCAAAGATTTGATGTGAGTATGGTGAGGACCATGCTTGCATAGTATGCACAAATGAATTCTTAATTCATTTGTGCATACTATTCAAGTATGGGCACATTTTAAAAAGAAAAGAAATGTTTTTACAAAACCATTTTTCATGTTAGATTTTTCCTCACTAAAAAACATTTGTTCATTATTGAAAAATAGAAGAGAGATAGTTCATTCTAGATAGCTCTCTTCTCCTCACCATTTGCGTCACTCCTCTTGAGTTTCTTGAGCTCCCTCCACCATCATCTTCCTCCTCCTCTCAACCCTCTCATGTGTTGAGAATCATGAGAGGAGGTCAGATGAGATAGATAAACACTTAGTTCACTTACTACATCCTAGGCATACTAGTCCAGCATCCTAGAATCTCTAGTTGCTTCAGTTGAATTCATTATATGGAGCTAGAGCCATGACTACATCCCTCAGGTGGATCATCTTCGACGGAGGAAGACCGGCGGCCAAGTTCGTTCGAGCATGCCTCAAGGAGCTTAGGAAGGTGATGGATGACCTAAAGACTTGGTTCTTTTGGTATAATCGTTCTAACCTTGCAAGTTAGACTCTTTATTAGTTCATAGTAAAGGTTTACGGTTTAGATCTTGGGCGGATTTTGTTTGCGCCAAAATTTTTAAATGCCAGTTTTTGTTCCGCATCGGCCACGGTAGATGGCCAAGGCGCCGGAGAAACCCAGCATGGTATCAGAGCCATCCATAAACCAATACTAGCTAGTTTGCACAATGTTAGAATATCGATCGACCAATTTCTCCGATCAAAATTCTATGTTGCCTTTCTTGCTGTCGATTTTCAAACTTGATCAAAAAATCTTTCTGGATATCTTAAAAATACGTGCAGGCAATTCTATGGCACCTCAAGAAATTTGGGCACGTGATCCCACCAAATGGCCGCAGAACCTCAGCATTTCATGTACATTTGCCGCGGTTCCGCGGCGGATTTGTGGTCGTTGCGCTCCAAATTTCTTCTGTCACTTTCTGACATGGAAAATTGATTTTTAGGAGGTTTAGTTTTGGCCCAGATTTGTTTGAGTGCTAGTTTGCATTTGCGGCCAATTAAGGAAAAATTTAGTCGATCGAAATTTTAAGTGTGTGCTTATCAGTACATGTAATGATATCGGCGATCATGAATATTAATGAGCAGTATAACCCGACTAGTTGCTATATGTTCAACTACACGGGTTTGCGAACTTAATATTCACATTGATATTCTGTGTTGTGCTGATTTTGTGGTTGGATTGTCGTAGTCGATAGCCAGTGGTTCAATGATAGTTGTACAGTTCAGATTCATTTGTATATTTGTTATTGCGGGGCGAGCGTTCGATATGTGGACAGCCGTCTCTACCAGATTGTATACTCTTTTATTGGGGCACGACCGGGTTGAGGTCGATGTCACCATTGTATATACTTCTCTTTTCTGTACTAAGATTACCCCACGGTGGAGTGCATGAATAGCCAGGTTCTAGAGGGCAACAAGCCCGCATCTCATAGTGTTGAGACGGAAGGGGCTTCACTCTAGAATTGGCGGGCTATTCGTCGCACTCGTAGGGGGTATAGATGACCCACGGAGGGGCGCTCAAGTTACCGGATTCCGTGAAGTGCTGGGTGGCCCATTCACTTTGTTGATTGGGGTAGCCTCACTTCTGGGATTGGCGGTTAACTTTCCACGCTCGTAGGGTCCAGGGTTTTCATTGCATGGGCTATCCATACGACCGGGAACGTCGAGTCTCATTTGCGGCTCAAATGAAATCCGAGGCTCCAAGATTATCCACCATTCTGTGTTACTTGCTGAGATTCTGTGATGCTTCATATATTATGTCTGGGACAAATGTTATATATATTTATATATACTAGTAGATGTTGTATATGTTTTGCATCCGCTTTAGTCCAGCCCCCGCTCTGCCGTTAGTTAAGTAACCTAATGGTGCATGATGGGGCCCTGTGGCGAATACGGATGGCATATATGTACATTTTATTTTCGTTCTTTTTCTGTGGTGTGATATGGATTAATTTATGGGACTGCATTAATTCTGATTAATGCAAGGAAAAAAAAACCAATATGATGTTGTTGGAACCAAATTTTCAAAAACTGTTATTTTAGGACACTTTCTTTTGCTTTGCACAGTGGTATTCGGTTATGAATATCCAGCACCTCATTCAACGAGGCAAAAGACGAGATCCCTTTATCAGGAGTAACCTCTTGAGCAAAAGTTTGCGTTAGTGTAATAACTTCACTATAGTCGATTCTTTTGCTTTGCATCGTGGTATTCAGTTTGGAATATCCTGCACCTTATTCGATGAGGAAAGAGCCGAGATCTCTTCACAGGGAATGACCTCTTTAGCAAAAGTTTATATCGCTATATATTTGTAAAACCACTCGGGTTCCTTTAATGATATCAAGTTCATTACGTTAAAGGGTTTTCGCAAAAAACCCAGCCGTAGCCCTCCGTCATTTCTTATAAGTGTTACTTAGTATTCGTGCTGCGTGTTTTGACCTAGTCAAAATGTAGTGTTCGTTAGCTGAGTGGTGCTTGTTTGTTGCAGGTGTTGAGATTATTTAAGACAACCACATAACCATTTTGACCTAGTCAAGGGTATATAAGGGTCGGTCTAAATTAATCTTGGATAATGACGGGTTGAACTTGACTAGCGGTTTATGATATGTTGACCTAGTCAAGATCATAAATCGTTAGGGGAAAAAACCACATCGGGAGTTTCAAATATGCAGTAAACTTGCCTGGCATGCGCATACCTTCTTGAGTGTTGTGACTTGAATGGCAACCATCAAGTTATCATATGATGATAGTTGGATCCCGATTCCCACTGATGAGTAGGTGTTACTCCTCGGGTGATTTTAGATGATCTCGACTAATTCTCCTTTTAGGATTTGAAGGAGAATTTGAGGAAACAGTGGAAGCCATCCTGATTAGATAAAGTGATTAATCAATCTAATCTAGGTTAGAGTGCATGCTGAGTGTTTCTTTCTCTCTCTTTAGCAGCGACCATGACCCGACCCTAAACTAAAACTCATGAACCATGTTAACCGAACCTTCTTATAACACTTTGGCTTTTGGATTGCCATTTAGTCGCATATATCATTGCCACTACTATATTCCTTTTGCATTTCTCCAGAACATTCTGTATCACTACGAAGATCCACATTTCTTGGATATTCCATCGTATAGTTACATACGAAGTCGTAGGAACTTGTTCCAGTTCAAGGATGGATTCTGATTCTGGAGAAATTGAATAGGATTATTCAGTTGTCTTTTCTCTTTACCTTCTCTCAGGTTGCGAGAGCTCCTGGTATTATGAGAGTACACCTATTACGCTTATTGGATATTCTTCTTCTAAACCATAGAATGGTGCCGAAGGGTAGGGAATGAAGAAAACCGATTAGTCTAAGTGTGGTGTATAGAAGGTAATAAGTAAAGACATATAAAGGGATTAGAGTGAGGGCAAAGGAAATTGCGACTACTATCATTCATGACGAAACCAAGTATACCCTTGTCACTCCTACTTCCCCTTTGTATTTCTCCAGAACACCTCGTATCACTACGAAAATCCATATTTATTGGATATGCCATCGTATAGTTACATACGAACTCGAAGAAACTTGTTTCTGATCGAGGATGGATTCTGGTTCTGGAGAAATAGAATAAGGATTATTCAGTTGTCTTTTCTCTTTACCTTCTCTCAGGTTGCGAGGGCTTATGGTATTAGGAGAGTACACCTATTACGCTTATTGGATAATCTTCTTCCAAATCTTATGCTGGTGCTGAAAGATAGGGAAGGAAGAAAACCAATTAGCCCAAGTGAGGTGTACAGAAGGTAATAAGTAAAGACATATAAAGGGATTGGAGTGAGGGAAAGATAGTATACGGTTACTGTCATGAATCTGGATAGTGGAAGAGACATTACTAGGAATACCCGGATACCCTTACGAAACATTTTCATGTTTCGGTTTTACTGTGCAATGTTAATTGAAATCTGTTTTCCCAATTAGATTCTGACTCCAGGGTATGTATTTACCTGACTTGATTCTCACATCTGTATGGCTTTATAGATGCTGAGTGTGAGTAAGACATTTGGAATTGGGTGATTGTATCCTCAACATATCAGAATTCTTTGTAATTGGTGATATTTGAGTAAATCACCTGGGTTTTGCCAACGGCAAATATTTGGTTTTGAATATCCGTTGTTATGCACCAATTTCAAACTGATATATCTGTACGTTTATTTTATAATATGAGATATAACTTTTTGAAATTATGTCTATGACATTTACCTATATTAGTTGATGGTTAAGTAAGGTACATTCAACAACGGTGTAATTCTTTTTAACCATAGCACAGTTTTCAACCTACAACGCACATGGTTTGAGTTATTAAACTCAGAGGACTTATACAAAGTATTGCATGTTGTCCAGTGTCCATTAGGGCAAAGGGGTTGGTACTCATACTATATTCTGTTTACTTTTGACTTCTTTAGTTTTGGACAAGTATTTCGTTGAAATACAAAGTCCAAATTTTGAAAAGTTATAGGTATAAGAATAAAGTAGAGAACCATATGTTGCAAAGTATCAGGATTCTTCAAGGTGATCGAAGATGTAAATACTTGTGCTAGGTATTCTGTTGTAAGTAATAGTTTTGAGAACTTGCTTCTCTTTCAGGTTACTCATACGTGGGTGCATTCCTTGATGAGTAATGCTGCTTGGCATCCTTCCATTTTATTGATATGCACTGGAAACGGCTATATGTATTTTGAATCTGGTTCCAATTAAATTAGTGTCTTTGTTTCTATGGTATATAGAATGGCTTCATATCTTAAAAATGTTAAGGTATATGGAGTTGTCCGATTTATGCTTAAAACCAGAATCTGGATAAACTCAAGGCACATTTCAGTAATGGCAGTTTGTGAGTTATCTTGGGTTTTGACGAGGGTTAACATTCTACTATCAGGAAGATCAATAATTATATTGTTCTTGACTCGCCACTAGTTTTAGTAAAATGGATTCTTTTCAGAAAACATTAGTGGGAGTATGGTAGAACTAGAAGATATTCTAGAACCACAAACGATTACTGAAAATTTTGTAGAACCTAAAAATTCAATTGTATTCGACAATCCATTAGTCACTCCGCATATTTGGTGGGTAACCTCAGGCAACCGAGAGGCACTTCGGTCTCTTCAAAGACGATGACAGGGAGGTTTTTTATTACCCAAACTTGACACTACTGCTGTTCTAGACTATGGGATTTGGCAGGAAGATGAGTATAACGTTGTTCTAAACTAGTTTTAGAAGTCCACGTGTATATGAATCTTCCAGAAGGTTGTTGTAGTCAGTGGGAGTAGCAGAAGCATAGTGGGAAAGTAGATTATGTCTATTTATAGACTAAAGCAAGTATAGCGGAGATAGATCGTCTAGTTTTGATGTAACAGTCATAAAGTTTGACTTCATCAGAACAATAGATGGACCTGGTAAGAAGGTAATAGAGAGTGATGTCCTAGTATTTAGACAACATGATCTTTATAGGAAGTGATATTCCTATACTACGATCGGTTATACTGTAATTGTCACAAGGAGTTTCTCCACATAGGATCTGGATAAAATATCAGGGATTCTAGTAACTAGATCTATAGTTTTAGATCAAGATTTGGGAAGTGTCCCAATTTGGGCACTTGACAGTATTCTAAAGTGTTTTAGAATGGACGACTCCTGGCGTGGTGGTGTACCCACAAGTGATGGAGTCACCCTCTCTAAAGAGATGTCTTTTAGACTGATGAGGAGAGGGATTTGCATAATTGGCATATCATTTGCTTAGACAATTGAGTCAATCATGAAATGTCAAGTACCAAACTAGATATTAATTTTGCACTAGCTGTAATAAACATATATTAATCCAATTCTGGAGAAACGTTGGGACGCAGTTATGACCATAAGTGGATGTTCTTGGTATATGGTAACGAAAGCCTCCTTCAGGATGTGGTTATCATTTTAGGATTCCAAGGTGACCTGGATGACAGAGTGGCTGTCAGAGTTATAGTTTTCACTCTTTTGATAGACAGTATGTTGGACAGGTGGTCAGAGGAAGGCATAACATAGGATACTGATTAAATTCAGTAGATGATACGGTCTAAGAAGTTTGTTGGATTTAGAGTACATTTGTGAACTGGGTCCCATCAAATATCCAGACAAATTCTAAGACAGGTATCGCTCATTTCGGGAGTTAGTATTTCTCCGCGAAGTTGAGATATAGAAAAATAAAGAAAGAAACATTGGAGCGGATCCACTCACTGAGGCTATTTCTCGAACGCAATAGTTTTACAAACGGGCTTTTTGAGACCGATTAGTAGAGAAGTTGGGTGTTTGGTATCACACGAGCTGTGAGTATGCGACACCGCAATAATTAGCCTTAAGTGCAAGTGGGAGATTGTTGGATATAGTGCACTCAAGTTAATTATTGAATCGCAGGCACACGATTGTGATGATTGAGGGAGGACCTATACGGGTAGAACAGTCTTACTCGAGATGATAGTAAGCTATATGGTTTGTCTTTATCAGCATGTACATGCTTTATGTGGCATTACAGATCACTATTACATGTTGATAGAGCCCATAGGAATCTTGCTTGACTACCAGTATTATGATGGCGATCATATAAGTGGGAGCTGCTAGTTAAATGTATGCCCTAGAGGCCATTATTATACATATGATGTATATTATAGTAGATGCTTGGACATATAGAGAGAGGACTTTCTTGCTCGGCATGATAGTATACTATCTGGTTGCTCTTTGTCTTAACATGTAGACTTGTATAGTGATACTATCTTGATCTCACATGTTGATAAAGCCCTTAGGATGTGTACTTGACTACAAGGACTATGATGAAGATTAAACTAGTGGGGCCAGGGTAGTCCACAAGTACATCCTTTAATAATTCCTAGTCGAGGGTGTATCGAGACAGGGCATCGATATTCTAGAGTAGACTAGCCTATACGCTTCTTGACCCATATGATGGGCGATGGATGATCCCACATCCATTGGTGTTTGACATCAAAGATGGTATACGGGTGCTCATTGGAGACTGGGTACATTGAACGGACTCGCCGAGAACTCCTACTTGGTATTATACCTATCGTCAGATAGCAGTTCTCTGGTGACACTGGTACAGGTTAGTCTGTAGACCCGAGATCGTCATAGAGTCTTGTGTGATTCCCACTGTGCTTTGATTTCCACCTTACCACGTTCAGGAGAACATGCAAAACGGTGGTTTTTGGGTACAATCCCGAGTCACATGGAGGCAATGATGTTAGTTATATGTATGCCCTAGAGACCATTACAGTACATGCGATGTATATTGTAGTGGATGCTTGGACATATATAGGAAGGACTTTCTTGCTCGACATGATAGTATGCTATCTGGTTGCTCTTTATCTTAACATGTACACTTATTGTCTCTCTATTACATGTTGATAAAGACCTTAAGATAAGTACTTGACTACCAGAACTATGATGCAGGTCATACTAATGGGGACAGTGTAGTCGATAAGTACATCCTTCAAATGTTCCTAGTCATGGGAGTATCGAGACAGGGCATCGATACTCCAGAGTAGACTAGCGTATACGCTTCTCGACCTATGTGATGGGCGATGGATGATCCCATATCCATTGGTGTTTGACATCAGAGATGGTATATGGGTGCTCAGTGGAGACTGGGTACACTGGACGAAGTCGCCGAGAACTCTTATATGGTATTACACCTATCGTCGGATAGCAGTTGTATAGTGACACTGGTACAGGTTAGTCTGTAGACCCGAGATCGTCATAGAGTCTTGTGATTTCTACTGTGCTTTGATTTTCACTATACCACGGTCAAGAGATCGTGCAAAAAGGTGGTTTTTGGGTACAATCCCGAGACACATGGAGGCAATGAGCGATAGGAGGGGTTTCGTCTCTCCTGGTATTGGGAGTTGATGTTGCGCTATGCTCGATTGGCCATAACAGGAAATCCCTGGCCAGGGTTGCTGAGATTTACTGGTAAGTGTTATCAGTAGTTTATCGAACCGTTATGGACCTTGCATCGGCATGACTTATCAGGCTATTGGGGTCTGACGTTATACCACCCCCAGGCTATGATATGAGACATATCCGACGAAGAGACCGGACTGTACGATAGTGTTACTGATTGGATTCGTAGGAGTATGAGTAGGCTTGCTTGTTGTTCTTCTGATCGCTCAATACCCGGATGGCCGTTACGTTTAGCAGACCACTTGCGGCTTGTGGGTGTTTGATATGATCATCACTTACTGCCGGCGTATTGACGAGTCTTTAGAGTCCTACACAGAGGTTTCCTGGCTCAAGCGAAACGGAGTTAGAGCACATATGTGATATGTGCGGGACCGAGATTAATGCGTGTATATGATACCGCATTCCATTCTCGTGATATATGATATCGGTCGGTTATATATGATATAGCCAGGTTATCGGATCAAGAGTTGATTCATATGATATTAGTCGGTTGTATATGATATAGCCGGATTATTAAATCAAGAGTTGATTTAATAATTTAATGTATAATTATATAGTTGATATATTATATTACATTAACTAATATTAGCTCACTTAAGTAATTCTTTTTCTTACATATGATACACTTTACATATATGTGATATATGTATTGTTTTCTTTTGACACATAAATATATATGTGATATATATTCATGTGTCATGCTAGGTTACATATGCAACAAGGGTATATGAGACTTATACCATGCTAGGGTTTATGTTTGGGTTTTATTTATCATTAAGTAATTCACAAAACATTTGGAATTAGTCATGGATAAGCTTGTAGAACCTTATGAATACATTGACTTATTCAACTTGTTTGTCTAGCTTAAGATATTTGTTAACCCAACCCTTAACCTTAGACTATGGTTTATTCTCTACATGAGTTAGCCATGACACTAACACTCACCATGGTTGCATATCTAACCTCACTTGATTATTCTTTCATCACTTGCTTCATCTTCTTCTTCCAAAAGAAAAGAGTTTTCCAGGGTTTGAAAGGTGATGAAAAATTGTGAGAAAATTAAATCTAAAGTGAGTCCACTTCCCACTTCATCATCCTCTAATATTAGCCATTTAGTTTAGGGTGTTTGCTTCACTAATCTCACCATTAGTGAAGAGATATCTTGGGTTAGTGTCTCCTCGACGTAGATCATCTTCGGCCTCGAAGACTTGGATGCAAGCTTGTTCGTTTCTTCATAGGAGCCTCTCTAGAGTCCGGAGTTTGTGATCGTAGCGAAGGGACTACTACACAGAGCTATTGAAGTGAAGGACCGGTCTACAAAGGTTGTATTCCTTTTTAACTTTAGATGTAAAGTGTTTACATCATATTTCGTCGGGTTTTCTAGTAGCAATTCTAAAGTTAGGGTTTACTAGAACGGCAAATTTTTAAAATTGACATGGACGATGCCACCCGAAAACTTGCTGCCGTGCTAGGCAACCCAACAGTGGTATCAGAGCCATGCTAGAAAATTAGACGATGTTTGCTAGGATTACAAAACCGAAACTACTCTGAAACACCCGATACGAAAACTTGGTTTCTTTCGATTTTAAAAAGTCTTCAAAAAAATTTTTAAACAACTGCAGAATGTTGTATGAGATATAACATGAACACTGTGAAAATTTGAGGGGATTTTGTGCAAATTTAGCCGACCACATCATGCTAAAATCCGGCCTGCTCGGTTTTCGAGTGGAGTCTGGGCTTTAAATTTTCAGTGTATTACAGTCTCTGGGTTTTGGAGTTTCAGGTGTTGTTTGTTTTTGCTAAATTTTCATGTGATGTTAACTTAAAGCAAAAGCAATTCAGAGTGTTTTGTAATTGTAATTCTAACATGTATTCGGGTTATTTAGACGATGTTAAAAAGTTCGAACGGATATCAATGACCCAATTTTTCCCCGCCGGAAATTTTTCAGAAGTTGGATTTTTTCGGAGTTTAAAATTTTCAGTAAAACCTACAAGCGATTCTGTAGACCCTCTAGTAAAACGAAACCCTAACTCGATTATGTGACCGTCATGTTAGTTATATGTATGCCTTAGAGGCCATTACTGTACATACGATGTATATTGTAGGGGATGCTTGGACATATATAGGGAGGACTTTCTTTCTCGACATGATAGTATGCTATCTGGTTACTCTTTATCTTAACATATACTCTAATTATCTCTATGTTACATGTTGATAAAACCCTTAGGATGAGTACTTGACTACCAGGACTATAATGCAGATCATACTAGTGGGGACAGAGTAGTCGTTAAGTACATCCTTCAAATGTTCCTAGTCGTGGGAGTACCGAGACAGGGCATCGATACTCCAGAGTAGACTAGCGTATGCGCTTCTTGACCCATATGATGGGCGATGGATGATCCCATATCCATTGGTGTTTGACATCAGAGAAGGTATACGGGTTCTCAGTGGAGACTGGGTACACTGGACGGACTCGCCGGGAACTCCCAGATGGTATTATACCTCACGTTAGATGGCTGTTCTCCTGTGACACTGGTAAGTCTGTAAACCCGAGATCGTCATAGAGTCTTGTGTGATTACCACTGTGCTTTGATTTCTACCTTACCACGTCCAAGAGGGCATTCAAAACGGTGGCTTTTGGGTACAGTCCCGAATCACATGAAGGCAATGAGCGATAGGAGCGGATTCGTCTCTCCCGGTATAAGGAGTTGATGTTGTGCTGTGATCGATTGGCTATAACTGGAAGTCCCTGACCAGGGCTGATATAAAGTACTACTGGTAAGTGTTATCAGTAGGTTCTAGACCTGTTATGAGCCTCACATCGACACGACTTATTGGTTACTGTGGTCTGACGTATACCAGCACTAGACTAGATATGCAACATATCAGACGAAACCGGACTGTACGGCAGTGTTACTTATTGGATTCATAGGAGAATGTACAAGCTTGCTTGTTGATCTTCTGATCGATCAATACCTGGGTGGCTGTTACGTTTAGCTGACCGCTTGCAGCTTGTGGGTGTTTGATATGATCATCACCTGCTACTGCCGTATTGACGATTCTTTAGAGTCCTACACAGAGATTTTTTGACTCAAGAAAAACGGAGTAGGAGCACATATGTGATATGTGCAGGACCGAGAATAATATGATATAAGATACCGTATTCTATTCTTGCGATATTTGATATCAGCCGGGTCATCGGATCAAGTGTTGATTCGATGAATCGGTACATTTTATATTAGTCGGTTATATTCGATATAACCGAATTGTCGGATCAAGTGTTGATTTGATAATTTAATGTATAATTATATATGTGATATATTACATTACATTATCTAATATAAGCTTGCTTTATTGATTCATTTTCTTACCGGATAATACAGTAATATATATGCGATATATGTTAATTGTATTATTTTCTTTTGTTACAAAAATATATTATATATGTGATATATAATATTGTAACATGTTATGATTACAAATGCAACATGATTAGTGGAGATTAAACATGGTTAGGGTTTGATTTGGGTTAATCTTTTCTAGAAGCTTCTAGAAGCTTTTGTTTTGTTTCTTGTAAAGATATTATGTGTTGATATTTTTGGAGATATTTTCCTAACCCAACCCACACCCTTTACCCTAGTTAAATCTCTACAATGGTTAAGTCTTTCTTGACTTAACCATGGTTACAATTGTAATGATAATAACAATTCATTATTCATTACAAAAGGAATTCTTCTTCTTCTTCTTCCTTGAGCTCTTGAAAAGCTTTCTAGGTTTTTCTTTTGTGATGGATTAGTGTGAAATTATGAAAACAAAAGAGAGCTAAATTTCTACTTCATCATTCTCATCTATTCTAACCACTTAGATTAGGGTGTTCTCTTCTCTAATACTTAATTAGAGAAGAGAGAGCTTGAGTTAAAGATTCTTTAAGGTAGATCATCATCGAATAGGAAGACTTCAAGCAAGCATGGATCATTCGGGTTGTGGAGCCTCTCTTGAGTCCGGGAGATCATGGATTGCGGCGAAGGGACTAGTACTCGGAGCTTATGAAGTGAAGGAGCGGACTACAAAGGTTGTAATCCCTCTCTCTTAGATGTAAAGATGTTTATTTGCATGTTTAACCCAAATTTTCTAGCAAAGATCCTCGCTTTGGGTTGTTCGGCACGTCTAAATTTTAAATCGGGCATGGTTGATGCCTTATAGACCCTTGTGACTGTGCCTAGTAACCCTACAGTGGTATCAGAGCCTAGCTAGACCATTAGGCGACGTGTAGGCGATGTTAAAAGTCCGATCGAACTCCGAAACATCGTTTTGACCCCCTCTTTGGAAATTTTTTTAAAAAGTTGGTTTTTTCCGTATTAAAAATACTCAGAAAATTAAGCAGGTGATTCTATGGATAACTGTAAAATATGAGCCCCTAACTCCCTCAAGTCGCCGCGGAACCGCGGCAGGAACAAGCTTTGCGCGGCGGTTCCGCAGCCATACTTGGGAGTTAGGGAGTCGTATTTGTAGGGTTTATCCGTAGGTATTAGTATATACTTCTGGGAATTTTTAATATTACTCAAGTGTTGAGTGTTCTGGAGATTCTTTGTATTCGTTGATTCGATCGGAAAGTTTAATTTCGTTTAGTTTTCCGGATAATTTAGAACGTGTTAAAATGTTCGAACGAATATCAATAACTCACTTTTTCCCGACATGAAAAACTTTCAAGTGTTGTTTTTTTCTTGAGTTTAAAACTTTCGAAAAAACAAGCAAGCATATCTGTGGACCTCTAGAAGAATGTAACCTTAACTTGATTATGTGACCGTCAAAACTGTCACTGAACCCTAGGGTTTGAGGTAGTATAGCATTGCCACATGTGAGGCGTTAGTTTGACCTTTCTACGGCTGGTTCATTGGGGCTGTGTCATACTCTGGGGTTTTTGAACTTCGCTCAAGTGTTAAGCTATTTGGGAAATCTTGCGTATTTGATTATTCGATCGGAAAGTTTAACTTTTTCTATTTATCTGGAATGTGATACAATATGTGGAATTCATATAGTTAGGCATGAAATGCGAAATATGTGATATTTCAGATTTATGATATCTAAAGTGATTGTGGATTCCAAATGTTGTAGTTTACACTTTCTTTTCTGTGACCGTAAGCATAGTATGTGGTGTATTGCCGGCTTCGTTGCTATACATCAACGACAATCTGGATACGCATACTTGCTTACGTTGATGATATGAGATATTATGTCTTGCTGTGATATGTTGTATTGGATCGTCGTGTTTTGAATAGCCGGGGGTTTTATGTGAGATGAAGGTTTTTATTTTCATTCATGTAAAATTCAATTGTATGTAATATTCTTTTATTGGGGCACTTCCGGGTTGAGGTTGTTGTCACCATTGTATATTATTTACTTTTCCGCATTATGTAGACCCAGGAAGGGGAGCACAAGTAACCGGGTTCTAGGGTCCAGTGGGAGGCCATCTCGAGGAGTCGAGACCGGGTATCCTAACCCTGGAATTGGCAGTGTTACTTGCCGCTCTCGTAGGGGTCTAGGGATGTGGGTTTGGCTATTCATCGCGACCGTGGAATCCGTATTTTATACATGCTCGAAATAAAACACGGACGTCCTAGTATATCCAATGTTTCATATGTTATCTTCTGCTGCAATATTCTGTGATGAAATCATATTACTGCCTTAGACGAATGCTTATACTATATATATATATATATGTTGATATATAAATATTACTGCTTTCATTTCTTCTGTGATACTTAGAAAGCATTAATTGATGGGATTTTATTAATGATATTAATAAAAGAAAAGAAACCTAAAAGTTGTTGTAGAATCAAAATTTTATAAAAAGGGTAGCTAAGTTTTGCTTTGCATAGCGGTATATATGATATACCCTGCACCTTATTCAATGAGGAAAGAGCCGAGATCCCTTCACGGGGAGTGACCTCTTTAGCAAAACTGGCAGATGCTACAAACTCACGGTTTAGTTTTTGACAGCTTAAATAGTTCTTACTTTGCATAGTGGTATATATGATATACCCTACACCTTATTCGATGGGGAAAGAGCCGAGAACCCTTCACCGGGAGTGACCTCTTTAGCGAAACCAGAAAAGCCTCAAAAACACTCCTTTTCAAAATCACTTGTTTCTACAACGATATCAAGTTCATTACGCTCATGGTTTTCTGAAAAACCTGCGAAGCCCTCCGTCATTTTAGATAAAGACTATTTAGTATTCGTGCCGCGTTTGTTGGCCTTTGTCAAGGCGTAGTGTGCGGTAGCTGACTAGTACTTATCTGTTTAAGCATGTGATGCGATTGGATCAGGGTAGTCGTACGACCTTGTTGGCCTTTGTCAAGGGTCGTGCGGGTAGGTTTATTTCAATCAAGAAATGACGGGTTGAACTTGACTAGCTTCCTATGGTTTGTTGGCCTTTGTCAAGGTCATAGGGGGTTAAGGGTAAAAGTATTATCGAGAATTTCAAGTGTTGAAATTTGCAATGAGATTGCATACCTATTATGAGATAGTTGGATCCCGATACCCACTGCGAGTAAAAGTTACTCCTGGGAGAGTTTTACACATTACAATTAGGCGATCAAGTAGGTGTCTAGAAAGGTGTCAACGGGGTTACGCCCCTGGGAAAACGAGGTTTATTTTAATTAAGCCCGTGCGATAGCACGGGAAACCTCCCTTAAAGTACCGGCACTGGCCTGGCTGAAAGATTGGCGAACTTGTAGTGTGTAATTAATCCCGGCTAGTCTTTCCTTTTAGGGTTTGAAGGAAGATTTGACTAAAACAGTGGGAGACATCCTGATTAGATATATTAATAACCAATCTAATCTTGCAAGAGCATACGCTGAGTGTTTTCTTCTCTCTCTCTCCAGGTTGCACCCATGCCACTCCTTAATAAAGATAATAATACGGATGTGTTGACCGAACCCGCTTGTTATACTGCGCTAGGGAATGTTGGTCCCGCTCCAACTTATAATTGTTATAAGACCGAGTAGGAAATGGGGATTACCAGAATTCCCATGCCGCCCAAACGAAGAAAGTACATGATGCTGCATCTTCTTCGGGTGTGTTCATTACCGAGAACTATTTCTCAGTATCCTTTACGTCCTGGGTATGAGATACCGGATCAAGATCCCACATATGTAATATGTTACATGGGCTACAGATAGGTAGAGAACTAAGAACGGGTGATAAGTTTTAAGAGTTGGAAATGGTGCAAGTGTTGCAGCCAAGTATGTTGGCAGTTATCACCCTGTATTACCAAATACATGGATTCTGAACGAATGTTATTAGATACCGAACCTGATATACAACATCATATCAGTCTCTTTATTAGTAGAAGGATATAATTTTGTATTTTTAGATAATCTTTTGAACATTTCCTATATCAAGTGTTGATCGGTTCTGGCACGTTATCTAAAAGTATAGACGTTCTAAATCAAACCACAGTTCTTAACGTACAGAACACACACAAGAGGAAGAGTTCAGAAATGAACGAATCCTTCTTGAGGCATTGTAGACTAGGTCATATCAATGCGACCCGACTAGCTAAAGTTACATAAAGATGCATATTTAAATCAGTTTGAATTTACATCTTGTGAAACTTGCCGGTCATGTCACAAAGATAAAATGACCATAGCTTCGTTTATTGGAAACAGAGAAAGAGTTACTGAACTCTTGGGATTGATACATGCTGATGTATGAAAATCCCCTGTCTACATATGCCAGGACCGGTTCTTTGTACTTCATTACATTCACTGATGATTTCTCTAGATTCAGACATATGTTCCTGTTGAAACACAAGTCTGAAGCTTTTGAGATATTCACAGAATATAAGTTAGAAGTAGAGAACCAAAAACGGGTAAAAGTATTATGTCCCTTGATGAGATCAAGGAGGAGAATACTTGAGCACGGAATTCCTGGACTATTCTAAAGGAGAATGATATTCTCTCTCAGCATTACTCCTCCGAATACACTACAGCACTTCGGTGTATCGGGGCGGAGCAATTGCACCCTATATGATATGGTGTGCTCTATGATGAGTACTACTGAGTTGCCTATTTTCTTTTGGGGTTATGCAATTGAGAAGTTGCATACCTATTGAATAGGGTTCCAATCAAATCAGGTGCCTACCACTTCATATATGATATGGTATGGGAAGAGCCCATCTCTTAATGATGTTAAGATTTAGGGTTGTCCGGCCTATGTCAAAAGCAAAATCCGGACAAACTCGAGGTAAGGTCAGTTCTGTGGAAGTTTGTTGGATATCCTAAGCATTCGCAAGGGAATATCTTCTACCGAACCAAGGAACAAAATGTGTTTTATTTCTCGGCATGCCACCTTTTTGAGAAAAAGGGAATTTTTTATGAAGATATTAGTGGTCATGAGGTAGAACTGGAAAGAGTTCCAGCTATACAAAATGCAGCTGATGATTTGGTAGAACCGGAGGATTCAATAGTAACCAACGAACCTCAGCCTCTCCGCCAATCTAGTAGGGTTCCTCACCCACCTGAGAGATACTTCGGTTTCTGTATGACGGTGGGAGAGAGGATTTCATCATGAGATGATGACCCAACTTGTTTCGAGCAGACCATCAGGAGTTGGGGACTCTGTAAGAATGGCTGGATGCTAAGCGACCTGAGATGGAATCCATATACACCAACAAAGTATGGACTTTGGTTGCTTTATCTGAAGGGTTAAATCCCCATCAGAAGCAAGTATATCTTGAGAAGATTACTTGGTGTACATGGAAAAGTTAAGACTTTCAAAGCTATGCTTAAGTCCATCCAGATCCTACTAGCCATTGCTGCATACCATAACTACGATATCTGGCGGTTGGGTGTCATGACTGCTTTTCTAAATAGTAATTTAGAAGAGATCGTCTATAAGTACACAGCCAGAGGGCTTCGTAGACAGTAGGAGCAGTGGAAACGTGTGCAAGATTGTTTTATAAGATAAATCAGGCATCGCGGAGTTGGAACGCCTGTTTTGATGTGGTAGTCAAAAAGTTTGACTTCATCAAAATGGTAGATGAACCTTGTATAAACAAAAGGGTAGTAGAGAGTATGATGATGATCCTCGTATTGTACGTGGATGACATACTCTTGATAGGGAAGGAGTTTCCTATGCTACGCTCGGTCAATCTCCTCTTATCACAAGGATTCTCCATTTAAGGATCAAAGTGATACCTCCTAAATCCTAGGTTTTATATCTATGAGATAGATCTAATTGGATGTTAGGATTCTCATTAGTTGTAGTGAGATGGTATCAATCGATCATGGGGAGAATCACTGGAAAGGTTCCAGGGTGATAAGGATGACTGAATGTCAGTCACGGGCATTGTCTTTACCCTCAGTGGAGGGACGGTATGTTGGAAGAGTTCAAAGCTAGATACCGTGACATACTAGACGATAAAGGCAGGATAAATCACTACCAAGAATGCTACCAAAGAAATAGTCTGGATGTACAATAGTTCATGAGATGAACTTCGTTCCTACCATTGTGTGACAATGGAGTTTTGGCTTTTTGCCAAGGAAACCCCGTCCCATCTGTGATCCAAACATATTCTAAGGCAGTATTGTAAGTCCGCGGCGGCGCCCCGGCCGTCAATCCGACGCCGGAAACGCGGAAACAAAAACTTTGCAAACTAGCAAACCGGCACCACCGCGCACTTTTATCCCGGATCGGGCCATTTACCTAGCAACTAGCAAACTAAAAGATGAGTAGAGAAGTATACCAAGCGATCCGTGTCCTTCGGTCTTCGTCTCCACTCCGATCTCCCGCTGATACTTCGTCCGTCACCTCCTCGTCAAAAAGGGCACCACGTAGCCGGGTTCGTTTACGGGCTCCCACCTCTGGACCGAGGCAACTCGGGCACGAAGTTGGCTAGCTGACGCGTCCAAGGTTTGCTGTAGACTAGTGTAGAAACTTGTCTCTTTGGGGCTTACGGGCCACCAGCTATTGACAAAAAGGGACGTCGTTGAGCGAACTCATCCTGACACCCTACTGAGCCTGTCAGTGACAATATCGGTACAGTCCGGTCCGTTCGTCAATGAGCATCGCATGGCGGGCCTAGGGGGTTGGTAAAAGTCAGACCCCCAATAGCGGTACAAGTCGTGTCGGAGTGTAGCCCAGAACACCCTGAGATACTACTGGAATACCTACCAGCAAATCTCCTGCCTTGGCCAAGGACTTTTCATGTTCTGGCTCTTCTAGACACAGCGCGACCTCACCCCCAATACCGGGAGAGACGAACCCCTGCAGATCCGCTCACTGCCTCCATGTGGCTCGGGACTGTACCCAACTAAAACCTGTTTGCACGACTCCTTTGAGCCGTGGTAGGGTAGTAATCAAAGCACAGTGGGAACTCACATGAGACAAATGACGATCTCAGGTCGATGAACTAACCTGTACACATGTCACCAGGGAACTGCTATCTGAAGTCTGGTATAATCCCAACTAGCAGGTTCCCGGCGAGTCCTGTCCGGTTTACTCATAACCCAATGAGCACCTGTATACATCTTAGGTGAAACAACTGACACCAGTGGCTTGTGAGACCGGCCACTGCCCCTCGTCGGGGTCTCGACTGTATACACTAGTCTACTCTGGAGAATCAATGCCCTGTCTCGAAACTCCCACGACTAGGGACCTTTTAAGGATGTGCTTATAGACTCCAGCTCTCACGTATATGATCGCCCTCATACTGCTGGTAGTCAAGCAAGAATCCTAGGGGCTCTATCAACGTGTAATAGCGACTCGTAAGGTCACCTAAAGCAGTATACGATGATAAAGATAAACCAGATAGCAAACTATCATCTCGAGTAAGACTGTCCTACCAGCATAGGTCCTCCTCAATCATTGCAATCATGTGCCTGTGATCCAATAATTGACTCTGAGGGCACTATATCTAACAATCTCCCACTTGCACTCAAGGCTAATTATTGCGATGTCGCATACTCACAGCCCGTGTGATACCGAACACCCAACTCCTCTACTAGTCAGTCTCACAAAGCTCGTTTGCGAGACTATTGCGTTCGAGGAATAGCCTCAGTGAGTGGATCCGCTCTGGTGTTTCTTTCTATGTCTCTCTATATCTCAAGTTCGCGGAGAAAGCCATCTCCCGAAATGAGCAATACCTGTCTTAGAATGTCTGGATGTCTGATGGGACCTAGCTCATAAATGAACTCCAAATCCAAACTTCTTAGACTGTATCGTCAACTGAACTTAATCAGTATCCTGCGCCATCCTTCCCTCAGTATCCACCTGGACCACCTGTCCAAAATACTTCCCCTCGTCAGAGGGAAAACTATAACTCTAACAGTCACTCTGTCATCCAGGTCACCTTGGAAGCCTGGAATGATAACCGTCTCCTAAAGGAGGCTGTCGTTATCATATCCCTAGAACATCCACTTATGTTCTAAAACTGCTTCCGACTGTTTCTCCAGGATTGGATCAATATCAACTTATTGCACCTACTGCAAGAACAACATCTGGTCTGGTACTTGACATCTCATGATTGACTCAATTGCCTAAGCAAGTGATCTGTCAATCATGCGTATCCCTCTCCCCTTTAGTCTATAAGACACCTTTAGAGAGGGTGACTCCATCACCTGTAGGTATACTACCGTGCCAGGAGTCGTCCATTCTAAATACTCTTAGAATGCTGTCTAAGTACCCTAATTGGGAAACCACCCAAATCTAGATCTAAAACCATAGATCTAGTGACCAGAATGTCTGATATAATGTCCAAGTCCTATGTGGAGAAACCACTGTGTGACGACCAAAGTATAACCGATCGTAGTATAGGAATATCACTTCCTACTCTGTGTATGTCATCAAATACCAGGACATCACACCCTACTACCCTCTTACCAGATCCATCCCCTATTCTGATGAAGTCAAACCTATGACTTCACATCAGAAATAGATGATCTATCTCCGCTATATCTGCTTTAGTCTATAAATAGACTTAAGCCTGATGTCCACCAATGCTTCCGCTGCTCCCACTGACTACGACAACCCTCTGGCAGAGTCATATACATGTACACTTCTAAAGCTAGTTTAGAACGACGCTATACTCATCCTTCTGCCGGGTCTCACAGTCTGGAACAACAGCAATGGCAAGTCTGGGTAAACAAGAATCTCCCTGCCACCGTCCTTGAGCATACCGAAATACCTCTCGGGTGCCTGAGGTTACCCACCATATCTGCGGAGTGGCCAATGGAATGTCAAACCAGATTGAATCTTTAGGTTCTTATCAAATCTTCAGTAATCGTTTGCGGTTCTGGAATCACTTCCAGTTCTACCATACTCCCACTACTGTTTTCTTAAAAAATCTATTTTTGTTAAAACTGTGGCGAGTCTAGAACAATATCACTATTGATCTTCCAGATGGTAGAAAGTCAACCTTCGTCATAGCCCGGGTCAACCAACAAACAGCTATTACAGAAATGTGCCTTGAGTTGTCCAGTGTCTGGTTTTAAGCATAAGCCGGACAACTCCCCGTACCTTAACAATGTCAAGATATGAACTGTTCTATATCCAATATAGAAACAGAGGCACTGATTTAGTTGAACCAGATTCAAATCATGCAACTGTCTCCAGTGCATGTCAAGCAAATGGAAAGAGGCCGATCAGCATTACTCAACTTAGGAATACTTCCAATTATGAGTAACCTGAAAGAGAAGCAACTTCTCTTAACCATTACTATCATCTGAATACCATATAAATCTACATCTTCGATCACCTTGAAGAATCCCGATACTTGCAATACTTGGTTCTCTACTTTACTCTTATACCTATAACTTCTCAAAACTTCGACCTTGTGTTTCTACGAAACACTTGTCTAAGAACTAGAGAAGTTATAAGTAAACTGAATAAAGTACGAGGACCAACCCCTCTGTCCTAATGGACACTGGACAATATATAATACTCTATATAAGTCCCGTAGTCTAGTGACTCATTCACTATGTGTCGTAGGTTGAAAACTGTACTTATGGTTAAGAAGAATTACACCGCTGTTCAATGCTCCTTACCTAACTATCCACTGATATAGGTAAATGTCATAGACATAATTTCAAAAGGTATATCCCACTCTATAAAAATAGACGTACAGATATATCAATTTGAAATTGGTGCATAACAACGGATATTCAAAACCGAATATTTGTCGACCGGCAAACAACCCAGGTGACTTCCTCAAATATCACCAATTACAACGAATCCCGATATAATGAGGATGGTCACCTAATTCCCAATAATTTACTCCCACTCATCATCTGTAAAACCATACAGATGTGAGAATCATACCTGGTAAATACATACCCTGGAGCAAGTGTCTAATTGGGAAATCAGTTTTCATTTAACAGTACACAGTGAAACTGAAACATTAAAATGTTTCGATAGGGTATCCTGGTATTCCTAGTAATGCCTCTTCCATTATCCAGATTCACAACTGTAACCGTGTAATTCTTTGCCACTTCTCCAAATCCCTTTTTATGTCTTTAGTCATTACCTTCTGCACACCCCTTTAGGCCAAATGGTTTTCTTCCTTCCCTACCGTTCGGCACCAGCCTATGGTTTGGAAGAAGACTATCCAATAAGAATAATGGCTGTACTGTCCTAATCCTAGGAGCACTCGCAATGCGAGAGAAGGTGAGGATAAAAGACAACCGAATGAACTTAATTCCTATTTCTCCTGAACCAGGATCCATCCCCGAACTGGAACAAGTTCCTTTCGAGTTCGTATATAACCATACGATGGATTATCCAATAAACTGGGATCTTCGTAGTGATACGGAGTGTCCTGGAGAAATACAAAGGTGATTTAGGATTGGCGAATAAATACTTGGTTTGGTCGTGAATAGCAGTCACAATTTACTTTGCCCTCTTACTAATCCCTTTCTTTATCTTAACTTAATACCTTCTGTACACCGTTTAGGCTAATTGGTTTTCTTCATTCCCTACCGTTCGGCACCATCCTAAGGTTTGGAAGAAGACTATCCAATTTGCGTAATAGGTGTACTATCTCCTAAACCAAGGAGTACTCGTAACCTGAGAGAAGGTAAAAGGAAAAGACAACTGAATAGTCCTATTCGTTTTCTCCAGAACCAGAAACCATCCTCGAATAAATTCCTTCGAGTTCGTATATAACCATACGATGGTTTTGTCCAATGGAAGTGGACGTTCGTAGTAATACGGGGTGTCCTGGAGAAAAGGGTAAAAGTAGGAGTGGCAATGAGGTTTGGAACTCTGACAATCCAAAAGCCAGTGTTTTAGAAGGTTCAGTCAACTTGGTCACTGAGTCATAGTCTAGGGTCGGGTCAATGGTCGCTGCCAAAGAGAGAGAGAAAAGAAACACTCAGCGTGCACTCTAACCTAGATCAGAATGGTTATCACTTTATCTAATCTGGAAACTCCCACTGTAACGTCAAATTCTTCCCCAAACCTGAAAGAAGAATTAGCCGGGATCACCCGAGGAGTAAACCAACTCATCAGTGGGAATCGGGATCCAACTATCATCGCATGATAACGTGATGGAATCCGCTCACGCTATCACACTCCAGAAGGTATGCGCATATCTGGCAAGTTTCAGTTCTTTTGAAACTCCCAATGAGGATTTTTGCCCCATGCTCTTATGACCTTGACGAAGACCAACATATCATAAGTCACATATCAAGTTCTACCCGTCATTATCCAGGTTAATTTGAACCCACCCGTACATACCCTTGACGAAGGCCAAAATAGTAGTACGACTGTCCCAAACCAACGCATCTATCTATGCTGCAGAAAAGTAACAAATAGCTACCATACACTATGCCTTGACGAAGGCCAACATACATAGCATGAATACTAAGTGCTACCGTTCTGAAATGATGGAGGGCTACGAATGGTTTCTGGAGAAAACCTTTAACGTAATGAACTTGATATCGTTGAAGGAACTGATAGCTTTTAAAAATATAGTAACGAAAACCTTTGCTAAAGAGGTCACTCCCGGTGAAGGGATCTCGGCTCTTTCCCCGTAGGATGGGGTGCAGGATATTCCAACTGAATACCACGATGCAAAGCAAAAGTAATCGGCTATAGTGAAGTTATTGCCCTGACGCAAACTTTTTGTCCAAGGGGTCACTCCCGGTGAAGGGATCTCGGCCCTTGCCTCGTCAACTGAGGAGCAGGATATTCCAACTGAATACCACTGTGCAAAACAAAAGAGAACGCCCTTGTAATAACAGCTTTTTGAAAAAGTGTTCCAACAACATCAGAATAGGTTTGTTTATCTTGCATTGATCCGAATCAACGCAGTCCCATCAATTGATCACACCACAAAAGAACGAAAATATAGTGATGTACGTATATGCCATCCGCATTCGCCACTGGGTCCCGTCATCACCCGTTAGGTTAGCTAACTAACGACAGAGCGGGGACTGGACTAGCACGGATGCAAAACATATACAACATCTACTAGTATATATATAATATATAATTTTCGCTCAAGGCGTGATAAAATGCAACATCACAGAAATGTACAGCATCACATAACAATACAGATATCTGGGATCCCCGGGTTTCATAGAGCCGCTACTGAAACCCGACGTTCCCCTGGTCGTGTGGATAGCCTGTGCAATGAAAATCCTAGACCTCTACAAGCGCGGCAAGCTACCCGCCAAAACCTGAAGCGAGGCAGCCCCCTTCAGCAACGTGAATGGACCACCCAGCACTTCATGGAATCCGGTAACTTGGGCACCCCTCCTGGGTCAACCTGTACCCCTTACGAGTGCGGCGAATAGCCCGCCAATTCTAGAGTGAAGCCCCCTCCGTCTCAATGCCATGAGATGCGGGCTTGTTGCCCTCTAGAACCCGGCTACCCGTGCACCCCTCCGCGGGGTAATCCTAGTACAGAAAATAAAATATACATACAACGGGTACATCGACCGCAACCTGGTCGTGCCCCAAAAGAATAATACAAACAGGCAGTGACGGCAGTCCACATGTCGGAAGCTCGCCCCGCAATATCAAATGTACATATAAAACAAAACTGTACTGACATTGCATCCAGGCTATCCCCCACGACCGATCCGCAACATCACAGCACAACACAGAACATCAACGTGAATGTCACGTTCGTAAATCCGTCTAAAAGGGCTATAGCAGATAGACTGGATTTACCGATCGAATGACACTCACGGTCGCAGATATAATGTAAATACTGTGAACTAGCATGTTTAAAATATCCGATCGAACAAATTTATCAAAATGGGCCCCAAGCAGTACTGTTGCACTTACAGAAAATCTGGGCCCAAAAAGAATGTCCCAAAACCCCTATTTCCAACCCAACAGCCCACTAGAAAAATTTGGTGCGTTGACAAGTCAAAGTGGCAGCGGAACCGCGGCCAATGCGTGGGTTTGGCCGCGGTTCCACGGTGGAATGGTGACATCACGCCACCAAATTTTCTCTGAATGCTTATAATTGCCTACACGTGTCTCTGCAACAACCTGAAAAATTTTTGGAGCTGAAAAAATTTCGACAGAGAATACATGTGCACACGAAATACAGTTTTTGGGGATTTTTGTTCGATCGAGTTCTAAACATACTAGAGCAAGCCAGGCTAAGTTAATGGCAAGGCTCTGATACCAATGTAAGTCCGCGGCGGCACCCCGGCCGTCGATCCGACGCCGGAAACGCGGAAACAAAAACTTTGCAAACTAGCAAACCGGCACCACCACGCACTTTTATCCTGGATCGGGCCATTAACCTTGCAACTAGCAAACTAAAAGATGAGTAGAGAAGTATACCAAGCGATCCGTGTCCTTCGGTCTTCGTCTCCACTCCGATCTCCCGCGGATACTTCGTCCGTCACCTTCTCGTCGAAAAGGGCACCACGTAGCTGGGTTCGTTTACGGGCTCCCACCTCTGGACCGAGGCAACTCGGGCGCGAAGTTGGCTAGCCGACGCGTCCAAGGTTTGCTGTAGACTAGTGTAGAAACTTGTCTCTTTGGGGCTTATGGAAGTTGCCATGGATGTGGAGGAAGTGAAAGAATGAACTTTAGAGCTTTTTGTGCCAAGAAGAGAAGTAGAGGAAATATGAGATAATGAAAATTTCTTCACCAAAATGAAAACCTCTCTCATCCCTCACCCTCAAGAATGGCCGGCCTCATCTCCCAATGGTGGTGAAAAGAATGAATCATTCTCAAGAGAAGAAAGGGAAAAAGAATATGTGTAGAAAAAGTCACACTCAATTCACTTCTCATCAAATCAAACAACCATCACATGAAAGCAATGAAATGGACCAAAAAGGCATCTCATGATGAATAGGCCACAATTATGCAAGAAACCCCTCCACAAAATGTTATTTGCAAATGTGCAAATAACACCCTCCATCGGAAAGTCCGGCCGCGAAAGAACAAAGGAAAACTGGCCGGAACGGAATGCAAACTGGCAACTTCAGAAAAATGATCCCGTAATAAATTACAGGAAAACCCCACTACTACATATACAAGCCCGCATTTGTATTCCCACTGAACACAAATGCAAAGAGAAAAAACTACACTATCTAATACTAGGATCCGGCTTGAGCCAAAGCCGGCTAGTAAAATCCGTTCGATCACGATCCGTGAAATACCGCACGTATCTGATCGAACCCTGCCATATCTCCATACGACCTCTACAGCGTTTCGCCCGAAACTTGAGTAACTGTGTGTGTGGTGGACTCTAAAGACTCGTCAATACTATGGCTGTGGATTTAACCACTAGCACGTCAGAGGTATTAGCCATACGTGACGGGCCACCAGCTATTGACAAAAAGGGACGTCGATGAGCGAACTCATCCTGACACCCTACTGAGCCTGTCAGTGACAATATCCATACAGTCCGGTCTGTTCGTCTATGAGCATCGCATGGCGGGCCTATGGGGTTGGTAAAAGTCAGACCCCCAATAGCGGTACAAGTTGTGTCGAAGTGTAGCCCCCTTAGATACTACTGAAATACCTACCAGCAAATCTCCTGCCTTGGCCAAGGACTTTTCATGTTCTGGCTCTCCTAGACACAGCGCGACCTCAGCCCCAATACCGGGAGAGACGAACCCCTGCAGATCCGCTCACTGCCTCCATGTGGCTCGGGACTGTATCCAACTAAAACCTGTTTGCACGACTCCTTTGAGCCGTGGTAGGGTAGTAATCAAAGCACAGTGGGAACTCACATGAGACAAATGACGATCTCAGGTCGATGAACTAACCTGTACACATGTCACCAGGGAACTGCTATCTGACGTCTGGTATAATCCCAACTAGCAGATTCCCGGCGAGTCCTGTCCGGTGTACTCATAACCCAATGAGCACCTGTATACATCTTAGGTGAACCAACTGACACCAGTGGCTTGTGAGACCGGCCACCGCCCCTCGTCGGGGTCTCGACTGTATACACTAGTCTACTCTGGAGAATCGATGCCCTGTCTCGAAACTCCCACGACTAGGGACCTTTTAAGGATGTGCTTATAGACTCCAGCTCTCACGTATATGATCGCCCTCATACTGCTGGTAGTCAAGCAAGAATCCTAGGGGCTCTATCAACGTGTAATAGAGACTCGTAAGGTCATCTAAAGCAGTACACGATGATAAAGATAAACCAGATAGTATACTATCATCTCGAGTAAGACTGTCCTACCGGCATAGGTCCTCCACAATCATTGCAATCACGTGCCTGTGATCCAATAATTGACTCTGAGGGCACTATATCCAACAAGTATCACATGATCATGGAGACTGTGACAATTTGAGGGGGTTTTATGCAAACTTGGCCGGCCACATCATGCTAAAATCCGGCCTGCTCGGTTTTCCAGAGGAGTCTGGGCTTCAAATTTTCAGTGTATTCCAGTCTCTGGGTTTTGGGGTTTCAGGTGTTGTTTGTTTTTGCTAAATTTTCATGTGATATTAACTTAAAGAAAAGGCAATTCGGAGTGTTTCATAATCGTAATTCTAACATGTATTCAGATTATTTAGACGATATTAAAAAGTTCGAACAGATATCAATGATCCAATTTTTCCCCGCTGGAAATTTTTCAGAAGTTGGATTTTTTCCGAGTTAAAAATTTTCAGTAAAACTTGCAAGCGATTCTGTGGACCCTCTAGAAAAACGAAACCCTAACTCGATTATGTGACCTTCATGTTAGTTATATGTATGCCCTAGAGGCCATTACTGTACATACGATGTATATTGTTGGGGATGCTTGGACATATATAGGGAGGACTTTCTTACTCGACATGATAGTATGCTATCTGGTTAATCTTTATCTTAACATGTACTCTTATTGTCTCTATGTTACATGTTGATAAAGCCCTTAGGATGAGTACTTGACTACCAGGACTATGATGCAGATCATACTAGTGGGGACAGAGTAGTCGTTAAGTACATCCTTCAAATGTTCCTAGTCGTGGGAGTACCGAGACACAGCATCGATACTCCAGAGTAGATTAGCGTATGCGCTTCTTGACCCATATGATGGGCGATGGATGATCCTATATCCATTGGTGTTTGACATTAGAGAAGGTATACGGATGCTCAGTAGAGACTGGGTATACTGGACGGACTCGCCGGGAACTCTCAGATGGTATTATACCTCACGTCAAATAGCAGTTCTCCGGTGACACTGGTACAGGTTAGTCTGTAGACCCGAGATCGTCATAGAGTCTTGTGTGATTCCCACATTGCTTTGATTTCCACCTTACCACTTCTAAGAGGGCGTGTAAAATGATGGCTATTGGGTACAGTCCCGAATCACATGGAGGCAATGAGCGATAGGAGGGGATTCGTCTCTCCCGGTATAGGGAGTTGATGTTGTGCTGTGTTCGATTGGCTATAACTGGAAGTCCCTGGCCAGGGATGATATAAAGTACTACTGTTAAGTGTTATCAGTAGGTTCTCGACCTGTTATGAGCCTCACATCGACACAACTTATCAGTTACTGGGGTCTGATATATACCACCCCTAGACTAAATATGCAACATATCGGACGAAGAGACCGGACTATACGGGAGTGTTACTTATTGGATTTAGAGGAGAATGTACAGGCTTGCTTGTTGATCTTCTGATCGATTAATACTAGGGTGGCTGTTACATTTTGCTGACCGCTTGCAGCTTGTTGGTGTTTGATATGATCATCACCTGCTACCGCCGTATTGATGATTCTTTAGAGTCCTACACAGAGGTTTCTTGACTCAGGAAAAACGAAGTAGGAGCACATATGTGATATGTGCGGGACCGAGAATAATACGATATGAGATACCGTATTCTATTCTCATGATATTTGATATCAGCCGGGTTATCGGATCAAGTGTTGATTCGATGAATCGGTACATGTTATATTAGTCGGTTATATTCGATATAACCGGATTGTCGGATCAAGTGTTGACTCGATAATTTAATGTATAATTATATATGTGATATATTACATTACATTATCTAATATAAGCTCGCTTTATTGATTCATTTTCTCACCGGATAATACATTAATATATATGCGATATATGTTAATTGTATTATTTTCTTTTCTTACAAAAATATATTATATATGTGATATATAATATTGTAACATGTTATGATTACAAATGCAACATGATTAGTAGAGATTACACATGGTTAGGGTTTGATTTGGGTAATCTTTTCTAGAAGCTTCTAGAAGCTTTTTTTGTTTCTTGCAAAGATATCATGTGTTGATATTTTTGGAGATATTTTCCTAACCCAACCCACACTCTTTACCCTAGTTAAATCTCTACAATGGTTAAGTCTTTCTTGACTTAACCATTGTTGCAATTGTAATGATAACAACAATTCATTATTCATCATAAAAGGAATTATTCTTCTTTTTCTTCCTTGAGCTCTTGAAAAGCTTTCTAGGTTTTTCTTTTGTGATGGATTAGTGTGAGATTACGAAAACAAAAGAGAGCTTAATTCCTACTTCATCATCCCCATCTATTCTAGCCACTTAGATTAGGGTGTTCTCTTCTCTAATACTTGATTAGAGAAGTGAGAGCTTGAGTTAAAGATTCTCCAAGGTAGATCATCTTCGAATAGGAAGACTTCAAGCAAGTATGGATCATTCGGGTTGTGGAGTCTCTCTTGAGTCCGGGAGATCATGGATCGCGGCGAAAGGACTAGTACTTGGAGCTTATGAAACGAAGGAGCGGACTACAAAGGTTGTAATCCCTCTCTCTTAGATGTAAAGATGTTTACTTGCATGTTTAACCCTAATTTTCTAGTAAAGATCCTCGCTTTAGGTTGTTCGGCACGTCTAAATTTTAAATCGGGTATGGTTGATGCCTTATAGACCCTTGTGACTGTGCCTAGTAACCCTACACGTCAGAACCGTCATTAAACCCTAGGGTTTGTGGTAGTTCAGCAGTGCCACATGTGAGGCATTGGTTGACCCTTCTATGGCTGGTTCATAGGAGCTGTGGCAGTTTATGGGTATTTTTTGAACTCCACTCAAGTGTTGAGCTTATCGGGAAATTTTTGGTGCTTGATTATTCGATCGAAAAGTTTAACTTCGTCTAGCTATCTATGATTGTGATACATTATTTGGAATCCACAAATTGTTATGAGATAACTAGTTTGAATTTTATAAATCTAGCAGTTTAGTCTCATTTGATCGGTTGCCACGGGATTTTGATGTTGATCAAAAGTCCGTCGCAATTACGTAGTGTACGCGGATACTCACCGGGTAACCTTACTAGATAGCCATGCCCCATAGCCCCGACCAAGTGACTGTAGGAGAACCCCGTCGCCAAAAGCATCCGTTCGGGTGCTCGCGGCAGCGGTGTTCCGCCTTAGTGCACTTCGTCGATGGCATCGGGGGGTGCGGCCGTCTACTAAAGTTTCCGACGAGCATTCGATCAGGTTATCGAGAATCTTATTGAATTACCCGACAGATTATTGGAAAGTTTTTTTCAATATCGAGACTAAAATGCGGGGTTTATAATTGTTAGGCATGCGATGTCTAAGGAATTCATTTGGTTAGGCATGAAATCCAAAGTATGTGATACATTAGGTTTATGATGTCTAAGGTGGTTGCGGATTCCAACGGTTATAGTTTTTCACTTTTTTTCTGCGACCGTAAGTGTAATATGTGGTGTATCGCCAGTTTCGTTGCTATACATCAACGAAAATTGGGATACGCATATTTACTTACATTGATGACATGTGATGTTATGTTTTGCTGTGATATGTTATATTGGATCGTCGTGTTTTGAATAGCCGGGGTTTTTATGTGAGATGAGAGTTTTTATTTTCATTCATGTAAAATTCACTGTATGTAATATTCTTTTATTGGGGCACTTCCGGGTTGAGGATGATATCACCATTGTATATTATTTACTTTTCCGCATTAGGATAGACCCAAGACGAGGAGCACAAGTAACCGGGTTCTAGGGTCCAGTGGGAGACCATCTCAAGGAGCTGAGACCGGGTCACCTAACTCTAGAATTTGTAGGATTTCTTGCTGCTCTCGTAGGGGTCTAGGGACATGGGTTTGGCTATTCATCGCGACCGTGGGATCCACGTTTTTTTCTGGCTTAAATAAAAGACGGAATTCATAGTATATCCAATTTTTCATATTTGATTCTTCTGCTGCTGATATTCTGTGATGTGATCACTTGATATATTCTGAGACAAATGCCTATATTATATATATGAGATATAATAAATATTGCTGCTTTCGTTTCTTATATGATGCTTAGGCAGCATAAAATTGATGGGACTTCATTAATGAGATTAAAGAAATAAAAGAAACCTAAAAGATGTTGTAGAAACTTGTTTTCAAAACTGGTACCTAAAGTCTTTGCTTTGCATAGAGGTATTCCTTGTAGAATATCCAGTACCTTATTCGATAAGGAAAGAGCCGAGATCTCTTCACCGGGAGTGACCTCTTTTGCGAAACTAGCAGATGCTACAACCCACTCGGTTTGTCTTTTGATTGCTTCTATAGTTTTTGCTTTGCATAGTGGTATTTGAGAAATATCCAGCACCTTATTCGATAAGGAAAGAGCCGAGATCCCTTCACCGGGAGTGACCTCTTTAGCGAAACTAGTAAAAGCCTAAAAAACACTCCTTTTAAAAATCACTCGATTCTACAACGAGATCAAGTTCATTACGCAAAGGGTTTTCTTAAAAACCTGTCGTAGCCATCCGTCTTTTCAGATAAGTACTGTTTATTATTCGTGCTATGTTTGTTGGCCTGCGTCAAGACGTTGTGTGCGGTAGCTAACTAGTGCTTATCTGCTGCATACGATGCGATTGGATTAGGGTAGTCGTGCGACTTTGTTGGCATGCGTCAAGGGTCGTGCGGGTGGGTTTATTTCAATCAAGAAATGTACGGGTTGAACTTGACTAGCGGACTATGGTTTGTTAGCCTGCATCAAGGTCATAGGACGCTAGGGGCAAAACATTATCAGGAATTTCAAGTGTTGAAATTTGCAATGAGATTGCATACTTTCTATGAGATAGTTGGATCCCGATACCCACTCCGAGTAAGAGTTACTCTTGGGAGAGTTTTACACATTACAATTAGCCGATCAAGTAGGTGTCTAGAAAGGTGTTAACGGGGTTACGCCCCTGGGAAAATGAGGTTTATTTTAATTAGGTCCGTGCGAAAGCACGGTGAACCTCCCTCAAAGTACCGATACTGGCCTGGCCGAAAGAGTGGCGAACATGTAGGGTGTAATTAATCCCGGCTAGTCTTACATTTTAGGGTTTGAAGGTAGATTTGAATAAAACAGTGGGAGCCATCCTGATTAGATAAAAAAATAACCAATCTAATCCTGCAAAAGCGCACACAGAGTATTTTCTTCTCTTTCTCTCCTGGTAGCGACCATGTTACGCCTTAATCAAGATAATAATATAGATGCATTGACCGTACCTGCTTATTATACTGACCTATGAAACGTTGGTTCTGCTTTATCTTATAACTGTTATAAGTCCGAGCAGGAAATAGAGGAATATCCGGATTCCCATGCCATCCAGTCGAAGAAAGTGCATGTTGATGCATATTCTTCGGGTGTGTTCGTTACTGAGAACGGTTTCTCAGTATCCTCTACGTCCTAGGTATGTGATACCGGATCAGGATCCCGCATATGTAATATGTTACATGGGCTACAGAAAAGGTAGAGAACTGATAATGGGTGATATGTCTCTAAGTGTTAGAGAATGGTGCAATTGTTGCAGCCAAGTCTGTTGGCGGATATCACCTTGTATTAGATACATTGATTCTGAACAAATGTTATTAGATACCGAACCTGATATACAACATTAGATCAGATTCTTTATTAAGTTAAAGAAGGATATAATTCTGTATAGAGGATAATGTTGTGAACATTTTCCTGAATCAAGAGTTGATTCGATCAGGCACGTTACATAATAGCATATACGTTCTAAATCAAACCACAGTTCAAAGTATGTAGAACACACACAAGACGAGTAGTTCAGAAATGAACGAATTCTTCTTGAGGCATTGTAGACTAGGTCATATCAATGCGACACGACCAGCTAAGGTACATAAGAATGAATATGAGAAGCTGTTCGAATTTTCATCTTATGATACTTGCCAGTCTTGTCTCAAAGGTAAAATGACCAATACTCCGTTTACTGGAAACAGAGAAAGAGTTAGTGAACTCTTGGGACGTATACATGATGATGTATAAAGTCCTGTGTCTACAAATGCCAAGGTTGGTTCTTCGTACTTTGTTATATTCATAGACCATCTCCCAGGATTCGGACATATGTTCCTGTTGAAACACAGGTCTGAAACTTTTTAGAAATTCAAAGGAATATAAACTTGAAGTTAAAGAACCAGATGGGTAGAAGTACTAAGTCTGTGGATGTGATCGAGGAGGAGAATACTTGCGCATGGTGTTCCTGGAGTTTCTAAAAGGAGAATGTGATTCTCTCAGCTTATTCCTTCGAGTACACCACAGCACAACGGTGTATCGGGGCGGAGGTATCGCACCCTATGAGATATGGCGCGCTCTATGATGAGTACTGCTGAGTTACCTGTTTTCCTTTTGGTGTTAGGCACTTGAGAAGATGCATACCTATTGAATGAGGTTCCATCCAAAACAGGACCTACTACTACATATGAGATATGGTGTGGGAAGAGACCATGTCTTAAACTAGTTATGATATGGGGTTGTCCGGCCTATGTTGAAAGGAAGAATCCGGACAAGCTCGAGGCAAGGTCAGTTATGTACAAGTTTATTAGGATATCCCGAACATTCGTGAGGGAATATCTTCTACAATTCTGAGGAGCAAAAGGTGTTTTGTTTCTCAGCATGCCACCTTTTTAGAAAAGGAATTTTTTGTTAAGAAATTAGTGGTCATGTGGTAGAACTGGAAGGAGTTCCTGCTAGACAAAGTAACAGCTGATGATTTGGTGAAACCAAAGGATTCAATAGTTTCCAACGAACCTCAGCCTCTCCGCGAATCTGGTAGGGTTCCTTGTCCACTTGAGAGATACTACGGTCTTCTCGGTGACAGTGGGAGTGAGGAATGCATCATGGTAGATGATGGCCCAAGTAGGTTCAGGCAGGCCATCATGAGTGGTGACTCTGTGAAAAGGCTGGATGCTATGCGATCAAAGATGGAATCCATGTACACTAACAAAGTGTGACTTTGTATGTTGCACCTGAAGGGGTAAGACCCATTGGGAGCAAAAAGATCTTGATAAGATTCTAGGTGTAGATGGAAACGTTGAGACTTTCAAAGCTATGCTTAAGTCCATCAGGATCAATGCGCACATCGCGGAGTTGGAACATCTGTTTTAATGTGGCAGTCAGAGAGTTTGACTTCATCAAAAAGGTAGATGAACCTTGAATATAAAAGAAGGTTGTAGAGAGTAAGGTTGTCTTCCACGTATTATACGTAGATGACATACTTTTGATAGGAAATGGTTTCTTATGCTACACTCGGTCAAGCTCCTCTTATCATGGGGATTCTCAAAAAAAGATTTGGATGATACCTACTACATCTTGTGGATTATGATCTATGGTGATATATATAAAGTGGATGTTGGGAGTGTCCTAAATCCAGGAACATTAACACCATACTAAAGGGGTTTAGTATGGAGGATTCTAAGCGTGGTGGTTCGCCCACTTACTCATGGATCACTCTCTCCAAAAAGATGTCTCCCAAGACTGATTTGGAGAGAGCTCACGTGCAAAGGATACCCTATGCTTCTGCAGTAGGTTCTATCATGTATGCGATGTTATGTACCAGACCAGATGAAGATGACTCACTAGGTGTAGTGATCAGGAATCAATCGGATCTTGGGAGAATCACTGGAAAGCTGTGGAGGACATTCTTAAGTACTTGAGAAGCACTAAAAGAAATTTCTTGGTTCAAACTTCCAGAGTGATAAGGTCGACTGAGAGTCAGTCACAGGCATTGTCTTTACCCTAAGTGCAGGGACTGTATGTTGGAAGATTTCCAAGCTGTTAGGTTTACCTAGCACCTCATGAAGGGTTTGGAAGCATCACATGTGCCAAAGATTAAATTTTTAGGGTGCTAAGTAAGCATACAAAGAATCATTCTTAGAAAAATTAGGGCTTCCAAAACAATACATCATCACAAGTAGGTAAAGCTAGGGTTTTGACAGTACAACCTTTGTAGCTCCCTACGCTAGACTCCTCGGCTACTTGGGGTTTGGAAAAGGTCCGCTTGAACTCCTCTAGGTCCACGATGATCCACCCGGAGTCCGCTTTGTCCAAGCTTGCAACATCACAAGATCAAGAATGAAAATGGAAGCTAACACTCTCCACTAATGGGCAAGACTAGTGTAGAATGGTGTTGTGGTTCTTTTTCTCACTTCAAAATCTTATCTTGTTGAGTATTTTGCTTACTAGAGAGATCTAGAGAGTAAAGGAGCAAGGAAGAAGAAGATGATGGCTTTTGAAGAAGAAGAGAAATGATAATCTCATACGAAAAATAGAAAATATATGCATATATATTTTCCACTTCTCATCTCAAACCATGGTTAAATAATAAAGATATTATTGAATTTGAGTTAAAACACAAAAGGAAAGTTAATCCATGGTTAAATGGTGGGTGAGCATGGTTAGGTCAAAGAAGAGTGTAGAAAGTAAACCATGAATTATCCTTTTCTTTTCTTTTGTTTTTAACAAAAATACAATATATATCCATATATATAAAACCATGGTGTGAGTCTTATATTGCCACCATTTTCTATGTATATACAACCATGAAGGATGATGTATGTATGTATGTGTGCATGCACATCCATATGTGCATGAACAAGAATGAATGCATACATGCATGCATACATCCAAAAAACAAGAAAGGATTTCTAGTGAGAAACTAATGGTCAAATCAAAAATCAACACTTGATTTAGCAATCCGGTCACATCACAAACGACCTGACCCAAAGTAAGCCGCCTGATCAATGTACGGTATCTCATACGTGCATTTTAACCGGGTCCATGCGCATATCGCATACGCGCAGCACAACGTTTCGCCTGGACTAGGTAACTCCTTTGTGGGACTCTAAGACTCGTCAATACGCCGGCAGTGGATGATGATCATATCAAGCACCCCCAAGCCGCAAGCGGTCAGCTAAACGTAACGGCCACCCGGGTAATGAGCGATCCGAAGAAAACAAGCGAACCTGCTACAACTCCCGTCGAGCCAACCGGCAACACTACCGTACAGTCCGGTCTCTTCGTCAGATATGCTGTATATCGAGCCTAGGGATGGTCACGTCGACCCCAATAACTCAATAAGTCGTGCCGGTGAATGGTCTATAACAGATCGAGAAAATACTGATAACACTTATCAGTAAATCTCAGCAGCCCTGGCCACGGACTGTTAGTTATATGTATGCCCTAGAGGCCATTACTGTACATTGGATGTATATTGTAGTGGATGCTGGGACATATATAGGTAGGACTTTCTTGCTCGACATGATAGTACGCTATCTGGTTGCTCTTTATCTTAACGTGTATACCTTCTGTCTCTCTGATTACATGTTGATAAAGCCCTTAGGATGTGTACTCGACTTCCAGGACTGTGATGCAGATCATACTAGTGGGGCCTGGGTAGTCAATGAGTACATCCTTCATTGTTCCTAGTCGTGGGAATATCGAGACGGGGCATCAATATTCCAGAGTAGACTAGCGTATACCTTCTCGACCCATGTGATGGGCGATGGATGATCCCATATCCATTGGTGTTTGACATCGGAGATGATATGCGGGTGCTCAGTGGAGACTGGGTACACTGAACGGACTCGCCGAGAACTCCCAGATAGTATTATACCTCACGTCAGATGGCAGTTCTCTGGTGACGCTGGTACAGCTTAGTCTGTTAACCCGAGATCGTCATAGAGTCTTGTGTGTCTCCCACTGTGCTTTGATTTCCACCCTACCACGGCTCTAATGAGTTGTGCAAACAGGTGGTTTTTGGGTACAGTCCCGATTCACATGGAGGCAATGAGCGATAAGAGGGGATTCGTCTCTCCCGGTATTGGGGGTTGATGTTGCGCTATGCTCGACTGGCCATAACAGGAAATCCCTGGCCAGGGTTGCAGTGATTGTAGGGTTCCTAGGCATCCTAGTGAAGTCTCACAGGGCATCAACCATGCCGATTTCAAAAATAATTGGTGCCGATAAACCCTAACACGGATCGTTGACTAGATGTTTAGGCGAAATGAGAATCTAGTTAACACTTTAACTAAAGATCGGAAGTTACAACCTTTGTAGATCCAGATATCCACATGCTTTGCTCCACGTGGTCGTCCTCTCGCTGTCCATCTCGAGTCTCGGACTCTCGCGACGGCTTCATCGGAGAAGTGAGCGGAATAGGTCGTCGGCTTCGTGCCGAAGATGATCTACGTCGAGGTTGCGCAAGTTCAAGCTCCATCTTCATCAAGTGGTGAAACTTGTGAAGAAAACACCCAAAACCACTTGGCAAGAGGTAGAGGATGAAGAAATAGGAGGTGGGTTCACTTTAGATTTGGATTTCTCACTCTAGAAATGAAGTTGCCATTGATGGCATCAAGCTTTTCCTTTTTGAAGTGAAGAAAAAGATGAAGCTAGAATTATGATAAGTCTTGTAAATATGAATAATAAAACAATACTTATCATAATGGGAACCATGGTTAGGTGTAGACAATTGACCAAGGTTAAAAGAGTGGTTAGGGTTAAGCATGAAGACAAATTGGTCACTTGGGTCAAAGCTTCATGAAGCTTCACAAAGGTTCAAGAAAGAAAGCAACCATTTTGTATTCATATGCCATTCTTTTTCTAAATTAAATAAATGAAAAGAATGGATAATAAAAACCCTAATTACTTACTTAACCTAGGTTTAATCCTTTACACTTAACCAAATGAGTATGCATCATCAAACATGATACAAATATGTGCACAAAAGCATACCACATATACAATGTGCAAATCAAGTGAGAAAATCCGTTTAAAGTGAACCTATACTAGTTAATGCAAAGTAATATATCAAATATATAATTATACATTAAATCATTAAATCAACACTTGATTCAATGATCCGGTCATGTCGCACATAACCAACTAGTATTCAATGCATCGATTTATCGAATCAATGATTCGATAACTAGGTCATATCTCATACAACCAATCGAAACATTAATCGCGAGAATCAAATACGGTATCATATACACGCATCATTCTCGGTTCCGCACATATCTCATATGCGCTCCTATTTCGTTTCGCTTGAGCCAGGAAATCTCTGTGTAGGACTCTAAAGACTCGTCAATACGCCGGTAGCAGATGATGATCATATCAAGCACCCACAAGCCGCAAGCGGTCTTCTAAACGTAACGGCCACCCGGGTATTGAGCGATCAGAAGATCGACGAGCTAGCCCGCTCACACTCCTGCGAATCCGACCAGTAACACTTAACCGTACAGTCCGGTCTCTTCGTCTGATATGTCGCATATCAAGTCTAGGGGTGGTAAACGTCAGACCCCAATAACCCGATAAGTCGTGCCGATGTGAGGTTCGTAACGGGTCGAGAAACTACTGGTAACACTTACCAGCAAATCTCAGATCAGCCCTGGCCAGGGACTTCCCTGCTACGGCTAATCGAGCACAGCGCAACATCAACTCCCAATACCGAGAGAGACGAAACCCTTCCTATCGCTCATTGCCTCCATGTGACTCGGGACTGTACCCAAAGACCACCATTTTGCACGCCCTCATGGACGTGGTAAGGTGGAGATCAAAGCACAGTGGGAATCACACAAGACTCTATGACGATCTCGGGTCTACAGACTAACCTGTACAAGTGTCACCTGAGAACTGCCATCTGACGTGAGGTATAATACCATCTGGGAGTTCTCGGCGAGTCCGTCCAGTGTACCCAGTCTCCACTGAGCACCCGTATACCATCTCTGATGTCAAACACCAATGGATATGGGATCATCCATCGCCCATCACATGGGTCGAGAAGCGTATACGCTAGTCTACACTGGTATATCGATGCCCCGTCTCGATACACCCACGACTAGGGACCTTGAATGATGTACTTATGGACTACCATGTCCCCACTAGTATGATCTGCATCATAGTCCAGGTAGTCAAGTACACATCCTAAGGGCTTTACCAACATGTAACTATAAGACAGTATAAAGAGACTAGTATACATGTTAAGATAAAGAGCAACCAGATAGCATACTATCATATCGAGCAAGACAGTCATCTCTATATATGTCCAAGCATCCAATATAATATACATCATCTGTACAATACTGGCCTCTAGGGCATACATACAACTAACAATCTCCCACTTGCACTAGGGCCAGCTGCTGTAGTATCGCATACCGAGCATCCCGAAGAGTCTCTCAAACTGTATCTGGGGAATGGCCTTCGTGAGTGGATCCGCCGTGTTGTTCTTCGTGTCAACCCTCCTGACCTCGATCTCCCGGCGATCAACAATCTCCCGGATCAGGTGATACCGCCTCAGAATATGCCTGGATCGCTGATGGGACTTGGGTTCCTTGGCCAAAGCCACTGCACCATTGTTATCGTAATACAAAGGTATTGGATGCTCAGTGGATGGAACCACACCAAGTTCAGTAATGAACTTCTTGATCCAGACAGCCACTTTGGCAGCATCGTTGGCAGTGATGTATTCAGCCTCCATCGTCGAGTCTGCCACGGTTTCCTGCTTGGAACTCTTCCAGCTAACCGCCCCTCCGTAAAGGGTAAAGACAAAACCCGACTGCGACTTAGAGTCGTTCTTATCACTCTGGAAGCTGGAATCGGTAAAGGACTCCACTTAGAGTTCTCCACTACCATACACCAAGAGCATCTCTTTAGTCCTTCGTAAGTACTTGAGAATGCTCTTCACAGCTGTCCAGTGACTCTCTCCAGGATCAGCTTGATACCTGCTCACTACACTTAGTGAGTATGCAACATCGGGTCCGGTACATAGCATCGCATACATGATAGAGCCTACAGCCGAAGCATAGGGTATCCCTTGCATGCGAGCTCTCTCCAAATCAGTCTTAGGAGACATCTCTTTGGAGAGAGTGACTCCAGAGATCGTGGGTAGGTTCCCACGCTTGGATTCTTCCATACTAAACCTCTTTAGTATGGTGTCAATGTACCTGGATTGGGACAATCCCAATATCCGTTTGGATCTATCTCTATAGATCCTGATTCCCAATATGCAGGAGGCATCACCAAGATCTTTCATTGAGAATCTCTGTGATAAGAAGAGCTTGACCGATTGCAGCATAGGAATATCATTTCCTATCAAGAGTATGTCGTCCACGTACAATACGAGGAAGACAACCTTAATCCCTGCCACCTTCTTGTAGATACAAGGTTCATATGGGTTTTTGACGAAATCAAACTCTTTGATAACGACATCAAAGCAGATGTTCCAACTCCGCGATGCTTGCTTTAATCCATAAATGGATTTAAGCAGCTTGCACACCTTCCCGCTGCTCCCACAATCTACGAAGCCCTCCGGCTGAGTCATGTACACGCACTCTTCTAAATCACCATTTAGAAAGGCGGTCTTAACATCCATTTGCCAGATTTCGTAGTCATGATATGCAGTGATGGCAAGCATGATCTGGATGGATTTAAGCATAGCCACTGGAGAAAAGGTTTCGTCATAGTCCACACCTGGTCTTTGACGAAAACCTTTTGCTACAAGTCTAGCTTTGAAAGTCTCCACTTTCCCATCTACACCAAGTTTCTTCTTGAAGATCCACTTGCTCCCAATGGGTTTTACCCCTTCAAGAGCAACTTCCAAAGTCCATACTTTGTTGGTGTACATGGATTCCATCTCGGACCGCATTGCATCCAGCCATTTCACTGAGTCCCTACTCGTGATGGCCTGCTCGAAGCTATTTGGGTCATCATCCTCCATGATGCAATCCTCGCTCCCACTATCCATGAGAAAACCGTAGTATCTCTCAGGTTGGCGAGGAACCCTGCTAGATCGGCGGAGAGGCTGGGGTTCATTGGGAGCTACTGAATCTTCTTGTTCCACTAAATCTTCAGTTTGAGTTTGTGTATCTGGAACCTCTTCCAGCTCTACCACTTTGCCACTAATTTCTTTTTCAAGAAATTCCTTTTCTAAAAAGGTGGCATGTTGAGCAACAAACACTTTTTGTTCCTCACTGTGGTAGAAAAAATACCCATATGAGTTCTTTGGATATCCCACAAACTTGCAAAGAACTGACCGTGCCTCGAGCTTGTCCGGATTTTGTCTTTTGACATAAGCTGGACAACCCCATATTTTAACTTGTTTAAAATATGGTCTCTTCCCACTCCATATCTCATATGGTGTGGTAGGTACAGATTTAGATGGAACTTGATTCAATAGGTATGCTGCTGTCTCCAGCGCATATCCCCAAAAGGAAATAGGTAACTCAGCTGTGCTCATCATAGAGCGCACCATATCTAATAGGGTGCAGTTCCTCCGTTCTGATACACCGTTGTGCTGTGGTGTATATGGAGGAGTCAGCTGAGAGAGAATCCCATTCTCTTTTAGGAAGTCCAGGAATTCATTGCTTAAGTATTCTCCTCCTCGATCAGATCGTAGGATTTTAATACTTTTTCCGGTTTGGTTCTCAACTTCTTGTTTATATTCTCTAAATTTCTCAAAAGCTTCTGATTTGTGTTTCATCAGGAACACATACCCGAACCTAGAGAGATCGTCAGTGAATGTAATGAAGTATGAAGAACCATCCCTGGCATGTGTAGACATGGGACCGCATACATCACTATGTATAAGTCCCAAGAGTTCGGTAACTCTTTCTCCGTGTCCCGTAAACAGAGTTTTGGTCATCTTGCCTTTGAGACATGACTGGCAAGTGTCATAAGATGAAAATTCAAACGGATTTAAATATCCATCTTTATGCAACTTAGCTAGTCGTGTCGCATTGATGTGACCCAATCTACAATGCCACAAGAAGGATTCGTTCAGTTCTGAACTCTTCCTCTTGTGTGTGTTTGTTATGCTCAGAACTGTTGATTGATTTAGAACATAAATGCCATTGCACAACGTGCCTGATCCAACCAACTTTTGGTTACGGAAAATGTTTATAAAATTGTCCTGTAATACAAAATTATATCCCTCTTTACTTAATAAAGAAACCGATATAATGTTGCATATCAGGTTCGGCATGTAATAGCATTCGTTCAGAACCAATATATTACCAGTTGGTAATACAAGGTGATATTCCCCGACAGTCTTAGCTGCAACAATTGCACCATTTCCAACTCTTATGTCTTTATCACCTTCTCCAAATTCTCTAACTTTCCTAAGCCCATGTAACTGATTACATATATGGGATCCTGACCCGGTATCCAATACCCAGGACGTAGAGCAAATGGAGAAACAGTTCTCTGTAACGAACACACCCAAAGAAAATGCATCAACATGTACTTTCTTCATTCGGGTGGCATGGGAATCCTGGTATTCCCCTATATCCTGTTCATTCCTATAACTTTTATAAGAAAGAACGGAACCAACGTTCCCCAGCACAGTATAACATGCGGGTTCGGTCAATACATCCATATTATTATCTTCATTAGGGCATGAAATGGTCGCTACCTGGAGAGAGAGAGAAGAAAACACTTTAGCGTATGCTCGTGCAAGATCAGATTGGTTATTATCTTATCTAATCAGGATGGCTCCCACTGGTTTTTATCAAATCTTCCTTCAAACCCTAAAATGAAAGACTAGCCGGGATTAATTACACCCTACAACTTCGTCGATCTTTCAGCCAGGCCAGTGTCGGTACTTTGAGGGAGGTCCCCCGTGCTTTCGCACGAACCTAATTAATGTAAACCTCGTTTTCCCAGAGGCGTAACCCCGTTGACACCTTTCTAGACACCTACTTGATCGGCTAATTATAGTGTGTAAAACTCTCCCAGGAGTAACTCTTACTCGCAGTGGGTATCGGGATCCAACTATCTCATAGAAGGTATGCAATCTCATTGCAAATTTCAACACTTGAAATTCCCGATAATCTTTTGCCCCAAACGATCTATGACCTTGACAAGGTCAACAAACCATAGACCGTAAGTCAAGTTCAACCCGTCATTTCTTGATTGAATTAAACCCACCCGCATGACCCTTGACAAGGTCAACAAGGCCGTACGACTACCCTAACTCAATCTGCATCATATGCATAAGCAGATAAATACTGGTTAGCTACCGCACACTGCGCCTTGACAAGGTCAACAAACGCAGCACGGATACTAAACAGGACTTATCTGAAATGACGGAGGGCTACGACAGGTTTTTCTGAAAACCTATTGCGTAATGAACTTGATATCGTTGTAGAATCAAATGAAGTTTTGAAATGGAGTGATTTTGAGGCTTTTCTAGTTTTGCTAAAGGGGTCACTCCCAGTGAAGGGATCGTCGGCCCTTTCCTCGTCGAATGAGGTGCGGGATATATCATATATATCACTGTGCAAAGTAGAAACTATAGAAGCAGTCAAAAACAAACCGAGTGTGTAGCATCTGCCAGGTTTTGCTAAAGGAGTCACTCCCGGTGAAGGGATCTCGGTCCTTTCCTCATCGAATAAGGTGCAGGGCATATCACATATACCGCTATGCAAAGCAAGAACTGTAGCTACCTTTTTTATTTTAAAATTTGATTCTACAACATCTTAGGTTTCTTTTCTTTCATTAATCACATTAATGAAGTCCCATCATTTAAGTCACCTAAACATCACAGATAAATACGACGTACACTTATGCCATCCGCATTCGCCTCGATGTCCCCTCGTGTACCGTTAGGTTAGGTAACTAACGACAGAGCAGGGCAGGGCTAGCACGGGTGTAAAACATAAGTAACGTCTATATATAATATATCATATATACTATATACTATATCCATCACAGAAACACATCACAGATATCGCAGCAGAAGAAACATATGAAATATTGGATATACTAGGACGTCCGTGTTTTCAATACGAGCCAGTATAAAACATGGATTCCACGGTCGTGATGAATAGCCAATCCCACACCCCTAGACCCCTACGAGAGCAGCAAGCAACCCTGCCAATTCTAGGGTTAGGAGACCCGGACTCGACTCCTCGAGTTGGTCTCCCACTGGACCCCAGAACCCGGTTACTTGTGCTCCCCTCCTTGGGTCTATCCTAATGCGGAAAAGTAAATAATATACAAAGGGTGACAACTTCCGCTACCTGGAAGTGCCCCAAATAAAAGAATATTACATACAAGTTTTTACATGAATGAAAATGAAAAACACTCATCTCACATAAAAACCCCCGGCTATTCGAACACGACGATCCAATATAACATATCCAGCAACACATAACATCACATGTCATCAACGTAAGTAAATATGCGCATCCCAATTGTCGTTGACATATAGCAACGAAACCGGTGATATCACATATTACACTTACGGTCACAGAAAAGAAAGTGTAAAACTACAACAATTGGAATCCGCAACTTCTTTAGACGTCGCATGCCTAATCAAATGAAATACTTAGACATCACATGCCTAACGGTTATAAACCCCGCATTTTAGTCTCATTATCGAAAACTCTTTTCAATATCAAGTGAAACTAAACCGCTAGATTTATAACATTCATTCAGTTATCTCATAACTGTTTATGAATTCCAATTATTGTATCACATTCCAGATAAACAGAAAATGTTAAACTTTCCGATCGAACAGTCGAATACCCAAGTTTTCCCGATACAGCTCAACACATGAAATAAGTCTAACAACATTCGGTTCGTGCCTCAGTACCAACGGTCCAGCCGTAGAAGGGTCAAGCCAACGCCTCACATGTGGCACGCCGTACTGTCCCAAACCCGAAGGTTCAAAGGGCAGTTCAAGACGGTCACATAATCGAGTTAAGGTTTGTTGTCTTCTAGAGGGTCCATCGCGTTACTTGCACTACTTAGAACGTCGTTAAACTACGGAAAAATCCAACACTTGGAAATTTCCCGATAGGGGAAAAATTGGGTATTTATATCCGGTCGAACTTTTTAACATATTCAAAAAAAAATTATCCGGAAAAACACAAAGACGAAATTTGATAATCCGATCGAAACTTTGATTCCCAATAGTACCCCAGAATACTCTTCTGTAGAGTCACAACAAAAATATCCCAGAAAATATAGCATTAAATTATATGAGTTACTGTGCAGAAATCATCATACAAGGGAACAGTAAGGCCGCGGAACCGCCGCATCATGCATAGCACGTGCCGTGGTTCCGCGGTGGAAAAGTCGACTTAGGCCCTCGTATTTCACAGTAATTCAAATAACACCCTGCTTGATTTTCTGCATATTTTTAATTGACAAAAATCCCATTTTTTAGAAAAAGTCCAGAGAGCTATTTTGGGGTTAGGTTTTCGGTTCGTCCGGCTTTCAAACTCCATCTAGACTTCGCCTAAGGCTCTAGCTAGGCTCTGATACCACTGTAGGGTTCCTAGGCATCCTAATGAAGTCTCACAAGGCATCAACCATGCCAATTTCAAAAATAATTGGTGCCGAGAAACCCTAACACGGATCGTTGACTAGATGTTTAGGCGAAATGAGAATCTAGTTAACACTTTAACTAAAGAACGGAAGTTACAACCTTTGTAGATCCGGATATCCACTTGCTTAGCTCCACGTGGTCGTCCTCTCACTGTCCATCTCGAGTCTCGGACTCTCGCGACGGCTTCATCGGAGAAGTGAGCGGAATAGGTCGTCGGCTTCGTGCCGAAGATGATCTACGTCGAGGTTGCGCAAGTTCAAGCTCCATCTTCATCAAGTGGTGAAACTTGTGAAGAAAACACCCAAAATCACTTGGCAAGAGATAGAGGATGAAGAAATAGGAGGTGGGTTCACTTTAGATTTGGATTTCTCACTCTAGAAATGAAGTTGCCATTGATGGCATCAAGCTTTTCCTTTTTGAAGTGAAGAAGAAGATGAAGCTAGAATTATGATAAGTCTTGTAAATATGAATAATAAAATAATACTTATCATAATGGAAACCATGGTTAGGTGTAGACAATTGACCAAGGTTAAAAGAGTGGTTAGGGTTAAGCATGAAGACAAATTGGTCACTTGGGTCAAAGCTTCATGAAGCTTCACAAAGGTTCAAGAAAGAAAGCAACCATTTTGTATTCATATGCCATTCTTTTTCTAAAATAAATAAATGAAAAGAATGGATAATAAAAACCCTAATTACTTACTTAACCTAGGTTTAATCCTTTACACTTAACCAAATGAGTATGCATCATCAAACATGATACAAATATATGCACAAAAGCATATCACATATACAATGTGCAAATCAAGTGAGAAAATCCGTTTAAAGTGAACCTATACTAGTTAATGCAAAGTAATATATCAAATATATAATTATACATTAAATCATTAAATCAACACTTGATTCAATGATCCGGTCATGTCGCACATAACCGACTAGTATTCAATGCATCGATTTATCGAATCAATGATTCGATAACTAGGTCATATCTCATACAACCAATCGAAACATTAATCGCGAGAATCAAATACGGTATCATATACACGCATCATTCTCGGTCCCGCACATATCTCATATGCGCTCCTATTTCGTTTCGCTTGAGCCAGGAAACCTCTGTGTAGGACTCTAAAGACTCGTCAATACGCCGGTAGCAGATGATGATCATATCAAGCACCTACAAGCCGCAAGCGGTCTGCTAAACGTAACGGCCACCCGGGTATTGAGCGATCAGAAGATCGACGAGCTAGCCCGCTCACACTCCTGCGAATCCGACCAGTAACACTTAACCGTACAGTCCCTTCTCTTCGTCTGATATGTCGCATATCAAGTCTAGGGGTGGTAAACGTCAGACCCCAATAACCCGATAAGTCGTGCCGATGTGAGGTTCGCAACGGGTCGAGAAACTACTGGTAACACTTACCAGCAAATCTCAGATCAGCCCTGGCTAGGGACTTCCCTGCTACGGCCAATCGAGCACAGCGCAACATCAACTCCCAATACCGGGAGAGACGAAACCCCTCCTATCGCTCATTGCCTCCATGTGACTCGGGACTGTACCCAAAGACCACCGTTTTGCACGCCCTCATGGACGTGGTAAGGTGGAGATCAAAGCACAGTGGGAATCACACAAGACTCTATGACGATCTCGGGTCTACAGACTAACCTGTACAAGTGTCACCTGAGAACTGCCATCTGACGTGAGGTATAATACCATCTGGGAGTTCTCGGCGAGTCCGTCCAGTGTACCCAGTCTCCACTGAGCACCTGTATACCATCTCTGATGTCAAACACCAATGGATATGGGATCATCCATCGCCCATCACATGGGTCGAGAAGCGTATACGCTAGTCTACACTGGTATATCGATGCCCCGTCTAGATACACCCACGACTAGGGACCTTGAAGGATGTACTTATGGACTACCATGTCCCCACTAGTATGATCTGCATCATAGTCCAGGTAGTCAAGTACACATCCTAAGGGCTTTACCAACATGTAACTATAAGACAGTATAAAGAGACTAGTATACATGTTAAGATAAAGAGCAACCAGATAGCATACTATCATATCGAGCAAGAAAGTCATCTCTATATATGTCCAAGCATCCAATATAATATACATCATCTGTACAATACTGGCCTCTAGGGCATACATACAACTAACAGTGATATACTGGTAAGAGTTATCAGTAGTTTCACGAATGTTATGGATCTCACGTCGGCATGACTTATCGAGCTATTGGGGTCTGACGTTTACCACCCCTAGGCGAGATATGCGACATATCAGACGAACAGATCGGACTGTACGGTAAGTGTTACTGGTTGGATTCACAGGAGTGTGAGTGGGCTTGCTCGTCGATCTTCTGATCGCTCAATACCCGGGTGGCCGTTACGTTTAGCAGACCGCTTGCGGCCTGTGGGTGTTTGATATGATCATCATCTGCTGCCGGCGTATTGACGAGTCTTTAGAGTCCTACACAGAGGTTTCCTAGCTCAAGCGAAACGAAATAGGAGCGCATATGAGATATGTGCGGGACCGAGAATAATGCGTGTATGTGATACCTATTTCATTCTCGCGATGAATGTGTCGAATAGTTGTATGCGATATAACCTAGTTATCGAATCAAGGATTGATTCGATAAGCCGATACATAGGATACTAGTTGGTTATATGCGATATGACCAGATCGTTAAATCAAGTGTTGATTTAATGATTTAATGTATAATTTTATATTTGATATATCACTTTGCATTAACTAGTATTGGTTCACTTTAAATGGATTTTCTCACTTGAAATGCACAAGTTGTATATGTGATATACTTTTGTGCACAAGATTGTATCATGTTTGATGATACATGCAAGCTAGGGTTTGTGTAAAGAATTGACCATGGTTATATGAATGGTTAGGGTTTCATTTTTATTTGCTTATTTCTTTATTCATTTATTCTTTATTGAAAGAAATAAAATGGTGGCTAAGTTTGGTTTATCTTTGAAGCTTCATGAAGCTTTGAATGGTTGACTATTTTGTTTCTTTCCTTAACCCTAACCATTCACTTTAACCTTAGTTTATTCTCTACATCTAACCATAGTTGACATTATGATAAGTATGATTTATTTTCTATTTTCTAATTAACTTATCATATCTTCTTCTTCTTCTTCATCTTCTTCTTCCATGAAGAAAGCTTGCTACTCCAATGGCAAGTGATGAAAACTAGTGAGAAATCCAATTCTAAAGTGAACCCACATCCTATTTCTTCATCCTCTACCTCTTCCCAAGTTGTATAGGGTGTTTACTTCACAAGTTTTCAAAGCTTGGTGAAGTTGGAGCTTGTTCTTTTGATGCCTCGACGTAGATCATCTTCGGCATCGAACCGACGATCAAGCCCGCCCATTCTTCAATGATGCCAATGCTAGAGTCAAGGGTTCAATTTGGACAGCGGAGGGAGATCATCGCGGAGCTTAGGAAGTGGTAGACCGGATCTACAAAGGTTGTAGTCACTTTCCCTTAACATTTAATTCAATTACATGCTTGCTTCGCCTATATATCTAGTTAACGATCCGTATTAGGGTTTGTAGGCACTTGTAAAATTTGATTTGTGCATGTTTGATCACTTGTGAGACTCCATTAGAGTGTCCAGGAACCCTACAGTGGTATCAGAGCCTAACTAGAGCCTTAGGCGAAGTCCCGACGGAATTAGAAGTCCGATCGACCCAAAACCCCAATATTTAACATGCTCTCTGGACATTTCTGTAAAATGTGGATTTTTGTGAATTAAAAATATTCAGAAAATTCAGCAGGGAATTTTGAGAAAAACTGTGCAGCACGTGCCCGTGATTCAACTAAAGTGCGGCGGAACCGCGGCATGAGCTTGCTCATGCGGCGGTTCCGCGGCCCGTTTGTCGTTTTGTGCATCCAATTTTGCACAGTAGTTCTTAGTTGTCTGTGCTGGTTTTCCTGGGGATTTTTAATAATTTTTCCAGAGTTTCATTTTCTGGGTTGTATTGGGGACTCAGTGTATCGATCGGATTGTCTAATTTTGTCAGTGTGTTCTTCCGAATAAATTTTAGAATATGTTAAAAAGTTCGACCGGATATAAATACCCAATTTTTCCCCTGCCGGGAAATTTCCAATTGTTGGATTTTTCCGTAGTTTAACGACGTTCTAAGTAGTGCAAGTAACGCGATGGACCCTCTAGAAGACAACAAACCTTAACTCGATTATGTGACCGTCTTGAACTGCCCTTTGAACCTTAGGGTTTGGGGCAGTACGGCGTGCCACATGTGAGGCGTTGGCTTGACCCTTCTACGGCTGGACCGTTGGTACTGAGGCACGAACTGAATGTTTTTAGACTTATTTCATGTGTTAATCTGCTTTCAGAAAACTTGGGTGTTTGACTGTTCGATCGGAAAGTTTAACATTTTCTGTTTATCCGGAATGGGATACAATAATTGGAATTCACAATAAGTTATGAGATAACTGAATGAATATTATAAACATAGCACTTTAGTCTCACTTGATCGGTTGCCACGGAATTTTGATGAGATCAAAAGTCCGTCGCAATCACGTAGCGTACGCGGATACTCGCCGGGTAAACTTAATAGACAGCCTCATCCCATAGCCCCGACCAAGTGACTGTAGGAGAACCCCGTCACCGAAAGCATCCGTTCGGGTGCTCCCGGTAGCGGTGTTCCGCCTTGGTGCACTTCGTCGACGGCGTCGGGGGGTGCGGCCGCCTACTAAAGTTTGCGACGAGCATTCGATCAGAATGTCGGGAATCCTGTTGAATTGCCCGACTTGATATTGAAAAGAGTTTTCGATAATGAGACTAAAATGCGGGGTTTATAATTGTTAGGCATGCGATGTCTAAGTATTTCATTTGGTCAGGCATGCGATGTCTGAGGTGGTTGCGGATTCCAACTGTTGTAGTTTTACACTTTCTTTTCTGTGACCGTAAGTGTAATATGTGATGTCGCCGGTTTCGTTGCTATATGTCAACGACAAGTGGGATGCGCATATTTACTTACGTTGATGACATGTGATGTTATGTGTTGCTGGATATGTTATATTGGATCGTCGTGTTTGAATAGCCGGGTTTTTTTTTATGTGAGATGAGTGTTTTACATTTTCATTCATGTAAAAATTTGTATGTAATATTCTTTTATTGGGGCACTTCCAGGTTGCGGATGTTGTCATCATTTGTATATTATTTACTTTTCTGCACTAGGATAGACCCAAGGAGGGGAGCACAAGTAACCGGGTTCTGGGGTCCAGTGGGAGACCAACTCGAGGAGTCGAGTCCGGGTCTCCTAACCCTAGAATTGGTAGGGTTACTTGCCGCTCTCGTAGGGGTCTATGGGTGTGGGATTGGCTATTCATCACGACCGTGGAATCCATATTTTATACTGGCTCGTATTGAAAACACGGACGTCCTAGTATATCCAATATTTCATATGTATCTTCTGCTGTGATTTATCTGTGATCATGTGATGTTCTGTGACAGATATTATATATAGTATATATGATATATTATATTGACGTTGCTTATGTTTTACACCCGCGCTAGCCCTGCCCCGCTCTGCCGTTAGTTACCTAACCTAACGGTGCAGACGGGACATCGAGGCGAATGCGGATGGCATAAGCGTACGTTATATTTATCTGTGATGATTAGGTGGACTTAAATGATGGGATATTCCTTAATGAGATTAATGAAAGAAAATAAACCTAATTGATGTTGTGGAATCGAATTTCTAAATAAAACAGGTAGCTATAGTTCTTGCTTTGCATCGCGGTGTTCATTATAGAACATCCTGCACCTTATTCGATGAGGAAAGGACCGAGATCCCTTCACCGGGAGTGACTCCTTTAGCAATAACTGGCAGATGCTACAACCCTCGGTTTGTCTTTGATCGCTTCTATAGTTTCCGCTTTGCACAGTGATATATATGATATATCTCGCACCTCATTCGACGAGGAAAGGGCCGACGATCCCTTCACCGGGAGTGACCCTTTTAGCAAAACTAGAAAAGCCTAAAAAACATTCCATTTAAAAACCATTTGATTCCGCAACGAGATCAAGTTCAAAGCGTTAAAGGTTTTCACAAAAACCATTCGCAACCCTCCGTCATTTTAGGAAGTAGAGTACTTAGTATTCGTGCTGTGTTTGTTGACCATAGTCAAGGCACAGTGTAAGGTAGCTAAGTGATGTCTTCCTACACCGCATATGATGCGATTAGTTAGGACAGTCGCGTGACTTTGTTGACCTAGTTAAGGGTCATGTGGGTGGGTCTAATTAATCACGAAATGACGGGTAGAACTTGACTAGTACTTATGATTTGTTGACCATAGTTAAGGTCATAGGTGCTAGGGGTAAAAATCTTTATCGGGAGTTTCAAGTGTTGAAACTTGCAATGAGATTGCATACCTTCTATATGATAGTTGGATCCCGATACCCACTGCGAGTAATTGTTACTCCTGGGAGAGTTTTGCACTTTGCAATTAGCCGATCAAGTAGGTGTCTAGAAAGGTGTCAACGGGGTTACGCCTCTGGGAAAACGAGGTTTACTATAATTAGGTCCGTGCGAAAGCACGGGAAACCTCCCTCAAAGTACCGACACTGGCCTGGCTGAAAGATTGGCGAACTTGTAGAGTGTAATTAATCCCGGCTAGTCTTTCCTTTTAGGGTTTGAAGGAAGATTTGATAAAAACAGTGGGAGCCATCCTGGTTAGATAAAATACATAACCAATCTAATCTTGCAAGAGCGCACGCAGAGTGTTTTCTTCTCTCTCTCTCCTGGTAGCGACCATATCACGCCTTAATCAAGAGAATAATACGGATGTTTTGACCAAACCCGCTTGTTATACTGAGCTGGGGAACGTTGGTCCCGCTACAACTTATAATTGTTATAAGACAGAGCAGGAAATTGGGGAATACCAGAATTCCTATGCCGCCCAAACGAAGAAAGTGCATATGATGCATCTCCTTCAGGTGTGTTCATTATAAAGAACTGTTTCTCAGTATCCTCTGAATCCTGGGTATTCGATACCGGATCAGGATCCCAGATATGTAATCTGTTACATAGGGCTACAAAAGGGTAGAAAAACTGAGAAAGGGTGATAAATTTCATGAGACAGAAAACGGGGCAAGTGTTGCAGCCAAGTCTGTTGGTCACTGTCACCCTGTATTACGAATACATTGATTCTGAACAAATGCTATTAGATACCGAACTTGATATACAAAATCATATCAGTCTCTTTATTAGTTAAGAAATGATATAATTTTGTATTGTTGGATAATGTTTTGAACATTTCCTATATCAAAAGTTGATCGGTTCAGGCACGTTATCTAAAAGCATTGACGTTCTAAATCAAACTACAGTTCCTTGTATACAGAACACACACAAGAGGAAGAGTTCAGAAATGAACGATTCGTTCTTGAGGCATTGTAGACTAGGTCACATCAATGCGACCCGACTGGCTGAAGTTACATTTTAGATGCATATTTAAATCAGTTTGAATTTACATCTTGTGAAACTTGCCAGTCATGTCACAAAGATATAATAACACCAGCTCTGTTTACTGGAAGCAGAGAAAGAGTTAATGAACTCTTGGGACTGATACATGATGATGTATGTAAAGTCTCCTGTGTACAGATGCCAGGACTGGTTCTTTATACTTCATTATATTCTCTGATAATCTCTCAAGATTCAGTCATATGTTCCTGTTGAAATATAAGTCTGAAGCTTTTGAGGTATTCACAGAATATGAGTTAGAAGTAGAAAACCAAAATACGGGTATAAGTATTATGTCCTATGATAAGATCAGGGAGGAGAATACTTGTGCATGGCATTCCTGGACCATTCTAAAGGGGAATGAGATTCTCTCTCCGTATTACTCCTCTGAATACACCACAGCACAACGGTGCATCAGGGCGGAGCAATCGCACAATATTAGATATGGTGTGCTCTGTGATGAGTATTACTGAGTTACCTATTTCCTTTTTGGGTGTTATGCGCTTGAGAAGCTGCATACCTATTGAATTAGGTTCGAATCAAATCACTGCCTACCACTTCATATGTGATATGGAAAGGGAAGAGCCCATATCTTAAGTAAGTTAAGATTTGGGATTGTCCGGCCTATGTCAAAAGCTAAATCCGGACAAGATCGAGGCAAGATCAGTTCTGTAGAACTGGAAAGGTTCCAGCTGTACAAAACTGCTAATGATTTGACAGAACCAAAGGATTCAATAGTTTCCGACGAACCTCAGCCTCTCCGCCGATCTAGTAGGGTTCCTCACCCACCTGAGAGATACCTCGGTTTCTCGATGACAGTGGGAGCGAGGATTGCATCATGAGATGATGACCCAACCAATTTCGAGCAGGCCATCAAGAGTAGGGACTCTGTAAGAATGGCTGGATGCTTAGTGATCTGAGATGGAATCCTTATACACCAACAAAGTATGGACTTTTGGTTGCTATAACTGAAGGGTTAAATCCCCATCAGGAGAAAGTATATCTTGAGAAGATTGCTTGCTGTACATGGAAAAGTTGAGACTTTCAAAGCTAGACTTGTTAAAGGTTTTTCGTCATCAACCAGGCACGGATAATGATGAAACCTTTTCCAGGGACTATGTTTAAATCCATCCAGATCCTACTTGCCACGGCTACATACCACGACTACGATATCTGGTGGTTGGGTGCCATGACTACTTTTCTAAATATTGATTTAGAAGAGAACGTCTATAAGAACACAGCCAGAGGGCCTCGTAGACAGTGGGAGCAGCGGAAACGTGTGCAAGATGCTTTATAGGATAAAGCAGGCATCGCGGAGTTGGAACATCTGTTTTGATGGATTAGTCAAAGAAGTAGACATCATCAAAATGGTAGATGAACCTTGTATAAACAAAAAGGTAGTAGGGAGTATGGTGACGATCCTCGTAGAGTACGTGGATGACATACTCTTATTAGGGAAGGAGTTTCCTATGCTACGCTCGATCAATCTCCGCTTATCACAATGATTCTCCATGTAGGATCAAAGTGATACCTACTAAATCCTAAGCTTTGGATCTATGAGATAGATCTAATTGGATGTTAGGATACTCACTAGTTGTAGTGAGATGGTATCAATCGATCCTGGGGAGAATCATTGGAAGGGTTCCACGGTGATAAAGACGACTGAATGTCAGTCACAGGCATTGTCTTTACCCTCAGTAAAGGGACGGTATGTTGGAAGAGTTCCAAGCTAGATACCGTGACAAACAAGACGATAAAGGCTGGTAACATCGCTGTTAAAGATACTACTAAAGAGGAAGTTTGGGTGTATATTAGTTCATAAGATGAACCAGGTTCCTGCCATTGTATGACAATGGAAGTGTGGTTTTGGCCCTGGAACCCTGGTCCCATCAGTGACCTAGACATATTCTGAGGAAGCATCACCTGATCATGGAGATAGTTGATCTCCAGGGTGATCGAGGTTAGGAGAGTAGACTCAGAGGACAACACGGTGGATCTACTTACGAAGGCCTTTTCCCCAAAGAGAGACGTTTAGGGGATGGTTGAGTATGTGATACTGCAATCACTGCTACAGATGGCCTTAGTGCAAGTGGGAGATTGTTAGTTATATGTATGCCCTAGAGGCCATTACTGTACATTGGATGTATATTGTAGTGGATGCTAGGACATATATAGGTAGGACTTTCTTGCTCGACATGATAGTACGCTATCTGGTTGCTCTTTATCTTAACGTGTATACCTTCTGTCTCTCTGATTACATGTTGATAAAGCCCTTAGGATGTGTACTCAACTTCCAGGACTGTGATGCAGATCATACTAGTGGGGCCTGGGTAGTCAATGAGTACATCCTTCATTGTTCCTAGTCGTGGGAATATCGAGACGGGGCATCGATATTCCAGAGTAGACTAGCGTATACCTTCTCGACCCATATGATGGGCGATGGATGATCCCATATCCATTGGTGTTTGACATCGGAGATGATATGCGGGTGCTCAGTGGAGACTGGGTACACTGAACGGACTCGCCGAGAACTCCCAGATGGTATTATACCTCACGTCAGATGGCAGTTCTGTGGTGACACTGGTACAACTTAGTCTGTTGACCCGAGATCGTCATAGAGTCTTGTGTGTATCCCACTGTGCTTTGATTTCCACCCTACCACGGCTCTACTGAGTTGTGCAAACAGGTGGTTTTTGGGTACAGTCCCGATTCACATGGAGGCAATGAGCGATAAGAGGGGATTCGTCTCTCCCGGTATTGGGGGTTGATGTTGAGCTATGCTCGACTGGCCATAACAGGAAATCCCTGGCCAGGGTTGCAGTGATATACTGGTAAGAGTTATCAGTAGTTTCACGAATGTTATGGACCTCACGTCGGCATGACTTATCGATCTATTGGGGTCTGACGTTTACCACCCCTAGGCGAGATATGCGACATATCAGACGAACAGACCGGACTGTACGGTAAGTGTTACTGGTTGGATTCATAGGAGTGTGAGCGGGCTTGCTCGTCGATCTTCTGATCGCTCAATAACCGGGTGGCCATTACGTTTAGCAGACCGCTTGCGGCTTGTGGGTGTTTGATATGATCATCATCTGCTGCCGGCGTATTGACGAGTCTTTAGAGTCCTACACAGAGGTTTCCTAGCTCAAGCGAAACGAAATAGGAGCGCATATGAGATATGTGCGGGACCGAGAATAATGCGTGTATGTGATACCGTATTTCATTCTCGCGATGAATGTGTCGAATAGCTGTATGCGATATTATGCGATATAACCTAGTTATCGAATCAAAGATTGATTCGATAAGCCGATACATAGGATACTAGTCGGTTATATGCGATATGACCGGATCGTTAAATCAAGTGTTGATTTAATGATTTAATGTATAATTTTATATTTGATATATCACTTTGCATTAACTTGTATTGGTTCACTTTAAATGGATTTTCTCACTTGAAATGCACAAGTTGTATATGTGATATACTTTTGTGCACAAGATTGTATCATGTTTGATGATACATGCAAGCTAGGGTTTGTGTAAAGAATTGACCATGGTTATATGAATGGTTAGGGTTTCATTTTTATTTGCTTATTTCTTTATTCATTTATTCTTTATTGAAAGAAATAAAATGGTGGCTAAGTTTGGTTTATCTTTGAAGCTTCATGAAGCTTTGAATGGTTGACTATTTTGTTTCTTTCCTTAACCCTAACCATTCACTTTAACCTTAGTTTATTCTCTACATCTAACCATAGTTGACATTATGATAAGTATGATTTATTTTCTATTTTCTAATTAACTTATCATATCTTCTTCTTCTTCTTCATCTTCTTCTTCCATGAAGAAAGCTTGCTACTCCAATGGCAAGTGATGAAAACTAGTGAGAAATCCAATTCTAAAGTGAACCCACATCCTATTTCTTCATCCTCTACCTCTTGCCAAGTTGTATAGGGTGTTTACTTCACAAGTTTTCAAAGCTTGGTGAAGTTGGAGCTTGTTCTTTTGATGCCTCGGCGTAGATCATCTTCGGCATCGAACCGACGATCAAGCCCGCCCATTCTTCGATGATGCCAGTGCTAGAGTCAAGGGTTCGATTTGGACAGCGGAGGGAGATCATCACGGAGCTTAGGAAGTGGTGGACCGAATCTACAAAGGTTGTAGCCCCTTCCCTTTAGCTATATTTCCGTTTACTTACTCGCTTCGCCTATATATATCTAGTTAACGATCCGTTCTAGGGTTTCTCGGCACCGTATTTTTTAGAAATTTGCATGGATGATGACTTGTGAGACCTCACTAGGGTGCCTAGGAACCTTACACGGACTTACTGATATAACTAGTCGAGCACAGCGTCAACTCCCAATACCGGGAGAGACGAAACCCCTCCTATCGCTCATCGCCTTCGTGTGTCTCGGGACTGTACCCAACGGCCACCTGTTTGCACGACTCAGTAGAGTCGTGGTAGGGTGGTAATCAAAGTACAGTGGGAGAGAACACAAGACTCTATGACGATCTCGGGTCTACAGAATAACCTGTACCAGTGTCACCTGAGAACTGCTATCCGACGCTAGATATAATTCCATATAGGAGTTCTCGGTGAGTCCGTCCAGTGTACCCAGTCACCACTGAGCACCCGTATATGATCTCGATGTCAAACATCGATGAATGTGGGAACATTCATCGCTCATCGTATGGGTCTAGTATCATATACGCTAGTCTACTCTGGTATATCAATGCCCCGTCTCGATATACCTACGACTAGGGACATTACAGTATATGCTTATAAACTACAGATGTCCCACTAGTATGATCTCCATCATAATCATAGTAGTCAAGCCAATATCCTCAGGGCTTTATCAGCATGTATGAATGAACAAAAGCATGATCAAATCAACATGTCAGATAATGAAGAACCAGATAGCATACTACCATGTCGAGGAAGAATGTACACTGAATATATATATACTTGTACAGATACATCCACTATCATATAATGGCCTCTAGGGCATACATATATCCAACAATCTCCCACTTGCACTAAGGCCAGTTATTGGCGTATCTTATACCCAACATCTCAAAAAGTCGCTCATGCTGCGACTGAGGGAGGGCCTTGGTGAATGGATCCACGGCGTTATTCTTTGTGTCTACTCTCCTAATCTCGATCTCACGGCGATCTACAATCTCCCGGATCAAATGAAAGTACCTCAGGATGTGTCTGGACCGCTGATGGGACCTAGGCTCTTTGGCTAACACCATAGCCCTATTATTATAACAATACAATGGTATTGGATCAATAATGGTTTGGACTACTCCTAGCTCCGAGACGAACTTTTTCATCCAGACGGCTTCCTTGGCGGCATCATTTGAAGCAATGTACTCAGCTTCCATCATAGAGTTTGCAACGGTATCCTGTTTGGAACTCTTCCAACTTATCGCCCCTCCATTGAAGGTAAATACAAACCCAGAGATAGATTTGCTGTCGTCCTTATCGCTCTGGAAGCTCGAATCGGTAAAGGCCTCCATTTGGAGATCTCCATTACCATACACCAAGTACAATTCTTTAGTCCTTCGTAAGTACTTAAGAATGTTCTTCACAGCTGTCCAGTGATTCTCCCCTGGGTTGGATTGATACCTGCTTACAACACTAAGTGCATAAGCTACATCTGGACGTGTACATAACATCGCATACATTATAGATCCTACTGCCGAAGCATAGGGTATAACACTCATGCGAGCTCTCTCTTCATCGATCTTTGGGCAAAAGTCCTTGGAGAGAATGACCCCATGGAAAGCGGGTAAGGCACCCCACTTGGAGTCTTCCATACTAAACCATTTTAGGATGGTGTTAATGTACCTGGTTTGGGACAGTCCCAATAACCTCTTGGATCTATCCCTATAGATCCTTATGCCCAGAATGTATGTGGCATCACCCAGGTCCTTCATGGAGAACCTTAGTGATAAGAAAGATTTGACCGACTGTATCATAGGAATATCATTTCCTATCAGATGAATGTCATCTGTACAATACGAGGAATGTGACAGCTCTCCCTACAGCCTTCTTATAAACACAAGGTTTATCTGGATTTTTGATGAAATCAAACTCTTTGATGACATCATCGAAACAGATGTTCCAACTCCGTGATGCCTGATTTAACCCATATATGGATTTAAGCAATTTACATGCTTTCCCGCTGCTCCCACTGTCAATGAAGCCCTCTGGCTAATCCATATAAACGCATTCTTTTAAATTTCCATTTAGAAATGCTGTTTTAACGTCCATCTGCCAGATTTCATAGTCGTAGTGAGCAGCTATAGCAAGTAGGATTCGAATGGATTTAAGCATGGCTACGGGAGAAAAAGTCTCGTCATAGTCCAAATCTGGTCTTTGACGAAAACCCTTCGCCACAAGTCTTGCCTTATAGGTTTCCACCTTCCCATCTACACCAATCTTTCTTTTAAAGATCCATTTGCACCCCACAGGTTTTACCCCAGGGGGTACAACATCCAAAGTCCATACTTTGTTGGTGTACATAGACTCCATTTCGGATCTCATGGCATCCAGCCACTTCACAGAGTCTCCACTCGTGACAGCTTGCTGAAAACTGGTAGGATCTTCATCATCCATGATGCAGTCTTCTCCGTCACCATCAATGAGGAAACCGTAGTACCTCTCCGGTGGGCGAGAATTCCTACCAGACCTACGGAGTGGCCGAGGTTCCTCAGTTTCTATTGCAACAGCCGGTTCAACCAAATCGTTATTCGTAGTTTGTGTCTCTAGAACCTCTTCTAGATCCACCACCTTACCATCATCTTTATCTGTGAAAAACTCTTTTTCTAAGAATGTGGCATACTGAGAAACAAACACCTTTTGTTCCTCCTTGTGGTAGAATAGATATCCACAAGAGTTCCTTAGATATCCCACAAAGTTACACATGACTGACCGTGTCTCGAGTTTGTCCGGATTCTGCTTTTTAACATAGGCCGGGCAACCCCAAATCTTAATTCTCTTAAGAGATGGTCTCTTCCCATGCCATATCTCATATGGCGTGGTAGATACGGTTTTGGTTGGAACCCTGTTTAGTAGAAACGCTGCAGTCTCCAATGCATGCCCCCAAAATGAGACGGGTAACTCAGCATCATTCATCATTGAACGGACCATATCTAATAGGGTCCGATTCCGTCGTTCTGACACACCGTTGTGCTGTGGTGTGTAAGGAGGAGTGAGCAGAGAGAGAATCCCATTCTCTTTTAGGAAGATTGCGAATTCTGTACTGAGATACTCTCCACCTCGATCTGATCGAACATCTTGATACTCAAGCGGTTTGTTTTTCTACTTCTTATTTATATTCAATGAATTTCTCGAAATCTTCGGACTTGTGTTTTAATAAAAATACATGACCGAATCTTGAGAAATCGTCAGTGAACGTAATGAAGTATGAAAAACCGCTTCTAGCCTGTGTAGACATTGCCCCGCATACATCACTATGTATGAGGCCTAGGAGCTCAGTAGCACTTTTTCCGTGTCCGGTAAACGGAGCTTTGGTCATTTTACCCTTGATACAAGACTGGCAAGTCGTATAAGATTTATATTCAAAAGGGTTTAAATATCCATCTTTGTGTAACTTGTTTAGTCTTGTTTCGTTAATATGACCAAGTCTATAGTGCCAAAGAAAAGCTTCATTTAATTCTGAATGTTTTCTTTTATTAGTGTGTTGTATACTGAAAACTGTGTGTTGATTTAAGACATATATCCCGTTATTAAGCATACCATACCCAACCAACATTTGATTCAGGTGAATGTTCATAACATTGTTCTGCAATACAAAATTATATCCTTCATTGTCTAACAAAGAAACGGTTATTATATTACAAAGCATACTAGGTACAAAATAACATGGGTTCAAAACCAATATACACCAAGATGGCAACCCCAAGTGATACTCTCCCACTGCGACTGTATGTACATTGGAACCATTTCCAACGCGGAGAGTATGGTCACCTGTCTTCAAAACCTTGCTATTTCTCAGCCCCTGCATAGAATTGCAAATGTGAGAACCTGAACCGGTATCCAATACCCAGGAAGCAGAGTTTATTGAAAAACAGTTTTCTGTCACAAACGCACCTGAAGCAGAAGCATCCCCATGCTTCTTCTTGAGATTTAAGTACTCCGTGCAGTTGCGCTTCCAATGTCCTGTCTTGTGGCAATGAAAACATTCCCCTTTCCCCGAGTCTCCAGCTTTGGACTTTTCCTTTCCCTTCACCTTTTTAACTCCACCCTTAGGATTGGTGGGCTTCTTCTTTTTCTTTCCCTTGGCCTTAGACTTTGGGCGAGAAGAGGAAGGCTGTCCAACAGTCATAACGGGAGTTTTTGCTGATTTCATAGTGCTCTCTGCACTCCTTAACATATTAAGGAGTTCAGGGAGTTCCTTCTCAATGTTGTGCATGTTGAAGTTCACTATGAATTGAGCAAAGGTGGAGGGGAGGGACTGCAGAATAATATCCGTATATTGTTCATTGTCTATCGTCCATCCAAGGTCCTCAAGCTCTTCTATAAGAGCTATCATCTTCAGAACATGGTCTCCTACTGGTGTGCCACGGGCCATTCGCATCTGAAACAATTTCTTTGATGCCTCGTATCGTAATACACGGGATTGCTCTCCATACAACTCCTTTGTATGGAGCAATATGGCTTGAATGTCCATATTCTCGTGCTGCTTTTGATGTGTGTTGTCCATCGATGCAAGCGGGAGGCATTTAGCCATGGCACAGTCAGCATCCCATGTCTTGCGGACTTTTTTGTCCCCAATTGAGGATTTTGGACCTGGGACGGGCGGGGCTGAAGCCCTGAGGACATATGATACTTTATCATAAGTCAAGGCTATTTTCAGATTCCTCAGCCAGTCTTTATAATTGGTCTCATTCAGTTTATTTTTATCTAGTAGAAGCTTGAGTCCAGTCATTGGTATCTGCCATTAAGAGAGAGAAAAGAATACACTCAGCGAAAGCACTTGCATAGATCAGATTGGTTATTATCTTGTCCAATCGATGTCTCTCACTGCTTTAATCAAGTTTTTCTTTCAAACCTTAAAAAGAAAACCAGCCAGGATTAATTACAGTCTACAACTTCGCTAACCGTTCAGCCAGGCCAGTGTCGGTACTTGAGGGAGGTTCCCCGTGCTTTCGCACGGACCTAATTAAAGTAAACCTCGTTTTCCCAGAGGGTAGCTCCGTTAACACCTTTCTAGACACCTAATGAGTTAGCTAATTTTAAACTGTAAAACTCTCCTAGGAGCAACTATTGCCCACAGTGGGATCTGGATCCAACCATCATATGGAAGGTATGCAATCTCATTGCAAATCTCAACACTTGAAATTCCCGATGTGATTTTTACCCCTAGTACCTATGACCTTAACTATGGTCAACAAATCATAAGTACCAGTCAAGTTCTACCCATCATTTCTTGATCAATTAGACCCACCCATATGACCCTTAACTATGGTCAACAAAGTCGTATGAATGTCCTAATTAATCTGCATCATATGCAGTGTAGGAAGACATCACTTAGCTACCGTACACTATGCCTTAACTAAAGTCAACAAACATAGCACGAATACTAAGTACTCTACTTCCTAAAATGACGGAGGGTTGCGGATGATTTTTAAGAAAATCTTTAACGCTTTGAACTTGATATCGTTGTAGAATTAAATGGTTTTCAAAAGGAGTGGCTTAAGCTCCGCAGTTTTGAAATGTAGTTTTTTCATAAAGAGCCGAGTGGTTTTCAAATCCGATTCTACAACATCTTTTTAGGTTTATTTTCTTTACATTAATCATATTAATGTAATCCCATCATTTAAGTCCTTAAGCCAATCACAGAAAAGAAACGAAAATAACACGTACGCTTATGCCATCCGCATTCGCCGCAATGTTCCGTTATACACCGTTAGGTTACTTAACTAACGGCATACCGGGACGGGACTAGCACGGGTGTAAAACATAAGCAACGTCTACTATATATCTCATATATAATATATCATTCGTCTCAGATATCACAGAACACAGGCAGCAGAAATATAGATATAATGTGGGATATACTAGGACGTCCGTATTTAGTATTTAGCCAACAATAGAAAATACGGATTCCATAGTCGCGATTTATAGCCAAGCCCACGCCCCTAGACCCCTACGAGATCGGCAAGCGACCCTACCAATCCTGGAGTTTAGGAGACCCGGTCTCGACTCCTCGAGATGGCCTCCCACTGAACCTCAGAACCCGGTCACTTATGCTCCCCTCCTTGGGTCTATCCTAATGCGGAAAAGTAAATAATATACAACACTGGTGGCATCAACCTCAACCCAGAAATTTCCCAAATAAAAGAATATTACATTACATTTGAATTTACATGAATGAAAATATAAAACTCTCATCTCACCAAAAAAACCCGGCTATTCAATCACGACAATCCTGCATATCATATCTCAGCAACACATAATATCATATATCATCAACGTAAGTAAGTATGCATACACCGATCATCGTCGATGTATAGCAACGAAAATTGGCAATACCACTACATACTACACTTACGGTCACAGAAAAGAATGTGTAAAACTGCAAAATCTGGAATCCACATTCTCTTTCGACATCGTAAGTACGAAATATCACATACTTCGTATTTCATGTCTAGCTATATGAATTCCACACATTGCATCACATTCCAGATAAATAGACAGTATTAAAGTTTTCGAACGAATGATCAAATACCCAAAATTCCCTAAAGCTCAACACTTGAGCGAAGTTCAATAAACTCGGAGTGTGTCACAGTAGTAGCGGTCCAGTCGTAGAAGGGTCATGCCAACGCCTCACATGTGGCACGCCGTACTGCCACAAACCCTATGTTTCAAAAGGCAGTTCAAGACGGTCATATAATCGAGTTAAGGTTTGTTGTCTTCTAGAGGGTCCACCACAAAACATGCATGTATTTCCGAAAGATTTTAACCCCGTGAAAAGTGAGCAAATGATACTCGTTCGAACAATTCAATACTTTCTTATTTACCCGGAAAAGACATGAAATCAAAATTCCGATCGAATCACCGACTCCAGAACAATCTCCAGAACATATAACACTTAAACTAGATTAAAAAACCTAAAAACATCTACAAGCAGACAAGAAGCACACTGTACAAAAACAAAGCCTTAATGGCTCTGTACGGCCGCGGTTCCGCGGTGGGATTTGGTTATTAGGGTTTCGTTTTTTTACAGTGTGTCTTAGAATTCCCTGCTGTATTTTTTACATATTTTTAATTCTGAAAAATAATAGTTTTCAAAAAATGTCCAGAGAGTGCTAAAAATCCGTATTTTTCGGTTTGATCGGAGTTTTAACTTCGCTAAAGTGTCGCCTAAAGTTCTAGGTCGGCTCTGATACCAATGTTATGTTTACCTAGCACCTCATGAAGGGTTTGGAAGTATCACATGTGCCAAAGATTAAATTTTTAGGGTGCTAAGTAAGCATACAAAGAATCATTTCTAGAAAAATTAGGGTTTCCAAAACAATACATCATCACAAGTAGGTAAAGCTAGGGTTTTGAGAGTACAACCTTTGTAGCTTCCTACGCTAGACTCCTCAGCTACTTGGGGTTTGGAAAAGGTCCGCTTGAACTCCTCTAGGTCCACGATGATCCACCCGGAGTCCGCTTTGTCCAAGCTTGCAACTTCATAAGATCAAGAATGAAAATGGTAGCTAACACTCTCCACTAATGGGCAAAACTAGTGTAGAATGGTATTGTGTTTCTTTTTCTCACTTCAAAATCCTATCTTGTTGAGTATTTTGCTTACTAGAGAGATCAAGGGAGCAAAGGAGCAAGGAAGAAGAAGATGATGGCTTTTGAAGAAGAAGAGAAATGATAATCTCATATGAAAAATAGAAAATATATGCATATATATTTTCCACTTCTCATCTCAAACCATGGTTAAATAATAAAGATATTATTGAATTTGAGTTAAAACACTAAAGGATAGTTAATCCATGGTTAAATGGTGGGTGAGCATGGTTAGGTCAAAGAAGAGTGTAGAAAGTAAACCATGAATTATCCTTTTCTTTTCTTTTGTTTTTAACACAAATATAATATATATCCATATATATAAAACCATGGTGTGAGTCTTATATTGCCACCATTTTCTATGTATATACAACCATGAAGGATGATGTATGTATGTATGTATGTGTGCATGCACATCCATATGTGCATGAACAAGAATGAATGCATACATACATGCATACATCCAAAAATACAAGAAAGGATTTCTAGTGAGAAAATAATGGTCAAATGATAAATTAACACTTGATTTAGCAATCCGGTCACATCGCATACGACCTGACCAAAAGTAAGCCGCCCGATCAATGTACGGTATCTCATACGCGCATTTTAACCGGGTCCATACGCATATCGCATACGCGCACCACAACGTTTCGCCTGGACTAGATAACTCCTTTGTGGGACTCTAAGACTCGTCAATACGCCAGCAGTGGGTGATGATCATATCAAGCACCCTCAAGCCGCAAGCGGTCAGCTAAACGTAACGGCCACCCGGGTATTGATTGATCAGAAGAAAACAAACGAACCTGCTACAACTCCCGTCGAGCCAACCGGCAACACGACCGTACAGTCCGGGTCTCTTCATTATATATGCTGCATATCGAGCCTAAGGATGGTCACGTCGACCCCAATAACTCAATAAGTCGTGCCGGTGAATGGTCTATAACAGATCGAGAAAATACTGATGACACTTATCAGTAAATCTCAGCAACCCTGGCCAGGGACTTACTGATATAACCAGTCGAGCATAGCACAGCATCAACTCCCAATACCGGGAGAGACGAAACGCCTCCTATCGCTCATCGCCTTCGTGTGTCTCGGGGCTGTACCCAACGGCCACCTGTTTGCACGACTCAGTAGAGCCGTGGTAGGGTGGTAATCAAAGTACAGTGGGAGAGAACACAAGACTCTATGACGATCTCGGGTCTACAGACTAACCTGTACCAGTGTCACCTGAGAACTGCTATCCGACGATAGATATAATTCCATATAGGAGTTCTCGGTGAGTCCGTCTAGTGTACCCAGTCACCACTGAGCACCCGTATATGATCTCGATGTCAAACATCGATGAATGTGGGAACATTCATCGCCCATCGTATGGGTCTAGTATCATATACGCTAGTCTACTCTGGTATATCAATGCCCCGTCTCGATATACCTACGACTAGGGACATTCCAGGATATGCTTATATAAACTACAGATTTCCCACTAGTATGATCTCCATCATAATCACAGTAGTCAAGCCGATATCCTCAGGGCTTTATCAGCATGTATGAATGAATAAAAGCATGATCAAATCAACAAGTCAGATAAAGGAAGAACAGATAGCATACTATCATGTCGAGCAAGAATGTACACTGAATATATATATACATGTACAGATACATCCACTATCATATAATGGCCTCTAGGGCATACATATATCCAACACAAGCTAGATACCGTGACATACTAGACGATAAAGGCTGAATACATTGCTACCATTGATGCTGCCAAAGTGGCTGTCTGGGCATTTCTTGTTCATGATATGAACAAGGTTCCTACCATTGAACTTCCAATAACTGTTATTATGACTACAATGGAGTTGTGGATTTGGCCTAGGAACGAAGGTCCCATCAGCGTTCCAGACATATTCTGAGGCAAGTATCACCGGAGCACGGAGAATGATGATCTCTATGGGATCAAGGATAGGAGAGTAGACACGAAGGATAACACCGCGGATCCACTCACAAAGGCCTTACCCCTAGAGAGACTTATATTGGATGGTTGAGTATGGGATACTACAACTACTGCTATATTGTTGGGTATTGGATACTACAACAGATGGCCTTAGTGTAAGTGGGAGATTGTTAGTTATATGTATGCCCTAGAGGCCATTACTGTACATGCGATGTATATTGTAGTGGATGCTTGGACATATATAGGGAGGACTTTCTTGCTCGACATGATAGTATGCTATCTGGTTGCTCTTTATCTTAACATGTACACTTATTTTCTCTCTATTACATGTTGATAAAGCATTAGGATGAGTACTTGACTACTAGGACTATGATGCAGATCATACAGGTGGGGACAGGGTAGTCGATAAGTACATCATTCAAATGTTCCTAGTCGTGGGGAGGTATCGAGACAGGGCATCGATACTCAAGAGTAGACTAGCGTATACGCTTCTCGACCCATGTGATGGGGCGATGGATGATCCCATATCCACTGGTGTTTGACCTCAGAGATGGTATACGGGGTGCTCAGTGGAGACTGGGTACACTGGACGGACTCGCCGAGAACTCCTAGATGGTATTATACCTATCGTCGGATAGCAGTTCTCTTGTGACACTGTTACAGGTTAGTCTGTAGACCCGGGATTGTCATAGAGTCTTGTATGATTCCCACTGTGTTTTGATTTCCACCAAACCACGGTCAAGAGATCGTGCAAAAAGGTGGTTTTTGGGTATAGTCCCGAGTCACATGGAGGCAATGAGCGATAGGAGGGGTTTCGTCTCTCCCGGTATTGGGAATTGATGTTGCGCTATGCTCGATTGGCCATAACAGGAAATCCCTGGCCAGGGTTGCTGTGATTTACTCGTATATGTTATCAGTATTTTCTCGAACCGTTATGGACCTTACTTCAGCATGACTTATCAGGCTATTGGGTTCTGACGTTATACGACCTCCAAGCTTTAATATGTGACATATCTGACGAAAAGACCGGACTGTACGGTAGTGTTACTGATTGGATTCGCAGGAGTATGAGTAGGCTTGCTTGTTTTTCTTCTGATCGCTCAATACCCGGGTGGCTGTTACGTTTAGCAGACTGCTTGCGGCTTATGGGTGTTTGATATGATCATCACCTACTGCCGGCCTATTGACGAGTCTTTAGAGTCCTACACAAAGATTTCCTGGCTCATGCGAAACGGAGTTGGAGCACATATGTGATATGTGCGGGACCGAGATTAATGTGTGTATGTGATACCACATTCCATTCTCGCGATATATGATATCGGTCGGTTATATATGATATAGCCAGGTTATCGGATCAAGAGTTGATTCATATGATATTAGTCGGTTGTATATGATATAGCCGGATTATTAAATCAAGAGTTGATTTAATAATTTAATGTATAATTATACATTTGATATATTATATTACATTAACTAATATTAGCACACTTAAGTAATTCTTTTTCTCGCATATGATACACTTTACATATATGTGATATATGTATTGATTTCTTTTGACACATAAATATATATGTGACATATATTCAAGTGTCATGCTAGGTTATATATGCAACAAGGGTGTATGAGACTTATACCATGCTAGGGTTTATGTTTGGGTTTTATTTATCATTATGTAATTCACAAAACATTTGGAATTAGTCATGGATAAGCTTTTAGAAGCTTATAGATACATTGACTTATTCAACTAGTTTGTCTAGTTTAAGATATTTGTTAACCCAACCCTTAACCTTAGACTATGGTTTATTCTCTACATGAGTTAGGCATGACACTAACACTCACCATGGTTGCATTTCTAATCTCACTTGATTATTCTTTCATTACTTGCTTCATCTTCTTCTTCCAAAAGAAAAGAGTTTTCTAGGGTTTGAAAAGGTGAAGAAAAATTGTGAGAAAATTAAATCTAAAGTGAGCCCACTTAGTACTTCATCATCCTCTACTATTAGCCATTTAGTTTAGGGAGTTTGCTTCACTAATCTCACCATTAGTGAAGAGATAGCTTGGGTTAGTGTCTCCTCGACGTAGATCATCTTCGGCCTCGAAGAATTCGATGCATGCTTGTTCGTTTCTTCATGGGAGCCTCTCTAGAGTCCGGTAGTTCGTGATCGCAGCGAAGGGACTACTACACGGAGCTATTGAAGTGAAGGACCGGTCTACAATGGTTGTATTCCTTGTTCACTTTAGATGTAAAGTGTTTAAATTATGTTTCGTCGGGTTTTCTAATAGCGATTCTAGGGTTAGGGTTTACTAGAACGACAAATTTTTAAAATTGGCAAGGACGATGCCTCCCGAAAACTTGCTGCCGTGCTAGGTAACCCAACAAATAAGCGATAGAAGGGGATTCGTCTCTCCTACTATTATGGGTTGATGTTGTGCTGTACTCGATTGGCTATGACAGGAAGTCCCTGTCCAGGGCTGATACGGCGATTTACTGGTAAGTGTTATCAGTAGTTTCTCGGGCCATAATGATCCTCGTATCGGCACGACTTATCGGTCAATGGGGTCTGACGTTTACCACCCCTAGACTGGATATGCGACATATTAGACGAAGAGACCGGACTGTACAGTAGTGTTACTGATAGGCTTTGCGGGAGTTTAGACAAGCTTGCTTGTTGATCTTCTGATCGCTCAATAACCGGGTAGCCGTTAAGTCCAGCTAGTACCACTGACGGCTTGTGGGTGATTGATATGATCATCACATACTGCCGGCGTATTGACCAGTCTTTAGAGTCCTACACAGAGGTTTCCTGGCTAAGGCGAAAAGAAGTAAGAGCATATATTTGATATGTGTGGGACCGAGATTAATACGAGTATGTGATACCGTATTCTATTCTCACGATATTGGTATCGGTCGGTTATATGTGATATAGCCAGATTATCGAATCAAGTGTTTATTCGATAAGTTGATACATATGATATTAGTCGGTTATATATGATATAGACGGATTATTAAATTAAGTGTTGATTTGATAATTTGATGTATAATTGTATATTTGATAACTAGTTTACATTAACCAATATTAGCTCACTTATGCATTTCTTTTTATCACTATTGCACACTTAATATATATGTGATATATATTATTGTGTAATACTTGTTGATACATGATACATGGGTGTATGAGACTCACACCATGCTTATGATAATGAGGGGTTTATTTATTTAAAGTAAATCAAAATTAGTTGGAAATTAGCACATGGGTGAAGCTTGTGGAAGCTTGTGGACCCATTGACTTAGTCCACTAGTTTTGTCTTACTTTAGATATTTATTAACCTAACCATTATCTAAACCCATGGTCAAGTCCCTAAATGAGTTATATGAGATATTTCTCACGCATGGTTGCCATAACATTATTGGCTTCATCTTCTTCTTCCTCAAGAGAGTGCTATCTAGGTTTTTGAGAGGTAAAGAAAAATAGTGAGAAAATTAATTCTAAAGTGAGCGAAAATCCTACTTCATCATCCTCTACTAGATTAGCCATTTAGTTTAGGGTGTTAGCTTCACTAATCCCTAATTAGTGAAGAGTTAGCTTAGGTTGGTGTCTCCTCGACGTAGATCATTTTCGCCTCGAAGACTTCGTGCAAGCTTGTTCTTTTCATCTTGTGGAGCCATTCTAGAGTCCGGAAGATCACTACTTGGAATGAAGGGACTAGTACACAGAGCTATTGAAGTGAAGGACCGGTATACAAAGGTTTTATTCCATGTTCACTTAGATGTAAAGTTGTTTACATGTTGTTTTGTCTAATTCTCTAGTTAGGATTCTAGAGTTAGTGTTGTTTAGCATGGCAAATTTTTAAAAATGGCATGGACGATGCCTCCCGAAACCCTGCTGTCGTGCTGGGCATTCCTGCAGTAGTATCAGAGCCAAGCTAGAGAATTAGACGATGTTTGTATAATTACGAAACCAAAACATCTCCGAAACATCGAAACACAAAACCTAGTTTCTGTCGATTTTTAAAAGTCCTCAAAATTTTTTTAAGCAACTGCAGAATGTTACGTGGGATGTAACATGAACACCAGATGAATACGAATGCCATCCACCGGATTTGACCCGGCGAGATACCCTAAAAATCCAACCTGGCCAGCCCAATGAAGCCTTCTCGGGTTCGTTTTGGTTTGGTGTTCTGGTCTCTGGGTTTTGGTGTTTCAGGTGTTGCTTGTTTTTACTAAGATTGCATGTGATGTTATATTTCTGTAAAGGCAATTTAGAGTGTTTCGTAGTCGTAATTCTAACATCGTTTTGGGTATTTTAGACGGCGTTAAAAAGTTCGAACGGATATCAATAACCCATTTTCTCCCTCGCTGGAAATTTTCCAAGAGTTGGATTTTTCCAAAGTTGAAATTATTCAAAAATCATGCAAGTAATTCTGTGGACTCTCTAGAAGAAAGAAACTCTAACTCGATTCTATGACCGTCGGAACCGCCATCAAATCCTACGTTTTGCGGTAGTTCCGTGGCGCCATAGGTGAGGTAAGGGTTGACCCTTCTACGGTTGGTCCATAGGTACTGTGGCATGTTCTGAGTATTTCTTAATTGTGCTCAAGTGTTGAGCTCTTTGGGAAATTTTGGGTGTTTGTTGATTCGATCGGAATGTTTAACATCATCTAGCTATCTATGGAATGTGATACAATATTTGGAATCTACACTAATTAGTTTTGTGAAAATTGATTATTTGCTTGTAAATTTAACATTTCGGTCTCGGAGAGAATCGGGAGTCTTGTTGAATTACCCGATTTCTTTTGAAAAGGCGTTTTCATGAGTGGGACCCAAATGTAAGATTTATAACGTTAGGCATAAAATCTGAAGTATGTGATATTCCGGGTTTATGATATCTAAGGGCTGTGTCGATTCCAAATGTTGTAGTTTGACATTTTCTTTTCTGCAACCGTAAGTGTAATATGTGGTGTATCGCCGGTTTCGTTACTATATGTCAACGACAATTGGGATACGCATATTTACTTACGTTGATGACATGTGATGTTATGTGTTGCTAGGATATGTTATATTGGATCGTCGTGTTTTGAATAACCGGGTTTTTTTTTTATGTGAGATGGGTGTTTTTTATTTTCATTCATGTAAAAACTTGTATGTAATATTCTTTTATTGGGGCACTTCCGGGTTGATGATGATGTCACCATTGTTGTATATTATTTACTTTTTCGCATTAGGATAGACCCAAGGTGGAGAGCACAAATAACCGGGTTCTAGAGTCCAGTGGAGACAATCTCGAGGAGTCGAGACCGGGTCTCCTAACTCTAGAATTGTTAGGGTTTCTTGCCGCTCTCATAGGGGTCTAGGGATGTGGGTTTGGCTATTCATCGCGACCGTGGAATCCGTGATTTTTACAGGCTTAATATAAAACACGGACCTCCTAGTATATCCAATGTTTCATATGCTGACTTCTGCTGCTGATATTCTGTGATGTGATCACTTTATATGCTTGAGAAGAATGCTTTATTATTATATATATGATATATAATAAACGTTGCTTATGTTTTACACCCACGCTAGTCCCGCCCCGCTATGCCGTTAGTTAAGTAACCTAACAGTGCATAACGGGACACTGTGGCAAATGCGGATGGCATAAGCGTGCGTTGTGTTTTCGTTTCTTCTGTGATGCTTAGGAACCATAATTGATGGGAATTCATTAATGAGATTAATGAAAAAGAAAGAAACCTATAATTTGTTGTGGAATCAAATTTTCTAAAAGGGTAGCTCTAGTTTTTGCTTTGCATAGCGGTATTCCTTGTAGAATATCCAGCACCTCATTGGATGAGGAAAGAGCCAAGATCCCTTCACCGGGAGTGTCCTCTTTAGCAAAAGCTAGCAGATGCTACAACCAACTCGGTTTTGTTTTTGATTGCTTTTTCAGTTTTTGCTTTGCATAGTGGTATTTGTGAATATCATGCACCTTATTCGATAAGGAAAGAGCCGAGATTGCTTCACCGGGAGTGACCTCTTTAGCAAAACTAGCAAAAGCCTAAAAAACATTCCTTTTCAAAAACACTAGATTCTACAACGATATCAAGTTCATTAAGCAAAAGCTTTTTCTAAAAACCTGTCGTAGCCCTCCGTCATTTCAGATAAGTACTACTTAGTATTCGTGCTACGTTTGTTGGCCTGCGTCAAGGCGTAGTGTACAGTAGCTAACTAGTGCTTATCTGCAACATAAGATGTGATTGGATTAGGGTAGTCGTGCGACTTTGTTGGCCTGCGTCAATGGTCGTGCGGGTGGGTTTAATTCAATCAGGAAATGTACGGGTTGAACTTGATTAGCAGACTATGGTTTGTTGGCCTGCGTCAAGGTCATAGGACGCTAGGGGCAAAATATTATCGGGAATTTCAACTGTTGAAATTTGCAATAAGATTGCATACCTCCTATGAGACAGTTGGATCCCGATACCCACTGCGAGTAAGAGTTACTCCAGTGAGAGTTTTACACACCACAATTAGCCAATCAAGTAGGTGTCTAGAAAGGTGTTGACAGGGTTACGCCCCTAGGAAAACAAGGTTTATTTTAATTAGGTCTGTTTGAAAGCACGGGGAACCTCCCTCAAAGTACCGACACTGTCCTGGCTGAAAGTTTGGCGAACTTGTAAAGTGTAATTAATCCCGGCTAGTCTTACCTTTTTGGTTTTGAAGGAAGATTTGACAAAAACAGTAGGAGCCATCCTGATTAGATAAGATAATAACCAATCTAATCCTGCAAGAGCATACGCTAAGTGTTTTCTTCTCTCTCTCTCCAGGTAGCGACCATATTAGGCCTTAATCAAGATAATAATATGGATGTATTGACCAAACACGCTTGTTATACTGAGCAGGGGAACGTTGGTTCCGCTCCAACTTTTAGTTGTTATAAGTCCGAGCAGGAAATAGAGGTATATCTGGATTCCCACGCCGCCCAAACGAAGAATAAGCATGTTGATGCATCTTCTTCGAGTGTGTTAGTTACCGAGAACTGTTTCTCAGTACACTCTACGTCCTGGGTATTAGATACCGGATCGGGATCCCACATAGGAAATATGTTGCATGGGCTAAGGAAAGGTAGAGAACTGGGTATAGGTGATCATTCTCTAAAAGTAGGGAATGGTGCAAGTGTTGCAGTCAAAACAGTTGGTGAATATCACCTTGTATAACCAAATGGCAATACTTTGATCTTGAACGAATGTTATTACGTGCCCTCTATGATATGCAATTTAATATCAATTTCTTTATTAGATAAAGAAGGATATAACTTTGTAGTAGAGAATAATGTTATGAACATTTACCTATATCAAGTGTTGATTGGGTTTGGTGCGTTATGTAACGGTTTATGAGTTATAAATCAAAACACAGTTCTTAACGTACAAAACACACACAAGAGGAAGAGTTCAGAAATGAACGAATCCTTCTTATGGTATTGTAGACTAAGTCATATCAATGCGACACGACTAGCTAAGTTACATAAGGATGGATATTTGAATCCGTTCGAATTATCATCTTAGGAAACTTTTCAGTCATGTCTCAAAGGCAAGATGACCAAAACTCCGTTTACTGGATACGGAGAAAGAGTTATGGAACTCTTGGGACTGATACATAGTGATGTATGCGGTCCCATGTCTACACATGCCAGGAATGGTTCCTCGTACTTCATTACATTCACCGATGATCTCTCAAGATACGGACATGTGTTCCTGTTGAAACACAAGTCTGAAGCTTTTGAGAAATTCAATGAATATAAGCATGAAGTCGAGAACCAAACGGGTAAGAGTATTAAAATCCTTCGATCTGATCGGGGAGGAGAATACTTGAGCAAAGAATTCCGTGACTATCTAAAAGAGAATGGGATTCTCTCTCAGCTTACTCCTCCGTATACACCATAGCAGAACGGTGTATCGCAGCGGAGGAATCGCACCCTATTGGATATGGTGCGCTCTATGATGAGTACTGCTGTGTTGCCTATTTCCTTTTGGGGATATGCACTGGAGACAGCTGCAGACCTATTGAATATGGTTCCCACCAAATCTATGCCAACCTTTCCATATGACATATGGAAAGGAAAGAGACCATATCTTAATTATGTTAAGATATGGGGTTGTTCGGCATATGTGAAAACACAAAATTCGGACAGGCTCGAGGCAAGGTATTTTCTGTGTAAGTTTATTAGATATCCCAAACATTCACGAGGGTATATCTTCTACCACACCGAGGAACAAAAGGTGTTTGTTTCTCGACATGCCACCTTTTTAGAAAAGGAATTTCTTGAAAAAGAAATTAGTGGGAAGGGGGTAGAACCGGAGGAGGTTCCAGCTATACAAACTACGACAGAAGATTTGGTAGAACTAGAGGATTCGATAGTTCCCAACGAACCCCAGCCTCTCCGCCGATCTGGTAGGGTCCCTCATCCACTTGAGAGATACTACGGTTTTCTCATTGATGGTGGGAATGAGGATTGCATCATTGAAGATGACGACCCAACTAGCTTCGAGCGGTCCATCACGAGTGGGGACTTTATGAAATGGCTGGATGCAATGCGATCTGAGATAGAATCCATGTACACCAACAAAGTTTGGACTTTGAAAGTTGCTCCCGAAGGGGTAAAACCCATTGGGAGCAAATGGATCTTTAAGAAGAAACTTCGTGTAGATGGAAAAGTTGAGACTTTCAAAGCTAGACTTGTTGCAAAAAGTTTTCGTCAATGACCAGGTGTGTATTATGATGAAACCTTTTCTCCAGTGGCTATGCTTAAGTCCATCCGGATCCTATTTGCCATCGATGCATTCCATGACTACGAAATCTGGCAAATAGATGTTAAGACCGCCTTTCTAAATGGTGATTTAGAAGAGAGCATGTACATGACTCTGCTAGAGGGCTTCATAGACAGTGGGAGCAGTGGAAAGGTGTGCAAACTTCTTAAATCAATTTACGGGTTGAAGCAGGCATCGCAGAGTTGGAACATCTGTTTTGATGTCGTAGTCAAAAAGTTTGACTTCGTCAATAACGTAGATGAACCTTGTATATACAAAAAGGTGGCAAAGAGTAAGGTTGTCTTCCTCGTATTGTACGTAGATGACATACTCTTGATAGAAATGATTTTCCTATGCTGCACTCGGTCAAGCTCTTCTTATCACAAAGATTCTCAATGAAAGATCTAGGTGATGCCTCCTACATCTTGGGGATTAAGATCTATAGAGATAGACCTAAATGGATACTGGGATTGTCACAATCTAGGTACATTGACACCAGACTAAAGAGGTTTAGTATGGAAGATTCCAAGCGTAGGAATTTACCCACGATCTCAGGACTCACTCTCTCCAAAGAGATGTCTCCCATGATTGATTTGGAGAGAGCTCGCATGCAAGGGATACCCTATGTTTCGGCAGTAGACTCTATCATGTACACGATGTTATGTACCAGACACGATGTAGCATACTCACTAAATGTAGTGAGTAGGTGTCAAGCAGATCCAGGAGAGATTCATTGGACAGCTGTGAAGAACATGCTAAAGTACTTGAGAAGGACTAAGGAGATGTTCTTGGTTTATAGTAACGGTGAACTCCAAGTGGAGTCCTTTATCGATTTGAGCTTCCAGAGTGATAAGGACGACTCTAAGTCAGACTCGGGATTTGTCTTTACCCTCAATGGAGGGGCGGTTTGTTGGAAGAGTTCCAACCAAGAAACCGTGGCAGACTCGACGATGGAGGCTGAATACATCGCTGCCAACGAGGCTGTCTGGATGAAGAAGTTCATAACAGAACTTGGTGTGGTTCCGTCAATCGAGCATCCAATACCTTTATATTGTGATAACAATGGAGCAATGGCTTTGGCAAAGGAACCCAGGTGCCATTAGCGATCCAGACATATTCTGAGGCGGTATCACCTGATCTGGGAGATAGTTGATCGCCGGGAGATCGAGGTCAGGAGAGTTGACACGAAGAACAATACGGCGGATCTACTCACGAAGGCCATACCCCAGATACAATTTGAGAGACTCTTCGGGATGTTGGGTATGAGATACTACAACAACTGGCCATAGTGCAAGTAGGAGATTGTTAGTTATATGTGTGCCCTAGAGGCTATTATTGTACATATGATTTATATTATAGTGGATGCTTGGACATATAGAGAGAGGACTTTCTTGCTCGACATGAAAGTATGCCATCTGGTTGCTCTTTGTCTTAACATGTAGACTTGTATTGTGATACTGTCTTGCTCTTACATGTTGATAAACCCCTTAGGATGTGTACTTGACTACCAGGACTATGATGAAGATTATGCTAGTGGGGCCAGGGTAGTCCATAAGTACATCCTTTAATAGTTCCTAGTCGAGGGTGTATCCAGATAGGGCATCGATATTCTAGAGTAGACTAGCGTATACGCTTCTTGACCCATATGATGGGCGATGGAGGATCCCACATCCATTGGTGTTTGGCATCAAAGATGGTATACGGGTGCTCAGTAGAGATTAGGTACACTGAACGAACTCGTCGAGAACTCCTTGTTGGTATTATACCTATCGTCAGCTAGCAGTTCTCTAGTGACACTGGTACAGGTTAGTCTGTAGACCCGAGATCGTCATAGAGTCTTGTGTGATTCCCACTGTGCTTTGATTTCCACCTTACCACATTCAAGAGAACGTGCAAAACGGCGGTTTTTGGGTACAGTCCCAAGTCACATTGAAGCAATGAGCGATAGGAGGGGATTCGTCTCTTCCGGTATTAGGGGTTGATGTTGCGCTGTGCTCGATTGGCTATAACAGGAAGTCTTTGGCCTGGGATGATACAGAGATTTACTGGTAAGTGTTATCAGAAGTTTCTCGACCTGTTATGAGCCTCACATCGGCACGAATTATCGGTTACTGGGGTCTGACGTTTACCACCCCTTGACTGGATATGCGACATATCAGATGAAGAGACCGGACTGTACGGTAGTGTTACTGACAGGCTTTGCGGGAGTTTAGACAAGCTTGCTTGTTGATCTTCTGATCGCTCAATACCCGGGTAGCCGTTACGTCCAACTAGTACCGCTGACGGCTTGTGGGTGACTGATATGATCATCACCTACTGACGGCGTATTGACGAGTCTTTAGAGTCCTACACAGAGGTTTCCTGGCTCAGGAGAAAAGAAGTAGGAGCACATATGTGATATGTGCGGGATCGAGATTAATACGAGTATTTGATACCATATTCTATTCTCACGATATTGGTATCGGTCGGTTATATGTAATATAGCCGGGTTATCGAATCAAGTGTTGATTTGATAAGTTGATACATATGATATTAGTCGGTTATATGTGATATAGCCGGATTATTAAATCAAGTGTTGATTTGATAATTTAATGTATAATTGTATATTTGATATACTAGTTTACATTAACTAATATTAGCTCACTTATGCATTTCTTTTTCTCACTATTGCACACTTAATATATATGTGATATATATTATTGTGTCATGCTTGTTGATACATGGGTGTATGAGACTCACACCATGCTTATGATAATGAGGGTTTTATTTATTTAAAGTAAATCAAAATTAGTTGGAAATTAGCACATGGGTGAAGCTTGTGGACCCACTGACTTAGTCCACTAGTTTTGTCTTACCTTAGATATTTATTAACCTAACCATTATCTAAACCCATGGGCACATGAGTTATATAAGATATTTCTCACCCACGGTTGCCATAACATTATTGGCTTCATCTTCTTCTTCCTCAAGAGAGAGCACTCTAGATTTTTGAGAGGTAAAGAAAAATAGTGAGAATATTAATTCTAAAGTGAGAAAAAATCCTACATCATTATCCTCTATAGATTTGCCATTTAGTTTAGGGTGTTAGCTTCACTAATCCGTAATTAGTGAAGAGGTAGTTTGGGTTGGTGTCTCCTCGACGTAGATCATCTTCGGCCTCGAAGACTTCGTGCAAGCATGGTCCTTTCATCTTATGGAGCCATTCTAGAGTCTGCAAGATCACTACTTAGAGAGAAGGGACTACTACACGGAGCTATTAAAGTGAAGGACCGGTCTACAAAGATTGTATTCCATGTTCACTTAGATGTAAAGTTATTTACATGTTATTTTATCTAATTCTCTAGTTAAGATTATAGGGTTAGGGTTGTTTAGAATGGCAAATTTTTAAAAATGGCATGGACTATGCGTCTCGAAACCTTGCTGTCGTGCTAAGCATTCCTGGCTGGTAAACTCTTACCCCACGACGCCAAGGATCAAAGCCCTCATCAAGAGGCAACCGAAAAGCAACCATGCTCGGTCCATCCTTAGCAGTCCACTCAATGACCTCCCGCGCTAAGGATCAAAGCCCTCATCAAGAGGCCACCGAGCAGCTTCCCTGCTCGGTCCATCCTTGGCTGGTAAACTCTTACCCCACGACGTCAAGGTTCAAAGCCCTTATCAAGAGGCAACCGAGCAGCAACCCCGCTCGGTCCAACCTTAGCAGGCCACTCCATGCCCTCCCGCGCTAAAGATCAAAACCCTCATCAAGAGGCAACCCTGCTCGGTCCATCCTTAGCAGGAAACTCCATGCCCTCCCGCGCTAAGGATCAAAGCCCTCATCAAGAGTTTACCAGCCAAGAAAATTTGAAGTCTGAAGATGCTAATGGCTGAAAAATTCTCCATGAAGGATTTGGGAGTAGTCAAACAAATTCTGGGTATGAAGATCATTTGAGATAGATAATATCGAAAGTTGTAGCTATCGCAATAGGACTACGTGGAGAAGGTTTTGAAACGGTTCAATATGGAAGCAAAACCGGTAAGTACGCCTTTAGCGAAGCATTTCAAACTCAGTAAAGAGTTGTGCCCGACAACTCAAAAGCAAAAGGATGACATGACAAGAGTTCCATATGCATCGGCTGTTGGGAGTTTGATGTATGCAATGGTAAGTACAAGACCATATATTGCACAAGAAGTGGAAGTTGTAAGCAGGTATATGCAAAACACGGGAAGGAGTATTGGAATGTAGTGAAGTTGATATTGAGATATCTCAGGGGAACATCCAGTCATTGTTTATGCTGCAGGGGTGATGCTCTCAGTGTGCAAGGTTATATTGATGCGGACTATTCAGGTGATAGAGATAGTGGAAAAAGCACATCAGGGTATGTATTCACGGTTAGGGGAACGAAAGTCAGTTTGGTCTCCCGGTTGCAAAAGATTGTGGCATTGTCCAACGACGGAGGCTGAATATGTGGCCATCACGGAAGCCAGCAAAGAGATGATATGGTTAAAAGGGTTACTCAAATAATTAGGTAAGAAACAGAATTTCAATACCTTGTGGAGCGATAGTCAAAGTGTGATACACTTGGCCACGAACGCTGCATATCACTTTAGAACAAAGCACATCAAGATGCGGTATCACTTTATATATATAGCATTAGAGGATGGTGAGTTGACACTGCAAAAGATCACGGGAAGAATCCTGCGGATATGTTCACCAAGGTTGTAGTCAGAGATAATCTAGATCTCTGTTGCAGATTGGTGAACCTTTCTGAGAAGATTTGATGAGGAGAGAGCATATAATGGAATCGTGTGAAGTCTACTAGTTCTTGAAGTCAAGGCAGAAGAATCTCCAAATGGGAGAATGTTGAAATTGTGGAGAGTCTTTCTCAGACGTCTGAACATGCACGTATGCAGGAGCCAAAAGAGCAGAGCGACGCCAAACTTCTGAAAGCAAAGTGACAGACGTCTGACCAAATCTAAAGCCATATCCAGAGCGTCGGCAGACGTCTGACCAAAGGAGCAGAAACCATTATAGAGAGTCGGCAGACATCTGACAAAGTTTTTGTCAGACGTCTACGCGACGGGTTTTTGTACGAACCGAATAATTAATATTCTTTTTCATTTCTAATTTAAATAAGAATTAGGGTTAGGCTATATATAAGGATCTCTCATATGATAGAATTAAGGCCATTAAAATTATTGTAGAGAGAGACGGTTAAAAGATTTGAGAGAAATCTCCTAAGAGTGCACTTGGTGTAAAACTTGACTAAAAGACTAGTAGAAGATTTGCAGATTCCGCTCTGCCGGGGACTAGCCATACAGAGGGTGAACCTCGTTAAAAAATACCTCGTCTTTCTGGCTTGATTCTCTTGTTCTCGTGTTTGTTTATTGTTTTTATCTTTCGTTGTTATTGTGTGGTTTGCATAGATTGGCCATAGCATAGTTTCTGTCGTGTTGTTCATTCTCCCATCCCAACAAAAGACACTATCTACAAGAGCAACATCATGAAGTAACCTTAAAATGATGATGTAAAACAGGGATTCTTCTGCAAAGTGTTAGTGCTATAGCTAATGTCCGTGTGGATTCCTTGGTTCGTCAGACCATTCATGCTACTTCTGTAAATGTATAGGCCGAGTGCGATCGATCCCTTGGAGGGTTGTGAGTTTTCTTGTAAAGGATTGTCTTACTTGTGAGGATGCCTCAAGTTGAGGGTGTACAAAATGTTCGAAGATGCATAACTGATGGATCTCTGGATCTTCTTCAGATGTTACCTTCCGTTGATCTGCAGCGAGCGCTGATGGATTGCTGAGATTGAGTTGGAGGGTTGCCTCCTGAAGCGTGTGGATCTCAATGGGTTTTATGTGGTTAAGGCCGAGCGACCTGCAAGGAAGTCCCGGGGTGGTTGTGCCACCGAGGACCCTCCGACGAACAAGTTAGACGGGGTATTTTGGCAGAGTAACGGCCTATTAGGGTAAAATTGGCTTACCTGAGTCGTCTGAGAGAGGATTTATATAGTGGCAGCCATGGGTAGGCGGGCGCGAGATTCACGCCGGCCGTTACTCCCGCGTGACAGGCCGAATTCTCCATTAATGACGAGATAAGCTCGTTAATGGGGGAACGCGATGGCGTGGAACGTGGGATCATGGGTGGCAGATATCTCGCGTCTAGCGAGATTCATGGAGCCGTGGCAGAGGCGCTTGTGATCGGTGATGAGGGTCGGTCGGTGAGACCGAAGAAGCTAAGCTCGGTGGGAGGCTCGGGAACGAGCGGGAGGCTGAGGGAGCTTGGTCATGAGATAGCTCGGAGGCGAGCTGGGGGTGGTCTAGAAGGCCACCGAAGGTCGGGAACATCCTCGGGTTGGAGGCCCAGGGTATGCTTCCAACGTACCGTTCTTGATCCTTTCTTGTAAGCTCTGGGACACATCATCTGCCACGTGTCATGATCCGGGGAATCACCGATATCGAGCATCATCATTAGCCCCCCACTCTCATCTCGACACATTCCTGGGTCGGATCGAGAGTGGTCTGACCGGTCACCCGGGGCAAGCTTTTATTTGAAGATATCGTAGGTGCGTATGCCCGGGCAAATAGTTGTATTTTCTTGATGACGTCAGCGGATCAGGGGAGAGATCTCGCATTAAAGGGGAAGCGCCGGTTCATACGTACGTTCGTTGAAGCGTCAGTCCATGTGTCTGGCGCTCATTGGCTGATGCGACGTGCCGCCGGTGTCCTTCACACCCGATGGGACGCGCCTAATGTGAGTGCGACCGGTGGAATGTTGTCGGCCGTTGATTGCGAAGCGCTGTTTTGGCGGGAGACGATCGGAGCCGTAGGATGTGTACGCCGGCTGCTATAAATAGAGGTAGGATCCTCTTCAGGGTCCATACCTCACCAATATTTCCTCGTCCCTAGTCGTGTTAGCTCGGTGCTTTTCCTCAGGTCGGATTCCTTGTGTTTTCTTTTCCGAGGACTCATCCATTTGATCAGGTTAGATGTCTTCTACCGAGGAGTCTATAGAAATAGTCCAGGTAGAGTCTAGGGAGTCCTCTGCAGCTTCCACTTCTGCTTCTTCCTCTTACTCTTCCTCATCTGAGTAGGAGTCCCCCCGGGAAGTTAGGGTCAGTCATGCTCCCCGGGGTCGCGTGATGGGGGTGGTCCCCAGAGCGCAGGCCAGGGGAGTCCGTGACGCGTCTTCCATACCGAGTCATGCGGACGAGCTTGCCACCATTCGGGATTGCTTCCATATCCCTCCCGGCTACTCGCTTCGTCTGGCCGGGGAGGAGGAGAGGGAAGAATAGGTACGGAGCAAGGAGATTGCTTTGTACCTAGAAGCCTTTTGGGCTGGGATGCGCCTGCCCTTCTCCCTCGAGGTGAATGCGGCGTTAAATTGTTTTGAGTTATCCCCGGGCCAGTTAGTGTCGAACTCTTGGAGGATTCTCCCTGGGTTCCTGGTCCGGTTAAAATTGCGGGTGATCCCTTTCAGTCTTAGCCTTCTCCGTTCTTCTTTCTATTACAAGAACCACCCCGGCACCCGCAAGGACGAGCCGAGCTGGGTGTACATTTCTTTTAGAAAGCGTCGAGGAGGTACTTCCAGGTCAGGGGTCGTCGTAGTACCTTCTTCCATCCATGAATGGAAGAAGAAGTTTCTGTTTGTCTGGACACCCGAGGGTGAGGATTGGCCTGTGTCTATCCAGTGGTACAGGGCCGACTGCCCGCGGCTTAGGTAGGCGAATGATCCTGACGCGGTGGCGGTGGCGGAGTGGGAGCCCCTCCCCGGGCCGATATGTTGCTGTCTGAGTAGGCCCTCAGTTAGGCTAGGCTCAGCCCCGCTCAGTTTGCGGGTAAGTCAGGAGTTTTTAGGCGACTTGATTAGACTTGTGCATTCTTCCACTTCTTCTGGCATTACTGACTCTTTCTTTTTATTTTCTTCATATGCAGAAGCCATGGACCTAGGCAAATTTCGGGCAGCCCTGGTCGAACAGAAGAAGGGGAACAAGGCCGGAGGTGCCGGCCCTTCTCGCTCGTCGTCGGCTCCGGCTCCACCGACGGCCTCTCCATCCAGGCGCTCAAGCACGCCCCAGGACCTAGAGTCCAGCCATGCGCCGAGCCTAAAACACGTTCGGGAGCAGGAGCCCTGGGCTATGGAGGTGGGAGGTGTAGGGTTGCTGGGCACACGCACAAGGGTCTACGAGGCATCAACCATGCCCGATTTAAAAATTAGCCATGCCAAACAACCCGATACGGGATCTTTAAACAAGAGATTAGGCGAAAACAAGTATGTTAAACACTTTAACACTAAGTGAAAGGGATTACAACCTTTGTAGATCTGGTCCTTCACTTCATAAGCTCCGTGTTGAAGTCCCTTCGCTGCGATCATCGTGTTCCGGACTCTCGAGAGGTTCCACGAAGAGAAAGATGCAGTCTTGCTTCCGATCTTCGATACAAAGATGATCTACCTTGAAGTTTCGTTAACACAATCTAACACTCATAATATGAAGTGAACACTCTCATCTAAAGGGCAAGGATAGATGAGAATGATGAAGTAGGATTTTTGCTCTCTTTTATTTTCATTTACTCACTCATTTTTCATCACCTTGAAAAAGCTAGAAAGCTTTTTCTATGAAAGAAAGAAGGAAGAAGATGAACAATCAACATGAACCCTTTTGTGATGAATAATGAAAGGATAAATATGATGATTAATGCAACCATAGTCAACTAAACCTATGTAGAGAATTAACTAGGGTTAGGGTTTGAGTTGGGTTAAAGCATGAGTCATAACAAAATATCTTTCACAAAACAAAACTAAACCTTCTAGAATCATCTAGAAAGCATTAACCCAAATCAAACCCTAATCTTGTTTAATCTCTACTAACATGTTGCATTAGTTATCATATCATGTTACAATATTATATATCACATATATAATATTTATTGTAACCAAATAAAATAATACAATTAACTTATATCGCATATATATCAATGTATTACCCGAGTGAGAAAAAGAATCTTTTAGTGAGCTAATATTAGTTAATGTAATTTAATATATCATATATATTATTATACATTAAATTATCGAATCAACACTTGTTCCGACAATCCGGCTATATCGCATATAACCGACTAATATTTATCTGTACCGATTCATCGAATCAACACTTGATCCAATGACCCGGCTGATATCATATATCGCGAGAATAGAATACGGTATCTCATATCGCATTATCCTCGGTCCCGCACATATCACATATGTGCCCCTACTCCATTTTGCCTGAGTCAAGAAACCTCTGTGTAGGACTCTAAAGAATCGTCAATACGCCGGCAGTAGGTGATGATCATATCAAACACCCACAAGCTGCAAGCGGTCAGCTAAACGTAACAGCCACCCAGGTATTGAGCGCTCAAAAGATCAACAAGCAAGCCTGTACATTCTCCTATGAATCCAATCAGTAATACTCCCGTACAGTCCGGTCTCGTCGTCTGATATGTCGCATATCTCGCCTAGGGGTGGTAAACGTCAGACCCCAGTAGCTCGATAAGTCGTGTCGATATGAGGTCTATAACAGTTCGAGAAACTACTGATAATACTTACCAGTAAATCTCAGCAACCCTGGCCAGGGATTTCCGGTTATAGCCAATCGAACACAGCGCAACATCAACTCCCCATACCGGGTGAGACGAATCCCCTCCTATCGCTTATTGCCTCCATGTGATTCGGGACTGTACCCAAAAGCCAACTTTTTGCACGCCCTCTTGGACGTGGTATGATGGAAATCAAAGCACAGTGGGAATCACACATGACTCTATGACGATCTCGGGTCAACAGATTACTCTGTACCAGTGTCACCGGAGAACTGCTATCTGACGTGAGGTATAATACCATCTGGGATTTCTCGGCGAGTCCGTCCAGTGTACCCAGTCTCTACTGAGCAACCGTAAACCATCGTTGATGTCAAACACCGATGGATATGGGATCATCCATCGCCCATCATATGGGTCAAGATGCGTATACGCTAGTCAACTCTAGCGTATCGATGCCCTGTCTCGATACACCTTCGACTAGGAACAGTTACAGGATGTACTCGTCGACTACCGTGACCCCACTAGTATGATCTCATCATAGTCCCAGTAGTCGAGTACATATCCTAAGGTCTTTATCAACATGTAACATAGAGACAATCAGAGTACATGTTAAGATAAAGTAGAACCAGATAGCGTACTATCATGACGAGCAAGAAAGTCCTCTCTATATATGTCCAAGCATCCATTACAATATACATCGTATGTACAGTAATGGCCTCTAGGGCATATATATAACTTACAATCTCCCACTTGCACTAGGGCCATCTGTTGTGGTATCACATACCCAACAATTAGCTGTGGTCGAAGTATCTCATACTCAACCATCCCATAATAGTCTCTACTGGGAAAAAGGCCTTTGTGAGTGGATCCGTGTTGTTGTCCTCTGTGTCTACTCTTCTAACCTCGATCTTTCTGGAGATCAACCATCTCCATGATCAGGTGATACTGCCTAAGAATTATATCTGGATTTCTGATGGGACGGCGGGTTCCTTGGCAAAAGCCACAACTCCATTGTCATACAATGGTAGGAACGAAGTTCATCTCATAAACTTATATTTATCCAGACTGCCTCTTTGGTAGCATCATTGGTAACGATGTATCTAGCCTTTAATCGTCTAGTAAGTCATGTTATCTAGCTTGGAACTCTTCCAACATACCGTCCTTCCACTGAGGGTACAGACAATGCCTGGGACTGACATTCAGTCGTCCTTATCACCCTGGAACCTTTCCAGTGATTCTCCCCAGGATCAATTGATACCATCTCACTACAACTAGTGAATATCCTAACATCCAATTAGATCTATCTCATAGATCCAAAACCCAGGATTTAGAAGGTATCACCTTGATCCTATATGGAGAATCCTTATGATAAGCGGAGACTGATCGAGCGTAGCATAGGAAACTCTATTCCCTATCAAGAGTATGGCATCCACGTACTCTACGAGGATCAGCACCATACTCTCTACTACCTTTTTGTATATACAAGGTTCATCTACCATTTTGATGAAGTCAAACTCTTTGACTACAACATCAAAACAGATGTTCCAACTCCGCGATGCCTGCTTTATCCTATAAAGCATCTTGCACATGTTTCCGCTGCTCCCACTGTCTACGAAGCCCTCTGGCTGTGTACTTATAGACGATCTCTTCTAAAACGTCCTTTAGAAAAGCAGTCATGACGCCCAACCGCCAGATATCGTAGTCATGGTAAGTAGCAGTGGCAAGTAGGATCTGGATGGACTTAAGCATAGCTTTGAAAGTCTCAACTTTTCAATGTACACCAAGTAATCTTCTCAAGATATACTAGCTCCTGATGGGGATTTAACCCTTCAGATAAAGCAACCAAAGTCCATACTTTGTTGGTGTATAAGGATTCCATCTAAGATCACTAAGCATCCAGCCATTCTTAAAGAGTCCCACTCCTGATGGCCAGCTCGAAACTAGTTAGGTCATCATCTCATGATACAATCTTCGCTCCCACTGTCATAGAGAAACCGAAGTATCCCTCAGGTGGGTGAGGAACCCTACTAAATCGGCGGAGAGGCTAAGGTTCGTTGGGAACTATTGAATCATTCGGGTTTACCAAATCATCAGCTGCAGTTTGTATAGCTGGAACCTTTCCAGTTCTACAGAACTGTCCTTGCCTCGAGCTTTGTCCGGATTTTTCCTTCAGACATAGGCCGAACAACCCAAATCTTAATATCCTTAAAAGATGGGCTCTTCCCATACCATATAACATATGGAGTGGTGGGCATCTGATTTGATTGGAACCATATTCAATAGGTATGCAGCTTCACAAGTGCATAATTCACAAAAGGAAATAGGAAACTCAGTAGTACTCATCATAGAGCGCACCATATCAAATAGGGTGTGATTGCTCCGCCCCGATACACCGAGGTGCTGTGGTGTATACGGAGGAGTAATGCTGAGAGAGAATCTCATTCTCCTTTAGAATAGTCCAGGAAATTCGTGCTTAAGTATTCTCCTCCTTGATCTCATCAAAAGGACATAATACTTATACCCGTATTTGGTTCTCTACTTCTAACTCATATTCATTGAATTTCTCAAAAGGTCCAGACTTGTGTTTCAACAGGAACATATGTCCGAATCTTAAGAGATAAACAGTGAATGTAATGAAGTATAAAGAACCGGTCCTGGCATCTGTAGACAGGGGACCTTCATACATCAGCATGTATCAATCCCAAGAGTTCAATAACTCTTTCTCTGTTTCCAATAAACAGAGCTGTGGTCATCATATCTTTGTGACATGACTGGCAAGTTTCACAAGATGTAAATTCAAACAGATTTAAATATGCATCTTAATGTAACTTCAGCTAGTCGGGTCGTATTGATATGACCTAGTCTACAATACCTCGAGAAGGATTCGTTCATTTCTGAACACTTCCTCTTGTGTGTGTTCCGTATACTAAGAACTGTAGTTTGATTTAGAACGTCAATGCTTTTAGATAACGTGCCTGAACCGATCAACTCTTGATATAGGAAATGTTCAAAACATTATCCAACAATACAAAATTATATCCTTTCTTTACTAATAAAAAGACTGATATGATGTTGTACATCAGGTTCGGTATCTAATAACATTCGTTCAGAATCAATGTATTTAATAATACAGGGTGATAGTGACCAACAGACTTGGCTGCAACATTTGCACCGTTTCTATCTCATGAAATTTATCACCCGTTCTCAGTTCTCTACTTATCTGTAGCCCATGTAACAGATTATATATATGAGATCCTGATCCTGTATCACATACCCAGGACGTAAAGAATACTGAGAAACAGTTCTTGGTAATGAACACACCCGAAGATGATGCATCAGCATGCACTTTCTTCGTTTGGGCGGCACGGGAATTCTGGTAATCCCCAATTTCCTGCTCTGTCTTATAACAATTATAAGTTGGAGCGAGACCAACGTTCCCCAGCTCAGTATAACAAGCGGGTTCGGTCAATATATCAGTATTATTATCTTGATTAAGGCGTGATATGGTCGCTACCTGGAGAGCGAGAAGAAAACACTCAGCATATGCTCTTGCAAGATTAGATTGGTTATCTAATATATCTAATCAGGATGTCTCCCACTGTTTTAGTCAAATCTTCCTTCAAACCCTAAAAGGAAAGACTTGCCGGGATTAATTGCACGCTACAAGTTCGCAAATCTTTCAGCCAGGCCAGTGCCGGTACTTTGAGGGAAGTCCCCCGTGCTTTCGCACGAACCTAATTAAAGTAAACCTCGTTTTCCCAGGGGCGTAACCCCGTTGACACCTTTCTAGACACCAACTTGATCGGCTAATTGTAATGTGTAAAACTCTCCCAGGAGTAACTCTTACTCGCAGCGGGTATCGGGATCCAACTATCTCATAGAAGGTATGCAATCTCATTGCAAATTTCAACACTTGAAATTCCCGATAATATATTACCCCTAGTACTTATGACCTTAACTAAGGTCATCATATCATAAGCACTAGTTAAGTTCTACCCGTCATTTCATGATTAATCATACCCACCCTACATGGCCCTCAACTATGGTCGACATAATTACATGAATGTCCTAACTAATCGCATCATATGCTGTGTAGGAAGACATCACTTAGTTACCGTACACTACGCCTCAACTAAAGTCGACATACACAGCACGAATACTAAGTACTCTACTTCCTAAAATGACGGAGGGCTGCGACAGGTTTTTAATGAAAACCTTTTGTGTAATGAACTTGATATCGTTGTAGAATTGAGTGATTTTAAATGGAGTGTTTTTTAGGCTTTTCTAGTTTTGCTAAAGGGGTCACTCCTGGTTAAGGGATCGTCGGCCCTTTCCTCATCGAATAAGGTGCAGGGTATATCAAATATACCGCTGTGCAAAGCAAGAACTATAGAAGCAATCAAAAGACAAACCGAGTTTGTAGCATCTGCCAGTTTCGCTAAAGAGGTCACTCCCGGTGAAGGGATCTCGGCTCCTTCCTTATCGAATAAGGTGCTAGATGTTCTAAAAGGAACACCGCTATGCAAAGCAAGAACTAGAGCTACCAGTTTTAAAAAAGTTTCTACAACATCTTAGGTTTCTTTTATTTCATTAATCTCATTAATGAAGTCCCATTTTATTATGCTTCGCAAGCATCACATTTGAAACGAGATCTGCAATATAACATATATCTCATATATATAATATAAACATTTGTCTCTGGCAGTAATATGATCTCATCACAGAACATTGCAGCAGAAGAACATATATGAAATATTGGATATACTAGGATGTCCGTGTTTTCAATACAAGCCTGTAAAAAACACGGATTCCACGGTCGCGATGAATAGCCAAACCCACATCCGTAGACCCCTATGAGAGCGGCAAGCAACACTGTTAATTCTAGGGTTATGAGACCCGGTCTCGACTCCTCGAGATGGTCTCCCTCTGGACCCTAGAACACGGTTACTTGTGCTCCCCGCCTTGGGTCTACCTAATGCGGAAAAGTAAATAATATACAATGGTGACATCATCCTCAGCCCGGAAGTGCCCCAATAAAATAATATTACATACAAATGAATTTTACATGAATGAAAAAGAAAAACTCTCATCTCACATAAAAACCCCGTCTATTCAAACAGGACGATCCAATATAACATATCACAGCAACACATAACATCACATGTTATCTACGTAAGTAAGTAAGCATACACCGATTGTCGTCGATGTATAGCAACGAAAACCGGCAATACAACTACATACTACACTTACGGTCACAGAAAAGAAAGTGTAAAACTACAACAGTTGGAATCCACAACCTTTTAAACATCGCATGCCTAACCAAATGAATTCCTCAGACATCGCATGCTTAACAATTATAAACCCCGCATTTTAGTCTCATTATCGAAAACTCTTTTCAATGTCAAGTCGAGCAATTCAACAAGATTCCCGATAAACTGATCGAATGCTCGTCGCAAACTTTAGTAGACGGCCGCACCCCCGATGCCGTTGACGAAGTGCACTAAGGAGGAACACCGCTGCCGCGAGCACCCGAACGGATGCTTTTGGCGACGGGGTTCTCCTACAGTCACTTGGTCGGGGCTATGGGCCGTGGCTGTCTATTAAGTTTACCCGGCGAGTATCCGCGTACGCTACGTGATTGCGACGGACTTTTAATCACATCAAAATTCCATGGCAACCGATCATCTGAGACTGAACTACTAGATTTATAACATTCAAATTAGTTATCTCATAACTACCTGTGGATTCCAAATATTGTATCACATTCCAGATAAAAAGACAGTGTTAAACTTTCCGATCAAATAATCAAACACCCAAGATTTCCCCAATATATCTCAACACTTGAAATCAGTTTAAAAACATCCATCACATGCTAGCCGTAGAAGGGTCAAGCCAACGCCTCACATGTGGCACGACGTACTGCCCCAAACCCTAAGGTTTAGAGGCAGTTCAAGACGGTCACATAATCGAGTTAAGGTTTGTTGTCTTCTAGAGGGTCCACCGCGTTACTTGCACGACTTAGAATGTTCTTAAACTCGAGAAAAAATCCAACATTTGAAAATTTTTCCGACAGGGGAAAAAGTGAGTTATTGATATCCGTTCGAACTTTTTAACAGTTTTTATAAATTACCCGGATAAACTAAACAAAGTTAAATTATCCGATCAAATCAACGAGTCCCCAATACAACCCTAGAAAACTCAACACTTGAGTGGAATTAAAAACTTCCCACAAAAAAAAATAACAAGAAATGATCTAAGAATAATTACATGAAATTCCAGGGACAAAGTCACAATTTTGGCCGCGGAACCGCCGCCAAACCCTTGGTTTGGTCGCGGTTCCACGGTCAAATAATTGACTTAATGGACCGTACTTCACAGTAATTCTTAGTTTTTCCTGCTTGTTTTTCTGAGCATTTTTAATTCAGAAAAAACCACATTTTTGAAAAATGTACAGAGAAGGGTTCGTGTCGGGGTTTTCAGGTTCGATCGGACTTTAAACTTCATCTAGACTTCTCCTAAAGCTCTAGCTTGGCTTTGATTCCACTGTAGGGTTGCTGGGCACACGCACAAGGGTCTACGAGGCATCAACCATGCCCGATTTAAAAATTAGCCGTGCCGAACAACCCGATACGGGATCTTTAAACTAGACATTAGGAGAAAACAAGTTTGTTAAACACATTAACACTAAGTGAGAGGGATTAGAACCTTTGTAGATCCGGTCCTTCACTTCATAAGCTCCGTGTTGAAGTCCCTTCGCTACGATCATCGTGTTCCAGACTCTCGAGAGGTTCCACGAAGAGAAAGATGCAGTCTTGCTTCCGATTTTCGATACAAAGATGATCTACCTTGAAGTTTCGTTAACACAAGCTAACACTCATAATATGAAGTGAACACTCTCATCTAAAGGGCAAGGATAGATGAGAATGATGAAGTAGGATTTTTGCTCTCTTTTATTTTCATTTACTCACTCATTTTTCATCACCTTGAAAAAGCTAGAAAGCTTTTTCTATGAAAGAAAGAAGGAAGAAGATGAACAATCAACATGAACCCTTTTGTGATGAATAATGAAAAGATAAATATGATGATTAATGCAACCATGGTCAACTAAACCCATGTAAAGAATTAACTAGGGTTAGGGTTTGAGTTGGGTTAAAGCATGAGTCATAACAAAATATCTTTCACAAAACAAAACTAAACCTTCTAGAATCATCTAGAAAGCATTAACCCAAATCAAACCCTAATCTTGTTTAATCTCTACTAAACATGTTGCATTAGTTATCATATCATGTTACAATATTATATATCACATATATAATATTTATTGTAACCAAATAAAATAATACAATTAACATATATCGCATATATATCAATGTATTACCCGAGTGAGAAAAAGAATCTTTTAGTGAGCTAATATTAGTTCATCTAATTTAATATATCATATATATTATTATACATTAAATTATCGAATCAACACTTGTTCCGACAATCCGACTACATCGCATATAACCGACTAATATTTATCCGTACCGATTCATCGAATCAACACTTGATCTGATGACCCGGCTGATATCATATATCGCGAGAATAGAATACGGTATCTCATATCGCATTATCCTCGGTCCCGCACATATCACATATGTGCCCCTACTCCATTTTGCCTGAGTCAAGAAACCTCTGTGTAGGACTCTAAAGAATCGTCAATACACCGGCAGTAGGTGATGATCATATCAAACACCCACAAGCTGCAAGCGGTCAGCTAAACGTAATAGCCACCCAGGTATTGAGCGCTCAGAAGATCAACAAGCAAGCCTGTACATTCTCCTGTGAATCCAATCAGTAACACTCCCGTACAGTCCGGTCTCGTCGTCTGATATGTCGCATATCTCGTCTAGGGGTGGTAAACGTCAGACCCCAGTAGCTCGATAAGTCGTGTCGATATGAGGTCTATAACAGTTCGAGAACTACTGATAACACTTACCAGTAAATCCCAGCAACCCTGGCCAGGGATTTTCGGTTATAGCCAATAGAACACAGTGCAACATCAACTCCCTATACCGGGAGAGACGAATTCCCTCCTATCGCTCATTGCCTCCATGTGATTCGGGACTGTACCCAAAAGCCACCTTTTTGTACGCCCTCTTGGACGTGGTATGATGGAAATCAAAGCACAGTGGGAATCACACAAGACTCTATGACGATCTTGGGTCAACAGACTACTCTGTACCAGTGTCACCGGAGAACTGCCATCTGACGTGAGATGTAATACCATCTGGGAGTTCTCGGCGAGTCCGTCCAGTGTACCCAGTCTCTACTGAGCACCCGTACACCATCGTTGATGTCGAACACCGATGGATTTGGGATCATCCATCGCCCATCATATGGGTCAAGATGCGTATACGCTAGTCAACTCTGGCGTATCGATGCCCTGTCTCGATACACCCTCGACTAGGAACAGTTATAGGATGTACTCATCGACTACCGTGGCCCCACTAGTATGATCTCATCATTGTCCCAGTAGTCGAGTACATATCCTAAGAGCTTTATCAACATGTAACATAGAGACAATCAGAGTACATGTTAAGATAAAGTAGAACTAGATAGCGTACTATCATGTCGAGCAAGAAAGTCCTCTCTATATATGTCCAAGCATCCATTACAATATACATCGTATGTACAGTAATGGCCTCTAGGGCATACATATAACTAACAGGAGGCGAGACTGGTTCTCTTGCGTCTCTCCTCAAGGGATACCAGAGGACAGTGCCCCGTTCCCCGGCTTCCCCGATCATCGTGGACGAAGGGGAGCTCCGCTTTGAGGTGGCCTCGGGGCTTTCTGTCGCCGAAAGCCTTCTTTCGGAGATGGAGAGGTCGGCCGGGGGAAGAATCCCTCGGGGACCCTCCGGGCCCAGATGGCGGCCATAGCGCAGGAGGCCGTGCAGGTCTGTGTTCGCTCTTCACTCAGGTTTTTATTCGGTACTTTCTGTTCGCAAGATTGGGTTCCCACTCAGGTCTTTTTAACCCCTCCTTTGTTTTCTTTAGGTCCTCCAGCACGTCGCCCTCGTCGCCAACATGAAGGACGAGGAAATTGTCCCGGCGATGCAGGCCGCGGGCGAGTTCTCCTCATGGAAGGAGAGCTCAAGGCTGGAGGTGCAAGCGGCGATGGAGAGGGTCACCGCCCTCGAAGACCGGGTGGCGGCCGGGGATCGGGAGATCGCCAAGTGCCAAGAGGCCGCCCGAGCCTCCGAGGCTAAGTTGGAAGATTCCAGGGTGCTTGTCTCCACCTTGAAAAAGATGGCGATGTCACGACCCACCCCCAAACACAGATGGTATTGTCCGCTTTGGCCGAAACCGCACAGTTTTGTCCTTTTGAATGAACACGGGGCTACTTCCCAGTAGGTCACCCATCCCATAATTTCTCTGGCTAAAGCACGCTTAACTACGGAGTTCTTCAAACTCCGGAGTTCTGATTCATCCAAAAGGTGCCTCTGTGTTATAAGTATGGTATCAGAGCCGGTCCCTCAAAAGTAGACTTTGTCACGACCCAAAATTTGGCCCGTAATCGGCACTTAAACTACATAACGTCTACAGGCGTACGGAACTTAAGTAAGCCGAAACCCAGAAATCAAAACCACCCCAAACTGGATAGACGGAGAAAAACATAGTTTAAAACATTCGGAAATTCTCAAGTAAAAATCTTTAAGTTTAGTTTACGTTCTTAAAAATTTCGGCAGCGCCTCCTTTGTAAGAACTAGCCTCGAAAAATGGGTACAATATAGAAATATATAAAGCATCCCAAACGGGAGCAAATCACGCCCAACGGCGGAGACAACCACCAGAAGATATAAATACGACGCCGAAGCGAAAAATATAAAGTAAAACTCCATAAAGAGGTAAAACTTTTCAACAAGACCGACTCCCACGAGCACGGCACCCAAAGTCACCAAAATAATAATACAACACCGAATCCTCATAACTCGTCTCTAAGTCAAATACAAGAAGTGGTAGATGGAGAATACTAGATCCAACAAAAAATATACAATGTACAAACGGATAACCGCAAATCCACCTAAAAGCGAAGGCCTCACAGCCAATCGTAGCGGTATCCGCAAAAGTAGAGATAATAAGACGCCCTGTCGTGACTACTCAGAGGGTAAGTCCTGCAAAACACTGTGGTACAACGGGGGTGAGTTGCCAACTCATGAATAGTAAATAACATCATACTGTAATCGTAAGTATGCACGAACAACGATTAATCTATCACATGTAATCCGATAGCATAAGTATGAAAACGTGAATATGCAACAATCATGTAAAGGTACATCATCAGGGTCCTTCAACTAAATGAAGCAATGCATATCAACATACTCCTGAGTGTGGGATAATATAATATAAAATCTCATGCAAATCATCAGCATGGAAAAACACCAGTGTCCCTCACTGACACATCAAATCCCAAATCCTCAGGCACCGCATCCACAGATCGGCCCTCACATCCTGTAAGTCTCATAGAACCTGAGTGTCAAACATCGACACCCAAAACATCATGAAAACATAAACCTGTAAGTATATATATATATATGTATATATATAAGGATATCAACCATGTATGTCCACCGACGATACGTAAAAATCATGGAAACCTGAGTGTCAAACACCGACACTCGAAACGTCATGAAACCCGTGTCTAGCATCGACACGTAAATCCTCATAACATAGGCGCTGTCACCACGACTGGCCCTGACGATATGTCGTACATCACTCCGGTCGGTATCCCCACGATAACCGCCGAGTCCAAATACAATCACCGGTAGATAGTGGTCCCTCCGTCAGGCTTATCGTCTACACCACGAAATCACCACTCGCCCCGGGGTACCATACCGGGTCCACCATGTATCCGCAGACGGTGCCTCTCGCTCCTCGAATCGGGTATCACAAGCCAAATCTCATAACCGAGAAATCACATGGTGGACGCACTGAAATATCATATCAAGAGAAACCGGGTTTTCAAACAATACATAGTTTTATTGAAATACCCCCACGGTTCTCAAATCCATAATCATATGAAATCCATATCTCAATGCGTAAATCCATGAAAACTCATATATACAACATAAAACAACAATATGAGCATATTAAGGGAAAACCGCTCTTTAAAATGAATCCAGCTTTAAAATATATCAATCGGTTCCCAAATCCTCCGAAAACAAGTGCAGCATCATATGAGGTGTACATGTAATTGTACCAAGGTTTAAGTATCTACATGTAAGCAAGTAGGTATGATGCATTTCATAAGCGCAATAGTCAACGTCTCAATATCACATGTCAAAACCATACCACATAGGGTATCGGCAACTATAGCAAAATATGTGGATGTACATGTCAGTATGTGTGCATGATGTACATGTAGCTGTAATCGAGTATGTGGGTGTACATGTCAATCTGTATGCATGATGTACAAGTAGCTATAGCAAGATATTCGTGAAATGGAATAAGGGTCACTACCTCAACTATTCCTGCCCAATACAATATAACGTATGTATGTGTCCACAGTATTTCATATGCACAATGGAATAAGAGTTACTACTCCAACTATCCCTATCCACTACCATATCACGTATATAGGTGTTTTGTGCGTGTCATGGCAATTACAGACGGTGTGGGTGTAGCATATAATTTAGTGCTTGTGCAACATGAACCGTCAGTAATGTGTTATATCTAAAGGTACAAGTTAAGGTACAACAGATAATACTATGCAAAGACGTTCGTATGAAATTAACTAATATGCAATAATATGCAGCTATCATATTATATCAGCCCCGACGCATAACGCCATACGGGCGATTTCCCCATAGATGTTAAATCTACTCACCGATGGTCTCGAGCTATGAAAATCCGACCACCTGCTTCCCCTTGTTTGCAGCGTCCGAAGCCCCCGCTTGCGACGCTAAAATTTCACAAACACAAAGACAGTGCAAAAATCTTAGAAATCGACCAATATCACGTAAAACTACATTTTAAACGACGCACCAACTCCAAACTAACTCACAAGTCTCCGTCTAGTGGTGAACGTGCGTGACGACACTACGGAACCAACCCAAGAGCAGCAGTTGCACAAGATCACGATTCGTGTCGGAGAACGTAACACGCAGACTCAAAACACTAGATTATAGGAAAACGATTCCAAATTTTGCATACTGTAAATACTAAAAAATTAAACAGTACCAAACACCCTTAAACCACAGCAGACAACTACCTACAAAAATCAAACCCCAACACCCCCCTCCTAATCCGACAGCGTCGGAATTCATGCTTGGGTCACCGGCCAAACCCGGTGGGGTGGGTCCCGTGCTTCAGGTGGAACCTAGGGTCACTAGTACAACACTACTATCTTGTTTGATTTTTCAGTAAAATTTCCAGGTCACAGCAGATCAAGGAGACTCTAAAAAGACACAAAAATTACGATATTGCATTAATCGATACTTAAAGTGTTCTACGCTACAACCAACGAGCTACACAACATAAAAACTCCTATTTAACAGTTTATGGATTATACCTATCAACCTTGGCTCACAAGATCTAAGCTTTCCTAGCTCCAAGTGATCAAAGAAGCTAAGGCAAGACGTGATGTGTTTTTGTGATTTATTTATGGAATTTTGGAGATTTATTTAGCTTGGAATTGTTGCAAATGATGAATGAATGAGTCAAGGGCAGATGAAGGAGGAGGAGGCTCGGCCAATAGAGGGAAGGATGAGGAATTGTGTAGGGTTTTCTAGCTAAGTCTTGTTATAAAAGCACATAAATGCATAAATCCACCTCTCCCATTCTTTTTCTTTTCTTTAAAACTTAATCCTTTTAGCACAAAAGATCTAGATATTAGTTGGAGGGTTTGTTTTACTCAAGCTTGCTTAATTTGAAATGATAGAAATTTTAGGAGTAATTACCCAAACCCAAAATGTAAATACCACATTAAAATAATATTTTAAAAAAGAAAAATTCTATTTGCATTAAAACTTCCCATATACTCCCAAAGCTCGCGTACTAGCTTTATTTTAGTTAAACTAGGTGCTGGCAAGTTTATATGGGAGTTTGATCACAGTCGGGTTAAAACGGAAAATACCGACTATTTTACCCTAAAACGGAAAAATCTGCATAACGATTTCTAAAATGTTACAATCTCCCCCTATAGAAATTCGGTCCCCGAATTAAAATTTAACTACGCGTACCTTCGAAGAGATGAGGGAATTTCTTCCGCATCTCGCTCTCGGCCTCCCAAGTGATCTCCTCACTGGCAGGGCTATGCCAAAGAACCTTCACAGATGGCAAGACCTTTGACCGAAATTTCTTCACCTGCCGATCCAAAATAATTACCGGCTGCTCGGTGAACGAAAGATCGCGCTCAAGCTGAACGGTCTGGTGCTGAATCATGTGAGAAGGATCATGAAGGTATCTACGAAGTATCGATACATGGAAAACGGAGTGAACATCCGAAAAACTAGGCGGGAGCGCCAAACGACAAGCAACAGAACCCACTCTCTCAAGGATCTCAAAAGGACCTACAAATCTGGGACCGAGCCTCCCTCTCTTCCCAAATCGCATAACACCCTTCATCGGAGAAATCCTCAGGAATACATGATCCCCCACTGCGAACTTAAGTCTGGGACGACGACGGTCGGCATAGACTTGCCTGCACTGGGCTGCTCTCATCCTGTCCTGAATCAGCTAGATCTTCTCCGTAGTCTTCTGAACTAGCTGGGGTCCTAAAACTCTACTCTCGCTGAGCTCGATCCAACAGACTGGCGAACACTTCCTACCGTACAAAGCCTCAAAAGGTGTTATCTGAATAGTCTCCTGAAAGCTGTTGTTGTAGGAGAACTCAATCAACGGCAAGTGACGATCCCAACTGCCACCAAAATCCAGCACACATGCACGGAGCATATCCTCCAAAGTCTGTATAGTCCGCTCCAACTGACCATCGGTCTGTGGATGAAAAGCAGTGCTAAAACTTAACCGGGTACCCAAACCTTCCTGAAGCTTCTGCCAAAGACGACTAGTAAACTGGGTGCCTCTGTCGGATACTATACATGTGGGAACACCATGCAAACGCACAATCTCATCTATATACAACTGAGCGTACTGAGCATAACCGAAAGTGGTCTTCAGTGGAAGGAAGTGAGCCGCTTTCTTCAACCGGTCAACAATCACCCAAATGGAGTCATACCCTCTACTGGTCCTGGGTAGACCCACCACGAAGTCCATGGAAATCTGCTCCATTTCCACTCCGAAACGGGTAAAGGCTGCAACTCTCCAGCCGGTCTCTGATGCTCAGCCTTGACTTGCTGACAAGTCAGGCACCTCGAAACGAAGTCTGAAATATCGCGCTTCATCCCTTCCCACCAGTAAAAGTCTCTCAAGTCACGATATAATTTGGTGGAACCTGGATGAACGCTAAAGGCTGACTGATGTGCCTGCTCTAGGATCTCGCGTCTCAACCCATCAGCATCTGGTACACACAAGTGAGTCCTGCATCGTAGCACACCCTGGTCATCAATCATGAACTCCGAAACTGTACCCTGGCGAACAAGCTTAAGAATCTCAGACAAACGGGCATCACTGGGTTGCGCCTCACGGATACGATCAAGGAGTAGTGGACGGGTGCAGACATGAGCAAGCTGTCCTCCAGCGGAAGTGAACTCGAACTGCACTCTATCATCACACAAGAGCTGCCAATCTGCAGAAGACTGACGCTGAACTGCGCTCAACTGGGACAAGCTACCCCCGGGCCTACGACTCAAAGCATCAGCTACCACATTCGCCTTGCCCGGGTGATAAAGGATCTCACAATCATAATCCTTCACTAGCTCCATCCAACGACGCTGTCTCAGATTCAGATCTCGCTGCTGGAAGATGTACTTCAAGCTCTTGTGATCCGTGAAGATCTGACACGACTCCCCGTACAAGTAGTGTCTCCAAATCTTCAACGCAAAGACCACAGCGGCCATCTTAAGATCGTGAGTGGGGTAATTCTGCTCGTGCTTCTTCAGCTGCCTAGAAGCATAAGCAATCACTCTATCATGCTGCATAAGTACACAACTGAGCCCCACTCGAGAAGCATCACAGTAAACAACATAGCCGTCCGATCCAGAAGGTAAAGATAGAACTGGTGCCGTCGTCAACCGAGTCTTCAACTGCTGAAAACTCTGCTCGCACGCATCAGTCCAAAGAAAAGGAACTCCCTTCTGAGTCAGTCCAGTCAGCGATGCAGCGATACTCGAGAAATCCTGCACAAAACGGCGATAATAACCAGCTAAGCCCAAAAAACTGCGGACCTCGGTCGTCGATACAAGTCTGGGCTAAAATTGTACAGCCTCGATCTTCTTCGGGTCCACAAGAATACCATCACCAGTCACCACATGACCCAGGAAGTCAACTCTATCAAGCCAAAATGCGCACTTTGAGAATTTAGCATACAGCTGGTGCTTTCTCAATATCTGCAAAGCAATCCTCAAGTGCCGTTCATGCTCCTCACGACTCCTAGAGTAGACCAGTATGTCATCAATAAACATAATAATAAACTGGTCGAGGAACGGCCTGAAAATCCGGTTCATCAAATCCATGAATGTTGCTGGCGTATTGGTGAGTCCGAATGACATCACCAAAAACTCATAATGCACATAGCGCGTACGAAAAGCAGTTTTCCGAATGTCATCATTCCGAACCCGCAATTGATAATAACCCGAACACAAATCAATCTTGGAAAAATGTTTCGCACCCTGGAGCTGATCAAATAAATCGTCAATGCGAGGTAAAGGATACCTATTCCGCACCGTAACTCGGTTCAATTGACGATAATCCACACACAGCCTCAAACTGCCGTCCTTCTTCTTGACGAACAGAACAGGAGCTCCCCACGGCGAAACACTAGGACGCACAAGTCCCCTATCAAGCAAACCTTGCAATTGATCTTTAAGCTCTCTAAGCTCTGTCGGATCCATCCGATAAGGCGGTATAGAAATAGGCTCCGTGCCAGGAATCAGATCAATGCAAAACTCAATATCGCGCTCTGGCGGCATCCCAGGTAACTCATCGGGAAAGACATCGGGAAACTCTCGCACGGTAGGAACCAGGTCCAACGACTCCACTGTGGCTCCAGTATCATGAATGAAAGCAAAGAATCCCCGACATCCCCTCCTCAAAAGCCGACTAGTGTAAAGGACATAAATCAAACCGTGAGGGGCGGCACCACGGTCCCCCTGCACAACAAACACTGACTCGCCGGGAAAACAAAACCTAACTGTCTTCTCGCGGCAGTCCTCGGACGCGTAGCAAGTAGCTAACCAGTCCATGCCCAGCAGAACGTCAAAATCCAACATCTTAAGAAGGATCAAGTCGATGGACAGATCTCTGTCTCCTAAACAGACAGCACACAACCGGAACACGTGTCGCGCAACAAATGACTCTCCAACTGAAGTAGTCACGACAAGCGGCTGATCTAGAAAACACAACTCTCAGCCTAACCTCGGCACGAAGTGTGTAGAAACATACGAATGCGTTGATCCCGGATCGAAAAGAACATGTGCATCATAAGAAAATACATAAAGGGTACCTGAAACCACAGTATTGGACGCCTGCGCGTCCTGGTGAGTCAAGGCAAAAACCCGAGCCTGTCCTCTACCGGCTACTTGCTGTCCTCTGCCTCCACCACCTCATCCTGTCGGCACAAAACCATCGCGACCACGACCTCTCTGAGCAAGAGTCTGACACGGCGCAACAACAGGAATAAGAGGCAACGCTCTCTGAGGCGGAGAAGGTGATAAGGTAACCCTGGGTACTGCTGGCCCTCTCTGGCGCACCACGGTACAATCCTGAACAAGGTGATGTATACTTCCATACCCAAAGCACCCAAAAGATGGTCGCTGGCCCTCCTGGGAGTAAGAGCTGAATAACTGTCCAATTCCAACTTCTCTGCTACTCCCCGAGTCTGAAGGAACTCTGCCTCGGCGTGCAAACCTCTATCTCCGTGCTGGTACATCAGTACGAGTCCTCTTCGGTTCCGGAACAACCGACGATTCAGAAAGACGCTCCTCCACCAAAAGGGCTGCATCTACCGCTGCCGCATACGTCTCACAATGCTGAATGCTGATGGCTAGGAACAACTGGGTAACCAGGCCTCGAACAAACCTCTTCACCCTCATTTCCTTAGTCGCCACCAAGTACGAAGCATACACAGACAGCTCAGTAATTAGTACATCATACTCAGACACCGTCATCCCCGGAGTCTGGCGCAACGACTCAAATTTGCGCGCTCCCGCATCCCTGACGCTCGGTGGAAGAAAATGGGCGAGAAACACCGTCACAAACTCAGCCCAGATCATAGGAGCAAGACCTGCGGCTCTGCCCCTCTCCAAGGACTCACAGCACTTCTGGGCTAAACCCTCCAGACGGAAACTCACGAACTCCACCCATCTCTCGTCGGAGCATCGAAGCGAACGACAAATCCAGGCCATCCGGTCGATAAACGACTGCGGATCCTCAGTATCATCTGTGTCCGTGAACACCGGAGGCCTCAGCCTCATGAACTCGGTCAGTGACACGGTAATAACCTCCGGAGCTGTAACTGTGACTGCCGGAACTATAGGTACCATCGTGGTCCCTGCAATGGGTGGAACAACTGCCTGCCCCTGCGCTCGAATGGCCTCTACTAAACTCCCCATCATCTGGCACAGGTCCTGCATACCATCCCCAAACATAGCAATGTGCTCCGGTACAACAGGCGTACCGGCCGTGGTCAGTCCTCGCCTCAGACGAGTCGACTCTGACCTCGGCCCTCGCGACTGCTCTCTGTGCTCTCGTAGTCTTCGGCGGCATATAGGCTGGAAACTGAAAGAAGATTCGATAAGGATACAGAAATCGAATCACAAGAATGAATATAATCACGGAAGGAATTTCAATCAATAAGTCCTAAGGTCACTTAGGCGGAGCACTGTGTCGTAAATATGCCGCGGAACATACACACGCTACGTTACTCTGTTTAAGCTGCCTACTCCATCATACCAAGGTCATACTACACTCCGATAGGAAAAACCTAGTAGCTCTGATACCAACTTTGTCACGACCCAAAATTTGGCCCGTAATCGGTACTTAAACTACGTAACGTCTACAAGCGTACGCAACTTAAGTAAGCCGAAACCCAGAAATCAAAAACACCCCAAACTGGATAAACGGAGAAAAACATAGTTTAAAACATTCGGAAATTCTCAAGTAAAAATCTTTAAGTTTAGTTTTCGTTCTTAAAAATTTCGGCAGCGCCTCCTTTGTAAAAACTAGCCCCGAAAAATAGGTACAACATAGAAATATATAAAGCATCCCAAACGGGAGAAAATCACGCCCAACGGAGGACATAACCACCACAAGATATAAATACGACGCCGAAGCGAAGAATATAAAGGAAAACTGCATAAAGAGGTAAAACTTTTCAACAAGACCGGCTCCCACGAGCACGGCACCCAAAGTCACCAAAATAATAATACAACACCGAATCCTCACAACTCGTCTCTAAGTCAAATACAAGAAGTTGTAGACGGAGAATACTAGATCCAACCAAAGATATACAGTGTACAAACGGAGAACCGCAAACCCACCTAAAAGCGAAGGTCTCACAGCCAATCGTAGCGGTATACGCAAAAGTAGAGATGATAAGACGCCCTACCGCGACTACTCAGAGGGTAAGTCCTGCAAAACACTGTGGCACAATGGGGGTGAGTTTCCAACTCGTGAATATTAAATAACATCATACTGTAATCTCAAGTATGCACGAATAGTGATTAATCTATCACATGTAATCCGATAGCATAAGTATGAAAATGTGAATATGCGACAATCATGTAAAGGTACATCATCAGGGTACTACAACTATATGAAGCAATGCATATCAACATACTCCTTGGTGTGGGATAATAAAATATAAAATCTCATGCAAATCATCATCATGGAAAAACACCAGTGTCCCTCACTGACACATCAAATCCCAAATCCTCAGGCACCGCATCCACAGACCGGCCCTCACATCCTGTAAGTCACATGGAACCTGAGTGTCAAACATTGACACCCAAAATATCATGAAAACATATACCTGTAAGTATATATATATATATATATATATATATATATGTATATATATATATGAGGATATCAACCACGTATGTCCACCGACGATACGTAAAAATCATGGAAACCTGAGAGTCAAACAGCGACACTCGAAACGTCATGAAACCCGTGTCTAACATCGACACGTAAATCCTCATAACTCAGGCGTTGTTACCACGATTGGCCCTGACGATATGTCGTACATCACTCCGGTCGGTATCCCCACGATAACCGCCGAGTCCAAATACAATCACCGGTAGGTAGTGGTCCCTCCGTCAGGCATATCGTCTACACCACGAAATCACCACTCGCCCTGAGGTACCATACCGGGTCCACCATGTATCCGCAGACGGTGCCTCCCGCTCCTCGAATCGGCTATCATAAGCCAAATTTCATAACCGAGAAATCACATAGTGGACGCACTGAAATATCATATCAAGAGAAACCAGGTTTTCAAACAATACATGGTTTTATTAAAATACCCCCATGGTTCTCAAATCCATAATCATATGAAATCCATATCTCAATGCGTAAATCCAAGAAAACTGATATATACAACATAAAACAACAATATGAGCATATTAAGGGAAAACCGCTCTTTAAAATGAATCCAGCTTTAAAATATATCATGTGGTTCCTAAATCCTCCGAAAACAAGTGCATCATCATATGAGGTGTACATGTAATTGAAACAAGATTAAGTATCACATGTAAGCAAGTAAGTATGATGCATTTCATAAGCGCAATAGTCAACGTCTCGATATCACATGTCAAAACCATACCACTTAGGGTATAGGAAACTATAGTAAAATATGTCGGTGTACATGTCAGTATGTGTGCATGATGTACAGGTTGCTGTAATCGAGTATATGGGTGTACATGTCAATCTGTATGCATGATGTACAAGTAGCTATAGCAAGATATTCGTGAAATGGAATAAGGGTCACTACCTCAACTATTCCTGCCCAATACAATATCACGTATGTATGTGTCCACAGTATTTCATATGCACAATGGAATAAGAGTTATTACTCCAACTATCCCTATCCACTACCATATCACGTATGTAGGTGTTTTGTGCGTGTCATGGCAATTACAGACGGTGTGGGTGTAGCATACAATTTAGTGCTTGTGTAACATAAACCGTCAGTAATATGTTATATCTAAAGGTACAAATCAAGGTACAACAGATAATACTATGCAATGACGTTCGTATGAAATCAACTAATATGCAATAACATGCAGCTATCATATTATATCAGCCCCGACGCATAACGCCATACGGGCGATTTCCCCGTAGATGTTAAATCTACTCACCGATGGTCTCGAGCTATGAAAATCCGACCACCTGCTGCCCCTTGTTTGCAGCATCCGAAGTCCCCGCTTGCGACGCTAAAATTTCACAAACACAAAGACAGTGCAAAAATCATAGAAATCGACCAATATCACATAAAACTACGTTTTAAACGACGCACCAACTCCAAACTAACTCATAAGTCTCCGTCTAGTGGTTGACGCGCGTGACGACACTACGGAACCAAACCAAGTGCAGCAGCTGCATAAGATCATGATTCATGTTGGAGAACGTAACAAACGGACTCAAAACACTAAATTCTAGGAAAACGATTCCAGATTTTGCATACTGTAAATACTAAAAATTTAAACAGTACCAAACACCCTTAAATCACAGCAGACAACTACCCACAAAAACCAAACCCCAACACCCCCCTCCAAATCCGACGTCGCCGGAATTCATGCTTGGGTCGCCGGCCAAACCCGGTAGGGTGGGTCTCATGCTTCAGGTGGAATCCTAGGGTCACTAGTACAACACTACTATCTTGTTTGATTTTTCAGTAAAATTTCGAGGTCACAGCAGATCACAGAGGCTCTAAAAAGACACTAAAATTACGATATTGCACTAATCGATACTTAAACTGTTCTACGCTACAACCAACGAGTTACACAACATAAAAACTCTTATTTAACAGTTTAGGGATATACCTATCAACCTTGGCTCACAAGATCCAAGCTTTCCTTGCTCCAAGTGATCAAAGAAGCTAAAGCAAGACGTGATGTGTTTTTGTGATTTATTTATGGACTTTTAGAGATTTATTTAGCTTGGAATTGTTGCAAATAGTGAAAGAATGAGTCAAGGGCAGATGAAGGAGGAGGTGGCTCAGCCAATAGAGGGAAGGATGAAGAATTGTGTAGGGTTTTCTAGCTAAGTCTTGTGATAAATGCACATTCATGCATGAAACCACCTCTCCCATTCTTTTTCTTTTCTTTAAAACTTAATCCTTTTAGCACAAAAGATCTAGATATTAGTTGGAGGGTTTGTTTTACTCAAGCTTGCTTAATTTGAAATGATACAAATTTTAGGAGTAATTACCCAAACCCAAAATGTAAATACCACATTAAAATAATATTTAAAAAAAGAAAAATTCTATTTGCACCAAAACTTCCCTTATACTCCCAAAGCTCGCGCACTAGCTTTATTTTAGCTAAACTAGGTGCTGGCAAGTTTATATGGACATTTGATCACAGTCGGGTTAAAACGGAAAATACCGACTATTTTACCCTAAAACGGAAAAATTCGTATAACGATTTCTAAAACGTTATAGGCGAACAGCCTCCGGAGGGAGAACGAGGTGGCGAAAGTGGGAACGTGGCATGCAGAGTTCCGAGCGTCGAAAGCAGTAGAGAGCTACATGAAGTCGGACCAGTACTACACCAACCTCGCTAGAGCCGCTGCCATCGTTTGGCACGACGCCCTCGATGCCGTCAAGGCCCTGATGTCGGAGTTTCCTGACGGCGAGCTCCGGGTGAGTACCCCCTCAGGGATGAGGCGCAAGGGAATGCCTCTGGAAGCGCTGCAGGGGGAGAGGCCCCTGGTGGGAGCGTTGGGGAGAAGTCGGTTGCCCCGGCCACCGGCGCCGAGGCTCCTACGGTGGGCACCGACCTTCAAGATGCCACCCCGGTTGTCGTGGTAGAAGCGGAGCTCGTCGAGGCTCTTCCCGGCCCCGAAGCCTGAACCTCCTCGCCTCCTTATTTTCTTTTGCGCTGAAATTTTGTAAGCCCCCGAACTATTTTGTAAGGCTGTGGAGCCCATAATACCTCTGTAAAGACCTCCGATTTTGGTGAATCAAATATTTTTGCAGTGTTGTTTGCGTGCACATTTTCCCTTTGTCTGCGGTAAAAAAAAATTATTTGCGCGGTACTTCTTTCATGATGCGTTAGATCGGAGATCGGTTTTTCATCTGGCGACCGCACGTCGAGTTGAATTCTAACATTTGCCAAGTGTGCAAAGACCGGTGCAAGGTCGGTATCTCCATGGCCCTGAAATCGAGGTAGGAATCCCTTACTGAAGACGTGCAGGAAGCTGTGCAGGGAAGCTGCTCAATGGCCTCTGGATGAGGGCTTCGATCCTTGGCGTCGTTGGATAAGAGTTTTACCAGCCAAGGACGGACCGAGTAGGGAAGCTGCTCGGTGACCTCTTGATGAGGTCTTTGATACTTAGCGCGGGAAAGCATTGAGTTGCCTGCTAAGGATGGACCGAGTAGGGAAGCCGCTCGGTGGCCTCTTGATGAAGGCTTTGATCCTTGGCGTCGTTTAGAAAGAGATTACCAGCTAAGGATGGACCGAGCAAGAAAGCTGCTCGGTGGCCTCTTGATAAGGGCTTGGATCCTTAGCGTCGTGGGGTAAGAGATTATCAGCTAAGGATGGACCGAGCAGGGAAGCTGCTCGGTGGCCTCTCTATGAGGGCTTGGATACTTGGTATCGTGGGGTAAGAGATTACCAGCCAAGGATGTACCGAGCAGGGAAGTTGCTCGGTGGCTTCTTGATGAGGGATTTAATCCTTAGCGCGGGAGGGCAAGGATTTGCCTGCTAAGGATGGAACGAGCAGGGTTGCTGCTCGGTTGCCTCTTGATGAGAGCTTTGATCCTTAGCGCGGGAGGGCATAGAGTAGCCTGCTAAGGATGGACCGAGCAGGGTTGTTGCTCGGTGGCCTCTTGATGAGGGCTTTGATCCTTGGCGTCGTTGGGTAAGAGATTACCAGCCAAGGATAGACCGAGCAGGGTTGCTTCTCGGTTGCCTCTTGATGAGGGCTTTTATCCTTAGCGCGGGAAGGCATTGAGTAGCCTTCTAAGGATGGGCCGAGCAGGGTTGCTGCTCGGTGGCATCTTGATTAGAGCTTTGATCCTTGGCATCATTGGGTAAGAGATTACCAGCCAAGGATGGACCGAGCAGGGTTGTAGCTCGGTTGCCTTTTGATGAGGGCTTTGATCCTTGGCGTCGTGGGTTAAGAGTTTACCAGCCAAGAATGGACCGAGCAGGGAAGCTGCTCGGTGGCCTCTTGATGAGGGCTTGGATCCTTGGCGTCGTAGGGTAAGAGATTACCAGCTAAGGCTGGACCGAGCAGGGAAGCTGCTCGTCTTGATGAGGGCTTGGATCCTTAGCGTCGTGGGGTAAGAGATTACCAGCCAAGGATGGACCGAGCAGGGAAGCAGCTCGGTGGCCTCTTGATAAGGGCTTTGATCCTTAGCGCGGGAGGGCAAGGAGTTACCTGCTAAGGATGGACCGAGCAGGGTTGTTGCTCGGTTACCTCTTGATGAGGGATTTGATCCTTAGCGCGGGAGGGCATGGAGTGGCCTGCTAAGGATGGATCGAGCAGGGTTGCTGCTCGGTTGCCTCTTGATGAGAGCTTTGAACCTTAGCGTCCTGGGAAAAGAGTTTACCAGCCAAGGATGGACCGAGTAGGGAAGCTGCTCGGTAGCCCCTTGATGAGGGCTTTGATCCTTAGCGCGGGAGGGCATTTGTAACATTTTAAAAATCATTTAGGTGAAATTTCCGATAATCGGTAAAATAATTTGTGTTTTCCGTAAGAACCAAGATATAATTATTTTTCAACATAGACTTAAATATACCTATTCTAGCTATATAATTACTAGTATTTGGTATTCAATTGGTCACTTATAAATTTCTAGTTTACTTAAATATTTTTCTTAATTAATTGTTTTAAATATTATTTTTCTAAGCTTTCACTAATACATTTAATTAGAGATAATTACAAATTGGAATGGTTTAATTATACTTTAGTGCACCATGACACACTAAACATTCATTTGTAACATGGTTCTAGAATTTTGTAGAAAGGTAAAAGAGAAGTGAAAAACAAAATAAATGAATAATGGAAAATGAAGAGATAAAGAGGCATGGTGTTTAATAATTGAGGTATTGGCTTTTCTTGACTTGGCATTGTACACACTCACACACTCATCTCTCTTTTCCCCTTATGGCCGAGCCCTTTGGCAGCAGCAGCCCCCCCTTCTCTCTCTTCAACATCTTTTCCTTGCAACAAAAAAAATGAAATGAAAAGAATAAAGAAAAGAAGTATGGGTGTTGACTTGAGTTGGGGAAAGATTTTTCTACACACCCACACCCTCTCACCTCACTCTTTCCCTCTCCCCATGAGTTGGCCGAGCCCCATTTTCAGCAGCCCCTATTTTCTTTTCCCACCTCATTCTACTTCATAAAATCTTCAAGAAATGCCTCAAAAATCCACACAAAATCTCACTAATTCCTCATTTAACCTTTACCCATTATTATTTGTTCAATCTAGCTTGGATCTTGGAGCAAGAAACCATTTTTGGTAGCAAGTTTTCAAGTTAGATCTCAAAATTTGTGAGTTATAAATCTTAACCCTATAGTTAATTTGTTGTATAATTACTTTAAATCAAACATAATTAGGTATTAATATGGTTTTAATTTCAAGTTTGAAATTTCAAGAAAAGAGGTTTGAATTAGAGTTAAGGTTTTATCACTTGATTATCTTTGCAATGGGTAGTTTAACATGTTAAGACTTGTAAACTCTAATCTAGTTGTTAAGTTGCTAATTGTTATTTTTAAATTGTCTTAATTATATAATTTTGCAAACTAAGATTTTAATTGGTGTGTAATTAGATGAAATTAAAATTTAGTTAGGATTTGCGTGGCTTAATTAAGTTATTAAGTGATTATTGTGGCCACTAGTTTTGTTAAAACATCTAGAATTGAACTAAAATGGTAAATTGATGCTTACTAGGTTTTCGGAATAAATCGATTGTAATTAAGTTGAGGTTTTGATGATATACAACCTATTTTCTAATTTATTTAGTGTGTTGTGAATGCGCGATTGGTGCGATTGGGTTCTAGGCTTGGTAGTTGCTACGTATAGCGACCCTAGTTGTGGTTTGTAGCGTTGTCGCGAGCGCGTTTTGTGCACCAAGTGCATGCGCGTCTAGTTAGTGCGCGTGGTTGATTTGTATCGTTTGTATCCACGACTATTTATATATCTATTCTCTTATTTACTTGTGTGCGTTTCTAGGATCGGGTGCAGAAGCGTCGAATGTGGCGCGGAAATGGTAAGGCTGAGATCGGATCAGATTAACCGAGGTGCCCCGGTGAGTAGATGTATACATCTACGGGGGAATCTTCTGGATGGCGCAAGGCGCCCGATAGTCAGGATTACTAGTAGTGGTTGTAATTATATGCGTATTCTCCTAGTAATTCATCTCATTGCATTGCATCATCATAAATATATATAATATTATCTCATAGGACACTTGCACCATTACCATTAGTTCATGCCACGCGCACTATTCATGCGAACACACACGCCTTTGGTAATTGCTATGTCACGAACACTATAGAACTTGCTTAGAATCGGTATCTATGCATTGCATCATATATGATCTGTAAACCTGTACCTATATAGTCATTTCATCAGGATAGATACGTAGGGTTGTTAGTCATATATACATACCTCATTGCATCATGATTCATGCATAGCTTCTGGCCGTACTTCGCATGGTATATACTATCGTATCATAGACATCCATAATCATCGACATGTTTACATATTGTGATTCTTCTCATGAATTTTAGTATTTATGAGATTTATGGATTTTGGAGAAACCGCAAGGATTTTAAGAACGTATTACCATTTTAAAAATGTATGTTGCGATTTTCTAGTGATATGATGTGTGTGGTGTCCACCATGGGTTTTCTCGTTTCTTGAGCGGTATCATATACCCGATTCGAGGTAGGGGGAGGGACCGTCTGCGGGTGCATGGTGGACCCGGTGTGGTACCAGGGGTAAAAGGGTCACAGATGATGGTGTTGAGCCCGGCAGGGGAGCACTACCGACAGGTTATTTTTTACGCGGCGGATATCCGGAGGATACCGACGTAGACGTGAGATTTGATGATATGGGCCGATCCGGACTGAAGGAGCCCGAGATATTGAGATATTGAGATATTGAGACATTGAGATATAGGGATAAATATTTTGTGTCGATGCTTGACACGGATTTTCTGTTGATTTCATTGATGATAATTCAGTTTATTGCACAGAGGTTTTTCTTAGATAAGAATAAAGATTTTCTCATACCAGACTTGTGCAGGTTTCGTGTTTAATTATGCATTCATGTTGCATTCATGCTAGTACATAGTATCATTTTGAGATATGTGGGTTGTGACGCATTTACGTGCATGCTTACGATAGCCTTATTAGATGTTACTTACTACTCATGAGTTGGCAACTCACCCCCGTTGCGCCACAATATCTTGCAGGTCTGACCCGTCAGCACAGTAGCGGCGGGCGCACTACTTCATTTTGTTCCTTTTGCTTGGACTTGCTGCATTGCTCGTAGGTGGGTTGCGAGGATATGTTATTCCATCATGTATATTATTTTGTAACTAGTTTACTCCATCTATCCTTGTATATTGGACTAGACGGTGAGACTCGTGAGATTTGTATTTGTAGTATTTGGTGTCGATTCTCACTTGAGCCGACGTGGTATTTTCTTATTTCTTTCTTTTAGATGCTTATTGTGCACTTTTGATATACATATTGCATGTGGTTGTTATTCCGCCATTGGCGAAGAGCTAGCTCCCGTTTGGGGATGCCTTATTCATTATTTATATGTATTTTCTTGTGTTGTACCCGTTTGGGGGCCAGTATTTACAAAGGAGACTCTACCGAAATTTTCAGGAAATTTTGATGTTTTTAAAATGTTTAATGCGACTTATTTGGTTAAAATCGCTTTCTTTAAATAAGTTTTCCTTCACTCTATTTCTTTAAATGGTTTAGATTTCTGGGCTTTGGCTTACTTAGTTTACGTACGCCTTGAGACGTTTCGTAATTTAAGTATCGGTCACGTTCCGTACCTTCGGGTCATGATAAAATTGGTATCAGACCGATAGGTTTTACCTTACTGAGTGTAGGATGACCCTTGGTAGATGGAGTAGGTGACTTAAGCAGAGTGTCGTAGCGTGTGTATGTTCCGCGGCATACTTACGATACGGTACTCCGCCTAAGTGACCTTAGGATATATGATTGCTTGTACTAACTTCTTTGATTCCATATGTCCTCCTGTTTCGATCGCAATGTTCCTATCCATCATGTTTCTTGTTCCAGCCACTATGCCGCCGGAGACTACGAGGGCCAGAGGGTTGCCGCCGGGGATGAGATTAGAGTAGTCTCGTTTGAGACGAGGACCGATCAGGGCGGTATTCCTACCCCTCAGGGGTAGAGTGATCCGCTTTTTCCTGGCTGGATAGCTAGGCTGGAGTCGAGTATTCAGGACTTGCGACAGATGGTTGGATTGTTAGTTGAGGTTGGCCGAGCTCCGAGAGCAGCTGATGTCCCTCTTACTGCGGGGACTGTGATTGTACATGCTGCTCAGGCAGCTGTTTCTGTGGTTACCAAGATTATTTCCGTATTCTTATAGGAGTTTTTGAGGCTGAAGCCTCCAGTTTTTCACCGGCACTTATGAGACGGAGGATCCGCAAACATTCCTCGACAGGATAGCTAAGATTGTCATTCACAGAGAGGTTCTGATGAGATATGGGTTGAGCTTACGAGTTTTCGTCTGGAGGGTCTTGCTCAGACGTAGTGCGAGTCGGTTGAGAGAGGTCGAGCTGCAGACCTACTTCCTGTGACTTGGGATGAGTTCACAGCTGTAATTCTTGCTCGTTTTCTTCCGGAGAGCGTTCGAAATGCCCGAGCTCATAGTTTCGAGCCTTCGTGCAAGGCTCCAGGGATGACGGTGTCCAAGTACGACACTTAGTTTACTCAGCGGTCCGATATGCTCCTTACCTGGTGGACACTGATGAGAAACAGATAAAGAGGTTCGTGTGGAGATTGGACATGCAGTTATTTCTTGCTGTCGGCACCCAGCCTTTTAACACTTACGTCACTGCTATGGACGCGGACTTACTGTTGGAGGAGCGCATTTATGAGATTTCGGTCGTTTTTTGGATCGAAGCGGATTTGTACCGGTATGCCAGCTCAGAAGCGATTAGATAGGCGCAGTTGTAACAAGTATTCTTTTGGTGTTTTCTTCCGATGCGTATTTCTTTTTGGTGTTGTTTGAAATAGTATCCGCATATTTTGTATCGAAGTCTAGCCGATAGTAGTCTTTGCTAAATCAGCCACTTGTTGTGATTTCTACCATAGGCTAGTCTTTTGTAGATCTATGTGTTTCTCATTCGTGTTTGTTTTGTTCGTATCGGAGATAGGGATTCTTCTGTCAATTTGATGCTTCTCGATATGTTTGACTTCGAAGTTCTTATGAGCATGGATCGGTTAACCACGTGTTATGCGTCCGTGGACTGCCGTGAGGGGCAGTCAGATTTGGTTTTCCGGGTGAGCCAGTTCTTGTTTTCGGGGAGGCCGTAGTGTCGCCTTTCCCAGTTTGATTTCTTCTTTTCACTCTAGTCAGCTTTTGTGAAAAGGATGTCAGGAATTCTTGACGTATGTTTGTAATGTTAGAGCCGCAGAGGTCTCGTTGGACCAGGTCCCGATTGTGAGAGAGTTTCCAGATATCTTTCCTGACAAGTTGCTTTGTTTGTCGCCAGAGCACGATGTTGGGTTCTGCTTTGACTTGATTCCCGGCATGGAGCCTTTTTCTATACCGCCATATCGGATGGACCCGGCGGAGCTGAAAGAACTGAAGGATCAGTGGCAAGATTTGTTGGATAAGGGGCTTGTTCGACCGAGTGTGTCACCTTAGGGAGCTCCTGTCCTGTTCGTCAGAAGGATGGCCGTTTGCATCTATGTTTTGGTTATCGTCAGTTGAATCGGGTTACTGTGCGGAATAGATATCCCTTACCTTGCATCGACGATTTATTTGATTAGCTCCAGGGTGCGGGACATTTCTCGAAGATTGACTTGTGATCAGATTACCATTAGTTGCGGGTTTGAGAGGATGATATTCCGAAGACCGCTTTTCATAACGTTACGGGCGTTATGAGTCTTGGTGATGTCGTTCGAGCTTACCAATACCCCGACAGCGTTTATGGATTTGATGAACCGTATATTCAGGCCGTTTCTTGATCAGTCTATCATCGTGTTCATTGAGGACATCCTAGTATACTTTTGGAGCCGAGTGGAGCATGAGCAGTAATTGATGATTTCGTTGCAGATTTTGAGGCAGCACCAGCTATTCGCTAAATTATCCAAGTGTATTTTTTGGTTGGATGATGTTGACTCCTTGGGTCACGTAGTTACGAGAGATGATAAATATGGAACCGAAAAAGATTGAGGTCGTTCAGCACTGGCCTAGACCTGTATCAGTGACGGAGGTTTGCAGCATTTTGGGTTTGGACGGATACTATTGATATTTCGTACGGGATTTTTGCATATAGCTGCAACGTTGACCGGGTTGACCAGGAAGGGCGTTTCTTTTCATTGGACTAAGGTATGCGAGCAGAGCTTTCAGCAGTTGAGGACTCGTTTAATTACGGCGCCAGTATTATCTTTGCCTCTAGGATCAGGCGGTTTTGTTGTTTATTGCGATGCTTCTCGGCAGTTGAAGAAACACGAGCAGAGCTATCCCACTCATAATTTATAGAAGGCTGCAGTGATTTTTACACTTGAGATTTGGAGACACTACTTATACGACGAGTCGTGCTAGATATTTATGGACCACAAGAAGTTTAAAGTACATCTTTCAGCAGCGAGATATAAATTTGAGACAGCACAGATGGATGGAGCTAATGAAAGACTATGACTGCGAGATTCTGATTGTCCGGGCAAGGCGAATGTTGTGGCAGACGCTTTGAGTCGGAGGCCCGAAGGTAGCTTATCTTTTTTAGCACAGTTTAGAGACAGTCGACGGCAGATTAGCAGATTCCTTGTGACAGCCGAGTACAGTTCGAGTTTACGTTGACCGGGGGATAACTTGTCCGTGTCCGTGCACATCCACAGTTATTTGATCATATCCATGAGGCACAGTCTGATGACGTTCGTTTGCTAGAGATCATGGAGCAGGTTCGACAGGGCAGAGATTCAGAGTTCGTGATTGATGATCAGGGAGTACTATGATTTGGGACTCGACTATGTGTGCCAGATTCCGAGGGAGTGAGACGCAAGATTTTTGAGGAAGCGCATCAGTCAGCATATAGTGTTCAACCGGGTTCCACCAAGATGTATTATGATTTGAGAGATGTTTACTGGTGTGAAGGGATGAAGAGATATGTCACAGACTTTGTTTCGAGATGCCTGACTTGTCAGCAAGTCAAGGTCGAGCACCAGAGGCCAGCTTGAGAGTTGCAGCCTTTGCCTATTCCGGAGTGGAAGTGGGAACATATTTCTATGGATTTTATTGTGGGTCTACCTAGGACTAGTCGAGAGTATGACTCTATTTGAGTGATCGAAGACCGATTGACGGAAGCAGCTCACTTTCTGCCAGTCAAGACCACTTTCGGATTCGTTCAGTTTGCTCAGATATATGTTGATGAGATTGTATGACTACACGGTGTTCTGACTTGTATTATTTTTGGCTATAGTGCCCTCTAGTCAATTATTGGATCACAGGCACGTGATTGCAATGATTGAGGGAGGACCAATACCGAAAGAACAGTCTTACTCGAGATGATAGTATGCTATCTGGTTTGTCTTTATCATCGTGTACATGCTTCAGGTGACATTACAGATCTCTATTACATGTTGATAGAGCCCATACGATTCTTGCATGACTACTAGCAGTATGATGGCGATCATATACGTGAGAGTTGGGTAGTCTATAAGCACATCCTTAAAGTGTCCCTAGTCGTAGGAGTTTCGAGACTGGGCATCGATACTCTGAGAGTAGACTAGTGTATACAGATCGAGACCCTGACGAGGGGCGGTGGCCGATCTCACAAGCCATTGGTGTCAGTTGGTTCACCTAAGATAGTATACAGGTGCTCATTGGGTTATGAGTACACCGGACGGACTCACCGGGAACATGCTAGTTGGTATTATACCTATTGTCAGATAACAGTTCCCTGGTGACATGTGTACAGGTTAGTCTATCGACCTAAGAACATCATTTGTCTCGTGTGAATTCCCACTGTGCTTTAATTACTACCCTACCACGGCTCAAAGGAGTCATGCAAATAGATTTTAGTTGGGTACAATCCCGAGCCATATGGAGGTAGTAAGCGGATCGTCAGGGGATTCGTCTCTCCCGGTATTGGGGGTTGATGTCGCGGTGTGCACGGGTGGCCATCACCAGAAATCCTTAGCCAAGGTAGTCGAGAATTACGGTTCTAGTATCGGTAGTTTCTCAGGTGGTGATAGATTTCATGCCGACACTAAATATCGCGTTATTAGGGGTCTGACTTTATCCACCCCTCTAGACCCGATATGCGATAACATAGACAAACGGACCGGACTGTACGGATATTGTCACTGTCAGGCTCGGTAGGGTTTCAGGATGAGTTCGCTCATCGGCCTCCCTTTCGCTCAATACCTGGGCAGCCGTTATGTACAGCTAGTGCCACTGACGTGCTTGTGGTTAAACCCACTACCAGCGTATTGACAAGTCTTTAGAGTCCCACACAGAGGGTTTTCCCAGTTCGAGCAAAACGTTGTAGAGGCTGTATGGTTTTATGGCAGGGTTCGATCATATACGTGCATTGTGTACGGATCATGATCGGACGGATATTACTAGTGGGCTTTGCTTTAAGCCGAATCCTAGTATTATATTGTTGGATCATTTTCGTCTCATTGTATTCGTATTCAGTCGGAATACGGATGCAGATATGTATATACGGATGAGGGGTATTCTTGTAATTCATTATGAGTTTACTTTGAAGATGCCATTTCTTTTTCGATTAAACATTTAGTTTAATGTTTAATTTGGTGGAAATTGTGAGTTTGAGTTTTGGCCTTGGGCATTCATGGTGCATGTGCTCACTTGGTGACTCATGGTGTTGGGTCTTATGTGCATTGATGGTGGCACATGTGCCCTTGGTGACTCAAGGAGTTGTGTGAGATTTTTTGTGCTAGATTTTTCTTCACTTGCTCAAAAAATATAACACACAACTCAAGTCAAGAAAAACAACAGAACATTTTTCCTCACTTGGTTTTTCTTTTGGCTAAGTCTTTTGCTCACAACTTCTTCACTTGGCTTCTTTTTCACCTCATTCATTCCATTTCATGTGTTGAGAATCATTGAGTGTATTGAGACAAAATATTCACACACATTCTCTACTTTACCTTGGGCATCTAGGCTAGCAAACTTGATGTCCGAGTTGCTTCGGTTTAGAATCGGGAGCCCGTATAAAGAATCCTCGACGTGGATCCTCTTCGACAAGGGAGATCGGAGAGCGAACTTCGTCGAGATAGCCGCAACAAGCTTAGGACAGAGGTTGAAGACCGAAGGACATGGATCGATCGGTATATGATTGATCGTTAAAATTGTAGGATCAACTTCTTCTTGATTTTTGAAAGAAAAGTAAAGATATTAAAGAAGAAGCGATGTTTTGTTTTAATCGTTTAATAACCGCAATCAATAATGGTGTCGCTTGTAGCGATCGTTAGTGAGCATGGGTCGTCCATTGAGATTCATGTATTTGATCAACCTTGCTTTAGATGAGTCGAAAGAAATATTAAAGAAAATTCAAGAAAATGAATCAAGATTTATAGGATGAAATATCTTCAAGAAAATCAAGAAAGATGTTCAAGAACTAGAAATCAAGAAAGTGTCCAATATCAATTTTAGTTATCAAGAAAATGTATAATAGCTTGTAGGATTCAATAGGAAATCGTAGCAACGATGAATACTAAAACTGACTAATCTTATCTATTGAGGAATTATAGCTAGAACGATGATGATGAATGAAGATTAGGGATCTATTGAAGAAGTTAGGGTTTCTCCTTCACTATCCCTTGTCCTTTCATTGATCATCATTCAAATCTAGTCTTTAGCAAAGAGAATCATCAAACATTTAATTCCAAACCGCAACGAAATTATCAAGAATAGTGATCTCGCTCCAAATTTAGTCGTTGACGATTCTTTTTCCTAAAGTTCATAATTCTCATTAGACTTAAGATTAGTTTAGGATTTCATCACCATTTTATCTACTGATCCTTCGAATCCTTAACAAGAGGAGATTTCACTCACGCATCATGAAAATAAAAGAATCAAGAATTAGAAATTTCATAATGCAAGGATTTAAAGAAAGCGAGAATTAACAATTTATCGCCTTTATTAAATCTTCTTCAAATTTACACTTCTCAATCCGAGATTACAAGACTAAGCTCTTGATCACTCCTTTGAAAAGAGAATTTGTCGTCAATCTTTGCTTGGCTCGATCTCCATAAGACTTGGATCATTCGCAGATCTCTTGCTCTTGATGATGATCGGCTTTGCGATAAAGGATCTTCGATGTCTCACTTGATGTTGTTCTCAACGATTCTTGAATTGGAATTAGATTTGGTTTCGGTTTGTGTGCTAGGAATTTGCTAAGATTCAACAACCTTTACAATGTAGCCTTCGGTCCTTTTATATAGCTCTTCACCAATCTTCCACTAGAAGCTAGGTTAATCAGCCCCAAGAAGCTAAGTAGTTGTAGGGAAGTTTCTAGAGTAAGGTAGTTATCAAGCTTGCATAAGAAGCTAGGCAGTTGTAGGGAAGCTTCTGGAGTAAGATAGGTAGTTCGAAGCGTCTTCAACAAGATAGGAGTTTGTATGGAAGCCTCTGGAGAAGTCTCAAACCCGGCGCCCCCAACTCGGCCGCGGATCCGCGGCGGATCAGGCTGACTCGGCCGCAGTTCCGCGGCCGTTTGAAGGGATCACTGCATGATTTCTCTAGGGTGTTCTTATGTTGGTATTTGGGTCTTCTTCTGATATCTGGAATCTTTTTATCTCTTCTGAATCACTGCCAAATTTTAACTCTTTGACATGCTGTATTTTATCGGCAAATTTGCTATTCCAATATCTGTCCTGAAATAATTTTCTGCACAAAATCTCACTGAAGATTGTTGAGACATACAATATTATGCGTGAAGTAATAAACACACAATTTCCTTCCATAATGTTGATTATAATGTATAACACGTGGTATTTGATATTTTCCAGAAGAACTGGTAGCATGTGTTATATTTATATCAACTATCCTTAAATGATTAGAATAGTGAGAAAATTGTTATGTTACAGATTGCAAAATTTTCGACTAAACAAATTCCCCCAAACTTGATTTTGATCGTCTCGAGCAAACTTCTTTTATTCAGGGGAAGGAGAAAATGTAAAGAAAGAGAAAAACTAACTAGCACAGTTTCGTAGGCAACACAATTGCACTGAGCACGTGCAACAAGCCTTTAAATCTCTAGGTGTCCCTATTAGGAGGAGTGTTTTCTCCTGAAGGTTTTCAGCGGATTGCACCCACAAAATCCTATAATAAAAAGAAAACTGTGAAAGTTACATATAAAGATCGGAATTGTAAGAGAAAGAACTTGAAAATCAGAGTTTCTAACTACACTAGCTTTCAGTTGTCATGAGCCATATCTTAATAGTCATGAAAAATGTTAGAAATCGCATCATCCCTCAATAAAATATCGTCTTTATTCTTCATTCCTACCTTTCATCCAAACACCGATCATATACCCCTACGTGTGTGTAAAAGACATCCCTACACCCGGAGAATTCAATTCAAGCTATCATACTCTTGTCCATCTAGCCAGTACTTTTTAGCCGGTGAACATTTTAGATGGAATTGCTCACACATTTTTCATGCGACCGTTAATACTTCTTGAGGTACTAACCGACCGATTACTAAATTTACTCACATATTAGGCGTAATTAGCAATTTCCTCGTCTTGCAACACCTAAGGCTTGGCAGTGACTCTTAAACTAGTTAGTCTAAGGCACAAGGTGATGAAGCACCATTGCTATATTTTTTATGCTGCCTTGGTGATTACAAAACAAGTGTTCATTTTTCTTCACCATTTTATCTTTTATTTTTCATTTATTCTTTATTTCATACTTTGGCTTTTAGACAAGAGCATTTCAAGGTATCCTCTACTATCCCGAGTTTCAAGACGTGTATAAGTGCATATAGTAGGGTATCAACGTTCAAATGTTTGGCTTCCAGAATAGGAACTATTTTTCAGACTTATTTTTATCCTCAGATTTGTGACTTCCTTCATCTTACTAACCCTTAGGACAACGGCTCATAACTACTTACTACTAGATTCATTTAAGAAAACATCTAACTTTCTTGGTTTTCTTAAATTTTTCCAATCTTTTAGATGTAATTTTTCACTTTCTAATCTTTTATTATAAAAGAAAGTTTTTGAAAATTTTGTGCTTATGCAAAATGGTATGCAAAGTGATGCGCAATAAGCACAAACCTCCCCCAAATCTGTTTACAGCAGTGTCATCACTGTTGTCATCTGTTAAATCTCAAAAACCTGTAGGCTTGGGAGGAAAAGTTATTAATGGGGACAAGAATATATGTACGTGAAAATCTCCCCCAAACTTATTTTTAGCTCACAATTTTGTGTACAAATTTTATTTTCAAGAGCCAAAAAATATATCCCCCTCCCAAACTTGAGTTAAACAATATTAAGCTTTTAAAATCAAAAGAGGGGGTAAAGTTATTGGTCAATGCAAAGCCTTACAAAGACCGAAAGTCAACACCAACCATTCGAAGATTTTGTCGATGAAACACACCGGTTGGTGGAAGAACATGTTATATAGAGCAAGGAAGAAGTGGGGAAGAGATAAGTGGTGTAAAAGAAAGGGATTGTGTCTCAATTTGGAGAGACGACACAGTGATGATGATGATGATGGATTGCTCGCATTCTAGTTAAAGTCCAGAAGAAGGGGAGGTGGTGCAACTTCTTTGTTTTGGAGTTTATGCATCACAATTCCCGTGTCTTTTAAAAATGCGAGTTCATCAGCGAAAATTTCCTCAAAGCTTTCATCGATACCTGAAGAATAATCTCATCGAAAAGAGCGGAATGATCCTCAGAATCCAGAAAAGATTCGCAATCAGCGTTAGGTGTTGACCCGGACAACTTGATAGAAGAGTCCATATGCGTATAATACATAGATGGGTCAAACAATAACGTATCAAAGAAGTCTAGATCAGTAGCGTGAAGCTATTCAAATTTGCTGCTGTCGACATCCATTAATTCGACAGAACATGCTTGAGCAGAAGGTTCAGAGAGTACACTTCCCAACTTGTAAATGTTAAGCTCAATTGACATCTTCCCGAACGATTGGATCATAGAGCCATTATGACAGTTGATTACAGCATTGGAAGTAGCCAAAAAGGGCCGACCGAGAATAACCGGAATTTGGTTCCGTGGGTTCGCTACCGGTTGTGTATCTAGAACAATAAAGTCCATAGGGAATATAAATTCCCCGACTTTTATCAACACATCCTCAAGCTCTCCCCTAGGGTGGGTGATAGATCTATCGACCATCTGGAGAGTGCAGTGGGTAGATTTCAACTCTTCGATACCTAACTGCTCGTAAACCGAGTATGGAAGCAGGTTAACACTGGCACCAAGATCGAGTAGAGCACGGTTAAAATTTTTACCCTCAATAGAAATAGAAATTGTAGGACAACCAGGGTCCTTACGTTTCTTAAGTAATTGTTGGCTAAAAACTGTGTTTACATTACTCGACATGAACACCTTTTTCGGTACTTGAGTCTTCCTCTTCCTAATGCACAACTCCTTGAGAATTTTTGCATAAGCCAGGACTTGTTGTATAGCATCTAGGAGAGGGATATTGATGTTAACCTGTTTAAAGATGTCAATAATCTTCTCTATTTGCGGACTTGGTTTGTTTCCCCTTAACCTATTAGGATAAGGAGCTTGAGCAGAAAGGGCAGGGTCCAACATTGGAGAAGGTCGTTTGGGTAGAAAAGATCCCAGAATAGGAGTAAGGATCGTCTTATGTGGACTAGAAGGAGTAGGCTGAGGATCCAAGCCTTGAGGAAAACGGAGAATAGGCTCGGAAGAAGATGGAGTAAACGAAATAAGGTAAGAAGTGGAAGCTGGGGTATCATTATCTGAATCATCATTATCAATCTGTTCGCCTATATGATTGTTTAGCACTCTTCTAGATCTCAATGTGGTAATAGCACTCACCTGATGTGAGTAGCCAGGATTCGGTTCTGGTTGAGCTGGAAGTTTCCCTTTCTCTCTAGCACTCTTCGCAGCATTTAATTATGCAATTTGTGCTTCTGTCTCTTTAATACTCTCACCGTGAGAGGAGGATTCCTTCGTTAAAGTTTGGATAGAAGACTTAATATCATCGGACGTTTGCTTGGAATGTTTCATAAACAAATCCAAAGTGCGTTCGAGTGCAGTGGAGTTTTCTGTACCGGTCGTTTGGAAAGAATTATTCCCAGGTGCAGAATTGTTGGCCGGATTTTGAAAAGTTTGTGTTTGGTAGGGGTGCTGACTCAGTAGTGGTTTCTGTGGCTGTCGAAGAACCATGTTAAAGTTATTTTGGGTTGGAACAGAGTTTTGAGTTTGGTGTTGGTTCCAAGCAAAGTTAGGGTGATTCCTCCAACCCTGATTATATATAGAAGATGAAGGATCGTTTCTGTAAGTCCGTGTTGCCCACCCCGGTGCTTACGGGGAGGCGGAAAACATAATAAAAATTTGATTTTTAATGACTTAGGCAACATGGACCTTGCTTGTGAGGATCTTTGCTAAACGAAAACTAGCTAAAGTAAACTAACAACTAACTAAGTTGTAGAAAGGTTATACCTTTGGTCTTTAGTCCTTCTCTCCTTGCTCCTAGGAATGGTAGAAAGAGTTCACCTTGCTTGTCTTCTCCCGTCAAAGAAAGATCCACTTGAAAGCCACCACCTTTAGCTTCAACTCCAAGCTAGGAGTAACTGGAGTGCAAGAAATGCTAAGACTTGAACCCTAGAAGAGAGTAGAGAGGATCAAGTGAAGGTTTTTCTCAAGCTTTTTGTTTCTCAACACATGAGAGGGAGAGAGCTTGAGGGAGAGGATGAACAAGAGAGAGAAATGATATGAGAGAATGAGAAAATAATAGAGCTCTTCTCACTAATATGTGTGAATTAATTTAATTGAATAATTAGCTAGATAATTATCATGGTAAATCATGACATGACCATTATCATTTCAAATTGCAAAGATCAAAAAGCATCTTCTAAAAGAAATTATGATGGTCAAAGTGTCAACCTTGGTCAACAAGTCAAAGAAGTCAAAAGGTCAACAACCACAACCATGGATAATTATTAAACTAATTACTAATTAACAATAACACACACATAAATATTAGGGTTAATAAAATAACAACAACCATTAACCCTAATCAAGGTCCTCTCCCTCAATCTCAAGCAACTGTGCATACGCACCCGCATTCGTGATCCGAGGAACACGAACACAATGAGAAAAACCAATCTCAAATCATATACTAGGATCCGGCTTAAACCAAAGCCCGCTAGTATAAACTGTCCGGACAGCAAACGTGCACAAGTGCGCGAATGTGAACGAACCCTGTCGCAAAACCATGCGACCTCTACTCATTTTGCCTAAAGGCGAATAGCTCTCTGTGTGGGACTCTAAAGACTCGACACTACGCTGGCAGTGGGTTTAACCACAGACCGCAAGCGGCACTAGCTGTACGTAACGGTCCCCAGGTAGATGTCGATAAGAAGACTGACGAGGTGAACCCCATCTGCACTCCTACTGAGCCTGTATGTGACAGTCTCCGTATAGTCCGGTCTGTTCGTCTGATACATCGCATGGCGGGCCTAGGGGGGCGGTGAACGTCAGTCCCCTAATAGCGGTACAAGTCGTGTCGGAGTGTAGCCCAGAACACCCTGAGATAACACTGGAAACCTACCAGTATATCTCGCTTGCCCTGGCCAGGGACTACTCGTGTAATGGCTCTCCTGGACACAGCGCGATGTCAACCCCCAATACCGGGAGAGACGAATCCTGTCTAACCGTCACTGCCTCCAAGTGCTTCGGGACTGCACCCAAAACCTACCTGTTTGCACGACTCCTTCAAGCCGTGGTAGGGTAGTAATCAAAGTGCAGTGGGAACACACTCGAGGCGAAGTGACAGTGTCAAGTCAACGGACTAAGCTGTACTCATGTCACCTGGGAACTGATAACTGACGATAGGTATATTACCAACCAACAGTTCCCGACGAGTCCTGTCCAGTGTACTCGTAACCTAACGAGCACCCGCATACTATCCCAAGTACGACGTACTAACGGCTGTGGGACAGACCGTCTCCCACACTGGGATGAGAAGCGCATACGCTAGTCTACTCCGGAGTATCGATGCCCTGTCTCGATAGTCCAACGACCAGGGACCTGTATAAGGATGTGCTTATAGATTACCCAGCTCCCACGAGTACGAGCGCCATCACAACGCTGGTAATCAAGCAAAGATCCTAAGGGCTCTACTAATATGTATACCAGCAATATGCTAAAAGAAACACATGCACATATTAAAGCAGAGACAAACCAAGTAGCATACTACCATTTCGAGCAAGATTGTATATACAACTGTGAATATCCCAAGCTTCCATTAAGTAATATACAAACTAGTATGATACAGTAATGGCCTCTAGGGCATATACACTAACAATCTCCCACTTGCACTAAGGCCATGTACTGGCGTATCGAAGACCTATCATCTCGATCAGCCGCTCGAACTGAGTCTGGGGTAGGGCCTTTGTGAGTGGATCTGCAGTGTTATCCTCTGATGCAACTCTCCGGACCTCGATCTCCTGGCGATCCACGATCTCCCTGATCAGGTGATACCGCCTTAAGATGTGTCTGGATTTCTGATGGGACCTGGGTTCCTTCGCTAAAGCTATAGCCCCGTTGTTGTCGCAATACAGAGGTATTAGGTCAACAATGGACGGAACCACCTGAAGTTCTTTCAAGAACTTCCTCATCCAGACAGCTTCTTTTGCGGCATCAGATGCAGCGATGTATTCCGCTTCCATAGTCGAGTCAGCAACGGTTTCCTGTTTGGAGCTCTTCCAACACACCGCCCCTCCATTGAGGGTAAAGACAAAACCCGACATGGACTTGGAATCATCCTTGTCACTCTGGAAGCTGGAGTCAGCAAAGGCCTCAACCTGCAGGTCTTTTCCGCCATACACCAAGAACATCTCCTTAGTCCTTCTCAGGTACTTGAGAATGTTCTTTACTGCTATCCAATGTTTCTCCCCAGGGTTTGACTGATACCTGCTTACCACACTCAGTGCATAAGCCACATCCGGTCTGGTACACAACATCGCATACATTATAGAGCCTACCGCAGAAGCGTAGGGTATAATAGACATGCGATCCCTCTCCAAATCAGTCTTGGGAGACATCTCTTTGGAGAGGGTGATCCCGTGACAAGCCGGTAGATTACCGCGCTTGGAATCTTCCATACTGAATCTCTTCAGTATGGTGTCGATGTACCTGGACTGCGAGAGTCCTAATATCCTCTTGGATCTGTCACGGTAGATCCGGATACCCAGAATGTAGGAGGCATCACCCAGGTCTTTCATGGAGAACCTGTGTGACAAGAACCCCTTGACAGATTGTAGCATAGGAATGTCATTTCCTATTAAGAGAATGTCATCCACGTATAAAACGAGGAATACTACAGTTCTCGCTACAAATCTACAATAGATGCATGGTTCATCTGGATTTTTGATAAAGCCAAATTCTTTGACCGTCTCATCAAAACAGATGTTCCAACTCCGCGATGCCTGCTTGAGTCCATAAATGGACTTGAGCAACTTGCACACCTTTCCGCTGCTCCCACCCTGAATGAAACCCTCTGGCTGGTCCATATAGACACACTCCTCTAAATGACCATTTAGAAAAGCTGTCTTTACGTCCATCTGCCAAATCTCATAATCGTGGAAAGCAGCGATGGCAAGAAGGATCCGAATGGATTTCAGCATAGCTACTGGAGAAAAGGTTTCGTCATAGTCCAAACCAGGTCGCTGACGAAAACCCTTTGCTACCAGTCTAGCTTTATAGGTCTCAACCTGTCCATCTACACCAATCTTCCTTTTGAAGATCCACTTGCATCCTACGGGTTTTACCCTGTCTGGAGCAATGTCCAACGTCCATACTTTGTTGGTGTACATGGACTCCATCTCGGTCCGCATTGCATCCAGCCATTTTACCGAGTCGACGCTCTGAATGGCTTGCTGGAAGCTAGTAGGCTCATCACAATCTATGATGCAGTCCTCTCTATCCCCGTCAATGAGAAAACCGTAGTACCTCTCGGGCGGATGAGACTGCCTACTACTCCTGCGGAGCGGCGTAGGAATGTCCTGTTCTTTTGAACCTTCTGGTTCCACTAAACTTTCAGTAATAGTTTGTGGTTCTGGAATTTCTTCCAGTTCTATTGCGCTCCCACTTATTTCCTTTTCTATGAACTGATGTTCTAGAAAGTGGGCATGGCGAGAAACAAGGACTTTTTGTTCCTCTTCGCAATAGAAGTAATATCCCTTGGAGTTCTTTGGATATCCCACAAACTTGCACTGTACTGAGCGTGCCTCGAGCTTGTCCGCATGCTGCTTTTTTACAAAAGCTGGACATCCCCATGTCTTAATGTGATTAAGATTGGGTTTCTTCCCACTCCATAACTCATATGGTGTGGTAGGCACAGTCTTAGTGGGAACACGGTTCAAAAGATATGCAGCTGTTTCTAGCGCATACCCCCAGAATGATCGCGGTAACTCAGCGTTACTCATCATGGACCGTACCATATCCAATAGGGTTCGGTTCCGTCTCTCCGATACACCGTTATGTTGCGGAGTGTATGGAGGAGTAAGCTGAGAGAGAATTCCATTCTCTTTTAAATAGTTCAGGAATTCGGCACTTAAGTATTCTCCTCCTCGATCCGATCTTAGGATCTTGATACTTTTGCCTGTTTGTTTTTCTACTTCATTCTTATATTCCTGGAATTTTTCAAAAGCCTCGGATTTATGTTTCATTAAGAAGACATAACCGTACCTTGAAAAATCATCCGTAAAGGTAATGAAGTAAGAATAACCGCTTCGCGCATGTGTAGACATTGGACCGCACACGTCGCTGTGTACGAGTCCCAAGAGCTCGCTCGCTCTTTCTCCGTGTCCAGAAAACGGAGCCTTTGTCATCTTTCCTTTGAGACAGGATTGACAAGTTGCATACGATTGATATTCGAACGAATCTAAATATCCTTCAGTATGTAACTTAGTCAATCTTCTCTCGTTGATGTGACCCAGTCTACAATGCCATAAGAAAGTTTTATTAATTTCTGGAGACTTTCTTTTGTGTGTATTCTGGATATTGAAAATCTGTGGTTGGTTTAAAACGTATATGCCGTTGTTCAATGTACCTGACCCAATCAATACTTGATTAAGGTGAATGTTCACTACATTACTTACAAATCCAAATTCATAACCTTCTTTAGATAATAAAGATACAGAAATGATATTACAGGTTGCATTTGGTACATAATAACAACTATGCAAAACCAAAAAGTGTCCATCTGATAATCCCAGGTGATAGTCCCCCACGGCCTCAGCATCCATGCTAGCACCGTTCGCAACTCTGAGGGTCATGTCACCTGCCTTCAAAACTCTACGCTTTCTCAACGCCTGCAAAGAATTACAGATATGAGATCCCGATCCGGTATCCAATACCCAGGAAGTAGAGTTTATTGATAGACAGTTTTCAATAACATACACACCTGAAGCTGAAGCTGCAACTCGCTTCAAATCCTGTGTTCTGGCTTTCCAAGCCTTGCAATCTTGTTTCCAGTGACCACTTTTGTGACAATAGAAGCATTCTTCCTTCCCCACCAGCTTCCCCGCTACCTTTGTTGCTTTACCCTTTCCCTTCGTATCCACTTTACCGACACCGCCTCTTGGTTTGGCGGGGGCTTTCTTCTTCTAGCCCTTGGCTTTCGCCCTGGACCTAGAAGAGGAAGATCCTCCTACAAACAAAGTGGATGTCTCCCTACCCTTCTGTAGGGTGCCCTCAGCAGTCCTCAACATGTTCAGAAGTTCGGCAAGTTCAACCTCCTTTCCTTGCATGTTGAAGTTAAGAATGAACTGGGCGTAAGTGGAAGGAAGGGACTGGAGAATCAAATCGGTATAGAGTTCATTCTCCAACGTGGTCCCAAGGTCCGCGAGCTCCTCTATGTAGCCGATCATCTTAAGCACGTGGTCCGCTACCGATGATCCGACGGCCAACCTTGCCGAAAAGAGCTTCTTCGACACTTCGTATCTAGCGATACGAGACTGCTCTCCATAAAGTTCTTTTGTATGGAGAAATATGGACTCTAGGTCCATATTCTCGTGCCTCCTCTGATGTTCGTTGTCCATCGAGGCTAGTACGAGGCATCTGGCCCTCGCGCAATCTATCTCCCATGTCTTACGGATTTCAACATCCGCGACGCTGGAGGTGGGACCTGGGACAGGGGGAGCTTTGGTGGTAAGTATGTACCCCAGCTTGTCATAAGTGATAGCCATCTTGACATTCCTGAGCCAATCTTTGTAGTTTGGCCCTGTCAATATGTTTTTATCTAATAGTAACTTAAGTCCGGTCATCTTGAATGGTCGCTGCAATTAGGAGAGAGAAAAGAAACACTTTAGCATGATGCTCTTGCAAGTTTAGAGTGGTTTTTAGTTTGTCTAAACTGGATGGCTCCCACTGTCTCTCGAATCCCTTCTCAAACCGTAAAGAAAAGGATTAGCCGGGATCATTCTCACCGTACAATACTTGCTTTACCGTTCAGCCAGGCCAGTGTCGGTACTTCGAGGGAGGTTTTCCAACGCTTTCGCGAAGTTCCTTAATTAAGTAACCTCTTTTCCCTGTGGGCGTAGCCCCGCTAACACCTTTCTAGGCACCTACTAGGTTTATAGCATTGATCGTTAAGTGAGAGTTTTCCCGAGGAGTAGCATATACTCACAGTAGGATCGGGATCCAAATATCATCGCGTGATAAAGCCGAAGGAATCCTACCAGAATTATCACACTCCAAATGGTATGCAACACTAGCAAGTTTCAGTACTTATGAAACTCCCGATGTGGATTTTTGCCCCATGCTCTTATGACCTTGACTTTGGCCAAAATATCATAAGTCACATGTCAAGTTCTACCCGTCATTCTCCTGGTTAATTTGGACCCACCCGTACCTACCCTTGACTTTGGCCAAAATGGCAGCACGACTGTCCCAAATCAACGCATCTATCTATGCTGCACATGAATACCCAAACGCTACCAATCACTATGCCTTGACTTTGGCCAAAATACATAGCTTGAATACTTTTGACCATTCATGTGGAATGACGGAGGGCTACGAATGGTTTTGGCGAAACCGTGAACGTAGTGAACTTGATATAATCGATGGAACGAGATAGCTTTTAAAAGGAGTGGTTCAAGCTCCGCGTTTAAAAGTTTAGTTTTGAAAAGAACCGAGTGGTTTTCAAAGTGTTCCAATCGACTTTTACTTGGTTTATTTCTTGCATTAGTTCTTTTAATGCGTCCCATCATTTAATCCTACCATTGCAGAAAACAACCAAAATATGACGTACGCTTATGCCATTCGCATTCGCCACGGGGCCCCGTCATCACCCGTTAGGTTACTTAACTAACGACAGAGCGGGGGCTGGGCTAGCGCGGCTGTAAAACATAAGCAACGCCTAAATAGTTATTATATATAAATATATAGCAATGATAGACATTACAGATCACAGATGAATACATTGGATATACTAGGAATCCGCAATGCGTTCGAGCCTGCAACGCAAAGCGGATTACACGGTCGCGGTGAATAGCCAATACCCCACCCAAGACCCCTACGGGTGCGGCAAACTACCCGCCAAGCACCCGAAGCGAAGCAACCTCCCTCACCACCGTGAGTAGGCCACTCGGCGCTTCGAGATACCCGGTAGTTTGTGCACCCCCTCCATGGGTCTATCCTAGGAGCAAAAACAGTAAACAGAATTATACAATGACGGCTACAACCCCGACCCGGTTGTGCGGCCATACAAAGAATATTATTATATCAATTTACATGTTACAAATGAATGAAAGAAAAACAACGCTCATCTCACATCCACCCCGGCCATTCACCCGCGACAATCCAATCCATTCATATCCACAAACCAATAACAATCACAGATCATGTATAACCCCGACTAATCGTCTTATAGCGATTAGCCGACGTTCAATACATGCAAGCATTACAGATATAACCAATGTAGTTAAAGTGTAGTGAAGTTCCGAAAAATACGGATTTATAGGCCCCCAAAAGTAAATTTTAGTTCTGGAAAATCTGGGCACATATAATATATCCTAAAAATCCCAAAACCAACACAGAAACATACTGCACCAAAAACGATGCAGAGAGGTGACAAGACGGCCGCGCTTCCGCGGCAAGAGCTTCCTTATGCCGCGGAAGCGCGGTCCTCTAGACTCCTCTCTGGTTCGTCTTTGGTGGTATTTCACACAAAACCCTGAGATAATTTTTGAAGTATAAAGTTTTTCATTTCGACCAGAAAAAAAATTAACAGAAACTAGGGTTTTGCGAGTTTGGTTTTTCGATTTTCCGGTTTCGAAACTTCGTTACACTTAACTACTTAGCTAGTTTAGGTTTAGTTAGGCTCTGATACCACTGTAAGTCCGTGTTGCCCACCCCGGTGCTTACGGGGAGGCGGAAAACATAATAAAAATTTGATTTTTAATGACTTAGGAAACATGGACCTTGCTTGTGAGGATCTTTGCTAAACGAAAACTAGCTAAAGTAAACTAACAACTAACTAAGTTGTAGAAAGGTTATACCTTTGGTCTTTAGTCATTCTCTCCTTGCTCCTAGGAATGGTAGAAAGAGTTCACCTTGCTTGTCTTCTCCCGTCAAAGAAAGATCCACTTGAAAGCCACCACCTTTAGCTTCAACTCCAAGCTAGGAGCAACTGGAGTGCAAGAAATGCTAAGACTTGAACCCTAGAAGAGAGTAGAGAGGATCAAGTAAAGGTTTTTCTCAAGCTTTTTGTTTCTTAACACATGAGAGGGAGAGAGCTTGAGGGAGAGGATGAACAAGAGAGAGAAATGATATGAGAGAATGAGAAAATAATAGAGCTCTTCTCACTAATATGTGTGAATTAATTTAATTGAATAATTAGCTAGATAATTATCATGGTAAATCATGACATGACCATTATCATTTCAAATTGCAAAGATCAAAAAGCATCTTCCAAAAGAAATTATGATGGTCAAAGTGTCAACCTTGGTCAACAAGTCAAAGAAGTCAAAAGGTCAACAACCACAACCATGGATAATTATTAAACTAATTACTAATTAACAATAACACACACATAAATATTAGGGTTAATAAAATAACAACAACCATTAACCCTAATCAAGGTCCTCTCCCTCAATCTCAAGCAACTGTGCATACGCACCCGCATTCGTGATCCGAGGAACACGAACACAATGAGAAAAACCAATCTCAAATCATATACTAGGATCCGGCTTAAACCAAAGCCCGCTAGTATAAACTGTCCGGACAGCAAACGTGCACAAGTGCGCGAATGTGAACGAACCCTGTCGCAAAACCATGCGACCTCTACTCATTTTGCCTAAAGGCGAATAGCTCTCTGTGTGGGACTCTAAAGACTCGACACTACGCTGGCAGTGGGTTTAACCACAGACCGCAAGCGGCACTAGCTGTACGTAACGGTCCCCAGGTAGATGTCGATAAGAAGACTGACGAGGTGAACCCCATCTGCACTCCTACTGAGCCTGTATGTGACAGTCTCCGTACAGTCCGGTCTGTTCGTCTGATACATCGCATGGCGGGCCTAGGGGGCGGTGAACGTCAGTCCCCTAATAGCGGTACAAGTCGTGTCGGAGTGTAGCCCAGAACACCCTGAGATAACACTGGAAACCTACCAGTATATCTCGCTTGCCCTGGCCAGGGACTACTCGTGTAATGGCTCTCCTGGACACAGCGCGATGTCAACCCCCAATACCGGGAGAGACGAATCCTGTCTAACCGTCACTGCCTCCAAGTGCTTCGGGACTGCACCCAAAAACTACCTGTTTGCACGACTCCTTCAAGCCGTGGTAGGGTAGTAATCAAAGTGCAGTGGGAACACACTCGAGGCGAAGTGACAGTGTCAAGTCAACGGACTAAGCTGTACTCGTGTCACCTGGGAACTGATAACTGACGATAGGTATATTACCAACCAACAGTTCCCGACGAGTCCTGTCCAGTGTACTCGTAACCTAACGAGCACCCGCATACTATCCCAAGTACGACGTACTAACGGCTGTGGGACAGACCGTCTCCCACACTGGGATGAGAAGCGCATACGCTAGTCTACTCCGGAGTATCGATGCCCTGTCTCGATAGTCCAACGACCAGGGACCTATATAAGGATGTGCTTATAGATTACCCAGCTCCCACGAGTGCGAGCGCCATCACAACGCTGGTAATCAAGCAAAGATCCTAAGGGCTCTACTAATATGTATACCAGCAATATGCTAAAAGAAACACATGCACATATTAAAGCAGAGACAAACCAAGTAGCATACTACCATTTCGAGCAAGATTGTATATACAACTGTGAATATCCCAAGCTTCCATTAAGTAATATACAAACTAGTATGATACAGTAATGGCCTCTAGGGCATATACACTAACAGTTTCTAGGTCGTTGCTGGAATGCAGCATTAGAGTGCTCTTGACCTTGAAACGGAAAATTCAAAGGACACTCTCCCGTCAAATGTGATGTTTCGGAACAATGTCCATACATGGTTTTAGTGAGCCTCATCTGGAATAGGGAGGCTAATAAAAATTTGTTTTCCATAGCTTCAAGTTTCTTTTGCATCGCATCCATTTCGGCTTTCATTGCGATGGAAACTTCAAGCTGATAAATACCTTCCCTAGATGATGGTGGTCTAACGCTTTCCGATTGTAAAGTGTTTTCAGCAAAATTTTCTAGGAATTTCCTGGCTTCACCATCGTCTTTGGACATGAAATTGCCTTGACACATGGTTTCAAGCGTCTGCTTTGTGGCAGGTGTAATGCCCTCATATATGATTCGGCAAAGATCCCATCTATGGATTCCATGATAATGACATTGGACTAGCAGATCCTTGAACCTTTCAAAGCATTTCCAAAATGGTTCATTTGGAAGCTGGGTAAACTGGTTAATTTCGCTCCGAACACGGGCGGTCTTATGATTGGGATAAAATTTCTTAAGGAATGCTACAACGAATTCATCCCAGTTGGCAATAGAATGTGCGACTGTGTTATAAAGCCATTTTTCGTCTAAATCGCACAAAGTGAACGGGAGAAGACGTAAACACATAGCATCCACAGAAAGCTGTGAAGTACCCATCATAGAGTATACGTTTTCAAATTTTGTGATAAAAACGTATGCGTCTTCGGACTCGAGACCGTGAAATTTCGGCAAAAGATTGATGTAATGTGGTTTGATTTTGAAGTTATCCCCATTGGCTGGTGGAATGGAAAAACAAGTAGGAAGGGGACCTCGAATAAGGTAGCGTCTCTCTTGGAGAGACATACGCGGAGGATTCTGCGCACCTGCGGGCGGTGGCAAAGTGGTGTTAAAATTTGATGAAGATCTATCCATCGTGGTGGATGTGGTGTGTGGTGAGGAAAAAGAAAATGTAGAAATACCGACTTCGGAGTCGATAGGGGGAACGCGGACAAAACGGGCACTAGAATCCCGTATCCAGCCGAGCATGCACTAAACGGTTTAGCACAAGTGGAAGCGTTGGTGATAATTAAAGAAAGTTGGTTAGGTGTTTGTTTTGAAAAAAGATGGATTTTGAAAAATCATAAAAAATGCACAAGCAACCCTAGATCTAATGGTCACCTAGGTCAAGTCACTAGACCGCTCCTAGACTTCCAAAAGACAAATCGCAGGATAAATCCTCTACTACCTCTTTATCCCTCCTGTGGCTAGGTAAGTGCCAGGTAAGTAGGAGGTTCTCCACTACGTAAGTAATGGGCTTAATTAAGTAACAGCTTTCCTTAGACACACTTGCCTTAGACACCACAAAAGAAATACGGATAAGTAATAGATTACCCACGACCTTCTTCTATCCTAATTGAGCGCGATGGTCCTTAGAGTCTTGACTAGATATTTTTTAGTTAATGAAGGGTGATGCGGATGCTAGTTTTATGATTTGCGGGGCTTAGGAAGGGTAATGAAATCCCCACATAATCTGAATTTGGTCTTTGCCCCTTAATTTCCGTATTAAAATATGCAAAACAACCAATATCAAAACACGAAACAAATTTCTTTTAGCGCTGCGAATTTTTGCAAAGAATCCTGCAGAAAATGGTTATTAAACAAGAGCAGAGAGGAGATAAGAAAGTATAGAAGATACCACCGAGAACTGGAACCCTAAGTCTTCAAGAACGCCGTGGATCCACCGCCAAAACATCCCGTCGCGTTTCCGTGGTGAAATGTACGGTTCTGTGAACGAAATTTGGTATTGATGCTCCCCTGGATCCTCTGATCTCGATGAAATGATCAGAATATTTTTATCCCTGCTGCAGTGATTCCAGATTTCCTTGCAAAATTCACACACTAATCGTTAAGCACACGATGCGATTTTGATTCTAATTTTTGATGGAATAATAATGTTTCAACTCAAATAGCAAGAAAGAAAAAATAGCACACAATCCCCGGCAACAGCGCCATTTGATTGATCGTCAAAATTGTAGGATCAACTTCTTCTTGATTTTTAAAAGAAAAGTAAAGTTAAAGAAGAAGCGATGTTTTGTTTTAATCGTTTAATAACCGCAATCAATAACGGTGTCGCTTGTAGCGATCGTTAGTGAGTACGGGTCGTCCACTTAGATTCGTATATTTGATCAATCTTGCTTTAGATGAGTCGAAAGAAATATTAAAGAAAATTCAAGAAAATGAATCAAGATTTATAGGATGAAATATCTTCAAGAAAATCAAGAAAGATGTTCAAGAATTAGAAATCAAGAAAGTGTCCAATATCAATTTTAGTTATCAAGGAAATGTAGAGTAGCTTGTAGGATTCGATAGGAAATCGTAGCAATGATGAATACTAAAAATGACTAATTTTATCTATTGATGAATTATAGCTAGAACGATGATAATGAATGAAGATTATGGATCTATTGAAGAAGCTAGGGTTTCTCCTTCACTATCTCTTGTCTTTTCATTGATCATCATTCAAATCTAGGTTTTAGCAAAAAGAATCATCAAACATTTAATTCCATATCGCAACGAAATTATCAAGAATGGTGATTTCTCTCCAAATTTAGTCGTTGACGATTCTTTTTCCTAAAGTTCATAATTCTCATAAGACTTAAAATTAGTTTAGGGTTTCATCACCATTTGATCTACCGATCCTTCAAATCCTTAACAAGCGGAGATTTCACTCACGCATCATGAAAATAAAAGAATCATGAATTAGAAATTTCATAATGCAAGAATTTAAAGAAAGCGAGAATTAAAAATTTATCACCTTTATTAAATCTTCTTTAAATTTACACTTCTCAATCCGAGATTACAAGACTAAGCTCTCGATCACTCCTTTGTAAAGAGAATTTGTCGTCGATCTTTGCTTGGCTCGATCTCCGTGAGACTTGGATCATTCGCGGATCTCTTGCCCTTGATGATGATCGGCTTTGCGATAAAGGATCTTCGATGTCTCGCTTGATGTTGCTCTCAACGATTCTTGAATTGGAATTAGATTTGGTTTTGGCTTGTGTGCTAGAAATATGCTAAGATTCAACAACCTTTACAATATAGCCCTAGGTCCCTTTATATAGATCTTCACCAATCTTCCACTAGAAGCTAGGTTAATCATCCCCAAGAAGCTAGGTAGTTGTAGGGAAGTTTCTAGAGTAAGATAGTTATCAAGCTTGCATAAGCAGCTAGGCAGTTGTAGGGAAGCTTCTGGAGTAAGATAGGTAGTTCGAAGCGTCTTCAACAAGTTAGGAGGTTGTATGGAAGCCTCTGGAGAAGTCTCGAACCCGGCGCCCCCAACTCGACTGCGGATCCGCGGCGGGTCGGGCTGACTCGACCGCAGTTCCGCACCCGTTAGAAGAGATCACTGCTTGATTTCTCTGCGGTGTTCTTATGTTGGTATTTGGGTCTTCTTCTGATATCTGGAATCTATTTATCTCTTCTGAATCTCTGCCAGATTTTAACTCTTTGACTTGCTGTATTTTATCGGCAAATTTACGATTCCGATATCTGTCCTGAAATAATTTTCTTTACAAAATCTCACTGAAGATTGTTGAGATATACAATATTATGCGTGAAGTAATAAACACACAACTTCCCTCCAGAATGTTGATTATAATGTACAACACATTGTATTTGATATTTTCCAGACGAACTGGCAATATGTGTTATATTTATATCAACTATCCTTAAATGATTAGAATAGTGAGGAAATTGTTATGTTACAGATGTTAGTTGTATGTATGCCCTAGAGGCCAGTATTGTACAGATGATGTATATTATATTGGATGCTTGGATATATATAGAGATGACTTTCTTGCTCGACATGATAGTATGCTATCTGGTTGCTCTTTATCTTAACATGTACACTAGTCTCTTTATACTGTCTTATAGTTACATGTTGGTAAAGCCCTTAGGATTTGTACTTGACTACCTGGACTATGATGCAGATCATACTAGTGGGGACATGGTAGTCCATAAGTACATCCTTCAAGGTCCCTAGTCGTGGGTATATCGAGACGGGGCATCGATATACCAGTGTAGACTAGCGTATACGCTTCTCGACCCATGTGATGGGCGATGGATGATCCCATATCCATTGGTGTTTGACATCAGAGATGGTATACGAGTGCTCAGTGGAGACTGGGTACACTGGACGGATTCGCCGAGAACTCCCAGATGGTATTATACCTCACGTCAGATGGCAGTTCTCTGGTGACACTTGTACAGGTTAGTCTGTACACCCGAGATCGTCATAGAGTCTTGTGTGATTCCCACTGTGCTTTGATCTCCACCTTACCACGTCCATGAGGGCGTGCAAAACGGTGGTCTTTGGGTACAGTCCCGAGTCACATGGAGGCAATGAGCGATAGTAGGGGTTTCGTCTCTCCCGGTATTGGGGGTTGATGTTGCGCTGTGCTCGATTAGCCGTAACAGGGAAGTCCCTGGCCAGGGCTGATCAGAGATTTGCTGGTAAGTGTTACCAGTAGTTTCTCGACCCGTTACGAGCCTCACATCGGCACGACTTATCGGGTTATTGGGGTCTGACGTTTACCACACCTAGACTTGATATGCGACATATCAGACGAAGAGACCGGACTGTACGGTAAGTGTTACTGGTCGGATTCGCAGGAGTGTGAGCGGGCTAGCTCGTCGATCTTCTGATCCCTCAATACCCGGGTGGCCGTTACGTTTAGCAGACCGCTTGCGGCTTGTGGGTGTTTGATATGATCATCATCTGCTACCGGCGTATTGACGAGTCTTTAGAGTCCTACACAGAGGTTTCCTAGCTCAAGCGAAACGAAATAGGAGTGCATATGAGATATGTGCGGGACCGAGAATAATGTGTGTATGTGATACCGTATTTGATTCTCGCGATTAATGTTTCGATTGGTTGTATGAGATATGACCTAGTTATCGAATCATTGATTCGATAAATCGATGCATTGAATACTAGTCGGTTATGTGCGACATGACCGGATCATTGAATCAAGTGTTGATTTAATGATTTAATGTATAATTATATATTTGATATATTACTTTGCATCAACTAGTATTGGTTCACTTTAAACGGATTTTTCTCACATGATTTACACATTGTATATGTGATATACTTTTGTGCACATATAAGTATCATGTTTGATGATACTTGATCATATGGTTAAGTGTATGGAATTAAACCATAGTTAACTTGAGATTAGGGTTTTAATTATGCATTTATTCATTTAATTGTTTATTCATTTATTTGGATAAAGCTTAAGTGGAGAATGGTGGCATTTTTTGTTTTATGTTGAAGCTTCATGAAGCCTTGACTTTATGCAACCATTCTTGTCCACTAGCTTAACCCTAACTCTCCAAATAACCATGGTTGATTCTCTACACTTAACCTTAGTTAGAATTATGATAAGTATAGATTTTTCTTTTCATTTTAAATAACTTATCATAATTCTAGCTCTTCTTCTTCTTCATCTTCAAAAGAAAAACTTAGATGCCATCAATGGCAACTTGAGTTCTAGTGAGAGAATTCAAAATCTAAAGTGAGCCCATCTCCTATTTCTTCACCCTCTACCTCTTGCCAAGTTGTTTTGGGTGTTCTCTTCACAAGTTTCACAACTTTGTGAAGTCGGAGCTTGAACTAGTGCAACCTCGACGTAGATCGTCTTTGACACGAAGCCGACGACCTATTCCGCACGTTTTTCCGATGAAGCCGACGAATGAGTCGAGGATTCATGATGGACAGGGAGGGCATGACCACGTGGAGCTAAGGAGGTAGAAATCCGGATCTACAAAGGTTGTAGCTTCCGACCTTTAGTTAATTTGCTAACTAGTTTAGTTTTTCGCCTAGAATTCTGGTCTAAGATCCGTGTTAGGGTTTCTCGGCACCATAATTTTTGTAAAATGGCATGTTCGATGCCTTGTGAGACCTCTATAGGGTGCCTAAGAACCTTTCAGTGGTATCAGAGCCTAGCTAGAGCCTTAGGCGAAGTCTAGACGACGTTTGAAACCCGATTGTCCCGAAACCCTAATTTCCAAGGTGCTCTCTGGAAATTTTCCGAAATTTTGGATTTTTGTCAATTAAAAATATGCAGAAAATCATGCAGGGTGTTATATGAAATACTGTGAAATACGAGGGCCTGATTCTACTTTTCCACCGCGGAACCGCGGCACAAGCTATGCATGCGCGGCGGTTCCGCGGCCGTACTGTTCCCTTGTTTAATTTTTAATTCACAGTAATTCATATATTTGTATATTATATTTTCTCGGTATTTTTATTGTAACTCCACAGAAGAGTATTTTGGGGTTGCTTTGGGGATTCATTTATTCAATCGGGTTATCAAATTTTTGTTTAAGTGGTTTTCCAGATAACTGTAGAATATGTTAAAATGTTTGACCGGATACAAATACCCAACTTTTCCCCTGCCGGAAAAATTCCAAGTGTTGGATTTTTCTGTGGTTAAAAGACGTTCGAAGTAGTGCAAGTAACGCGATGGTCCCTCTAGAAGACAACAAACCTTAACTCGATTATGTGACCGTCTTGAACTGCCCTTTGAACCTTCGGGTTTGGGGCAGTACGGCGTGCCACATATGAGGCGTTGGCTTGACCCTTCTACGGCTGGACCGATGGTACTGAGGCATGAAGTGAATGTTTTTGAACCTATTTCATGTGTTGATCGGTGTCGGGAAAACTTGGGTGTTCGAATGTTCGATCGGAAAGTTTAATATATTCTATTTATCCGGAATTGGATACAATAATTGGAATTCACAAACAGTTATGAGATAACTGGATGAATGTTATAAATCTAGCAGTTTAGTCCCATACGATATTGAAAAGAGTTTTCGATAATGAGACTAAAATGCGGGGTTTGTAACTGTTAGGCATGTGATGTCTAAAGAGGTTGCGGATTCCAACTGTTGTAGTTTTACACTTTCTTTTCTGTGACCGTAAGTGTAGTATGTTCATATCGCCGGTTTCGTTGCTATACGTCAACGACAATTGGGGTATGCATACTTACTTACGTTGATGACATGTGATGTTATGTGTTGCTGGATATGTTATATTGGATCGTCGTGTTCGAATAGCCGGGTTTTTTTTATGTGAGATGAGTGTTTTACATTTTCATTCATGTAAAAACTTGTATGTAATATTCTTTTATTTGGGGCACTTCCAGGTAGCGGAAGTTGTCACCCTTTGTATATTATTTACTTTTCCGCATTAGGATAGACCCAAGGAGGGAAGCACAAGTAACCGGGTTCTGGGGTCCAGTGGGAGACCAACTCGAGGAGTCGAATCCGGGTCTCCTAACCCTAGAATTGGCAGGGTTGCTTGCCGCTCTCATAGGGGTCTTGGGGTGTGGGATTGGCTATTCATCACGACCGTGGAATCCGTGTTTTATACTGGCTCGTATTGAAAACACGGACGTCCTAGTGTATCCAATATTTCATATGTTTATTCTGCTGCGATATCTGTGATGTGATTCTGTGATGGATATAGTATATAGTATATATGATATATTATATAGACGTTACTTATGTTTTACACCCGCGCTAGCCCTGCCCTGCTCTGTCGTTAGTTACCTAACCTAACGGTGCACGAGGGGACATCGAGGCGAATGCGGATGGCATAAGTGTACGTCATATCTATCTGTGATGTTTAGGTATTTAAATGATGGGACTTCATTAATATGATTAATGAAAGAAAAGAAACCAAATGATGTTGTAGAATCAGATTTTAAAATAAAACAGGTAGCTACAGTTCTTGCTTTGCATAGCGGTATATATAATATACCCTGCACCTTATTCGATGAGGAAAGGACCGAGATCCCTTCACCGGGAGTGACTCCTTTAGCAGTAACTGGCAGATGCTACACACTCGGTTTGGCTTTGATTGCTTTTAAGAGTTTTTTCTTTGCACAGTGATATATATGATATATCCCGCACCTCATTCGACGAGGAAAGGGCCGACGATCCCTTCACCGGGAGTGACCCCTTTAGCAAAACTGGAAAAGCCTCAAAATCACTCCATTTCAAAACTTCATTTGATTCTACAACGATATCAAGTTCATTACGCTCATGGTTTTATGAAAACCTGCGTAGCCCTCCGTCATTTCAGATAAGTACTACTTAGTATTCGTGCTACGGTAGTTTGGCATTCGTCAAGGCGTAGTGTACGGTAGCTAACTAGTATTTATCTGCTTATGCATATGATGCAGATTGGATTAGGGTATTCGTACGGCGTTGTTTGGCATTCGTCAAGGGTCGTGCGGGTGGGTTTAATTCAATCAAGAAATGTACGGGTTGAACTTGACTAGTGGACTATGGGTTGTTTGGCATTCGTCAAGGTCATAGAACACTAGGGGTAAAATATTATCGGGAATTTCAAGTGTTGAAATTTGCAATGAGATTGCATACCTTCTATGAGATAGTTGGATCCCGATACCCACTGCGAGTAAGAGTTACTCCTGGAAGAGTTTTACACATTATAATTAGCCGATCAAGTAGGTGTCTAGAAAGGTGTCAACGGGGTTACGCCTCTGGGAAAACGAGGTTTACATTAATTAGGTTCGTGCGAAAGCACGGGGGACCTCCCTCAAAGTACCGACACTGGCCTGGCTGAAAGATTGGCGAACTTGTAGTGTGTAATTAATCCCGGCTAGTCTTTCCTTTTAGGGTTTGGAGGAAGATTTGATAAAAAGCAGTGGGAGCCATCCTGATTAGATAAGATAATAACCAATCTGATCTTGCACGAGCATACGCTAAAGTGTTTTCTTCTCTCTCTCTCCAGGTAGCGACCATTTCATGCCCTAATGAAGATAATAATATGGATGTATTGACCGAACCCGCATGTTATACTGTGCAGGGGAACGTTGGACCCGTTCTATCTTATAAGTGTTATAAGAATGAACAGAAAACAGGAGAATATCTGGTTTCTCACACCGCCCAAACGGAGAACATGCATGTTGATGCATCATCTTCGGGTGTGTTTGTCATTGAGAACTGTTTCTCAGTTCACCCTACGTCCTGGGTATTGGATACCGGATCAGGATCCTACATATGTAAGATGTTACATGGGCTGCGAAAAGGTAGAGAACTGGGAAAAGGTGATCATTCCGTTCAAGTAGGAAACAGTGCAAATGTTGCAGCCAAAGCAGTTGGCGAATATCACCTTGTATTACCAAGTGGTGATACAATAATTCTGAATGAGTGCTATTATATACCAAACATGATGTGCAACATTATATCTGTTTCTTTATTGAGTAAAGAAGGATATAATTTTGTAGTAAAGGAAAATGTTATGAACATATTCCTAGATCAAAAGTTGATTGCATCAGGCTCGCTACATAATGGCATATTCATTCTAAATCAAAATACAGTCCTCAATATACAAAACACACACAAGAGGAAGAGTTCAGAAATGAACGAATCCTTCTTGTGGCATTGTAGACTTGGTCATATCAATGCGACACGACTGGCTAAGTTACATAAGGATGGTTATTTGAATCCGTTCGAATTATCATCTTATGATACTTGCCATTCATGTCTCAAAGGAAAAATGACCAAAGCTCCGTTTAGTGGACACGGAGAAAGAGTTACTGAACTCTTAGGACTGGTACATACTGATATATGCGGTCCCATGTCTACCCTTGCCAGGAACGGTTCTTCCTACTTCATTACATTCACTGACGATCACTCTAGATACGGGCATGTGTTCCTATTAAAACACAAGTCTGAAGCTTTTGAGAAATTCAGAGAATATAAGCACGAAGTAGAGAACCAAACGGGCAAAAGTATTAAGATCCTTCGATCTGATCGAGGAGGAGAATACTTGAGCAATGAGTTCCAAGATTATCTAAAAGAGAATGGGATTCTCTCTCAGTTTACTCCACCTTATACACCACAGCACAACGGTGTATCGGAACGAAGGAATCGCACCCTATTAGATATGGTGCGTTCAATGATGAGTACAGCTGAGTTACCTATTTCCTTCTGGGGGTATGCGCTTGAGACAGCCATACACCTATTGAATATGGTTCCTACCAAATCAGTACCTACCACTCCATATGAGATATGGAAAGGGAAGAGACCATCTCTTAAGTATGTTAAGATATGGGGTTGTCCAGCCTATGTCAAAAGACAAAATCCGGACAAACTCGAGGCAAGATCTGTCTTATGTAAGTTTGTAGGATATCCCAAAAATTCACAGGGGTATATCTTCTACCATCCCGAGGAACAAAAAGTGTTTGTTTCTCGGCATGCCACTTTCTTAGAAAAAGGTTTTCTTATGAAACAGATAGGTGGTATTGAGGTAGAACTGGAAGAGGTTCCAGCGACACAAACTATAACAGAGGACTTGGTAGAACCAGAGGATTCAGTAGTACCCGACGAACCTCAGCCTCTCCGCCGATCTAGTAGGGTTTCTCGTCCACCAGAGAGATACTACGGTTTTCTCATTGACGGTGGAAGCGAGGATTGCATCATGGAGGATGATGACCCAACTAGTTTCGAGCAGGCCATCACGAGTGGGGACTCAGTGAAATGGCTGGATGCTATGCGGTCCGAGATGGAATCCATGTACACCAACAAAGTATGGACTTTGGACGTTGCTCCTGAAGGGGTAAAACCCATTGGGAGCAAGTGGATTTTCAAGAAGAAACTTGGTGTAGATGGGAAAGTGGAGACTTTCAAAGCTAGACTTGTAGCAAAGGGTTTTCGTCAAAGACCAGGTGTGGACTATGACGAGACCTTTTCTCCTGTGGCTATGCTTAAATCCATCCGGATCATGCTTGCCATCGCTGCATATCATGATTACGAAATCTGGCAAATGGATGTTAAGACCGCCTTTCTAAACGGTGATTTAGAAGAGTGCGTGTACATGACTCAGCCAGAGGGCTTCTTAGACAGTGGGAGCAGCGGGAAGGTGTGCAAGCTGCTTAAATCCATTTATGGATTAAAGCAAGCATCGCGGAGTTGGAACATCTGCTTTGACGTCATTATCAAAGAGTTTGATTTCGTCAAAAATCCAGATGAACCTTGTATCTACAAGAAGGTGGCAGAGAGTAAGGTTGTCTTCCTCGTATTGTACGTGGACGACATACTCTTGATAGGAAATGATATTCTTATGCTGCAATCGGTCAAGCTCTTCTTATCACAAAGATTCTCAATGAAAGATCTTGGTGATGCCTCCTGCAAATTGGGAATTAGGATCTATAGAGATAGATCCAAACGGATTTTGGGATTGTCCCAATCCAGGTACATTGACACCATACTAAAGAGGTTTAGTATGGAAGAGTCCAAGCATGGGAACTTACCCACAATCTCGGGAGTCACTCTCTCCAAAGAGATGTCTCCTAAGACTGATTTGGAGAGAGCTCGCATGCAAGGGATACCCTATGCTTCGGCAGTAGGCTCTATCATGTATGCGATGCTATGTACCAGACCCGATGTAGCATACTCACTAAGTATAGTAAGCAGGTATCAAGCTGATCCTGGAGAGAGTCACTGGACAGCTGTGAAGAGCATTCTCAAGTACTTGCGAAGGACTAGAGATATGTTCTTGGTGTATGGTAACGGAGAACTCCAAGTGGAGTCCTTTACCGATTCGAGCTTCCAGAGTGATAAGGACGACTCTAAGTCGCAGTCGGGCTTTGTCTTTACCCTTTACGGAGGGGCGGTTAGCTGGAAGAGTTCCAAGCAGGAAACCGTGGCAGACTCGACGATGGAGGCTGAATACATCGCTGCCAACGATGCTGCCAAAGAGGCTGTCTGGATCAAGAAGTTCATTACTGAACTTGGAGTGGTTCCATCCATTGAGCGTCCAATACCTTTGTATTGCGATAACAATGGAGCGGTGGCTTTGGCCAAGGAACCCAGGACCCATTAGTGGTCCAGGCATATTCTGAGGCGGTATCACCTGATCCGGGAGATAGTTGATCGCCGGAAGATCGAGGTCAGGAGGGTTGACACGAAAAACAACACGGCGGATCCACTCACGAAGGCCATTCCCCAGATACAGTTTGAGAGACTCTTCGGGATGCTCGGTATGCGATCCTACAGCAGCTGGCCCTAGTGCAAGTGGGAGATTGTTAGTTGTATGTATGCCCTAGAGGCCAGTATTGTACAGATGATGTATATTATATTGGATGCTTGGACATATATAGAGATGACTTTCTTGCTCGACATGATAGTATGCTATCTGGTTGCTCTTTATCTTAACATTTATACTAGTCTCTTTATACTGTCTTATAGTTACATGTTGGTAAAGCCCTTAGGATTTGTACTTGACTACCTGGACTATGATGCAGATCATACTAGTGGGGACATGGTAGTCCATAAGTACATCCTTCAAGGTCCCTAGTCGTGGGTGTATCGAGACGGGGCATCGATATACCAGTGTAGACTAGCGTATACGCTTCTCGACCCATGTGATGGGCGATGGATGATCCCATATCCATTGGTGTTTGACATCAGAGATGGTATACGAGTGCTCAGTGGAGACTGGGTACACTGGACGGACTCGCCGAGAACTCCCAGATGGTATTATACCTCACGTCAGATGGCAGTTCTCTGGTGACACTTGTACAGGTTAGTCTGTAGACCCGAGATCGTCATAGAGTCTTGTGTGATTCCCACTGTGCTTTGATCTCCACCTTACCACGTCCATGAGGGCGTGCAAAACGGTGGTCTTTGGGTACAGTCCCGAGTCACATGGAGGCAATGAGCGATAGGAGGGGTTTCGTCTCTCCCGGTATTGGGGGTTGATGTTGCGCTGTGCTCGATTGGCCGTAACAAGGAAGTCCCTGGCCAGGGCTGATCAGAGATTTGCTGGTAAGTGTTACCAGTAGTTTCTCGACCCGTTACGAGCCTCACATCGGCACGACTTATCGGGTTATTGGGGTCTGACGTTTACCACCCCTAGACTTGATATGCGACATATCAGACGAAGAGACCGGACTGTACGGTAAGTGTTACTGGTCGGATTCGCAGGAGTGTGAGCGGGCTAACTCGTCGATCTTCTGATCGCTCAATACCCGGGTGGCCGTTACGTTTAGCAGACCGCTTGCGGCTTGTGGGTGTTTGATATGATCATCATCTGCTACCGGCGTATTGACGAGTCTTTAGAGTCCTACACAGAGGTTTCCTAGCTCAAGCGAAACGAAATAGGAGTGCATATGAGATATGTGCGGGACCGAGAATAATGCGTGTATGTGATACCGTATTTGATTCTCGCGATTAATGTTTCGATTGGTTGTATGAGATATGACCTAGTTATCGAATCATTGATTCGATAAATCGATGCATTGAATACTAGTCGGTTATGTGCGACATGACCGGATCATTGAATCAAGTGTTGATTTAATGATTTAATGTATAATTATATATTTGATATATTACTTTGCATCAACTAGTATTGGTTCACTTTAAACGGATTTTTCTCACATGATTTACACATTGTATATGTGATATACTTTTGTGCACATATAAGTATCATGTTTGATGATACTTGATCATATGGTTAAGTGTATGGAATTAAACCATAGTTAACTTGAGATTAGGGTTTTAATTATGCATTTATTCATTTAATTGTTTATTCATTTATTTGGATAAAGCTTAAGTGGAGAATGGTGGCATTTTTTGTTTTATGTTGAAGCTTCATGAAGCCTTGACTTTATGCAACCATTCTTGTCCACTAGCTTAACCCTAACTCTCCAAATAACCATGGTTGATTCTCTACACTTAACCTTAGTTAGAATTATGATAAGTATAGATTTTTCTTTTCATTTTAAATAACTTATCATAATTCTAGCTCTTCTTCTTCTTCATCTTCAAAAGAAAAACTTAGATGCCATCAATGGCAACTTGAGTTCTAGTGAGAGAATTCCAAATCTAAAGTGAACCCATCTCCTATTTCTTCACCCTCTACCTCTTGCCAAGTTGTTTTGGGTGTTCTCTTCACAAGTTTCACAACTTTGTGAAGTCGGAGCTTGAACTAGTGCAACCTCGACGTAGATCGTCTTTGACACGAAGCCGACGACCTATTCCGCACGTTTTTCCGATGAAGCCGACGAATGAGTCGAGGATTCATGATGGACAGCAAGGGCATGACCACGTGGAGCTAAGGAGGTGGAAATCCGGATCTACAAAGGTTGTAGCTTCCGACCTTTAGTTAATTTGCTAACTAGTTTAGTTTTTCGCCTAGAATTCTAGTCTAAGATCCGTGTTAGGGTTTCTCGGCACCATAATTTTTGTAAAATGGCATGTTCGATGCCTTGTGAGACCTCTATAGGGTGCCTAGGAACCTTTCAACAGATTGCAATATTTTCGACTGAACAGTATAACCTCTCTAAACTCTTTACCGTTAACTGGTATAGGGTTAATGGTTTGATCCGGGGTTTAGGGTTCCATTAGCGCCAGTTTTAAAAGTTTTGTTTCGCATTTGGCCACGGAAAGATGAACGGGACGCTGGCGTAGACTTACATGGTATCAAAGCCAACCCATTAACCGCATACTAGTTGTTTAGACGATGTTAAAATATCGAAACCGAAACAACCCCGAAACAATACCCAATGCATTCCAGTTTCTGTCGAATTTTATATGGTCTTCTAAAAATATTTTAGCAACTGTAGAAGACTACTTGTATGACCACTAGAAAGCACCCCGAATACGAGCCAATTCCACCAGAAAAAAACCAGCCACATTGCCTTTAAAACCGATCTGGCCGGCCTCATTAATGAGTTTGGGTTTCGGATTTGGGTTCTGGTCTGGTCTCTGGAATGTCGGTTCAGTGGTATTCCTAGTTTTGCCCAGTTTTGATATGGTTTTATCTTGGTGTTTGGGGGCTATTCGGGGTTATTTCAAACTCGATTTTTCTAACACTGTTTAAAGTTTACAGTACTTACATTACTATCTGCGATCGTGAATGTCATTCGAGTGGTACAACTTGTATAATTGCTATAGTCCTTTTAAACGGGTTTGCGAACGTGACATTCACGTTGATGTTCTGTATTGTGCTGTGTTTGTTGCGGATTCGTCATGGTGGATAGCTTGGGTGCAATGATAGTACGGTTTAGTTTTATTTTTACATTTGATATCGCGGGGCGAGCGTCCGACATGTGGACTGTCGTCACTTCCTGTTTGTATATTATTTGTTCGGGGCACGACCGGGTTGAGGTCGATGTCACCGATGTACATATTTTCTTTTCTGTACTAGGATTATCCCGCGATGGAGTGCACGGATAGCCGGGTTCTGTAGGGCAACGGGCCCGCATCTCATGGCGTTGAGACGGAGGGGGACTCACACTAGAATTGGCAGGCTATTCTCCTCACTCGTATGGGGTACAGGTTGACCCAGGGAGGAGTGCTCAAGTTACCGGATTCCGTGAAGTGCCGGGTTGCCTATTCACTTTGATGAAGGGGGTTGCCTCGCTTCTGGTTTTGGCGGGTAACTTTTCGCGCTCGTAGGGGTCTAGGTTTTCATTGCACAGGCTATCCACACGACCATGAGAACGTCGGGTTTCATTTGCGGCTCAAAGGAAACCCGGGGCTCCCAGATTATCTGTATTGTTCTGTGATGCTTATCGCTATTCTGTGATGTTGCATTTATCATGCCTGGAGAGATTATTGTATATTGCTATATATATACTAGTATATGTTGTATATATTTTACACCCGTGCTAGTCCATTCCCCGCTCTGTCGTTAGTTAAGTAACGTAACGGGTGATGACGGGACCCAGTGGCGAATGCGGATGGCATATACATACATCATATTTTCGTTATTTTGTGATGTGATTAATTGATGGGACTGCATTAATTCAGATCAATGCAAGGAAAACAGACCTATTCGATATTGTTGGAACAATTTTCAAAAGCTGTTATTACAAGAACGTTTTCATTTATTTTGCACAGCGGTATTTGGTTATGAATATCCAGCACCTCATTCGACGAGGCAAGGGCCGAGATCCCTTCAACGGGAGTGACCCTTTGGGCAGGAGTTTGCGTCAGGGTAATAACTTCACTATAGTCGATTACTTTTTGCTTTGCATCGCGGTATTCAGTGGAAATATCCTGCACCTCATTTTACGAGGAAAGAGCCGAGATCCCTTCACCGGGAGTGACCTCTTTAGCAAAGGTTTTCGCCACTATATATTTGTAAAAAGCTATCTGGTTCCATAAACGATATCAAGTTCATTACGTTAAAGTTTTTTCACCAAAAACCATTCGTAACCCTCCGTCATTTCAGACGGGTAGCACTTAGTATTCATGCTATGTTTGTTGGCCTTCATTAAGGCATAGTGTATGGTAGCTGCTTGTTACCTTTCTGTTGAATAAATAGATGCGTTGGTTTGGGACAGTCGTACAGCCTTGTTGGCCTTTGTCAAGGGCGAGTACAGGTGGGTTCAAATTAACCTGCATAATGACGGGTAGAACTTGACATGTGACATATGATTTGTTGGCCTTCGTCAAGGTCATAAGAGCATGGGGTAAAAATCACATCGGGAGTTTCAAATATACAGGAAAATTGCCAGGCATGCGCATATCTTCTAGAGTGTGATAACATGAGTGGATTCCATCAGGTTATCATGCGATGATAGTTGGATCCCGATACCCACTGATGAGTTGGTTTACTCCTCGGGTGATTTTAGATAATCCCAACTAATTCTTCTTTTAGGTTTGGAAGAGAATTTGAGGATACAGTGGGAGACATCCTGATTCGATAAAGTGATTGACCATTCTGATCTAGATTAGAGTGCATGCAGAGTGTTTCTTCTCTCTCTCTCTCTTTGGCAGCGACCATGTGCCGACCCTAGACTATAACTCAGTAACCAAGTTCACCGAACTTTCTTAAAACACTAACTTTTGGATTGTCTGAGTTGCATACTTTATTGCCACTCCTACTGTAACATTTCAGAAAATATAAAATATTATTTTTGGAATTTAATATTAAAATAATATTTTTCCCGAAAACTGCCCGATTTGCGAAATTGGGGTTTTCGAAAAAGGGTATAAATATATACCAATAATTGTGAAATAAAAGGAAATTAAAATGATTTATTCATTTAAAAATATATTTTAAGGGTTTGGCAATTTTAAAATTTATTATATGCAGTTTTGATAAAAACCCGATTAGTGCACTGCTAATCGCGATTAAACCAAATCCGTGTTTCTAAAGCTTTTCATGGCTAGTACACCATGTCATGTTGCATTTGGTTGCATGTTATCTCATTTATGTTTTTTTATGGGTATTTTGTGTTTTGGTTTTAAAGTTTAAAAGAAAAGGGTGAAAAAGGGGCAAAAGGGTAATAATAGAATGAAAGGGTTAGAATAAAAGAGAGGGAGAGAGAGAGAGAGAGAGGGCAGGAGCCACATGCCCCTCCCCATTTCATTTCTTCTTCTCCTCTTCATCTTCATCTCCCTCCACTTCACCCCTAGAGATCATCTAAAAGTATCCAACAAAACCCTAAACCCCCTTCACTAAATTTGATCACCTCCTTCTCCTCTACATATTGAACCAAGAAAAGTGAGATTTTGTCAACCTTGAGGAGCTAGGGTTTTCCTTGGGTTGCCCAAGTGAGGTAATTTCATCATCATTAGCATAATATTTCATTCACTTTAGCTTTCATGCAAGTTTAGAGGTGGTATTTGTTGGAGTAGTGCCCTCAGAGTCAATTACTGGATCACAGGCACATGATTGCAATGATTGAAGGGAGGACCTATCCCAGTAGGACAGTCTTACTCGAGATGATAGTATGCTATCTGGTTTACCTTTATCATCGTGTACTGCTTTAGGTGACCTTACAGGTCACTATTGCACGTTGATAGAGCCCCTAGGATTCTTGCTTGACTACCGGCAGTATGAGGGCGATCATATACGTGGGAGCTGGTGGTCTATAAGCACATCCTTAAAAAGTCCCTAGTCGTGGGAGTTTCGAGACAGGGCATCGATTCTCCAGAGTAGACTAGTGTATACAGTCGAGACCCCGACGAGGGGTGGTGGCCGGTCTCACAAGCCACTGGTGTCAGTTGGTTCACCTAAGATGTATACAAGTGCTCATTGGGTTATGAGTACACCGGACAGGACTCGCCGGGAACCTGCTAGTTGGGTTTTATACCAGATGTCAGATAGCAGTTCCCTGGTGACATGTGTACAGGTTAGTTCATCGACCTGGGATCGTCATTTGTCTCGTGTGAGTTCCCACTGTGCTTTGATTACTACCCTACCACGGCTCAAAGGAGTCGTGCAAACAGGTTTTAGTTGGGTACAGTCCCGAGCCACATGGAGGCAGTGAGCGGATCTGCAGGGGTTCGTCTCTCCCGGTATTGGGGGTGAGGTCGCGCTGTGTCGAGGAGAGCCAGAACATGAAAAGTCCTTGGCCAAGGCAGGAGATTTGCTGGTAGGTATTCTAGTAGTATCTCAGGGTGTTCTGGGCTACACTCCGACACGACTTGTACCGCTTTTGGGGGTCTGACTTTTACCAACCCCCTAGGCCCGCCATGCGATGCTCATAGACGAACGGACCGGACTGTACGGATATTGTCACTGACAGGCTCAGTAGGGTGTCAGGATGAGTTCGCTCATCGACGTCCCTTTTTGGTCAATTCCTGGTAGCCCGTCACGTATTGGCTTATACCTCTGACGTGCTAGTGGTTAAATCCACAGCCATAATATTGACGAGTCTTTAGAGTCCACCACACAGACAGTTACTCAAGTTTCGGGCGAAACGCTGTAGAGGTCGTATGGAGATATGGCAGGGTTCGATCACATACGTGCGGTATTGCATGGATCGTGATCGGACGGTTTTTACTAGCCGGCTTTGGCTTAAGCCGGATCCTAGTATTAGATAGTGTAGATTTTGTCTCTTTGCATTTGTGTTCAGTGGGAATACAAATGCGGGCATGTATTTGCAGTAGTGGGGTTTTCCTGTAATTTATTACGGGATCGGTTTTCTGAGGTTGCCAGTTTGCATTCCGTTCCGGCCGGTTTTCTTTTATTCCTTCTCGGCCGGACTTTTCGCTGGAGGGGGGTTAATTGCAAGTTTGCAATTAACTTAGTTGTGAGGGGCTTTCTTGCATATGTGGCTTTTTGATGAGACTAGCTTCATGATGAGATTCCATTCTTGTCCACTTCATTATCTTTTCTTGTGATGGTTTGAATATGGAGATTGATGAGTGAGATGAGGGTGACCTTTGATAATTATCTATTCTTTTTTTCTCCTCTTAATTTATTCCATGATTTTTCCCCACTTGGAGATTTGCTGGGCCGGCCACTGTTTGGGAATGGAGTGAGGTTTATTTTGGTGGGATAATTTTCTTCATGTGATTTTTGGTGGACCCCCCCTTTTTGTATGCTGTGAAGGAAATTTTCCTTTTCTCCTGGGTATTAATTCATGCACACTTCACCCAAATGTTTTTTCCAGTGAGCACTATATACATGGGCTGGCCGAGCTCTTTTGAGGGGATGCTCATTCCTTTTTTGATTGCATGCTCCAATTTCTCCATCAAGCATCCATGAAATTCTTATGCACAAATTCCTCCAAAAATGGCAACCTCATAAACCCCAAAGAGACATGGCTACTACACTATTCTACAGCATCCCTTGGACGCGTCGGCTAGCCAACTTCACGCCCGAGTTGCCTCGGTGAAGAGGTGGGAGCCCGTAAACGATTCCGGCTACGTGGTGCCCTTTCGACGAGGAAGTGACGGACGAAGTATCCGCGGGAGATCGGAGTGGAGACGAAGACCGAAGGACACGGATCGCTTGGTATACTTCTCTACCCGTATTTTACTTTGCTAGTTGCTAGGTTAATGGCCCGATCCGGGTAAAAAGTGCGCGGTGGTGCCGGTTGCAAGTTTTGCAAAGTTTTTGTTTCCGCGTTTCCGGCGTTGGATTGACGGCCGGGGCGCCCCCGCGAACTTACATTGGTATCAAAGCCAGGCCATTAACCATGCCTAGCTTGCTCTAGCACGTTTAGAACTCGATCGAACAAAGTTCCCAAAAACCGTATTTTTCATACTTCATGTTTCTGTCGAAATTTTTTCAAGCTCCAAAAATTTTTCAGGTCATTGCAGAAACACAAGCATGAAAACCTAAGAATTCTGGTAAAATTTGGTACTGTGATCGCTTAGTACGGCCGCGGAAACGCGGCCAAACCCCAGGTTTGGCCGCGGTTCCGCGGTGGGAATGTGTCTTCACTGCACAAAATTTTCCCAGTAGGCTTCTGGTTAGGAAATAGGGGTTTTGGGATATTTTCTTTGGGCCCAGATTTTCTGTAAGTGCTACAGTACTGCTTGGGGCCCACTTGATAATATTTGTTCGGTTGGATATTTTAAACATGCCAGTTCACAGTATTTACATTATATCTGCGACCGTGAATGTCACTCGATCGGTAAATCCAGTCTATCTGCTATAGCCCTTTTAGACGGATTTGCGAACGTGACATTCACGTTGATGTTCTGTGATTGTGCTGTATTGTGGCGGATCGGTCGTGGGGGATAGCCTGGTTGCAGTGTTAGTACAGTTCTGTTTTATATGTACATTTGATTTTGCGGGGCGAGCGTCCGACATGTGGACTGCCGTCACTGCCTGTTTGTATTATTATTTTGGGGCACGACCAGGTTGCGGTCGATGTACCCGTTGTATATATATTTTTACTTTCTGTACTAGGATTACCCCGTGGAGGGGTGCACGGATAGCCGGGTTCTAGAGGGCAACAAGCCCGCATCTCATGGCATTGAGACGGAGGGGGCTTCACTCTAGAATTGGCGGGCTATTCGCCGCACTCGTAGGGGGTACAGGTGTAAGTGCACGGCGGCGCCCCGGCCGTCTATCCGACGGCCAAATGCGGAAGCGGTGATAAACTTTAAATTTTTCTTGAACTGGTAAACCGCCGCGTACTAATACCCGGATCGAACCATTAATTAGTCCTAGCTAACGATAAGATGGGAAAGAGATATACCGACGATCCAAGTCCTCCGGTCTTCTCATCATCGTCCCGATCTCTTGCGGAATGTCCCGTCTCCTCCTCGTCGCCGGAAGTGCACCACATCGCCTACTTCTTTTACGGGCTCCCACCTCAATGCCGAGGCAACTCGGGCACGAAGCCGGCTACTCGACGTGCCCAAGGTTCGCTGTAGAATATGTAGTCCTCAAGTCCCACTTTGGTGTTGTGGAATTGCCATTTGGTGGAGGAATGATACTTGGAGCTTTGGAGATTGATCTTGTGGGATTTTGCAACATGAAATGAACCAAAATCCCACACTCAAAAATGTTGGACAGCCCCCTTCATGCTTGGGCCGGCCATCATGGTGAGGGGAGGAATGAATGGAGAGTGAGAAAATGAGAGGCCATCCAATAATACAAGGGGGAGAGAGAGAAGTCTATCATGCAAAAGGAAATGATCACTCAAAACAAAACTACACTCCACCAACCTCACCCCTCATCATCATCAACAACCATGATGACATCCAAAGTCAAGCAATCATGAAAAAGGAAAGTCAAGTGATGGTGCTCATCATGAAAACCATCATGATAAAACAAAGATGCAAAGACCCCCTCCACAAATGCCTATTTGCAACAATGCAAATAAGCCCTCCTCCACCAATCTTCGGCCAATGAACGGAACAATGGAAATCAGCCGAAACGGAAAGCAAACTGGCAACTCCAGAAAACTGGTCCCGTAATAAATTACAGGAAAACCCCGATACTGTGCATACACACCCGCATCTGTATTTCGACCGAAATACAAATGCAATGAGACAAAGTCTACACTGTACTATACTAGGATCCGGCTTAAACCAAAGCCGGCTAGTAAAATCTGTTCGATCCTGATCCGTGCAATACCGCACGTATCTGATCGAACCCTGCCATATATCCATACGGCCTATAGTACAAACTGTCCAATCCTGATCCGTGCAATACCGCACGTATCTGATCGGACCTTGCCATATCTCCATACGGCCTCTACAACTTTTCGCCCGAAAGCTTGAGTAACTGAATGTGGGGGACTCTAAAGACTCATCAACACCTTGGTTGTGGATTTAACCACCAGCACGTTAGAGGTATAAGCCAATACATAACGGGCTACCAGGTATTGACTAAAAGGGACGTCCGTGAGCGAACTCAGCCTGACACCCTACTGAGCCTGTCAGTGACAATATCCGTACAGTCCGGTCCGTTCGTCTATGAGTATCGCATGGCGGGCCTAGGGGGTTGGTAAAAGTCAGACCCCCAAAAGCGGTACAAGTCGTGTCGGAGTGTAGCCCAAAACACCTGAGATACTACTGGAATACCTACCAGTAAATCTCCTTGCCTCGGCCGAGGGCTTCGTGTAATGGCTCTCCTAGACACAGCACGACCTCACCCCCAATACCGGGAGAGACGAACCCCTGAAGATACGCTCACTACCTCCATGTGGCTCGGGACTGTACCCAACTAAAACCTGTTTGCACGACTCCTTTGAGCCGTGGTAGGGTAGTAATCAAAGTACAGTAGGAACTCACACGAGACAAATGACGATCCCCAGGTCGATGAACTAACCTGTACACATGTCACCAGGGAACTGCCATCTGACGTCTGGTATATTACCAACTAGCATGTTCCCGGCGAGTCCTGTCCGGTGTACTCATAACCCAATGAGCACCTGTATACATCTTAGGTGATCCAACTGACACCAGTGGCTTGTGAGACCGGCCACCGCCCCTCGTCGGGGTCTCGACTGTATACACTAGTCTACTATGGAGAATCGATGCCCTGTCTCGAAACTCTCACGACTAGGGACTTTTTAAGGATATGCTTATAGACCTCCAGCTCCCACTTATATGATCGCCCTCATACTGCTGGTGGTCAAGCAAGAATCCTAGGGGCTCTATCAACGTGTAATAGCGACGTGTCAGGTCACTTAAAACAGTACACGATGATAAAGGTAAACCAGATAGCATACTATCATCTCGAGTAAGACTGTCCTACCGGGATAGGTCCTCCATCAATCATTACAATCACGTACCTGTGACCTAATAATTGACTCTGAGGGCACTATCTCCAACAATCTTCCACTTGCACTCAAGGCTAATTATTGCGATGTCGCATACTCACAGCCCGTGTGATACCGAACACCCAACTCCTCTACTAGTCAGTCTCACAAAGCTCGTTTGCGAAACTATTGCGTTCGAGGAATAGCCTAAGAGAGTGGATCCGCTTTGTTTTCTCTTTCTATGTCTCTCTATATCTCAAGTTCGCGGAGAAAGCCATCTCCCGAAATGAGCAATACCTGTCTTAGATTGTGTCTGGATGTCTGATGGGACATAGCTCATAAATGAACTCCAAATCCAAACTTCTTAGACTGTATCGTCAACTGAACTTAATCAGTATCCAGCGCCATGCTTCCCTTAGTATTGCCTTGGACCAACTGTCCAAAAATACTGCCCCTCGTCAGAAGGAAAACTATAACTCTGACAACCTCCCTGTCGTCCATGTCACCTTGGAAGCCTGGAATGATAACTGTCTCCCGAATGAGGCTGTCGTTATCATATCCCTAGAACATCCACTTATGTTCTAAAACTGCTTCCGACCGTTTCTCCAGGATTGGATTAATGTCATCTTATTGCATCTAGTGCAAGAACAATGTCTGGTGTGGTACTTGACATCTCATGATTGACTCACTTGCCTGAGCAAGTGATCTGCCAATCATGCACATCCCTCTCCCCTTTAGTCTGTAAGACACCTTCAGAGAGGGTGACTCCATTACCTGCAGGTACACTACCATGCCAGGAGTCATCCATTCTAAATACCCTTAGAATGCTGTCTAAGTACCCAGATTGGGAGACGACCCAAATCTAGATCTAAAACCATAGATCCAGTAACCAGTATGTCTGATATAAAATCCATTTCCTTTGTGGAGAAACCACTGTGTGACGACCAAAGTATAACCTATTGTAGCATAGGAGTTTCCTTTCCTACTCTGTGTATGTCATCCAAATACCAGGATATCACACCCTACCACCTTCTCAACAGATCCATCCCCTATTCTGATGAAGTCAAACCCATGACTGTCACGTCAGAAGTAGATGATCTATCTCCGCTACATCTGCTTTAGTCTATAAATAGACATAAGCCACCTGTCCACCAATGCTACCGCTGCTCCTACTGACTACGATAACCCTCTGGCAGAGTCATATAGACGTACACTTCTAAAACTAGTTTAGAACGATGCTATACCCATCCTTCCACCGGGTCTCGCAGCCTGGAACAACAGCAATGGTAATTGTGGGTAAACAAGAACTTCCCTGTCACCGTCCTTGAGGCTACCGTAGTACCTCTCGGGTGCCTGAAGTTACCCACCTTATCTGCGGAGTGGCCAATGGAATGTCAATCCAGATTGAATCTTTAGGTTCCTTATCAAATCTTCAGTAATCGTTTGTGGTTCTGGAATCACTTCCAGTTCTACCATACTCCCACTACTGTTTTCTGAAAAAATCCATTTTTATTAAAACTGTGGCGAGTTTAGAACAATATTGCTATTGTTCATCCAGATGGTAGAAAGTCAACCCGCGTCATAGCCTGGGTCAACCCACAAACAGCCATTACAGAAACGTGCCTTGAGTTGTCCAGTGTCTGGTTTTAAGCATAAGCCGGACAACTCCCCGTACCTTAACATCGTTAAGATATGAACTGTTCTATATCCCATATAGGACCAGAGGCACTGATTTAATTGAACCAGATTCAAATCATGCAACTGTCTCCAGTGCATGTCAACTAAATGGAAGGAGGCCGATCAGCGTTACTCAACTTAGGAATGCTTCCAATTATGAGTAACCTGAAAAAGAAGCAAGTTCTCTTAGTCATTACTATCAACTGAATACCATATACAAGTATCTACATCTTCGATCTCTTTGAAGAATCCCGATACTTGCTACACCTGGTTCTCTACTCTATTCAAATACCTATAACTTCTCAAAATTCGGACCCCGTGTTTCCGCGAAACACTTGTCTAAAAACTAGAGAAGTCATAAGTAAACCGAATATAGTACGAGGACCAACCCCTCTGTCCTGATGGACCCTGGACAACATACAATACTCTGTATAAGTCCCTTGAGTCTGAAAACTCATTCACTGTGTGTCGTAGGTTGAAAACTGTACTTATGGTTAAGAAGAATTACACCGCTGTTCAATGCTCCTTACCTAACCATCCACTGATATAGGTAAATGTCGTAGACATAATTTCAGAAAGGTATATCTCACTCTATGAAAATAGACGTACAGATATATCAATTTGAAATTGGTGCATAACTGCGGATATTCAAAACCAAATATTTGCCGACCGGCAAACAGCCCAGGTGATTTCCTCAAATATCACCGATTACAACGAATCCCGATATAATGAGGATGATCACCCAATTCCCAATAACTTACTCCCACTCATCATCTGTAAAACCATACAGATGTGAGAAACGTACCTGGTAAATACATACCCTGGAGCAAGTGTCTAACTGGGAAATCAGTTTTCCTTTAACAGTACACAGTGAAACTGAAACATTGAAATGTTTCGATGGGGTATCTTGGTATTCCTAGTAATGTCTCTTCCATTATCCAGATTCACAACTGTAACCGTATAGTTCTTTGCCACCTCTCCAAATCCCTTCATATGTCTTTAGTCTTTACCTTCTGCACACCCCTTTAGGCCAAATGGTTTTCTTCCTTCCCTACCGTTCGGCACCAGCCTATGGTTTGGAAGAAGACTATCCAATAAGCATAATGGGTGTACTGTCCTAATCCTAGGAGCACTCGCAATACGAGAGAAGGTGAAGATAAAAGACAACCGAATAAACCTTATTCCTATTTCTCCTGGACCAGAATCCATCCCCGAACTGGAACAAGTTCCTTTCGAGTTCGTATATAACCATACGATGGAGTATCCAATAAACTGTGGATCTTCATAGTGATATGGAGTGTCCTGGAGAAATACAAAGGTGATTTTAGGATTGGCGAAGGAATACTTGGTTTGGTCGTGAATATCTGTTGCAATTTACTTTGCCCTCTTACTAATCCCTTGCTTTGTCTTAACCTAATACCTTCTGCACACCATCGTTATGCTAATTGGTTTTCTTCATTCCCTACCGGTCGGCACCAGCCTAAGGTTTGGAAAAAGACTATCCAATTTGCGTAATAGGTGTACTATCTCCTAAACCAAGGAGTACTCGCAACCTGAGAGAAGGAAAAAAGGAAAAGACAACTGAATAAGCCTATCCGTTTTCTCCAGAACCTGAAACCATCCTCGAATAAATTCCTTCGAGTTCGTATCTAACCATACGATGGTTTTGTCCAATGGAAGTGGACGTTCGTAGTAATACGGGGTGTCCTGGAGAAAAGGGTAAAAGTAGGAGTGGCAATGAGGTTTGCAACTCTGACAATCCAAAAGCCGGTGTTAAGAAGGTTCGGTCAACTTGGTCACTGAGTCATAGTCTTAGGGTCGGGTCAATGGTCGCTGCCAAAGAGAGAGAGAAAAGAAACACTCAGCGTGCACTCTAACCTAGATCAGAATGGTTACCAATTTATCTAATCTGGAATCCTCCCACTGTACCTCAAATTCTCCTCCAAACCTGAAAAAAGAATTAGTCGGGGTCACCCGAGGAGTAAACTAACTCATCAGTGGGAATCGGGATCCAACTATCATCGCATGATAACGTGACGGAATCCGCTCACGGTGTCACACTCCAGAAGGTATGCGCATATCTGGCAAGTTTCAGTTCTTTTGAAACCCCCGATGTGATTTCTGCCCCATGCTCTTATGACCTTGGCGTGAGGTCAAAATATTATAAGTCACATGTCAAGTTCTGCCCGTCATTATCCAGGTTAATTTGAACCCACCCGTACATACCCTTGACGTAGGCCAAAATAGTAGTACGACTGTCCCAAACCAACGCATCTATCTATGCAACAGATAAATACCCGGCAGCTACCAATCACTATGCCTTGGCGTGAGGTCAAAATACATAGCTTGAATACTACCGAATATTTAACTGAAATGACGGAGGGCTACGAATGGTTTCTGGCGAAAACCTTTAACGTAAAGAACTTGATATCGTTGAAGGAACTGATAGCTTTTTGAAAATATAGTGACGAAAACCGTTGCTAAAGAGGTCACTCCCGGTGAAGGGATCTCGGCTCTTTCCCCGTAGAATGGGGTGCAGGATATTCTAAATGAATACCGCGATGCAAAGCAAAAGTAATCGGCTATAGTGAAGTTATTGCCCTGATGCAAACTTATTGTCCAAGGGGTCACTCCCGGTGAAGGGATCTCGGCCCTTGCCTCGTCGACTGAGGAGCAGGATATTCTAAATGAATACCGCGATGCAAAACAAAAGTGAACGTCCTTGCAATAACAGCTTTTTGAAAAGTGTTCCAACAACATCAGATTAGGTTTGTTTTTAAACTTGCATTGATCCGAATCAACGCAATCCCATCAATTGATCACACCACAAAGAACGAAAATATACTGATGTACGTATATGCCATCCGTATTCGCCACTGGGTCCCGTCATTACCCGTTAGGTTAGCTAACTAACGACAGAGCGGGGACTGGACTAGCGCGGATGTAAAACATATACAACATCTACTAATATATATACCAATATATTATATTCGCTCAAGGCGTGAATAAAATGCAACATCACAGAGAATGAACAGCATCACAGAAACAATACAGATATCTGGGATCCCCGGGTTTCACAGAGCCACTGAAACCCGACGTTCCCCTGGTCGTGTGGATAGCCTGTGCAATGAAATCCTAGACCCCTACGGGCGCGGCAAGTCACCCGCCAAAACCTGAAGCGAGGCAGCCCCTTTCAGCGACGTGAATGGACCACCCGGCACTTCACGGAATCCGGCAACTTGGGCACCCCTCCTGGGTCAACCTGTACCCCCTACGAGTGCGGCGAATAGCCCGCCATTCCTATAGTGAAGCCCCCTCCGTCCCAATGCCATGAGATGCGGGCTTGTTTCCCTCTAGAACCCGGCTATCCGTGCACCCCTCCACGGGGCAATCCTAGTACAGAAAGTAAAATATACATACAACGGGTACATCGACCGCAACCTGGCCGTGCCCCAAAATAATAATACAATCAGGCAGTGACGGCAGTCCACATGTCGGACGCTCGCCCCGCAATATCAAATGTACATAATACAACCACAACTGTACTAGCATTGCATCCAGGCTATCCCCACGACCGATCCGCAACATCACAGCAAAAACAGAACATCAACGTGAAAGTCACGTTCGCAAATCCGTCTAACCGGGCTATAGCAGTTAGACCGGATTTACCGATCGAGTGACATTCACGGTCGCAGATATAATGTAAATACTGTGAAATAATGTGTTTAAAATATCCGATCAATCAAATTTTAACAAGTGGGCCCCCAAGCATTACTGTAGCAGATCAAGAAATTCTGGGCCCAATATTAATATTCCAAAACCCTAATTTTAACCCCAGAAAGATACTGTAGAAATTTGGTGCAGGGAACCCAACAGTGTGCGGCGGATCCGCGGCCCAAAGGGGTGTTTGGCCGCGGTTCCGCGCTCCAACAGTGGACTTAGTGCATCGAATTTTCACAGAACTCTTAGATTTTCCAGTACATCACTTTTCTGTAACCTGAAAAAATTTTCGACACCAAAAAATTTCAACAGAAAACTGATGCAAGTAAAAATGTAGATTTTGGAATTTTGGTCGATCGGAAATGCAAAACACATTAAGGAAAGCTAGACTAAGTTAATGGCGAGGCTCTGATACCACTGTAAGTGCACGGCGGCGCCCCGGCCGTCTATCCGACGGCCAAATGCGGAAGCGGTGATAAACTTTAAATTTTTCTTGAACTGGCAAACCGCCGCGCACTAATACCCGGATCGAACCATTAATTAGTCTTAGCTAACGATAAGATGGGAAAGAGATATACCGACGATCCAAGTCCTCCGGTCTTCTCGTCATCGTCCCGATCTCTTGCGGAATGTCCCGTCTCCTCCTCGTCGCCGGAAGTGCACCACATCGCCTACTTCTTTTACGGGCTCCCACCTCAATGCCGAGGCAACTCGGGCACGAAACCGGCTACTCGACGTGCCCAAGGTTCGCTGTAGAATATGTAGTCCTCAAGTCTCACTTTGGGGTTGTGGAATTGCCATTTGGTGGAGGAATGATACTTGGAGCTTTGGAGATTGATCTTGTGGGATTTTGCAACATGAAATGAACCAAAATCCCACACTCAAAAATGTTGGACAGCCCCCTTCATGCTTGGGCCGGCCATCATGGTGAGGGGAGGAATGAATGGAGAGTGAGAAAATGAGAGGCCATCCAATAATACAAGGGGGAGAGAGAGAAGTCTATCATGCAAAAGGAAATGATCACTCAAAACAAAACTACACTCCACCAACCTCACCCCTCATCATCATCAACAACCATGATGACATCCAAAGTCAAGCAATCATGAAAAAGGAAAGTCAAGTGATGGTGCTCATCATGAAAACCATCATGATAAAACAAAGATGCAAAGACCCCCTCCACAAATGCCTATTTGCAACAATGCAAATAAGCCCTCCTCCACCAATCTTCGGCCAATGAACGGAACAATGGAAATCAGCCGAAACGGAAAGCAAACTGGCAACTCCAGAAAACTGGTCCCGTAATAAATTACAGGAAAACCCCGATACTGTGCATACACACCCGCATCTGTATTTCGACCGAAATACAAATGCAATGAGACAAAATCTACACTGTACTATACTAGGATCCGGCTTAAACCAAAACCGGCTAGTAAAATCTGTTCGATCCTGATCCGTGCAATACCGCACGTATCTGATCGAACCCTGCCATATATCCATACGGCCTATAGTACAAACTGTCCGATCCTGATCCGTGCAATACCGCACGTATCTGATCGGACCTTGCCATATCTCCATACGGCCTCTACAACTTTTCGCCCGAAAGCTTGAGTAACTGAATGTGGAGGACTCTAAAGACTCATCAACACCTTGGTTGTGGATTTAACCACTAGCACGTTAGAGGTATAAGCCAATACATAACGGGCTACCAGGTATTGACTAAAAGGGACGTCCGTGAGCGAACTCAGCCTGACACCCTACTGAGCCTGTCAGTGACAATATCCGTACAGTCCGGTCCGTTCGTCTATGAGTATCGCATGGCGGGCCTAGGGGGTTGGTAAAAGTCAGACCCCCAAAAGCGGTACAAGTCGTGTCGGAGTGTAGCCCAGAACACCTGAGATACTACTGGAATACCTACCAGTAAATCTCCTTGCCTCGGCCGAGGGCTTCGTGTAATGGCTCTTCTAGACACAGCACGACCTCACCCCCAATACCGGGAGAGACGAACCCCTGAAGATACGCTCACTGCCTCCATGTGGCTCGGGACTGTACCCAACTAAAACCTGTTTGCACGACTCCTTTGAGCCGTGGTAGGGTAGTAATCAAAGTACAGTAGGAACTCACACGAGACAAATGACGATCCCCAGGTCGATGAACTAACCTGTACACATGTCACCAGTGAACTGCCATCTGACGTCTGGTATATTACCAACTAGCATGTTCCCGGCGAGTCCTGTCCGGTGTACTCATAACCCAATGAGCACCTGTATACATCTTAGGTGATCCAACTGACACCAGTGGCTTGTGAGACCGGCCACCGCCCCTCGTCGGGGTCTCGACTGTATACACTAGTCTACTATGGAGAATCGATGCCCTGTCTCGAAACTCTCACGACTAGGGACCTTTTAAGGATATGCTTATAGACCCCCAGCTCCCACTTATATGATCGCCCTCATACTGCTGGTGGTCAAGCAAGAATCCTAGGGGCTCTATCAACGTGTAATAGCGACGTGTCAGGTCACTTAAAACAGTACACGATGATAAAGGTAAACCAGATAGCATACTATCATCTCGAGTAAGACTGTCCTACCGGGATAGGTCCTCCATCAATAATTACAATCACGTACCTGTGACCTAATAATTGACTCTGAGGGCACTATCTCCAACAACAGGTTGACCCAGGAGGGGTGCCCAAGTTACCGGATTCCGTGAAGTGCTGGGTGGTCCATTCACGCTGCTGAAAGGGGCTGCCTCGCTTCAGGTTTTGGCGGGTAACTTGCCGCGCCCGTAGGGGTCTAGGTTTTCATTGCACAGGCTATCCACACGACCAGGGGAACGTCGGGTTTCAGCGGCTTTGTGAAACCCGGGGATCCCAGATATCTGTATTGTTCTGTGTTGCTATACATTTCTGTGTTGCTGCATTTTTTTTATCACGCCTTGAGCGAAAATTATATATTATATATATACTAGTAGATGTTGTATATGTTTTGCATCCGCGCTAGTCCAGTCCCCGCTCTGTCATTAGTTAGCTAACCTAACGAGTGATGACGGGACCCAGTGGCGAATGCGGATGGCGTATACGTACGTCAGTATATTTTCGTTCTTTGTGGTGTGATCAATTGATGGGACTGCGTTGATTCGGATCAATGCAAGATAAACAAACCTATTTTGATATTGTTGGAACATTTTTCAAAAAGCTGTTATTGCAAAGGCGTTCACTTTTGTTTTGCACAGTGGTATTCAGTTGGAATATCCTGCTCCTCAGTCGACGAGGCAAGGGCCGAGATCCCTTCAGCGGGAGTGACCCCTTGGACAGAAGTTTGCGTCAGGGAAATAACTTCACTATAGCCGATAACTTTTGCTTTGCATCGTGGTATTCAGTTGGAATATCCTGCACCTCATTCTACGGGGAAAGAGCCGAGATCCCTTCACCGGGAGTGACCTCTTTAGCAAAGGTTTTCGTCACTATATTTTCTAAAAAGCTATCAGTTCCTTCAACGATATCAAGTTCATTACGTTAAAGGTTTTCGCCAGAAACCATTCGTAGCCCTCCATCATTTCAGTTAAATATTCGGTAGTATTCAAGCTATGTATTTTGACCTCACGCCAAGGCATAGTGTTTGGTAGCTGCCGGGTATTTATCTGCTGCATAGATAGATGCGTTGGTTTGGGACAGTCGTACTAATATTTTGGCCTACGTCAAGGGTATGTACGGGTGGGTTCAAATTAACCAGGAAAATGATGGGTAGAACTTGACATATGACTTATGATATTTTGACCTCACGCCAAGGTCATAAGAGCATGGGGTAAAAATCCACATCGGGAGTTTCAAAAGAACTGAAACTTGCCAGATATGCGCATACCTTCTGGAGTGTGATAACGTGAGCGGATTCCGTCACGTTATCATGCGATGAGAGTTGGATCCCGATTCCCACTGATGAGTTGGTTTACTCCTCGGGTGATCCCGGCTAATTCTTCTTTCAGGTTTGGAGAAGAATTTGAGTGACAGTGGGAGGTTTTCAGATTAGATAAAGTGATAACCATTCTGATCTAGGTTAGAGTGCACGCTGAGTGTTTTTTTTCTCTCTCTCTTTGGCAGCGACCATTGACCCGACCCTAGACTATGACTCAGTGACCAAGTTGACCGAACCTTCTTAACACTGGCTTTTGTATTGTCAGAGTTGCAGACCTCTTTGCCACTCCTACTTTTACCCTTTTCTCCGGGACACCCCGTATTACTACGAACGTCCACTTCCATTGGAAAAAACCATCGTATGGTTATATACGAACTCGAAGGAATTCGAGGATGGTTTCTGGTTCTGGAGAAAACGAATAGGATTATTCAGTTTTCTTTTCCTTTTACCTTCTCTCCCAGATTGCGAGTACTCCTTGGCTTAGGAGATAGTACACCAATTACGCAAATTGGATAGTCTTCTTCCAAACCTTAGGCTGGTGCCGACCGGTGGGGAATGAAGAAAACCAATTAACCTAAACGGTGTACAGAAGGTATTAAGTTAAGACAAAGCAAGGGATTAGTAAGAGGGCAAAGTAAATTGCGACTGCTATTCACGACCAAACCAAGTATTTTTTCGCCAATCTTAAATCACCTATTTCTAAGGTTTATTCGGTTGTCTTTTATCTTCACCTTCTCTCGCATTGCGAGTGTTCCTAGGACTGGGACAGTACACCCATTACGCTTATTGGATAGTCTTCTTCCAAACCATAGGCTGGTGCCGAATGGTAGGGAAGGAAGAAAACCATTTGGCCTAAAGGGGTGTACAGAAGGTAATGACTAAAGACATAAAAAAGGGATTTGGAGAAGTGGCAAAGAATTATACGGTTATAGTTGTGAATCTGGATAATGGAAGAGGCATTACCAGGAATACCAGGATACCCCATCGAAACATTTCAATGTTTCAGTTTCACTGTGTACTGTTAAAAGAAAACTGATTTCCCAATCAGACACTTGCTCCAGGGTATGTATTTATCAGGTTGGATTCTCACATCTGTATGGTTTTACAGATGATGAGTGGGAGTAAGTTATTGGGAATTAGGTGATCATCCTTATTATATCGGGATTCGTTGTAATTGGTGATATTTGAGGAAGTCACCTGGGTTGTTTGCCGGTCGGCAAATATTTGGTTTTGAATATCCGTCGTTGTGCACCAATTTCAAATTTACATATCTGTACGTCTATTTTTATAGAGTGAGATATACTTTTTGAAATTATGTCTTTGACATTTACCTATATCAGTGGATGGTTAGGTAAGGAGCATTGAACAGCGGTGTAATTCTTCTTAACCAAAAGTACAGTTTTCAACCTACGACACGCAGTGAATGAGTCACTAGACTTGGGGGACTTATACAGAGTATTGTATATTGTCCAGCGTCCATAAGGACAGAGGGGTTGGTCCTCGTACTATATTCTATTTACTTATGACTTCTCTAGTTCTTAGACATGTGTTTCGTAGAAACACAGGGTCTAAGTTTTGAGGAGTTATAGGTATAAGAATAAAGTAGAGAACCAGATATTGAAAGTATCGGGATTCTTCAAGGTGATCGAAGATGTAGATACTTGTGTATGGTATTCAGATGATAGTAATGGTTAAGAGAACTTGCTTCCCTTTCAGGTTACTCATAATTGGAAGTACTCCTAAGTTGAGTAACGCTGATCGTCCTCCTTCCATTTACTTGAGATCAAGTCCTTGTCAGAATTCGTCTGGAGACAGCTGCATGATTTGAATCTGGTTCAATTAAATCAGTGCCTCTGGTTCTATATTGGATATAGTACAGTTCATATCTTAACATTGTTAAGGTATGGGGAGTTATCCGGCTTATGATTAAAACCAGACTCTGGATAACTCAAGGCACGTTTCTGTAATGGCTGTTTGTGGGTTGACCCAGGCTATGACTGTTAGTTATATGTATGCCCTAGAGGCCATTGCTATACATATGATGTATATTGTAGTGGATGCTGGGACATATATAGGGAGGACTTTCTTGCTCGACATGATAGTATGCTATCTGGTTACCCTTTACCTTAACGTGTATACTGTTTGTTTCTCTATTACATGTTGGTAAAGCCCTTAGGATGTGTACTTGACTACCTGGACTATGATTCGGATCATACTAGTGGGGACATGGTAGTCTATAAGTACATCCTTCAAAGTCCCTAGTCGTGGGTGTATCGAGACGGGGCATCGATATACCAGAGTAGACTAGCGTGTACCTTCTCGACCCATACAGATGGGCGATGGATGATCCCATATCCATTGGTGTTTGACATCAGAGGAGATATACGGGTGCTCAGTAGAGACTGGGTACACTGGACGGACTCGCCGAGAACTCCCAGATGGTATTATACCTCACGTCAGATGGCATTTCTCTGGTGACACTGGTACAGAGTAGTCTGTTGACCCGAGATCGTCATAGAGTCTTGTGTAGTTCCCACTGTGCTTTGATTTCCATCTTACCACGTCCAAGAGGGCGTGCAAAACGGTGGTTTTTAGGTACAGTCCCGAGTCACATGGAGGCAATGAGCGATAGGAGGGGATTCGTCTCTCCCGGTATAGGGGGTTGATGTTGCGCTGTGTTCGATTGACTATAACAGGAAATCCCTGGCCAGGGTTGCTGAGATTTACTGGTAAGTGTTACCAGTAGTTTCTCGAATTGTTATAGATCTCATATCGACACGACTTATAGAGCTATTGGGGTCTGACGTTTACCACCCCTAGGCGAGATATGCGACATATCAGACGATCAGACCGGACTGTACGGTAGTGTTACTGGTTGGATTCACTGGAGTGTGAGCGGGCTTGCTCGTCGATCTTCAGATCGCTCAATACCCGGGTGGCCGTTACGTTTAGCAGACCGCTTGCGGCTTGTGGGTGCTTGATATGATCATCATCTGCTGCCGGCGTATTGACGAGTCTTTGGAGTCCTACACAGAGGTTTCCTGGCTCAAGCGAAACGAAATAGGAGCGCATATGAGATATGTGCGGGACCGAGAATAATGCGTGTATGTGATACCGTATTTCATTCTCGCGATCAATGTGTCGAATGGTTGTATGCGATATAACCTAGTTATCGATTCAAGCGTTGATTCGATCAGCCGATACATTGTATACTAGTCGGTTGTGTGCGACATGACCGGATCATTGAATCAACTGTTGATTTAATGATTTAATGTATAATTATATATTTGATATATTTACATTAACTAGTATCGGTTCACTTTAAATGGATTTTCTCACTCGGATGTGCGCATTGCATATGCGATATGATTTTTGTGCACTTGCTTGTATCATGTTTGATGATACATGCCTTTTGGTTAAGTGTAAAGAATTAAACCTTGGTTAATGAAATGGTTAGGGTTTACTATTTCCTTATTCATTTATTTATCTATTTATTCTTTTTGGAAAATGATTTGCATAAAGATTAAATGGTGGCTTTCTTTGTTGTTTTCATGAAGCTTCATGAACACTTTGACTAAGTGACCATTTTGTCTCTAGCTTGACCCTAACCATTCCTTTAATCATGATTGATTCTCTACACATTACCATGGTTAAAGATTATGATAAGTATTCTTTTATTTTATATTTTCTAATAACTTATCATAAGCTTTATCTTCTTCTTCTTCTTCATCTTCAATGAAGAAACCTCCACTTCATCAATGGTGATTGATGAAGATGAGTGAGAAATCCAATTCTAAAGTCTACCCACTTCCTATTTCTTCATCCTCTACCTCTTGCCAAGTAGTAGAGTGTGTTTCCTTCACAAGTTTTCAATACTTGGTGAAGGTGGAGCTCGATCTAGTGATGCTTCGACGTAGATCATCTTCGGCACGTCGTCGACGACCTAGCCCGTCCATTCTCCGATGAAGCCGACGCTAGAGCCCGGGATCCGTCTTAGACAGCGAGGAGACTTCATTGCGGAGCTGTGGAGGTGGAGCACCAGATCTACAAAGGTTGTATATCCGTATTCTCATAGTTAAGTGTTAACTAGTTAGCTTTTTCGCCTAGTTTTCTAGCCAACGATCCGTACACTAGGGTTTCTCGGCACCATATTTTTGAAATTGGCATGTTCGATGCCTTGTGAGACCTCACTAGCGTGCCTAGGAACCCTACAGTGGTATCAGAGCCTAGCTAGAGCCTTAGGCGAAGTCCAGACGAAGTTTGAAACCCGAACGAACCCGAAACCCCAACTCAAATGTGCTCTCTGTACTTTTTCTAAAAACAGGGATTTTTCAGTATTAAAAATATGTAGAAATATCAGCAGGAAATTGTAAGAATTACTGTGCAAATACGACACTGTTTGGAGTTTAAACAGCCGCGGAACCGCGGCACGAGCATGGCTCGTGCGGCGGTTCCGCCGCCACTTGATGACGTCAGCAATACCTATTTTCACAGTAACTCCTATTTAACTATGCTGAGTTCTCTGGGTATTTTTAAAAATTATTCAAGAGTTGAATTTTCTGGGTTGTTTTGGGGATTCGAATGTTCGATCGGATTATCGAATTTTGTATGTGTGGCTTTCCGGATAAATTTTTAGAATATGTTAAAAAGTTCGACCGGATATAAATACCCAATTTTTCCCCTGTCGGGAAATTTCCAAGTGTTAGATTTTTCCGTAGTTTAACGATGTTCTAAGTAGTGCAAGTAACACGATGGACCCTCTAGAAGACAACAAACCTTAACTCGATTATGTGACCGTCTTGAACTGCCCTTTGAACCTTCGGGTTTGGGGCAGTACGGCGTGCCACATGTGAGGCGCTGGCTTGACCCTTCTACGGCTGGACCGTTAGTACTGAGGCACGAACTGAATGTTGTTAGACTTATTTCATGTGTTGATCTGTATCGGGAAAACTTGGGTGTTCGATTGTTCGATCGGAAAGTTTAACATTTTCTATTTATCCGGAATGGGATACAATAATTGGAATTCACAAGTAGTTATGTGATAACTGAATGAATGTTATAAACATAGCAGTTTAGTCTAACTTGATCGGTTGCCACGGAATTTTGATGCGATCAAAAGTCCGTCGCAATCACGTAGCGTACGCGGATACTCGCCGGGTAAACTTAATAGACAGCCTCACTCCATAGCCCCGACCAAGTGACTGTAGGAGAACCCCGTCGCCGAAAGCATCTGTTCGGGTGCTCCCGGTAGCGGTGTTCCGCCTTGGTGCACTTCGTCGACGGTATCGGGGGTGCGACCGTCTACTGAAGTTTACGACGAGCATTCGATCAGGACGTCAGGAATCTTGTTGAATTGCCCGACTTGATATTGAAAAGTGTTTTCGATAATGAGACTAAAATGCGGGGTTTATAATTGTTAGGCATGCGATGTCTAAGTAATTCATTTGGTCAGGCATGTGATGTCTGAGGTGGTTGCGGATTCCAACTGTTGTAGTTTTACACTTTCTTTTTTGTGACCGTAAGTGTAATATGTGATATCGCCGGTTTCGTTGCTATATGTCAACGATAATTGGGATGCGCATATTTACTTACGTTGATGACATGTGATGTTATGTGTTGCTGGATATGTTATATTGGATCGTCGTGTTTGAATAGCCGGGGGTTTTTATGTGAGATGAGTGTTTTTCATTTTCATTCATGTAAAAACTTGTATGTAATATTATTTTATTGGGGCACTTCCAGGTTGCGGAAGTAGTCACCCTTTGTATATTATTTACTTTTCCGCACCAGGATAGACCCAAGGAGGGGAGCACAAGTAACCGGGTTCTGGAGTCCAGTGGGAGACCAACTCGAGAAGTCGAGTCCGGGTCTCCTAACTCTAGAATTGGTAGGGTTACTTGCCCCTCTCGTAGGGGTCTAGGGGTGTGGGTTTGGGTATTCATCGCGACCGTGGAATCCGTGTTTTATACTGGCTCGTATTGAAAACACGGACGTCCTAGTATATCCAATATTTCATATGTTTCTTCTGCTGCGATATCTGTGATGTGATCATGTGATGTTCTGTGATAGATACTGTATATAGTATATATGATATATTATATAGACGTTACTTATGTTTTACACCCGTGCTAGCCCTGCCCCGCTCTGCCGTTAGTTACCTAACCTAACGGTGCACGAGGGGACATCGAGGCGAATGTGGATGGCATAAGTGTACGTCGTATTTATCTGTGATGTTTAGGTATTTAAATGATGGGACTTCATTAATGTGATTAATGAAATAAAAGAAACCTAAGATATTGTAGAATCGAATTTCAAAATAAAACAGGTAGCTACAGTTCTTGCTTTGCACAGAGGTATATGTGATATATCCTGCACCTTATTCGATAAGGAAAGGACCGAGATCCCTTCACCGGGAGTGACTCCTTTAGCAATAACTGGCAGATGCTACACACTCGGTTTGTCTTTTGATTGCTTTTAAGTGTTTTTGCTTTGCACAGTGATATATATGATATATCTCGCACCTCATTCGACGAGGAAAGGACCGACGATCCCTTCACCGGGAGTGACTCCTTTAGCAAAACTAGAAAAGCCTCAAAAGCACTCCATTTCAAAATCATTTGATTCTACAACGATATCAAGTTCATTACGCAATAGGTTTTCAGATAAGTAGTAGTTAGTATTCGTGCTACGTTTGTTGGCCTGCGTCAAGGCGTAATGTGCGGTAGCTAACTGGTATTTATCTGCTTATGCATATGATGCAGATTGAATTAGGGTAGTCGTGCGACTTTGTTGGCCTGCGTCAAGGGTCGTGCGGATGGGTTTAATTCAATCAGGAAATGACGGGTTGAACTTGACTAGCGGATTATGGTTTGTTGGCCTGCGTCAAGGTCATAGGACGCTAGGGGCAAAATATTATCGGGAATTTCAAGTGTTAAAATTTGCAATGAGATTGCATACTTTCTATGAGATAGTTGGATCCCGATACCCGCTGCGAGTAAGAGTTACTCCTGGGAGAGTTTTTTACATTACAATTAGCCGATCAAGTAGGTGTCTAGAAAGGTGTCAATGGGGTTACGCCTCTGGAAAACGAGGTTTACATTAATTAGGTTTGTGCGAAAGCACGGGGGACCTCCCTCAAAGTACCGACACTGGCCTGGCTGAAAGATTGGCGAACTTGTAGTGTGTAATTAATCCCGGCTAGTCTTTCCTTTTAGGGTTTGAAGGAAGATTTGATAAAAAGCAGTGGGAGCCATCCTGATTAGATAAAATAATAACCAATCTATTCTTGAAAGAGCGCACGCTGAGTGTTTTCTTCTCTCTCACTCCAGGTAGCGACCATATCACGCCTTAATCAAGATAATAAAACGGATTATTGACCGAACCTGCCTGTTATACTGAGCTGGGGAACGTTGGTCCCGCTCCAACTTATAATTGTTATAAGACAGAGCAGGAAATTGGGGAATACCAGATTTCCCGTGCCGCCCAAACGAAGAGAGTGCATGCTGATGCATCATCTTCAGGTGTGTTCGTTACAAAGAACTGTTTCTCAGTATCCTCTGAATCCTGGGTATATGATACCGGATCAGGATCCCAGATATGTAATCTGTTACATAGGGCTACAACAGGGTAGAAAAACTGAGAGCGGGTGATAAGTTTCATGAGGCAGAAAATGGGGCAAGAGTTGCAGCCAAGTCTGTCGGTCACTGTCACCCTGTATTACCAATACATTGATTCTGAATGAATGTTATTAGATACCGAACCTGATATACAAAATCATATCAGTCTCTTTATTAGTAAAGAAATGATAAAATTTTGTATTGTTGGATAATGTTTTGAACATTTCCTATATCAAAAGTTGATCGGTTCAGGCACGTTATCTAAACGCATTGATGTTCTAAATCAAACTACAGTTCTTAGTATACAGAACACACACAAGAGGAAGAGTTCAGAAATGAACGGATTCTTCTTGAGGTATTGTAGACTAGGTCAGATCAATGCGACCCGACTGGCTGAAGCTACATTTAGATGTATATTTAAATCAGTTTGAATTTGCATCTTATGAAACTTGCCAGTCATGTCACAAAGATAAGATGACCATAGCTCTGTTTATTCGAAACAGAGAAAGAGTTGGTGAACTCTTGGGATAATACATGTTGATGTATGTAGGTCCCCTGTCTACACATGCCAGGACTGTTTCTTTATACTTCATTACGTTCTCTGATGATCTCTTTAGATTCAGACATATGTTCCTGTTGAAACACAAGTCCGAACCTTTTAAGATATTCACAGAATATAAGTTAGAAGTAGAGAACCAAAATATGGGTATAAGTATTATGTCCTTTGATGTGATCGAGGAGGAGAATACTTGAGCACGGAATTCCTGGACTATTCTAAAGGAGAATGAGATTCTCTCTCAGCATTACTCCTCTGAATACACCATAGCACGATGGTATGTCGGGGCGGAGCAGATACACCCTATATGATATGGTGTGCTCTATGATGAGTACTACTGAGTTACCTATTTCCTTTTGGGAGTTATGCACTTGAGAAGCTGCATACCTATTGAATAGGGTTCCAATCAAATCAGTTGTCTACCACTCCATATGAGATATGGAAAGGGAAGAGCCCATATCTTAAGTTAGTTAAGATTTAGGGCTGTCCGGCCTATGTCTAAAAGAAAAATCCGGACAAGCTCGAGGCAACGTCTGTTATGTAAAACTGGAAACGTTCCAGCTATACAAACTGCAGCTGATGATTTGGTAGAACCGAAGGATTCAGTAGATTCCAACGAACCTCAGCCTCTCCGCCGATCTAGTAGGGTTCCTCACCCACCCGAGAGATACTTCTGTTTCTCTATGACAGTGGGAGCGAGGATTGCATCATGAGATGATGACCTAACTAGTTTCGAGCTGGCCATCAGGAGTGTGACTCTGTAAGAATGGCTGGATGCTTAGTGATCTGAGATGGAATCCATGTACACCAACAAAGTATGGACTTTGGTTGCTATATCTGAAGGGTTAAATCCCCATCAGGAGCAAGTATATCTTGAGAAGATTACTTGGTGTACTTGGAAAGGTTGAGACTTTCAAAGCTAGACTTGTTAAAGGTTTGCATCATTGACCAGATGTGGATTATGTTGAAACCTTTTCTAAGGAGCTATGCTTAAGTCCATCCAGATCCTACTTGTCACGGCTACATACCATGACTACGATATCTGGTGGTTGGGTATCATGACTGCTTTTCTAAATGATGTTTTAGAAGAGTGCGTCTATAAGTACACAGCCAGAGGGCTTCGTAGACAGTGGGAGCAGCGGAAACGTGTGCAAGATGATTTATAGGATAAAGCAGGCATCGCGGAGTTGGAACGTCTGTTTTGATGAATTATTCAAAGAGTTTGACATCATCAAAATGGTAGATGAACCTTGTATAAACAAAAAGGTAGTAGGGAGTATGGTGACGATCCTCGTAGAGTACATGGATGACATACTCTTGATAAGAAAGGAGTTTCTTATGCTACGCTCGATCAATCTCCGCTTATCACAAAGATTCTCCACATAGGATCAAAGTGATACCTACTAAATCCTGGGTTTTGGATCTATGAGGTAGATCTAAATGGATGTTAGGATTCTCACTAGATGTAGTGAGATGGTATCAATCGATCCTGGGGAGAATCACTGGAAGTGTTCCAGGGTGATAAAGACGACTGAATGTCAGTCGCAGGCATTGTCTTTACCCTCAGTAATGGGACGGTATGTTGGAAGAGTTCCAAGCTAGATACCGTGACATACTAGACGATAAAGGCTGGATACATCGCTACTTAAGATGCTACCAAAGAGGATGTTTGGGAGTATATTGGTTCATGAGATGAACTATGTTCCTACCATTGTGAGACAATGGAGTTGTGGCTTATGCCAAGGAACGCCGGTCCCATCAGTGATCCAGACATATTCTAAGGCAGTATCACTTGATCGTGGAGATGGTTGATCTCCATGGTGATCAAGGTTAGGAGAGCAGACTCAAAGGACAACACAGCGGATCCACTAACAAAGGCCTGTTCCCAGAGAGACTTTTATGGGATGGTTGAGTATGAGATACTGCAACCACTGCTATCAGATGGCCCTAGTGCAAGTGGGAGATTGTTAGTTATATGTATGCCCTAGAGGCCATTGCTATACATATGATGTATATTGTAGTGGATGCTGGGACATATATAGGGAGGACTTTCTTGCTCGACATGATAGTATGCTATCTGGTTACCCTTTACCTTAACGTGTATACTGTTTGTCTCTCTATTACATGTTGGTAAAGCCCTTAGGATGTGTACTTGACTACCTGGACTATGATGCGGATCATACTAGTGGGGACATGGTAGTCTATAAGTACATCCTTCAAAGTCCCTAGTCGTGGGTGTATCGAGACGGGGCATCGATATACCAGAGTAGACTAGCGTGTACCTTCTCGACCCATACAGATGGGCGATGGATGATCCCATATCCATTGGTGTTTGACATCAGAGGAGATATACGGGTGCTCAGTAGAGACTGGGTACACTGGACGGACTCGCCGAGAACTCCCAGATGGTATTATACCTCACGCCAGATGGCAGTTCTCTGGTGACACTGGTACAGAGTAGTCTGTTGACCCGAGATCGTCATAGAGTCTTGTGTGGTTCCCACTGTGCTTTGATTTCCATCTTACCACGTCCAAGAGGGCATGCAAAACGGTGGTTTTTGGGTACAGTCCCGAGTCACATGGAGGCAATGAGCGATAGGAGGGGATTCGTCTCTCCCGGTATAGGGGGTTGATGTTGCGCTGTGTTCGATTGGCTATAACAAGAAATCCCTGGCCAGGGTTGCTGAGATTTACTGGTAAGTGTTACCAGTAGTTTCTCGAATTGTTATAGACCTCATATCGACACGACTTATCGAGCTATTGGGGTCTGACGTTTACCACCCCTAGGCGAGATATGCGACATATCAGACGATCAGACCGGACTGTACGGTAGTGTTACTGGTTGGATTCACTGGAGTATGAGCGGGCTTGCTCGTCGATCTTCAGATCGCTCAATACCCGGGTGGCCGTTACGTTTAGCAGACCGCTTGCGGCTTGTGGGTGCTTGATATGATCATCATCTGCTGCCGGCGTATTGACGAGTCTTTAGAGTCCTACACAGAGGTTTCCTGGCTCAAGCGAAACGAAATAGGAGCGCATATGAGATATGTGTGGGACCGAGAATAATGCATGTATGTGATACCGTATTTTATTCTCACGATCAATGTGTCGAATGGTTGTATGCGATATAACCTAGTTATCGATTCAAGCGTTGATTCGATAAGCCGATACATTGTATACTAGTCGGTTGTGTGCGACATGACCGGATCATTGAATCAACTGTTGATTTAATGATTTAATGTATAATTATATATTTGATATATTTACATTAACTAGTATCGGTTCACTTTAAATGGATTTTCTCACTCGGATGTGCGCATTGCATATGCGATATGATTTTTGTGCACTTGCTTGTATCATGTTTGATGATACATGCCTTTTGGTTAAGTGTAAAGAATTAAACCTTGGTTAATGAAATGGTTAGGGTTTACTATTTCCTTATTCATTTATTTATCTATTTATTCTTTTTGGAAAATGATTTGCATAAAGATTAAATGGTGGCTTTCTTTGTTGTTTTCATGAAGCTTCATGAACACTTTGACTAAGTGACCATTTTGTCTCTAGCTTGACCCTAACCATTCCTTTAACCATGATTGATTCTCTACACATTACCATGGTTAAAGATTATGATAAGTATTCTTTTATTTTATATTTTCTAATAACTTATCATAAGCTTTATCTTCTTCTTCTTCTTCTTCATCTTCAATGAAGAAACCTCCACTTCATCAATGGTGATTGATGAAGATGAGTGAGAAATCCAATTCTAAAGTCTACCCACTTCCTATTTCTTCATCCTCTACCTCTTGCCAAGTAGTAGAGTGTGTTTCCTTCACAAGTTTTCAATACTTGGTGAAGGTGGAGCTCGATCTAGTGATGCTTCGACGTAGATCATCTTCGGCACGTCGTCGACGACCTAGCCCGTCCATTCTCCGATGAAGCCGACGCTAGAGCCCGGGATCCGTCTTGGACAGCGAGGAGACTTCATTGCGGAGCCGTGGAGGTGGAGCACCGGATCTACAAAGGTTGTATATCCGTATTCTCATAGTTAAGTGTTAACTAGTTAGCTTTTTCGCCTAGTTTTCTAGCCAACGATCCGTACACTAGGGTTTCTCGGCACCATATTTTTGAAATTAACATGTTCGATGCCTTGTGAGACCTCACTAGCGTGCCTAGGAACCCTACAATGACGAGAGTTGATTTTCTACCATCTAGAAGATCAATAGTGATATTGTTCTTGATTCGCCACAGTTTTATCAAAAATGGATTTTTTCATAAAACAGAAGTGGGAGTATGGTAGAACTGGAAGTGATTCCAGAACCGCAAACGATTACTGAAGATTTGATAAAGAACCTAAAGATTCAATCTGGTTTGACATTCCATTGGCCACTCCGCAGATTTGGTGGGTAACCTCAGGCATCCGAGAGGTACTTCGGTAGCCTCAAGGACGGTGACAGGGAGGTTCTTGTTTACCCAGACTTGCCATTGCTGTTGTTCCAGACTGTGAGACCCGGCAGGAGGATGAGTATAGCGTCGTTCTGAACTAGTTTCAGAAGTGTACGTCTATATGACTCTGCCAGAGGGTTGTCGTAGTCAGTGGGAGCAACGGAAGCATTGGTAGTCATCAGGTTTATGTCTATTTATAGACTAAAGCAGATATAGCGGAGATAGATCATCTATTTCTGATGTGACAGTCATAGGTTTGACTTCAGCAGAATAGGGGATGGATCTGTTAAGAGGGTAGTAGGGTGTGATGTCCTGGTATTGGATAACATACACAGAGTAGGAAGTGATATTCCTATACTACGATCGGTTATACTTTGGTCGTCACACAGTAGTTTCTCCATATAGGACTTGGATATTATATCGTACATTATGGTTACTAGATCTATGATTTTAGATCTAGATTTGGGTGGTTTCCCAATCAGGGTACTTGGACTGCATTCTAAGAGTATTTAGAATGGACGACTCCTGGCACGGTGGTATACCTGCAGGTGATGGAGTCACCCTCTCTAAAGGTGTCTTACAGACTAAAGGGGAGAGGGACGTGCATGATTGGCAGATCACTTGCTTAGGCAATTAAGTCAATCATGAGATGTCAAGTACCACACCAGATGTTGTTCTTGCAGTGAGTGCAATAAGTTGATATTGATCCAATCCTGGAGAAACAATCGGAAGCAGTTTTAGAACATAAGTGAATGTTCTAGGAATTTGATAACGGCAGCCTCCTTTAGGAGACGGTTATCATTCCAGGCTTCCAAGGTGACATGGATGGCAGAGTGGCTGTCAGAGTTATAGTTTTCCCCCTGACGAGGGGCAGTATTTTGGATAGTTGGTCCAGGCAGATACTGAGGGAAGGCATGGCGCATGATACTGATTAAGTTCAGTTGACGATACAGTCTAAGAAGTTTGGATTTGGAGTTCATTTATGAGATGGGTCCCATCAGACATCCAGACATTCAAAGACAGGTATTGCTCATTTCGGGAGATAGCTTTCTCCGCGAACTTGAGATATAGAGAGACATAGAAAGAAACATCACAGCGGATCCACTCACTGAGGCTATTCCTCGAACGCAATAGTTTTGCAAACGAGCTTTGTGAGACTGACTAGTAGAGGAGTTGGGTGTTCGGTATCACACGGGCTGTGAGTATGCGACATCGCAATAATTAGCCTTGAGTGCAAGTGGGAGATTGTTGGAGATAGTGCCCTCAGAGTCAATTACTGGATCACAGGCACGTGATTGCAATGATTGAGGGGAGGACCTATCCCAGTAGGACAGTCTTACTCGAGATGATAGTATGCTATCTGGTTTACCTTTATCATCGTGTACGATTTTAGGCGACCTTACAGATCACTATTGCACGTTGATAGAGCCCCTAGGATTCTTGCTTGACTACCGGCAGTATGAGGGCGATCATATACGTGGGAGCTGGTGGTCTATAAGCACATCCTTAAAAGGTCCCTAGTCGTGGGAGTTTCGAGACAGGGCATCGATTCTCCAGAGTAGACTAGTGTATACAGTCGAGACCCCGACGAGGGGCGGTGGCCGGTCTCACAAGCCACTGGTGTCAGTTGGTTCACCTAAGATGTATACAGGTGCTCATTGGGTTATGAGTACACCAGACAGGACTCGCCGGGAACCTGCTAGTTGGGTTTTATACCAGACGTCAGATAGCAGTTCCCTGGTGACATGTGTACAGGTTAGTTCATCGACCTGGGATCGTCATTTGTCTCGTGTGAGTTCCCACTGTGCTTTGATTACTACCCTACCACGGCTCAAAGGAGTCGTGCAAACAGGTTTTAGTTGGGTACAGTCCCGAGCCACATGGAGGCAGTGAGCGGATCTGCAGGGGTTCGTCTCTCCCGGTATTGGGGGTGAGGTCGCGTTGTGTCGAGGAGAGCCAGAACATGAAAAGTCCTTGGCCAAGGCAGGAGATTTGCTGGTAGGTATTCCAGTAGTATCTCAGGGTGTTCTGGGCTACACTCCGACACGACTTGTACCGCTTTTGGGGGTCTGACTTTTACCAACCCCCTAGGCCCGCCATGCGATGCTCATAGACGAACGGACCGGACTGTACGGATATTGTCACTGACAGGCTCAGTAGGGTGTCAGGATGAGTTCGCACATCGACGTCCCTTTTTGGTCAATACCTGGTAGCCCGTCACGTATTGGCTTATACCTCTGATGTGCTAGTGGTTAAATTCACAGCCATAATATTGACGAATCTTTAGAGTCCACCACACAGACAGTTACTCAAGTTTCGGGCGAAACGCTGTAGAGGCCGTATGGAGATATGGCAGGGTTCGATCACATACGTGCGGTATTGCACGGATCGTGATCGGACGGTTTTTACTAGCCGGCTTTGGCTTAAGCCGGATCCTAGTATTAGATAGTGTAGATTTTGTCTCTTTGCATTTGTGTTCAGTGGGAATACAAATGCGGGCATGTTTTTGCAGTAGTGGGGTTTTCCTGTAATTTATTACGGGATCGGTTTTCTGGGGTTGCCAGTTTGCATTCCGTTCCGTCCGGTTTTCTTTTATTCCTTCTCGGCCGGACTTTTCGTTGGAGGGGGGTTAATTGCAAGTTTGCAATTAACTTAGTTGTGAGGGGCTTTCTTGCATATGTGGCTTTTTGATGAGACTAGCTTCATGATGAGATTCCATTCTTGTCCACTTCATTATCTTTTCTTGTGATGGTTTGAATATGGAGATTGATGAGTGAGATGAGGGTGACCTTTGATAATTATCTATTCTTTTTTTCTCCTCTTAATTTATTCCATGATTTTTCCCCACTTGGAGATTTGCTGGGCCGGCCACTGTTTGGGAATGGAGTGAGGTTTATTTTGGTGGGATAATTTTCTTCATGTGATTTTTAGTGGACCCCCCCCCTTTTGTATGCTGTGAAGGAAATTTTCCTTTTCTCCTGGGTATTAATTCATGCAGACTTCACCCAAATGTTTTTTCAGTGAGCACTATATACATGGGCTGGCCGAGCTCTTTTGAGGGGATGCTCATTCCTTTTTTGATTGCATGCTCCAATTTCTCCATCAAACATCCATGAAATTCTTATGCACAAATTCCTCCAAAAATGGCAACCTCATAAACCCCAAAGAGACATGGCTACTACACTATTCTACAGCATCCCTTGGACGCGTCGGCTAGCCAACTTCGCGCCCGAGTTGCCTCGGTGAAGAGGTGGGAGCCCGTAAACGATTCCGGCTACGTGGTGCCCTTTCGACGAGGAAGTGACGGACGAAGTATCCGCAGGAGATCGGAGTGGAGACGAAGACCGAAGGACACGGATCGCTTGGTATACTTCTCTACCCGTATTTTACTTTGCTAGTTGCTAGGTTAATGGCCCGATCCGGGTAAAAAGTGCGCGGTGGTGCCGGTTGCAAGTTTTGCAAAGTTTTTGTTTCCGCGTTTCCGGCGTCGGATTGACGGCCGGGGCACCCCCGCGGACTTACAGTATTGTGATGTTTAGTGAGGTTAGAAAATCCCAAGAGAAGGGTTTGGAAAATTGGTGATGTGCTGGTTGTCAATAAGACTTTTGAGATGATTCATGACCTGGACCAGAGCTTAGAAACCCAAAACACGGATTTATAAACCCGGATATCGGATAAATGTGTGAATTATGAGGGTATTATGGAATCTGGAGTAACCCGGGGGCACTAGAAATTATTCAGCAAACACAGAGGAGTGTGCAGGCAACCGGAACCTTCACCCAAGACCTGAGCCCTAACCCCTGTACTATGGCCGCAGATTAATTCAATCTGGCCGCAAATTGCGGCCAGGCTGGGTTGGAATTGATTCATATTTGTTCTGGGGTACCTTTAGCTGTAAATTAGACCCTCCATATATGCAAAATTGACCAATTTGTCTTAGGGTAAAATCTGGGACCATTTCCATGAGTTGATGCTTTGTTTTACGACTTCGTTTTGACTTGATTTGGTATTTGGTATTGTGTTTCCGTCGTGTGGCGTTTGGACGTCGACGACCAGGGTTAATTGTCGTGTTTTGCACGCGAAGCTATAGGTTTTAACCTATGAGCGAAACGTGTGCCGTTTTGGTTTTTCCGCCTTGATTTTAATACGCATTGCGATTGTTTATTATTGTAGGTACCTTCATGTAGATTCCGAGGTGACGGAGCGTGGCGTCATCGACTTCGGCAAACAAGAACCAAGGTAAGTGGATCTATATCCACGGGGAAAGTCGGGTGGATGGCGTATAGCACCCCCGCACAGTTTTGGTGGAAACCGATTTGTAGCATATGGTTAAGAAAACCTAGAGTAGAAAAATAGGGTTAGAATTATAAGATAAATATAGAAACCATATTAGAAACTATTGGATAGTTAGAAGTGATATGATACGGCTAATATGTGATGACGGAACATGAAGATGATATTTGACGATATTGTCGTTTAAGTTACTATAGGACTAGATAGTCGACGTAGGTGTGTCACCCGAACCATACCTATTTCCAGACCGAAGAATCGTATATATCTTTTAAACAGATACCCTGAGGGATGTTACGGATTTTCAAATGATATCTTTTCTTTCAAAACACCGTAGCCCCTACTTTCAAAACTACGATTCGCATCTTTCAAAACCGTTTTTATGGTTCGGGTGTGTATATTAGATTAGATACTTGTACTTAGTACAGATAAAATGTTTATGTAAACTCGACTTGATGTGAGATATAAATGCGATAGAAGAATATAAAACGAATACGATGATCTGATAATATGTTGGTATACGGATGCGAATCGATTGAGATGATTGATCCCTTGTCGGTCCCCTGATATGAGATTATTGCAGATGTGACCTGGGACATAGGTATATAGAGATATTTATATGTTGTGAATCATGAGTGATTGTCGTATGAGACATTAGGTACGTACCCTCCTCGTCTTATAGGATGATAGGATACCGGATAGCTTAATGCCGCCGTACGATGATCTTTTCCGTACGTGATGAGCTTGATTTTATGATTGATCCATACCCTTGACTATAGGTTGTCGTATGATGGATTATACCGTACGTGATGTTGTTAGGCTGGATGTCGATTGATAGATTCACCGACTCGATAATGTTAGATATGTATACCTTATAGCTTCTAGCTGACGATTTACCTTATGATGCATTCATGTTATTCACATTGTACTGCTTATACCTGTGATAGTACACCTGCACCATTATCGATGATGCGTATATTACACGCACACAGAATATAGGCTCACACACTTCATCATCGATAATTGCCATGTCACTACACAGTAGGATTGCTGCATCATGATATGACTCTTCGCATAACCTGCTTGCGTATATACATTGATGCATCCTTATTTGCAGACGTACACATTGTATATTCATACTGGTGCACATATACATTGATACATCCATATTTGCACACATACCCATTGTATATTCATACTGGTGCACATATACATTGATACATCCATATTTGCGCACATAAACATTGTATATTCATACTGGTGCACATATACATTGATACATCCATATTTGCGTACATACACATTGTGTATTCATACCGGTGCACATATACATTGATACATCCATATTTGCGTACATACACATTGTGTATTCATACCGGTGCACATATACATTGATACATCCATATTTGCGCACATACACATTGTGTATTCATATTGGTGCACATATACATTGATACATCCATATTTGCGCACATACACATTGTGTATTCATATTGGTGCACATATACATTGATACATCCATATTTGCGCACATACACATTGTATATTCATACTGGTGCACATATACATTGATACATCCATATTTGCGCACATATCCATTGTATATTCATACTGGTGCACATATACATTGATACATCCATATTTGCGCACATACACATTGTATATTCATACTGTGCACATATACATTGATACATCCATATTTGCGCACATACACTTTGTATATCCATATTAATGCACACATACATTGGTACATCTATACTTGCGCATATACATATTGTACCTACATAAAGAACTGCTTTTTATTGGGGGATTGGGAACCGCAGGATATATTTTAAAACTGGAATCATTTTAAAAGAGCGGTTTTCCCTTAATATGTCATATCACTGTTCCATGTTGCATGATACACGGATATGCTCGCATTTCTCTTATATGTCGCATACATCTTGCTCTATTATTTTATGCATTGAGATATGCTTTTTTCATGAGATTTCTGGATTTGAGAACCGTGGACATTTCAAAAGAGGTTATGTGTTATTTTAAAAACCCGGTTTCTCTTAATATGATATTTTAGTGCGTCCACCATGTGTTTTCTCGGTTCTGAGAGCGACATGTGAAACCCGATTCGAGGAGGGGGATGAAGCCGATTGCGGGTACATGGTCGACCCGGTATGGTACCCCGGGGCAAGAAAGGGATGCTGTGTATATAGACGGTGAGCCTGGCAGAGGGACTACTACCTACCGGTGATAGTATTTGGGCTCGGCGGATATCCGGAGGATACCGACCAGAGTCCAGAGATGACAGGGGCCGATCCGGACTGACGGGGCCCGATATATGAGGATTTACATGCCGATGTTGGGCACGGTTTTCATGATGTTTTTGAGTGTCGATGTTAGGCACTCAGGTTCCATGATTTGATGTATCGTGAGGGACACTGTTGATTTATATTCTCATACTTTCATGCACACTCTGTTATGATATTTACGTGCATACAGACATTGATTATATGGGTGGACGAGATCCACAAGCATACATACATTGATTATATGGGTGGACGAGATCCACATGCATACATACATTGATTATATGGGTGGACGAGATCCACATGCATACATGCATTGATTATTACTGTTGGATGTTATCCACATGCATATAGGTATTGACTACCTTGTTGGCACATATACCGACCCGGTCACCCTAGATATCATAGTATTACCTTTATGATATTGTTGACCTAGGAGTCGTTGTTTATTTGATTTCTATCTGTTGATATTTTTCTACTCACGAGTTGGCAACTCACCCCCGTTGTGCCACAGTTCTTGCAGGTTGACCGCTTGGATCAGTAGCGGCTTCGCTGGCACACAGTTGCATTCTGGTGTTATGCATTGGTAGGTGGGACATTTGTATCGTACCCACTCTTGTATTTATATTTCATTATTGTATCTAGTTAACTCCATCAATCAAAATTAGTAAATTGTATAAGTAATGAGACTTAGTGAGATTGTGGTTGCGAGACTTAGAGCGAGGTTTTTTTTTGCTACTTGTGGTTTTGTTGTCTTGCTTATTTATTTATCCTTCTGTGGTGAACTTTGCCGTTGGGCGTCGTATACTTATTTATACTGTATTGCGTGGTTGTGATCCGCCGTTTGGCGAAGAGCTAGCTCCCGCTTGGGGATGCCTTTATTATTATTATGTATTTATGGTTTTGGATCAAAATATACAAAGGAGGCGCTGTCGAATTTTTTGAAGGACGAAACATGTTTTCAAACTAGTAAATTTCACTTGCATCATTCATATTCCTTTTTTTTGCATTAAGAAAACTAGATTTCGTTATACCTTTATTTCAAAAGCTCACCTCCTTTATTTTTCTTAAAAGGTTTAGATTTCTGGGTTTCAGCTTACTTGAATTCTGTTACGCCTTTAGACATTGCATGATTCAGGTGCTGGTCACGAGCTAATATTTCGGGTCGTGACACCTACTTTTACCCTTTGCATTTCTCCAGAACATTCCGTATCACTACGAAGATCCACATGTATCGAATATGACCATAGTATAGTTACATATGAACTCGAAGAAACTTGTTTCAGATTCGAGGATGGTTTTCGGTTCAGGAGAAATTCAATAGGACTATTCAGTTGTCTTTTCCTTTTATCTTCTCTCAGGTTGTGAGGGCTCCTAGGATTAGGAGAGGGTACACCTATTGCGCTTATTGGATAGTCTTCTTCCAAACTATAGGCAGGTGCCGAAAGGTAGGGAAAGAAGAAAGCCAATTAGCCTAAGTGTGGTGTACAGGAGATAATAAGTGAAGACAGATAAATGGATTAGAAAGAGGGCAAAGTAAATTGCGACTGCAATCGTTCATTACCAAACCACGTATTTCATCGCCACTCCTACTTCACCTTTGTATTTCTCCAGAATACCCCGTATCACTACGAAGATCCACAGTTATTGGATAATCCATCGTATAGTTACATACGAAATCGAAGGAACTTGTTCCAGTTCGAGGATGGATTCTGGTTCAGGAGAAATAGAATAAGGATTATTCAGTTGTCTTTAATCTTTACCTTCTCTCAGGTTGCGAGTACTCTTAGGATTAGGAGAGTACACCTAGGATTAGGAGAGTACACCTATTACGCTTATTGGATAGTCTTCTTCCAAACCATAGGCTGGTGTCAAACGGTAGGGAAGGAAGAAAACCATTTAGCCTGAAGGTAGTGTACAGAAGGTAATGAGTAAAGACAAATAAAGGGATTTGGAGAGATGGCAAGGAAATATAAGGTTATAGTCGTGAATATGATAATGGAAGAGGCATTACTAGGAATACCCGGCTACCCCTTCGAAACATTTTCATGTTTCAGTTTCAATATAAGATGTTAATTGAAAACTGATTTCCCAATTAGATCTTTACTCCATGGTATGTATTTACCAAGTTTGATTCTCACATCTATATGGGTTTACAGATGATGAGTGAGAGTAAGTTATTGGGAATTAGGTGATCATCCTCATTATATCGGAATTCGTTGTAATTGGTGATATTTGAGGAAATCACCTGGGTTTTTGCCGGACGGCAAATATTTGATTTTGAATATCCGTTGATATGCACCAATTTCAAACTGATATATCTGCACATTTATTTTATAAAGTGAGATATAACTTTTTAAAATTATGTCCATGATATTTACCTATATCAGTTGATGGTTAGGTAAGGAGTATTAAACTGCGGTGTAATTCTTCTTAACCATAGTACAGTTTTCAACCTACGACGCACAGGGTTTGAGTTATTGAACTCAGGGGACTTATACAAAGTATTGTATGTTGTCCAGTGTCCATTAGGACAAAGGGGTTGGTCCTCGTACTATATTCTGTTTACTTGTGACTTCTCCAGTTTTAGACAAGTGTTTCGTAGAAATACAAGGTCCAAATTTTGAGAAGTTATAGGTATATGAATAAAGTAGAGAACGATGTGTTGCAAGTATCAGGATTCTTCAAGGTGATCGAAGATGTAGATACTTGTGTTTGGTATTCAGTTGATAGTAATGGTTTTGAGAACTTGCTTCTCTTTCAGGTTACTCATATTTGGATGCACTCCTAGTTGAGTAATGTTGATTGGCCTCTCTCCATTTAGTTGACATGCACTGGAGACAGCTGCATGATTTGAATCTGGTTCTAATTAAATCAGTGCCTCTGTTTCTATATTATATATAGAATGGTTCATATCATAACGATGTTAAGGTATATGGAGTTGTCTGGCTTATGCTTAAAACCAGACTCTGGATAACTGAAGGCACGTTTCTGTAATGGCAATTTATGGGTTATCCCGGGCAATGACGAGGGGTAACTTTTTACCATCTGGAAGATCAATAGTGATATTGTTATTGACTCGCCACAGTTTTAGTAAAATGGATTTTTTCAGAAAACAGTATTGGGAGTATAGTAGAACTGGAAGTGATTCCAGAACCAAAAACGATTACTGAAAATTTAATAGAACCTAAAGATTCAATCAGGTTTGACATTCCATTAGCCACTCCGCAGATATGATAGGTAACCTCAGGCGCCCGAGAGGTACTTCGGTATCCTCAAAGACGGTGACAGGAAGGTTCTTGTTTACCCAGACTTGTTATTACTGCTATTCTAGACTATGAGACCCGGCAGGAGGATGAGTATAGCGTTGTTCTAAACTCGCTTAAGAAGTGCACGTATATATGACTCTGCCATTGGGTTATTATAGTCAATGGGAGCAACGGAAGCATAGTGGACAAGTAGCTTGTGTCTATTTATAGACTAACGCAGATACAACGGAGATAGATCATCTATTTTTGATGTAACAGTCATAGGTTTTGACTTCATCAGAATAGGGGATGGATCTGTTAAGAAGGCAGTAGGGTGTGATGTCCTAGTATTTGGATGACATACACATAGTAGGAAGTGAAATTCCTATACTACGATCGGTTATACTGTGTTTGTCACACAGTGGTTTCTCCATATAGGATATGGATAAAATATGAGGCATTCTGGTTACTAGATCTATGGTTTTAGATCTAGATTTGGGTAGTTTCCCAATCTTTATACTCAGACAGTATTCTAAAGGTGTTTTAGAATGGACGACTCCTGGAATGGTGGTGTACCTGCAGGTGATGGAGTCACCCTCTCTAAAGGTGTCATACAGACTTAAGTGGAGAGGGATGTGCGTGATTGGCATATCACTTGCTTAGGAAATTGAGTCAATCATGAGATGTCAAGTACCACACCAGATGTTGTTTTTGCACTAGCTACAATAAGTTGATATATTAATCCAATCCTGGAGAAATGTTCGGAAGCAGGTTATGAACATGAGTGGATGTTCTAGGATTTGGTAACGGGAGACAGTTATCATTCCAGGCTTCCAAGGTGACCTGGATGACAGAGTGACTGTCAGACTTATAGTTCTCCCTCTGACGAGGGGCAGTCGTTTGGACAGATGGTCCTAGAGGATACTGAGGGAGGCATGGCGCAGGATACTGATTAAATTCAATTGACGATACAGTCTAAGAAGTTTGCTAGATTTGGAGTTCATTTATGAACTAGGTCCCATCAGATATCCAGACATATTCAAAGACAGGTATTGCTCATTTCGGGAGATGGCTTTCTCCGCGAACTTGAGATTAAGAGAGATATAGAAAGAAACATCAGAGCAGATCCACTCACTGAGGCTATTTCTCGAACGCAATAGTTTCACAAACGAGCTTTGTGAAACTGATTAGTAGAGGATTTTGGTGTTCGGTATCACACGGGCTGTGAGTATGCGACACCGCAATAATTAGCCTTAAGTGCAAGTGGGAGATTGTTGGCTATAGTACCCTCAAGTCAATTATTGGATCATAGGCACGTGATTGCAATGATTGAGGGAGGACCTATGCCGGAAGAACAGTCTTACTCGAGATGATAGTATGCTATCTGATTTGTCTTTATCATCGTGTACATACTTCAGGTGGCATTACAGATCACTATTACATGTTGATAGAGCCCATCGGATTCTTGCTTGACTACCGGCAGTATGATGGCGATCATATACGTGAGAGTTGGGTAGTCTATAAGAACATCCTTAAAGTGTCCCTAGTCATGGGAGTTTCGAGACTGGGCATCGATACTCTGAGAGTAGACTAGTGTATACGGATCGAGACCCCGACGAGGGGCGGTGGCCGATCTCACAAGCCATTGTTGTCAGTTGGTTCACCTAAGATAGTATACAGGTGCTCATTGGGTCATGAGTACACCGGACGGACTCACCGGGAACATGCTAGTCGGTATTATACCTATTGTCAGATAGCAGTTCCCTGGTGACATATGTACAAGTTAGTCTATCGACCTGAGATCATCATTTGTCTCGTGTGAGTTCCCACTGTGCGTCGATTACTGCCCTACCACGGCTCAAAGGAGTCGTGCAAACAGGTTTTAGTTGGGTACAGTCCCGAGCCACATAGAAGCAGTGAGCGGATCATCAGTGGATTCGTCTTCCCGGTATTGGGGGTTGATGTCGCGGTGTGCACGGGTGGCCATTACCAGAAATCCTTGGCCAAGGTAGTCGAGAATTACCGATCTAGGATCGGTAGTTTCTCAGGTGGTGATAGGTTTCATGCCGACACTAAATATCGCGTTATTAGGGGTCTGACTTTATCCACCCGTCTAGATCTGATATATGATACTCATAGACGAACGGACCGGACTGTACGGATATTGTCATTGTCAGGCTCAGTAGGGTTTTAGGATGAGTTCGCTCGTCGGCCTCCCTTTCGCTCAATACCTGGGCAGCCGTTACGTACAGCTAGTGCTACTGACGTACTTGTGGTTAAACCCACTGCCAGCGTATTGACGAGTCTTTAGAGTCCCACAAAGAGGGTTTCCCTGGTTCGGGCGAAACGTTGTAGAGGCCATATGGTTTTATGGCAGGGTTCGATCATATACGTGCACTTGTGCACAGATCCTGATCGGACGGATAATACTAGTGGGCTTTGGTTTAAGCCGGATCCTAGTATTATATTGTTGGATTATTTTCGTCTTTTTGTATTCGTATTCAGTCGGAATACGGATGTAGGTATGTATATACGGATGAGGGGTATTCTTGTAATTCGTTACGAGTTTACTTTGAAGATGCCATTTCTTTTTTGATTAAACATTTAGTTTAATGTTTAATTTGGTGGAAATTATGAGTATGAGTTTTGGCCTTGGGCATTCATGGTGAATGTGCTCACTTGGTGACTCATGGTGTTGGGTCTTGTGTGCATTGATGGTGGCACATGTGCCCTTGGTGACTCATGGTGTTGTGTGAGTTTTTTTGTGCTAGATTTTTCTTCACTTGCTCAAAAAATATAACACACAACTCAAGTCAAGAAAAACAACAGAACATTTTTCCTCACTTGGTTTTTCTTTTGGCTAAGTCTTTTGCTCACAACTTCTTCACTAGGCTTCTTCTTCACCTCTACTCATTCCATCTCATGTGTTGAGAATCATTGAGTGTATTGAGACAAAATATTCACACACACTCTCTACATCACCTTGGGTATCTAGGCTAGCAAACTTGATGTCCGAGTTGCTTCGGTTTAGAAGCAGGAGCCCATATATAGAATACTCGACGTGGATCCGCTTCGACGAGGGAGATCGGAGAGAGAACTTCGTCGAGGCAGCCGCGACAAGCTTAGGACAGAGGTTGAAGACCGAAGGACACGGATCGATCGGTATAACCTCTCTAAACTCTTTACAGTTAACTAGTATAGGGTTAACGGTTAAATCCGGAGTTTAGGGTTCCGTTAGCGCCTATTTTAAAAGTTTTGTTCCGCATTTGGCCACAGAAAGATGGCCGGGGCGCTGGCGTAGCTTTACAATTGGGTCCAACAGAGGCACCCAGTTCACCAGTAGACTATGGCCGAAACTTCAGGAGGCTTTAGGCACCAGATTGAGTTTCCGTTCAGTTTTCTATCCGCAGACCGACAGTCAATCAGAGCGGACCATTCAGATTCTTGAGGACATGCTCCGAGCTTGCATTCTAAATTTCATGGAAGTTTGGATCGCCACTTGTCCTTGATAAAGTTTTCCTATAATAACAGCTTCCAGGAAGCGATTCAGATGGCACCCTTTGAGGCCTTTTATGGTGTGAGATGTCGATCGCCCGTATGTTTGGATAGAGCTCAGTGAGAGCTGTATTTTGGGGCCACAGATTGTGTAGGAGACGACCGAAAGGATTCAGTTGATTTGGGATAGGATGAGAGCGGCCCAGAGCGGGAAGAAATCCTATGCAGACTGACGTTAGAGTAGACTTGAGTTTATAGTTGATGACCATGTTTTCTTGAGGGTTTCTCCGATTAAGGGGCATGTTGAGATTCGGAAAGGAAGGAAGGCTTAGTTCCTGATATGTAGGTTCTTTGGTGTGGTCCTGATATGTAGGTTCTTTGGTGTGGCCCGAATAACGAAGAGGTCACGTGGGAAGCCGAGGACGAGATGCGGAAGAAATATTCCCATCTATTCTAGGGTACGCATAGTTAGATTTTAATTCGGGGACCGAATTTCTTTAAGGGGGGAAGATTTCAACATAGACTTAAATATACCTATTCTAGCTATGTAATTGCTAATATTTGGTATTCAATTGGTCACTTATAAATTTCTAGTTTACGTAAATATTTTTCTTAATTAATTGTTTTAAATATTATTTTTTTAAGCTTTCACTAATACATTTAATTAGAGATAATTACGAATTGGAATGGGTTAATTATACTTTAGTGCACCATGACACACTAAACATTCATTTGTAACATGGTTCTTGAATTTTGTAGAAAGGTAAAAGAGAAGTAAAAAACAAAATAAATGAAAAATGGAAAATGAAGAGATAAAGTGGCATGGTGTTTAATAATTGAGGTATGGGCTTTTCTTGACTTGGCATTGTACACACTCACACACTCATCTCTCTTTTCCCCTCATGGCCGAGCCTTTTGGCAGCAGCAGCCCCCCCTCTCTCTTCAACATCTTTTCCTTGCAACAAAAAAAAATGTAATCAAAAGAATAAAGAAAAGAAGTATGGGTGTTGACTTGAGTTGGGGGAAGATGTTTCTACACACCCACACCCTCTCACCTCACTCTTTCCCTCTCACCATGAGTTAGCCGAGCCCCATTTTCAGCAGCCCCCATTTTCTTTTGCCACCTCATTTTACTTCATAAAATCTTCAAGAAATGCCTCAAAAATCCACACAAAACCTCACTAATTCCTCATTTAACCTTTACCCATTATTCTTTGTTCAATCTAGCATGGATCTTGGAGCAAGAAACCATTTTTGGTGGCAAGTTTTCAAGTTAGATCTCAAAATTTGTGAGGTATAAATCTTAACCCTATAGTTAATTTGTTGTATAATTACTTTAAATCAAACTTAATTAGATATTAATATGGTTTTAATTTCAAGTTTGAAATTTCAAGAAAAGGGGTTTGAATTAGAGCTTGGGTTTTATCACTTGATTATCTTTGTAATGGGTGGTTTAACATGTTAAGACTTGAAAAATCTAATCTATTTGTTAAGTCGCTAATTGTTATTTTTAAAATGTCTTAATTATATAATTTTGCAAACTAAGTTTTTAATTAGTGTGTAATTAGATGAAATTAAAATTTAGTTAGGATTTTTGTGGCTTAATTAAGTTATTAAGTGATTATTGTGGCCACTAGTTTTGTTAAAACATCTAGAATTGAACTAAAATGGTAAATTGGTGCTTACTAGGTTTTCGGAATAAATCGATTTTAATTAAGTTGAAGTTTTGATGATATACAACCTATTTCCTAATTTATTTAGTGTGTTGTGAATGCACGATTTGTGCGATTGGGTTCTAGGCTTGGTAGTTGCTACGTATAGCGACCCTAGTTGTGGTTTGTGGCGTTGTCGCGAGCGCGTTTTGTGCACCAAGTGCATGCGCGTCTAGTTAGTGCGCGTAGTTGATTTGTATCGTTTGTATGCGCGACTATTTATATATCTATTCTCTTATTTACTTGTGTGTGTTTCTAGGATCGGGTGCAGAGGCGTCGGATGTGGCAAGGCTGAGATCGGATCAGATTAGCCAAGACATCCTGGTGAGTAGATGTACACATCTACGGGGGAATCGTCTGGATGGCGTAAGGCGCCCGATAGTCAGGATTACTAGTAGTGCTTGTACTTATATGCGTAGTCTCCTAGTCATTCATCTCATTGCGTTGCATCATCATAAATATATATGATATTATCTCATAGGACACTTGCACCGTTACCATTGGTTCATGCCACGTGCACTATTCATGCGAACACACACGCCTTTGGTAATTGCTATGTCACGAATAATATAGAACTTTCTTAGAATCTGTTGGGTTTCCCTTGCATCTAGTCTAGGATTTGGTAGCATCGCTCATGCCACTTTAAAATTTAGAGAGGTGCAAAGCAAACAAACCATGAATCTTAACTAGAATATTTAGGATAACAAGTTTTGTATCACATACAAAGAACAATCTATCACTAAGAATAGAGATTACAACCTTTGTAGTCTCTCTTTGGTAACTCCTTGGACCGTTGAGAGTTTGGAACGGATCGCTAGCAACCTTCCAAGTACACGATGATCCACCCGAAGTTCCTTTGCCCAAAGCTCCTTGCTTTACTTGATCCATGGAAGAAGTGTAGCAAACACCCTACACAAATGGGCTAGATGTGTATAGAATGTGTAGGGTTACTAGGCACTGTCACAAGGTTCTACAAGGCATCAACCATGCCCGATTTAAATTTTAGACGTGCCGAACAATCCTAACCAAGATCTTAGACTAGAGATTAGGCAAAAACATAAGCAAGTAAACAACTTTACTTCTAAGAGTTTGGGATTACAAGCTTTGCAGTCCGGTCCTTCACTTCTAAAGCTCCGTGTTGAGGTCCCTTCGCTGCGATCATCGAGTATCCAGACTCTAGAGAGGTTCCACGAAGAGAAAGATGTAAGCTTGCTTGCGATCTTCAATAACTAAGATGATCTACCTTGAAGAAACTCAAGCCCAAGCTTTTGTTTCACTAATCAAGTATTAGCAAAGAAAACACCCTAATCTAAGTGGATAAAATAGATGAGGATGATGAAGTAGGAATTTAGCTCTCATTTGTTTTCTTTAACTCACTCATTCTCATCACTTCATAAAAACCTAGAAAGCTTTTCATGCAAAGAAGAAGAAGGAAGAAGATGATCAAATCCTTTTGTAATGAATAATGAAATCTAGGGAGGTTAGAAATGCAACCATGGGTTAAGTATGATAACTTAACCCATGTAGAGACTTAACCATGGTGAAGGGTTGGGTTGGGTTAACAAATATCAACCAAAATATCATAACAAATATCTTTGCTTAAAACAAAAGCAAAGTTTCTAAAAGCTACTAGAAAGAATTAATCCAAATCAAACCCTATCCATGTTTAATCTCCACTAATCATGTTGCATTTATAACCATAACATGTTACAATATTATATATCACATATACAATATTTATTGTAACAAAATAAAATAATACAATTAACATATATCGCATATATATCAATGTATTACCCGAGTGAGAAAAAGAATCTTTAAGTGAGCTAATATTAGTTAATGTAATTTAATATATCAAATATATAAATATACATTAAATTATCGAATCAATACTTGATCCGATAATCCGGCTATTTCACAAATAACCGACTAATATAATCTGTATCAGTTCATCGAATCAACACTTGATCCGATGACCCGGCTATATCACATATACCCGGCCGATATCTCATATCGCGAGAATCTAATACGGTATCACATACACGTATTGTTCTCGGTCCCGCACATATCATATTTGTGCTCCTACTCCATTTTGCCCGAGCTAGGAAACCTCTGTGTAGGACTCTAAAGAATCGTCAATACGCCTGCAGTAGGTGATGATCATATCAAACACCCAAAAGCTGCAAGCGGTCAACTAAACGTAACAGCCACCCAGGTATTGAGCGATCAGAAGATCAACAAGTAAGCCTATACAGTCTCCTGCGAATCCAATCAGTAACACTCCCGTACAGTCTGGTCTCTTCGTCTGATATGTCGCATATCTCTCCTAGGTGTGGTAAACGTCAGACCCCAGTAGCTTGATAAGTCATGTCGATATGAGGTCCATAACAGTTCGAGAAACTACTGATAACTCTTACCAGTAAATCTCAGCAACCCTGGCCAGGGATTTCCAGTTATGGCCAATTGAACACAGCGCAACATCAACTCCCTATACTGGGAGAGACGAATCCCCTCCTATCGCTCATTGCCTCCATGTGATTCGGGACTGTACCTAAAATCCACCTTTTTGCATGCCCTCTTGGATGTGGTATGATGGAAATCAAAGCACAGTAGGAATCACACAAGACTCTATGACGATCTCGGGTCTACAGACTAACCTGCACCAGTGTCACCAGAGAACAGCCATCTGACGTGAGGTATAATACCATCTGGGAGTTCTCGGCGAGTCCGTCCAGTGTACCCAGTCTCCACTGAGCACCCGTATACCTTCTCTGATATCAAACACCAATGGATATGGGATCATCCATCGCCCATCATATGGGTCAATAAGCGCATACGCTAGTCTACTCTGGTATATCGATGCCCTGTCTCGATACACCTACGACTAGGAACATTTGAAGGATGTACTTGGCGACTACACTGTCCCTACTAGTATGATCTGCATCATAGTCCTGGTAGTCAAGTACTCATCCTAAGGGCTTTATCAACATGTATCATAGAGACAATCAGAGTACATGTTAAGATAAAGAGCAGCCAGATAGCGTACTATCATGTCGAGCAAGAAAGTCCTCCCTATATATGTCCAAGCATCCACTACAATATACATCGTATGTACAGTAATGGCATCTAGGGCATACATATAACTAACAATCTCCTACTTGCACTAGAGCCATCTGTTGTGGTATCGCATACCCAACAATCAGATGTGGTTGAAGTATCTCATACTCAACCATCCCATAAAAAGTCTCTACTGGGAAATAGGCTGTTGTGACTGGATCCGCGTTGTTGTCCTCTGTGTCTACTCTCCTAACCTCGATCTTCCTGGAGATCAACCATCTACATGATCAGGCGATACTGCCTAAGAATATGTCTGGATCTCAGATGGGACGGGGGGTTCCTTGGCAAAAGCCACAACTCCATTGTCACACAATTGTAGGAACGAAGTTCATCTCATGAACTAGTGTACATCCAGACTATTTCTTTGGTAGCATCCTTGGTAGTGATTTATCCTGCCTTTAATCGTCTAGTGTGTCACGGTATCTATCTTGGAACTCTTCCAACATACCGTCCCCCCACTGAGAGTAAAGATAATGCCTGTGACTGCCATTCAGTCGACTTTACCACCCTGGAACCATTCCAGTGATTCTCCCCAGGATCGATTGATACCATCTTACTACAATTAGTGAGAATCCTAACATCCAATTAGTTCTATCTCGCAGATCCATAACCCAGAATTTAGGAGGTATCACTTTGATCCTATATGGAGAATCTTTGTGATAAGCGGAGATTGACCGAGCGTAGCATAGGAAACTCCTTCCCTATTAAGAGTATGTCATCCACGTACTCTACGAGGATCACCAACATACTCCCTACTACCTTTTTGTATATACAAGGTTCATCTACCATTTTGATGAAGTCAAACTCTTTGACTACCACATAAAAACAGACATTCTAACTCCACGATGCCTTCTTTATCACATAAAATATTTTGCACATGTTTCCGCTGCTCCCACTATCTATGAAGCTCTCTGGCTATGTACTTATAGACGCTCTCTTCTAAATCATCATTTAGAAAAGCTGTCATGACACCCAACCGCCAAAAATCGTAGCCATGGTATGTAGCAATGGCAAGTAGGATCTGGATGGACTTAAACATAACTTTGAAAGTCTCAACTTTTCCATGTACACCAAGTAATCTTCTCAAGATATACTTGCTCCAGATGGGAATTTAACCCTTCAGATAAAGCAACCAAAGTCCATACTTTGTTGGTGTATAAGGATTCCATGTCAGATCGCTAAGCATTCAGCCATTCTTACAGAGTCCCACTCCTGATGACCAGCTCGAAACTAGTTGGGTCATCATCTCATGATGCAATCCTTGTTCCCACTGACATAGAGAAAACCGAAGTATCTTTCAGGTGGGTGAAGAACCCTGCTAGATCGGCGGAGAGGCAGAGGTTCGTTGGAAACTATTGAATCCTTTGGTTCTACCAAATTATCAGCTGCAGTTTTGTATATTCCAGTTCTACCTTATGACCACTAATTTCTTCACAAGAAATTCCCTTTCACAAAGGTGGCATGCTGAGAAACAAAAAACACCTTTTGTTCCCCAGTTTAGTAGAAGATAGTCCCTTGCGAATGCTTGGGATATCCAACAAACTTCCACAGAACTGACTTTGCCTCGAGATTTTCCGGATTTTGCTTTTAGACATAGGCCGGACAACCCCAAATCTTAAGTTACTTAAGATATGGGCTCTTCCCATTCCATATCACATATGAAGTGGTAGGCACCTGATTTGATTGGAACCCTATTCAATAGGTATGCAGCTTCTCAAGTGCATAACTCCCAAAGAAAATAGGAAACTCAGTAATACTCATCATAGAGCACACCATATCAAATAGGGTGTGATTGCTCCGCCCCGATACACCGATGTGTTGTGGTGTATTCGGAGGAGTAATGCTGAGAGAGAATCTCATTCTCCTTTAGAATAGTCCAGGAATCCCGTGCTCAAGTATTCTCCTCCCTGATCACATCAAAGGACATAATACTTATACCCGTTTTGATTCTCTACTTCTAACTCATATTCATTGAATTTCTGAAAAGGTTCAGACTTGTGTTTCAACAGGAACACATGTGCGAATCTTGAGAGACCATCAGTGAATATAATAAAGTACAAAGAACCAGTACTGGCATCTATAGACAGGGGACTTTACATACATCATCATGTATCAATCCCAAGAGTTCACTAACTCTTTCTTTGTTTCCAATAAACGGAGTTGTGGTCATCTTATCTTTGTGACATGATCGGCAAGTTTCACAAGATGTAAATTCAAACTAATTTAAATATGCATCTAAATGTAACTTCAGCTAGTCGGGTCGCATTGATATGACCTGGTCTACAATGTTTCAAGAAGGATTCGTTCATTTCTGAACTTTTCCTCTTGTGTGTGTTTTGTACGTTAAGAACTGTGGTTTGATTTAGAACGTCTATGCTTTTAGATAACGTGCCTGAACCGATCAACTCTTGATATAGGAAATGTTCAAAACATTATCCAACAATACAAAATTATATCCTTCTTTACTAAATAAAGAGACTAATATGTTGTTGTATATCAGGTTCGGTATCTAATAACATTCGTTCAGAATCAATGTATTCTGGTAATACAGGGTGGTAACTACCAACAGACTTGGCTGCAACACTTGCATCGTTTCCAACTCTTGAAACTTATCACCCGTTCTCAGTTCTCTACCTATCTGTAGCCCATGTAACAGATTAAATATGCGGGATCCTGATCCGGTATCTCATACCCAGGACGTAAAGGATACTGAGAAACAATTCTCTGTAATGAACACACCGGAAGAAGATGCATCAGCATGCACTTTCTTCGTTTGGGCGGCGCGGGAATTCTGGTAATCCCCTATTTCCTGCTCGGTCTTATAACATTAATAAGTTGGAGCGGGACCAACGTTCCTTAGCGCAGTATAACAAGAGGGTTCGGTTAATACATCCGTATTATTATCTTGATTAAGGCGTGATATGGTCGCTACCTGGAGAGAGAGAAGAAAACACTCAGTGTATGCTCTTGCAAGATTAGATTGGTTATTAATATATCTAATCAGGATGTCTCCCACTGTTTTAGTCAAATCTTCCTTCAAACCCTAAAAAGAAAGACTAGCCGGGATTAATTACACGCTACAAGTTCACCAATCTTTCAGCCAGGCCAATGCCGGTACTTTGAGTGAGGTTCCCCGTGCTTTCGTATGGACCTAATTAAAATAAACCTCGTTTTCCCAAGGGCGTAACCCCGTTGACACCTTTCTAGACACCTACTTGATCGGCTAATTGTAATGTCTAAAACTCTCCCAAGAGTAACTCTTACTCGCAGTGTGTATCGGGATCCAACTATCTCATAGGAGGTATGCAATCTCATTGCAAATTTCAACGCTTGAAATTCCCGATAATACTTTTACCCTAACGTGCTATGACCTTGATGAATGCCAAACAACCCATAGTCCACTAGTCAATTTCAACCCGTACATTTCCTGATTGAATTAAACCCACCCGCACGACCCTTGACGAATGCCAAACAACGTCGTACGAATACCTTAATCTAATCGCATCGTATGCTAGCAGATAAGCACTAGTTAGCTACCGTACACTACGCCTTGACGAATGCCAAACTACTGCAGCACGAATACTAAGTAGTACTTATCTGAAATGACGGAGGGCTACGACAGGTTTTTAAGAAAACCTTTTGCGTAATGAACTTGATATCGTTGTAGAATCGAGTGATTTTAAATGGAGTGTTTTTTAGGCTTTTCTAGTTTTGCTAAAGAGGTCACTCCCGGTGAAGGGATCTTCGGCTCTTTCCTTATCGAATAAGGTACAGGATATTTCACAAATACCACTATGCAAAGCAAACACTATAGAAGCAATCAAAAGACAAACCGAGTGTGTAGCATCTGGTAGTTTCGCTAAAGAGGTCACTCCTGGTGAAGGGATCTTGACTCTTTCCTTATCGAATAAGGTGCTGGATATTCTACAAGGAATACCGCTATGCAAAGCAAGAACAAGAGCTACCAGTTTTAAACAAGTTTCTACAACATCTTTAGGTTTCTTTTAGTTTCATTAATCTCATTAATGAAGTCCCATTTTATTATGCTTCACAAGCATCACATTTGAAACGAAATCTGCAATATAACATATATCTCATATATAATATAAACATTCGTCTCAGGCAGTAATATGATCTCATCACAGAACATTGCAGCAGAAGAACATATATGAAATATTGGATATACTAGGACGTCCGTGTTTTAATACGAGCCTGTATAAAACACGGATTCCACAGTCGCGATGAATAGCCAAACCCACATCCCTAGACCCCTACGAGAGCGGCAAGTAACCCTGCCAGTTCTAGAGTTAGGAGACTCGGTCTCGACTCCTTGAGATGGTCTCCCACTGAACCCTAGAACCCGGTTACTTGTGCTCCCCGCCCTGGGTCTATCCTAATGCGGAAAAGTAAATAATATACAATGGTGACATCATCCTCACCCCGGAAGTGCCCCAATAAAAGAATATTACATACAAATTAATTTTACATGAATGAAAATGAAAAACTCTCATCTCACATAAAACCCCCGGCTATTCAAAACACGACGATCCGATATAACATATCACAGCAACACATAACATCACATGTCATCAACGTAAGTAAATATACGTATCCCAATTGTCGTTGATGTATAGCAACGAAACCGGCGATACACCACATATTACACTTACGGTCGCAGAAAAGAAAGTGTAAAACTATAAAAGTTGGAATCCGCAACCTCCTTAGATATCGCATGCCTAACCAAATGAATTCCTTAGACATCGCATGCCTAACAATTATAAACTCCGCATTTTAGTCTCATTATCGAAAACACTTTTCAATATCTAGTCGGGCAATTCAACAAGATTTCCAACATCCTGATCGAATGCTCGTCGAAAACTTTATTAGACGGCTGCACCCCCGATGCCGTCGATGAAGTGCACTAAGGCGGAACACCGCTGCCGCGAGCACCCGAACGGATGCTTTTGGCGATGGGGTTCTCCTACAGTCACTTGGTCAGGGCTTTGGGGCGTGGCTGTCTATTAAGTTTACCCGGCGAGTATCCGCGTACGCTACATGATTGCGACGGACTTTTGATCGCATCAAAATCCCGTGGCAACCGATCATCTGAGACTAAACCGCTAGATTTATAGCATTCAAATTAGTTACCTCATAACTACTTGTGGATTCCAAATATTGTATCACAATCCAGATAAATAGACAATGTTAAACTTTCTGATCGAATAATTAAACACCCAAGATTTCGCAAATAGCTCAACACTTGGGCGGAGTCCAAAAACCCAGAACATGTCACAGCCCCAATGAACCAGCCGTAGAAGGGTCAAACCAACGCCTCACATGTGGCAATGCTAAACTACCACAAACCCTAGGGTTCAAATGGAAGTTTTGACGGTCACATAATCGAGTTAAGGTTATGTTCTTCTAAAGGGTCCACAGATACGCTTGCATGATTTTCTGGAAGTTTCAAACTCGAGAAAAAATCCAACACTTGAAAATTTTCCGACAGGGGAAAAAGTGAGTTATTGATATCCGTTCAAACTTTTTAACACGTTTTAAAATTACCCGGAAAAAACTTAAACGAAGTTAAACTATCCGATCGAATCAACGAATACAAAAGATCTCCAGAAAACTCAACACTTGGGTATAATTAAAAATTCCCAGAAACATGCAGACGCACCTACAGATGTTACTGTAGAAAAAATGAGTCCCTAATTCAACTGTACGGCCGCGGAACCGCCGCGCAAGGCAGGGTATTGCCGCGGTTCCGCGGCGCTTTAAAGGTATTAGGGGCTCGTTTTTCACAGTAATCCTTATAATTCCCTGCTTATTTTTCTGAGTATTTTTAATATGAAAAAATCAACATTTTTAAAAATTTCCAGAGAATGGGTTTTTGTCGGGGTTTCAGGGTTCGATCGGACTTTAAATTTCGTCTAGACTTAGCCTAAAGCTCTAGCTTGGCTCTGATACCACTGTAGGGTTACTGGGCACTGTCACAAGGTTCTACAAGGCATCAACCATGCCCGATTTAAATTTTAGACATGCCGAACAATCCTAACCAAGATCTTAGACTAGAGATTAGGCGAAAACATAAGCAAGTAAACAACTTTACTTCTAAGAGTTTGGGATTACAACCTTAGTAGTCCGGTCCTTCACTTCTAAAGCTCGGTGTTGAGGTCCCTTCGCTGCGATCATCGAGTATCCGGACTTTAGAGAGGCTCCACGAAGAGAAAGATGCAAGCTTGCTTCCGATCTTCGAAAACTAAGATGATCTACCTTGAAGAAACTCAAGCCCAAGCTTTTGCTTCACTAATCAAGTATTAGCAAAGCAAACACCCTAATCTAAGTGGCTAGAATATATAAGGATGATGAAGTAGGAATTTAGCTCTCATTTGTTTTCTTTAACTCACTCATTTTCATCACTTCATAAAAAGCTAGAAAGCTTTTCATGCAAAGAAGAAGAAGGAAGAAGATGATCAAATCCTTTTGTGATGAATAATGAAATCTAGGGAGGTTAGAAATGCAACCATGGGTTAAGTATGATAACTTAACCCATGTAGAGACTTAACCATGGTGAAGGGTTGGGTTGGGTTAACAAATATCAACCAAAATATCATAACAAATATCATTGCTTAAAACAAAAGCAAAGCTTCTAGAAACTACTAGAAAGAATTAACCCAAATCAAAACCTAACCATGTTTAATCTCCACTAATCATGTTGCAATTATAACCATAACATGTTTCAATATTATATATCACATATACAATATTTATTGTAACAAAATAAAATAATACCATTAACATATATCGCATATATATCAATGTATTACCCGAGTGAGAAAAAGAATCTTTATGTGAGCTAATATTAGTTAATATAATTTAATATATCAAATAAATAATTATAAATTAAATTATCGAATCAACACTTGATCCGATAATCCGGCTATTTCACAAATAACCGACTAATATAATCTGTATCAGTTCATCGAATCAACACTTGATCCGATGACCCGGCTATATCACATATACCCGGCCGATATCTCATATCGTGAGAATCTAATACGGTATCACATACACGTATTGTTCTCGGTCCCGCACATATCATATATGTGCTCCTACTCCGTTTTGCCCGAGCCAGAAAACCTCTGTGTAGGACTCTAAAGAATCGTCAATACGCCAGCAGTAGGTGATAATCATATCAAACACCCATAAGCTGCAAGCGGTCAGCTAAACGTAACAGCCACCCAGGTATTGAGCGATCAGCAGATCAACAAGCAAGCTTGTACATGCTCCTGCGAATCCAATCAGTAACACTCCCGTACAGTCCGGTCTCTTCGTCTGATATGTCGCATATCTCGTCTAGGGGTGGTAAACGTCAGACCCCAGTAGCTTGATAAGTCGTGTCGATATGAGGTCCATAACAGTTCGAGAAACTACTGATAACTCTTACCAGTAAATCTCAGCAACCCTGGCCAGGGATTTCCAGTTATGGCCAACTGAATACAGCACAACATCAACTCCCTATACCGAGAGAGACGAATCCCCTCCTATCGCTCATTGCCTCCATGTGATTCGGGACTGTACCCAAAATCCACCTTTTTGCACGCCCTCATAGACATGGTATGATGGAAATCAAAGCACAGTGGGAATCACACAAGACTCTATGACGATCTCGGGTCTACAGACTATCTTGCACCAATGTCACCAGAGAACTGCCATCTGACGTGAGGTATAATACCATCTGGGAGTTCTCGGCGAGTCCGTCCAATGTTCCCAGTCTCCACTGAGCTCCCGTATACCTTCTCTGATGTCAAACACCAATGGATATGGGATCATCCATCGCCCATCATATGGGTCAAGAAGCGCATACGCTAGTCTACTCTGGTATATCGATGCCCTGTCTCGATACACCTACGACTAGGAACATTTGAAGGATGTACTTGGCGACTACACTGTCCCTACTAGTATGATCCGCATCATAGTCCTGGTAGTCAAGTACTCATCCTAAGGGCTTTATCAACATATAACATTGAGACAATCAGAGTACATGTTAAGATAAAGAGCAACTAGATAGCGTACTATCATGTCGAGCAAGAAAGTCCTCCCTATATATGTCCAAGCATCCACTACAATATACATCGTATGTAGAGTAATGGCCTCTAGGGAATACATATAACTAACAGAATGATGAGGTGGTTTGTATTCTCTAATCAAAACCCTTTCTTTTTAACTAACTCACTCAAATGAAACCTTAAGAGAGAGAGGAAGAAGAAGATAATGGCAAAGCTTGAGCTCAGAAGCTTTTGTGATGAATAATAAAACTCAATTGAGATGAGAATGAAATAATCATATTAAATCCTTCTCTCCTCAAACCATGGTTAGTTAATATCTAGATATTTTACATTGAGTTAAATAGACAAAAGAGAATCAACTCATGGTTAAATGTTAGGTCAAGAATGGTCAAAAAGTCAAAGCAAGATATGCATTAACCATGAGTGAATTATCTTTAAATTTACTCCAAAATAAATATATACATACATATATATATATATATATAAACAACCATTTGAGTCTTGCATTGCCACCATATAGTGTATCATCAACCATGATAACTATCTGTTGGATATGTATGCCCTAGAGGCCATTATTGTATAGTACTAGTTTGTATATTATATTTTGGAAGCTTGGGATATATACATGGATTGACGACAGTCTTGCTCGATATTGTAGTATGCTACTTGGTTTGTATCTATCTTAATATGTGTATATGTTTCTTTTAACATATTGCTAATACATATTGATGGAGCCCTTAGGATCTTTGCTTTTCTACCGGCGTTGTGATGGAGATCACACTAGTGGGGGCTGGGTAGTCTATAAGCATATCCTTATACAGATCCTTATTCATAGGATTATCGGGATAGGGTATCGATACTCCATAGTAGACTGGTACATACGCTTCTCATCCCAGCTGTAACGTTTTAGAAATCGTTATGCGAATTTTTCCGTTTTAGGGTTAAATTGTCTGTATTTTCCGTTTTAACCCGACTGTGTTCAAACGACCATATAGACTTGCCAACACCTAGTTTAGCTAAAATAAAGCTAGTGCGCAAGCTTTGGGGGTATATGGGACGTTTTGGTTCAATTAGAATTTTTCTCAATTTTAATGTTATTTTAATGCGGTATTCACATTTTGGGAAATTTCTTTAAAGCGGTCTTTTCCATAAATCAAGTTTGAGTTAAACCAAAACCTTCTTACTTTATCTAAATATTTGTTTCGAATTAGAATTTAGATTAAAGAAAAGAAAAGAATCAAAGAAATGAGGTGCATGCGTGTGTGCATGTGTTGTGTGAATGCATTAAATTGCATTTATTGTTAGAAATTCCTAGAAAACCCTACACAATTCCTCACCCACCTCACATGGCCGAGATCCCTTCCTCCCCTACTGCTCTTGATCATTTCCCTGCCATTTTTCATCAATCCAAACTCAAAATTCTCCAAAATTCCAAAATATATCACAAAATATACTTCAAGTCCTTGTTCTTGCTCTGCCATCACATCGTTAGTAATTGCCATGACACGCACAAACCACCTACATACGTGATATGGTAGTGGATAGGGATAGTGGAGGTAGTAATTCTTATTCATTTGATCACTTGGAAACTAGGAAAGCTTGGATCTTGTGAGCTAAAGTTGATAGGCATTGTCCCTACACTGTTAAATAAGAGTTTTTATGCTCTATAGCTCGTTGATTATGGTTTAGAACACTTTCAATAGCGATTAGTGCAATATCGGGTTTTTAGTGTCTTTTAGAGCCTCTGTGAACTGCTGTGACCTGGGATTTTTACAGAAAAATCAAACAAATTTGTAGTGATGTACTAGTGACCCTGGAGCACCACCTGAGACACGAGACTAACCCTATCGGCCTCGGCCGGCAACCCTAGGCAAAATTCCGGCGACGCCAGCGACAGAGGGTGGTGCTGGGGTTTGGCTTTTGTGGGTAGTTGTCTGCTGTTGGTTAGAGGTGTTTGATACTGTTTACTTTTTTAGTGAATTCATTAAGAAAAATCTGGAATCGTTTACCTATAATCTAGTGTTTTGAATCCATGTGTTACGTATGTTAGTGTATATGCCCTAGAGGCCATTACTGTATCATACTAGTTTGTATATTACTTAATGGAAGCTTGGGATATTCACAGTTGTATATACAATCTTGCTCGAAATGGTAGTATGCTACTTGGTTTGTCTCTGCTTTAATATGTGCATGTGTTTCTTTTAGCATATTGCTGGTATACATATTAGTAGAGCCCTTAGGATCTTTGCTTGATTACCAGCGTTGTGATGGCGCTCGCACTCGTGGGAGCTGGGTAATCTATAAGCACATCCTTATACAGGTCCCTGGTCGTTGGACTATCGAGACAGGGCATCGATACTCCGGAGTAGACTAGCGTATGCGCTTCTCATCCCAGTGTGGGAGACGGTCTGTCCCACAGCCGTTAGTACATCGTACTTGGGATAGTATGCGGGTGCTCGTTAGGTTACGAGTACACTGGACAGGACTCGTCGGGAACTGTTGGTTGGTAATATACCTATCGTCAGTTATCAGTTCCCAGGTGACATGAGTACAGCTTAGTCCGTTGACTTGACACTGTCACTTCGCCTCGAGTGTGTTCCCACTGCACTTTGATTACTACCCTACCACGGCTTGAAGGAGTCGTGCAAACAGGTAGTTTTTGGGTGCAATCCCGAAGCACTTGGAGGCAGTGACGGTTAGACAGGATTCGTCTCTCCCGGTATTGGGGGTTGATATCGCGCTGTGTCCAGGAGAGCCATTACACGAGTAGTCCCTGGCCAGGGCAAGCGAGATATACTGGTAGGTTTCCAGTGTTATCTCAGGGCGTTCTGGGCTACACTCCGACACGACTTGTACCGCTATTAGGGGACTGACGTTCACCGCCCCCCTAGGCCCGCCATGCGATGTATCAGACGAACAGACCGGACTGTACGGAGACTGTCACATACAGGCTCAGTAGGAGTGCAGATGGGGTTCACCTCGTCAGTCTTCTTATCGACATCTACCTGGGGACCGTTACGTACAGCTAGTGCCGCTTGCGGTCTGTGGTTAAACCCACTGCCAGCGTAGTGTCGAGTCTTTAGAGTCCCACACAGAGAGCTATTCGCCTTTAGGCAAAATGAGTAGAGGTCGCATGGTTTTGCGACAGGGTTCGTTCACATTCGCGCACTTGTGCACGTTTGCTGTCCGGACAGTTTATACTAGCGGGCTTTGGTTTAAGCCGGATCCTAGTATATGATTTGAGATTGGTTTTTCTCATTGTGTTCGTGTTCCTCGGATCACGAATGCGGGTGCGTATGCACAGTTGCTTGAGATTGAGGGAGAGGACCTTGATTAGGGTTAATGGTTGTTGTTATTTTATTAACCCTAATATTTATGTGTGTGTTATTGTTAATTAGTAATTAGTTTAATAATTATCCATGGTTGTGGTTGTTGACCTTTTGACTTCTTTGACTTGTTGACCAAGGTTGACACTTTGACCATCATAATTTCTTTTGGAAGATGCTTTTTGATCTTTGCAATTTGAAATGATAATGGTCATGTCATGATTTACCATGATAATTATCTAGCTAATTATTCAATTAAATTAATTCACACATATTAGTGAGAAGAGCTCTATTATTTTCTCATTCTCTCATATCATTTCTCTCTCTTGTTCATCCTCTCCCTCAAGCTCTCTCCCTCTCATGTGTTGAGAAACAAAAAGCTTGAGAAAAACCTTCACTTGATCCTCTCTACTCTCTTCTAGGGTTCAAGTCTTAGCATTTCTTGCACTCCAGTTACTCCTAGCTTGGAGTTGAAGCTAAAGGTGGTGGCTTTCAAGTGGATCTTTCTTTGACGTGAGAAGACAAGCAAGATGAACTCTTTCTACCATTCCTAGGAGCAAGGAGAGAAGGACTAAAGACCAAAGGTATAACCTTTCTACAACTTAGTTAGTTGTTAGTTTACTTTAGCTAGTTTTCGTTTAGCAAAGATCCTCACAAGCAAGGTCCATGTTGCCTAAGTCATTAAAAATCAAATTTTTATTATGTTTTCCGCCTCCCCGTAAGCACCGGGGTGGGCAACACGGACTTACAGTGGTATCAGAGCCTAACTAAACCTAAACTAGCTAAGTAGTTAAGTGTAACGAAGTTTCGAAACCGGAAAATCGAAAAACCAAACTCGCAAAACCCTAGTTTCTGTTAATTTTTTTTCTGGTCGAAATGAAAAACTTTATACTTCAAAAATTATCTCAGGGTTTTGTGTGAAATACCACCAAAGACGAACCAGAGAGGAGTCTAGAGGACCGCGCTTCCGCGGCATAAGGAAGCTCTTGCCGCGGAAGCGCGGTCGTCTTGTCACCTCTCTGCATCGTTTTTGGTGCAGTATGTTTCTGTGTTGGTTTTGGGATTTTTAGGATATATTATATGTGCCCAGATTTTCCAGAACTAAAATTTACTTTTGGGGGCCTATAAATCCGTATTTTTCGGAACTTCACTACACTTTAACTACATCGGTTATATCTGTAAGGCTTGCATGTATTGAACGTCGGCTAATCGCTATAAGACGATTAGTCGGGGTTATACATGATCTGTGATTGTTATTGGTTTGTGGATATGAATGGATTGGATTGTCGCGGGTGAATGGCCGGGGTGGATGTGAGATGAGCGTTGTTTTTCTTTCATTCATTTGTAACATGTAAATTGATGTAATAATATTCTTTGTATGGCCGCACAACTGGGTCGGGGTTGTAGCCGTCATTGTATAATTCTTTTTACTGTTTTTGCTCCTAGGATAGACCCATGGAGGGGGTGCACAAACTACCGGGTATCTCGAAGCGCCGAGTGGCCTACTCACGGTGGTGAGGGAGGTTGCTTCGCTTCGGGTGCTTGGCGGGTAGTTTGCCGCACCCGTAGGGTTCTTGGGTGGGGTATTGGCTATTCACCGCGACCGTGTAATCCGCTTTGCGTTGCAGGCTCGAACGCATTGCGGATTCCTAGTATATCCAATGTATTCATCTGTGATCTGTAATGTCTATCATTGCTATATATTTATATATAATAACTATTTAGGCGTTGCTTATGTTTTACAGCCGCGCTAGCCCAGCCCCCGCTCTGTCGTTAGTTAAGTAACCTAACGGGTGATGACGGGGCCCCGTGGCGAATGCGAATGGCATAAGCGTACGTCATATTTTGGTTGTTTTCTGCAATGGTAGGATTAAATGATGGGACGCATTAAAAGAACTAATGCAAGAAATAAACCAAGTAAAAGTCGATTGGAACACTTTGAAAACCACTCGGTTCTTTTCAAAACTAAACTTTTAAACGCGGAGCTTGAACCACTCCTTTTAAAAGCTATCTCGTTCCATCGATTATATCAAGTTCACTACGTTCACGGTTTCGCCAAAACCATTCGTAGCCCTCTGTCATTCCACATGAATGGTCAAAAGTATTCAAGCTATGTATTTTGGCCAAAGTCAAGGCATAGTGATTGGTAGCGTTTGGGTATTCATGTGCAGCATAGATAGATGCGTTGATTTGGGACAGTCGTGCTGCCATTTTGGCAAAGTCAAGGGTAGGTACGGGTGGGTCCAAATTAACCAGGAGAATGACGGGTAGAACTTGACATGTGACTTATGATATTTTGGCCAAAGTCAAGGTCATAAGAGCATGGGGCAAAAATCCACATCGGGAGTTTCATAAGTACTGAAACTTGCTAGTGTTGCATACCATTTGGAGTGTGATAATTCTGGTAGGATTCCTTCGGCTTTATCACGCGATGATATTTGGATCCCGATCCTACTGTGAGTATATGCTACTCCTCGGGAAAACTCTCACTTAACGATCAATGCTATAAACCTAGTAGGTGCCTAGAAAGGTGTTAGCGGGGCTACGCCCACAGGGAAAAGAGGTTACTTAATTAAGGAACTTCGCGAAAGCGTTGGAAAACCTCCCTCGAAGTACCGACACTGGCCTGGCTGAACGGTTAAGCAAGTATTGTACGGTGAGAATGATCCCGGCTAATCCTTTTCTTTACGGTTTGAGAAGGGATTCGAGAGACAGTGGGAGCCATCCAGTTTAGACAAACTAAAAACCACTCTAAACTTGCAAGAGCATCATGCTAAAGTGTTTCTTTTCTCTCTCCTAATTGCAGCGACCATTCAAGATGACCGGACTTAAGTTACTATTAGATAAAAACATATTGACAGGGCCAAACTACAAAGATTGGCTCAGGAATGTCAAGATGGCTATCACTTATGACAAGCTGGGGTATATACTTACCACCAAAGCTCCCCCTGTCCCAGGTCCCACCTCCAGCGTCGCGGATGTTGAAATCCGTAAGACATGGGAGATAGATTGCGCGAGGGCCAGATGCCTCGTACTAGCCTCGATGGACAACGAACATCAGAGGAGGCACGAGAATATGGACCTAGAGTCCATATTTCTCCATACAAAAGAACTGTATGGAGAGCAGTCTCGTATCGCTAGATACGAAGTGTCGAAGAAGCTCTTTTCGGCAAGGTTGGCCGTCGGATCATCGGTAGCGGACCACGTGCTTAAGATGATCGGCTACATAGAGGAGCTCGCGGACCTTGGGACCACGTTGGAGAATGAACTCTATACCGATTTGATTCTCCAGTCCCTTCCTTCCACTTACGCCCAGTTCATTCTTAACTTCAACATGCAAGGAAAGGAGGTTGAACTTGCCGAACTTCTGAACATGTTGAGGACTGCTGAGGGCACCCTACAGAAGGGTAGGAAGACATCCACTTTGTTTGTAGGAGGATCTTCCTCTTCTAGGTCCAGGGCGAAAGCCAAGGGCAAGAAGAAGAAAGCCCCCGCCAAACCAAGAGGCGGTGTCGGTAAAGTGGATACGAAGGGAAAGGGTAAAGCAACAAAGGTAGCGGGGAAGCTGGTGGGGAAGGAAGAATGCTTCTATTGTCACAAAAGTGGTCACTGGAAACAAGATTGTAAGGCTTGGAAAGCCAGAACACAGGATTTGAAGCGAGTTGCAGCTTCAGCTTCAGGTGTGTATGTTATTGAAAACTGTCTATCAATAAACTCTACTTCCTGGGTATTGGATACCTGATCGGGATCTCATATCTGTAATTCTTTGCAGGCGTTGAGAAAGCGTAGAGTTTTGAAGGCAGGTGACATGACCCTCAGAGTTGCGAACGGTGCTAGCATGGATGCTGAGGCCGTGGGGGACTATCACCTGGGATTATCAGATGGACACTTTTTGGTTTTGCGTAGTTGTTATTATGTACCAAATACAACCTGTAATATCATTTCTGTATCTTTATTATCTAAAGAAGGTTATGAATTTGCATTTGTAAGTAATGTAGTGAACATTCACCTTAATCAAGTATTGATTGGGTCAGGTACATTGAACAACGGTATATACGTTTTAAACCAACCACAGATTTTCAATATCCAGAATACACACAAAAGAAAGTCTCCAGAAATTAATAAAACTTTCTTATGGCATTGTAGACTGGGTCACATCAACGAGAGAAGATTGACTAAGTTACATACTGAAGGATATTTAGATTCGTTCGAATATCAATCGTATGCAACTTGTCAATCCTGTCTCAAAGGAAAGATGACAAAGGCTCCGTATTCTGGACACGGAGAAAGAGCGAGCGAGCTCTTGGGACTCGTACACAGCGACGTGTGCGGTCCAATGTCTACACATGCGCGAAGCGGTTATTCTTACTTCATTACCTTTACGGATGATTTTTCAAGGTACGGTTATGTCTTCTTAATGAAACATAAATCCGAGGCTTTTGAAAAATTCCAGGAATATAAGAATGAAGTAGAAAAACAAACAGGCAAAAGTATCAAGATCCTAAGATCGGATCGAGGAGGAGAATACTTAAGTGCCGAATTCCTGAACTATTTAAAAGAGAATGGAATTCTCTCTCAGCTTACTCCTCCATACACTCCGCAACATAACGGTGTATCGGAGAGACGGAACCGAACCCTATTGGATATGGTACGGTCCATGATGAGTAACGCTGAGTTACCGCGATCATTCTGGGGGTATGCGCTAGAAACAGCTGCATATCTTTTGAACCGTGTTCCCACTAAGACTGTGCCTACCACACCATATGAGTTATGGAGTGGGAAGAAACCCTATCTTAATCACATTAAGACATGGGGATGTCCAGCTTTTGTAAAAAAGCAGCATGCGGACAAGCTCGAGGCACGCTCAGTACAGTGCAAGTTTGTGGGATATCCAAAGAACTCCAAGGGATATTACTTCTATTGCGAAGAGGAACAAAAAGTCCTTGTTTCTCGCCATGCCCACTTTCTAGAACATCAGTTCATAGAAAAGGAAATAAGTGGGAGCGCAATAGAACTAGAAGAAATTCCAGAACCACAAACTATTACTGAAAGTTTAGTGGAACCAGAAGGTTCAAAAGAACAGGACATTCCTACGCCGCTCCGCAGGAGTAGTAGGCAGTCTCATCCGCCCGAGAGGTACTACGGTTTTCTCATTGACGGGGATAGAGAGGACTGCATCATAGATTGTGATGAGCCTACTAGCTTCCAGCAAGCCATTCAGAGCGTCGACTCGGTAAAATGGCTGGATGCAAAGCGGACCGAGATGGAGTCCATGTACACCAACAAAGTATGGACGTTGGACATTGCTCCAGACGGGGTAAAACCCGTAGGATGCAAGTGGATCTTCAAAAGGAAGATTGGTGTAGATGGACAGGTTGAGACCTATAAAGCTAGACTGGTAGCAAAGGGTTTTCGTCAGCGACCTGGTTTGGACTATGACGAAACCTTTTCTCCAGTAGCTATGCTGAAATCCATTCGGATCCTTCTTGCCATCGCTGCTTTCCACGATTATGAGATTTGGCAGATGGACGTAAAGACAGCTTTTCTAAATGGTCATTTAGAGGAGTGTGTCTATATGGACCAGCCAGAGGGTTTCATTCAGGGTGGGAGCAGCGGAAAGGTGTGCAAGTTGCTCAAGTCCATTTTTGGACTCAAGCAGGCATCGCGGAGTTGGAACATCTGTTTTGATGAGACGGTCAAAGAATTTGGCTTTATCAAAAATCCAGATGAACCATGCATCTATTGTAGATTTGTAGCGAGAACTGTAGTATTCCTCGTTTTATACGTGGATGACATTCTCTTAATAGGAAATGACATTCCTATGCTACAATCTGTCAAGGGGTTCTTGTCACACAGGTTCTCCATGAAAGACCTGGGTGATGCCTCCTACATTCTGGGTATCCGGATCTACCGTGACAGATCCAAGAGGATATTAGGACTCTCGCAGTCCAGGTACATCGACACCATACTGAAGAGATTCAGTATGGAAGATTCCAAGCGCGGTAATCTACCGGCTTGTCACGGGATCACCCTCTCCAAAGAGATGTCTCCCAAGACTGATTTGGAGAGGGATCGCATGTCTATTATACCCTACGCTTCTGCGGTAGGCTCTATAATGTATGCCATGTTGTGTACCAGACCGGATGTGGCTTATGCACTGAGTGTGGTAAGCAGGTATCAGTCAAACCCTGGGGAGAAACATTGGATAGCAGTAAAGAACATTCTCAAGTACCTGAGAAGGACTAAGGAGATGTTCTTGGTGTATGGCGGAAAAGACCTGCAGGTTGAGGCCTTTGCTGACTCCAGCTTCCAGAGTGACAAGGATGATTCCAAGTCCATGTCGGGTTTTGTCTTTACCCTCAATGGAGGGGCGGTGTGTTGGAAGAGCTCCAAACAGGAAACCGTTGCTGACTCGACTATGGAAGCGGAATACATCGCTGCATCTGATGCCGCAAAAGAAGCTGTCTGGATGAGGAAGTTCTTGAAAGAACTTCAGGTGGTTCCATCCATTGTTGACCCAATACCTCTGTATTGCGACAACAACGGGGCTATAGCTTTAGCGAAGGAACCCAGGTCCCATCAGAAATCCAGACACATCTTAAGGCGGTATCACCTGATCAGGGAGATCGTGGATCGCCAGGAGATCGAGGTCCGGAGAGTTGCATCAGAGGATAACACTGCAGATCCACTCACAAAGGCCCTACCCCAGACTCAGTTCGAGCGGCTGATCGAGATGATAGGTCTTCGATACGCCAGTACATGGCCTTAGTGCAAGTGGGAGATTGTTAGTGTATATGCCCTAGAGGCCATTACTGTATCATACTAGTTTGTATATTACTTAATGGAAGCTTGGGATATTCACAATTGTATATACAATCTTGCTCGAAATGGTAGTATGCTACTTGGTTTGTCTCTGCTTTAATATGTGCATGTGTTTCTTTTAGCATATTGCTGGTATACATATTAGTAGAGCCCTTAGGATCTTTGCTTGATTACCAGCGTTGTGATGGCGCTCGCACTCGTGGGAGCTGGGTAATCTATAAGCACATCCTTATACAGGTCCCTGGTCGTTGGACTATCGAGACAGGGCATCGATACTCCGGAGTAGACTAGCGTATGCGCTTCTCATCCCAGTGTGGGAGACGGTCTGTCCCACAGCCGTTAGTACGTCGTACTTGGGATAGTATGCGGGTGCTCGTTAGGTTACGAGTACACTGGACAGGACTCGTCGGGAACTGTTGGTTGGTAATATACCTATCGTCAGTTATCAGTTCCCAGGTGACATGAGTACAGCTTAGTCCGTTGACTTGACACTGTCACTTCGCCTCGAGTGTGTTCCTACTGCACTTTGATTACTACCCTACCACGGCTTGAAGGAGTCGTGCAAACAGGTAGTTTTTGGGTGCAGTCCCGAAGCACTTGGAGGCAGTGACGGTTAGACAGGATTCGTCTCTCCCGGTATTGGGGGTTGACATCGCGCTGTGTCCAGGAGAGCCATTACACGAGTAGTCCCTGGCCAGGGCAAGCGAGATATACTGGTAGGTTTCCAGTGTTATCTCAGGGTGTTCTGGGCTACACTCCGACACGACTTGTACCGCTATTAGGGGACTGACGTTCACCGCCCCCCTAGGCCCGCCATGCAGACGAACAGACCGGACTGTACGGAGACTGTCACATATAGGCTCAGTAGGAGTGCAGATGGGGTTCATCTCGTCAGTCTTCTTATCGACATCTACCTGGGGACCGTTACGTACAGCTAGTGCCGCTTGCGTTCTGTGGTTAAACCCACTGCCAGCGTAGTGTCGAGTCTTTAGAGTCCCACACAGAGAGCTATTCGCCTTTAGGCAAAATGAGTAGAGGTCGCATGGTTTTGCGACAGGGTTCGTTCACATTCGCGCACTTGTGCACGTTTGCTGTCCGGACAGTTTATACTAGCGGGCTTTGGTTTAAGCCGGATCCTAGTATATGATTTGAGATTGGTTTTTCTCATTGTGTTCGTGTTCCTCGGATCACGAATGCGGGTGCGTATGCACAGTTGCTTGAGATTGAGGGAGAGGACCTTGATTAGGGTTAATGGTTGTTGTTATTTTATGTACCCTAATATTTATGTGTGTGTTATTGTTAATTAGTAATTAGTTTAATAATTATCCATGGTTGTGGTTGTTGACCTTTTGACTTCTTTGACTTGTTGACCAAGGTTGACACTTTGACCATCATAATTTCTTTTGGAAGATGCTTTTTGATCTTTGCAATTTGAAATGATACTGGTCATGTCATGATTTACCATGATAATTATCTAGCTAATTATTCAATTAAATTAATTCACACATATTAGTGAGAAGAGCTCTATTATTTTCTCATTCTCTCATATCATTTCTCTCTCTTGTTCATCCTCTCCCTCAAGCTCTCTCCCTCTCATGTGTTGAGAAACAAAAAGCTTGAGAAAAACCTTCACTTGATCCTCTCTACTCTCTTCTAGGGTTCAAGTCTTAGCATTTCTTGCACTCCAGTTACTCCTAGCTTGGAGTTGAAGCTAAAGGTGGTGGCTTTCAAGTGGATCTTTCTTTGACGGGAGAAGACAAGCAAGGTGAACTCTTTCTACCATTCCTAGGAGCAAGGAGAGAAGGACTAAAGACCAAAGGTATAACCTTTCTACAACTTAGTTAGTTGTTAGTTTACTTTAGCTAGTTTTCGTTTAGCAAAGATCCTCACAAGCAAGGTCCATGTTGCCTAAGTCATTAAAAATCAAATTTTTATTATGTTTTCCGCCTCCCCGTAAGCACCGGGGTGGGCAACACGGACTTACAACGTAATCCGACGCGAATCGTGATCTGATGCTGCTGCTGTACTCAGTTTGGTTTAGTAGTGTCACAGCGCACGTTAGCCACTAGACGGAGACTTGTGAATTAGTTTAGTGTTGGTGCGTCGTTAAAGTGTAGTTTACGTTATATTAGTCGATTCTGAGATTTTTGCGCTATTTTTGTGTTTGTGAATTTATAGCGTCGCAAGCGGGGACTTCGGACGCTGCGAACAAGGGGAAGCAGGTGGTCGGATTTACATAGCTGGAGACCATTGGTGAGTAGATTTAACATCTACGGAGAAATCGCCCGTATGGCGTTATGCGTCGGGGCTGATATGATAGGATAGCTGCATGTTATTGCATATTGGTTAATTTCATATAAATGTCATTGCATAGTAGTATATGTTGTACCTTTAGATATAACATATTACTGACGGTTCATGTTGCACGAGCACTAAATTGTATGCTACACCCACATCGTTAGTAATTGCCATGACACGCACAAACCACCTACATACGTGATATGGTAGTGGATAGGGATAGTGGAGGTAGTAATTCTTATTCATTTGTGCTCGTGTTATTGTGTTTGACATGGATAGTTAAGATAGTAACTCTTAATCCATTTCACGTATACCTCACTGTAGCTACTTGTACATCTTGCATACATATTGACATGTACACCCGCATATTTTCGCTATAGTTGTATGTACCCCAAGTGGTATTGTTTTGATATGTGATATTGAGATGTTGATTATTGCGCTTATGAAATGCATCATACATACTTGCTTACATGTAGATACTTAAACCTTACTACACTTACATGTACACTTCATATGATGCTGCACTTGTTTTTCGGAGGATTTTGGGAACCGCAAGATATATTTTAAAGCTGGATTCATTTTAAAGAGCGGTTTTCCCTTTATATGCTCATATTGATGTTTTATGTTGCATATATCAGTTTTATATGGATTTTACGCATTGAGATATGGATTTCATATGATTTATGGATTTGAGAACCGTGGGGGTATCTTCAAGAAACTATGTATTTTTTGAAAACCCGGTTTCTCTTGATACGATATTTGATGCGTCCACCATGAGATTTCTCGGTTCTGAGATTGTGATATATACCCGATGCGAGGAGTGAGTGGGCCATGTGCGGGTACATGGTGGGGCCCGGTATGGTTCCCCTCGGCAAGATGTTTATGGTATAGACGATGAGCCTGGAAGGTGGGAAAGTACCTATCGGTGACTGTATTTGGACTCGACGGTTATCGTGGGGATACCGACCGGAGTGATGTACAACATATCGTCATGGCCAGTCGTGGTGACAGCGCCTGAGTTATGAGGATTTACCTGTCGATGCTAGACACGGGTTTCATGATGTTTCGAGTGTCGGTGTTAGACACTCAGGTTTTCATGATTTTCACGTATCATCGGTGGACATACGGGGTTGATATCCTCATACATATATACATATATATATACACACACACACACACAGGAATATGTTTTCATGATGTTTCGGGTGTCGATGTTTGACACTCAGGTTCCATGAGAGTTACAAGATGTGAGGGCCGATCTGAGGATGCGATGTCTGAGGATTTAGGATTTGATGAGTCAGTGAGGGACACTGGTGTTTTCCATGCTAATGATTTTGCATGAGATTTTATTGTATCATCCCACACACTCAGGATTATTGTTGTTATGCATTGTTTCATGTACTTGTAGTACCCTGATAATGTACCTTTACATGATTGTTGCATATTCACTTATCATACTTATGCTATCGGATTACATGTGATAGATAGATCGCTGTTCATGCATACTTGCGATTATAGTATGATGTTATTTACTATTCACGAGTTAGCAACTCACCCCCGTTGTGCCACAGGGTTTTGAAGGACTTACCCTCAAAGTAGTCGCGGCAGGGCGTCTAATCATCTCTACTTTTGCGGATACCGCTACGTTAGGCAGTGGGGCCTTTGCTTTTAGGTGGGTTTGCTGTTATCTTCTTGTACATTGTATATCTTTTATTGGATCTAGTATTATCCATCTACTACTATTTGTATATGACTTAGAGACGACTTGTGAGGATTCTGTGTTGTATATTTTGGTGACTTTGGGTGCCATGCTCGTGGGAGCCGGTTATGTTGGAAAGTTTTACCTCTTTATGCAGTTTTCCTTTATATTCTTCGCTTCGGCGTCGTATACATGTTGTGGTGATTGTCTCGGTCATTGGGCATGATTTTGCTCCCGTTTGGGATGCTTTATATATATTATTTGTGTTGTACCGTTTTCGGGGCTAGTTTTTACAAAGGAGGTGCTGCCGAAATTTTCAAGAAAGAAAACTAGAGTTAGAGATTTTACTTATGATTTTCCAAATGTTAAGACTATGTTTTTCTCCGTTGATCCAGATTTGGGTGGTTTAGATTTCTGGGTTTTGGCTTACTTGAGTTGCGTACGCCTGTAGACGTTACGTAATTTAAGTGCCGATTACGGGCCAAATTTTTGGTCGTGACAAAGTTGGTATCAGAGCGCTAGGTTTTACCTTTCAGAGTGTAGGATGACCTTGGTATGATGGAGTAGGTAGCTTAAGTAGAGTGACGTAGCGTGTGTATGTTCCGCGGCATACTTACGAAACGGTACTCCGCCTAAGTGACCTTAGGACTTATTGATAGATATTCCTCCGTGATGATATACATCTTTGTGATTCGATTCCTGTTTCCTTATCGAATCTTGTTTGAATTTCCAGCCTATATGCCACCTGTTAGTTATGTATATGCCCTAGAGGCCATTGTTGTACATATGATGTATATTATAATGGATGCTTGGATATATATAGAGATGACTTTCTTGCTCGTCATGATAGTATGCTATTTGGTTTCACTTTATCTTAACATGTTGACTTGTATTGGTTTACTAATTTACTCTCACATGTTGATAAAGCCCTTAGGATCTGTACTCGACTACTGGAACTATGATGAGATCATACTAGTGGGGCCATCGTAGTCGATGAGTACATCCTATAACTGTTCCTAGTCGAGGGTATATCGAGACAGGGCATTGATACACCAGAGTAGACTAGCGTATACGCATCTTGACCCATATGATGGGCGATGGATGATCCCATATCCATCGGTGTTAGACATCAGAGATGGTGTACGGGTGCTCAGTGGAGACTGGGTACACTGGACGGACTCGCCGAGAACTCCCAGATGGTGATATACCACACGTCAGATGGCAGTTCTCCGGTGACACTGGTACAGGGTAGTCTGTAGACCCGAGATCGTCATAGAGTCTTGTGTGATTCCCACTGTGCTTTGATTTCCACCTTACCACGTCCAAGAGGGCGTGTAAAACGGTGGCTTTTGGGTACAGTCCCGAATCACATGGAGGCAATGAGCGATAGGAGGGGATTCGTCTCTCCCGGTATAGGGAGTTGATGTTGTGCTGTGTTCGATTGGCTATAACTGGAAGTCCCTGGCCAGGGCTGATATGGAGATTTACTGGTAAGTGTTACTAGTAGTTTCTCGACCCGTTATGAGCCACACATCGACACGACTTATCGGTTACTGGGGTCTGACGTATACCACCCCTAGACTTGATATGCGACATATCAGACGAACAGACCGGACTGTACGGGAGTGTTACTGATTGGATTCACAGGAGAACGCACAGGCTAGCTTGTTGATCTTCTGATCGCTCAATACCTGGGTGGCTGTTATGTTTAGCTGACCGCTTGCAGCTTGTGGGTGTTTGATATGATCATCACCTGCTACCGGCGTATTGACGATTCTTTAGAGTCCTACACAGAGGTTTCTTGGCTCAGGCGAAACGGAGTAGAGGCACATATGTGATATGTGCAGGACCGAGAATAATGCGATATGGGATACCGTATTATATTCTCGCGATATTTAGATATGAACCGGGTCATCGGATCAAGTGTTGATTCGATGAATCGGTACATGATATATTAGTCGGTAATATTCGATATAGCCGGATCGTCGGATCAAGTGTTGATTCGATGATTTAATGTATAATAATATATATGATATATTGTATTACATTATCTAATATTAGCTCGCTTTATTATTTCATTTTCTCAGTGGATGATACATTGATATATATGCGATATATGTTAATTGTATTATTTTCTTTTGTTGCAAATATATAATATATATGTGATATATATTATTGTGACATGATATGATTAATTGTTAAACATGTTTAAGGATGATTAATTGAGGTTAGGGTTTGATTAGGGTTAGTTGCTTCATGCACCTTCTAGAAGCAACTTCTTTTGTCATGGTTAAGATATTTTGTGATGACACATTCTTAACCCAACCAAACCCTAACTCTAGTTTATTCTCTACACAATCTTATCCACTCATCCTTGACCATGGTTAATATATCAATCATATAGCTTTGTTTTCTATTCATCACAAAAGAATTAATCATTATCTATTTCCATTATCATCTTCTTCTCTCTTGAAGAAAGCTCACTAGATTTTCTTAAGTGATGAATAAATATGAGAAAATGATATAAAAAGAAAGCAAAATTACTACTCTCTCATCCTCATCTCATCTAGCCCATGGGATTAGTGTGTTCATCTCTTTTGAGTGAGAAAGCTCGAGTCTTTGCAACTTCGAGGTAGATCATCGGAGATTTGGAACACTTCGAGCTAGCATGGATCGTTCGAGTCGTGGAGCCTCTCATGAGTCCGGGAGATCGTGGATCGCGGCAAAGGGACTTCTACTCGGAGCTTGTGAAGTGAAGGAGCGGACTACAAAGGTTGTAATCCTTCACACTTAGATAAAAGTTATCATCTTGCATGTTAAACCCTAATAATCTAGCAAAGATCCCGGCTTTGGGTTGTTCGGCACGTCTAAATTTTTATCCGGGCATGTTTGATGCCTTATGAACCTTCACAAGAGTGCCTAGGAACCCTACAGTGGTATCAGAGCCTAGCTAGAGCATTAGGCGATGTGTTTACGAAGTTAAAACTCCGATCGAACCCGTAACGACAAAATTGGACCCTTCTCTGGAAATTTTTTAAATTTTGGGATTTTTCTGAATTAAAAATATGTAAAAAAATCAGCAGGGAATTCTAAGAATTACCATAAAACCCGAGCCCCCAATTCGATCAAACGGCGGCGGAACCGCGGCGTAAGCATGCTTATGAGGCGGTTCCACGGCGGATTGATAGGATTGTGACACGTGGCTTTTATGGTAATGTCCGTAGGTGCTTGTTGATGCTTCTGGGTATTTTTAATCTGTTTCAGGTGTTGAAAATTCTGGGGTTTGTTTTGTAATAGTAGACTCGATCGGAAATTTTAAATTCGTATTTCTTTCCGGATATTTAGAAATTGTTAAACTATTTGAACGGATATCATTAACTCACTGTTTCCCGGTACGGCAAACTTTCAAGTGTTGAAATTTCTTCGGGTTTAAATCTTTCGGAAAAATTGTACAAGTTAAGCGGTGGACCCTCTTGAAGACAACAAACCTTAACTCGATTATGTGACCGTCTTGAACTGCCTTTTGAACCTTCGGGTTTAGGGCAGTACGGCGTGCCACATGTGAGGCGTTGGCTTAACCCTTCTACGGCAGGATCACCGGTACTGTGACATATTCTGGGATTATTTGAACTCCGCTCAAGTGATGAGCAGTTTAGGAAATTTTGGGTGTTTGATTATCTGTTCGAAAAGTTTAATACTGTCTATTTATCTGGAATGTGATACAATATGTGGAATTCATAGAGTTAGGCATGAAATGCAAAGTATGTGATATTTCGGATTTACGATGTCTAAAGTGATTGTGGATTCCAAATGTTGTAGTTTTACACTTTCTTTTCTGTGACCGTAAGTGTAATATGTGATATCGCCGGTTTCGTTGCTATATGTCAACGACAATTGGGATGCGCATATTTACTTACGTTGATGATATGTGATATTATGTGTTGCTGTGATATGTTATATTGGATCGTCGCGTTCAGAATAGCCGGGGGTTTTATGTAAGAAGAGGGTTTTTATTTTCATTCATGTAAAATTCATTTGTAATGTAATATTCTTTTATTTGGGGCACTTCCAGGTTGCGGTTGCTGTCACCAGTGTATATTATTTACTTTTCCGTATTAGGTAGACCCAAGGAGGGGAGCACAAGTAACCGGGTTCTAGGGTCCAGTGGGAGGCCATCTCGAGGAGTCGAGACCGGGTCTCCTAACCCTAGAATTGGCAGTGTTACTTGCCGCTCTCGTAGGGGTCTTGGGATGTGGGTTTGGCTATTCGTCGCGACCGTGGAATCCGTGTTTTATACAGGCTCGTATTGAAAACACGGACGTCCTAGTATATCCAATATTTCATATATGTTCTTCTTCTGCAATGTTCTGTGATGAGATCATATTACTGCCTGAGATGAATGCTTATACTATATATATATGTTGATATATAAATATTACTGCTTTCGTTTCTTCTGTGATGCTTAGGAAGCATAAGCTGATGGGATTTTTATTAATAAGATTAATAAAAGAAAAGAAACCTAAAGATGTTGTAGAATCAAAACTTTATAAAAAGGGTAGCTACAGTTTTGCTTTGCACAGCGATATATATGATATATTCTGCACCTTATTCGATGGGGAAAGGGCCGACGATCCCTTCACCGGGAGTGACCCCTTTAGAGAAACTGGCAGATGCTACAAAACACGGTTTGTCTTTTGATTGCTTTTAGAGTTTTTCTTTGCACAGCGGTATATATGATATATCCTGCACCTTATTCGATGAGGAAAGGGCCGACGATCCCTTCACCGGGAGTGACCCCTTTAGCGAAACTAAGAAAAAGCCTCAAAAACACTCCTTTTCAAAAACACTCGATTCTACGACGATATCAAGTTCATTACGCTCAGGGTTTTCTGAAAAACCTGCGTAGCCCTCCGTCATTTCAGATAAATCCTACTTAGTATTCGTGCTGTGTTTGTTGACCTTGTCAAGGCACAGTGTACGGTAGCTAATTAGTGTTTATCTGCTAAAACATGAGATGTGATTGGATTAGGGTATTCGTACGGCCTTGTTGACCTTGTCAAGGGTCATGCGGGTGGGTTTAATTCAATCAGGAAATGACGGGTTAAACTTGACTTACGATTTATGGTTTGTTGACCTTGTCAAGGTCATAGATGGCTAGGGGCAAAATATTATCGGGAATTTCAAACGTTGAAATTTGCAATGAGATTACATACCTCCTATGAGATAGTTGGATCCCGATACCCACTGCGAGTAAGTGTTACTCCTGGGAGAGTTTTACACAGGACAATTAGTCATTCAAGTAGGTGTCTAGAAAAGTGTTAACGGGGTTACGCCTCTGGGAAAACGAGGTTTACTTTAATTAGGTCCGTGCGAAAGCACGGGGAACCTCCCTCAAAGTACCGACACTGATCTGGCTGAAAGATTGACGAAATTATAGGGTGTAATTAATCCCGGCTAATCTTACCTTTTAGGGTTTTAAGGTAGATTTGATAAAAATAGTGGAAGACATCCTGATTAGATAAGATAAAAACCAATCTAATCTTGCAAGAGCATACGCTAAAGTGTTTTCTTCTCTCTCTCTCCAGGTAGCGACCATGTCAGGCCATAATCAAGATAATAATATGGATGTATTGACTGAACCCAATTATTGTACTGAGCTAGGGAATGTTGGACCCGTTCTTTCTTATAAGAGTTATAAGACTGAACAGGAAACAGAAGAATATCTAGATTCTCACGCCGCTCAAAAGAACATACATGTTGATGCATCTTCTTCGGGTGTGTTAGTTATTGAGAACAGTTTCTCAGTTCACCCTACGTCCTGGGTATTAGATACCGGATCAGGATCCCACATATGTAAACAGTTACATGGGCTGCGTAAAGGTAGAGAACTGGGAAAAGGTGATCATTCCGTTCAAGTAGGGAACGGTGCAAGTATTGTGGCCAAAGCAGTTGGCGAATATCACCTTGTATTACCAAGTCGTAATACACTGGTTCTAAATGAGTGCTATTATATACCGAACATGATGTGCAACATTATATCAGTCTCCTTATTAAGTAAAGAAGGATATAATTTTGTAGTACAGGATAATGTTATGAACATATTCCTAGATCAAAAGTTGATTGCATCAGGGTCGTTACATAATGGCATATTCATTCTAAATCAGAATACAGTTCTGAATATTCAAAACACACACAAGAGGAAAAGTTCAGATATGAACGAATCCTACTTGTGGCATTATAGACTTGGTCATATCAATGCGACACGACTGGCTAAGTTACATAAAGATGGTTATTTGAATCCGTTCGAATTATCATCTTATGATACTTGCCATTCATGTCTCAAAGGAAAAATGACCAAAGCTCCGTTTAGTGGACACGGAGAAAGAGTTACTGAACTCTTAGGACTAATACATAGTGATGTTTGTGGTCCCATGTCTACGCATGCCAGGAACGGTTCTTCCTACTTCATTACATTCACTGACGATCTTTCTAGATTCGGACATGTGTTCCTGATGAAACACAAGTCTGAAGCTTTTGAGAAATTCAGAGAATATAAGTAAGAAGTAGATAATCAAACGGGCAAAAGTATTAAGATTCTTCGATCTGATCGAGGAGGTGAATACTTAAGCAGTGAGTTCCTAGATTATCTAAAAGAGAATGGGATTCTCTCTCAGCTTACTCCTCCTTATACACCACAGCACAACGGTGTATCTGAGCGGAGGAATCACACCCTATTAGATATGGTACGCTCTATGATGAGTACAGCTGAGTTACCTATTTCCTTCTGGGGGTATGCGCTTGAGACAGCAGCATACCTATTGAATCAAGTTCCAACTAAATCTGTACCTACCACACCATATGAGATATGGAGTGGGAAGAGACCGTATCTTAAACGAGTTAAGATATGGGGTTGTCCGGCCTATGTAAAAAGGAAAAATCCGGACAAACTCGAGGCACGGTCAGTTCTTTGCAAGTTTGTAGGATATCCGAAGAATTCTTATGGATATTTTTTCTATCACGGTGAGGAGCAAAAAGTGTTTGTTGTTCAACATGCCACCTTTTTAGAAAAGGAATTTCTTGCAAAAGAGATTAGTGGCTTAGAGGTAGAACTGGAAGAAGTTCCAGCAACACAAACTGCAACTGAAGATTTAGTGGAACCAGAGGATTCAGTAGTACCCGACGAACCCCAGCCTCTTCGCCGATCTAGTAGGGTTTCTCGTCCACCTGAGAGATACTACGGTTTTCTCATTGATGGTGGAAGCGAGGACTGCATCATGGATGATGATGAACCGACTAGTTTCGAGCAGGCCATCACGAGTAGTGACTCTGTGAAATGGCTGGATGCAATGCGATCTGAGATGGAATCCATGTACACCAATAAAGTATGGATTTTGGAAAATGCTCCTGAAGGGGTAAACCCCATTGGGAGCAAGTGGATTTTTAAAAAGAAATTTGGTGTAGATGGAAAAGTTGAGACTTTCAAAGCTAGACTTGTAGCAATGGGTTTTCGTCAACGACCAGGTGTGGATTATGACGAAACCTTTTCTCCAGTGGCTATGCTTAAGTCCATCCGGATCTTACTTGCCATTGATGCATACCATGACTACGAAATCTGGCAAATGGATGTTAAGACCGCCTTTCTAAACGGTGATTTAGAAGAGAGCGTGTACATGAGTCAGCCAGAGGGCTTCGTAGATAGTGGGAGCAGCGGAAAGGTGTGCAAGCTGCTTAAATCCATTTATGGGTTAAAGCAAGCATCGCGGAGTTGGAACATCTGTTTTGATGTTGTAGTCAAAGAGTTTGACTTCATCAAAAACATAGATGAACCTTGTATCTATAAGAAGGTAACAGAGGGTAAGGTTGTCTTCCTCGTATTGTACGTGGATGACATACTCTTGATAGGAAATGATATTCCTATGCTGCAATCAGTCAAGCTCTTCTTATCACAGAGATTCTCGATGAAAGATCTAGATGATGCCTCCTGCATATTGGGAATCATGATCTATAGAGATAGATCTAAACGGATACTGGGATTGTCCCAATCCAGGTACATTGACACCATACTAAAGAGGTTTAGTATGGAAGAATCTAAGTGTGGGAACCAACCCACGATCTCTGGACTCACTCTCTCCAAAGAGATGTCTCCCAAGACTGATTTGGAGAGAGCTCACATGCAAGGGATACCCTATGCTTCGGCAGTAGGCTCTATCATGTATGCGATGCTATGTACCAGACCCGATGTAGCATACTCACTAAGTGTAGTGAGTCGGTATCAAGCAGATCCTGGAGAGAGTCACTGGACAGCTGTGAAGAACATTCTCAAGTACTTACGAAGGACTAAGGAGATGTTCTTGGTGTATGGTAACGGAGAACTCCAGGTAGAGTCCTTTACCGATTCCAGCTTCCAAAGTGATAAGGACGACTCTAAGTCGCATTCGGGTTTTGTCTTTACCCTCAATGGAGAGGCGGTATGTTGGAAGAGTTCCAAACAGGATACCGTTGCAGACTCGACGATGGAGGCTGAATACATCGCTGCCAACGATGCTGCCAAAGAGGCTGTCTGGATAAAGAAGTTCATTAGTGAACTTGGTGTGGTTCCATCCATTGAGCATCCAATACCTCTGTATTGTGATAACAATGGAGCTGTGGCTTTAGCCAAGGAACCCAGGTCCCATCAAAAGTCCAGACATATTCTGAGGCGATATCACCTGATCAGGGAGATAGTTGATCGCCAGGAGATCGAGGTCAGGAGAGTAGATACGAAGGACAACACTGCGGATCCATTCACGAAGGCTATTCCCCAGATACAGTTTGAGAGATTATTCGGGATGCTAGGTATGAGATAATACAGCAGCTGGCCTTAGTGCAAGTGGGAGATTGTTAGTTATGTATATGCCCTAGAAGCCATTGTTGTACATATGATGTATATTATAATGGATGCTTGGATATATATAGAGATGACTTTCTTGCTCGTCATGATAGTATGCTATTTGGTTTCACTTTATCTTAATATGTTGACTTGTATTGGTTTACTGTTTTACTCTCACATGTTGATAAAGCCCTTAGGATCTGTACTCGACTACTGGGACTATGATGAGATCATACTAGTGGGGCCATCGTAGTCGATGAGTACATCCTATAACTGTTCCTAGTCGAGGGTATATCGAGACAGGGCATTGATACACCAGAGTAGACTAGCGTATACGCATCTTGACCCATATGATGGGCGATGGATGATCCCATATCCATCGGTGTTAGACATCAGAGATGGTGTACGGGTGCTCAGTGGAGACTGGGTACACTGGACGGACTCGCCGAGAACTCCCAGATGGTGATATACCACACGTCAGATGGCAGTTCTCCGGTGACACTGGTACAGGGTAGTCTGTAGACCCGAGATCGTCATAGAGTCTTGTGTGATTCCCACTGTGCTTTGATTTCCACCTTACCACGTCCAAGAGGGCGTGCAAAACGGTGGCTTTTGGGTACAGTCCCGAATCACATGGAGGCAATGAGCGATAGGAGGGGATTCGTCTCTCCCGGTATAGGGAGTTGATGTTGTGCTGTGTTCGATTGGCTATAACTGGAAGTCCCTGGCCAGGGCTGATATGGAGATTTACTGGTAAGTGTTACTAGTAGTTTCTCGACCCGTTATGAGCCACACATCGACACGACTTATCGGTTACTGGGGTCTGACGTATACCACCCCTAGACTTGATATGCGACATATCAGACGAACAGACCGGACTGTACGGGAGTGTTACTGATTGGATTCACAGGAGAACGCACAGGCTAGCTTGTTGATCTTCTGATCGCTCAATACCTGGGTGGCTGTTATGTTTAGCTGACCGCTTGCAGCTTGTGGGTGTTTGATATGATCATCACCTGCTACCGGCGTATTGACGATTCTTTAGAGTCCTACACAGAGGTTTCTTGGCTCAGGCGAAACGGAGTAGAGGCACATATGTGATATGTGCAGGACCGAGAATAATGCGATATGGGATACCGTATTATATTCTCGCGATATTTAGATATGAACCGGGTCATCGGATCAAGTGTTGATTCGATGAATCGGTACATGATATATTAGTCGGTAATATTCGATATAGCCGGATTTTTGGATCAAGTGTTGATTCGATGATTTAATGTATAATAATATATATGATATATTGTATTACATTATCTAATATTAGCTCGCTTTATTATTTCATTTTCTCAGTGGATGATACATTGATATATATGCGATATATGTTAATTGTATTATTTTCTTTTGTTGCAAATATATAATATATATGTGATATATATTATTGTGACATGATATGATTAATTGTTAAACATGTTTAAGGATGATTAATTGAGGTTAGGGTTTGATTAGGGTTAGTTGCTTCATGCACCTTCTAGAAGCAACTTTTTTTGTCATGGTTAAGTATTTTGTGATGACACATTCTTAACCCAACCAAACCCTAACTCTAGTTTATTCTCTACACAATCTTATCCACTCATCCTTGACCATGGTTAATATATCAATCATATAGCTTTGTTTTCTATTCATCACAAAAGAATTAATCATTATCCATTTCCATTATCATCTTCTTCTCTCTTGAAGAAAGCTCACTAGATTTTCTTAAGTGATGAATAAATATGAGAAAATGATATAAAAAGAAAGCAAAATTACTACTCTCTCATCCTCATCTCATCTAGCCCATGGGATTAGTGTGTTCATCTCTTTTGAGTGAGAAAGCTTGAGTCTTTGCAACTTCGAGGTAGATTATCGGAGATTTGGAACACTTCGAGCTAGCATGGATCGTTCGAGTCGTGGAGCCTCTCATGAGTCCGGGAGATCGTGGATCGCGGCAAAGGGACTTCTACTCAGAGCTTGTGAAGTGAAGGAGCGGACTACAAAGGTTGTAATCTCTCACACTTAGATAAAAGTTATCATCTTGCATGTTAAACCCTAATAATCTAGCAAAGATCCCGGCTTTGGGTTGTTCGGCACGTCTAAATTTTTATCCGGGCATGTTTGATGCCTTATGAACCTTCACAAGAGTGCCTAGGAACCCTACACCAACGAAGACTACGAGGGCACAGAGAACTGCCGCGAAGGCCGAGGTCAGAGTTGACTCGTCCGAGGCGATTACTGACCAAGGCGGTATGCCTGTTGTACCGGAGCATATTGCTATGTTTGGGGCTGGTATGCAGGACCTGTGCTAGATGATAGGGACTTTAGTAGAGGCCATTCGAGCATAGGGGTCGGCAGTTGTTCCACCCATTGCAGGGACCACAATGGTACCTACTGTTCCGGCAGCTGCAGTTACAGCTCCGGAGGTTATTACTATGTCACTGACAGATTTTATGAGGCTGAGACCTCCGGTGTTTACTGGCACAGATGTTACTGAGGATCCGTAATCGTTTATCGACCGGATGGCCAGGATTTGTTGTTCGCTCCGATGCTCCGATGAGAGATGGGTAGAGTTTGCGAGTTTTCGGCTGGAGGGTCTGGCCCAGAAGTGGTGTGAGTCGTTGGAGAGGGGCAGAGCTGCAGGTCTTGCTCCTATGACCTGGGCTGAGTTTGTGACTGTGTTTCTCACCCATTTTCTTCCACCGAGCGTCAGGGATGCGCGAGCGCGCAAATTTGAGTTGTTGCGTCAGACTCCGGGGATGACGGTGTCTGAGTATGATGTACTGTTTACCGAGTTGTCTGTGTATGCTCCGTACCTGGTGGTGACTGAGGAGATGAGGGTGAAGAGGTTTGTTCGAGGCCTGCTTACCCAGTTGTTCCTAGACATCAGCATTCAGCATTGTGAGACGTATGCGGCAGCGGTGGATGCAGCCCTATTGGTGGAGGAGCGTCTAACTGAGTCGTTGGTTATTCCGGAACCGAAGAGGACTCGTACGGAGGTACCAGCACGGAGACAGAGGTTTGCACGCCGAGGCAGAATTCCTTCAGACTCGGGGAGTATCAGAGACATGGGACGGGGCCAGTTATTCAGTTCTTATTCCCAGGAGGGCCAGCGACCGTCTTATGGGTGCTTTGGGTGTGGCAGTCTACATCACCTTGTTCGGGATTGCACCGTGGTGCATCAGAGAGGGACAGCAGTGCCCCAGGTTACCTTACCACCTTCTCCGCCTCAGAGAGTGTTTCCTCTTATTCCTGTTGTTACGCTGCGTCAGACTCCTGTTTAGAGAGGTCGTGGTAGCGGTGGTTTTGTGTCGAGAGGACGAGGTGGCAGAGGCAGGAGACAGCCAGTAGCCGGTAGAGGACAGGCACGGGTTTTTGCCTTGACTCACCAGGATGCTCAGGCGTCAAATGCTGTGGTTTCAGGTACCCTTTCTGTATGTTCTTTTGATGCACATGTTCTTTTTGATCCGGGATCTACGCATTCGTATGTTTCTACGCACTTCGTACCGAGGTTGGGCCGAGAGTCGTGTTTGCTAGATCAGCCGCTTGTCGTTACCACTCCTGTGGGAGAGTCGTTTGTTGCACAACACGTGTTCAGGTCGTGTGCTGTCCGTATAGGAGACAGAGATCTGTCCGTCGACTTGATCCTTCTTGAGATGTTGGACATCGACGTTCTGTTGGGCATAGACTGGTTAGCTACTTGCTACGCGTCCGTGGACTGCCGAGAGAAGACAGTTAGATTTTGTTTTCCCGGCGAGTCAGTGTTTGTTGTGCAGGGGGACCGTGGTGCCGCCCCTCACAGTTTGATTTCTGTCCTGTGCGCTAGTCGGCTTTTGAGGAGGGGATGTCGGGGATTCTTGGCTTTCATTCATGATACTGGAGCCACAGTAGAGTCGTTAGACCAGGTTTCTACTGTGCAAGAGTTTCCCGATGTCTTTCCCGATAAGTTACCTGGGTTGCCGCCAGAGCGCGATATAGAGTTCTGCATTGATCTGATTCCTAGCACGGAGCCTATTTCTATACCGCCTTATCGGATGGCTCCGGCAGAGCTTAGAGAGCTTAAAGATCAATTGCAAGAGTTGCTTGATTTGGGACTTATGCGTCCGAGTGTTTCACCGTGGGGAGCTCCTATTCTATTTGTCAAGAAGAAGAACGGCAGTTTGAGGCTGTGTGTGGATTATCGTCAATTGAACTGAATTACGGTGTGGGACAGATATCCTTTACCCCGCTTTGACGATTTATTTGATCAGCTCCAGGGTGTGAAACATTTTTCTAAGATTGATTTACGTTCAGGTTATCATCAGTTGCGGGTTCGGAATGATGATATTCCGAAGACTACTTCTCGTACGCACTATGGGTATTATGAGTTTTTGGTGATATCGTTTGGACTCACCAATGCGCCAGCAACGTTCATGGATCTGATGAACCGGATTTTCAGGCCGTTCCTCGACCAGTTTATTATAGTGTTTATTGATGACATACTGGTCTACTCTAGGAGTCGTGAGGAGCATGAGCAGCACTTGAGGATTACTTTAAAGATATTGAGAGAGCACCAGCTATATGCTAAATTCTCAAAGTGCGCGTTTTGGCTTGATAGAGTTGACTTCTTGGGTCATGTGGTGATTGGTGATGGTATTCTTGTGGACCCGAGGAAGATCGAGGTTGTACAGCTTTGGCCCAAACCTGTATCGGTGACTGAGGTCCGTAGCTTTTTGGGCTTAGCTGGTTATTATCGCCGTTTTGTGCAGGATTTCTCGAGTATCGCTGCACCGATGACGGGACTGACCCGGAAGGGAGTTCCTTTTCTTTGGACTGATGCGTTCGAGCAGAGTTTTCAGCAGTTGAAGACTCGGTTGACGACAGCACCAGTTCTTTCTTTACCTTCTGGATCGGGCGGCTATGTTGTTTATTGTGATGCTTCTTCAGTGGGGCTCGGCTGTGTATTGATGCAGCACGATAGAGTGATTACTTACGCTTCTAGGCAGCTGAAGAAGCACGAGCAGAATTACCCCACTCACGATCTTGAGATGGTCGCGGTGGTCTTTGCGTTGAAGATTTGGAGACACTACTTATATGGAGAGTCGTGTCAGATCTTCACGGATCACAAGAGCTTGAAGTACATCTTCCAGCAGCGGGATCTGAATCTGAGACAGCGCCATTGGATGGAGCTAGTAAAGGATTATGATTGTGAGGTCCTTTATCACCCGGGCAAGGCGAATATGGTGGCTGATGCTTTGAGTCATAGGCTCAGGGGTAGCTTGTTCCAGTTGAGCGCAGTTCAGCGTCAGTCGTCTGCAGATTGGAAGCTCTTGTGCAATGGTAAAGTGCAGTTCGAGTTCACTTCCACTGGGGGACAGTTTTCTCATGTCCGCGCCCATCCACTACTATTTAATCGTATCCATGAGGCGCAACCCAGTGATGCCCTTTTGTCCGAGATTCTTGAGCTTGTTCGACAGGGTACAGTTTCGGAGTTCATGATTGATGACCAGGGTGTGCTACGATGCGGGACTCGCTTGTGTGTACCAGATACTGATGGGTTGAGACGCGAGATCCTAGAGCAGGCACATCAGTCGGCCTTTAGCGTTCATCCAGGTTCCACCAAGATGTACCGTGATTTGAGAGACTTTTACTGTTGGGAAGGGATGAAACGCGATATTTCGGATTTCGTTTCGAGGTGCCTGACTTGTCAGCAAGTCAAGGCTGAGCATCAGAGACCGGCTGGAGAGTTGCAGCCTTTACCCATTCCGGAGTGGAAATGGGAGCAGATTTCCATGGACTTCATTGTGGGTCTACCCAGGACCAGTAGAGGGTATGACTCCATTTGGGTGATTGTTGACCGGTTGACGAAAGCGGCTCACTTCTTTCCAATGAATGCCACTTTCGGTTATGCTCAGTATGTTCAGTTGTATATAAATGAGAAGCGGTGTTCTCACATGCATAGTATCCGACAGAGGCACCCAGTTTACTAACCGTCTTTGGCTGAAGCTTCAGGAAGCTTTGGGTACCCGGTTGAGTTTTAGCACCGCTTTTCATCCGCAGACCGATGGTCAGTCGGAGCGGACTATTCAGACTCTGGAGGATATGCTCCGTGCATGTGTGCTTGATTTTGGTGGCAGTTGGGATCGTCACTTGCCGTTGATTGAGTTCTCCTACAACAACAACTTTCAGGAGACTATTCAGATGGCACCTTTTGAGGCTCTATATGTAGGAAGTGTCGATCGCCAGTCTGTTGGACCGAGCTTAGTGAGAGTCTGGTTTTGGAACCCCAGCTAGTTCAGGAGACTACGGAGAAGATCCAGCTGATTCAGGATAGGATGAGAGCAGCCCAGTGCAGGCAAAAGTCTTATGCCGACCGTCGTCGTCGCAGACTTGAGTTCGCAGTGGGGGATCATGTATTCCTGAGGATTTCTCCGATGAAGGGCGTTATGCGATTTGGGAAGAGGAGGAAGCTCGGTCCTAGATTTATAGGTCCTTTCGAGATCTTTGAGCGAATGGGTTCTGTTGCTTATCGTTTGGCGCTCCCGCCCAGTTTTCCGGATGTTCACCCTGTTTTCCATGTGTTGATGCTTCGTAGATACCTTCATGATCCTTCTCACATGATTCAGCACGAGACCGTTCAACATGAGCGCGATCTTTAGTTCACCGAGCAGCCGGTAGTTATTTTGGATCGGCAGGCGAAGAAACTTCGGTCAAAGTTCTTGCCGTCTGTGAAGGTTCTTTGGCGTAGCTCTACTAGTGAGGAGATCATTTGGGAGGCCGTGAGTGAGATGCGGAAGAAATTCCCCCATCTCTTTGAAGGTACGCTTAGTATGAAATTTTAATTCGGGGATCGAATTTCTATAAGGGGGGAGATTGTAACGTTTTAGAAATCGTTATGCGAATTTTTCCGTTTTAGGGTTAAATTGTCTGTATTTTCCGTTTTAACCCGACTGTATTCAAACGACCATATAGACTTGCCAGCACCTAGTTTAGCTAAAATAAAGCTAGTGCACAAGCTTCGGGGGTATATGGGATGTTTTGGTTCAATTATAATTTTTCCCAGTTTTAATGTTATTTTAATGCGGTATTCACATTTTGGGAAATTTCTCTAAAGCGGTCTTTTCCATAAATCAAGTTTGAGTTAAACCAAAACCTTCTCACTTTATCTAGATATTTGTTTGGAATTAGAATTTAGAATAAAGAAACGAAAAGAATCAAAGAAATGAGGTGCATGCATGTGTGCATGTGTTGTGTGAATGCATTAAATTGCATTTATTGTTAGAAATTCCTAGAAAACCCTACACAATTTCTCACCCACCTCACTTAGCCGAGATCCCTTCCTCCCTATTGCTCTTGATCATTTCCCTGGCATTTTTCATCAATCCAAACTCAAAATTCTCCAAAATTCCAATATATATCACAAAATATACTTCAAGTCCTTGTTCTTGCTCTTTGATCACTTGGAAACTAGGAAAGCTTAGATCTTGTGAGCTAAAGTTGATAGGTATAGTCCCTAAACTGTTAAGTAGGAGTTTTTATGTTGTATCGCTCGTTGATTATGGTTTAGAACACTTTCAATATCGATTAGTGCAATATCGGGTTTTTAGTGTCCTTAAGAGCCTCTGTGAACTGTTGTGACCTGGGATTTTTACAGAAAAATCAAACAAATTTGTAGTGATGTACTAGTGACCCTGGAGCACCACCTGAGACATGAGACCCACCCGAACGGCCTCGGACGGCGACCCTAGGAAAAATTCCGGCGACGCCGGCGACGGAGGGTGGTACTGGGGTTTGGCTTTTGTGGGTAGTTGTCTGCTGTTAGTTAGGGGTGTTTGGTACTGTTTACCTTTTTAGTAAATTCAGTATGAAAAATCTAGAATCGTTTACCTATAATCTAGAGTTTTGAATCTGCGTGTTACGTAATCCGACGCGAATCGTGATCTGATGCTGCTGCTGTACTCAGTTTGGTTTAGTAGTGTCGCAACGCACGTTAGCCACTAGACGGAGACTTGTGAGTTAGTTTAGTTTTGGTGCGTCTTTAAAGTGTAGTTTTATGTTATATTAGTCGATTCTGAGATGTTTGCGCTATTTGTGTGTTTGTGAATTTATAGCGTCGCAAGCGGGGATTTCGGACGCTGCGAACTAGGGGAAGCAAGTAGTCGGATTTTCATAGCTTGAGACCATTGGTGGATAGATTTAACATCTATGGGAAAATCGCTCATATGGCATTATGCGTCGGGGCTGATATGATTGGATAGCTGCATGTTATTGCATATTGGTTAATTTCATATAAATGTCATTGCATAGTAGTATCTGTTGTACCTTTAGATATAACACATTACTGACGATTCATGTTGCACGAGCACTAAATTGTATGCTACACCCACATCGTCAGTAATTGCCATGACACGCACAAACCACCTACATACGTGATATGGTAGTGGATAGGGATAGTGGAGGTAGTAATTCTTATTCCTTTATGCATTGGAGATATTATTGACACCTACATACGTGTTATTGTGTTTGACATGGATAGTTATGATAGTAACTCTTAATCCATTTCACGTATACCTCACTATAGCTACTTGTACATCTTGCATACATATTGACATGTACACCCGCATATTTTCGCTATAGTTATATGTACCCCAAGTGGTATTGTTTTGATATGTGATATTGAATTGTTGATTATTGCGCTTATGAAATGCATCATACATACTTGCTTACATGCAGATACTTAAACCTTACTACACTTACATGTACACCTCATATGATGCTGCATTTGTTTTTCGGACGATTTTGGGAACCGCAAGATATATTTTAAAGCTGGATTCATTTAAAAGAGCAGTTTTCCCTTTATATGCTCATATTGATGTTTTATGTTGCATATATCAGTTTGATATGGATTTTATGCATTGAGATATGGATTTCATATGATTTATGGATTTGAGAACCGTGGGGGTACCTTCAAGAAACTATGTATTGTTTGAAAACCCGGTTTCTCTTGATATGATATTTGATGCGTCCACCATGAGATTTCTCGGTTATGAGATTGTGATATATACCCGATACAAGGAGTGAGTGGGCCGTGTGCGGGTACATGGTGGGGCCCGGTACGGTTCCCCTCGGCAAGATGTTCGTGGTACAGACGATGAGCCTGGAAGGTGGGCAAGTACCTACTGGTGACTGTATTTGGACTCGGCGGTTATCATGGGGATACCGACCGGAGTAATGTACGACATATCGTCATGGCCAATCGTGGTGACAGCGCCTGAGTTATGAGGATTTACGTGTCGATGCTAGATACGGGTTTCATGATGTTTCGAGTGTCGGTGTTAGACACTCAGGTTTTCATGATTTTCACGTATCGTCGGTGGACATACCGGGTTGATAACCTCATACAAATATACATATATATATATATATATATACACAGGAATATGTTTTCATGATGTTTCGGGTGTCCATGTTTGACACTCGGGTTCCATAAGACATACAGGATGTGAGGGCCGATCTGAGGATGCGGTGCCTGAGGATTTGGGATTTGATGTGTCAGTGAGGGACACTGGTGTTTTCCATGCTGATGATTTTTCATGAGATTTTATTGTATCATCCTACACACTCAGGATTATTGTTGTTTTGCATTGTTTCATGTAGTTATAGTACCCCGATGATGTACATTTAAATGATTGTTGCATATTCACTTATCATACTTATGCTATTGGATTACATGTGATAGATCGATCGCTGTTCGTGCATACTTGTGATTACAGTATGATGTTATTTACTATTCATGAGTTGGCAACTCACCCCCGTTGTGCCACAGGGTTTTGCAGGACTTACCCTCAGAGTAGTCGCGGCAGGGCGTCTAATCATCTCTACTTTTGCGGATACCACTACGTTAGGCAGTGAGGCCTTTGCTTTTAGGTGGGTCTGCGGTTATCTTCTTGTACATTGTATATCTTTTGTTGGAACTAGTATTCTCTATCTACCACTATTTGTATATGACTTAGAGACGACTTACAAGGATTCTGTGTTGAATATTTTGGTGACTTTAGGTGCCGTGCTCGTGGCAGCCGGTTATGTTGGAAAGTTTTACCTCTTTATGCAGTTTTCCTTTATATTCTTCGCTTCGGCGTCGTATACATGTTGTGGTGATTGTCTCCGCCGTTGGGCGTGATTTTGCTCCCGTTTGGGATGCTTTATATATATTATCTGTGTTGTACCGTTTTCGGGGCTAGTTTTTACAAAGGAGGTGCTGCCGAAATTTTCAAGAAAGAAAACTAGAGTTAGAGATTTTACTTGTGATTTTCCAAATGTTAAGACTATGTTTTCTCCGTTGATCCAGATTTGGGTGGTTTAGATTTCTGGGTTTTGGCTTACCTGAGTTGCGTACGCCTGTAGATGTTACGTAGTTTAAGTGCTGGTTACGGGCCAAAATTTGGGTCGTGACACCAGCAGGGGAGATGGTCTGTCCCACAGCCATCAGTACGTCGTACTGGAGATAGTATGAAGGTGCTCGTTAGGTTATGAGTACACTGGATAAGACTCGTCGGGAACTGTTGGTTGGTATTATACCTATCGTCAGTTAGCAGTTCCCAGGTGACATGAGTATAGCTTAGTCCGTAGACTTGACATTGCTACTTCGTCTCAAGTTTGTTCCCACTGTTCTTTGATTACTACCCTACCACGTCTCTATTGAGTCATTCAAACAGGTAGTAGTTTGGTGCAGTCTCGAATCACTTGGAGGCAGTGGCGGTTAGATAGGATTCATCTCTCTCGGTATTGGGGGTTGATATCGCGCTGTGTCTATGAGAGCCATTACACAAAGTTCCTGGTCAGGGCAAGCGAGATTTACTGGTAGTGTTTCCAGTAGTTTCTCAGGGTGTTCTGGGATAAACTCCGACATGACTTCTACCGCTATTAGGGTTCTGACATTTACTGCCCCCTAGGCCCGACATGCAATACTCTTAGACGAACAGAACGGACTGTATGAAGATTGTCACATTCAGGCTCAGTAGGAGTTCGGATGGGTTCACCCCATCGGTCTTCTTATCGACATCTACCTAGGGACCGTTACGTACAGCTAGTACCGCTTGCGGCCTATGGTTAAACCCACTGCCGGCATAGTGTCGAGTCTTTAAAGTCCCACACAGAGGATTGTTCACCATTGGGCAAAACGTAATAGAGTTCGTATGGTTTTACGACAGGGTCTATTCACATACGCGCACTTGTGCATGTTTGGTGTTCGAGCAGTTGATACTAGTGGGGTTTGGTTTAAGCCAGATCCTAGTATTTGGTTTTGGGTTGGTTCAGTCTCATTGTATTCGTGTTCCTCGGAACACGGATGCGGGTATGTATGTACAGTTGACAGAGGCAGAGAAACCTCATTAGGGTTTTGACCATTGACTTGATTAAAACCATAATGAGATGGAGGAAATTGATTAATGAGTTTTAATTAGAGATAATTGTATCATGGTTAATTGGTTTGACCATTTGACTTGTTGACTTTTGTTGACTTAGATATTTTGTTAAAGCATGAGATATTTTGTGCTTAGCATTAATTGTGACTTGATAATGGTCAAATCAACATCAACCATGACAATTATCCTAATTAAAATTATCATTATTCTTTTTCATCATATGAGAGCAAACACCTCATTTTATCATGATACTTTCTCTCTCTTGCTAGCTCTCTCCTCTTCCTCTCTCAAGGCTCTCTTGTTTCATGAGTTGAAAATCAAGAGCATTGTGAGATCAAACCACCAAAACAATTCTCTACTCACTCTAGGGTTCTTAGTCTAGCACACCAAGCACCTTAGTTACTTCAAGATAAAGGTTGGAGCTCAAGATAGAGGCCTTCGGGTGGATCTTTCTTTGGCATAGAGAAGACGGTGAGGCGGAGCCATCTACACCACTCCAAGGAGCTCACAAAAAGGAGAAGCTCCACAAGAAGAGAAGGAGTTCAAGTTTGAGGTATAACTTTCTATCATAGTAGATAGAACCTTCTTTTTCTAGTTAGGTTTATGGTAAAAATCCGGTTTAGGGTTTATTCGAGCGCCAAGTTTTGTATCGTAGTAGAATTTTTGTTCCGCAATTGGCTATGGAAGTTGGACGGGACGCTAGTGTAACCCTTCATGGTATCAGAGACTACACATAAACCCTACTAGCTAGTTTGTACAAGGTTAAAATCTCGATTGACAAATTTTTCCGCATCACGAATCTATGTTCATGAGCTTCTGTCGATTTTCAAAGTTGTCCTAAAACTTTTCTGGGTATCTTAGAATTATGTGCAGGCGAAACTATAGCTATAGAAAAAAAAATTTGGTGCCTAACTCCAAAATTCCGCCGTGGAAAGTGAGCAAAATGTCGCATTTTGCGGCACCTCCGCGGCGCTTTTTGGGCTACAGTATCCCAAAATTTTTCTGGGGCTCTAGTTCATGAAAATATGATATTTATGATATATAGTTTTGGCCCAGGTTTATTTGAGTGCTGGATTTGCATTTGGGGCCTATTTGGAAAAGTTTAGTCGATCGAAATTTTAAATGTGTATTTTACAATATATTCACTTTTATCTGCGACCGGGAATGTCACTCGATCGGTAAAACTCGTCTGATTGCTATATGTTCTTTTAGACGGGTTTTGCGAACGTGACATTCGCGTTGATGTTTTGTGCTTGTGCTGTAATTGTGGTTGGATAGTCGTGATGGATATCATGTGGTGAAATGTTAGTAGTATAGTTTATATTCATTTGTACATTTGTTATTGCGGGGCGAGTGTCCGACATGTGGACTGCCGTCTTTTCGGGTTGTATATTATTTTGGGGCACAATCGGGTTGAGGTCGATACCACCGTTTGTACATATTATTTTCTTTTTCTGTACTAAGATTACCCCACGGTGGAGTGCACGGATAGCCAGGTTCTAGAAGGCAACAAGCACGCATCCCATGGCGTTAAGACGGAGGGGGCTTCATTCTAGAATTGGCGGGCTATTTGCCGCACTCGTAGGGGGTACAGGTTTTCATTGCACAGGCTATCCACACGACCGAGAACGTCGGGTTTTATTTGCGGCTCAAATGAAACCCGGGGCTGCAAGATTATCCACCATTCTGTATTGTTGGCTGAGTTTCTGTGATGTTGATTATTATCATGCCTGTGACGAATGTTGTATATACTTATATATATACTAGTAGATGTTATATATGTTTTGCACCCGCGCTAGTCCAGCCCCCACTCTGTCGTTAGTTAAGTAACCTAACGGGTGATGACGGGACCCAGTGGAGAATGCGGATGGCATATACGTATATCGTATTTTCGTTCTTTTCTGGTATGGTAGGTTACATTGATAGGACAACATTAATTTTGATTAATGCAATAAAATAAACCTAAAAGATGTTGTTGGAACTAAGTTTTAAAAACAGACATTACAGACGTTTTCTTTTTCTTTGCACAGTGGTATTCAGTTTGGAATATCCAGCACCTCATTCGACGAGGCAAGGGCCGAGATCCCTTCATCGGGAGTGACCTCTTAAGTAAAAGTTTGCGTCAGCGTAATAACTTCACTATAGTCGATTATTTTTGCTTTGCATCGTGATATTCAGTTTGGAATATCCTGCACCTCATTCGACAAGGAAAGAGCCGAGATCCCTTCACAGAGAGTGACCTCTTTAGCAAAAGTTTTCGCCACTATATATTTACAAAGCTATCAGGTTCCTTCAGCGAAATCAAGTTCATTACGTTAACGGGTTTTTCGCCAAAAACCCAGCCGTAGCCCTCCGTCGTTTCAGATAATTAATACTTAGTATTCGTGCTGCGTTTGTTGATTATTCGTCAAGGCACAGTGAACGGTAGCTAAGTAATGATTCTCTGTTGCACTGATAGATGCGATTGGTTAGGACAGTCGCATGATTTTGTTGATTATTCGTCAAGGATCATGCGGGTGGGTCTAATGCAATCCTGGATAACAACGGGTTGAACTTGACTAGGACCTTTTTGATTTGTCGATTATTCATCAAGGTCACTTGGGTCCTAGGGGCAAAAACCACATCGGGAGTTTCAAACATACAGGAAACTTGCTGATTTAGCATACCTTATGGAGTGTAGTGACTAGAGTGGATTCCATGTAGGTCATTACACAATGATAGTTGGATCCCGATCCTACTGATGAGTTGGATTACTCTCGGGAGATTATTTCACTTAGCAATCAATGCTATAAACCAAGTAGGTGTCTAGAACGGTGTTAGCGGGGCTACGCCTCCAGGGAAAAGAGGTTATATAATTAAGGAACTTCACGAAAGCGTTGGAAAACCACCCTCGAAGTACCAACACTAGCCTGGCTGAAGGGTTAAGCAAGTATTGTGACGTGCAATTAAATCCTGACTAGTTCTTCTTTTAAGGTTTGAAGAAGAATTTGAGGAAACAGTGGGAGTCATCCTGGTTAGATAAATTAATAACCAATCTAATCTTGCAAGAGCACACGCTGAGTGTTTCTTTTCTCTCTCTCCAGGTAGCAACCATTTCACGCCCTAACCAAGATAATAAATTGTATCGCTTGACCGATCCGAATTCTTATTCGGGGCTGGGGGAACGTCGGTTCGGCTCTAAACTGTGACAACAGTCATAAGTATGAGCAAGGGAAAGAGGATTGTATGGATTCCAAGGAGACCAAATTGAAGAAGAAGCATACTATTGCATCTACTTCAGGTGTTCTTGCAGTTGAGAATTGCTTTTCGGTCAGTCCTACCTCCTGGGTACTAGATACCGGATCAGGATCTCATATCTGTAATTTATTGCAGGGACTGAGAAAAAGTAGGATCGTTGGACCTGGTGATACGTCCCTCAAGGTAGGGAACGGAGCACAAGTTAATGTTGCAGCCGCCGGTGAATATCACCTAGTGTTGCCAAAAGGCAATACTATGATTTTGAACAATTGCTACTATGTACCTTCAATGGTTTGCAACATCATATCAGTTTCTTTACTTGATAAAAATGGATATAACTTTGTTCTTGATAGAAATATCATGAACATTTACCTTGATAAGGTACTGGTTGCAGAAGGTACACTGTGTAATGGTATCTATATTCTAAATCAGAATACAGTTCCCAATGTGCAAAACACAAGCAAGAGGAAGAGTTCAAATACGAACGAATCCTACTTGTGGCATTGTAGACTTGGTCATATCGGAGAGAAAAGACTAAGTTACATAAAGATGGACTCTTGAATACGTTCGAATTTTCATCTTATGAAACTTGTCGGTCTTGTCTCAAAGGAAAGATGACCAAATCTCCGTTCACCGGACATGGAGAAAGAGCAGTAGAGCTCTTAGGACTCATACACAGTGATGTGTGTGGTTCGATGTCTATACATGCAAGGGTTGGGTTCTCGTACTTCATCATATTCACTGATGATCTCTCTAGATTCGGATATGTGTATCTTATGAAACACAAATCCGAAGCTTTTGAGAAATTCAAGGAATTCAGAAACGAAGTAGAGAATCAGACTGGTAAAAGTATCGAGATCCTCCGATCGGATAGGGGAGGGGAGTACTTAAGCACAGAATTCCTAGATTATTTAAAAGAGAATGGAATTCTCTCTCAGCTTACTCCTCCGTATACATCACAGCATAACGGTGTATCGGAGGAATCGTACCCTATTGGATATGGTTCGCTCCATGATAAGTAGTGCTGAGTTTCCTCTTTCATTCTGGGGACATGCGCTTCAGACGGCGGCAAACCTTTTGAATCAAGTTCCGTCCAAATCTATGCCTAAAACTCCGTATGAAATATGGAGTAGTAAGAAACCATGTCTTAAATTTATTAAGATATGGAGTTGTCCAGCCTATGTGAAAACACAGAAACTGAACAAGCTTCAGGCACGTTCAGTTCTATGTAAATTTGTGGGATATCCTAAGGATTCACTAGGATATCTGTTCTACCAAACTGAGGAACAGAAGGTGTTTGTATCTCGCCATGCTACCCTTTTAGAAAGGGAGTTTCTTGCAAAAGTAACTAGTGGGAGTACGGTAGAACTGGGAGAAATTCATGAACCACAAAATGTAACTGAAATTTAGAGGAACCACTAGATTCAGTAATTCCAGACGAAGCTCAGCCACTCCGCAGATCTGGTAGGATTTCTCATCCGCCCGAGAGATACTACGGTTTTCTCATAGACGGGGATCGAGAGGATTGCATCTTGGAAGAAGATGATCCTACCAATTTCAGGCAGGCCATTGTCAGTAGGGACTCTGATAAGTGGTTGGATGCTATGTGATCCGAAATGGAGTCCATGTACACCAATAAAGTATGGACCTTGGATATTTCTCCACCTGGGGTAAAACCCGTTAGATGCAAATGGATCTACAAAAGAAAACTTGGTGTAGATGGGCAGGTGGAAACCTATAAGGCTAAACTCGTTGCAAAAAGTTTCTGTCAAAGGCCTGGTGTGGACTATGACGAAACTTTTTCTCCAGTGGCTATGCTCAAATCCATCTGGATCCTACTTGCCATTGCTGCCTTCCATGACTATGAAATCTGGCAGATGGACGTAAAAACGGCTTTTCTAAACGGCAGTTTGGAAGAGTGCGTTTATATTGATCAGCCAGAAGGTTTTGTAGACAGTGGAAGCAGCGGGAAGGTGTGCAAGTTGCTTAAATCCATTTATGGATTAAAGCAGGCATCGCGGAGCTGGAACATCTGTTTTGATGAAGCAATCAAGGAATTTGACTTCATCAAGAACGAGGATGAGCCTTGTATTTATAAGAAGATTGTAGGACGAACTGTAGTATTCCTAGTCTTGTACGTGGACGACATTCTTTTGATAGGAAATGACATTCCTATGCTACAATCGGTCAAGCTATTCTTGTCACAACTATTCTTCATGAAAGACCTGGGTGATGCCTCCTGCATTCTGGGGATCAAGATCTACAGAGATAGATCTAAGAGATTACGGGGACTTTCGCAGTCCAGGTACATAGAGACCGTACTAAAGAGATTAGTATGGATGATTCCAAGCGCGGTAATATAACCGCATTGCACGGAATCACCCTCTCCAAGAAGATGTCTCCCAAGACTGACGAGGATAGGGTTCGCATGAGCACTATATCCTACGCTTCGGCGGCAGGATCTATAATGTATGCGATGCTATGTACAAGACCAGATGTAGCTTACGCACTAAGCGTGTTGAGCCGGTATCAGTCAGACCCAGGTGAGAACCACTGAACAGCAGTGAAGAACATTCTCAAGTACCTAAGAAGGACTAAGGAGATGTTCCTGGTTTACGGTAATGGAGATCTCAAGGTCGAGTCCTTTACCGATTCAAGCTTCCAGAGTGACAAGGACGACAGTAAGTCTGTCTCGGGTTTTGTGTTTACCCTCAACGGAGGGGCGGTGTGTTGCAGGAGTTCCAAACAGGAAACCGTCGCAGACTCGACAATGGAGGCTAAATACATTGCTGCAAGCGATGCCGTGAAAGAGGCGGTCTGGATGAAGAAGTTCATTAGTGAACTTCAGGTGGTTCCATCCATTGTTGACCCAATACATTTGTATTGCGATAACAATGGAGCTATAGCTTTAGCAAAGGAACCACGGTCCCATCAGAAATCCAGACACATCTTAAGGCGGTATCACCTGATCAGGGAGATCATTGATCGCCAAGAGATCGAGGTACGGAGAGTGGACACTAAAGACAACACGGCGGATCCATTCACAAAGGCCCTCCCTTAAACACAGTTCGAGCGACTTTTTGAGTTATTGGGGATGCGGTACGCCAGCAGATGGCCTTAGTGCAGACGTTGGGTATGCGGTACACCAATTACTGGCCTTTAGTGCAAGTGGGAGATTGTTGGATATGTATGCCCTAGAGGCCATTATTGTATAGTAGTAGTTTGTATATTACATTTTGGAAGCTTGGAATAAATACATGGATTGACGACAGTCTTGCTCGATATTGTAGTATGCTACTTGGTCTGTATCTATCTTAATATGTGTATATGTTTCTTTTAACATATCGCTAATACATATTGATGGAGCCCTTAGGATCTTTGCTTGACTCCCGGCGTTGTGATGGAGATCACACTAGTGGGGGCTGGATAGTCTATAAGCACATCCTTATACAGATCACTAGTCGTAGGATTATCGAGACAGGGCATCGATACTCCAGAGTAGACTGGTGCATACGCTTCTTATCCCAGCAAGGGAGATGGTCTGTCCCACAGCCATTAGTACGTCGTACTGGAGATAGTATGCAGGTGCTCGTTAGGTTACGAGTACACTGGACAGGACTCATTGGGAACTGTTGGTTGGTATTATACCTATCGTCAGTTAGCAGTTCCCAGGTGACATGAGTACAGCTTAGTCCGTAGACTTGACACCGCTACTTCGCCTCAAGTGTGTTCCCACTGTTCTTTGATTGCTACCCTACCACGGCTCTATTGAGTCGTGCAAACAGGTAGTAGTTGGGTGCAGTCCTGAAGCACTTGGAGGCAGTAGCGGTAAGATAGGATTCGTCTCTCCCGGTATTGGGGGTTGACATCACGCTGTTTCTAGGAGAGCCATTACACAAAGTCCCTGGCCAAGGCAAGCGAGATTTACTGGTAGTGTTTCCAGTAGTTTCTCAGGGTGTTCTGGGCTACACTCCGACATGACTTGTACCGCTATTAGGGGTACGTTTACCGCCCCCCTAGGCCCGACATGCGATACTCTTAGACGAACAGGCCGGACTGTACGAAGATTGTCACATTCAGGCTCAGTAGGAGTTCGGATAGGTTCACCTCATCGGTCTTCTTATCGACATCTACCTGGGGACCATTACGTATAGCTAGTACCGCTTGCGGCCTATGGTTAAACCCACTGCCAGCGTAGTGTCGAGTTTTTAAAGTCCCACACAGAGGGTTGTTCACCTTTGGGCGAAACGTAGTAGAGGTCGTATGGTTATACGACAGGGTCCGTTCACATAGGCGCACTTGTGCGTGTTTGGTGTTCGAGCAGTTGATACTAGTGGGCTTTGGTTTAAGCCAGATCCTAGTATTTAGTTTTGGGTTGGTTCGGTCTCATTATATCCGTGTTCCTCAGAACACGGATGCGGGTATGTATATACAGTTGACAGAGGCAGAGAAACCTCATTAGGGTTTTGACCATTGACTTGATTAAAACCATAATGAGATGGAGGAAATTGATTAATGAGTTTTAATTAGAGATAATTGTATCATGGTTAATTGGTTTGACCATTTGACTTGTTGTCTTTTGTTGACTTAGATATTTTGTTAAAGCATGAGATATTTTGTGCTTAGCATTAATTGTGACATGATAATGGTCAAATCAACATCAACCATGACAATGATCCTAATTAAAATTATCATTATTATTTTTTCATCATATGAGAGCAAACACCTCATTTTATCATGATACTTTCTCTCTCTTGCTAGCTCTCTCCTCTTCCTCTCTCAAAGCTCTCTTGTTTCATAAATTGAAAATCAAGAGCATTGTGAGATCAAACCACCAAAACAATTCTCTACTCACTATAGGGTTCTTAGTCTAGCACACCAAGCACCTTAGTTACTTCAAGATAGAGGTTAGAGCTCAAGGTAGAGGCCTTCGGGTGGATCTTTCTTTGGCATAGAGAAGACGGTGAGGAGGAACCATCTACACCACTCCAAGGTGCTCACAACAAGGAGAAGCACCATAAGAAGAGAAGGAGTTCAAGTTTGAGGTATAACTTTCTATCATAGTAGATAGAACCTTCTTTTGCTAGTTAGGTTTATGGTAAAGATCCGGTTTAGGGTTTATTCTAGCGCCAAGTTTTGTATCGTAGAAAAAAATTTGTTCCGCAATTGGCTGTGGAAGTTGGCCGGGGCGCTAGTGTAACCCTTCGTTATCCATGTATGTATGTATGTATGTATGTATGTATCCATGCACATTAACATGTTCATACATGCATGCATACATCTTCTTCAAAGAAAAGGGTTTAAATAAAGAATTAAACTAAAAGTCGAATGTTAAATCAACACTTGATTTAACAAACCGGTCATATCACATACGATCCGACCAATAGAAAAACGCCCGATTAACATACGGTATCACATACTCGCATTCAATCGGGTCCCCGCGCATATCTCATATGCACACCACATCGTTTCACCTGAGCTAGAAAACTTCTGTGTGGGACTCTAAGACTCATCAATACACCGGCAGTGGATGATGATTATATCAAACACCCACAAGCCGCAAGCGGTCAGCTAAACGTAACGGTCACCCGGGTATTGAGCGATCAGAAGAACACCAGCGAAGCTTTCAAAACTCCCGTCGAGCCAATCAGTAACACTACCGTACAGTCTGGTCTCTTCATCTCATATGTCGCATATCCAGTCTAGGGGTGGTGAACGTCAGACCCCAGTAACCGATAAGTTGTGTCGATGTGAGGCTCATAACGGGTCGAGAAACTACTGATAACACTTACCAGTAGATCTCCATATCAGCCCTGGCCAGGGACTTCTAGTTATAGCCAATCGAACACAGTGCAACATCAACCCCGAATATCGTGGGAGACGAAACCCCTCCTATCGCTCATTGCCTCCATGTGATTCGGGACTGTACCCGAAAGCCACCGTTTTGCACGTTCTCTTGAACGTGGTAAGGTAAAAATTAAAGCACAGTGGGAATCACACAAGACTCTATGACGATCTCGGCTCTACAGACTAACCTGTACCAGTGTCACCAGAGAACTGCTATCTGACGATAGGTATAATACCATCTAGGAGTTCTCGGCGAGTCCGTTCAGTGTACCCAGTCTCCACTGAGCACCCGTACATCATCTTTGATGTCAAACACCGATGGATATGGGATCATCCATCGCCCATCATATGGGTCAAGATGCATATACGCTAGTCTATTCTGGTGTATCGATACCCTGTCTCGATACACCCTCGACTAGGAACAGTTTTAGGATGTACTCTTGGACTACCCTGGCCCCATTAGTATGATCTGCATCATAGTCCAAGTAGTCGAGTACATATCCTAAGGGCTTTATCAACATGTGAGAACAAGACAGTAAACCAATACAAGTCAACATGTTTAGACAAAGTGAAACCAGATAGCATACTATCATATCGAGTAAGAAAGTCCTCTATATATATATATCCAAGCATCCACTATAATATACATCATATGCACAACAATGGCCTCTAGGGCATATATATAACTAACAGAATCGGTATCTGTGCATTGCATCATATATGATCTGTAAACTTGTACCTGTATAGTCATTTCATCATGATGGATAAGTAGGATTGTTAGTCATATATACATACCTCATTGCATCATGATTCATGCATAGCTTCTGGCCGTACTTCGCATGGTATATACTATAGTATCATAGACATCCAATATCACCGACATGTTTACATATTGTGATTCTTCTCGAGGATTTCAGTATTTATGAGGTTTAGGGATTTTGGAGAAACCGTAAGGAATTTAAGAACGTATTACCATTTTTAAAATGTAAGTTGCGGTTTTCTCGTGATATGATGTGTGCGGTGTCCACCATGGGTTTTCTCGGTTCTTGAGCGGTATCATACACCCGATTCGAGGTAGGGGGAGGGACCATCTACGGGTGCATAGTGGACCCGGTATGGTACCACGGAGCAAGAGGGTCGCAGATGATGGCGTTGATCCCGGCAGGGGAGCACTACCGACTGGTTATTTTTGACGCGGCGGATATCCGGAGGATACCGACGTAGTCGTGAGATTTGATGATATGGGCCGATCCGGACTGACGGAGCCCAAGATATTTGTAGGGTTCCGTAGGGCGGCAGCAAGGTTTCAGGAGGCATTGTCCATACCGTTTTCAAATTTTTTTCCGTACTAAAGAACCCTAACCCTAGAATCTCAACTAGAGATTTAGACGAACAAGCAATGCAAACAACTTTACATCTAAGTGAATGAGGAATACAACCTTTGTAGACCGGTCCTTCACTTCTAAAGCTCCGTGTAGCAGTCCCTTCACTCCAAGTAGTGAACACCCGTACTCTAGTAAGGGTTCACATGAAGAAATAAACAAGCTTGCTTGAAGTCTTCGAGGCCGAAGATGATCTACGTCGAGGAGACTCATGCTCATGCTAGCTCTTCACAAATTTTAGATTAGTGAAGCAAACACCCTAAACTAAATGGCTAATATAGTAGAGGATGATGAAGTAGGAATTGGGCTCACTTTAGATTTATTTTTCTCACAATATTTCTTCACCATTTCAAAAGCTAGCAAGCTTTTTCATGAGGGAGAAGAAGATGAAGTAGAGATGAAAAATGAAAACTCATGAGGTGAGAATAGAAACCATGGGTGAGTTAGTGTCATACCCTAACTCATGTAGAGACTAAACTATAGCTAACAATAATGGTTAGGTTAATAAATATCTAAAAGTAAAACAAAATTAGTGGACTTAGTCAATGGTTCCACAAGCTTCTACAAGCTTGAACCATGTGACTAATTACCAACTAATTTGATTTACTTAAATAAATATAAACCCTTCATTATATCAAGCATGGTGTGAGTCTCATACACCCATGTCACATGTGGCATCAAGCATGACACAAATGTTGTACATTAATATATATCACATATATACTATATGCACACAAGTGAGAAAAAGAAATATTTAAGTGAGCTAATATTAGTTAATGTAAATTAATATATCACATATATGATCATACATTAAATCATTAAATCAACACTTGATTTAATAATCCGGCTATATCATATACAACTGGCTAATATCAAATGTAACAATCTATCGAATCAACACTTGATCCGATAACCCGGCTATATCACATATAACCGACCGATATCACATATCGCGAGAATAGAATGCGGTATCACATACGCACATTAATCTCGGTCCCGCACATATCACATATGTTCGCCTACTTCATTTCGCATGAACCAGGAAACCTCTGTGTAGGACTCTAAAGACTCATCAATACGCCGGCAGTAGGTAATGATCATATCAAACACCCACAAGCCGCAAGCAGTCTGCTAAACGTAACGGCCATCCGGATATTGAGCGATCAGAAAATCAACAAGCAAGCCTGCTCATACTCCTGCGAATCCAATCAGTAACACTACCGTACAGTCCGGTCTCTTCGTCAGATATGTCGCATATCACAGCCTGGGATGGTATAACGTCAGACCCCAATAGCCTGATAAGTTATGCCGATGCAAGGTCTATAACGGTTCGAGAAACTACTGATAACACTTACCAGTAAATCTCAGCAAACATGGCCCGGGATTTCCTGTTATGGCCAATCAAGCATAGAGCAACATCAACCCCCAATATCGGGAGAGACGAAATCCCCTCCTATCGCTCATTGCCTCCATATGACTCGGGACTGTACCCAAAAACCACCTTTTTGCACGATCTCTTGAACGTGGTATGGTGGAAATCAAAGCACAGTGGGAATCACACAAGACTCTATGACGATCTCGGGTCGACAGACTAACCTGTACCAGTGTCACCAGAGAACTGCTATCTGACGAATGGTATAATACCATCTAGGAGTTCTCGGTGAGTCCGTCCAGTGTACCCAGTCTCCACTGAGCACCCATATACCTTCTCTGATGTCAAACACCAATGGATATAGGATCATCCATCGCCCATCATATGGGTTGAGAAGCGTATACGCTAGTCTACTCTGGAATATCGATGCCCTGTCTCGATACCCCCACGACTAGGAACAATTGAAGGATGTACTTACCGACTACCTCTGCCCCACTAGTATGATCTGCATCATAATCCTGGTAGTCAAGTACTCATTCTAAGGGCTTTATCAACATGTAATAGAGAGACAATAAGTGTACATGTTAAGATAAAGTGCAACCAGATAGCATACTATCATGTCGAGCAAGAAAGTCCTCCCTATATATGTCCAAGCATCCACTACAATATACATCATATGTATAGTAATGGCCTCTAGGGCATACATATAACTAACAATCTCCCACTTGCACTAAGGCCATTTGTTGCAGTATCTCATACTCAACGTCCTATAGAAGTCTCTCTAGGGAAAGTCCTTTTTGAGTGGATCCGCCGTGTTATCCTTCACGTCAACTCTCCTAATCTCGATCCCTTAGAGATCAACCATCTCCCTGATCAGGTGATACTGTCAACAGAATATGTCTGGATCGCTGATAGGACAGGTGTTCCTAGGCTAAAGCCACAACTCCATTGTTGTCACAATAACAGTTATTGGACGCTCAATGGTAGGAACCATGTTCATCTCATGAACAAGAAATGTCTATTCAGACACTTTGGTAGTATCTTTGGTAGCAATGTATTCAGCCTTTATCGTCTAGTATGCCACGGTATCTAGCTTGGAACTCTTCCAACATACCGTCCCTCCACTGAGGGTAAAGACAGGCTGTGACTGACTTTCAGTCCTCCTTATCACTCTGGAAGCATGAACCAAGAACTTTCTTTTAGTGCTTCTCAAGTACTTAAGAATGTCCTTCACAGCTATCCAGTGATTTTCCCAAGATCCGATTGATTCCTGATCAATACTCCTAGTAAGTCAGCTATATCTGGTCTGGTACATAACATCGTATGCATGATAAAGCCTACTTCCGAAGCATAGGGCATCCCTTGCACGCGAGCTCTCTCCAAATCATTCTTGGAAGACATCTTTTTGGAGAGAGTGATTCCTCAGTGAGTGGGCTAACCACCATGCTTAGAATCTTCCATACTAAACCCCTTTAGTACGGTGTTAATGTGCCTGGATTTGGGACACTCCCAATATCCACATAGATCTATCTCCATAGATCATAATCCACAAGATATAGTAGGTATCATCCAGATCTTCTATTAAGAATCCTCGTGATAAGAGGAGCTTGACCGAGTGTAGCATAGGAAACCATTTCCTATCAAGAGTATGTCATCTACGTACAATACATGTAATATAACCTCACTCTCTACAACCTTCTTGTATATACAAGGTTCATCTATCTTTTTGATGAAGTCAAACTCTTTGACTGCCACATCAAAACATAAGTTCCAACACCGCGATGCGTGCTTTAATCCTGATGGACATAAGCATAGCCACTGGAGAAAAGTTTTCATCATAAACCACACTTGGTTATTGACGATAGCCTTTTACTACATGTCTAGCTTTGAAAGTCTCAACTTTTCCATCTACACCAAGAATCTTCTCAAGATCCATTTGCTCCCAATGTGTTTTACCCCTTCAGGTGCAACATTCAAAGTCATAATTTATTGGTGTACATGGATTCCATCTTTGATTGCATAGCATCCAGCCTTTCACAGAGTCCCCACTTGTGATGGCCTGCATGAACCTAGTTGGGCCATCATCTACCATGATGCAATCCTCTCTCCCACTGTCACCGAGAAAACCATAGTATCTCTCAAGTGGATGAGGAACCCTACCAGATTCACGGAGAGGCTGAGGTTTGTTGGAGACTATTGAATTCTTTGGTTTCACCAAATCATCAGCTGTTAGTTTTTCTAGCTGGAACTCCTTCCAGTTCTACCTCATGATTACTAATTTCTTCACAAGAAATTCCTTTTCTAAAAAGGTGGCATGCTGAGAAACAAAACACCTTTTGCTCCTCAGTGTGGTAGAAGTTATTCCCTTGCAAATGTTTGGGATATCCTAACAAACTTATATAGAACTGACCTTGCCTCGAGCTTGTCCGGATTTTTCTTTTCAACATAGGTCGGACAACGCCAAATCTTAATTCATTTAAGACATGGTCTCTTCCCATTCTATATCTCATATGGAGTGGTAGGCACTGATTTGGATGGAACCTCATTCAATAGGTATGCAGCTTCTCAAGTGCATAACACCAAAAGGAAATAGGTAACTTAGCAGTACTCATCATAGAGCGCGCCTTTTCTCATAGGGTGCGATGCCTCCGCCCTGATACACCGTTGTGCTGTGGAGTATACGAAGGAGTAAGCTGAGAGAGAATCTCATTCTCCGTTTAGAAAATCCAGGAACTCCATGCCCAAGTATTCGCCTCCTCGATCACATCGTAGGACTTTAATATTTCTACCCGTCTGGTTCTTAACTTCAATCTTATATTTCTTGAATTTCTCAAAAGTTTCAGACTTGTGTTTCAACAGGAACATATGTCAGAATCCTGAGAGATTATCAGTGAATATAATGATGTACGAAGAACCAACCTTGGTATTTGTAGACACAGGACCATATACATCATCATGTATTCGTCCCAAGAGTTCAATAACTCTTTCTCTGTTTCCATTAAATGGAGTATTGGTTATTTTACCTTTGAGACAAGACTGGCAAGTATCATAAGATGAAAATTTGAACAGATTCTCATATTCATCCTTATGTAACTTAGCTGGTCGTGTCGCATTGATATGACCATGTCTACAATGGCACAAGAAGGATTCGTTCATTTCTGAACTATTCCTCTTGTGTGTGTTCTAGATACTTTGAACTGTGGTTTGATTTAGAACATATATGCCATTTCATAACGTGCCTGATCCAATCAACTCTTGATTCAGGAAAATGTTCACAACATTATCCTCCAATACACAATTATATCTTTCTTTAACTTAATAAAGAAACCGATGTAATGTTGTATATCAGGTTCGGTATGTAATAACATTCGTTCAGAATCAATGTATTAATACAAGGTGATATCTTCCAACTGACTTGGCTGCAACAATTGCACCATTCTCTAACTCTTAGAGATATATCACCCATTCTCAGTTCTCTACCATTCTGTAGCCCATGTAACAGATTACATATGTGGGATCCTAATCCGGTATCTCAGGACGTAGAGGATACTGAGAAATAGTTCTTGGTAATCGAACACACCCGAAGAATATGCATCAACATGCTCATTCCTCGATTGGGTTGCGTGGAAATCCGGATATTCCCCTATTTCCTGCTCGGACTTATAACATTTATAAGATGGAGCGGAACCAACGTTCCCTAGCTCAGTATAATAAGCAGGTTCGGTCAATGCATCCATATTATTATCTTGATTAAGGCGTGACATGGTCTATATCAGGAGAGAGAGAGAAGAAAACACTCAGCGTATGCTCTTGCAAGATTAGATTGGTTATTATTTTATCTAATTAGGATGGCTGCGAGGGTTTTTATCAAATCTTCCTTCAAACCCTAAAAGGTAAGACTAGCCGGGATTAATTACACCCTATAAGTTCACCAATCTTTCGGCCAGGCCAGTGTCGGTACTTTGAAGGAGGTTCCCCGTGCTTTCGCACGGACCTAATTAAAATAAACCGCGTTTTCCCATGGGCTAACCTCGTTAACACCTTTCTAGACACCTACTTGATCGGCTAATTGTAATGTGTAAAACTCTCTCAGGAGTAACTCTTACCCGCAGTGGGTATCAGGATCCAACTATCTCATAGAAGGTATGCAATCTCATTGCAAATTTCAACACTTGAAATTCCCGATAATCTTTTACCCCTGGTGACTTATGCCCTTGACTATGGTCAACAAATCATAAGCACTAGTCAAGTTATACCCGTCATTTCGTGATTAATTAAACCCACCCACATGACCCTTAACTATGGTCAACAAAGTCACATGACTATCCTAATTAATCGCATCATATGCTGTGTAGGAAGACATCACTTAGCTATCGCACACTATGCATTAACTATGGTCAACAAATGTAGCACGAATACTAAGTACTCTACTTTCTAAAATGATGGAGGGTTACGACAGATTATTAAGAAAACCTTTTGCGTAATGAACTTGAGCTTGTTGTAGAATCGAGTGAATTTTAAAAGGAGTGTTTTTTAGTCTTTTACTAGTTTAGCTCAAGAGGTCACTCCCGGTGAAGGGATCTCGGCTCTTTCCTTATCGAATAAGGTGCAGGATATTTCACAAATACCACTATGCAAAACAAGAACTAGAAAAGCAATCAAAAGACAAACCGAGTGGGTTGTAGCATCTACCAGTTTCGCTAAAGAGGTCACTCCCGGTGAAGGGATCTCGGCTCTTTCCTTATCGAATAAGGTGCTGGATATTCTACAAGGAATACAGCTATGCAAAGCAAGAACTAGAGCTACCAGTTTTTAAAACAAGTTTCTACAATATCTTTAGGTTTCTTTTATTTCATTAATCTCATTAATGAAGTCCCGTTAAATTATGCTTCCTAAGCATCACAAAAGAAACGAAAGCAGCAATATTTATTATATATCATATATATAATATAAGCATTCGTCTCAACATATCAAGTGATCACATCACAGAATATCAACAGCAGAAGAACACATATGAAATATTCAATATACTAGGAATTCCGTGCCTTAAATTAAGCCAGTAAAAAACGCGGATTCCACGGTCGTGATGAATAGCCAAACCCACATCCTTAGACCCCTACGAGAGAGGCAAGTAACCCTATCAATTCTAGAGTTAGAAGACCCGGTCTTGACCTCTCAAGATGGTCTCCCACTGGACCCTAGAACCCGGTTACTTGTGCTCTCCTCCTTGGGTCTATCCTAATGTGGAAAAGTAAATAATATACATCAATGGTGACATCATCCTCAACCCGGAAGTGCCCCAATAAAAGAATATTACATACAAGCTTTTACATGAATGAAAATAAAAAACTCTCATCTCACATAAAAAAAACCCAGCTATTCAAAACACGATGATCCAATATAACATATCACAGCAACACATAACATCACATGTCATCAACGTAAGTAAATATGCGTATCCCAATTGTAGTTGATGTATAGCAATGAAACCGGAGATACACCACATATTACACTTACGGTAGCAGAAAAGAAAGTGAAAAACTACAACAATTGGAATCCGCAACAACCATAGACATTATAAACCCAATGTATCACATACTTTGGATTTCATGCCATACCAAATGAATTCCTTAGACATCACAAGCCTAACAATTATAAACCCCGCATTTTAGTCTCGATATTGAAAACACTTTCCAATAACCTGTCGGGTAATTCAACAAGATTCCCGATAACCTGATCGAATGCTCGTCGGAAACTTTAGTAGACGGCCGCACCCCCGATGCCGTTGACGAAGTGCACTAAGGCGGAACACCGCGGCCGCGAGCACCCTAACGGATGCTTTTGGCGTGTAAGTCCACGTTGCGACCCCCGGTTCTTACGGGGAGGCGGAAACGGTATAAAAATCAAATTTTTAGCGCATGGGGCAACATGGACTAACAAAGTCGGGATCTTTTCCTAAACTAAAACTAGCAAACAAGCTAAAGAGAGTTAGCTACTCGGAAAGATGGTTATACCTAAACTTGAACTCCTTCTTCTTCAAACTTTTGTAGAGGTTGATGGTGCTTTCCTCGTTGCCTTCTTCCGTCAAAGATGGATCCACCTGAGGGTTCAACCTTCGGGCTCTTTCTCGAACTTTGAGAGAACTAGAATCTTCGGCTTGCTAAACCTTTGATCCTAGAGTGAGTAGAGAGTGTCTAAGGGGTGCTTTTATCTCAAGGAGAGGGATTCTCAACTCATGAGAAGGATTCTCCTTGAACTAGAGGAGGAAGAAGAACAAGTGAGGAGAGAGAATGATTATGATAGAATGAGCTCTTTTTCTTCTTGCAACCATAACAAAAGAAAAAGAATTATCTAATTAATAATAATAATTCAAATGAAATAGTTGATGGTTGTATTTGGAATGACCATTATCATCACTTCATTAAATGAATGTAAGCTAGAATCAAGGAGTATCCTTGCAAAGCAATGATGATGGTCAAACATTCAACCATGGTCAACAAGTCAACCATGGTCAACAAGTAAACAAAATCAACCATGACACAATTTCATTTAATTACTATTATTAATTGATATTTCATAATTCCATTAGGGTTTGGAAAAAGACGACTGTCAACTGTGCATACGCACCCGTTCCGAAACCCTAATGAAAAAACTCTTCCTCCGCCTCAAACAACTGTGCATACACACCTGCATTCTCGTTCCGAGGAACAAGAATACTGAGAGATAAAAGCAACCCCAAAACATATACCAGTATCTGTCTCAAACCAGAGCCTGCTAGTATAATCCGTCCGGACTCCAAAAGTGCACAAGTGCACGGATGAGAACGAACCCTGCCGCAAAAACCATGCGACCTCTACTCTGTTTTGCCCAGAGGCGAATACCCTCTGTGTGGGACTCTAAAGACTTGACACTACGCTGGCAGTGGGTTTAACCACAGACCGCAAACGGCACTAGCTGTGCGTAACGGTCCCCAGGTAGATGCCGACAAGAAGGCTGACGAGGTGAACCCCATCTGAACTCCTACTGAGTCTGAATGTGACATTCTCCGTACAGTCCGGTCTGTTCGTCTGATACATCGCATGTCGGGCCTAGGGGCGGTAAACGCCAGTCCCCCAATAGCGGTACAAGTCGTGTCGGAGTGAAGCCCAAAACACCCTGAGATAACACTGGAAGCCTACCAGTATATCTCGCTTGCCCTGGCCAGGGACTACTCGTGTAATGGCTCTCCTAGACACAGCGCGATGTCAACCCCCAATACCGGGAAAGACGAATCCTGTCTAACCGGAACTGCCTCCAAGTGCTTCGGGACTGCACCCAACTACCACCTGTTTGCACGACTCCTTTCAGCCGTGGTAGGGTAGTAGTCAAAGTACAGTGGGAACACACTCGAGGCGAAGTGCCAGTGTCAAGTCAGCGGACTAAGCTGTACTCATGTCACCTGGGAACTGATAACTGACGATAGGTATAATACCAACCTGTCAGTTCCCGACGAGTCCTGTCCAGTGTACTCGTAACCCAACGAGCACCCGTATACTATCTCCAGTACGACGTACTGATGGCTGTGGGACAGACCATCTCCCATACTGGGATGAGAAGCGCATACGCTAGTCTACTCCGGAGTATCGATGCCCTGTCTCGATAGTCCTGCGACTAGGGACCTGTATAAGGATGTGCTTATAGATTACCCAGCCCCCACTAGTGTGACTGCCATCACAACGCTGGTAATCAAGCAAAGATCCTAAGGGCTCCACTAATGTGTATAGGTGATATCGCAAAATAAACACATGTACACATTGAAGTAGAAACAAACCAAGTAGCATACTACTATATTGAGCAAGATTGTTTATACAAGGTGAATATCCCAAGCTTCCATTAAGTAATATACAAACTAGTATGATACAGTAATGGCCTCTAGGGCATATACACTAACAATCTCCCACTTGCATTAAGGCCATGTACTGGCGTATCGAAGACCTATCATCTCGATCAGCCGCTCGAACTGAGTCTGGGGTAGGGCCTTGGTGAATGGATCTGCAGTGTTTTCTTCTGAAGCAACCCTCCGAACCTCGATCTCCTTGCGATCCACGATCTCCCTGATCAGGTGATACCGCCTCAAGATGTGCCTGGATCTCTGATGGGACCTGGGTTCCTTCGCTAAAGCTATAGCCCCGTTGTTGTCGCAATACAGAGGTATTGGGTCAACAATGGACGGAACCACCTGAAGTTCTTTCAAGAACTTCCTCATCCAGACAGCTTCTTTTGCGGCATCAGATGCAGCGATGTATTCCGCTTCCATCGTCGAGTCTGCAACGGTTTCCTGTTTGGAACTCTTCCAACACACCGCCCCTCCATTGAGGGTAAAGACAAAACCCGACATGGACTTGGAATCATCCTTGTCACTTTGGAAGCTGGAGTCAGCAAAGGCCTCGATCTGGAGGTCTTTTCCGCCATACACCAAGAACATCTCCTTAGTTCTTCTCAGGTACTTGAGAATGTTCTTTACTGCTATCCAGTGTTTCTCCCCAGGGTTTGACTGATACCGGTTTACTACACTCAGTGCATAAGCTACATCCGGTCTGGTACACAACATCGCATACATTATAGAGCCTACCGCAGAAGCGTAGGGTATAATAGACATGCGATCCCTCTCCAAATCAGTCTTGGGGGACATCTCTTTAGAGAGGGTGATTCCGTGACAAGCCGGTAGGTTACCGCGCTTGGAATCTTCCATACTGAATCTTTTCAGTACGGTGTCGATGTACCTGGACTGTGAAAGTCCTAATATCCTCTTGGATCTATCACGATGGATCCGGATCCCCAGGATGTAAGAGGCATCACCCATGTCTTTCATGGAGAATCTGTGTGACAAGAAACCCTTGACAGATTGTAGCATAGGAATGTCATTTCCTATTAAGAGAATGTCATCCACGTATAAAACGAGGAATACTACAGTTCTCGCTACAAATCTACTATAGATGCATGGTTCATCTGGATTTTTGATAAAGCCAAATTCCTTGGCCGTCTCATCAAAACAGATGTTCCAACTCCGCGATGCCTGCTTTAGTCCATAGATGGACTTAAGCAACTTGCACACCTTTCCGCTGCTCCCACTCTGAATGAAACCCTCTGGCTAATCCATATAGACACACTCCTCTAAATTTCCATTTAGAAAAGCGGTTTTTACGTCCATCTGCCAAATCTCATAATCGTGGAAGGCAGCAATGGCAAGAAGGATCCGAATGGATTTCAGCATAGCCACTGGAGAAAAGGTTTCGTCATAGTCCAAGCAAGGTCTTTGACGGAAACCCTTTGCTACAAGTCTAGCTTTATAGGTCTCAACCTGTCCATCTACACCAATCTTCCTTTTGAAGATCCACTTGCATCCTACGGGTTTTACTCCGTCTGGAGCAATGTCCAACGTCCATACTTTGTTGGTGTATATGGACTCCATTTCGGTCCGCATTGCATCCAGCCATTTTACCGAGCCAACGCTCTGAACGGCCTGTTGGAAGCTAGTAGGTTCATCATAATCTATGATGCAATCCTCTCTATCCCCGTCTATGAGAAAACCGTAGTATCTCTCGGGCGGATGAGACTGCCTACTACTCCTGCGGAGCGGCGTAGGAATGTCCTGTTCTTTTGAACCCTCTGGTTCCACTAAGCTTTCAGTAATAGTCTGAGGTTCTGGAATTTCTTCCAGTTCTATTGCGCTCCCACTTACTTCTTTTTCTAAGAACTGATGTTCCAGAAAATGGGCATTACGAGAAACAAGGACTTTTTGTTCCTCTGCGTAATAGAAAAGATACCCCCTGGAGTTCTTTGGGTATCCCATAAACTTGCACAGTACTGAGCGTGCCTCGAGCTTGTCCGTATGCTGCTTTTTGACATAAGCTGGACATCCCCAAATCTTCAGGTACTGAAGATAGGGTTTCTTCCCACTCCATAACTCATATGGTGTGGTAGGCACAGTCTTAGTAGGAACTCGGTTCAAAAGGTATGCAGGTGTTTCTAGCGCATACCCCCAGAATGATCGCGGTAACTGAGCGTTACTCATCATGGACCGTACCATATCCAATAGGGTCCGGTTCCGTCTCTCCGATACACCGCTATGTTGCGGAGTGTATGGAGGAGTAAGCTGAGAGAGAATCCCATTCTCTTTTAAGTAATTCAGGAACTCGGCACTTAAGTATTCTCCACCTCGATCCGATCTTAGAATCTTGATACTTATGCCGGTTTGTTTTTCAACTTCATTCTTATATTCCTGGAACTTTTCAAAAGCTTCGGACTTATGTTTCATTAAGAAGATATAACCGTACCTTGAAAAGTCATCCGTAAAAGTAATGAAGTAAGAATAACCGCTTCGCGCATGTGTAGACATTGGACCGCACACGTCGCTGTGTACGAGTCCCAAGAGCTCGCTTGCTCTTACTCCGTGTCCAGTGAACGGAGTCTTTGTCATCTTTCCTTTGAGACAGGATTGACAAGTGGCATACGATTGATATTCGAACGGATCCAAATACCCTTCTGTATGTAACTTAGTCAACCTTCTCTCATTGATGTGACCCAGTCTACAATGCCATAAGAAAGTCTGATTGATTTCCGGAGACTTTCTTTTGTGTGTATTCTGGACATTGAAAATCTGTGGTTGGTTCAATACGTATATACCATTGCTCAATGTACCTGACCCAATCAGAACTTGATTAAGGTGAATGTTTACAATATTACTTACAAACGCAAATTCATAACCTTCTTTAGAAACCATGTTAGTTATATGTATGCCCTAGAGGCCATTACTATACATAAGATGTATATTGTAGTGGATGCTGGGACATATATAGGGAGGACTTTCTTGCTCGACATGATAGTATGCTATCTGGTTGAACTTTACCTTAACGTGTATACTGATTGTCTCTCTGTTACATGTTGGTAAAGCCCTTAGGATCTGTACTTGACTACCTGGACTATGATGCGGATCATACTAGTGGGGACATGGTAGTCCATAAGTACATCCTTCACAGTCCCTAGTCGAGGGTGTATCGAGACGGGGCATCGATATACCAGAGTAGACTAGCGTGTACCTTCTCGACCCTTACAGATGGGCGATGGATGATCCCATATCCATCGGTGTTTGACATCAGAGGAGATATACGGGTGCTCAGTAGAGACTGGGTACACTGGACGGACTCGCCGAGAACTCCCAGATGGTATTATACCTCACGTCAGATGGCAGTTCTCTGGTGACACTGGTACAGAGTAGTCTGTTGACCCGAGATCGTCATAGAGTCTTGTGTGGTTCCTACTGTGCTTTGATTTCCATCTTACCACGTCCAAGAGGGCGTGCAAAACGGTGGTTTTTGGGTACAGTCCCGAGTCACATGGAGGCAATGAGCGATAGGAGGGGATTCGTCTCTCCCGGTATATGGGAGTTGATGTTGCGCTGTGTTCGATTGGCTATAACAGGAAATCCCTGGCCAGGGTTGCTGAGATTTACTGGTAAGTGTTACCAGTAGTTTCTCGAACAGTTATAGACCTCATATCGACACGACTTATCGAGCTACTGGGGTCTGACGTTTACCACCCCTAGGCGAGATATGCAACATATCAGACGATCAGACCGGACTGTACGGTAGTGTTACTGGTCGGATTCACTGGAGTGTGAGCGGGCTTGCTCGTCGATCTTCAGATCGCTCAATACCCGGGTGGCCGTTACGTTTAGCAGACCGCTTGCGGCTTGTGGATGTTTGATATGATCATCATCCGCTGCCGGCGTATTGACGAGTCTTTAGAGTCCTACACAGAGGTTTCCTGGGTCAAGCAAAACGAAATAGGAGCGCATATGAGATATGTGCGGGACCGAGAATAATGCGTGTATGTGATACCGTATTCTATTCTCGCGATATATATATCGAATGGTTGTATGCGATATAACCTAGTTATCGATTCAAGCATTGATTCGATAAGCCGATATATTTGATACCAGTCGGTTATGTGCGCATGACCGGATCATTGAATCAAGTGTTGATTTAATGATTTAATGTATAATTATATATTTGATATATTACTTTACATTAACTAGTATTGGTTCACTTTAGACGGATTTTCTCACTTGGTTCGTGCGCATTGCATATGCGATATGTTTTTGTGCACTTGATTGTATCATGTTTGATGATGCAAGTCAAGCTAGGGTTCAAGTGTAAAGATTAAACCTTGGTTAATGAAATGGTTAGGGTTTATTATTCATTATTCATTTATCTTATTTAATTATCTTTTTATTTTTGATAAATGAATAAAAGAAAAGAGAAAAGAATGGTTGCTAGATTTGGAGTTTAGTTGAAACTTCATGAAGATTTGATAAAGTCAACCATACTTATCTCATCCTTAACCCTAACCATTCTCACTAACCATGATTCATTCTCTACACTTGACCATGGTTAGAATTATGATAAGAATTCATTTTCTTTTCATTTTCTATTAACTTATCATAATATCTTTCTTCTTCTTCTTCATTCTTCAAGTGAAGAAAAGCAAAGTCCATCAATGGTGATTGTTGGATATGAGTGCGAAATCCAATTCTAAAGTTAACCCAATTCCTATTTCTTCATCCTCTGCCTCTTGCCAAGTAGTAGAGTGTGTTTCCTTCACAAGATTTTAGGGTTTGGTGAAGGTGGAGCTTGATTCATCGATGCCTCGACGTAGATCATCTTCGGCATGGACATCGACGACCTAGCTTGCCCATTCTCCGACGAAGTCGACTCTAGAGCCCGGATTTGATTTGGACAGCGGAGATGACCTCGTTGCGGAGCCGTGGAGGTGGATATCCGGATCTACAAAGGTTGTAATTTCCGTATCTCTTTAGTTAACTGTTAACTAGTTCTTGTTCGCCTAGATATCTAGCAAACGATCCGTACTTTAGGGTTTGTAGGCACCATAATTTTTGAAATTGCCATGGTTGATGGCTTGGGAGACCTCACTAGAGTGCCTAGGAACCCTGCAGTGGTATCAGAGCCTAGCTAGAGCCTTAGGCGAAGCGTAGACGGAAATTGAAGTCCGAACGAACCCGGAACTCCAAATCAAATATGCTCTCTGTACTTTTTTCAAAACAGTGCATTTTTCCACATTAAAAATATTCAGAAAAACATGCAGGAAAATATAAGATTAACTGTGCAACCCGTAGCCCTAACTCCATTAAAGCGCCGCGCTTCCGCGGCACGAGCATGGCTCGTGCGGCGGAAGGGCGGCCGTTTTGTCGTCTTCTGTGGTTGGGTTTGCACAGTGACTCCTATTTAGTTGTGCTGAGTTCTCTGGATATTTTTAAAAATTTATTCAAGTGTTGAATAATCTGGAATGTTTTGGAGCTTCGGTGTTTCGATCGGGATATCAAATTTTGTCTGTGTGGCTTTCCGGATAAATTTTAGAATATGTTAAAAAGTTCGACCGGATATAAATACCCAACTTTTCCCCTGTCGGGAAATTTCCAAGTGTTGGATTTTTCCGTAGTCTAACGATGTTCTAAGTAGTGCAAGTAATGCGATGGTCCCTCTAGAAGACACAAACCTTAACTCGATTATGTGACCGTCTTGAACTGCCCTTTGAACCTTCGGGTTTGGGGCAGTACGGCGTGCCACATGTGAGGCGTTGGCTTGACCCTTCTACGGCTGGATCGTTGGTACTGAGGCACGAACGGAATGTTGTTAGACTTGTTTCATGTGTTGATCTGTTTCGGGAAAACTTGGGTGTTCGATTGTTCGATCGGAAAGTTTAACATTTTCTGTTTATCTGGAATGGGATACAATAATTGGAATTCACAAATAGTTATGTGATAACTAAATGAATGTTATAAACATAGCAGTTTAGTCTCACTTGATCGGTTGCCACGGAATTTTGATGTGATCAAAAGTCCGTTGCAATCTCGTAGCGTACGCGGATACTCGCCGGGTAAACTTAATAGACAGCTTCACTCCATAGCCCCGACCAAGTGACTGTAGGAGAACCCCGTCGCCGAAAGCATCCGTACGGGTGCTCGCGGTAGCGGTGTTCCGCCTTGGTGCACTTCGTCGACGGTATCGGGGGTGCAGCCGTCTACTGAAGTTTGCGACGAGTATTCGATCAGACTGTCGGGAATCCTGTTGAATTCCCCGACTTGATATTGAAAAGTGTTTTCGATGATGGGACTAAAATGCGGGGTTTATAATTGTTAGGCATGCGATGTCTAAGAAATTCATTTGGTCAGGCATGCGATGTCTGAGGTGATTGCGGATTCCAACTGTTGTAGTTTTATACTTTCTTTTCTGTGACCGTAAGTGTAATATGTGATATCGCCGGTTTCGTTGCTATACGTCAACGACAATTGGGATGGACATATTTACTTACGTTGATGACATGTGATGTTATGTGTTGCTGGATATGTTATATTGGATCGTCGTGTTTGAATAGCCGGGGGTTTTTATGTGAGATGAGTGTTTTTCATTTTCATTCATGTAAAAACTTGTATGCAATATTCTTTTATTTGGGGCGCTTCCAGGTTGCGGGAGTTGTCACCTGTTGTATATTATTTACTTTTCCGCACTAGGATAGACCCAAGGAGGGGAGCACAAGTAACCGGGTTCTGGAGTCCAGTGGGAGACCAACTCGAGGAGTCGAGTCCGGGTCTCCTAACTCTAGAATTGGTAGGGTTGCTTGCCGCTCTCGTAGGGGTCTAGGGGTGTGGGTTTGGCTATTCATCACGACCGTGGAATCCGTGTTTTATACTGGCTCGTATTGAAAACACGGACGTCCTAGTATATCCAATATTTCATATGATTCTTCTGCTGCGATATCTGTGATGAGATCATGTGATGTTTCTGTGATGGATATAGTATATAGTATATATGATATATTATATAGACGTTACTTATGTTTTACACCCGCGCTAGCCCTGCCCTGCTCTGCCGTTAGTTACCTAACCTAACGGTGCACGAGGGGACATCGAGGCGAATGCGGATGGCATAAGTGTACGTCATATCTATCTGTGATGTTTAGGTACTTAAATGATGGGACTTCATTAATATGATTAATGAATTAAAAGAAACCTAAGATGTTGTAGAATCGAATTTCAAAATAAAACAGGTAGCTACAGTTCTTGCTTTGCACAGCGGTATATGCGATATATCCTGCACCTTATTCGATGAGGAAAGGACCGAGATCCCTTCACCGGGAGTGACTCTTTTAGCAATAACTGGCAGATGCTACACACTCGGTTTGTCTTTTGATTGCTTTTAAGTGTTTTTGCTTTGCACAGTGATATATATGATATATCCCGCACCTCATTCGACGAGGAAAGGACCGACGATCCCTTCACCGGGAGTGACTCCTTTAGCAAAACTAGAAAAGCCTCAAAAACACTCCATTTCAAAATCATTTGATTCTACAACGATATCAAGTTCATTACGCAATAGGTTTTCAGAAAAACCTGTCGTAGCCCTCCGTCATTTCAGATAAGTAGTAGTTAGTATTCGTGCTACGTTTGTTGGCCTGCGTCAAGGCGTAGTGTGCGGTAGCTAACTGGTGCTTATCTGCATAAGCATATGATGTGATTGGATTAGGGTAGTCGTGCGACTTTGTTGGCCTGCGTCAAGGGTCGTGCGGGTGGGTTTAATTCAATCAGGAAATGACGGGTTGAACTTGACTAGCGGACTATGGTTTGTTGGCCTGCGTCAAGGTCATAGGACGCTAGGGGCAAAATATTATCGGGAATTTCAAGTGTTGAGATTTGCAATGAGATTGCATACCTTCTATGAGATAGTTGGATCCCGATACCCACTGCGAGTAAGTGTTACTCCTGGGAGAGTTTTATACATTACAATTAGCCGATCAAGTAGGTGTCTAGAAAGGTGTTAACGAGGTTACGCCTCTGGGAAAACGAGGTTTACATTAATTAGGTTCGTGCGAAAGCACGGGGGACCTCCCTCAAAGTACCGACACTGGCCTGGCTGAAAGATTGGCGAACTTGTAGTGTGTAATTAATCCCGGCTAGTCTTTCCTTTTAGGGTTTGAAGGAAGATTTGATAAAAAGCAGTGGGAGCCATCCTGATTAGATAAAATAATAACCAATCTATTCTTGACAGAGCGCACGCTGAGTGTTTTCTTCTCTCTCTCTCCTGGTAGCGACCATATCACGCCTTAATCAAGATAATAATACGGAATATTGACCGAACCCACTTGTTATACTGAGCTGGGGAACGTTGGTCCCGCTCCAACTTATAATTGTTATAAGACAGAGCAGGAAATTGGGGATTACCAGAATTCCTGTGCCGCCCAAACGAAGAGAGTGCATGCTGATGCATCATCTTCGGGTGTGTTCATTATACAGAACTGTTTCTCAGTATCCTTTACGTCCTGGGTATGTGATACCAGATCAGGATCCCAGATATGTAATTTGTTACATAGGGCTACAGAGAGGTAGAGAACTGAGAACGGGTGATAAGTTTCATGAGGCAGAAAACGGGGCAAGTGTTGCAGCCAAGTCTGTCGGTCACTGTCACCCTGTATTACCTGAATACATTGATTCTGAACGAATGTTGTTAGATACCGAACCTGATATACCAAATCATATCACTCTCTTTGTAAGAAAAGAAAGGATATAATTTTGTATTGTTGGATAATGTTTTGAACATTTCCTATATCAAAAGTTGATCGGTTCAGGCACGTTGTCTAAAAGCATTGATGTTCTAAATCAAACTACAGTTCTTAGTATACAGAACACACACAAGAGGAAGAGTTCAGAAATGAACGGATTCTTCTTGAGGTATTGTAGACTAGGTCAGATCAATGTGACCCGACTAGCTAGAGTTACATATAGATGCATATTTAAATCAGTTTGAATTTACATCTTGTGAAACTCGCCAGTCATGTCACAAAGATAAGATGACCACAGCTCTGTTTATTGGAAACAGAGAAAGAGTTAGTAAACTCTTGGGATGTTACATGTTGATGTATGAAGGTCCCCTGTCTACAAATACCAAGACTGGTTCTTTATACTTCATTACGTTCTCTGATAATCTCTCAAGATTCAGTCATATGTTCCTGCTGAAACATGAGTCCGAACCTTATGAGATATTCACAGAATATAAGTAAGAAGTAGAGAACCAAAATACGGGTATAAGTATTATGTCCTATGATGAGATCAAGGAGGAGAATACTTGAGCACGGAAATACTGGACTATTCTAAAGGAGAATGAGATTCTCTCTCAGCATTACTCCTCCGTATACACCATAGCACGATGGTATATCGGGGCGGAGCAGATACACCCTATTTGATATGGTGTGCTCTATGATGAGTACTACTGAGTTACCTTTTTCCTTCTGGGAGTTATGCACTTATGAAGTTGCATACCTATTGAATAGGGTTCGAATCAAATCAGTTGCCTACCACTCCATATGAGATATGGAAAGGGAAGAGCCCATGTCTTAAGCCAGTTAAGATTTGGAGTTGCCCGGCCTATGTCTAAAAACAAAATCCGGACAAGCTCGAGGCAAGGACTGTAATGTAGAACTGGAAAGGTTCCAGCTATACTAAATACAGCAGATGATTTGATAAAACCAAAGAATTCAATAGTTACCAACGAACCTCAGCCTCTCCGCCGATCTAGTAGGGTTCCTCACCCACCTGAGAGATACTTCTGTTTCTCTATGACAGTGGGAGCGAGGATTGCATCATGAGATGATGACCCAACTAGTTTCGAGCTGGCCATCAGGAGTAAGACTCTGTAAGAATGGCTGGATGTTTAGCGATCTGAGATGGAATCCTTATACGCCAACAAAGTATGGACTTTGGTTGCTATATCTGAAGGGTTAAATCCCCATCAGGAGCAAGTATATCTTGAGAAGACTACTTGGTGTAGATGGAAAAGTTGAGACTTTCAAAGCTAGACTCGTTAGAGGTTTTCGTCATTGACCAGGCATGGATAATGATGAAACCTTTTCAAGTAGCTATGCTTAAGTCCATCCAGATCCTACTTGTCACGGCTACATACCATGACTGCGATATCTGGTGGTTGGGTGTCTTGACTGCTTTTCTAAATAATGATTTAGAAGAGTGCGTCTGTAAGTACACAGCCAGAGGGCTTCATAGACAGTGGGAGCAGCGGAAACGTGTGCAAGATGCTTTATAGGATAAAGCAGGCATCGCGGAGTTGGAACGTCTGTTTTGATGAAGTAATCAAAGAGTTTGACATCATCAAAATGGTAGATGAACCTTGTATAAACAAAAAGGTAGTAGGGAGTATGGTGATGATCCTCGTAGAGTACGTGGATGACATACTCTTGATAAGAAAAGAGTTTCTTATGCTACGCTCGATCAATCTCCGCTTATCACAATGATTCTCCACATAGGATTAAAGTGATACCTACTAAATCCTGGATTTTGGATCTATGAGATAGATCTAAATGGATGTTAGGATACTCACTAATTGTAGTGAGACGGTATCAACCGATCCTGAGGAGAATCACTGGAATGGTTCCAGGGTGATAAAGACGACTGAGTGTCAGTCACAGGCATTGTCTTTACCCTCAGTAAAGGGACGGTATGTTGGAAGAGTTCCAAGCTAGATACCGTGACATACTAGACAATAAAGGCAGGATACATCGCTACTTAAGATGCTACCAAAGAGGCTGTTTGGGTGTATATTGGTTCATGAGATGAACTACGTTCCTACCATTGTGAGACAATGGAGTTGTGGCTCATGCCGAGGAACACCGGTCCCATCAGTGATCCAGACTTATTCTAAGGCAGCATCGCCTGATCATGGAGATGGTTGATCTCCAGGGAGATCGAGGTTAGGAGAGAAGATTCTGAGGACAACACAGCGGATCCACTCACAAAGGCCTGTTCCCAGAGAGAGACTTTTATGGGATGGTTGAGTATGAGATACTTCAAACCACTGCTACAGATGGCCCTAGTGCAAGTGGGAGATTGTTAGTTATATGTATGCCCTAGAGGCCATTACTATACATAAGATGTATATTGTAGTGGATGCTGGGACATATATAGGGAGGACTTTCTTGCTCGACATGATAGTATGCTATCTGGTTGAACTTTACCTTAACGTGTATACTGATTGTCTCTCTGTTACATGTTGGTAAAGCCCTTAGGATCTGTACTTGACTACCTGGACTATGATGCGGATCATACTAGTGGGGACATGGTAGTCCATAAGTACATCCTTCACAGTCCCTAGTCGAGGGTGTATCGAGACGGGGCATCGATATACCAGAGTAGACTAGCGTGTACCTTCTCGACCCATACAGATGGGCGATGGATGATCCCATATCCATCGGTGTTTGACATCAGAGGAGATATACGGGTGCTCAGTAGAGACTGGGTACACTGGACGGACTCGCCGAGAACTCCCAGATGGTATTATACCTCACGTCAGATGGCAGTTCTCTGGTGACACTGGTACAGAGTAGTCTGTTGACCCGAGATCGTCATAGAGTCTTGTGTGGTTCCTACTGTGCTTTGATTTCCATCTTACCATGTCCAAGAGGGCGTGCAAAACGGTGGTTTTTGGGTACAGTCCCGAGTCACATGGAGGCAATGAGCGATAGGAGGGGATTCGTCTCTCCCGGTATATGGGAGTTGATGTTGCGCTGTGTTCGATTGGCTATAACAGGAAATCCCTGGCCAGGGTTGCTGAGATTTACTGGTAAGTGTTACCAGTAGTTTCTCGAACAGTTATAGACCTCATATCGACACGACTTATCGAGCTACTGGGGTCTGACGTTTACCACCCCTAGGCGAGATATGCAACATATCAGACGATCAGACCGGACTGTACGGTAGTGTTACTGGTCGGATTCACTGGAGTGTGAGCGGGCTTGCTCGTCGATCTTCAGATCGCTCAATACCCGGGTGGCCGTTACGTTTAGCAGACCGCTTGCGGCTTGTGGATGTTTGATATGATCATCATCCGCTGCCGGCGTATTGACGAGTCTTTAGAGTCCTACACAGAGGTTTCCTGGGTCAAGCAAAACGAAATAGGAGCGCATATGAGATATGTGCGGGACCGAGAATAATGCGTGTATGTGATACCGTATTCTATTCTCGCGATATATATATCGAATGGTTGTATGCGATATAACCTAGTTATCGATTCAAGCATTGATTCGATAAGCCGATATATTTGATACCAGTCGGTTATGTGCGCATGACCGGATCATTGAATCAAGTGTTGATTTAATGATTTAATGTATAATTATATATTTGATATATTACTTTACATTAACTAGTATTGGTTCACTTTAGACGGATTTTCTCACTTGGTTCGTGCGCATTGCATATGCGATATGTTTTTGTGCACTTGATTGTATCATGTTTGATGATGCAAGTCAAGCTAGGGTTCAAGTGTAAAGATTAAACCTTGGTTAATGAAATGGTTAGGGTTTATTATTCATTATTCATTTATCTTATTTAATTATCTTTTTATTTTTGATAAATGAATAAAAGAAAAGAGAAAAGAATGGTTGCTAGATTTGGAGTTTAGTTGAAACTTCATGAAGATTTGATAAAGTCAACCATACTTATCTCATCCTTAACCCTAACCATTCTCACTAACCATGATTCATTCTCTACACTTGACCATGGTTAGAATTATGATAAGAATTCATTTTCTTTTCATTTTCTATTAACTTATCATAATATCTTTCTTCTTCTTCTTCATTCTTCAAGTGAAGAAAAGCAAAGTCCATCAATGGTGATTGTTGGATATGAGTGAGAAATCCAATTCTAAAGTTAACCCAATTCCTATTTCTTCATCCTCTACCTCTTGCCAAGTAGTAGAGTGTGTTTCCTTCACAAGATTTTAGGGTTTGGTGAAGGTGGAGCTTGATTCATCGATGCCTCGACGTAGATCATCTTCGGCATGGACATCGACGACCTAGCTTGCCCATTCTCCGACGAAGTCGACTCTAGAGCCCGGATTTGATTTGGACAGCGGAGATGACCTCATTGCGGAGCCGTGGAGGTGGATATCCGGATCTACAAAGGTTGTAATTTCCGTATCTCTTTAGTTAACTGTTAACTAGTTCTTGTTCGCCTAGATATCTAGCAAACGATCCGTACTTTAGGGTTTGTAGGCACCATAATTTTTGAAATTGCCATGGTTGATGGCTTGGGAGACCTCACTAGAGTGCCTAGGAACCCTGCAAACCAAAGATACAGAAATGATATTACAAGTTGCGTTGGGTACAAAAAAGCAATTTCGCAAAACCAAAACATGCCCATCTGACATTCCCAGGTGATAGTCCCCCACGGCTTTAGCATCCATGCTAGCTCCGTTCGCAACTCTGAGGGTCATGTCACCTGCCTTCAAAACCCTACGGTTTCTCAACGCCTGCAAAGAATTACAGATATGAGATCCTGATCCGGTATCCAATACCCAGGAAGTAGAGTTTATAGAAAGACAGTTTTCAATAACATACACACCTGAAGCTGAAGCCACAACCTGCTTCAGTTCCTGTGTCCTGGCTTTCCAAGCCCTGCAATCTTTCTTCCAGTGTCCACTCTTGTGACAATAGAACATTCCTCTTTACCCACAAGCTTCCCCGCTATCTTTGTTGCCTTTTCCTTTCCCTTCGTTCCCACTTTACTAACACCGCCCCTTGGTTTGGCGGGGGCTTTCTTCCTCTTTCCCTTGGCTTTAGCCTTGGACCTAGAAGAAGAAGATCCTCCTACAAACAAAGCGGGTGTTTCCCTACCTATCTGTACGGTGCCCTCTCGCTCCTCAGCATGTTGAGGAGTTCTGAAAGTTCAACTTCCTTTTCTTGCAAGTTAAAATTCAGTATGAACTGGGCGTAAGTGGAAGGAAGGGACTGGAGAACTAAATCCGTATAAAGTTCACTTTCCAACGTGGTCCCAAGTTCCGCGAGCTCCTCAATGTAGCCAATCATCTTAAGCACGTGGTCCGCTACCGATGATCCGACGGCCAACTTTGCCGAAAATAACTTCTTCGACACTTCGTATCTTGCGATACGAGACTGCTCTCCATACAGTTCTTTTGTATGAAGAAATATGGATTCCAAGTCCATATTCTTGTGCCTCCTCTGGTGTTCGTTGTCCATAGAGGCAAGCACGAGGCACTTGGCCTTCGCGCAATCAATCTCCCAAGTCTTACGGATTTCCTTATCCGCGACGCTGGAGGTGGGACCTGGGACGGGGGGAGCTTTGGTGGTAAGAAGATACCCCAGCTTGTCGTAAGTGATTGCCATTTTGACATTCCTGAGCCAATCCTTGTAGTTTGGCCCTGTCAATATGTTTTTATCTAGAAGTAACTTAAGTCCAGTCATTTCGATTTGGTCGCTGCAGGGGGGAGAGAAGAAACACTTTAGCATGATGCTCTTGCAAGTTTAGAGTGGTTTTTAATTTGTCTAAACAGGATGGCTCTCACTGTCTCTCGAATCCCTCCTCAAACCATAAAGGAAGAACTAGCCGGGATCAATCCCACCGCACAATACTTGCTTAACCGTTCAGCCAGGCCAGTGTCGGTACTTCGAGGGAGGTTTTCCAACGCTTTCGCGAAGTTCCTTAATTTAAGAACCTCTTTTCCCTGGAGGCGTAGCCCCGCTAACACCTTTCTAGGCACCTACTAGGTTTATAGCATTGATCGTTTAGTAAGAAATTTCCCGAAGAGTAGCATATACTCACAGTAGGATCGGGATCCAAATATCATCGCGTGACGAAAATGAAGGAATCTTACCATAATCATCACACTCCAAATGGTATGCAAATCTAGCAAGTTTCAGTACTTATGAAACTCCCGATGTGGATTTTTTTTTTTTGGCCCCATGCTCTTATGACCTTGGCGTGAGGTCAAAATGTCATAAGTCACATGTCAAGTTCTTCCCATCATTATCCTGGTTAATTTGAACCCACCCGTACCTACCCTTGACGTAGGCCAAAATGGCAGTACGACTGTCTCAAACCAACGCATTCTATCTATGCAACAGATAAATATCCGGCAGCTACCAATCACTATGCCTTGGCGTGAGGTCAAAATACATAGCTAGAATACTACCGTATATTTAACTGAAATGATGGAGGGCTACGAATGGTTTTGGCGAAACAGTGAACGTAGTGAACTTGATATAATCGATGGAACGAGATAGCTTTTAGAAGAAGTGGCTCAAGCTCCGCATTTAAAAGTTAGTTTTGAAAAGAACCGAGTGGTTTTTCGAAAGTGTTCCAACGACTTTAGCTTGGTTTATTATCTTGCATTAGTTCTTTTAATGCGTGATATTCTTGCATTAGTTCTTTTAATGCGTCCCATCATTTAATCCTACCATTGCAGAAAACAACCAAAATATGACGTACGCTTATGCCATTCGCATTCGCCACGGGGTCCCGTCATCACCCGTTAGGTTACTTAACTAACGACAGAGCGGGGGCTGGGCTAGCGCGGCTGTAAAACATAAGCAACGCCTAAATATAAAGCAATGATAGACATTACAGATCACAGATGAATACATTGGATATACTAGGAATCCGCAATCCGTTTGAGCCTGCAACGAAAAGCGGATTACACGGTCGCGGTGAATAGCCAAAACCCCACCCAAGACCCCTACGGGTGCGGCAAACTACCCGCCAAGTACCCGGTAGTTTGTGCACCCCTCCATGGGTCTATCCTAGGAGCAAAAACAGTAAAAAGAATTATACAATGACGGCTACAACCCCGACCCGGTTGTGCGGCCATACAAATAATATTATTACATCAATTTACATTTACAAATGAATGAAAGAAAAACAAAAGCCCATCTCACATCCACCCCGGCTATTCATCCGCGACAGTCCAACACATTCATATACACATTCCAATATCAAACACAGATCACAGAGATGTATAACCCCGACTAATCGACTTATAGCGATTAACCGACGTTCAATACATACAAACATCACAGATATAACCAATATAGCCAAAGTGTAGCGAAGTTCGAAAAAAATACGGATTTATAGGACCCCAAAAGTAAATTTCTTTTCTGGAAAATCTGGGCACATATAACATATTTGAAAAATCCCAAAACCCTACCAGAAGAACACTGCACAAAATACGATCACATGAAGAGCCCAAACGGCGGCGGATCCGCGGCGACGAGAATAGCTGAGGCCGCGGATCCGCGGCGGTTTGTAGGATTCATGGGATCGTTTTTCGTGGGTGTTCTCACAAAACCCTGAGCCGATTTTAGGAGTAAAAATTTTTACTTTTAGAGCACAAAAAATTTCAACAGAAACTTAGGGTTTTAGAATTTCCGGTTTTGCGATTTTTTTCGTTTCGAACTTCCATACACTTCGCTACCAAGCTAGTTTAAGTTTAGTTAGGCTCTGATACCACTGTAAGTCCACGTTGCGACCCCCGGTTTTTACGGGGAGGCGGAAACGGTATAAAAATCAAATTTTTAGCGCATGGGGCAACATGGACTAACAAAGTCGGGATCTTTTCCTAAACTAAAACTAGCAAACAAGCTAAAGAGAGTTAGCTACTCGGAAAGATGGTTATACCTAAACTTGAACTCCTTCTTCAAACTTTTGTAGAGGTTGATGGTGCTTTCCTCGTTGCCTTCTTCCGTCAAAGATGGATCCACCTGAGGGTTCAACCTTCGGGCTCTTTCTCGAACTTTGAGAGAACTAGAATCTTCGGCTTGCTAAACCTTTGATCCTAGAGTGAGTAGAGAGTGTCTAAGGGGTGCTTTTATCTCAAGGAGAGGGATTCTCAACTCATGAGAAGGATTCTCCTTGAACTAGAGGAGGAAGAAGAACAAGTGAGGAGAGAGAATGGTTATGATAGAATGAGCTCTTTTTCTTCTTGCAACCATAACAAAAGAAAAAGAATTATCTAATTAATAATAATAATTCAAATGAAATAGTTGATGGTTGTATTTGGAATGAATGTAAGCTAGAATCAAGGAGTATCCTTGCAAAGCAATGATGATGGTCAAACATTCAACCATGGTCAACAAGTCAACCATGGTCAACAAGTCAACAAAATCAACCATGACACAATTTCATTTAATTACTATTATTAATTGATATTTCATAATTCCATTAGGGTTTGGAAAAAGACGACTGTCAACTGTGCATACGCACCCGTTCCGAAACCCTAATGAAAAAACTCTTCCTCCACCTCAAACAACTGTGCATACACACCTGCATTCTCGTTCCGAGGAACAAGAATACTGAGAGATAAAAGCAACCCCAAAACATATACCAGTATCTGGCTCAAACCAGAGCCTGCTAGTATAATCCGTCCGGACTCCAAAAGTGCACAAGTGCACGGATGAGAACGAACCCTGCCGCAAAAACCATGCGACCTCTACTCTGTTTTGCCCAGAGGCGAATACCCTCTGTGTGGGACTCTAAAGACTCGACACTACACTGGCAGTGGGTTTAACCACAGACCGCAAGCGGCACTAGCTGTGCGTAACGGTCCCCAGGTAGATGCCGACAAGAAGGCTGACGAGGTGAACCCCATCTGAACTCCTACTGAGTCTGAATGTGACATTCTCCGTACAGTCCGGTCTGTTCGTCTGATACATCGCATGTCGGGCCTAGGGGGCGGTAAACGTCAGTCCCCCAATAGCGGTACAAGTCGTGTCGGAGTGAAGCCCAAAACACCCTGAGATAACACTGGAAGCCTACCAGTATATCTCGCTTGCCCTGGCCAGGGACTACTCGTGTAATGGCTCTCCTAGACACAGCACGATGTCAACCCCCAATACCGGGAGAGACGAATCCTGTCTAACCGGCACTGCCTCCAAGTGCTTCGGGACTGCACCCAACTACCACCTGTTTGCACGACTCCTTTGAGCCGTGGTAGGGTAGTAGTCAAAGTACAGTGGGAACACACTCGAGGCGAAGTGCCAGTGTCAAGTCAGCGGACTAAGCTGTACTCATGTCACCTGGGAACTGATAACTGACGATAGGTATAATACCAACCTGTCAGTTCCCGACGAGTCCTGTCCAGTGTACTCGTAACCCAACGAGCACCCGTATACTATCTCCAGTACGACATACTGATGGCTGTGGGACAGACTATCTCCCACACTGGGATGACAAGCGCATACGCTAGTCTACTCCGGAGTATCGATGCCCTGTCTCGATAGTCCTGCGACTAGGGACCTGTATAAGGATGTACTTATAGATTACCCAGCCCCCACTAGTGTAACTGCCATCACAATGCTGGTAATCAAGCAAAGATCCTAAGGGCTCCACTAATGTGTATAGGTGATATCGCAAAATAAACACATGTACACATTGAAGTAGAAACAAACCAAGTAGCATACTACTATATTGAGCAAGATTGTTTATACAAGGTGAATATCCCAAGCTTCCATTAAGTAATATACAAACTAGTATGATACAGTAATGGCCTCTAGGGCATATACACTAACATGGCGATGGGGTTCTCTTACAGTTACTTAGTCAGGGTTATAGGGCGTGGCTATCTAGTAAGGTTACCTGGCGAGTATCTGCGTATACTACATAATTGCGACGGACTTTTGATCCAAATCAAAATTCCGTGGCAACCAATCAATTGAAACTAAATTGCTAGATTTATAAAATTCAAACTAGTTATCACATAACTAATTATGTTGATTCCAAATATTGTATCACAATCACAGATAGCTAGACGATGTTAAACTTTTCAATCGAATAAACAAACACCCAAATTTCCCAAAGAGCTCAACACTTAGGCGGAGTTCAAAAAGTACCCAGTGCCACAACACCTATGAACCATCCGTAGAAGGGTCGACCCATGCCTCACTCATGTCGCCACGGAACTTCCGCAAACCCTACAGTATGATCGCGGTTCCGCGATCCAAAAAGTCGAGTTTGAGTATCGTTCTTCTAAAGGGTCCACAGAATCGCTTGCATGATTTTCTGAAGATTTTAAACTTGGAAAAAATCTAACTCTTGGAAAATTTCCAGCGAGGGACAATATGAGTTATTGATATCCGTTCGAACTTTTTAACGTCGTCTAAATAACACGAATAGATGTTAGAATTATAATTACGAAACACTCCGAATTGCCTTTGCAGAAAGTTAACATCACATGCAAATTTAGCAAAAACAAGCAACACCTGAAACACCAAAACGCAGAGACTGGAACACCCTAAAAATTTGAAGCCAAAAAGCCCTAAAAGCACCGGTGAGCTCGGATTTTGAGGCCTTGTGGCCGGCCAAAAATAGGTGGTTTTGCTTCAAATTTGTATGGTGTTCATGTTATATCACATACAACATTTTGCAGTTGCTAAAAAAAATTTTAGAATCCATTTAAAATTAGACAGAAACTAGGATTGTATATCGGGTGTTTTGGAGTTGTTTCGGTTTCGTAATTCTAAGAAACATCGTCTAATTCTCTAGCTTGGCTCTGATACCATTGTAAGGTTCCGTAGGGCGGCAGCAAGGTTTCGGGAGGCATCGTCCATGTCGTTTTCAAATTTTTGTCATACTAAAGAACCCTAACCATAGAATCTCAACTAGAGATTTAGACGAACAAGCAATGCAAACAACTTTACATCTAAGTGAATGAGGAATACAACCTTTGTAGACCGGTCCTTCACTTCTAAAGCTCCGTGTAGCAGTCCCTTCACTCCAAGTAGTGAACACCCGTACTCTAGTAAGGGTTCACATGAAGAAATAAACAAGCATGCTTGAAGTCTTCGAGGCCGAAGATGATCTACGTCGAGGAGACTCATGCTCATGCTAGCTCTTCACAAATTTTAGATTAGTGAAGCAAACACCCTAAACTAAATGGCTAATATAGTAGAGGATGATGAAGTAAGAATTGGGCTCACTTTAGATTTATTTTTCTCACAATATTTCTTCACCATTTCAAAAGCTAGCAAGCTTTTTTATGAGGGAGAAGAAGATGAAGTGGAGATGAAAAATGAAAACTCATGAGGTGAGAATAGAAACCATGGGTGAGTTAGTGTCATACCCTAACTCATGTAGAGACTAAACTATAGCTAACAATAATGGTTAGGTTAATAAATATCTAAAAGTAAAACAAAATTAGTGGACTTGGTCAATGGTTCCACAAGCTTCTACAAGCTTGAACCATGTGACTAATTACCAACTAATTTGATTTACTTAAATAAATATAAACCCTTCATTATATCAAGCATGGTGTGAGTCTCATACACCCATGTCAAATGTGGCATCAAGCATGACACAAATGTTGTACATTAATATATATCACATATATACTATATGCACACAAGTGAGAAAAAGAAATATTTAAGTGAGCTAATATTAGTTAATGTAAATTAATATATCACATATATGATCATACATTAAATCATTAAATCAACACTTGATTTAATAATCAGGCTATATCATATACAACTGGATAATATCAAATGTAACAATCTATCGAATCAACACTTGATCCGATAACCCGGCTATATCACATATAACTGACCGATATCACATATCGCGAGAATAGAATGCGGTATCACATATGCGCATTAATCTCGGTCCCGCACATATCACATATGTGCTCCTACTTCGTTTCGCATGAACCAGGAAACCTCTGTGTAGGACTCTAAAGACTCGTCAATACGCCGGCAGTAGGTGATGATCATATCAAACACCCACAAGCCACAAGCAGTCTGCTAAACGTAACGGCCACCCGAATATTGAGCGATCAGAAGATCAACAAGCAAGCATGCTCATACTCCTACGAATCCAATCAGTAACACTACCATACAGTCCGGTCTCTTCGTCAAATATGTCGCATATCACAGCCTGGGGGTAGTATAACATCATACCCCAATAACCTGATAAGTCATGCCGATGCAAGGTCAATAACGATTCGAGAAACTACTGATAACACTTACCAGTAAATCTCAGCAACCCTGGCCAGAGATTTCTTATTATGGCCAATCAAGTATAGCGCAATATCAACCCCCAATACCGGGAGAGACGAAATCCCCTCCTATCGCTCTTTGCCTCCATATGACTTGGGACTGTACCCAAAAACCACCTTTTTGCACGATCTCTTGAACGTGGTATGGTAGAAATCAAAGCACAGTGGGAATCACACAAGACTCTATGACGATCTCGGGTCAACAGACTAACCTGTACCAGTGTCACCAGAGAACTGCTATCTGACGATAGGTATAATACCATCTAGGAGTTCTTGGCGAGTCCGTCCAGTATACCCAGTCTCCACCGAGCAACCGTATACCTTCTCTGATGTCAAACACCAATGGATATGGGATCATCCATCGCCCATCATATGGGTCGAGAAGCGTATACGCTAGTCTACTCTGGAATATCGATGCCCTGTCTCGATACCCCCACGACTAGGAACATTTGAAGGATGTACTTGCCGACTACCTCTTCCCCACTAGTATGATCTGCATCATAATCCTGGATGTCAAGTACTCATCCTAAGGGCTTTATCAACATGTAATAGAGAGACAATAAGTTCCCATGTTAAGATAAAGTGCAACCAGATAGTATACTATCATGTCGAGCAAGAAAGTCTTCCCTATATATGTCCAAGCATCCACTACAATATACATCACATGTACAGTAATGGCCTCTAGAGCATACATATAACTAACAATATTGAGACATTGAGATATTGAGACATTGAGATATTGAGATATTGAGACATTGAGATATTGGGATATATATTTTGTGTCGATGCTTGACACGGATTTTCTGTTGATTTCATTGAAGATACTTCAGTTTATTGCACAGAGGTTTTTCTAAGATAAGAATAAAGATTTTCTCATACCAGACTTGTCCAGGTTTCGTGTTTAATTATGCATTCATGTTGAATTCATGCTAGTACATAGTATTATTTTGAGATATGTGGGTTATGACGCATTTGCGTGCATGCTTACGATAGCCTTATTAGATGTTACTTACTACTCACAAGTTGGCAACTCACCCCCGCTGTGACACAGTATCTTGCAGGTCCGACCCGTCAGCACAGTAGCGGCGGGCGCACTTCCTCATTTTGTTCCTTTTGCTTGAACTTGCGGCATTGCTCGTAGGTGGGTTGCAAGGATATGTTATTCCATCATGTATATTATTTTGTATCTAGTATACTCCATCTACCCTTGTATATTGGACTAGACGGTGAGACTCGTGAGATTTGTATTTGTGGTATTTGGTGTCGATGCTCACTTGAGCTGACGTGGTATTTTCTTATTTCTTCCTTTCAGATGCTTATTATGCACTTTTGATATACATATTGCATGTGGTTGTGATTCCGCCATTGGCGAAGAGCTAGCTCCCGCTTGAGGATGCCTTATTCATTATTTATATCTATTTTCTTGTGTTGTACCCGTTTGGGGGCCAGTATTTACAAAGGAGACTCTGCCTAAATTTTCGGAAAATTTTGATGTTTTTAAAATGTTTAATGCGACTTATTTGGTTAAAATCGCTTTCTTTAAATAAATTTTCCTTCACTCTATTTCTTTAAATGGTTTTGATTTCTGGGCTTTGGCTTACTTAGATTACGTACGCCTTGAGACGTTTCGTAATTTAAGTGCCAGTCGCGTTCCGTACCTTTGGGTCGTGACAGCATTGAGTGGCCTGCTAAAGATGGACCGAGCAGGGTTGCTGCTCGGTTGCCTCTTGATGAGGGCTTTTATCCTTGGCGTCGTGGGGTAAGAGTTTACCAGCCAGGGATGGACCGAGCAGGGTAGCTGCTCGGCTTTGCGAGGTTCGGTCTAACCTTCCTTGGTGTGCGAACATCGGGAAGAGTGACCGTCGCGGATGACACGTGTCAAGAATGCACGGGGAAGGCGAAGCATTTCGATGAGCCGCGTCGCTCCGACTTCGGTTCGCCGAGAAAGACAGGATATCCGCCGCGTGGCGGTACAGTATTGGAAGAACCGAGCGAATATTGGACACTTGGGGGCATTGTGGGGGCTATAAAACAGAGAGGGCGTGTTGCTCATTCCTTTCTCCATCCCCAAAACGTAAGAATGGATGAATTCCCTTTCTCCATCCCCAAGATCATTTCTTTCGAGGACGTATACTTGTACTACCAGCTGAGCTCCGAGGAGACTCTTCAAGCGGTAGTTCAGCGCGTGGAGGACCATTTTGGCCGACTGCTTTCCCAGCGATCACCCTTGCTCCAGCTGCTGTTGTACTCAATGTTAGTTATATGTATGCTCTAGAGGCCATTATTATACATACGATGTATATTGTAATGGATGCTTAGATATATATAGGGAGGACTTTCTTGCTCGACATGATAGTAAGCTATCTGGTTGTACTTTATCTTAACATGTATTCTGATTGTCTCTATGTTACATATTGATAAAGCCCTTAGGATATGTACTCAACTACTGGGACTATGATGCGATCATAATAGTGGGGCCACGGTAGTCGACGAGTACATCCTCTAACCGTTCCTAGTCGAGGGTGTATCGAGACAGGGCATCGATACACCAGAGTAGACTAGCATGTACGCATCTTGACCTATATGATGGGTGATGGATGATCCCATATCCATCGGTGTTTGACATCAAGGATGGTGTACGGGTGCTCAGTAGAGACTGGGTATACTGGACGGACTCGCCGAGAACTCCCAGATGGTATTATACCTCACGTCAGATGGCAGTTCTCCGATGACACTGGTACAGAGTAGTCTGTTGACCCGAGATCGTCATAGAGTCTTGTGGGATTCCCACTGTGCTTTGATTTCCATCATACCACGTCCAAGAGGGCATGCAAAAAGGTGGCTTTTGGGTACAGTCCCGAATCACATGGAGGCAATGAGTGATAGGAGGGGATTCTTCTCTCCCGGTATAGGGATTTGATGTTGTGCTGTGTTCGATTTGCTATAACTGGAAATCCCTGGCCAGGATTGCTGAGATTTACTGGGAAGAGTTATCAGTAGTTTCTCGAACTGTTATAGATCTCATATCGACACGACTTATCGAGCTACTGGGGTCTGACGTTTACCACCCCTAGGTGAGATATGCGACATATCAGACGACGAGACCGGACTGTACGGGAGTGTTACTGATTGGATTCACAGGAGAATGTACAGGATTGCTTGTTGATCTTCTGAGCGCTCAATACCTGGGTAGCTGTTACGTTTAGCTGACCGCTTGCAGCTTGTGGGTGTTTGATATAATCATCACCTACTGCCGGCGTATTGACGATTTTTTAGAGTCTTACACAGAGGTTTCTTGACTCAGGCAAAACGGAATAGGAGCACATATGTGATATGTGCGGGACCGAGGATAATGCGGTATGTGATACCGTATTAGATTATCGCGATATGAGATATCGGCCGGGTATATGTGATATAGCCGGGTCATCGTATTAGTCGGTTATATGCGATATAGCCGGATTGTTGGATCAAGTGTTGATTCGATAATTTAATGTATAATAATATATATGATATATTAAATTACATTAACTAATATTAGCTCACTAAAAGATTCTTTTTCTCACTCGGGTAATACATTGATATATATGAGATATATGTTAATTGTATTATTTTATTTTGTTACAATAAATATTATATATGTGATATATAATATTGTAACATGATATGATAAGTAATGCAACATGTTTAGTGGAGATTAAACAAGGTTAGGGTTTGTTTTGGGTTAGTTCCTTCTTGATGCTTCTAGAAGGTTTCATTTTGTTTTTGCTAAGATATTTTCAAATGACTCATTCTTAACCCAACCCAAACCCTAGCCCTAGTTAATTCTCTACATGAGTCATCCTTGACTATGGTTGCATTATTCATCATTATCAACCTTTCATTATTCATCACAAAAGGATTATGATTTATTCTTCTTCTTCTTCCTTTTTCTTTTCATGAAAAGCTTGCTAGCTTTTTATTAGTGATCAAAATGAGTGAGTTAAAGAAAACAAATGAGAGCAAAAATCCTACTTCATCATCCTCATCTATCCTTTCCATTTAGATGAGGGTGTTCACTTCATTTAGTGAGTGTTAGCTTTTGTTAATGAAACTTTAAGGTAGATCATCTATGTTATCGAAGATCGGAAGCAAGACTGCATCTTTCTCTTCGTGAAGCCTCTTGAGAGTCCGGAACACGATGATCGTAGCGAAGGGACCTCAACACGGAGCTTAAGAAGTGAAGGAACGGATCTACAAAGGTTGTAATCCCTCTCACTTAGTGTTAAAGTGTTTAACATGCTTGTTTTCGCATAAACTCTAGTTTAAAGATCCGGCTTTGGGTTGTTCGGCAAGGCTAATTTTTTAATCGGGCATGGTTGATACCTCGTAGACCCTTGTGCGTGTGCCTAGCATCCCTACAATGGTATCAGAGCCAAGCTAGAGCTTTAGGCGAAGTCTAGGCGAAGTTTAAAGTCCGATCGAACCCGAAAACCCCGATATTTACCCCTCTCTGGATATTTTTGAAAAATGTGATTTTTTATGAATTAAAAATTCTCAGAAAATTGAGCAGGAAATCTAAGAATAACTGTAGAATATGACTTCCTAACTCCACTGTAGCGTCATGGAACCGCGGCCGTACCCTGGTTTTGGCGGCGGTTCCGCGGCCGTATGTGGAGATTAGGGACTCGTTTTTCTACAGTTACCTCCGTAGGCGTTTCCTGATTCTTCTGGGAATTTTTAATTCTTGCTCATGTGTTGAGTTTTCTGGGATGTATTAGGGACTCGTTGATTCGATCGGATAATTTAACTTTGTTTAGTTTGTCCAGGTATTTTTTAGAACGTGTTAAAAAGTTCGAACGGATATCAATAACTCACTTTTTCCCCTGCCGGAAAATTTCCAAGCGTTGGATTTTTTCGTAGTTTAAGAATGTCCTAAGTCGTGCAAGTAACGCGGTGGACCCTCTAGAAGACAACAAACCTTAACTCGATTATGTGACCGTCTAGAACTGCCTCTAAACCTTAGAGTTTGTGGCAGTACGGCGTGCCATATGTGAGGCATTGGCTTGACCCTTCTACGGTTGGATCATTGGTAGTGTAGCATGTGATGGATGTTTTTAAACTAATTTCAAGTGTTGAGAACTATTTGGGAAAACTTGGATGTTTGATTATTCGATCGGAAAGTTTAACATTGTCTATTTATCTGGAATGTGATACAATATTTGGAATCCACATGTAGTTATGAGATAACTAATTTGAATGTTATAAATCTAGCAGTTCAGTCTCAGATGATCAGTTGCCACGGAATTTTGATGTGATCAAAAGTCCGTCGCAATCACGTAGTGTACGCGGATACTCGCCGGGTAAACTTAATAGACAACCACGCCCCATAGCCCCGACCAAGTGACTGTAGGAGAACCCCGTCGCCAAAAGCATCCGTTCGGGTGCTCGCGGCAGCGATGTTCCGCCTTAGTGCACTTCGTCGACGGTATCGGGGGTGCGGCCGTCTACTAAAGTTTACGACGAGCATTCGATCAGGTTGTCGGGAATCTTGTTGAATTGCCCGACTTGATATTGAAAAGAGTTTTCGATAATGAGACTAAAGTGCGTGGTTTTTAATTGTTAGGCATGCGATGTCTAAGAAATTCATTTGGTTAGGCATGAGATGTCTAACGAGGTTGCGGATTCCAACTGTTATAGTTTTACACTTTCTTTTCTGTGACCGTAAGCGTAGTATGTGGTATATCGCCGGCTTCGTTGCTATACATCAACGACAATCGGGATACGCATACTTGCTTACGTTGATGATATGTGATATTATGTGTTGCTGTGATATGTTATATTGGATCGTCGCGTTTTGAATAGCCGGGGGTTTTATGTGAGATGAGAGTTTTTCTTTTTCATTCATGTAAAATTCATTTGTATGTAATATTATTTTATTGGGGCACTTCCGAGCTGAGGATGATGTCACCATTGTATATTATTTACTTTTCCGCATTAGGTAGACCTAAGGCGGGGAGCACAAGTAACCGGGTTCTAGGGTCCAGTGGGAGACCATCTCGAGAAGTCGAGACCGGGTCTCCTAACCCTAGAATTGGCAGTGTTGCTTTTCGCTCTCGTAGAGGTCTAGGGATGTGGGTTTGGCTATTCATCGCGACCGTGGAATCCGTGTTTTTTACAGGCTCGTATTAAAACACGGACGTCCTAGTATATCCAATATTTCATATATGTTCTTCTGCTGCAATGTTCTGTGATGAGATGATATTACTGCCTGAGACTAATGTTTATATTATATATATGTGATATATATTATATATTGTTGATTTCGTTTCATATCTGATGCTTGTGAAGCGTATTAAAATGGGACTTCATTAATGAGATTAATGAAATAAAAGAAACCTAAAGATGTTGTAGAAACTTGTTTAAAAACTGGTAGCTCTAGTTCTTGCTTTGCATAGCGGTGTTCCTTGTAGAACATCCAGCACCTTATTCGATAAGGAAATAGCCGAGATCCTTTCACCGGGAGTGACCTCTTTAGTGAAACTAGCAGATGCTGCAAACTCGGTTTGTCTTTTGATTGCTTCTATAGTTCTTGCTTTGCACAGCGGTATATATGATATATCCTGCACCTTATTCGATGAGGAAAGGGCCGACGATCCCTTCACCGGGAGTGACCCCTTTAGTAAAACTAGAAAAGCCTCAAAAACACTCCATTTAAAATCACTCGATTCTACAATGATATCAAGTTCATTATGCAAAAGGTTTTTCTTAAAAACTTGTCATAGCCCTCCGTCATTTCAGATAAGTACTAGTTAGTATTCATGCTACGTTTGTTGACTATGTTAAAGCGTAGTGTGCGGTAGCTGATTAATGCTTATCTGTATAAGCATATGATGCGATTGGATTAAGGTAGTCGTGCGACTTTGTTGACCATGTTAAGGGTCGTGCGGGTGGGTTTAATTCAATCGGGAAATGACGGGTTGAACTTGACTAGCACTTATGATTTGTTGACCATGTTAAGGTCATATAGCTACTAGGGGTAAAATATTATTGGGAATTTCAAGTGTTGAAATTTGCAATGAGATTGCATACCTTCTATGAGATAGTTGGATCCCGATACCCGCTGCGAGTAAGAGTTACTCCTGGAAGAGTTTTACGCATTACAATTAGTCGATCAAGTAGGTGTCTAGAAAGATGTTAACAGGGTTACGCCCCTGGGAAAATGAAGTTTACTTTAATTAGGTCCGTGCGAAAGCACGGGGGACCTCCCTCAAAGTACCGACACTGGCCTGGCTGAAAGATTGGCGAACTTGTAGCGTGTAATTAATCCCGGCTAGTCTTTCCTTTTAGGGTTTGAAGGAAGATTTGACTAAAACAGTGGGAGACAACCTGAATAGATATATTACATAACCAATCTAATCTTGCAAGAGCATACGCTGAGTGTTTTCTTCTCTCTCTCTCCATGTAGCGACCATATCACGCCTTAATCAAAATAATAATACGGATGAATTGACCGAACCCGCTTGTTATACTGAGCTGGGGAACGTTGGTCCCGCTCCAACTTATAATTGTTATAAGACAGAGCAGGAAATAGGGGATTACCAGAATTCCCGTGCCGCCCAAATGAAGAAAGTACATGTTGATGCATCTTCTTCGGGTGTGTTCATTACAGAGAACTATTTCTCAGTATCCTTTACGTCCTGGGTATGTGATACCGAATCAGGATCCCACATATGTAATTTGTTACATGGGCTACAGATAGGTAGAGAACTGAGAACGGGTGATAAGTTTCATGAGATAGAAACGGTGCAAGTGTTGCAGCGAAGTCTGTTGGTCACTATCACCCTGTATTATCAGAATACATTGATTCTGAATGAATGTTATTAGATACCGAACCTGATATACAATATCATATCAGTCTCTTTATTAGTAAAGAAAGGATATAATTTTGCATTGTTAGATAATGTTTTGAACATTTCCTATATCAAGAGTTGATCGGTTCAGGCACGTTATCTAAAAGTATAGACATTCTAAATCAAACTACAGTTCTTAGTATACAGAACACACACAAGAGGAAGAGTTCAGAAATGAACGAATCCTTCTTGAGGCATTGTAGACTAGGTCATATTAATGCGACCCGACTAGCTGAAGTTACATTAAGATGCATATTTAAATTTGTTTGAATTTACATCTTGTGAAACTTACCAGTCAGGTCACAAAGATAAGATGACCACAGCTCTGTTCATTGGAAACAGAGAAAGAGTTAGTGAACTCTTGGGATTGATACAAGCTGATGTATAGAGGTCCCCTGTCTACAAATGCCAAGACCGGTTCTTTTTACTTCATTACATTCACTGATTATCTCTCAAGATTCGGACATATGTTCCTGTTGAAACACAAGTCTGAACCTTTTGAGATATTCACAGAATATAAGTTAGAAGTAGAGAACCAAAACGGGTATAAGTATTATATCCTTTGATGTGATCAGGGAGGAGAATACTTGAGCACGGGATTCCTGGACTATTCTAAAGGAGAATGAGATTCTCTCTCAGCATTACTCCTCCTTATATACCATAGCACGATGGTATATCGGGGTGGAGCAATAGCACCCTATGTGATATGGTGTGCTCTATGATGAGTACTACTGAGTTTCCTATTTCCTTTTGAGAGTTATGCACTTGAGAAGCTACATACCTATTGAATAGGGTTCAAATCAAATCAGTTGCCTACCACTTCATATGTGATATGGAAAGGGAAGAGCCCATATCTTAAAGTATGTTAAGATTTGGGGTTGTCCGGCCTATGTCTAAAAGCAAAATCCGGACAAACTCGAGGCAAGGTCAGCTCTGTAAAACTGGAAGTAGTTCCAGCTATACAAACTGCTATAGATGATTTGGTAAAACCAAAGGATTCAATAGTTTCCAACGAACCTCGGCCTCTCCGCCGATCTAGTAGGGTTCCTTACCCACCTGAGAGATACTTCTGTTTCTCTATAACAGTGGGAGCGAGGATTACATCATGAGATGATGACCCAACTAGTTTCGAGCTGGCCATCAGGAGTGGGACTCTGTAAGAATGGCTGGATGCTTAGCAATTTGAGATGGAAACCTTATACACCAACAAAGTATGGACTTTGGTTGCTTTATCTGAAGGGTTAAATCCCCATCAGGAGAAAGTATATCTTGAGACGATTACTTGGTGTACATGGAAAAGTTGAGACTTTCAAAGCTATGCTTAAGTCCATCCAGATCATACTTGCCACGGCTACATACCATGACTGCGATATCTGGTGGTTGGTTGTCATGACTGCTTTTCTAAATGATATTTTAGAAGAGAGCGTCTATAAGTACACAGCCAGAGGGCTTCATAGACAACGGGAGAAGCGGAAACGTGTGCATGATGTTTTATGCGATAAAGCAGGCATCGCGGAGTTGGAATGTCTGTTTTGATGTGATAGCCAAAGAGTTTGACTTCATCAAAATGGTAGAAGAACCTTATATATACAAAAAGGTAGTAGAGAGTATGGTGATGATCCTCGTAGAGTACGTGGATGACATACTCTTGATAGGGAAGGAGTTTCCTATGCTACGCTCGGTAAATCTCCGCTTATCACAAGGATTCTCCATATAGGATCAAAGTGATACCTCCTAAATCCTGGGTTTTGAATCTATGAGATAGATCTAATTGGATGTTAGGATACTCACTAGTTGTAGTGAGATGGTATCAATCGATCCTGGGGAGAATCACTGGAAAGGTTCCAGGGTGATAAGGACGACTGAATGTCAATCGCAGGTATTGTCTTTACCCTCAGTGGAGGGACGGTATGTTGGAAAAGTTCCAAGCTAGATACCGTGACTTACTAGACGATTAAAGGCAAGATACATCATTACCAAGGATGCTACCAAAGAGGCAGTCTGGATATATATAAGTTCATGAGATGAACTTCGTTCCTACCATTGTGTGATAATGGAGTTGTGGCTTTTGCCAAGGAACCCCCCCGTCCCATCAGAAATCCAGATATAATTCTTAGGCAGTATCACCTGATCATGGAGATGGTTGATCTCCAGGGAGATCGAGGTTAGGAGAGTAGACACAGAGGACAACAACGCGGATCCACTCACAAAGGCCTTTTTCCCAGTAGAGACTTTTATGGGATGGCTGAGTATGAGATACTTCAAACACAGCTAATTGTTGGATATGTGATAGCACAACAGATGGCCCTAGTGCAAGTAGGAGATTGTTGGTTATATGTATGCCCTAGAGGCCATTACTGTACATACGATGTATATTGTAATGGATGCTTGGACATATATAGGGAGGACTTTCTTGCTCGACATGATAGTATGCTATCTGGTTGTACTTTATCTTAACATGTACTCTGATTGTCTCTATAATACATGTTGATAAAGCCCTTAGGATATGTACTCAACTACTGGGACAATGATGAGATCATACTAGTGGGGCCACGGTAGTCGACGAGTACATCCTATAACTGTTCCTAGTCGAGGGTGTATCGAGACAGGGCATCGATACACCAGAGTAGACTAGCATATACGCATCTTGACCTATATGATGGGCGATGGATGATCCCATATCCATCGGTGTTTGACATCAAGGATGGTGTACGGGTGCTCAGTAAAGACTGGGTACACTGGACGGACTCGCCGAGAACTCCCAGATGGTATTATACCTCACGTCAGATGGCAGTTCTCCGGTGACACTGGTACAGAGTAGTCTGTTGACCCGAGATCGTCATAGAGTCTTGTGTGATTCCCACTGTGCTTTGATTTCCATCATACCACGTCCAAGTGGGTGTGCAAAAAGGTGGCTTTTGGGTACAGTCCCGAATCACATGGAGGCAATGAGCGATAGGAGGGGATCCGTCTCTCCCGGTATAGGGAGTTGATGTTGTGTTGTGTTCGATTGGCTATAACTGGAAATCCCTGGTCAGGGTTGCTGAGATTTACTGGTAAGAGTTATCAATAGTTTCTCAAACTGTTATAGACCTCATATCGACACGACTTATCAAGCTACTGGGGTCTGACGTTTACCACCCCTAGGCGAGATATGCAACTTATCATACGACAAGACCGGACTGTACGGGAGTGTTACTGATTGGATTCACAGGAGAATGTACAGGCTTGCTTGTTGATCTTCTGAGCGCTCAATACCTGGGTAGCTGTTACGTTTAGCTGACCACTTGCAGCTTGTGGGTGTTTGATATGATCATAACCTACTGCCGGCGTATTGACGATTCTTTAGAGTCCTACACAGAGGTTTCTTGACTCAGGAAAAACGGAGTAGGAGCACATATGTGATATGTGCGGGACCGAGGATAATGTGGTATGTGATACCGTATTGGATTATCGCGATATAAGATATCGGTCGGGTATATGTGATATAGCCGGATCATCGTATTAGTCGGTTATATGCGATATAGCCGGATTGTCGGATCAAGTGTTGATTCGATAATTTAATGTATAATAATATATATCATATATTAAATTACATTAACTAATATTAGCTCACTAAAAGATTCTTTTTCTCACTCGGGTAATACATTGATATATATATGATATATGTTAATTGTATTATTTTGTTTTGTTACAATAAATATTATATATGTGAAATATAACATTGTAACATGATATGATAACTAATGCAACATGTTTAGTGGAGATTAAAGAAGGTTAGGGTTTGTTTTGGGTTAGTTCCTTCTTGATGCTTCTAGAAGGTTTCATTTTGTTTTTGCTAAGATATTTTCAAATGACTCATTCTTAACCCAACCCAAACCCTAGCCCTAGTTAATTCTCTACATGAGTCATCCTTGACCATGGTTGCATTATTCATCATTATCAACCTTTCATTATTCATCACAAAAGGATTATGATTTATTCTTCTTCTTCTTCCTATTTCTTTTCATGAAAAGCTTGCTAGCTTTTTATTAGTGATGAAAATGAGTGAGTTAAAGAAAACAAATAAGAGCAAAACTCCTACTTCATCATCCTCATCTATCCTTGGCATTTAGATGAGGGTGTTCACTTCATTTAGTGAGTGTTAGCTTGTGTTAATGAAACTTCAAGGTAGATCATCTATGTTATCGAAGATCAGAAGCAAGACTGCATCTTTCTCTTTGTGGAGCCTCTCGGGAGTCCGGAACACGATGATCGCAGCGAACGGACCTCAACACGGAGCTTAAGAAATGAAGGACCGGATCTAAAAAGGTTGTAATCCCTCTCACTTAGTGTTAAAGTGTTTAACATGCTTGTTTTCGCATAAACTCTAGTTTAAAGATCCGGCTTTGGGTTGTTCGGCGTGGCTAATTTTTTAATCGGGCATGGTTGATGCCTCGTAGACCCTTGTATGTGTGCCTAGCATCCCTACACTCAATCTGGAGGGCGTCGCCGGGGCTGCACAACCCTTGTCCGAGCAACTGAAGGACGAGACGGTTGGTAAGTTGAGATCGCTATGCCGTTTCGGTCTGATCTCGAAGAGTTGACGCGATCGCTCGGTGGCCCTCATCCTCTAGTGTTACCAAATGAGGCATCTCGCCGATGGGTGCCCGGATGGAGAGTCCTCCGGCCTGTCCGTGGCGTCGAGGGTTCGCGGGCAACACCAGAGGCAAAGGTCGAGGCGGCAAAGGCTCGGCTAGCGGCTGTTTCTTCGGAGAACCATGTGCAATGTTTCTTGCACTCCCTTCCCCCGCTGTTGTAAGAATTTTTCGTTTCTTTTTGATATAAGGCCGAGGAGCCCACAATACCTTTGAATAAATAAGATTTCCCTTTTTGCGATGCTCTATCGTTTCCCTCTTATTGTTAAATATGAAAGATTTACATCGCTTTTGTTAAAGAAGGAATATACATTTGATTAACCAAGCGTTGGTACGTAGCCTCTGCATTTTTGAGGCCGAAGGGCATCGCCTTAAAGCAGTATACCCCCCGGTCCGTTGTGAATGCGGTGAGATCCTCGTCTGCCGGATTCATACGGATCTGGTTGTAGCCGGAGAAAGCATCCATGAAGCTAAGTAGCTCGTGGCTTGCCGAACTTTTGACGAGCCGATTGATTGAGAGATTTTTGTTAGCCTATGCGCTTTAAAAAGATGAATCAAAGAATTTAGTAACCGCAATCAAGAACGGTGTCGCTTGGTAGCTAGCCGGTGAATACGGGTCGGTCCACAGGGATGTTGTGAATTTCCTAAATGTTCTTATGAGCTAATTCCAAAAGGTGTTGGATTTTTTATCACAAAAACTAAATTGAGTTATAATAGGATTAGGAAACTTGCTAGGATTAGGTTTAGGTAAAGTTTGGTAAAATAAAATTTCCTACCTCTTTCAATGCCCTAAATTAGATCTTTTGGGGAGTTATGGTAATTATTAATAAAGGGGATTAGGATGATCGGGAAGAAACTATGTTTCTTCCTCTAGATCCTTGTCCGTCCTTTCTTAATCCTTACCCTAACCTCCATAGAAAACATTCATATCCGGTCTTTTATACTACGGTATCACCGTTATCTCGTGGGTAGGGTGCCGTAGGGAGCGGAATATGAAAGTATGCATGGAGTCCTAATTATTCATAAGTGATTGGGCAAAGAAAGGGATGAGAGATCTTCATCTCTCAAACTCTTCCCTATTCCTAACCCTAACAAGCGAGGAAACTACTCGCTCAATTGAGAGATCTACAAAAGACAAGATTTTTATTTTGTTTTTAGGGTTAAGAGATTAATTAACTACTGCAAATTAATAAAAATTCTAATCTAGATTAAACTAAAGCAAATAAGAATTTATCTAGGGCAAAAATTGAAACTAAGAACTAGGGCAAAAATAAAATCTACTTACGAATTGATGCTCTCCAAAACTTCAAGAGAAATCTGAATTTTATTAATGAAAGGAGGCATGACCTAATACAAGAATTTGGGTCTCTATTTATAGGACATAGAAAATCCTAAGTTTACAATTGCCGCATGTGTGCTTTTACAAAAATACCCCTAGGAAGACTAGTCAGCGCCGCCTTAGAAACATGGTAAAATTTTTCTCCACTCCGGGCTTCACAGCGCCGCGGAACCGCGGCCGCAGCCATGGTTTGGCCGCGGTTCCGCGGCCAAAAGAGGGCATCTGATGCTGAAATTTTGTGTACTGGTTTTTCTTCTCTTTGTCTTCATGTATCTTTGGTTGGTTCTTCAAAATAGCTTCTATTTCTTTTCCAGATCTGCATAGTGAGTAATGTAGTGGATTTTAACCGTTCGCTTTGTGTCGAACTCTTGAACCTTGCGCTGCCTTGTACTTTGTGAACTGATCTTCATGTAGCCTTAATCAAGATCCATCTATTTGTTGGTCGTAATCTCACGTTTGCATCGTCCTTTATCTTTTTCACTGTTTTTGCTCCAAGAACCTGTAGCCTGTACTATGTAGCAGACATGGGTCAAAAGCACCTGTTTATTTGTAAAATGCATAAGAATGGGGAATATAATAATGCAATATTATGATATGAACAAATACCCCCAAACTTATCTTTTGCCCGTCCTCGAGCAAACTTAGTTTTATTCTCGACAAAAACCTAGCCTCACTTTCGCAGGGAATCGCGATTGCACTGAGCTCGTGCAACAAGCCGTTAAACCTCTAGGTGTCCCTAGTAGGAGGAGTGTTGTCTCCTGAGGGTTTTCAGCGTATACTACCCACAAAATCCTATCAATTTGGCTTATCGACTTTTATTCTCCAACTAGGTTTTCTAACAAGGAATTCTATTATCGTTGACTCATAAATTATCCACCCATATTCTTCACACTTCCTTATCATTTAACTTAAAATTATATATGTTCTGCAGACCTATTTAGCTTTTGGCATCTCTTAAGTTTTCCTTCTAGGGTTCTATCTCAACTTAGGAATTTTTATCATCTCTATTAAAGATATAAGTCCTATTTTTCATTCCTATCTCTTATCTAAACCCCAATCACATACCCCTACGTGTGTGTATATATCACCCCTACACTTGGAAATTCAAATCAAGCAATCATACTCTTGTCCGTTGTCTAAAGCACTTCTTAATATGTGAATTTTTAAATGAATTTTGCTTACATATCCTTCATGCGACCGTTAATACTTCTTGAGGTACCAACGACCGATTAAAAAATGCGTTTGCACTTTAAAGCGTACTTCCTAGTCTTGTAACACCTAAGGCTTTAGCAGTGACTCCCAAACCAGTTGGTCTAAGGCACTAGGTGATGAAGCACCCTCGCTAAATATTTTTCTATTTCTGCAGCCTTAAGTAATTACAAAAGCCATTGTTCATTTTTTTTTCTTTATTCACTCTTGTATTTTTTTTATTTTTCATCGTACTAAGGACTTTAGACAAGAGCATTTCAAGGTATCTTCTACTATTCCAAGTTTTAAGGTTCGTGTTTGTGCAATTTGTAGGGTACACATTTTCAGAATCTAGACATAAGCTAGGAATTATATTTCAAACTTATACTTTAATAAAAACATCAATACTTTTCCTTTTTTCTGACTTAGCCCAAGAAGTGAACTCAAAATTTTCCTATTTCTAAATAAACTACAAAGACATGTACTTTCTACCGTTAAATTTTAAGAAAGGTTATTTTTAGGTTTTTTAATTTACTAAGTATAAGATCTAGTTGTTCCTATATAGTTAACCTATTTGTCAAACTTAAGTCAAATACAGCCAAAATTGAATACATTAATTTTTATAATTTTTGAAATTTTCAATTTTTTATGGGTTTTTCTTTTTCTATTTTTTATTTATTTTTCAAATTATTCAATTTTTATGATTTTTATATAAGGATGCAATGCAGAATTTAAATATGCAAAAGAAAAAGAAAAATATATACAAAAATATGCAATGCAAAAGATAACTATATACACCACCATCTCCCCCAAACTTAAGCAAAACAGTGCCCTCACCCCCACGTCGCGCCCTCGAGCGTGAACGTGATCGTGATCGCTCTTCCCTAGCCAACAGGGTTTGAATACCCCTCTCAACCTCCGTCAGTCGACGGTCGTGCTCTCTTGCCGTCGCCGTAAACTCCTCCCTTAATGCATCAATTCCCCTCACAGCTCTCCTCATTAATCACGCATGCTCTTGAGGTGTCATTTCACCCTCGCTCGATGTCGAGCTCGAGCTAGGTGTTCGGGCGGGTACATTCTCCACCGGTTCGGTTCTCGACCAGACATCAGTCAATCTAGAGTTGGACATAGAAACGCCCTCAATAAGTGGTCGGACCGGTATTCCTCCCATCATGTAAAACTCAAATTCCTCAACGGGGAGGAAATATCGGCAAAGCTGTGTGACCAGCATAGGACAGGGGTAGTTTGTGGCCCGTTTTCCCGCACCTATAGAATTCAGCAATACTGTACACATATCGTCACGTGGGTTTTTCGTCATAAGTATGTGCACAATATGTAAGGAGGGGGTGAAAAAGGTTGTGTTATGGGAGCTTCCAAAAACGTTATTTTGTGCCCATCGGTACACGGTCAAGACATTCGCGAAAAGGGATCGAACTTGAATACCCTGTCGTGGCGCCCTCGAGCAATTGGTGCTCATCAGGGGCATGTAGTCCTCGAATTGTAGGGGGTGGTCGTGTGCAGGTATGCGAGGTATGAGTGTGACCTCATGAATTAAATCCCTATCAATTTTTATTTCTCGATCTCCCCAGTTCAATTTAATATAACCTAATACAGCCAGACACCCATCCTCCATAGATTCGTAAAAGTGGTGAACTAAATCCGGTAGTGCAAATGCAGAAGAGTGGTTATAGAGCAGAAAATTCCAACCCCTCCGCGCGATTTCGTTCGCGAAGTAGCTACCATAAATTTCGTGTGAGAAAACTTGAGAACAATCTCTCTCTAATTGCATGCTGTGCGACATGGTGTGTTCTACAGATTTGCAAATTGAAAACAGAGAGGAATTGAGAGAATTTACCTCCCCTGAAAATTTCAGGGGGCGAAGACAGGAGGAGGCGGCGGATCCGCGGTGGGAGAGGTCTTGCGCGGCGGAAACGTGGCTGCTTGGAGGCGGCGCTCCTAGATCTTTCTGCAGAAGGGAGGTGGTGACGGCTAGGGTGTTAAGAGGATATAGAAATTAGGGTTAGAAAGACAGAGGGCTCGGTTCTTTATATAGGGGGAAAGATGGAAATTTGCAGAAAAAACCCTCCAAAAGGAGGAATTTATCTGTAAATAAAATTTTTATTTATTTATTCATTCTGAAATTTTACAAAAAGGTCCAAAAATATATTTTTTGTTTTTGTTTTTCAAATTTTTTTATTTTTTATTGTATTTTGTATTTACGTATTTACAAATGATACACACACCCAAACTTATTTGAAACCAAGTTTTGGCAAGAAGATTGGAAATTCAGGGGTGAAAGTGAAGGAGAATTAATCGGTGTAAAGCGGCTCCTGCAAAAACAGGAGCTCCTCCGATGAGTCCGCCAAGAGGAACGGTTTCAATCGATGTCCATTTACTTTGAATAAAGTACCGTCCTCCGGATTTTCAAGATCGACTGTACCGTGCGGATAAACGGTGCAAACTACAAATGGCCCTTTCCACCTAGAACGGAGCTTACCAGGGTGATAATGTAACCGAGTGTCATAGAGTAAAACCTGTTGACCAGGTTTAAATGTTTTTCGTAGAAGGTGTTTATCATGGAACACCTTAGTTCGGTTTTTAACAATTACGGTATTATCATAAGCCTCATCCCGCAGCTCTTCTAGTTTATTTAACTGCAGCTTTCGATTGCTGCCCGCATCTCCTAACGATAAATTCAACTCTTTGATTGCCCAAAATACCTTATGCTCAATCTCTGCTGGGAGGTGGCAAGCCTTCCCGTAAACAAGCCGGTATGGAGACATACTAAGATCGGTTTTGTATGCAGTACGGAAAGCCCATAGTGCATCGATCAGTTTGAGTGACCAATCTTTACGGTTTTTAGAAACCGTTTTCTCTAAGATTTGCATAATTTGCCGATTCGAAACCTCGGCTTGCCCACATGTTTGGGGATGGTATGGCGTTGACAGCTTGTGAGTAATAGAATATTTGCGCATTAAGGACTCAAAAGTCCTATTGCAAAAGTGAGAACCATTATCACTTATAATCACTCGAGGGTGCCCAAATCGAGAAAAGATATGTTCTTTAAGAAATCTAACGACAACCTTGTTATCATTCGTTTGGCTAGGCACAGCCTCGACCCACTTTGACACGTAGTCAACAGCCAAAAGAATATACACATTCCCAAAAGAATTAGGAAATGGTCCCATGAAGTCAATTCCCCAAACATCAAAAACATCCACAACCAAAATTGGTTGGAGCGGCATTTCGTTTCTCCGCGATATCCAGCCCAAGTGTCGGCACCGGGAGCATGTCTTGCAGTATTCATATGCATCCTTAAAGAGTCGTGGCCAATAGAAACCACACTGCAAAATTTTCTTGGCTGTCTTCTTTGGGCCAAAGTGCCCGCCACACGCTTGATCGTGGCAAAAAGACAGCACACTCTTAAACTCGTTTCAGGTACACACCGACGAATGATTTGGTCGGAATAGTATTTAAAAAGATAAGGTTCATCCCAGTAAAAATGCTTTGCTTGGGACAAGAATCGGAGCTTATCCTGTTTCGACCAATCTTTAGGTATCAAGCCGGTGGCTAAGTAGTTTACTATATCAGCGAACCATGGTTCGCAAGAAACGGTCAAGAGTTGCTCATCGGGAAAAACATCTTTGATTGGAATTTCAAGTGTAGGCGAAGAAGGAAGTCGTGAAAGGTGATCGGCCTCTACATTTTCACATCCTCTTTTGTCCCTTATGACAAGGTCAAACTCTTGTAGCAAGAGAATCCAACGTATTAGCCTCGATTTAGCATCCTTCTTCAAAAAAAGGTGGCGAAGAGCTGAATGGTCCGTATACACAATAACTGGAGAGCTGATTAAATAAGGCCAAAATTTTTCAAGTGCAAACGCAACTGCTAAAAACTCTTTTTCTGTTGTTGTGTAGTTTAGTTGGGCCTCATTTAGTGTACGGATAGCGTAATAAATCACGTGCGGCATCTTATTAATGTGCTGTCCAAGAACAGCACCAATGGCAAAATCTGATGCATCGCACATAATTTCGAATGGATGCGTCCAATCTGGAGATGAAAGAATGGGTGCAGAAATGAGAGAGTGTTTCAATGACTGAACGCTTCTATGCAAGTTGAGTCAAAATCAAATTTTGTGTCCTTGGCCAATAAGAGAGTCAAGGGTCTAGCAATCTTACTAAAATCCTTGATGAACCGTCTATAAAAACCGGCATGGCCAAGAAAAGCTCGGATGTCTTTGACGCATTTAGGAGGAGGAAGATTGGAAATGACTTCAATTTTGGCTCTATCAACCTCTATGCGGTTTTGCGAGATGACATATCCTAAGACAATGCCTTCTCGTACCATAAAGTGGCATTTCTCCCAATTTAAAGTTAGGTTCTTATCCCTACAGCGGGTAAGAACTGTGTTAAGGTGTAGCAAACACTCGTCGAAGGAGTCACCAAAAATGGAGAAATCATCCATAAAGATCTCCAAAAACTTTTCAACCATGTCTCAAAAGATCCCCATCATACACTGCTGAAATGTAGCCGGTGCATTGCATAACCCAAAAGGCATACGACGATAAGCAAAAGTGCCAAAAGGACAAGTAAATGTGGTCTTGTCTTGATCCTCTTTGGCGATGGGGACTTGGTTATAGCCGGAATAGCCATCCAAAAAGCAATAGAACTCGTGCCTAGCTAATCGTTCGAGCATTTGGTCAATGAAACGTAAAGGAAAGTGGTCTTTCCTTGTCGCGGCATTGAGTTTTCTATAGTCGATGCAAACTCGCCACCCAGTTTGGGTGCGAGTGGGTATTAACTCATTTGCCCTATTGGTAATGACCGTGATGCCCGATTGCTTTGGCACAACATGAATAGGGCTAACCCATTGGCTATCCGAGATAGGGTAAATGATACCACTATCAAGACATTTAACAATCTCCTTCTTGACAGCCTCTTTCATTATGGGGTTGAGGCGTCGTTGTGGATCCCTTACCGGCTTGGCCTCATCCATCAAGTGTATATGATGTTCAACTATGAGGGGACTAATCCCCTTAATGTCCGCCATAGACCAGCCAAAAGCTTGTCGATTATTTTGTAAGACCATTAAAAGGGCCTTCTCTTGTTCGAGAGCAAGAGAGGCCGATATGATAACGGGTACGGTCTCATTCTCACCTAGATAAGCATATTTAAGGTGCGACGGCAAAAGCTATAGTTCGAGTTTAGGAGGTAAAATAATTGATGGTAACAATGGTGTAACTGTTTCAAACTCGAAGGATTCCATCAAAGGTTCAAATCGAGCGTACGCAACCGAGTCGGATGGTTCAACTAACTCATCCGAAAAAGCAAAAGACTCAAACTCGGGTGGTGAGTCTTCAAGATCGTCTACAAAGGTGAAACACTCATAATCGTTGTCCGGCGTGAAAGCTGTGTCGGATTCTAAGAGGAACGCACTAGAGGCGTCAACACTGCTGTGATCGAACATAAAATTTTCGAACTTACAGTCCTCCTCCGCGATCTCATTGATCGAGCAAACATCAAGTACGCTAGAATTAGGCTCGGAAGGCTGATTTCCCAACTTAAAAATGTTGAGTTCAATTGTCATATTGCCAAAAGATAGATTCATTGAACCATTACGACAATTGATCACCGCATTAGAAGTCGCAAGGAATGGTCGACCAAGTATCACCGGAATTTGACTCCGGGGGTTGGCTACAGGTTGTGTATCCATAACAATAAAGTCAACGGGGAAAATGAAATCCCCTACTCTAATTAACACATCCTCCAACTCTCCCCTAGGATGGATGATGGATCGGTCGGCCATTTATAGAGTACAATGAGTGGGCTTAAGCTCTCCAACGCCTAATTGCTCGTACACAGAATAAGGTAGCAAATTGACACTAGCACCAAGATCTAATGTGCTCTATTGATGTTCTTGTCCCCAATTGTTATCGAAATAGTAGGACAACCGGGATCCTTGTGTTTTTGGGGTAAAGATTGGACAAGAGCATCGCTAACAGCACTAGCCACGAAAACTTTCTTTGGTACTTGTGACTTCCTCTTTTTGGTGCATAAGTCCTTTAAGATTTTTGCATATGAAGGAACTTGTTGGATTGGATCCAAGAGAGGGATATTTATGCTAACCTGTTTGAAAAACTCTACAATCTTCTCCATTTGTGGAGTTGGTTTATTAGATCTCAACCGGTTTGGAAAAGTAACATTTTGAAAGTTTGTTGAGTCCAATTTTTGTGGATCAGATTGTGAAGTTGGAACGGATCCCCGTGTAGATGTGTTCGTGTTGTGAGAAGTGGGTCCGTTCGAGCTAGAAGAAGTAGAGCCTTGTGAAGGATGAAGAATAGGCTCTAACGAAGAAGAAGAAGAAGAACCACCGGCAGGGGTGTCATTGTTAATACCCACATTATTTTGCAACACTTTTCCGGATCTCAACGTGGTCACAGCATTTACGTTATGATTCTGCTGTTCATATGCAATATGTGCGTGACCGGGATTTGGCAGTGGTTGAGATGGAAGCTTTCCTTTTTCTCGCTCTCTCAACACGGCGTTGAGTTGTGCAATTTGTGCCTCAATAGATTTGATGCTTTGATCGTGTGAGGCACTGTTTTGCACCAAAAATTGAATAGAAGTCTCCAACCTTGCTGCGGATTGTGTAGATTTCTTTAGGAACGCATCTAGACTTCTTTCTAGCGAGTTAACCTTATCATTTTGAGATTGAAAAAAATTGTTTTGCGGGTAAGAATTGTTGGGCACAAAATTGTTCATTTGATTAGGGTACGGTTGCGGTTGGAAAGGTTGCTGGAATTGAGTTTGTGGAGGTACTTGTTGTTGTGGAGGAGGAGGCCTTTGAAAGTTGTTGTTTCCTTATAATTGCTGATTTTGATTCCAAGCAAAATTTGGGTGATTCCTCCAACCCGGATTGTATATCGAAGAGTGTGGATCATTTCTTTATCGTTGCTGAAAGGCAGCATTGACTTGATCATGTCTTTGAGTAGATGGATTGTAAGGACACTCTTCGGTGAGATGTAATGGATCCGAACAACAAGCACAAACAGTTCGTGGGGGCACAACAGGGGCAGGAGAAGGCGATGAGATTTTGGTCTCAATCGCTTCTAGCTTTTTCGTAAGTGCGGCCATCTTGGCCTTCATAGCAATCGACATATCTAATTGATGTATGCCTGCCCTAGACTGACCAATAGAAGAAGATGAGGTGGTCTTGGTGCTCTCCCACTGAATTGTTTGTTCACTAAGATCCTCGAGAAACTGCCACGCTTCCTCACTAGATTTGGTTAGAAAGTGACCTTGACAAATAGTTTCTAGCAATTGCTTCGTTGCCGGGTTCAATCCCTCGTATAATGTTTGGGAAAGTTGCCAATTTTCGATCCCATGGTGAGGGCATTGAACAAGTAGGTCTTTAAATCTTTCAAAACACTTCCAAAATGGTTCGGAAGGAAGCTGGGAAAATTGTATAATCTCATTACGTATTCTAGCAGTCTTGTGATGAGGATAGAACTTTTTAAGAAAAGCTTTCGCAAACTCTTCCCAATTCTTAATTGAATGCGACGCTGTGCTGTATAGATGTTAGTTGTATGTATGCCCTAGAGGCCAGTATTGTACAGATTATGTATATTATATTGGATGCTTGGACATATATAGAGATGACTTTCTTACTCGACATGATAGTATGCTATCTGGTTGCTCTTTATCTTAACATGTACACTAGTCTCTTTATACTGTCTTATAGTTACATGTTGGTAAAGCCCTTAGGATTTGTACTTGACTACCTAGACTATGATGCAGATCATACTAGTGGGGACATGGTAGTCCATAAGTACATTCTTCAAGGTCCCTAGTCGTGGGTGTATCGAGACGGGGCATCGATATACCAGAGTAGACTAGCGTATACGCTTCTCGACCCATGAGATGGGCGATGGATGATCCCATATCCATTGGTGTTTGACATCAGAGATGGTGTACGGGTGCTCAGTGGTCACTGGGTACACTGGACGGACTCGCCGAGAACTCCCAGATGGTATTATACCTTACGTCAGATGGCAGTTCTCAGGTGACACTTGTACAGGTTAGTCTGTAGACCCGAGATCGTCATAGAGTCTTGTGTGATTACCACTGTGCTTTGATCTCCACCTTACCACGTCCATGAGGGCGTGCAAAACGGTGGTCTTTGGGCACAATCCCGAGTCACATGGAGGCAATGAGCGATAGGAGGGGTTTCGTATCTCCCGGTATTGGGGGTTGATGTTGCGCTGTGCTCGATTGGCCGTAACAGGGAAGTCCCTGGCCAGGGCTGATCAGAGATTTGCTGGTAAGTGTTACCAGTAGTTTCTCGACCCGTTATGAGCCTCACATCAGCACGACTTATCGGGTTATTGGGGTCTGACGTTTACCACCCCTAGACTTGATATGCGACGTATTTGACGAAGAGACTTGACTGTATGGTAAGTGTTACTGGTCGGATTCGCAGGAGTGTGAGCGGGCTAGCTCGTCGATCTTCTGATCGCTCAATACCCGGGTGGCCGTTACGTTTAGCAGACCGCTTGCGGCTTGTGGGTGCTTGATATGATCATCATCTGCTACCGGCGTATTGACGAGTCTTTAGAGTCCTACACAGAGGTTTCCTGGCTCAAGCGAAACGAAATAGGAGCGCATATGAGATATGTGCAGGACCGAGAATAATGCGTGTATGTGATACCGCATTTCATTCTCGCGATATATGTTTCGATTGGTTATATTCGATATGACCTAGTTATCGAATCATTGATTCGATAAATCGATACATTACATACTAGTCGGTTGTATGCGATATAACCGGATCATTGAATCAAGTGTTGATTTAATGATTTAATGTATAATTATATATTTGATATATTACTTTGCATTAACTAGTATTGGTTCACTTTAAACGGATTTTTCTCACTTGATGCACATTGTATATGTGATATGCTTTCGTGCACTTTTTCGTATCATGTTTGATGATACTTGATCATTTAGTTAAGTGTATAGTATTAATCCATGGTTAATTGATAATTAGGGTTTTGCATATTTGTTTATTTATTTATTTGAAATAAATTATGATGAGAATGGTGGCTCTTTTTGTTTTAAGTTGAAGCTTCATGAAGCTTTGACTTTGCTAACCATCCTTATCTTCATGCTTAACCCTAACCCATCTAAAGTGACCATGGTTAATTCTCTACACTTAACCCTAGTTCAAGTTATGATAAGTATTGGATTTAAAATTTATTTTATCATAAGACTTATCATAATCTTTTCTTGAGCTCATCTTCTTCTTCTTCTTCAAGCTTGCTACAAAAATGGCAACTTGAGATCTAGTGAGATAAATCCAATTCTAAAGTGAACCCACCTCCTATTTCTTCACCCTCTACCTCTTGCCAAGTTGTTTTGGGTGTTTACTTCACAAGTTTCACAAGTTTGTGAAGTCGGAGCTTGAGTTTGTGCAACCTCGACGTAGATCGTCTTTGACACGAAGCCGACGACCTATTCCGCACGTTTCTCCGATGAAGCCGTCACGAGAGTCCAAGCTTCAAGATGGACAGCGAGAAGACTTCGTTGCGGAGCCGTGGAGGTGGATATCCGGATCTACAAAGGTTGTAATTTCCGTATCCTAGTAGTTAACTGTTAACTAGATTGTAGTTTCGCCTAGACATCTAGTAAACGATCCATGTTAGGGTTTCTCGGCATCCATAATTTTTAAAATTGGCATGGTCGATGCCTTGAGAGACTTCATTAGGATGCCTAGGAACCCTACAGTGGTATCAGAGCCTAGCTAGAGCCTTAGGCGAAGTCTAGACGGAGTTTGAAGTCCGAACGAACACGAAATCCAAACACTTTAGAGCTCTCTGGACATTTTCATAAATCTGGGATTTTTTCATATTAAAAATGCCTAAAAAATTCACCAAGGAAATACAAGAATTACGATATAAAAATTTTCCCATGAACAGTTACTTGAGCCGCGGAAACGCGGCATAAGCATGGCTTCTGCCGCTGTTCCGCGGCCATATAGTGACGTCATCCAATTTTCTCTGCACAGTAATACCTGATAAATTCTGGTGAGTTTTCTGGGTATTTTTAAATTGATTTAAAGGTTGAGTGCTCTGGGGTTATATTGGGAATCGATGAATTCGATCGGAATATCAAACTTTGTTTAAGTGTTTTTCCAGATAACTGTAGAATATGTTAAAGAGTTCGACCGGATATAAATACCCAGGTTTTCCCCTGCCGGAATAATTCCAAGTGTTGGATTTTTCTGTGGTTAAAAGACGTTCGAAGTAGTGCAAGTAACGCGATGGTCCCTCTAGAAGACACAAACCTTAACTCGATTATGTGACCGTCTTGAACTGCCCTTTGAACCTTCGGGTTTGGGGCAGTACGGCGTGCCACATGTGAAGCGTTGGCTTGACCCTTCTATGGCTGGACCGTTGGTACTGAGGCATGAAGTGAATGTCTTTGAAACTATTTCATGTGTTGATCGGTGTCGGGAAAACTTAGGTATTCGAATGTTTGATCGGAAAGTTTAATATATTCTATTTATCCGGAATTGGATACAATAATTGGAATTCACAAACTGTTATGAGATAACTGGATGAATGTTATAGATCTAGCAGTTTAGTTTCACAAGATATCGAAAAGAGTTTTCGATGATGGGACTAAAATGCGGGGTTTATAACTGTTAGGCATGTGATGTCTAAAGAGGTTGCGGATTCCAATTGTTGTAGTTTTACACTTTCTTTTCTGTGACCGTAAGTGTAGTATGTTCATATCGCCGGTTTCGTTGCTATACGTCAACGACAATTGGGGTATGCATACTTACTTACGTTGATGACATGTGATGTTATGTGTTGCTGGATATGTTATATTGGATCGTCGTGTTTGAATAGCCGGGGGTTTTTATGTGAGATGAGTGTTTTTCATTTTCATTCGTGTAAAAACTTGTATGTAATATTCTTTTATTTGGGGCGCTTCCAGGTAGCGGAAGTTGTCACCCGTTGTATATTATTTACTTTTCCGCATTAGGATAGACCCAAGGAGGGGAGCACAAGTAACCGGGTTCTAGGGTCCAGTGGGAGACCAACTCGAGGAGTCGAGTCCGGGTCTCCTAACCCTAGAATTGGCAGGGTTGCTTGCCGCTCTCGTAGGGGTCTAGGGGTATGGGATTGGCTATTCATCACGACCGTGGAATCCGTGTTTTATACTGGCTCGTATTGAAAACACGGACGTCCTAGTATATCCAATATTTCATATGTTTATTCTGCTGCGCTATCTGTGATGTGATTCTGTGATGGATATTGTATATAGTATATATGATATATTATATAGACGTTACTTATGTTTTACACCCGCGCTAGCCCTGCCCTGCTCTGTCGTTAGTTACCTAACCTAACGGTGCACGAGGGGACATCGAGGCGAATGCGGATGGCATAAGTGTACGTCATATCTATCTGTGATGTTTAGGTATTTAAATGATGGGACTTCATTAATGTGATTAATGAAAGATAAGAAACCTAAGATGTTGTGGAATCGAATTTTAAAATAAAACAGGTAGCTACAGTTCTTGCTTTGCACAGCGGTATATATGATATACCCCGCACCTTATTCGATGAGGAAAGGACCGAGATCCCTTCACCGGGAGTGACTCCTTTAGCAATAACTGGCAGATGCTACACACTCGGTTTACTTTTGATTGCTTTTGAGTTTTTTGCTATGCACAGCGATATATATGATATATCCCGCACCTCATTCGACGAGGAAAGGACCGAGATCCCTTCACCGGGAGTGACTCCTTTAGCAAAACCAAAAAAGCCTCAAAATCATTCCATTTTAAAACTTCATTTGATTCTACAACGATATCAAGTTCATTACGCAATAGGTTTTCAGAAAAACCTGTCGTAGCCCTCCGTCATTTCAGATAAGTACTAGTTAGTATTCGTGCTACGTTTGTTGACTATGTTAAGGCATAGTGTGCGGTAGCTAATTAGTGCTTATCTGTATAAGCATATGATGCGATTGGATTAGGGTAGTCGTGCGACTTTGTTGACTATGTTAAGGGTCGTGCGGGTGGGTTTAATTCAATCGGGAAATGACGGGTTGAACTTGACTAGCACTTATGATTTGTTGACTATGTTAAGGTCATATAGCTGCTAGGGGCAAAAGATTATCGGGAATTTCAAGTGTTGAAATTTGCAATGAGATTGCATACCTTCTATGAGATAGTTGGATCCCGATACCCACTGCGAGTAAGAGTTACTCCTGGGAGAATTTTATACATTACAATTAGCCGATCAAGTAGGTGTCTAGAAAGGTGTTAACGAGGTTACGCCTCTGGGAAAACGAGGTTTACAGTAATTAGGTTCGTGCGAAAGCACGGGGGACCTCCCTCAAAGTACCGACACTGGCCTGGCTGAAAGATTGGCGAACTTGTAGTGTGTAATTAATCCCGGCTAGTCTTTCCTTTTAAGGTTTGGAGGAAGATTTGATAAAAAGTAGTGGGAGCCATCCTGATTAGATAAGATAATAACCAATCTGATCTTGCACGAGCATACGCTAAAGTGTTTTCTTCTCTCTCTTTCCAGGTAGCGACTATTTCATGCCCTAATAAAGATAATAATATGGATGTATTGACCGAACCCGCATGTTATACTGTGCTGGGGAACGTTGGTTCCGTTCTTTCTTATAAGAGTTATAGGAATGAACAGGATATAGGGGAATACCAGGATTCCCATGCCACCCGAATGAAGAAAGTACATGATGTTGCATTTTCTTCGGGTGTGTTCGTTACTGAGAACTGTTTCTCCATTTGCTCTACGTCCTGGGTATTGGATACCGGGTCTGGATCCCATATATGTAATCAGTTACATGGGCTAAGGAAAGGTAGAGAACTTGGAGAAGGTGATAAAGACATTAGAGTTGGAAATGGTGCAATTGTTGCAGCTAAGACTGTCGGGGAATATCACCTTGTATTACCAACTGGTAATACATTGGTTCTGAACGAATGCTATTACATGCCGAACCTGATATGCAACATTATATCGGTTTCTTTGCTAAGTAAAGAAGGATATAATTTTGTATTACAGGACAATGTTATGAACATTTTCCATAACCAAAAGTTGGTTGGATCAGGCACGTTATGCAATGGCATTTATGTTCTAAATCAATCAGCAGTTCTAAACATAACAAACACACACAAGAGGAAGAGTCCTGAACTCAACGAATCCTTCTTGTGGCATTGTAGACTGGGTCACATCAATGTGACACGACTGGCTAAGTTGCATAAAGATGGATATTTGAAACCTTTCGAATTTTCATCTTATGACACTTGCCAGTCATGTCTCAAAGGCAAGATGACCAAGACTCCGTTTACGGGACACGGAGAAAGAGTTACCGAACTCTTAGGACTGATACATAGTGATGTATGTGGTCCCATGTCTACACATGCCAGGGATGGTTCTTCGTACTTCATTACATTCACTGACGATCTCTCTAGATTCGGATATGTGTTCCTAATGAAACACAAATCAGAAGCTTTTGAGAAATTTAGAGAATATAAACAAGAAGTCGAGAACCAAACCGGAAAAAGTATTAAAATCCTTCGATCTGATCGAGGAGGAGAATATTTAAGCAATGAATTCCTGGGCTTCCTAAAAGAGAATGGGATTCTCTCTCAGCTGACTCCTCCATATATACCACAGCACAACGGTGTATCTGAACGGAGGAACCGCACCCTATTAGATATGGTGCGCTCTATGATGAGCACAGCTGAGTTACCTATTTCCTTCTGGGGATATGCGCTGGAGACAGCAGCATACCTATTGAATCAAGTTCCATCTAAATCTGTACCTACCACACCATATGAGATATGGAGCGGGAAGAGACCATATTTTAAACGAGTTAAAATATGGGGTTGTCCGGCCTATGTCAAAAGACAAAATCCAGACAAACTCGAGGCACGGTCAGTTCTATGCAAGTTTGTGGGATATCCTAAGAATTCCCAAGGATATTTATTCTACCATGCTGAAGAACAAAAAGTGTTTGTTTCTCAATATGCCACCTTTTTAGAAAAGGAATTTCTTGAAAAAGAAATTAGTGGCAAAGTGGTAGAGCTGGAAGAGGTTCCAGATACACAAACAGTAACTGAAGATTTAGTGGAACCAGAAGATTCAGTAGCTCCTAATGAACCTCAGCCTCTCCGCCGATCTAGTAGGGTTCCTCGCCAACCTGAGAGATACTACGGTTTTCTCATGGACGGTGGGAGCGAGGATTGCATCATGGAGGATGATGACCCAACTAGCTTCGAGCAGGCCATCACGAGTAGGGACTCAGTGAAATGGCTGGATGCTATGCGGTCCGAGATGGAATCCATGTACACCAACAAAGTATGGACTTTGGAAGTTGCTCCTGAAGGGGTAAAACCCATTGGGAGCAAGTGGATCTTCAAGAAGAAACTTGGTGTAGATGGGAAAGTGGAGACTTTCAAAGCTAGACTTGTAGCAAAGGGTTTTCGTCAAAGACCAGGTGTGGACTATGACGAGACCTTTTCTCCAGTGGCTATGCTTAAATCCATCCGAATCATGCTTTCCATTGCTGCTTTTCATGACTACGAAATCTGGCAAATGGATGTTAAGACCGCCTTTCTAAATGGTGATTTAGAAGAGTGCGTGTACATGACTCAGCCAGAGGGCTTCGTAGACAGTGGGAGCAGCGGGAAGGTGTGCAAGCTGCTTAAATCCATTTATGGATTAAAGCAAGCATCACGGAGTTGGAACATCTGCTTTGACGTCGTTATCAAAGAGTTTGATTTCGTCAAAAACCCAGATGAACCTTGTATCTACAAGAAGGTGGTAGAGAGTAAGATTGTCTTCCTCGTATTGTACGTGGACGACATACTCTTGATAGGAAATGATATTCCTATGCTGCAATCGGTCAAGCTTTTCTTATCACAAAGATTCTCGATGAAAGATCTTGGTGATGCCTCCTGCATATTGGGAATCAGGATCTATAGAGATAGATCCAAACGGATTTTGGGATTGTCCCAATCCAGGTACATTGACACCATACTAAAGAGGTTTCGTATGGAAGAGTCCAAACGTGGGAATATGCCCACGATCTCTGGAGTCACTCTCTCCAAAGAGATGTCTCCCAAGACTGATTTGGAGAGAGCTCGCATGCAAGGGATACCCTATGCTTCGGCGGTAGGCTCTATCATGTATGCGATGCTATGTACCAGACCCGATGTAGCATACTCACTAAGTGTAGTGAGCAGGTATCAAGCTGATCCTGGAGAGAGTCACTGGACAGCTGTGAAGAGCATTCTCAAGTACTTGCGAAGGACTAGAGATATGTTCTTGGTGTATGGTAACGGAGAACTCCAAGTGGAGTCCTTTACCGATTCCAGCTTCCAGAGTGATAAGGACGACTCTAAGTCGCAGTCGGGCTTTGTCTTTACCCTTTACGGAGGGGCGGTTAGCTGGAAGAGTTCCAAGCTGGAAACCGTGGCAGACTCGACGATGGAGGCTGAATACATCGCTGCCAACGATGCTGCCAAAGAGACTGTCTGGATCAAGAAGTTCATTACTGAACTTGGAGTGGTTCCATCCATTGAGCATCCAATACCTTTGTATTGCGATAACAATGGAGCGGTGGCTTTGGCCAAGGAACCCAGGTCCCATCAGCGATCCAGGCATATTCTGAGGTGGTATCACCTGATCCGGGAGATAGTTGATCGCCGGGAGATCGAGGTCAGGAGAGTTGACACGAAGAACAACACGGCGGATCAACTCACGAAGGCCATTCCCCAGATACAGTTTGAGAGACTCTTTGGGATGCTCGGTATGAGATACTACAGCAGCTGGCCCTAGTGCAAGTAGGAGATTGTTAGTTGTATGTATGCCCTAGAGGCCAGTATTGTACAGATTATGTATAGTATATTGGATGCTTGGACATATATAGAGATGACTTTCTTGCTCGACATGATAGTATGCTATCTGGTTGCTCTTTATCTTAACATGTACACTAGTCTCTTTATACTGTCTTATAGTTACATGTTGGTAAAGCCCTTAGGATTTGTACTTGACTACCTAGACTATGATGCAGATCATACTAGTGGGGACATGGTAGTCCATAAGTACATCCTTCAAGGTCCCTAGTCGTGGGTGTATCGAGACGGGGCATCGATATACCAGAGTAGACTAGCGTATACGCTTCTCGACCCATGAGATGGGCGATGGATGATCCCATATCCATTGGTGTTTGACATCAGAGATGGTGTACGGGTGCTCAGTGGTCACTGGGTACACTGGACGGACTCGCCGAGAACTCCCAGATGGTATTATACCTCACGTCAGATGGCAGTTCTCAGGTGACACTTGTACAGGTTAGTCTGTAGACCCGAGATCGTCATAGAGTCTTGTGTGATTACCACTGTGCTTTGATCTCCACCTTACCACGTCCATGAGGGCATGCAAAACGGTGGTCTTTGGGCACAGTCCCGAGTCACATGGAGGCAATGAGCGATAGGAGGGGTTTCGTATCTCCCGGTATTGGGGGTTGATGTTGCGCTGTGCTCGATTGGCCGTAACAGGGAAGTCCCTGGCCAGGGCTGATCAGAGATTTGCTGGTAAGTGTTACCAGTAGTTTCTCGACCCGTTATGAGCCTCACATCAGCACGACTTATCGGGTTATTGGGGTCTGACGTTTACCACCCCTAGACTTGATATGCGACGTATCTGACGAAGAGACTTGACTGTATGGTAAGTGTTACTGGTCGGATTCGCAGGAGTGTGAGCGGGCTAGCTCGTCGATCTTCTGATCGCTCAATACCCGGGTGGCCGTTACGTTTAGCAGACCGCTTGCGGCTTGTGGGTGCTTGATATGATCATCATCTGCTACCGGCGTATTGACGAGTCTTTAGAGTCCTACACAGAGGTTTCCTGGCTCAAGCGAAACGAAATAGGAGCGCATATGAGATATGTGCAGGACCGAGAATAATGCGTGTATGTGATACCGCATTTCATTCTCGCGATATATATTTCGATTGGTTATATTCGATATGACCTAGTTATCGAATCATTGATTCGATAAATCGATACATTACATACTAGTCGGTTGTATGCGATATAACCGGATCATTGAATCAAGTGTTGATTTAATGATTTAATGTATAATTATATATTTGATATATTACTTTGCATTAACTAGTATTGGTTCACTTTAAACGGATTTTTCTCACTTGATGCACATTGTATATGTGATATGCTTTCGTGCACTTTTTCGTATCATGTTTGATGATACTTGATCATTTAGTTAAGTGTATAGTATTAATCCATGGTTAATTGATAATTAGGGTTTTGCATATTTGTTTATTTATTTATTTGAAATAAATTATGATGAGAATGGTGGCTCTTTTTGTTTTAAGTTGAAGCTTCATGAAGCTTTGACTTTGCTAACCATCCTTATCTTCATGCTTAACCCTAACCCATCTAAAGTGACCATGGTTAATTCTCTACACTTAACCCTAGTTCAAGTTATGATAAGTATTGGATTTAAAATTTATTTTATCATAAGACTTATCATAATCTTTTCTTGAGCTCATCTTCTTCTTCTTCTTCAAGCTTGCTACAAAAATGGCAACTTGAGATCTAGTGAGATAAATCTAATTCTAAAGTGAACCCACCTCCTATTTCTTCACCCTCTACCTCTTGCCAAGTTGTTTTGGGTGTTTACTTCACAAGTTTCACAAGTTTGTGAAGTCGGAGCTTGAGTTTGTGCAACCTCGACGTAGATCGTCTTTGACACGAAGCCGACGACCTATTCCGCACGTTTCTCCGATGAAGCCGTCACGAGAGTCCAAGCTTCAAGATGGACAGCGAGAAGACTTCGTTGCGGAGCCGTGGAGGTGGATATCCGGATCTACAAAGGTTGTAATTTCCGTATCCTAGTAGTTAACTGTTAACTAGATTGTAGTTTCGCCTAAACATCTAGTAAACGATCCATGTTAGGGTTTCTCGGCATCCATAATTTTTAAAATTGGCATGGTCGATGCCTTGAGAGACTTCATTAGGATGCCTAGGAACCCTACAATAGACACTTCTCAGCTAAGTCACATAAGGTGAAAGGAATGACCCTTAGCCTTATAGCACCGTTGCTTAATTGGGTTGTTTTCATCATTGCGCAAACATTTTGGAATTTGTTGATGAAGATGTAGGCATCTTCGGATTCCAATCCATGAAATTTTGGCAACATATTGATGAAGTGGGGTTTGATCTCAAAATTGTCCCCATTTGCCGGTGGGAGTGATAGACAAGTAGGTAGGGCGGTGCGGATTGGGTAGAAAAGATCCTGGAGCGCGATTCGTTGGGGCGCTTCAACAGACGGGTGATTCGGGTTATTCGCACTTAGCGGAGGTGGAATCAGTCCCGTCGGTAAGGTGTTGTTCGGATTGTATCCCAACAAACCTTCGGAAGAAGAATTTGAAGGTGAAAGTGAAGAAGTGGAAAGGATTTCGACTTCGGAGTTGAAAGGTTCGTCGGTCGGTACCAATGAAACATGGACTAATCGGGCGCTAGTGTCCCTAGTCCAACTGGACATACACTAAGGAGGTAGTGTAGTCAAAAAGGTGAAAGACAGAATGTGGAGGTGAAAAGACGTCAATGAGAAGAAAGTGGTGTAAGTGGGTGCAAAGATTTCTTTAGCGACAAGTTTCAAGTTTTGGAAAAGATTTTGTCCTTTTTTTATATGGAGATTTTTGCAAAAAGATTTTGATAAGAGACTTTGACACAAATGCAATCAACCACAAATTCACAATCAGGCCTAGATCTAGGGTCACCTAGGTCAGCTAGACAGCTCCTAACTGTTCCAAAGGGCTAGAAATAGGACCTCAAACCGCCTCTTCACCGCCAATTGCGGCCAGGTAAGTTCCAGGTGAGTGGGAAGCTCTCCACTACAAGTAGTGGCCCTAATTAAGTAACCACTAGCCTTAGACACACTTTCCTAGACACCGCAAAGTCAGGTTAGGATTAACGGCCGATGCCTACAACTAGTCCTCTGTCCTATTGAGCTCGACGTCTATAGGGCTGAGTCTAGTATTTTTTAATTAAATATGGTCAATGCAAATGCCTTATGTGATTTCTGGGGTCTTGGGAAGGGTGATGAAATCCCCACCCAATCTAAATTGGTCTCAAGCCCCTTAAAGTCCGATTAAAGATACGCAAAGCAGTAAATCACTTGCAATCAATTTTTTAGCGCGGTGCAAAGAATCCTGCAGAAAATCAATTATTGGAAGGGGGAAGATTTCTTTTTTAAATGTAAAGAATCCTGCAGAAGATTTGACAAAAGATATATGGAGATTTTCAGAAGAGAGAAATAGGAAACAAACAGTGCAAATTTCGCGGGCTGGCTGGACAGGGGGACCGCGGATCCGCGGTTTTGATAGTGGTTTGGCGGCGGAAGGGCGGCACGGTGGTGGGTTCAGTTCCCCAAATTTTTGCTGATGTTCTGTTGTTGAAATCACCTTCTTTCCGATCTTCCGTTTTCTGTTGCGCACTCTGGATTTTTCCAGATCCGTCGATCCTACAAAGATTCACAAAAGAAACCCTTCAAACAATAAAAGATAATAGAATTTTTATATTTTTTATTTTTTTTAAAAATTTTATGATTTTTTTTGTATTTTATATTAACCCGAAATTGCAAAAGGAAATATTACGCCATCCCCGACAACGGCGCCATTTGATTGAGAGATTTTTGTTAGCCTATGTGCTTTAAAAAGATGAATCAAAGAATTTAGTAACCGCAATCAAGAACGGCGTCGCTTGGTACCTAGCCGGTGAGTACGGGTCGGTCCACAGGGATGTTGTGAATTTCCTAAATATTCTTACGAGCTAATTCCAAAGGGTGTTGGATCTTTTATCACAAAAACTAAATTGAGTTATACTAGAATTAGGAAACTTACTAGGATTAGGTTTAGGTAAAGTTTGGTAAAATAAAATTTCCCACCTCTTTCAATATCCTAAATTAGATCTTTTTAGGAGTTATGGTAATTATTAATAAAGGGGATTAGGATGATCAGGAAGAAACTATGTTTCTTCCTCTAGATCCTTGTCCGTCCTTTCTTAATCCTTACCCTAACCTCCATGGAAAACATTCATATCCGGTATTTTATACTACGGTATCACCGTTACCTCGTGGGTAGGGTGACGTAGGGAGCGGAATATGAAAGTATGCATGGAGTCCTAATTATTCATAAGTGATTGGGCAAAGAAAGGGGTGAGAGATCTTCATCTCTCAAACCCTTCCCTATTCCTAACCCTAACAAGCGAGGAAACTACTCGCTCATTGAGGGATCTACAAAAGAAATGATTTTTATTTTGTTTTTAGGGTTAAGAGATTAATTAACTACTACAGATTAATAAAAATTCTAATCTTGATTAAACTAAAGCAAATAAGAATTTATCTAGGGCAAAAATTGAAACTAACAACTAGGGAAAAAATAAAATCTACTTACGAATTGATGCTCTCCAAAACTTCAAGAGAAATCTAAATTTTATTAATGAAAGGAGGCATGACCTAATACAAGAATTTGGGTCTCTATTTATAGGACATAGAAAACCCTAGGTTTACAATTGTCGCATGTGTGCTTTTACAAAAATACGCCTAGGAAGACTAGTCAGCGCCGCCTCAGAAACATGGTAAAATTTTTCTCCACTCCGGGCTTCACACGGCCGCGGAACCGCGGCCGTAGCCATGGTTTGGCCGCGGTTCTGCAGCCAAAAGAGGGGATCTGGTGCTGAAATTTTTTGTACTGGTTTTTCTTCTCTTTGTCTTCCTGTATCTTTGGTTGGTTCTTCAGAATAGCTTCTATTTCTTTTTCAGATCTTCACGGTGAGTAATGTAGTGGACTTTAACCATTCACTTTGTGTCGAACTCTTGAACCTTGCGCTGCCTTGTACTTTGTGAACTGATCTTCATGTAGGCTTGATCAAGATCCTTTTATTTGTTGGTCGTAGTCTCACTTTTGCATCGTTTTTTATCTTTTTCACTGTTTTTTCTCCAAGAACCTGTAACATGTACTATGTAGTAGACATGGGTCAAAAGCACCTGTTTATTTGTAAAATGCATAAGAATGAGGAATATAATAATACAATATTATGATATGAACACCGATCTATCCGAGGGAGGGGATAGTTGCCTTTCAGGTAGGCCTTGTTGAGGTCGGTGATGTCGACGCACATGCGCCACTTCCAGCTTGACTTTTTAACCCTGACTACGTTCGCCAACCATTCCGAGTAAGAAACGTTCCGAATAAAGTTGGCGGCGAGGAGCCTGTCTATCTCGTCCTCGATCACTTTTTGTTTGATCGGGACGAAGCTTCGTTTTTTCTGCCTGACGGGTCGGACCATAGGGTCCACCCCGAGCTTGTGCGATATGATTTTGGGATCGATCCCAGGCATGTCGGCAGGTGCCCAGGCGAACACGTCAGATTTATTTCTAAGGAAGTGGACTAGGTCGTCTCGCTGATTCCCCTTTAAGAGCGACCCGATCTGAACAGTTCGTTCACCGTCCCCTTCTACGAGGAGGACCTCTGTTAGTGGCTCCACCGAGGTCCCTCAGACTTCTTTTTGCTCGTCTCGAGTGTCCAGAGAACCCTTGATATCATCCTCGCCCTCAATGTCATTGTTTGGCCTCTCAAACGTAGATGTTGCGGTGAAGCAAACCTTTGCGGTTCGTTGGTCCCCATAGGCCCGACCTATCCCGCCTTAGTCGAGTGGGAATTTCATCGCTAAGTGGTAGGTCGATATCTAGGCCCGGAGGGAGTTCAGTGTCGCGTGACATAGGAGGACGTTGTAGGCCGACGGGATTCTCGCGACGATGAACTCCACAGGAACAGTGCGCGTACGGCCCGCCTCCCTGATGTTAAATTGGAGGGTGATTACCCATTCCGCCACGATGGAGTGGTTAGTGAACCCTGACAGAACGTAGGCGGTCGGCCTTAGGTCCGACGGGGTGAGTCTCATACGCAGAAAGAAGTCGTAAAAGAGAATGTCCTCCGAGCTTCCTGAGTCGACCAGTATCCTCTGCACTTCATAGCGGTGGACCCAAGCTGTGATAACCAGTGGGTCGTTGTGAGGCAGGGATATAACGTGGAGGTCCTCGTCGGTAAAAATGATCGGCTCGGCTGATTTAGCCTTCTTCCTCTGGTGGCCTCCAGTCCTCTTGATTGGTGAGGGATGCCGCGTCTCGTCGCTCTTCGTCATACCTCCCATTGATATGACCATGATTTGGCCGATTGTCAATTTGCCGGGAGGGGGATGATGCTCTTTCTTACGGTCGGCTTGCCGCTTGTCTCGCAAGTACGTTGCCAGGTGCCCTGAGCGGATTAACTCCTCGATGTAGTCTCGAAGCTGCTTGTAGTTCTCGGTGGAGTGGCCCTGTGACCTTTGGAAAGCGCAGTAGGGGCCCCGGGTGCGCTTTGCCGCCCTATTCGAGACTGGGGAGAGTTTGAAGAACCTCTCGCCCTTAGCCTCCTCCAACAGTACCGTCTGGGAGACGTTGAGCGGGGTGTACTCCTGAAACTTCGGGGAGTAGGGATTTGGCCGCTTTACCTTCTTTTTCTCCTCCCTGGCCCTTTTCTTCTAATCAGCTTGTTCTGTCCGGGGCAGGTTAGCGTTAACCTCGGACTCAAGATGGATCTCACGTTCGGTCCAGGCCTTTACCTCGGCCATGGTCTTAGGTTGCGCTAATGCAAAGGAGTGTAGCCACTCCTTGTACCTAAGACCCGACCTAAGGGCAGTAATGACCATCTCGTCCCGGTGCTCTGGGAACTCAAGGAGGGCGTTGTAGAAGTGGGTGACGTACCCTTTTAACGACTCTTTATCCCCGCTCTTTATGGTGAAGAGATGATCAACAGTCTACTTCTGTCGTCTGTTCCCGACGAAGTGCCGAGGAATTGGGTGGTCGGCCCATCAAAGGTAGAGATTGAGCATGGCGCGAGTCCTCAGAACCAGTCTCATCCGGAGCGGATGAGAGTGGAGGGGAAAGCGCGGCATTGTGCGGCGTCGGAACAGTCATGGAAACTCATCCCGACTGTGAATGCATCCAAATATTCCTTCGGGTCGGACTTCCCGCCGAAGAGGGAGACCTTCAGGGGCTTGTTCCGGGAGGAGACGTGGACGGCGAGTAGCTCTTTGGTGAAGGGCTTCGTAAGTGAGTCAGCGGCATATTTAGCCCCGGCGCTTGAAGGACGATTTTCCCGATGCATGCCTTCGATCTTCTTTTCGAGGGCGTCGAGTCGTCCGTGGTATCCTAATGATTTGGCATACTCTGATTTTTAGCCTCTGCTGCCGGAGACCTGCACCTGGCCATGGCCCCGATTCCGTTCGATGAGGTTCCTTTGGTCCCCTGGCGAGGTCGTCTTCGAGCTACCATGGTGAGTCCCATCCGCGTGACCCCGTCGAGGGAGGGGGTGTCGGTCATGCCTGGGTGCAGGCGAGCTGACCGACACCTCCTCGGAAGGGACAGGGGCATGATGGGCCTCGAAGCAAGGTGCTCTGGCGAAAGACCTCGATGTTGAGCTGTGCGGCGCCCAGCGGGTCATTGAATACGTTGGCCCGGGAGATCTGCGGCCGCCGGAGACAGCGAGGCGGTGTTTGATCGTGCCGACATGGGCAGATTCTTCTCTCCCTCTGTAAAGGTCCCGGTCCCGAGGTGGGGGAGCGGCGACCTGGGGAGCTTGCCCGGTCGTTTGGACACGGACGAGTGCATCCACGACGGACGCGAGCCGATCTATCCGAGCAGATAGGACGTGAATGGCGTTCGGGGGAGGAGGGGATCCATCCGCGCCTCCATTGTGGGGAAGCCAGCGGCTAGAGCTTGGATTGTCGCGGTGATCGCTCGCCGTGAAGTTGAGATCGGAAGGTGAACTTTCGTTGAGTGGAACTAATTTCCCACAAACGGCGCCAACTGATGGATCTCTGGATCTCCTTCAGATGTTACATTCCGTCGATCTGCAACGAGCGCTGATGGATGGCTGAGATTGAGTTGGAGGGTTGCCTCCTGAAGCGTGTGGATCTCAATGGGTTTTATGTGGTTGAGGCCGAGCTATCTGCAAGGAAGTCCTATTGCGCCCCGCTTCCCAGTGTACAGCGAAGGGGATGCGACGGGCCCGCTATGTATTTACTTTGAAGTAAATACGCTAAGCGTATCTAAGTAATATAAAATGAAATATGCACAAGAGACAAATGTAATGAAACAACAACTTTATTTATTAACATTCTTTTGTATAATGCATGGTAAAGTAAATACATCTGAATGAAAGTAATGCCTAAACAGTGGCATAACAGGAATGAAAAGTACTGAAATAAAATGTGTACAATGAAGCTAGAGCTCTGAGTCGTAAGCAAGATGATCCAAGTCCTCACTGGTAGGCTCGATCTCCTGAGTGTCCAGATCACCTAAAAACATTCTAAAGAAGAAAGAGAAGGAATGTCGTCAGCGAACAATCGCTCGGTAAGTCCCAAAGATAAGGGAGAAATAGAATAGACAGAGAGTAAGAGAGAGAGTGTAGCTTTTAAAGTTGTATTTAGTGTTAACGCTGTTGTTTGTAGCTTGGTACAGAAGGATGCCAGTTTATACGAGAGGAGTCTCTATATGCTAGAGACTAGGGCAAATAGAAGTACAAGGCTCCGTCGATAATACCACGGAACAACGGCATGGATGTAATTACGTATTAAGTGACCATCTCGTGCCACCTTTAACATATTATGTACCAGTCTATCTCTTTATAAACCCCATGGTGTCTTGTTTGCATTGTTGTATATATATATGGATGACTTGTGTTGTAAAAGGAAGACTTACCGAAACTATGATATCGTATAAATGGAAATGGATGTACTGGATAATCATGTAAATGGAAGTATATCCATGGTTCGGTTCGGTCAATTCGTATAGATTGATAAATTGAATATATCGATTCACGGATTCAGATTGAATTGTAGTTTGTACTTGTAACATTTTGAAAATTTCGTTTGATTGTTTTGGTGATAATGGTAGTCATGCATGTTTTTATATTTGTGAGTTCATAGGAATTATAGTTATTATTGGTAGTGTTAGCATATTGGAAATTTTCCTTTGTAGTGTGCACCTAGCATACTTTGACATTTTGTGACTTGTTAACCATTCTTGTGCATGGTTGCAAACTCTTTTTCCCCACCATTTAATCCTTTTCTAAACCCTTTTTATAATTTCGAAAGGAAACAACAAAAGAAAAGAAAATTCAAATACCATTAAACAAATGAGCATGGTGGTTAGGTAAACCTTGACTTTTGACCCTCTTTCTCTTCTCTCTTCTCTCTTTTTCCCTCATTCTGAGATCCCACAGAATTTCCAGCAGCAAAAACTTCATTTTTGCTCCATATTCTCTTCTCTTTTCATTCCCCTTTGATCCATACACAAAACCCTATGCATATCAACTCATTTTCTTCACAAAAGCTTGGAAAAAGTGAGGTTTTTGAGGTGTTCTAAGGCAATTCTGCACACTTAAGGGAGAAGCTGGAACTTTTGGGGTTTTGCAAGGTTCTTAGAAGGTATTAACTCATATTAGCACCTCTTTTCCTTAGACTTGTTGTATCCTCTAGTAAAAATCTCATTTTTGTGCGTTTTTAGTGATATTAAGGGATATTTGTGATTCACATGTTAGATTGGTGTTCTCATGGTTTAGTTAGCTCCTTTAGGTGTTATTAGAGCTACTTTAACTAGGGTTTGTTTCAGGTTGCACAAAAATACCTTAAAGTTCCATTTTTAGTGCAAAGTGTGGATTTTAACTAGAATTTGGGCACTGTAGGATCTGCTGTTACCCGAGACTTTTCAGTTTAAATCTAGATATTACTGTAGCATGTATGGGGGGTATAGAGTGCACACACCCAACCTGGGAGCCCAATTCCCATTTGGGGCCGCCAATTTTTGCATTCTGGCCGCAAATTGCGGCCAGATAGGGGAGCCAAGGGTTGGGGTTTGGGGTGTGGGTGTATGCTGCTATTTGGGTTGTTATGGTATATATAGTTTTGCAATATTTTTCCTGTATCAAAATCTGGGGTAGAATACCTATTTTTCCGTATTTTCAACCTTTCGCGACACGCGTGATACGTGTGTGTGGGTTTTGGGTATCTGCGTATCGCGACGCGTCGGAGTGATTTCAGACACGTAACCACACGTTTTAGCATATCGCGCACACGCGCGCTTGTTCGCGACACGAGTTACTGGTTCGGCTTAAATGTCGCGTTTCTGTGATTTCAAGCTTACGTGTGATATATTGTGTAATTATAGGTTCGCAGGCGAGTACAGCGGACGCCGCGCAGGAGGGGAAACAGGTTGTTGGCTATACCTAGTGGAAGGCTACGGTGAGTAGATTTCACATCTACGGGGATATCGCCTGCATGGCGTTCTACGTCAGGGCTGATAGGACCTTATAGCGTTCCTTATATATATATTGCATGTTCATGGTTACTAGCTAGTGCATTGCATACCTACTACACACATCACATTGATCATTGCATTGTAGCTTATCTATATGTGACATGACTTGATACTCATATTTGATACCTGTATCACATTGGATCATTGCATTGTAGCTTATCTATATGTGACATGACTTGATACTCATATTTGATACCTATATCACATTGGATTATTGCATTGTAGCTTATCTATATGTGACATGACTTGATACTCATATTTGATACCTATATCACATTGGATTATTGCATTGTAGCTTATCTATACGTGACATGACTTGATACTCATATTTGATACCTATATCACATTGGATCATTGCATTGTAGTTTATCTATATGTGACATGACTTGATACTCATACTTGATACCTGTATCACATTGGATCATTGCATTGTAGCTTATCTATACGTGACATGACTTGATACTCATATTTGATACATGTATCACATTGGATCATTGCATTGTAGCTTATCTATATGTGACATGACTTGATACTCATACTTGATACCTGTATCACATTGGATCATTGCATTGTAGCTTATCTATATGTGACATGACTTGATACTCATACTTGATACCTGTATCACATTGGATCATTGCATTGTAGCTTATCTATACGTGACATGACTTGATACTCATATTTGATACCTATATCACATTGGATCATTGCATTGTAGCTTATCTATATGTGACATGACTTGATACTCATACTTGATACCTGTATCACATTGGATCATTGCATTGTAGCTTATCTATATGTGACATGACTTGATACTCATACTTGATACCTGTATCACATTGGATCATTGCATTGTAGCTTATCTATATGTGACATGACTTGATACTCATATTTGATACCTATATCACATTGGATCATTGCATTGTAGCTTATCTATATGTGACATGACTTGATACTCATATTTGATACCTATATCACATTGGATCATTGCATTGTAGCTTATCTATATGTGACATGACTTGATACTCATATTTGATACCTATATCACATTGGATCATTGCATTGTAGCTTATCTATATGTGACATGACTTGATACTCATACTTGATGCACATATCACATCACAATTACTTGTATTATTGGTTGAGATTTCATGTGATTTCTGGATTTGGGAACCGTGGCCTTTTCAAATAAGTAATCATTTAAAAACCCGGTTCCCTTGATATGATATTTTGGGGCGCCGCCCCGTGTTTTCTCGGTGCTAGAGGCATGTACTGAGAGAGGGCTGATCCGGACTGACGGATGCCCGATGGATTGATATAGGGCTGACCCGGAATGACGGATGCCCGATGTATTGAGAGAGGGATGACCCGGAATGACGGATTCCCGATATATACTTTGAGAGAGGGCTGACCCGGACTGACGGATGCCCGATGGATTGATATAGGGCTGACCCGGACTGACGGATGCCCGATGTATTGAGAGAGGGTTGACCCGGACTGACGGATTCCCGATATATATACTTTGAGAGAGGGCTGACCCGGAATGACGGATGCCCGATACAGGATGTTTTGCGTGTCGATGCTAGACACGAGTATTTATGATATTTGGGTGCCGATGTTGGGCACTCCGGATTCTCAGAGATGTACAGGATTGAGGGCCGAGGAGAGTGCCGGCGCATGAGCTAGTTTTAGGAGATCTGGGTGCATTGAGAAGACGATTATATATGTTCCACGTTGACATTCCGTGTAGATATTATATTGCCCCTGCTCAGCATTACTTTTGTACCTCATCCTGTAGATGCATTACCTGTTAGAGCATTTGTACCTCATATGGTAGTACAGGACCCTATAGAGCACTTGCATGATTATTGCACATACTGCTCATCCCATATTGATATCATCTGTTGGCATATGATAGAGTAGTGTAGTACGTACATGCTCTCGATTACCTTTATATGTTATCTCTATTCACGAGTTGGCAACTCACCCCCGTTGTGCCACAGTGTTTGCAGGTTGCCCTTCGGAGTAGTCGCGGCAGGCTGCTTTGCATCTTTTGGCACAGATACCCCCACAGTTGGTGTACTAGCTCTTTTGCTGATAGGTGGGTCTTGTGCGGTATCTGTTTATCTTTCAGTATGTACATTGTTGTATCTAGTATTCTCCATCTACCATGTATGTATTTGACTTAGAAACAGTGTGAGGACGATGTTGTACTATTTTGTATTCTGGTGTCGAGCTCGTTGTGAGCCGGCTGTACTTGCAGTTTATTCTATCTTTGATGTTCCCACTTGTGGATCTTGATCTTCGCTACGGCGTCGTATATTGTTTTCTTGGAGATTGTTTACTTAGTTTCTTATCATGATTTTAGTAGTGCTTCCTTTAAAACTTCTAACACTCTATACTTTCACTGGTTTGATTTCTGGGTTTTCGGTTCACTTAGTCGCGTTACGCCTGTAGACGTTACGTGGTTAAGTGCCGGTCACGGGCCAAACTTCGGGTCGTAACAAAGTTGGTATCAGAGCCTAGGTTTTACCTTTCGGAGTGTAGGACGACCCTGGTATGATGGAGTAGGTAGCTGCGGCAGGGTAGCGTAGCGTGTGTATGTTCCGCGGCATACTCACGACACGGTACTCCGCCTACGCGACCTTAGGACTTGTTGATTTAAATTCCTCCTTGAGTATATACATTTGTGCGATTCGATTTCCGTATCCTTATCGAATCCTGTTGTTTCTGATAGCCAATATGCCGCCAAGGACTACGAGGGCGCGAAGAGCGGCCGTGAGGGCCGAGGTTCGAGTTGATTCATCTGAGACAAGGACTAATCCGAGTAGTACTCCTGTTGCACCAGGACAGATTGTTTCCCCTACGGCAGCTCAGATCGCTAGATTAGTGGTAGAGATGCAGGGCCTATGCCAGGCGATGAGCTCATTGGTAGAGGTCGTTCGAGCGCAGCGACAGATGGTTGCCGCCCCTGTTACCCAGTTGTTCCTTGCGATCATCATGCAGTATTCCGTCCCCTACATAGCACCGGTGGAGGCAGCTCCCGTTTACGAGACACGTCTTCCAGAGACCGTGAGAATTCCGGAACAGTTGAGGAATCATACCGGTATACCAGCCCAGAGCAGAGGCTTAGGACGAGGACAGCCGTTTGGCTTCCATCCCCAGGCAGGACAGCATTCAGTGCGTAGGTGTTTACGATGCGGAAGCCTTCAACACCTCATCAGGCAGTGTTTCTTCACAGCACGTCAGGGTCATGTTCTGAGACGTCGTGGACGCGGAAGGTTTGCACAGAGGGGTCAGGCTAGTAGAGGAGGAGTTCGGTCAGTCGCAAATGAAGGTCAGGCACAAGTTTTTGCTTCGACTCATCGGGACGTGCGGGTATCCGATGCTGTGGTTTCAGGTACTCTTTTAGTTTGTCCTTTGTTGCACACATATTGTTTGATCCGGATCCTTGTGCTCATGTGTTTCCACGTACCCGTATGTATCCACACACCTTGTGCTGAGTTTGAGTAGAGAGTCCGGTTTGCTTGGTCAACCGCTAGTTGTGACTACTCCTGCGGGAGAGTCGTTTGTTATTAGGCACGTGTTCCGATCCTGTACCGTCCGTATCGGCGAGAGAGAGTTGCCGGTCGTTTCGATCCTTCATGAGATGTTGGACTTCGACGTTCTTTTGGACATGGATTTGGTTAGCCACGTGCTATGCTTCTGTTGACGGCCGCGAGAAGACAGTTCGATTTTGTTTTCCCGGCAAGTCGGTTGTTGTTGTGTTGAGGGACCGTAGTGCCACCCCTCACGGTGTGAATTCTTCTGTTCGCGCTGGACAGCTTTTGCGGAAGGGATGTCAGGGATTTCTCGCATATGTTTGCGATACTAGGGCCATAGAGGTTCTTTTGGATCAGGTTCCGGTTGGTAGCGAGTTCCCTGATGTGTTCCCTGACGAGCTTCCTGGACGACCGCCCGAGCGTGATAATTCTTTCTGCATTGATTTGGTTCCTGGTACGGGGCCTATTTCGGTACCGCTTTATTGGATGGCCCCGGCGGAACTTAGAGAGTGGAAGGGTCAGTTGCAGGACTTGCTGGGTAAAGGACTTATTCGACCCAGTGTTTCTCCTTGGGGTGCTCCAGTCCTGTTCGTTAAGAAGAAGGACGGCAGCATGCGTTTGCGTATTGACTACCGCCAGCTGAATAAGGTGACAGTGCGGAATCAATATCCTTTGCCACGCATCGACGATTTGTTCGACCAGTTTCAGGGGGCAGGATACTTTTCGAGGATCGATCTGCGATCGGGCTACCATCAGCTGCGGGTTAGACAGGAGAACATTCCTAGGACAGCTTTCAGCACTCGTTACGGCCATTATGAGTTTTTTTTTTGGTGATGTCGTTTGGACTCACCAACGCGCCAGCAGCATTTTTGGACATGATGAACCGTATTTTCCGGCCGTATCTTGATCTGTTCGTTATGGTGGTTATTGACGATATCTTGGTGTATTCTCGGAGTAGAAAGGAGCACGAACAGCACCTGCGGATCACACTGCAGACCTTGAGGAAGCATCAGCTTTTCGCCAAATTCTCCAATTATGCCTTCTGGCTAGATAGTGTGGACATCTTGGGGCACGTGATTACACGAGATGGTATATGTGTTGACCCGAGGAAGGTTGAGGCAGTTCGGAGTTAGTCTAGACCCACGTCGGTGACGGAGATTCGCAGCTTTCTAGGGCTGGCAGGCTATTACCGGCGATTCGTGCAGGACTTCTCTAGCATTGCTACACCTTTGACCGGGTTGACCGGGAGGGAGTTCGCTTCGATTGGACGGAGGAGTGTGAGCACAGTTTCCAGCAGCTACGGGCTCTACTGACTACGACACCAGTGTTATCATTGCCTTCGGGATCAGACGGATTTGTGGCCTACTGCGATACTTCACGAGTAGGGTTGGGGTGCGTTTTGATGCAGCATGACAGGGGGATTGCGTATGCTTCACGGCAATTAAAGAGACATGAGCAGAATTTCCCTACTCATGATCTGGAGATGGCTGCAGTGGTCTTTGCACTCAAGATCTGGCGACATTATCTGTATGGAGAGGCGTGCCAGATATTCACCGACCACAAGAGCTTAAAGTACAGATTTCAGTAGCGAGACCTGAACCTTGGACAGCGCCGATGGATGGAGTTAGTGAAGGACTACGATTGTGAGATCTTGTATCACCCGGCAGGACTAACGTTGTGGCTGATGCTTTGAGCAGGAGGCCCGGGGGTAGTCTATCCTGCTTGAGCACAGTGCAGAGGCAGTCGTCGGCAGATTGCCAGATCTTATGCGACAGCCGGGTACAGATTCGAGTTTATGCCGATCGGAGGACGAATTGCGCATGTTCGTGCACGCCCACAGTTGCTCGACTGTATACAAGAGGCACAGCACAGCGATGGCCGCTGTTCAGAGAGCAGGACACGGATAGGACAGGGCAAATTTTCCGAGTTCGTGATCGATGATCAGGGGATACTACGATTTGGAGCTAGACTGTGCGTACCAGATGCTAAGGGATTGCGGCGCGAGATTCTTGAGGATGCACATCGATCGGTATATAGTGTTCATCCCGGTTCCACCAAGACGTACTATGATTTGAAAGATGTTTACTGGTGGGACGGTATGAAGAGGGACATTGCAGATTTTGTATCGAGATGCCTGACTTGTCAGCAAGTCAAGGCTGAGCACCAGAGGCCCGCGGGAGAGCTACAGCTGTTACCCATTCCGGAGTGGAAATGGGAATAGAGTTCGATGGATTTCGTGGTGGGTCTATCCAGGACTAGTCGGGGGTATGACTCCACCTGGGTGATCGTGGATCGTTTGACGAAAGCAGCTCACTTCCTACCAGTGAAGACGACTTTCGGATTTACTCAGTATGCCCAGATCTACATTGACGAGATAGTGCGACTACACGGAGTCCCGACGTGCATTGTGTCCGACAGAGGCACCCAGTTTATTAGTAGACTATGGCAGAGGCTTCAGGAGGCTTTGGGCACTCGCTTGAGTTTCAGCACGGCATTTCATCCGCAGACCGACGGACAGTCAGAGCGGACCATTCAGACTCTCGAGGACATGCTCAGGGCCTGTGTACTAGATCTCGGAGGTAGCTGGGATCATCATTTGCCCTTGGTAGGGTTCCCCTACAACAACAGCTACCAGGAGACCATTCAGATGGCACCGTTTGAGGCTCTTTATGGGAGGAGATGCAGATCACCCACCTGTTGGACGGAGCTCAGTGAGAGCAGTATCTTAGGGCCACAGGTTGGGGAGGAGACGACAGCGAAGGTCCAGTTGATTCGCGATAGGATGAGAGCAGCCAGAGTAGGCAGAGATCTTATGCGGACCGTCGTCGGCGCAGGCTTAAGTTTTCTGTTAGGTGATCATGTTTTCTTGAGGGTCTCCCCAATGAAAGGTGTGATGAGGTTTGGGAAGAAGAGGAAGCTCAGTCCCAGATATGTGGGCCCCATTGGAGATCCTTGAGCGAATTGGTGCAGTTGCGTATCGACTAGCCCTTCCGCCCCGTTTTCCAGACGTGCATCCCGCATTTCATGTCTCGATGTTCCGCAGATATATTTATGATCCTTCGCATGCGATTCAGCATCCGACGACCCAGCTTGAGCGCGACCATGCCTACGCAGAGCAGCCAGTGATAATCTTAGATCGACAAGTGAAGAAATTGAGGTCGAAAGAGACATCGTCCGTCAAGATACTTTGGCGTGGCCAGAGCGGCGAGGAAGTCACTTGGGAGACCAAAAGCGAGATGATGAGAGAGGTATCCCCACCTCTTTGAAGGTGCGAATAGTTAGATTTTTAAATTCGGGGACCGAATTTTTTTAAGGGGGGTAGATTGTAACACTTTGAAAATTTCGTTTGATTGTTTTGGTGATAATGGTAGTCATGCATGTTTTTATATTTGTGAGTTCATAGGAATTATAGTTATTATTGGTAGTGTTAGCATATTGGAAATTTTCCTTTGTAGTGTGCACCTAGCATACTTTGACATTTTGTGACTTGTTAACCATTCTTGTGCATGTTTGCAAACTCTTTTTCCCCACCATTTAATCCTTTTCTAAACCCTTTTTATAATTTCGAAAGGAAACAACAAAAGAAAAGAAAATTCAAATACCATTAAACAAATGAGCATGGTGGTTAGGTAAACCTTGACTTTTGACCCTCTTTCTCTTCTCTCTTCTCTCTTTTTCCCTCATTCTGAGATCCCACAGAATTTCCAGCAGCAAAAACTTCATTTTTGCTCCATATTCTCTTCTCTTTTCATTCCCCTTTGATCCATACACAAAACCCTATGCATATCAACTCATTTTCTTCACAAAAGCTTGGAAAAAGTGAGGTTTTTGAGGTGTTCTAAGGCAATTCTGCACACTTAAGGGAGAAGCTGGAACTTTTGGGGTTTTGCAAGGTTCTTAGAAGGTATTAACTCATATTAGCACCTCTTTTCCTTAGACTTGTTGTATCCTCTAGTAAAAATCTCATTTTTGTGCGTTTTTAGTGATATTAAGGGATATTTGTGATTCACATGTTAGATTGGTGTTCTCATGGTTTAGTTAGCTCCTTTAGGTGTTATTAGAGCTACTTTAACTAGGGTTTGTTTCAGGTTGCACAAAAATACCTTAAAGTTCCATTTTTAGTGCAAAGTGTGGATTTTAACTAGAATTTGGGCACTGTAGGATCTGCTGTTACCCGAGACTTTTCAGTTTAAATCTAGATATTACTGTAGCATGTATGGGGGGTATAGAGTGCACACACCCAACCTGGGAGCCCAATTCCCATTTGGGGCCGCCAATTTTTGCATTCTGGCCGCAAATTGCGGCCATATAGGGGAGCCAAGGGTTGGGGTTTGGGGTGTGGGTGTATGCTGCTATTTGGGTTGTTATGGTATATATAGTTTTGCAATATTTTTCCTGTATCAAAATCTGGGGTAGAATACCTATTTTTCCGTATTTTCAACCTTTCGCGACACGCGTGATACGTGTGTGTGGGTTTTGGGTATCTGCGTATCGCGACGCGTCGGAGTGATTTCAGACACGTAACCACACGTTTTAGCATATCGCGCACACGCGCGCTTGGTTCGCGATACGAGTTACTGGTTCGGCTTAAATGTCGCGTTTCTGTGATTTCAAGCTTACGTGTGATATATTGTGTAATTATAGGTTCGTAGGCGAGTACAGCGGACGCCGCGCAGGAGGGGAAACAGGTTGTTGGCTATACCTAGTGGAAGGCTACGGTGAGTAGATTTCACATCTACGGGGATATCGCCCGCATGGCGTTCTACGTCAGGGCTGATAGGACCTTATAGCGTTCCTTATATATATATTGCATGTTCATGGTTACTAGCTAGTGCATTGCATACCTACTACACACATCACATTGATCATTGCATTGTAGCTTATCTATATGTGACATGACTTGATACTCATATTTGATACCTGTATCACATTGGATCATTGCATTGTAGCTTATCTATATGTGACATGACTTGATACTCATATTTGATACCTATATCACATTGGATTATTGCATTGTAGCTTATCTATATGTGACATGACTTGATACTCATATTTGATACCTATATCACATTGGATTATTGCATTGTAGCGTATCTATACGTGACATGACTTGATACTCATATTTGATACCTATATCACATTGGATCATTGCATTGTAGCTTATCTATATGTGACATGACTTGATACTCATACTTGATACCTGTATCACATTGGATCATTGCATTGTAGCTTATCTATACGTGACATGACTTGATATTCATATTTGATACCTGTATCACATTGGATCATTGCATTGTAGCTTATCTATATGTGACATGACTTGATACTCATACTTGATACCTGTATCACATTGGATCATTGCACTATAGCTTATCTATATGTGACATGACTTGATACTCATACTTGATACCTGTATCACATTGGATCATTGCATTGTAGCTTATCTATACGTGACATGACTTGATACTCATATTTGATACCTGTATCACATTGGATCATTGCATTGTAGCTTATCTAATGTGACATGACTTGATACTCATACTTGATACCTGGATCACATTGGATCATTGCATTGTAGCTTATCTATATGTGACATGACTTGATACTCATATTTGATACCTATATCACATTGCATCATTGCATTGTAGCTTATCTATATGTGACATGACTTGATACTCATATTTGATACCTATATCACATTGGATCATTGCATTGTAGCTTATCTATATGTGACATGACTTGATACTCATATTTGATACCTATATCACATTGGATCATTGCATTGTAGCTTATCTATATGTGACATGACTTGATACTCATACTTGATGCACATATCACATCACAATTACTTGTATTATTGGTTGAGATTTCATGTGATTTCTGGATTTGGGAACCGTGGCCTTTTCAAATAAGTAATCATTTAAAAACCCGGTTCCCTTGATATGATATTTTGGGGCGCCGCCCCGTGTTTTCTCCGTGCTAGAGGCATGTACTGAGAGAGGGCTGACTCGGACTGACGGATGCCCGATGGATTGATATAGGGCTTACCCGGAATGACGGATGCCCGATGTATTGAGAGAGGGATGACCCGGAATGACGGATTCCCGATATATACTTTGAGAGAGGGCTGACCCGGACTGACGGATGCCCGATGGATTGATATAGGGCTGACCCGGACTGACGGATGCCCGATGTATTGAGAGAGGGATGACCCGGACTGACGGATTCCCGATATATATACTTTGAGAGAAGGCTGACCCGGAATGACGGATGCCCGATACAGGATGTTTTGCGTGTCGATGCTAGACACGAGTATTTATGATATTTGGGTGCCGATGTTGGGCACTCGGGATTCTCAGAGATGTACAGGATTGAGGGCCGAGGAGAGTGCCGGCGCATGAGCTAGTTTTGGGAGATCTGGGTGCATTGAGAAGCCGATTATATATGTTCCACGTTGACATTCCGTGTAGATATTATATTTCCCCTGCTCAGCATTACTTTTGTACCTCATCCTGTAGATGCATTACCTGTTAGAGCATTTGTACCTCATATGGTAGTACAGGACCCTATAGAGCACTTGCATGATTATTGCACATACTGCTCATCCCATATTGATATCATCTGTTGGCATATGATAGAGTAGTGTAGTACGTACATGCTCGCGATTATCTTTATATGTTATCTCTATTCACGAGTTGGCAACTCACCCCCGTTGTGCCACAGTGTTTGCAGGTTTCCCTTCGGAGTAGTCGCGGCAGGCTGCTTTGCATCTTTTGGCACAGATACCCCCACAGTTGGTGTACTAGCTCTTTTGCTGATAGGCGGGTCTTGTGCGGTATCTGTTTATCTTTCAGTATGTACATTGTTGTATCTAGTATTCTCCATCTACCATGTATGTATTTGACTTAGAAACAGTGTGAGGACGATATTGTACTATTTTGTATTCTGGTGTCGAGCTCGTTGTCAGCCGGCTGTACTTGCAGTTTATTCTATCTGTGATGTTCCCACTTGTGGATCTTGATCTTCGCTACGGCGTCGTATATTGTCTTCTTGGAGATTGTTTACTTAGTTTCTTATCATGATTTTAGTAGTGCTTCCTTTAAAACTTCTAACACTCTATACTTTCACTGGTTTGATTTCTGGGTTTTCGGTTCACTTAGTCGCGTTACGCCTGTAGACGTTACGTGGTTAAGTGCCGGTCACGGGCCAAACTTCGGGTCGTGACAGTACTTGAATCATATTCAAGTCAGATTAATATAATGAGACTCAGTCTGAGTCAGACAATTTATAAAAGAAATTGAATTCCTGAATTAGGTTTTGGTGTTATCGGTAACCGTTGCACATGAGCGGCAGGATTTGTGTCTTTTTCAAAGACGATTACCGTATTGATAACACCGTTTGTTAAGTTGTCTACCTTAAATAACCAAGCACCCATATCTCCGGCTCCCTGAGGCTCAAGAGACTGGTCCCGCCTAAACATATATTTATTAAGGTCCTTATTGTAATTTATAAAACTTGAGGGGGTTTTATGTAAATATAATTTTGTATAATTTACAAAATACACCTCAATTATTTAATTATCATCTTTAGAGTTTTCATAGTTGTGGATTTTATATTTATGACATTTCTAGTGAATAAACCTATTTTTCATAATACATGGTATTTATTTGTAAAGTGTTAAACTTGTATGGAATTTCATGGTATTTTCATGTAAAGTGATTCTTTTGACTTTAGAAAAATTGGAATATTGATATTATAGCAAAAATAGATATTTTGATAATATATATATATTAATAAAAATAATTTTAATTTATTATTTTCTAGAAATCTCATTTTCTTAAGATATTTGTATTTTAAATCTCTCGAGACTGAATGCTCCTTGCGGAGATCTGCATCTCGCACTACTAAGCCTAGGGATGTTCGATAATCCGCACCATCCCAGCCGAGTTCCCCAAAATGGGTTGTAGCGGCGCTTTGCAAAGATTTATAACAAATACGTAATCTTAGAAAATGGTTTTAATAGTTAGTGGTTGATTGATGTAGAAGAAGTGTGTTTGTAGAATAACCGCAATCAATAACGGTGTCGCGCGTAGCTAGACCGAGATGAGTACGGGTCGTCCTCAGGGAAACGTTGAATCTTTTACTCTTACTTTAGATGTGTTGAAAGAGATGAGAGATAAAGAATTTTGTGGAATTGTTTCTAGATCTACGTTAAGCAAGAATGCAAAATATAGATCTAGATTATTTAAGGATGTAGTTAATATAAGAAGGGGGCTTGTAGGGTTCATTAGGATTTAGTAGTTATGGATGGTTAATTAAAGATTACTCTTTTTATCCTTTAATAGATTTAAAACTAGAACGACAGAGATGCATGTAGATTAGGGTTTCTGGAAGAAAAAGGGTTCCCACTCTTAACCCCTATCTCGACATGGAACTCCGTTCAAATCTAGCCTTTACCAAAACAATCATTAATCTAATCTCTAATCGCGGTCGAGACTAACAATAAATTGGTAGCGCGCCCGATTAGGATGTTAATGATTCTTTTAGTAAAGTTTATAAACTTTATAGGACGTAAAAAGAGTTTAAGGATCTTCATCATCCATTAATCTACCCTAATCCTATGAACCCTAACAAGCAGAGAATTACTCGCGCATGTTGGGAAAAGAAGATGAAAAGACAGAGAGGGAAAACATAATGTAAAATGCAAAAGAATTAAATAAAACAACTACCTTTATTAATCAACTTGAACAATCTACACTTTATTCCTTAGAAAATGATTACAAAAACTTGGTTTGCTTCTCGAACTCTTCCGAAAGAGGTAGATGAACAGTTGATGATCAGCCTGGATGCGTGAGCCGTCTTGGACTTCGTGATCTGTTCGGCTTGATGCCTTCTAACTTTAGCCATTGGTCCTTTATATAGCCCTCAAAGAAGAAAAACTAGTTACCATATATGGTGACTTTCCATACCTGGATTCTGAGTCCCTGTCAGTATTGATTTTATGATTTTGGCAGATTTTTGATCCTGACATCTTGAACATCTTGATCTCTTGACCTGAGCTAAATCTTGCATAATATCTCTATGAATAATGTTAGTTTATTTATTAAATTAGAGAGAGTATCTTAATCACTATATATGGTAATAAATCTTTAAGAAACTTGATTAAGAATATTTAATATGCTATGCACTTTATATGGTAATAAATCTTTAACAAACATGATTAAGAATATTTAATATGCTATGCATCTTTTAATTAATAAAATATTATTCATATATTTTGAAATATTATTCTAACCATTTGTATGATATTATATCTTTTAAGAATTGTGATTAGAATATTTGATATGATATGTATATTTTCAATTACCAAAATATTATATAAATATAAAATGCCTATATTTTCCTTCATAATATTAATTATAATATATAAACATATGGAAAATAGTATTTTATAGATAAATCCAAATATGTTTAATATTTATAATAAACACCTTTTATTATTTAAGAAATGTAAGGAAAATACTTATACCAAAGTGCAATATTTTCAACTGAACAAATACCCCCAAACTTAACTTTGATCGTCCCGAGCAAACTAGTTTATTCAAGAGAAGGAGAAAAAGAAAGAAAAACCTAATTAGCACACTTTCGTAGGCAAACACGATTGCACTGAGCATGTGCAACAAGCCGTTAAACCTCTAGGTGTCCCTAGTAGGAGGAGTGTTGTCTCCTGAGGGTTTTCAATGGATTACACCCACAAAATCCTATAATAAAAGAGAGATGGTGAAATTTACATATAAACATAAGAACCATAAAAGAAATACTTTGAAAATAAGAGTTTCCAATCATACTAGCTTTTCAGTTGTCATGAGCCCTATCTTAATAGTCATGAAAAGATGTTAGAAATCACATCATCCCTCAATAAAATATCGTCTTTATTCTTCATTCCTACCTTTCATCCAAACATCGATCATATACCCCTACGTGTGTGAAATGGAACATCCCTACACTCGGAGAATTCAATTCAAGCTATCATACTCTTGTCCATCTACCTTAGTACTTTTTAACTTGATGAATACTTAGATTTGCTCACACATTTTCATGCAACCGTTAATACTTCTTGAGGTACTAACCGACCGATTACTCATGTGCTTGCTGATTAGGTGATAATATTTTCCTCGTCTTGCACCACCTAAGGCTTAGCAGTGACTCCCAGACCAGTTGGCCTTAGGGCACTAGGTGAAGAGGCACCCTCGCTATATTTTTTTATTGCTGCCTTGGCGATACAAAACCAGTGTTCATTTTTCTTTTGACCATCTTTATATTTTCTTCTTTTTTTTTCCTTCATACTTTGGCTTTTAGACAAGAGCATTTCAAGGTATTCTCCACTATTCCGAGTTTCAAGATGTGTGTAAGTGCATATAGTAGGGTATCAACATTCAAATGTTTGGCTTCCAGAATAGAAACTATTTTTTAGACTTATTTTTATCCTCAGATTAGTGACTTCCTTCATTTTACTAACCCTTGGGACAACAGCTCATAACTACTTATCACTAGTTCGTTTAAGAAAACTTCTAATTTTCTTGGTTTTCTTAAACTATTCCTATCTTTTGGATGTAATTTTTCACTTTCTACTCTTTTGTTATAAAAGAATTTTTTTTTTAATTTTTGAAAACGTTGTGCTTATGCAAAGTATGATGCAAATTGATGTGTAAATAAGCACAAACCTCCCCCAAACCTGTTTACAGCAGTGTCCTCACTGATGTCATCCGTTAAGCTCAAAAACCTGTAAACTTGGGAGGAAATTATTAATGGGGGCAAGAATATATGAAAGTGAAAATCCTCCCCCAAACTTATTTTAGGCTCACAATTTTGTAAAAATCATTTTCTTTCAAGAGCCAAAATATACCACCTCCCCCAAACATGAGTTAAACAATTTTAATCTTTTTTTAAAATCACACGAGGGGGTCAAGGTTATTGGTCAAAGTAAAGCCTTACAAAGACCAAAAGTCAACACCAACCATTCAAAATTTTTATCGATGAAGCACCAAGGTTGGTGGAAGAACATGTCACCTTTCGATGTGAAGAAGTGGGGAGGTGATAAGAGGTGTAATGGAAAAGGATTGTGTCTCAATTTAGAGAGACGACACAATGATAGTGAAGATGGATTACTCCCATTATCGTGATTGTCAAGAAGAAGGGGTGGAGATTCAATTTCTTTATTTTGGAGTTGATTCATCTCAACACCCGTGTCTTTTAAATATGCGAGTTCATCAGCGAAAATTTCCTCAAAGCTTTCATCGATACCCCGAAGAATAATGTCATCAGAAAAAACAGGGTGATCGTCAGACTCTATAAAAATTCCTCATCAGCGTTAGATGTTCACCCGGACAACTCGGTGGAAGAGTCCGTGTCAAGCAACAACATATGAAAAGAGTCAGAATTATGAGGTTGATCAGATTCGCTGCTGTCGACATCCATTAATTCGACAGAACACACATGAGCATAGGGTTCGGAGGGTTCACTTTCCAACTTGTAAATGTTAAGCTCAATTGACTTCTTTCCAAAGGATAGGGTCATAGAGCCATTTCTACAATTGATTACTGCGTTGGAAGTGGCCAAAAAGGGTCGACCGAGTATCACCGGGATTTGATTGCGTGGGTTTGCCACAGGTTGTGTATCAATAACTATAAAGTCCACAGGAAATATAAATTTCCCGATTTTGACTAACACATCCTCTAGCTCACCCCTAGGTTGGGCGATCGATCGATTAGCCATCTGAAGAGTGCAATGCGCAGGTTTTAACTATCCGATCCCTAATTTCTCATAAACAGAATATGGAAGCAAGTTAACACTAGCACCTAAATCGAGTAGAGCACGATTGATATTTTTACCCCCAATGGAAATAGAAATTGTAGGACTTTCGAGGTCCTTTCGTTTCTTGGGTAGTTGTTGTGTAAAAGCAGTGCTCACATTACTCGCAAGGAAAACTTTTTTAGGTACTTGAACTTTTCTCTTCCTAGTGCACAAGTCTTTTAGGATTTTCGCATATGACGGAACTTGCTGAATAGCATCTAGGAGAGGAATGTTTATATTAACTTGCTTAAAAATTTCCACAATCTTCTCCATTTGTGGACTTGGTATGTTGCCCCTTAACCTGTTTGGATAAGGTGCTTTATCAATAAGGGTTTGGTCCATTGGAGAGGATTGTGGGGATGGAGTGGATCCCAGAATTGGAGTGGAGATCGTTTTAGGTATATTTGAAGAAATGGGCGAAGGGTTCGAGCCTTGGGGAAAACGGAGAATAGGCTCGGGTGATGGTGGGAAATTAGACGAATTAGGGGAAGAAGAAGAAGCTGGGGTATCATTGGTGTCACTATCATCACATTGCTCACCCACTCGGTTATTCAGCACCTTTCCCGGTCTCAACGTAGTAACGGCACTCACATTATAACTTTGTGAGTGGCCAGGATTAGGTATGGGTTGAGATGGGAGTTTCCCTTTCTCTCTCGCACTCATTGCGGCGTTTAACTGTGCGATTTGGTTTTCTAATGATTTAACACTCTCACCATGGGAGGTGTTCATACCAGAATACTGCATTTTATACCGCCCATTCTTACGCTCGTGTGTTTATAGGTAGGTGCTCTTGAGCCGTGTTTGCCACATAATTGCAGATTACAGGTTCTCGGCTCTAAAAGGTGAAAATCATGAAAAAGCACGATAATTCCGGATTACTGCCAACCACAGATGAAACACAGGTCTCTGCTCTTTATCTGTGTTGCCACACACCGGTTTAAGAAGACAAAATGGCAAATCAATGTCGTTTTCATGCACAAGGCTCAATGGCAGCACAAGATCCGAGAAATCTACACGGAGCTCGAGACAATCATGGCAAAAGATCCACTTTCAATCACCTTTTGATCAACAGAAATTCTGGAAGAAATGTGGAAAGATTACAAGAAAAATCATATACCAGAATAAAGGGCACAACAAACCAGGGAATGCCACAAAAGCCTACTGCCCAACACCACTAAAGGGCCGCGGATCCGCGGCCAAAGGGGGGTCTAGACCGCGGATCTGCGGCCATATAGTCTCCTCTCTGTGTCGTTTTTCATGGGCAGTTTGGTCATTTTATGTAAGGGCATATTGTTGCCCTAGGTTCCCAGTTCACCTCCTATAAATACAGCAGTTCTGAGCCCAACCAAGGTTCATTCTTTGTCCAATTTTGTGTCCACTCTTTTGTAGTTTTTGTATAGTTCTTCTTCTTCTTCTTCATTCTTTCTCCATTAAAATTGTAGTGAGAGCTTTTTGAGTGGAAGATTAATGAAGATGAGGCTTTTGTATCATTCTCTTTTGTTCTTTCTTCCCCTTGAGATTTCTGCTTTCTCTTGATCATTCAACTTCTTCATTGAGCTTGAATGGTTAAGGGTTAGTTATTGATTTCAAGGGTCGTATTTTCTTACGGAATTAGCGCTTCAATTCACATGCGTTCTCTACCCTTCTCTTGATCTTGCAACCTCTTGATTGAGCTTGCAAGTTTAAGGGTTGGCTATTGATCCCATGCTTGTTTTGAGTTCTACTTTCTTGTTCTTTTTATTTGCTTGTTTATTACTTGCTTTTTATTACCTTGCTTTACTTTCTTGCAATTTATATTCATGCACTTTAATTACTTGTTTGTAATCTTTTCTTTTCTTTGTTCTTTTCTTTTTGTTCTCTCTTTTTGGTTCTTTCTTGTGAATGAATGTAATTATCTTTGTTAAGAGAAAAATACGGTATTCTAAGTTAATGTTTCTTTGCCCATTTCCTTTTCCCGTATTTTCCATTCAACTCCGCCCAAACCATACGCAAGCGCTCCGTTAGGCACCGTACCCTGACAAGGTAACGGTGATTCCTAACCGCGACCGGTTGCGTTCGGTTTGGCCGGAGGCGAAAGCAAGAGACAAGAACGGAAGGACAAGGGTAAATAAGCCGTATTCCACGAATACCGCGCTTAAATCCCCTAATCCACGTTGTTGCCGATTGCTTAGCTTCAATTGGTCAAGATTCGGCTCAAAGGTTTTGAGTACGGATTTCTTTAGCTTATAATCTCGTATCTTTTTCTTAACAACTTTATACTTGCAAATATTACACATAGGATAGTCTCGAACATACACAAATTCTTTATTGACTCGTCTAAAACAAGAGAGGAAACACAACCATCTCCCTGTGGATCGACCCGTGCTCAACCGGCTAGCTGCATAGCGACACCGTCTTGATTGCGGTAAACTTTAAATTCTTTCAATCAAATGGCGCCGTTGCCGGGGAGACAGTAGCGTATTTTCTTTCTTGTTATTCGGGTTAATATTCTTTTTGTATATATTTATAAAAAAAATTCTTTTTGTCATTTTTGATAATTTTTGTGGGCAAGAGTGCAGATTTTTGCAGATTTGCAAACTGCAATTGTGGGGAGCAAAGTGTACATTCAAGTCTAAGGTGATTGCAAGGTACAGTGCCAAAGATCCGGGTAGTTTGACCCGCGCAAGCGAATATTTCAAGCTTACCGGATTTGATTCAACGGGGGTTTCCTAACCCAAAACTTAAACGGTACGTACTTTACTAACACCTTCTTCTCAAATCCGACGCTTCCAATATACTATTCTTTGCAGGATTCTTTACAAGTTCGCTAGCAAACGCTAAAAAATTGACTAACCCGTATTTGTTGCAGCGCCGTACTTAAACTAAAAAACGATTGTTTGATTCTTTATAGAATTTTTGAATTGCGCATTGCATACATTAATACGGACTTAAGGGCAAGCGAACCCCACAACATACGGTAAAGGATTTCATCAACTTTTCCGTGGCCCACAAATCACGAACTTGAGCATAACGTTTACCCGCACAAAATTTAAAAGAAACTAGACTTTAAGCCTTAAGGACTTCGCGCTCACTAGGAGAAGTTAACTGTGTTTAGAACCTTGCTTAACGGTATATTGTTTACGGGGTGTCTAGGAAAGTGTTAACGGCGAAACCGCCAAAAGAGAAAGGGTTATTTAATTAAGGAACTTCGCGAAAGCGTTGGAAAACCTCCCCTTATCTCTGCACTTACCTGGCCTCGTGATCAGTGTATCTTGAGCCTGTTTCTCGACACAGTTTTACTTCGACAATCAAGTTCTGGAGCAGGTCTAGTTGACCTAGGTGAACCCTAGAACGATTAGGTGTGTGGTATTTTTGTGTCGTGATTGTTTTTGTCAATATTGTTTTTTATTCTTTTGTTAATATATAAACCAAAAAAAAAAATATCCACATTCTTTTCCCCTCCTTTTCTCTGCCTTTCCTTCCTTCTCTCTTCATATCATGGGTACTCCACCTCGAAAAACTCTTGCCGAACTTTGGTACCCACAACCAGAAATTACTTCATACGGTTCTTGCTTTGGCCGAACATCGAACGACCCATCCATTCCTAAAATTTCGTTGAGAGATCGGATAGACGCGTCTAAGACAAACAACTGGACCCCGCAATCCACTTCGTATCAACCGTTTCAAACATTCACACCTTCTTGCGTTGATACCCCTTTTGAAAATCCAGTTGTAACCCCGAGACCTATGTCTATTGCTGAACGTATTGAACAATCTCGTAGCCGATCTTTCACTCCTTTCACCACTACAAATTCTTGGGATCAACAATTCCATTCACCTTCTTATCCCACTGTTGATCCCACTCCTGTCCAGCCAGTCAATTCCTACCAGTCCTACCCAACTTTTACACCTTCCCTAGACATTGTATCAGAACCGCCATTTGGGAGTTTCCAGTATCCAAACAACTTTGAATCTTTTACTGAAACCCCTTCACAACCAATGTCTAGTCTAGAACAGTCGTTGGAAGACTTTAGGGTAGCGTCAAGCCAACAGATGATGGATTTGAATGCGTCCATGGCCGCCCTCAAGCAACCTAGTGACCCGGTAGCTAGTTTTCAACTAGCTCCAACTTTTTCAATGTATGATGAGGCGGCAGGACAGGCTGTGAATTTGAGTGGAGAAAGTGAGATGTACCCCCTTCCAAATCAAACCTACCCGTCCCAAATTGAATCCCACAACTCCTGTTTTGAAAGTCTATCGAGTATCCCACATGATTTATCAATTGAAGATAGAATGATGAATGAGTTGTGCGACTTCGTAGTGTTTGATTTGCCCAATTGTGAAGGGTCCCTTCCAAGTGAAACCATACCTAATCCTTTTGACCTCTACACCTATATCTTAGAACCAGAATCAATTAATATCCATGCTTTTGATGAGGTGTCAGAGAATTTTGATTTTCACTTGATTGAGGATATTGACGCTGGGGATATTTTGGATGATGAACCCGTAGATTTGGCTGAGTTTGTCTCTTCGAATCATCATCCCGAGTCATTAAATGTATTTCCCGAACCCCATATGTGTCTGGATTTTGAAGAGATATGCATGGATAAGCTTAACTTTGAGGAGAATTTTGAGGATATTTTTGAGGATGAACCAGTTCTAAATGATGAGTCGGATTTTCCAATTCATCCTGTTCCTTTCACTGACTGTGTACACCCTCCAGAACCCTTAACCGATACCATTCCTCAACCACTTCCCTCCGTCCATTCCATCGTTCCGACCTTGCAAGAACCCGTACCATTTTCACTTCCTGTGTCTGGTTTACCGAGTTCGGCATACCCATGGTTTCTCACGAATCTTGAGGGATTTGACCCCATTTCTCGACGAATAAATATATTAGCACAATCGCTTTTCACACATCGGTCATCCCAAATTGTGCTAATCTATTTACTCCATTTGCACCCTCAAGTTCGTATTCCACTTCTTTTTCCCGTCCGCCATTCTTCTTCCTCTCATATACCGAGACCATATCCCGCTTCTCTCCGCATATGGTCTCGTGTATTCTCCATCTCTTTCCTCTACACCTTCTTCCACCAACCGGTACATTATAGCGATAAAATCTTTGAATGGTTGGTGTTAACTTTTGGCCTGTGTAAGGCCTTGTATAGCTTGATACTGTTCTTTCCCCCGTAAACCTGAACTTCAACGCCTAACAGTGGAGACGCTGTTTTACTTAAGTTTGGGGGGAACACCTTTTTTGTATATATTTTTGGTTTTTCTTTTTTTTGTATATAATTTGTTTTTGTTTTTTTTTGGGAGCGTCGGCAATTTTGACCCTCTTGGTATAGCCTGACAGTGAGGGCACTGTCAAGTTTAAGTTTGGGGGTGTGCTCGGTAAGCTTTCTTCCCTTCGCATTCATATGTATATTTTGCATCTGCATATTTAAATCCATAAAATCCATAAAAATTTGAAAATTTTCTAAAAATATAAAAACTTTCTTGTCAAGTTAGCTTGTGAAAAAACTCTGATTCAACATTTCGACGGTTTTTGTTTGAAAAAATAGGAATAACTAGATCTTATGTTTGGATTTTGAAAATCTGAAAGATAACTCTCCTTTGATGTTAACTATAGCTGATATACGTCTTTACATCACACTACACGTGTCGTGAATTTTGGGAATTAGATGACAAGTCTTTCATATTTAAACTTTTAAACAGATAAATGATTTTCTGAGGATCAAATAGGTTTGTTCTGAAATAAGTAATGTCAAGAATAGTTTATGAAGTAAAGCGAATATGAAGGAATGTTATTGATGCCGTAATTGGAGCTAAGTCTGAAAAATAACCCATCTAAAACTTGATTGGAATGATTACACACCAAACCCACTAAACACATCTTTTATCCAAAAAAAAAAAAATATTTGAACTGCCGGTTATATCTCCGTTCGTATTAAATCATCTGATTTTCACGACAAACTGTCTTTTGTTTTTGGACCTAGGTAACTTGAGTAATTAAGTCCGCTGGGGTGTTTCTACACCTAATGCCCTAAAACCAACTGGTTTGGGTGCACTGGCCCAAAGCTCGCTAAGAAGCCTAGAAAGTCCAGTTTAAAACAAAGGCAAGCAAGTGTTCTCTCCGAGTTAAAATTCCTAACGGTTCTTTGTGTGAGAATAATCTTGATAAAAGACAGGCTTTTATAAAAATTTTAGCGGAGATATGAAGGTTTTATTCGATGATAAAGACTATTGCACGTTCACAGAGGTGTGTATGAAATGAAAACAAGAAAAAGGTGGAGTGAAAAATACGACTTAGTTTCCTGTTAAGGAAGATAGAAATTCTGAAGTTGAAATCTTACTGGAAAACGAAACTTGAAAAATGCTTAACTCTTTATAAATCTTATGTGATCCTTTTAAAATTGTTATCTGGGCTTTATTGTGCGACATGATGACTTTAATCGATCCTTCTGGAACTTAACGACACTATTTGCACTGCACGTAAAGACATATAAAATCTGTAGTTAAATAAGAAGCGAGGTGTGAAGAATAAAGGTTCGATGGTCTAGACTTAGGATTATAGAATTGTTATTTTCTAAAAACTTTAGGGTTTGAATCTCAGTCATTTTACAAACCAACTTGACCGGATTTTGTGGGTAGTATCCGCTGAAAAACCCTCAGGAGACAACACTCCTCCTACTAGGGACATCTAGAGGTTTAACGGCTTGTTGCACGCGCTCAGTGCAATCGCGTTCCCTGCGAAAGTGTGGTTAGGATTTTATTTTTGTGAATAATTGGTTTTGCTCGGGACGAACAAAAGTTAAGTTTGGGGGTATTTGTTCATACCAGAATACTGCATTTGATACCACCCATTCTTACGCTCGTGTGTTTATAGGTAGGTGCTCTTGAGCCGTGTTTGCCACATAATTGCAGATTACAGGTTCTCGGCTCTAAAAGGTGAAAAGCATGATAATTCCGGATTACTGCCAACCACAGATGAAACACAGGTCTCTGCTCTTTATCCGTGTTGCCACACACCGGTTTAAGAAGACAAAATGGCAAATCAATGTCGTTTTCATGCACAAGGCTCAATGGCAGCACAAGATCCGAGAAATCTACGCGGAGCTCGAGACAATCATGGCAAAAGATCCACTTTCAATCACCTTTTGATCAACAGAAATTCTGGAAGAAATGTGGAAAGATTACAAGAAAAATCATATACCAGAATAAAGGGCACAACAAACCAGGGAATGCCACAAAAGCCCACTGCCCAACACCACTAAAGGGCCGCGGATCCGCGGCCAAAGGGGGGTCTAGACCGCGGATCCACGGCCATATAGTCTCCTCTCTGTGTCGTTTTTCATGGGCAGTTTGGTCATTTTATGTAAGGGCAGATTGTTGCCCTAGGTTCCCAGTTCACCTCCTATAAATACAGCAGTTCTGAGCCCAACCAAGGTTCATTCTTTGTCCAATTTTGTGTCCACTCTTTTGTAGTTTTTGTATAGTTCTTCTTCTTCTTCTTCATTCTTTCTCCATTAAAATTGTAGTGAGAGCTTTTTGAATGGAAGATTAATGAAGATGAGGCTTTTGTATCATTCTCTTTTGTTCTTTCTTCCCCTTGAGATTTCTGCTTTCTCTTGATCATTCAACCTCTTCATTGAGCTTGAATGGTTAAGGGTTAGTTATTGATCTCAAGGGTCGTATTTTCTTACGGAATTAGCGCTTCAATTCACATGCATTCTCTACCCTTCTCTTGATCTTGCAACCTCTTGATTGAGCTTGCAAGTTTAAGGGTTGGCTATTGATCCCATGCTTGTTTTGAGTTCTACTTTCTTGTTCTTTTTATTTGCTTGTTTATTACTTGCTTTTTATTACCTTGCTTTACTTTCTTGCAATTTATATTCATGCACTTTAATTACTTGTTTGTAATCTTTTCTTTTCTTTGTTCTTTTCTTTTTGTTCTCTCTTTTTGGTTCTTTCTTGTGAATGAATGTAATTATCTTTGTTAAGAGAAAAATACGGTATTCTAAGTTAATGTTTCTTTGCCTATTTCCTTTTCCCGTATTTTCCATTGAACTCCGCCCAAACCATACGCAAGCGCTCCGTTAGGCACCGTACCCTGACAAGGTAACGGTGATTCCTAACCGCGACCGGTTGCGTTCGGTTTGGCCGGAGGCGAAAGCAAGAGACAAGAACGGAAGGACAAGGGTAAATAAGCCGTATTCCACGAATACCGCGCTTAAATCCCCTAATCCACGTTGTTGCCGATTGCTTAGCTTCAATTGGTCAAGATTCGGCTCAAAGGTTTTGAGTACGGATTTCTTTAGCTTATAATCTCGTATCTTTTTCTTAACAACTTTATACTTGCAAATATTACACATAGGATAGTCTCGAACATACACAAATTCTTTATTGACTCGTCTAAAACAAGAGAGGAAACACAACCATCTCCCTGTGGATCGACCCGTGCTCAACCGGCTAGCTGCATAGCGACACCGTCTTGATTGCGGTAAACTTTAAATTCTTTCAATCAGGAGGCGGAGTTTTTCGTTAGGGTATCAATAGAAGACCTCATCTCAGCCGAAAATTGCATGGATTGTTTCATGAACATATCCAAAGTTTGTGCAAGTGAGTTGTCAGTACCGGCCACTTGTGGTGTAGAAATGTTGGCCGGATTTTGGAAATTCTGTGACTGAAAGGGGGGCTGATTCTGTGGTTGTGGTTGCTGTGGAGGAGGTTTTTGATAATTGCTTTGTTGGTTTTGACTCCAAGCAAAGTTAGGATGATTCCTCCATCTTGATTGTACGTGGAAGAATAAGGGTCGTTTCTAGGTCGCTGCTGAAAAGCAACATTAGCTTGAAACGATGCATTCATAGGACATTCTTCCGTTAAGTGTGAAAGATCCAAACAGCAACCATAGACGGTCTTAAGAAGCGTGACCTGATTTAGGGAGAATGATGAGAACTTGTTTTCAATAGCGTCGAGTTTCTTTTGTATCGCTGCCATTTCGGCTTTTACTGCGATGGAAACGTCGAGCTGGTGAATACCTCCCTTAGTTGAAGGTGGTCTTACGCTTTCCCACTGCAAAGTGCTTTCTGCGAGATCTTCCAGATATTTCCATGCTTCACCGTCATCTTTAGACATGAAATTACATTGACACATTGTTTCAAGCATCTGCTTTGTCGCTGGATTAATGCCCTCATATATAATCCGACATAAATCCCATCTTTGTATTCCGTGATGGGGGCATTGGACAAGCAGATCTTTGAAACGTTCAAAGCACTTCCAAAATGGTTCATTAGGAAGCTGGGTGAACTGGTTGATCTCGCTCCTAATATGGGCAGTCTTATGGTTTGGGTAAAACTTCTTAAGAAATGTTGTGACAAATTCATCCCAATTAGTGATGGAGTGTGCGGCAGTATTATAAAGCCATTTTTCTGCCAACTCGCACAGTGTGAATGGGAGAAGACGTAGGCGCATAGCATCTAAAGTCAATTGTGAAGTACCCATCATTGCGCATATGTTTTCGAATTTGGTGATGAAAACGTACGCGTCTTCCGACTCAAGCCCGTGAAATTTAGGCAGCAGATTGATGTAGTGGGGTTTAATTTCAAAATTATCCCCGTTAGGTAGTGGAAGAGATAGACAAGTGGGAAGAGGACCACGAATAGGATAGCATCTCTCTTGGAGAGAGATGCGCGGTGGATTCTGCTCACCTATAGGCGGTGGCAGCGTGGTGTTATAATTAGATGGAGTGCCGTCCATCACGGTCGATGTGGTGTGTGGTGGAGGAAAAGAGGATGAAGAAGTACCGACTTCGGCGTCGATAGCAGGAACACGGACAAGACGGGCACTAGGATCCCGTGTCTAGCCGAGCAAGCACTAAGCGGGTTTAGTGCAAGTGGCTGCGTGTGTGTGATTTAAAAATTGGCTTTTTTTTAAAAAAGTGGGACTCAAGACAAATCACTCTAAAATGCACAAGCAACCCTAGAACTAAGGTCACCTAGGTCCAGTCTCTAGACCGCTCCTAGACTTCCAAAGGACAAGCCGCAGGATCAATCCTCTACCGCCTCCGTACTACCCTTGTAGCCAGATAAGTGCCAGGTAAGTGGGAAGGAACCACAGTAGTGGGCCTAATTAAAAACCACTAGCCTTTGACACACTTGTCTAGGCACTACAAAAGTAATGCGGATAAACGAAAGATTACCCACGACCTTCCTCTGTCCTTAATGAGCGTGACAGTCCTTAGAGTCTGGTCTTGATATTTTTTAAATTATTGTAGAGTTGATGCAGATGCTCGGTTTGTGATTTGTGGGGCTTAGGAAGGGTGATGAAATCCTCACCTAATCTTGATTTGGTCTTTGCCCCTTAAAGTCCGTATTAAAATATGCAAAACAAAACCAATCACAAAACTTTTGCAAAAAGATTTTTGAGCGGCGCTATTTTGCAAAGAATCCTGCAGAAAATAGATTTTATTGGATTTTAGAGGAGAAAGAAAGAGTTAAGAAAGATACCAGAGAAGTGTGAAACCCTAGATCTCCTGTTTCCTCAAGTCCGTGACTCCAGATTCCCTCGCAAATTTCACACACAAATCGTTAAATATGCAATTTGCAGTTTTGTTTTAATAATGATATGAATCGTCTAAGAATTCAACACAAATAGTAAGAATAAAAAATTACGCACATATCCCCGGCAACGTCGCCATTTGATTGATGTAGAAGAAGTGCGTTTGTAGAATAACCGCAATCAATCGGTGTTGCGCGTAGCTAGACCGAGATGAGTACGGGTCGTCCTCAGGGAAACGTTGAATCTTTTACTCTTACTTTAGATGTGTTGAAAGAGAGGAGAGATAAAGAATTTTGTGGAATTATTTCTAGATCTACGTTAAGCAAGAATGCAAAATATAGATCTAGATTATTTAAGGATGTAGTTAATATAAGAAGGGGGCTTGTAGGGTTCATTAGGATTTAGTAGTTATGGATGGTTAATTAAAGATTACTCTTTTTATCCTTTAATAGATTTAAAACTAGAACGACAGAGATGCATGTAGATTAGGGTTTCTGGAGGAAATAGGGTTCCCACTCTTAACCCCTAACTCGACATGGAACTCCGTTCAAATCTAGCCTTTACCAAAACAATCATTAATCTAATCTCTAATCGCGGTCGAGACTAACAATAAATTGGTAGCGCGCCCGATTAGGATGTTAATGATTCTTTTAGTAAAGTTTATAAACTTTATAGGACGTAAAAAGAGTTTAAAGATCTTCATCATCCATTAATCTACCCTAATCCTATGAACCCTAACAAGTGGAGAATTACTCGCGCATGTTGGGAAAAGAAGATGAAAAGACAGAAAGGGAAAACATAATGTAAAATGCAAAAGAATTAAATAAAACAACTACCTTTATTAATCAACTTGAACAATCTACACTTTATTCCTTAGAAAATGATTACAAAAACTTGGTTTGCTTCTCGAACTCTTCCGAAGGAGGTAGATGAACAGTTGATGATCAGCCTGGATGCGTGAGCCGTCTTGGACTTCGTGATCTCTTCGGCTTGATGCCTTCTAACTTTAGCCCTTGGTCCTTTATATAGCCCTCAAAGAAGAAAAACTAGTTACCATATATAGTGACTTTCCATGCCTGGATTCTGAGTCCCTGTTAGTATTGATTTTATGATTTTGGCAGATTTTTTATCCTGACACTTGAACATCTTGATCTCTTGACCTGAGCAAAATCTTGCACAATATCTCTATGAATAATGTTAGTTTATTTATTAAATTAGAGAGAGTTTCTTAATCACTATATATGGTAATAAATCTTTAAGAAACTTGATTAAGAATATTTAATATGCTATGCACTTTATATAGTAATAAATCTTTAACAAACATGATTAAGAATATTTAATATGCTATGCATCTTTTAATTAATAAAATATTATGCATATATTTTGAAATATTATTCTAACCATTTGAATGATATTATATCTTTTAAGAATTGTGATTAGAATATTTGATATGATATACATATTTTCAATTACCAAAATATTATATAAATATAAAATGCCTATATTTTCCTTCATAATATTAATTATAATATATAAACATATGGAAAATAGTATTTTGCAGATAAATCCAAATATGTTTAATATTTATAATAAACACCTTTTATTATTTAAGAAATGTAAGGAAAATACTTATACCAAAGTGCAATATTTTCAACTGAACAGTGGTATTTATATGTAAAGTTTCGTTTTCCCATATTCTATATTCCCGAAAGGCATAGTGTTATGTTTCATATGAGTGTTGTGAGGAGCTAGGTCATTACCTCGTGATCTACTTAAAGGTATAGCAAGATTGTGATGTTTTAATGTCGAAATTAGACTACATGGTATTTTACTGAAAAAGTACGATAAAAATTGAAATAGAAATTATTTTGATATGGAACTTGTTCAATATGACTTGTTAATGTTTAATAGTCAACATGTAATAGTTTAGTATGATTATATTTAAGAAAAAGTGAGATTTTTACGAAGAACCGAATCGGAAATCGGATTAACTCCGATTCCGTCGGGTTTTAGTAATATGAGTTTTTAGAAAAGAATAGAGAAGAGGGAGGTGGGACTTATGGGTTAGAGGTTAGAGAAGAGGGAAAGGAAGCGTTAGGAGGCGCCGGTGCGTCGTTTCGTCGCCGGGAGCTCCTAGGATCGTCGTCGGAAGATCGCCAGAGTTTCGCCCTTCGCTAACTCCACTTGTACACAAAAGTTTTAGGAATTTTCTTGAGAGTTTTGGACAGAATTTTGAGTGAGGGGGTGTGTCTAGGGGTGGTATTTATAAGGTAAAACTAGGGTTAGGGTAGGTGAAAGGTTGAATTGAAAATATGATATAAATTGTATTAAAAATAGGTTAATGGGGGTTTTAAAGAGGCTCTGTTACTGATCCAAGAATTTAAAGTATGCAGGAGTGATGGGGAGTTAAAGAGGCACAACTTTCATGTTGGAGAGTCGCCGGCCGATTCCGGCCGATTCCGGTGTGCCACGTGTTCCTCGTCGCATCATCTACCCCCTGGACCAGTTTGTTTTACATATGTAGTGAGGTTTTTACAGGTTATGCACGTGTAGACCCTTGGACTTCTAAAAATTTAAAATAAAACTATATTAAAAATAATGTGGGTGATGGGACTTGAACTCTGGTGCTTTATAACAGCGGTGCAAGGTCTTACCAATAAGCTACAAGCTCCTTCTTGCTATTAAAAAGCAAAACAAACTTATAACTTTTGCTCAGGAAAAAATACCCCTTTCTGTATTTTTTGAAAAAATTGTACAAAAAGTTATACAGAAAGTTTAGGGTTGTTACATTCTACCCTCCTTATAAAAATTTCGTTCTCGAAATTTGTAAAAGGAAAGTGTAACAGATTCTAAGAAAGTTTGGTGTCTGAAATACTGATAGTGTATAACAAGATGGTGCAAGGGTTTTAAAAATGTGGAAAAAAAAAGCTTACCAGTGTTACCTTGACCTACAGCCTCAGCATCTACGGCTGCTAATGTGAATGTCTGTCGTCATGGTACATTCCTCCTAGCTGGAGGCACATTCTGTCCTTGGGGCATGTTTCTCTGCCCTCGAGGCATGTCCCTCATTGCTTGTTGGAATTGACGAGTAGGTTGTGCAGGTGGTGGAGCAGGGAGTGCAAGATGAGGTGCAGGAGCCTGGATAGCTGACCGCTGCGGGTAGTTGGTGGGTGTGTGAGCTGGATTGCGTCTGTAAGGACAGTTTCCAATTCCGTGATTGGTCGCGCAACAAATTAGGCACAAGCCTTTTGCACGCCTACAGTCCTTCCACAAGTGTCCTTCCCACTTGCAATAAAAGCAAAAATCGGGACTTGGCTGGTTATTGGGTTCTTCAGTTCTCCTGGGTTCGAACGATGGCCTGGAAGAGGCTCTTCCTGTCATTTGAGTGGCAGGGCGTTTCAAACCGGCAGATTGAGGTCTGCCCTTCCTCTTTACTACTGTCTCATATCTTCGGGCAGGCTTCAAAGCCAAATCATGGGTTAGGAAATCCCTTGTAGCTAAAGCAGCTTGGATTTCCGGGTCTAACCCTTGCTGAAATCTTCTAGCCCTGATCTCAGCAGTCGGTATGAGATGGGCCGCAAACCTATTACGGTCTTGTGTTAGCTGTGTAGTATATGATATAAAATCGAACATTGAGACATATATTACCGACTCAGCATGGTAAACTCAGCATCATACTCATCTACTGACTAGGTCCACATTGAACCTTATTGCAGATGGATGAACTGTTGCTCCATATTAAAGCGGGCAGTCTCAGGGAAGCACTTTGCATCGAACATGTCGCGGAAAGTCTTCCATTCGATGGGTTGATCAAGACGGCTTTCTTCCGCCTTCCACCAAACTCGTGCATTGTCTGTGAGATGCAGCTTTGCAACTCGGACCCAAGCTATATCTGGCACTTATGCCACTGCCAGATCATCTTCAATGCTCTGAGCCCATTCCTCAGCTTCCAGTGGGATCTCCTTTCCTGCAAACTGTTTGGGGTGAAAAACCCTAAATTGCTTCACCCCAGGTGCTTCTGCCTCGAGACGGTTCATTAAAAGAGAAGTCTGCTGCTGTCCCTCTAGGAGGCTGCGGATTGCCTCAAGCAGAACCGTCTGCTCGTTGAGCGGAGCAGGGACGACAGGTGTAATTTGTAGTGGTGGTGGAGTGTTATTGAAGTTGGTGCTGGTGTTGTTTGGGGAATCCATAACCTTGAAAGAAAATTTAGGTTAGGACAGATTGATTCAAAGTATATGATTCAAAGAATATGAAATAATAAGATTCAAGGAGTATGGATTGTAAAGAATGTTTTTAGTTGCTGGTTCTTGTGTTATATTGCTTAGGTTGTTCACGCAGAACAGAACTGCATCGTAGTGTTCCATACAGCTCGGACCTGCATGGGCCACCAACAAAACTTGTCACGCCCCGCTTCCCGGTGTACGGTGAAGAGGACGTGACGGGCCCGCTACGTATTTACTCTGAAGTAAATACGCTAAGCGTATCTAAGAAATATAAAATGAAATATGCACAAGAGACAAATGTAATGAAACAACAACTTTATTTATTAACATTCTTTTGTACAATGCATTGAAAAGCAAATACATCTGAAGGAAATCAATGCCTAAACAGTGGCATAACAGGAATGAAAAGTACCGAAATAAAATGTGTACAATGAAGCTAGAGCTCTGGGTCGCAAGCAAGCTGATCCAAGTCCTCACTGGTAGGCTCGATCTCCTGAGTGTCCAGATCACCTGACAACATTCCAAAGAAGAAAGAGAACGGATGTCGTCAGCGAAAAATCGCTCGGTAAGTCCTAAAGATAAGGGAGAAATAGAATAGACAGAGAGTAAGAGAGAGAGTGTAACTTTTATGGTTGTATTTAGTATTAACGCTGTTGTTTGTAGCTTGGTACAGAAGGATGCCAGTGTATACGAGAGGAGTCTCTATATACTAGAGACTAGGGCAAATGGAAGTACAAGTCTCCGTCGATAATACCATGGAACAACGTCATGGATGTAATTACGTCTTAAGTGACCACCTCGTGCCACCTTTAACATATTCTGTACCAGCCTACCTCTTTATAAACCCCGCGATATCTTGTTTGCATTGTTGTATATATATGGATGACTTTTGTTGTAAAAAGAAGACTTGCTGAAACCATGATATCGTATAAATGGAAATGCATGTACTGGATAATCATGTAAATGGAAGTATATCCATGGTTCGGTTCGGTCAATTTGTATAGATTGATAAATTGAATATATGGATTCGCGGATTCAGGTTGAATTGTAGTTTGTACTTGAATCATATTCAAGTCAGATTAATATAATGAGACTCGGTCTGAATCCGACAATTTATAAAAGAAATTGAATTCCTGAATTAGGTTTTGGTGTTATCGGTAACCGCTGCACATGGGCTGCAGGATTTGTGTCGTTTTCAAAGACGATTACCGTATTGATAACACCGTATGTTAAGTTGTGTACCTTAAATAGGCAATCACCAATATCTCCGGCTCCCTGAGGCTCAAGAGACCGGTCCCGCTTAAACCTATATTTACTAGGGTCTTTATTGTAATTTATAAAACTTGAGGGGATTTTATGTAAATATAATTTTGTATGATTTACAAAATACACCTCAATTATTTAATTATCGTCATCAGAGTTTTCATAGTTGTGCATTTTATATTTATGACATTTCTAGTAAATAAAGCTATTTTTCAAAATACATGGTATTTATTTGTAAGTGTGTTGGACTTGTATGGAATTTCATGGTATTTTCATGTAAAATGATTCTTTTGACTTTAGAAAAATTGGAATATTGATATTATAGAAAAAATAGATATTTTGATAATATATATATATATATATATTAATAAAAATAATTTTAATTTATTATTTTCTAGAAATCTCATTTTCTTAAGATATTTGTATTTTAAATCTCTCGAGACCGAATGCTCCTTGCGGAGGTCTGCATCTCGCACTACTAAGTCTAGGGATGTACGATAATCCGCACCATCCCAGCCGGGTTCCCCAAAATGGGTTGTAGCGGCGCATTGCAAAGATTTATAACAAATACGTAATCTTAGAAAATGGTTTTAATAGTTAGTGGTATTTATATGTAAAGTTTCGTTTTCCCGTATTCTATATTCCCGAAAGGCATTGTGTTATGTTTCATATGAGTGTTGTGAGCAGGTAGGTCATTACCTCGTGATCTACTTAAAGGTATAGCAAGATTGTGATGTTTTAATGTCGAAATTAGACTACATGATATTTTACTGAAAAAGGACGATAAAAATTGAAATAGAAATCATTTTGATATGGAACTTGCTCAATATGACTTGTTAATGTTTAATAGTCAACATGTAATGTTTTAGTATGATTGTATTTAAGAAAAAGTGAGATTTTTAGGAAGAACCGAATCGGAAATCGGATTAACTCTGATTCCGTCGGGTTTTAGTAATATGAGTTTTTAGAAAAGAATAGAGAAGAGGGAGGTGGGACTTATAGGTTAGAGGTTAGAGAAGAGGGAGAGGAAGCGTTAGGAGGCGCTGGTGCGTCGTTTCGTCTTCGGGAGCTCCTAGGGTCGTCGTCGGAAGATCGCCAGAGTTTCGCCCTTCGCTAACTCCACTTGTATACAAAAGTTCTAGGAATTTTCTTGAGAGTTTTGGACAGAATTTTGAGTGAGGGGGGTCTGTCTAGGGGTGGTATTTATAAGGTAAAACTAGGGTTAGGGTAGGTGAAAGATTGAATTGAAAATGTGATAAAAATTGTATTAAAAATAGGTTAATGGAGGTTTTTAGAGGCTCTGTTATTGATCCAAGAATTTAAAGTATGCAGGAGTGATGGGGAGTTGAAGAGGCACAACTTTCGTGTTGGAGAATCGGCGGTCCGGCCGAGTCCGGTCGGCAGCGGCGGGCCGAGTCGACCGAGTCGCCGGCCGATTCCGGCCGGTTCCGGTGTGCCATGTGTTTCTCGTCGCATTATCTACCCCCTGGACCAGTTTGTTTTACATGTGTGGTGAGGTTTTTACGAGTTATGCACGTGTAGACCCTTGGACTTCTAAAAATTTAAAATAAAACAATATTAAAAATAATGTGGGTGATGGGACTTGAACTCTGGTGCTTTGTAACAGCAGTGTAAGGTCTTACCAATGAGCTACAAGCTCCTTCTTGCTATTAAAAAGCAAAACAAAGTTATCACTTGTGCTCAGACAAAAATACCCCTTTCTGTATTTTTGTTGGATATAGTGCCCTCAGAGTCAATTATTGGATCACGGGCACGTGATTGCAATCAATGAGGGAGGACCTATACCGGTAGGACAGTCTTACTCAAGATGATAGTATGCTATCTGGTTTATCTTTATCATCGTGTACTGTTTCAGGTGACCCTACAGGTCACTATTGCACGCTGATAGAGCCCTTAGGATTCTTGCTTGACGGCCAGCAGTATGATGGCGATCATATACGTGGGAGCTGGGGTCTATAAGCACATCCTTAAAAGGTCCCTAGTCGTGGGAGTTTTCGAGACAGGGCATCGATACTCCAGAGTAGACTAGTGTATACAGTCGAGACCCCGACGAGGGGCGGTGGCCGGTCTCACAAGCCACTGGTGTTAGTTGGTTCACCTAAGATGTATACAGGTGCTCATTGGGTTATGAGTACACCGGACAGGACTCGCCGGGAACATGCTAGTTGGTCTTATACCTGACGTCAGATAGCAGTTCCCTGGTGACATGTGTATAGGTTAGTTCATCGACCTGAGATCGTCATTTGTCTCGTGTGAGTTCCCACTATACTTTGATTACTACCCTACCACGGCTCAAAGGAGTCGTGCAAACAGGTTTTAGTTTGGTACAATCCTGAGCCACATGGAGACAGTGAGCGGATCTGCAGGGGTTCGTCTCTCCCGAAATTGGGGGTGAGGTCGCGTTGTGTCTAGGAGAGCCATTACACAAAGCCCTCGGTCGAGGTAGGAGATTTAGTAGTAGGTATTCCAGTAGTATCTCAGGGTGTTCTGGGCTACACTCCGACACGACTTGTACCACTTTTGGGGGTCTGACTTTTACCAACCCCCTAGGCCCGCCATGCGATGCTTATAAACGAACGGACCGGACTGTATGGATATTGTCACTGACAGGCTCAGTAGGGTGTCAGGATGAGTTAGCTCATCGACGTCCCTTTTGGTCAATACCTGGTAGCCCGTTACGTATGGCTAATACCTCTGACGTGTTAGTAGTTAAATCCACAGCCAAGGGATTGACGAGTCTTTAGAGTCCCCCACAGACCGTTTCGCAAGTTTCGGACGAAACGCTGTAGAGGCCGTATGGATATATGGTAGAGTTCGATCAGATACGTGCGGTATTGCACGGATCATGATCGGACGGATAATACTAGCGGGCTTTGGTTTAAGCCGGATCCTAGTATTGTACAGTGTAGATTTTGTCTCATTGCATTTGTATTCGGTCGGAATACAAATGCGGGTATGTATATACAGTCGTGGGGTTTTCCTGTAATTTATTACGGGATCAGTTTTCTGAAGTTGCCAGTTTGCTTTCCGGTTTCGGCCATTTTCCTTTGTTTCTTTCTTTGGCTGAATTTTGGTGGAGGGGGTTATTTGCAATTATGCAATTAACAATGGAGAAGACTTTTTATCGCACATGATAGCTTCATAATGGTTCCACCATCTTTTGACTTCATTTGTTCATCATGACTTAATATGATTAGGTGATGGAGTGGAGACTTGATAGTGATCATTGTTTATCATCATTACCCACCTTTTTCATATGGTCACCTTGCACTAGCTTGTGCTCACCCCCCCCCTGACTTTTTCCCCCTCTCATTCACAAGCAAGGCCGGCCACAATTTAGTGTGGGGGTTGTCACAATTTTTGTGGTGTGGCATTTTTGTTTCTCGTTTGCTTGCAAAGTCTCTCTAATTAATCTCCACATCTCATTCCTCCACTAAAATGGCAACTTCATATAAACCCCATGAGACATATAGTTCTACACTATCCTACAGCATTCTTGGACACATCGACTCACTAACTTCGTGCCCGAGTTGCCTCGGTCCAGAGGTGGGAGCCCGTAAAAGAACCAGGCGATGTGGTGCCCTTCCGACGAGGAGATAAAGATCGGAGATTCCGCGGGGAGATCGGGATGACGACGAGAAGACCGAAGGACACGGAGCGCTCGGTATATCTCTCTACCCCTTCTCTAGTTTGCTAGCATTAGGTTAATGGCCCGATCCGGGTTTAAAAGTCCGCAGTAGCGCCGGTTTCTTGTTTAAAGAAAAGCTTTGATTCCGCATTTTGGCCTCGTTCTGACTGCCGGGGCGCTGCCGTGGCCCAACATGGTATTAGAGCCACGCCATTAACCTAGTCTAGCTTGCTCTAACATGTTTACAAGTTCGATCGATCGGATTTTCCAAAAACCGCGTTTTTCATGCAGCAGTTTTCTGTCGAATTCTTTTTGGCTCAAAAATTTTTTCAGTGCATTGCAGAAATATGTGCAGGGAATTCTAAGCATTCTGTGAAAAATTGGTCGCGTGAACTCACTATTCCACTGCGAAACCGCGGCCAAACCTATGCTTCGGCCGCGGTTCCGCCGCCAATTTTACTGTTCAATGCACCAAAATTTTACAGAGAGCTTCTGAGTTGAAAATGGGGTTTTTGGAATGTTTTTTTGGGCCCAGATTTTCTCTGAGTGCTACAGTAGTGCTTGGGGCCCACTTCGGTAAATTTGATCGATAGAAAATTTTAAACATATTAGTTCACAGTATTTACATTATATCTGCGACCATGAATGTCATTTGATCGGTAAATCCTGTCTAACTGCTATAGCCCTTTTAGACGGATTTGCGAACGTGACATTCACGTTGATGTTCTGTGTTGTGCTGTGATGTTGCAGATTGTCGTGTGGATAGCCTGGATGCAATAGTAGTACAGTTTTGGTTGTATTATGTACATTTGATATTGCGGGGCGAGCGTCCGACATGTGGACTGCCGTCACTGCCTGTTTGTATATTATTCTTTTGGGGCACGACCGGGCTGAGGTCGATGTACCCGTTGTATGTATATTTTACTTTTTGTACTAGGATTACCCTACGGAGGGGTGCACGGATAGCCGGGTTCTAGAGGGCAACGGGCCCGCATCTCATGGCGTTGAGACGGAGGGGGCCTCACTCTAGAATTGGCGGGCTATTCGCCGCACTCGTAGGGGGTACAGGTTGACCCAAGGAGGGGTGCCCAAGTTACCAGATTCCGTGAAGTGCTGGGTGGTCCATTCACGTTGCTGAAGGGGGCTGCCTCGCTTCAGGTTTTGGCGGGTAACTTGTCGTACCCGTAGGGGTCTAGGATTTCATTGCACAGGCTATCCACACGACCAGGGGAACGTATGGTTTCAATAGTGGCTCTATGAAACTCGGGGATCCCAGATATCTGTATTGTTCTGTGATGTTTATTACATTTATGTGATGTTGCATTTTTATCATGCCTTGAGCGAATATTATATATTGATATATATACTAGTAGATATTGTATATGTTTTGCATCCGTGCTAGTCCAGTCCCCGCTCTGTCGTTAGTTAAGTAACCTAACGGGTGATGACGGGACCCAGTGGCGAATGCGGATGGCATATACGTACATCATTATTTTCGTTCTTTTGTGGTGTGATCAATTGATGGGACTGCATTGATTCGGATCAATGCAAGCTAAACAAACCTGTTTGATGTTGTTGGAACAATTTTTCAAAAAGCTGTTATTGCAAGGACGTTCTCTTTTGTTTTGCATAGTGGTATTCGGTTATGAATATCCAGCACCTCAGTCGACGAGGCAAGGGCCGAGATCCCTTCACCGGGAGTGACCCCTTGAACAGAAGTTTTGCGTCAGGGTAATAACTTCACTATAGCCGATTACTTTTTGCTTTGCATCGTGGTATTCAGTTGGAATATCCTGCACCTCATTCTATGGGGAAAGAGCCGAGATCCCTTCACCGGGAGTGACCTCTTTAGCAAAAGGTTTTCGTCACTATATTTTTATAAAAAGCTATGCAGTTCCTTCAACGATATCAAGTTTATTACGTTAAAGGTTTTTCGCCAAAAACCAGCCGTAGCCCTCCGTCATTTCTTACGGGTATTTTTTAGTATTCGTGCTGCGTTTGTTGACCTAGTCAAGACGTAGTGATCGGTAGCTAAGTGGTACTTGTTTGTTGCATAAATGGGATTGGTTAAGACAGTCGTGCGGCCTTGTTGACCTAGTCAAGGGCACGTACGGGTGGATTTAATGCAATCCAGAATAATGACGGGTTGAACTTGACTGGCGGTTTATGCTTTGTTGACCTAGTCAAGGTCATAAACCGCTTGGGGTAAAAAATCACATCGGGAGTTTCTAAAGAAACTGAAACTTGCCAGATATGCGCATACCTTTTGGAGTGTGATAAAGTGAGTGGATTCCGTCACGTTGTCATGCGATGATACTTGGATCCCGATTCCCACTGATGAGTTGGTTTACTCCTCGGGTGATCCCGACTAATTCTTCTCTTAGGTTTGGAGGAGAATTTGACGTTACAGTGGGAGGTTTCCTGATTAGACAAATTGGTAACCATTCTGATCTAGGTTAGAGTGCACACTGAGTGTTTCTTTTCTCTCTCTCTTTGGCAGTGACCATGACCCGACCCTTGACTATGACTCAGTGACCAATTTAACCGAACCTTCTAAAACACTGGCTTTTGGATTGTCAGAGTTGCATACCTCATTGCCACTCCTACTTTTATCCTTTTCTCCAGGACACCCCGTATTACTACGAACGTCCACTTCCATTGGACAAAACCATCGTATGGTTATATACGAACTCGAAAGAATTTATTCGAGGATGGTTTCCGGTTCTGGAGAAAACGAATAGGACTATTCAGTTGTCTTTTCCTTTTACCTTCTCTCAGTTTGCGAGTACTCCTTGGTTTAGGAGATAGTACACCCGTTATGCCTATCAGATAGTCTTCTTCCAAACCTTAGGCTGGTGCCGAACGGTAGGGAATGAAGAAAACCGATTAGCCTAATTGTGATGTGCAGAAGGTATTAAGTTAAGACAAATAAAGGGATTAGCAAGAGGGCAAAGTAAATTGCGACTGCTATTCACGACCAAACTAAGTATTTCTTCGTCAATCCTAAATCACCTTTGTATTTCTTCAGGACACTCCGTATCACTACGAAGATCCACGGTTTATTGGATACTCCATCGTATGGTTATATACTAACTCGAAAGGAACTTATTCCAGTTCGGGGATGGATTCTGGTTCAGGAGAAATAGGAATAAGGTTTATTCAGGTGTCTTTTATCTTTACCTTCTCTCGTGTTGCGAGTGCTCCTAGGATTAGGACAGTACACCCATTATGCTTATTGTATAGTCTTCTTCCAAACCATAGGCTGATGTCGAACGGTAGGGAAGGAAGAAAACCATTTAAGCCTAAAGGGGGTGTACAGAAGGTAATGACTAAAGACATATGAAGGGATTTGGAGAGGTGGCAAAAAATATACGGTTACAGTTGTGAATCTGGATAATGGAAGAGGCATTACTAGGAATACCCGGATACCCCTACGAAACATTTCAATGTTTCAGTTTCACTGTGTACTGTTAAAGGATAACTAATTTCCCAATTAGACACTTGCTCCAGGGTATGTATTTATCAGGTATGATTCTCACATCTGTATGGTTTTACAGATGATGAGTGGGAGTAAGTTATTGGGAATTGGGTGATCATCTTCATTATATCGGGATTCGTTGTAATTGGTGATATTTGAGAAAATCACCTGGGTTGTTTGCCAGACGGCGAATATTTGGTTTTGAATATCCGCTGTTATGCACCAATTTCAAATTGATGTATCTGTCCGTCTATTTTTATAGAGTGAGATATACCTTTTTGAAATTATGTCTATGACATTTACCTATATCAGTGGATGGTTAGGTAAAAAGCATTAAACAGCGGTGTAATTCTTCTCAACCATAAGTACAGTTTTCAACCTACGACACACAGGAAATGAGTTATTAGACTCAAGGGACTTATACAGAGTATTGTATATTGTTCAGTGTCCATTAGGACAGAGGGGTTGGTCCTCGTACTATATTCGGTTTACTTATGGTTTCTCTAGTTCTTAGACAAGTGTTTCGTAGAGACACAAGGTCTAAGTTTTGAGAAGTTATAGGTATATGAATAAAGTAGAGAACCAGGTGTTGCAAGTATCAGGATTCTTCAAGGTGATCGAAGATGTGGATACTTGTGTATGGTATTCAGTTGGTAGTAATGATTAAGAGAACTTGCTTCTCTTTCAGATTACTCATAATTGGAAGTACTCCTAAGTTGAGTAATGCTGATCGGCCTCTCTCCATTTTATTGACATGCACTGGAGACAGCTGCATGATTTGAATCTGGTTCAATTAAATCAATACCTCTGTTTCTATATTGGATATAGAACAGTTCATATCTTAACGATATTAAGGTATGAGGAGTCGTCCGGCTTATGCTTAAAACCAGACTCCGGACTACTCAAGGCACGTTTCTGTAATGGCTGTTTATGGGTCGACCCGGGCTATGACGAGGGTTGACTTTCTACCATCTGGAAGATCAATAGTGATATTGTTCTTGACTCGCCACAATTTTGACAAAAATGGAATTTTTCAGAAAACAGTAGTGGGAGTATGGTAGAACTGGAAGTGATTCCAGAACCGCAAACGATTACTGAAAATTTGATAAGAACCTAAAGATTCGATCTGATTGACATTCCATTGGCCACTCCGCAGATTTGGTGGGTAACCTCAGACACCCGAGAGGTACTCCGGTAGCCTCAAGGACGGTAGCAGGGAGGTTCTTGTTTACCCAGACTTTCCATTGCTGTTGTTCCAGACTATGAGACCCGGCAGGAGGATGAGTATAGCGTCGTTCTAAACTAGCTTTAGAAGTGTACGTTTATATGACTCTGCCAGAGGGTTGTCGTCGTCAGTGGGAGCAGCAGAAGCATAGTGGACAAGTGGCTTATGTCTATTTGTAAACTAAAGCAGATATAGCGGAGATAGATCATCTATTTCTGATGTGACAGTCATAGGTTTAACTTCATTAGAATAGGGGATGGATCTGTTAAGAAGGTAGTAGGGTGTGATGTCCTGGTATTTGGATGACATACACAGAGTAGGAAGTGAAGTTCCTATACTACGATCGGTTATACTTTGGTTGTCACACAGTAGTTTCTCCACATGGGATTTGGATATTATATTAAGACATTCTGGTTACTGGATCTATGGTTTTAGATCTAGATTTGGGTAGTTTCCCAATCTGGGTATTTAGACAGTATTCTAAAGGTGTTTTTGAATGGACGTCTCCTGGCACGGTAGTGTACCTGCAGGTGATGGAGTCACCCACTCTAAAGGTGTCTTACAGACTAAAGGGGAGAGGGATGTGCATGATTGGCAGATCACTTGCTCAGGCAATTGAGTCAATCATGAGATGTCAAGTACCACACCAGATGTTGTTTTTGCAGTAGATGCAATAAGTTGATATTGATCCAATCCTGGAGAAACATTCGGAAGTGGATTTAGAACATAAGTGGATGTTCTAGGGATTTGATGACGGCAGCCTCCTTTAGGAGACGGTTATCATTCCAGGCTTCCAAGGTGACCTGGATGACAGAGTGACTGTCAGAGTTATAGTTTTCCCTCTGACGAGGGGCAGTTGATTGGACAGGTGGTCCAAGGGGATACTGAGGGAGGCATGGCGCAGGATACTGATTAAGTTCAGTTGTTGATACAGTCTAAGAAGTTTGGATTTGGAGTTCATTTATGAGCTAGGTCCCATCAGATATCCAGACATATTCTAAGACAGGTATTGCTCATTTCGGGTGATGGTTTTCTCCGCGAACTTGAGATAAAGAGAGACATAGAAAGAAACATCAAAGCGGATCCACTCACTGAGGCTGTTCTTCGAACGCAATAGTTTCGCAAACGGTTTTTGTGAAACTGATTAGTAGAGGAGTTGGGTGTTAGGTATCACACACTGTGAGTATGCGACATCGCAATAATTAGCCTTGAGTGCAAGTGGGAGATTGTTGGATATAGTGCCCTCAGAGTCAATTATTGGATCGCGGGCACGTGATTGCAATCATTGAGGGAGGACCTATACCGGTAGGACAGTCTTACTCAAGATGATAGTATACTATCTGGTTTATCTTTATCATCGTGTACTGTTTCAGGTGACCCTACAGGTCACTATTGCACGTTGATAGAGCCCTTAGGATTCTTGCTTGACGGCCAGCAGTATGATGGCGATCATATGAGTGGGAGCTGGGGTCTATAAGCACATCCTTAAAAGGTCCCTAGTCGTGGGAGTTTTCGAGACAGGGCATCGATACTCCAGAGTAGACTAGTGCATACAGTCGAGACCCCGACGAGGGGCGGTGGCCGGTCTCACAAGCCACTGGTGTCAGTTGGTTTACCTAAGATGTATACAGGTGCTCATTGGGTTATGAGTACACCGGACAGGACTCGCCGGGAACATGCTAGTTGGTCTTATACCTGACGTCAGATAGCAGTTCCCTGGTGACATGTGTACAGGTTAGTTCATCGACCTGAGATCGTCATTTGTCTCGTGTGAGTTCCCACTGTACTTTGATTACTACCCTACCACGGCTCAAAGGAGTCGTGTAAACAGGTTTTAGTTGGGTACAGTCCCGAGCCACATAGAGGCAGTGAGCGGATCTGCAACGGTTCGTCTCTCCCAGTATTGGGGGTGAGGTCGCGCTGTTTCTAGGAGAGCCATTACACAAAACAATCGGCCGAGGCAGGAGATTTACTGGTAGGTATTCCAGTAGTATCTCAGGGTGTTCTGGGCTACACTCCGACACGACTAGTACCGCTTTTGGGGGTCTGAATTTTACCAACCCCCTAGGCCCGCCATGCGATGCTCATAGACTAACGGACCGGACTGTACGGATATTGTCACTGACAGGCTCAGTAGGGTTTCAGGATGAGTTCGCTCATCGACGTCCCTTTTGGTCAATACCTGGTAGCCCGTTACGTATGGCTAATACCACTGACGTGCTAGTGGTTAAATCCACAGCCAAGGGATTGACGAGTCTTTAGAGTCCCCCACAGACCGTTTCTCAAGTTTCGGGCGAAACGCTGTAGAGGCCGTATGGATATATGGCAGGGTTCGATCAGATACGTGCGGTATTGCACGGATCATGATCGGACGGATAATACTAGCGGGTTTTGGTTTAAGGCGGATCCTAGTATTGTACAGTATAGATTTTGTCTCATTGCATTTGTATTCAGTCGGAATACAAATGCGGGTATGTATATACAGTCGCGGGGTTTTCCTGTAATTTATTACGGGATCAGTTTTCTGAAGTTGCTAGTTTGCTTTCCGGTTTCGGCCATTTTCCTTTGTTTCTTTCTTTGGCTGAATTTTGGTGGAGGGGGTTATTTGCAATTGTGCAATTAACAATGGAGAAGACTTTTTATGGCACATGATAGATTCATGATGGTTCCACCATCTTTTGACTTCATTTGTTCATCATGACTTGATATGATTAGGTGATGGAGTGGAGACTTGATAGTGATCATTGTTTATCATCATTACCCACCTTTTTCATATGGTCACGTTGCATTAGCTTGTGCTCACCCCCCTTGACTTTTTCCCCCTCTCATTCACAAGCAAGGCCGGCCACAATTTAGTGTGGGGTTGTCACAATTTTTGTGGTGTGGCATTTTTGTTTCTCATTTGCTTGCAAAGTCTCTCTAGTTAATCTCCACATCTCATTCCTCCACTAAAATGGCAACTTCATACAAACCCTATGAGACATATAGTTCTACACTATCCTACAGCATTCTTGGACACGTTGACTCGCCAACTTCGTGCCCGAGTTGCCTCGGTCCAGAGGTGGGAGCCCGTAAAAGAACCCGGTGATGCGGTGCCCTTCCGACGAGGAGATGAAGACCGGAGACTCCGCGGGGAGATCGGGATGACGACGAGAAGACCGAAGGACACGGATCGCTCGGTATATCTCTCTACTCCTTCTCTAGTTTGCTAGCATTAGGTTAATGGCCCGATCCGGGTTTAAAAGTCCACGGTAGGGCCGATTTCTTGTTTAAGGAAAAGTTTTGATTCCGCATTTTGGCCTCGTTCTGACGGCCGGGGCGCTGCCGTGGCCCAACAATTTTTTGAAAAAAATTATACAGAAAGTTTAGGGTTGTTACAAGTCCCGGGGTGGTTGTTCCACCGAGGACCCTCCGACGATCAAGTTAGACGGGGTATTTTGTCAGAGTAACGTCCTATTGGGGTAAATTTGGCTTACCTGAGTCATCGAGAGAGAGGGGTTTATATAGTGGCAGCCATGGGCAGACGGGCGCGAGATTCACGCCGGCCGTTACGCCCGCGTGACAGACGGGATTCCCCATTAATGACGAGATATGCTCGTTAATGGGGGAACGCGATGGCGTGAAATGTGGGATCATGGGCGGCGGATATCTCGTGTCTGGCGAGATTCGCGGAGTCGTGGCGGAGGCGCCTGTGATCGGTGCTGTGGGTCGGTCGGTGAGACCAAGGAAGCTAAGCTCGGCGGGAGGCTCGGGAACGAGCGGGAGGCCGAGGGAGCTTGGTTATGAGATAGCTCGGAGGCGAGCTGGGGGTGGTCACTGAAGATCGGGAACATTCTCGGGTTGGAGGACCGGGGTATGCTTCAAATGTACCGTTCTTGATCCTTTCTTGTAAGCTCTGGGATATGTCATCCACCACGTGTCATGATCCGGGGAATCACCGATATCGAGCACCATCAATAACCAAATATTTCGTAGATTTTCTTGCTTGTACAGTATACTATTGATTGCATCATTGAATCAGTTGTCCATTCTGTGTGTGCCTTTTTTATGCCTGTAAATTTTTTGATTGATACACAAAAGAGGTGTAGGCTTTTCTCATGGAGAAAAGAGAGTTAAATTTTTGTTACGACATATGATGTAGGGTGATGATGTGGCGGAAGCTTTGTAATTTTCGATTTATATCTAATATATATAAATTAATGAGTGATGGGTTATGGTTAATCTAATGACAACTTTTTTAAATAAATCCTCACTCAATATTTATTTTTAAAAACCGACCTATTTTTATATTTATCAAAACCGACCTAGTCGCCACGTCGGATTGTGGCATCCATCAATTTTGTAATTAGCACTAATTAGAATCTGGGGTTGGCAACCCCGGATTCTATTAGGAGGCTTAATTTCGAAGTATCCTTCAATCCATCATTGTTGTGGTGGTTACACCACCATTTGAAGCCATTCTTCGCCCTTTTTGAGGCGAGCATCTCCGACATCGGAACCTCCACCTCTTCCTGCAAGCCTACTTGTTCCATGTTTTTCTTTCTCTCTTCTTCTTTATCATCTTCGTCTTCTTCTTCTTTTCTTCTTCAATGCTAGCTCACAAAAATTAAGAGCTCTAACACTTCAACATATTGCTGTCCCATGTAGGGATCCTATAAGTCTAGTGTTAAATAATATCTTTTTTCAATGTTGTAACCATCGAAGATGAATTAATATCTTAAGGTGAATACATAAACTAGCATCCAAATTAGAAGTTCACATACGACGACTTACTAATGCCTTGAACGCCATCACCCGACTTATCAAAATCAAAAAGTTTAGAAAAGATTTACGACCTAAATATTAATTCATGAAACCTAAGTCTCTTCTAGAGTCAATTTTTTTATTAGGAGTATTTGATCCAAACATGAGATTGTTTCTATATGTGGATGTATCATTTGTGTTTTAAGAATGAAAATATTTCAGATTGCTGAATAAAACAAAGCAGTGTATATGGAACATTTAGAAACCGGGATCAGCAACCACGGATTGTAATTAGTGTTAATTACAAAATTAATAGACGCAATAATCCGACACTGCCATTGTTAGATCGGTTTTGATAAATAAAAAAATAGCAAGTTGACTTTAAAAAATAAATATTAAATGAGGCTTTATTTTAAAAAAATTGTCCTTGATCTAACCATCACAATTATTTCCCACAAAATACTCACAATTTTCAACTGCCTTGGATTTGGAAGAGGTGCAAAAGGCTTCCTGTTTTCAGCTGATACATGTCATCTGGTCTCAGAAAGTTATGTTTTTTTATTTATTATTGTGTTATATTCTTTGGATACGAACCCTTCGAGACAAACCGGCGACCTCGTTTTGGAAATTATCCTGGGAACATCACACATTTTTTGTCTATCAACTCTTTCACACAAATATTTAAATCTTCCTTGCAGCTTGTTTCTCTATGGAAAAAATGATGTTTTCTCCAAAATTAGAACTTCAATATAAATTTTTAAAAACACAAGATGAAAAGAAAACAGGGAATAATCACTGCAAAATAGTAAAATTACTCTGGCAAGCTTCAGAATACCAAAACCAAAAAGCAGAAATAAAACTGATCACAGCTCATTATCTTATTATAGAATCACAAATTGAGATTAGTCTCATTACATCCTGATGATAAAATTCTTGTTACATAAAAAGAATTACAGCCCATTTTGCAATAAAACCCCCCTCATCATAAAAATAGCAAATTGCACCAAAATTTCAGCTTTTCTTGTCAGAATTTGCAACCAAATTCCTCCAAAGGTATCTTCCACTTGCCATGTCCACACAGGTCCAAAACCCAGCCGAGATCACAGATCCAACCTTCATTTTTTGCCAAATTTTTTTTAAAGAATGTATAAATGATTATGTAAGAAATAACAAAACAAAGATGGGGTTTTTTATGGGGAAACATAAGAAGTTGGTACCTTTTTGCATAGGGGGGGTTGTTCATTTGGTGAGGTTTTTTCCTCAACCTCATGGTTTTCCTCTTCAATTTGAGGCTGGACCATGAGATTTCTAAGCACAAAGAATCCTGCTAAGGTTGCAGAGAGAAATATGAGGATAACTCTCAATGGGCACATCCCTCTCTCTCCCCCTCTCCCTCTCTACTCTCTGAGATGATGAAATGAGATTTGAGATGGGGTTTTTAGGGGATTTTTGGAGCACTGACCTTTTATTTTAGGAAATGGTTTTGTTTTTGCATGTTCAAAATATGTGCACTGCATTTGAATTATTATTGGTAAGAATTGAAAGAATATTATTGTGATATACAGATACATGGTCCAAGCAACACGCAAATGTTTCCAAGTTGGGGGCTCTCCCCCCACTAAGACAAGGACAAGAGTTGTTGATTGATGGTGGGCTCCACGTAGGGAAAATGTTATGTAAATTAAATTAGCAAGTGATTTATGATGATCACATGATCCTGATCACGAGTCGTTCAACACTTATGCCAAAGATTTATTTTTTCCAATAAACATGTTGAAAATTGAAATGTGTTGGTATGAGGTATCCTTGGAGAGCACTACATATAATTAATCCTAAAATTGAATTAATTTTGTCAAGATGAATCAAACTACTCTATATAATTTGGATGTTTATTGATATTAAATTTTGAATCGATGTAAGGGGTTAAATTGCTCAAGACAACGAGAGTTAAGAAAAAACTACCATCTCATCTTAGAGATGAGAGAAGTAGTGTATCAAAAGAATAAAAGTGGGATCTTCGAGATATATTTGAAGAATCAATGGAAGTTTAAAACACCCAAAAAATTTAAAAATATATTATCCTCCATTTAACATCTCTAACTAAATGATTTAGAATATTTTTAATGCTCATTGTGTATAATACTAGTCTATATGATTGTTGTTACAAAAAAAATATATAATTTTAGACTGAAGTGTTAAGTATGCAAGCGCTTCTAGGTCGTCGTTTGGAAGCGGCACACTACATCGGACCCCGGGTGTAGTGACAAATAAGCAAGGGTTTCATATCCGTCTAGCTTCTTGGAACATAGGTTCTCTTACGGGTAGACTAACAAAATTAGTGGAGGTAATAATTAAAAGGAGAGTTGGTATTATGTGTTTGCAAGAAACTAAGTGGATAGGTGAAAAGGATAGAGTCATAATGTCTTGAGGTTATAAGCTTTGGTATACGGGTAGAGATAAAAATCGTAATGGGATAGGCGTATCATAGATAGACAGTTGCTTGAGAATCTAGTTGAGATTAAGAAAAAAGGTGATAGAATTTTACAGGTTAAGCTTATTTTACTGGTTAGCAAACAGAGAAGTCGAGACCGCATTGGTATAATACTGGAAGGGCAAGAGATATCACCGAGCAATCAGTTTAGATATCTAGGTTAAATCATCCAAAAGAATAGGGAGATCGATAGCAATGTTAATCAAAGGATCCAAGCTGGTTGGTTGAAATGGATGAGTACAACAGGGATTTTGTGCGATCGTAACTTTCCGTTAAAATTGAAAGGGAAATTTTTGTCACGACCCGAAATTGGCACGTGACGACCCTTAAACTACGCAACGTCTACAGGCGTAACGCAATTTAAGTAAGCCGAAAACCCAGCAATCTAAACCATCAAAACTAGTAAGAAATAAGAACATTGTTAAAACCTTTGAACTCTCAAACCAAATTCTTTAAAGTCCAAATTTTCTTCCTTTAAAATTTTGGCAGCACCTCCTTTGTAAAAACTAACCCCAAAATTGGGTACAACATAAATATAAGTAAAGCATCCCCAAACGGGAGCAAAAACACGTCCAAAGGCGGAAAAAAACCAGCACAACAGATATACGACGCCGTAGCGAAGAAATAAAAGATATAAATAAAACTGCATAAAAGACCTCCAAGTCACAAAATAACATATAATATCGTTCTCACATCAAGTCTCTAAGTCATACAAGATAATGGTAGATGGAGAGTACAGGATACAACGAATATACAATGAACATAAACGGATAACCACAAAACACACCTAAAGCAAAACTGCACACTGTGAGCCGAAAACGGTATCCGCAGTAAAAGATGAAACGATAGATGAGAACAGCCCTGCCTCTGACTACTCTGAGGAACAACCTGCAAAACACTGTGGCACAACGGAGGGTGAGTTGCCAACTCGTGAATAGTAAATAACATATGCAGGTAATCGCAAATATGCACGTACTGCGCGAATCTAACATATGCAACTAATAGCAATAAAGGTCATATGAATGCAACAGTCATGAAAGGTATATTAGCAGGTACAACTAATACATGAAGCAATAATATAACAATCTGTATGCAACAATCATGTTAGGTATTCTATCAGGTACTACTAATACATGAAGCAATGATGTGACAATATATATATGCAACGGTCATGAAAGGTACTCTAGCAGGTACAACTAAAACATGAAGCAGTGCATAAACAATAAATGCAGAGTATGGGATAAAACATGTCATTCCCACGGAATCCTGATCTCGTGGTAGGACCAAAGTCAATCAAGACAATCCAAATCCCAATTTCCTCAAATCAGCACCCAAATTGGCTCTCATATCATGTAAGTCTCATAAATCCTGAATGTATAATATCAAGTAAATCTCATATATCCTGAATGTACGAAAACCACAAATCTCATATATCCTGAGTGTCCAACATCAAGTAAATCTCAGATATATCCTGTATCCAATATCAAGCCAACCTCATATATCCTAAGTATATTTGCATGAATAATTATGATGAAGTATATGAATTGATATGTATACATATATATTATCGTCCCACTCTACTAATATATATATATATATATATATATATATATATATATATATATATATAACAGCGTTCCATTCTACTGTTATATATACTTAAGAGTAAAAATATCATGAAACCAATGTGTAAAGTATCGACACAAAAATACTGATCTATCAGGTGCTGTCACCACGACTGGCCCCCTGATAGGTACGTATCATACGCTATACCGAAAACTCGAGTGCCCAGTTTCGACCCTCGCCTTTCGACGTATCCATACGTACATGACTCCTGTTGGTATCCCCACGATAACCGCCGAGTCAGAGGTACTGTCACCGGTAGGTATGGTTCCCTTGTCAGGCTCATCGGCATGTTACATCGACATCCCTTTCTCACCCCGCGGTACCTCCGGGCCCCACCAGTACCCTCACACGGCCCACTATGCCTCATCGCATGGGGTATATATATCAGAATCAATAAATCTCATGGTGGCTGCTGAAATATCATATCAAGAGAAACCGGGTTTTTCAAATAATGCATAATTTCATGAAACTACCACGGTCCTCAAATGCAGAAAACAACATGAAAAATCCATATCTCAATATGAAAATCCATGAATATAATGTATGCAACATAAAACTGTAATGTGAGCATATAAAGGAAAAGCCGCTATATAACTGCAACAAGTTAATATATATCATGCGGTTCCTAATTTCTCCAATTCTATATAATATCAAATAAAGGTAAACATGTAACTATAGCCAGATATATATGTAAACATAAAGGTATAGCAAGGTATATATATCTACATATCAGTAATGATGTAATATACCCTCCAAGTATAAGTGAAGTATGTATGCAAGGTATACATGTAGCTATGTTATTATGTGTGAAATGTACCTATCACTAATAGTACAATACCATATAGGTATACAGGTAACTAGCATGTAAGTATGTCAAGGCATATGTGTAAGCATGTAAGTATATAGGTATGTTATATGTCATATGTACGGAGGAAAATAAGAAATATGAATCAATGTCTCAATGTCCCTAACCAAACCATATCATATATGTATGTGTGTTGTGCGTGTCATGACAATTATTGACAGTGTGTGTGGCATACAATCAGTGCTCGTGCAACATGAGCCGTCAATAATAGTGCAGTGTCCTAAGGGTACAAGTCCAAGCACAACTAGTAAATAAGCAATAAGGTGTATGCGCAACTCTATATATGCAATAGAATGTGCGACAATATCATAACATCTCCAGCCCAGATGCATAACGCCATGCGGGTGATTCCCCTGTAGATGTTAAATCTACTCACCAACGCTCCTGGCTAAGTAAAGCCTACCACCTGTTTCCCCTTCTTCGCAGCGTCCGAAGTCCCCGTCTACGAACCTATAACATAAAACAATATAACAGATATATATTAGCAATAGACCCAAAACACTTACAAACTACATTTGACCGACGCACCAACTCAAAACACACTCTCAAGTATTCGTATTGTGGCTAACGTGCATAGCGACACTATGAAACCAACTCGAGAGCAATAGCAACACAGAACACGAACCGTATCGGATAACGTAACGCGTGAAATGAAACACAAGAAAACAAGCAAGTGATCCCAGATTTTGCTATACTAAAAATCTATAAAAGTTGCAAGTACCATGAGACCACATACAACCCCAGAGACCCTTACACCAAAACCTAAACCCTAACTTCTTAGTCTGGCCGCAATTTGCGGCCAGAAGCAATTTATTTGCGGCCTGATCAAGAAGGAATAGGTTCGTATTTTGAGGGTAGGTTCTAGGTCACTATACTAGGTAACTGTGATGGGAACTTTTGTAATAAATATCTGGTTTGATAGCAGATCATCCGAGACCCAAAATAACACTAAAATACGATATTTACCCGAAATGAAACTATACGCGTTCTAAACAAAAACTAATAAGCTACGCTACACAAAAAAAACACTTAACTAACAGAAAGAGATCATTACCTATCCAAACGAACTCAAAGATCCTAGCTTCCCAAGCTCCAAGGCATTCAAGAGGCAAATCAAGGCAAAAGATGTGATTTTTGTGAGTTTTGATGAAGATTTGAGATGGATTTGTGATGGATAGTGAAGTGTTCAGTTTGAGGTGAAGAGATATGAAGAAAATGAAAAGAGATAGAGAAAATGAGAGAGAGTGTGAGGATAATGAGAGAGGAAGGTGAGTGTAGGGTGATAGTGAGGAGAGTGTACCCTTTGCATTAAATCACCATTAATGCATTCACACACCACCATGCCACCTCCTCTCATATCCAAAAGAAAATATCCTTTCTCTCAATAAATATTAAGAAGTTAGGTTAAGAATTAGATTAAAATAAGGATTAGGATAGAGCAAAGAATTAGATTAGGGTTAAGTTGTCATGGTTACTAATCTAGATTAGCATAAACAAACCCTCACATTAACGTGCACACGTGCGTGCATGCCCATAACAAATAAAAATAAATTATTAATTAAATGTTATAAAATGCGAGGAATCCAAATTGGTAAATTTTTTACAGTAAACCCGCATTAACGTATAAACTAACACTAACCGAAATCTAAGGCGTTACAATTTTATCGGAGCGCTATTCGGCCTGCCTTATTATATGGTACAGAATGCTGGGATCCTGAGAACCATCATACACAGAAGATGCACGCAGCAGAGATGTGCATGCTCCATTAGATGTGTGGTAAAAGTAGAAAAGATCAGGTGTGAAATGAGAATATTCGTGCAAAAATTAGTGCAGCACATGTGGAGGAGAAGATGCGGGAAAACTGGCTAAGATGGTTTGGTCATGTGCGACGCAAACCTATGGAAGCACCGGTTCGACGAATGGATACTCTTGATATAGGCAGTGTCAAAAGAGCGAAAGGGAGACCAAAGAAAACATGGATGGAGGTGATACGAAAAGATATGGTTAGCAAAGGCCTCAATGAAAATATATTGTTCGATAGGAGCGAGTGGAGGTGGAGGATTCAAGTGCTGGACCCGGCGTGATTCTCATGTTGGTTCATGTAACCTACCCCATATGCTTGGGATAAAAGGCTCAGTTGTTGTTGTACCCTTGACGTTATCATTTAAAGATACGTAACGATTCGTTAGTTTTTAAGATACGCATGACTCTAAATATCTCATGAATTTCCAAATTTTGAAATATTAGCAAGACTCCTCAAGTCGAAATGAAAATCGGCCGTATTTGGCGGTCTATCCTCATTATATAATGTACGGAATCTCTCTCATACGATATCATCCAATCTATACAGTACAGATCAATAGTCGTGTACGCCAACTTTTATCGTATCATATCATACTATATCATGTATGCCTAAATCATAAATATACTTATGTCATAAATTATATATATATATATATATAGCTCAATGGAAAAGGAATAGAGATTAAGTATATAAATATCTACTAAGTATATGAATATATACATATGGTGTTCTAGCAAACCCTATGGGTTAAGTATACAATTCTAACATATATAATATCCTAATTGCTACGGTTGCGGGGATGCTATACACCATCCATCCAACTTCCCCCGTAGATATACATCTACTCATCTATACGTCTCGTCCTAGTCGAAACCGACGAATGCCTTGCCCTTCTTCGTCGTCTCGGAAGTTCCCACAATTGTACCTATAATCGAAATCATAATAAAATCGCATAAAAATCCACATCGAAATCGAAACCATGAGCGAAGCGCATATAAGTTAGAACTTATGGTTAACGCGTGCTAAATCCGATAAAATCCCCTCGACGTCGACGTATGAACGTCGAACGACCAAGTCACAATATAGAAATCCGAAAACTAAATTTCAAAACTCGCAAAATATCGTTAAAAGCTAAGTAAAAAAACTCCAGATTTTTACTAAGTGAATCTGTGACAATTTAGTATATAAAATAAGCTTATATATCATGTAAAATAACTACCGGAAAACCCCCAACACCTAATTCAAAAAAATGGGCCGCAAATATATTCCATCCAACTGTAATTTGCGGTCCAAGTAGGGACTTAGCATCCCGTTCACTTGGTGGTGTCTCCCGGTGGTCTAACATGGTCTAATCTATACGCTAAATATTTTTCAGAGATTCCAAGTTGTCCCAGATTCAATTTGAACTTCAAAAATCAAAGAAAAACTATGTTTTGAAACTTTAAATCTCTTTAAAACCAATGATATTTGCACTAAAATACCCTTATCTATCACTAACAAGGTTGTAAATACTAATTTACCCACTACTACACCACCACTACTTGTTGTATCCACCAAAAACTCACTTTTCAAATCTCACAACTAAGAAACATAACTTTTAGCTTTAAACTAGTTTGTCAAGGCAAATATACCTAAAACATGTTTAAAGAGAGAATTTTACCTCTAGATTGAGATTAGGAGAAGCTTCAAGCTTATAAATAGTCTCAAAATGAAGACTTGATCACATCTTCAAGTGCAGGATGTGGATTGGAACATTTTTAGTGCATGCTTCATGGTGGTTTGAGGAGGTTGTGTTGGTGTTGTGTTTGGAATTGATGGTGAAGGAGGTGGAGAATGAGAAAGAGAAGAGGGTGATAAAGGAGAAAAAGATATGAAGAAAGTGAATGGTGCCAAGCCATAACTCCTCCACATCTCTCTCTCTCTCTCTCTCTCTCTCTCGTCAGCATCTCTCATATAAAATTCTTTATCCATACTCCCATGTCTCCCTCTCTTTCTCACATCTTTTAAAAAAAAATAAAATGAACATAATTATAAACACAAAAGAAGAAAAATGAAAAGAAAGTCAATATACACCCATTTGTTAACATGTTAATAACATGTCATGGCAACTTAAATATGGTTTAACAAAATAAAACTTGGTTTAGTGTAATAACTAATAAAACACTAATTAATTTTAACATTAAATTTGTATGGATATAATTATATACTAATTTATGAAAATTCCACTTAAATAACACTTTCATAAATAATAATTGATTTTAAATTCCAATTATTTTCCAAAAATAGAGGTATATAATTATACCAATCTACGAAAACTCAAATCCATACTCGGTATAATATCTGTAAAACTCATTATTTTATTATTTAAATCCCAAAATAATATTTATTATTTTTCTGAAATGTTACAATATTCCCTTCTTAAATAAATTCGGTCCCCGAATTTAAATTTAAACCCCGGAAGTCTTAAAACATTTTAGTAAACCAAATCAATGAGGCTCCGAAGTCACATACTAGCTAGAAATATCATAGCGCAACGCGTGCGCATAAAAACAAAGTGTGAAACTCAAATAACCGAAACTCCGAAAAGTGTCATACGAATCATACAAGTAATGAAGAAAATGCAAATTGTGAAATAATGTTTAAATCAAGCACATGACTATGCACAACTATAATCAAGGTTATAGTACATATATAGTATGCATCCATGTAAAAATCATCTAAATAGCTGAAAGGTGTATGTATGAAAAATTCTTTCAAGGTAGCCATATGCTGCATATATCACGGTACAATTAGCGGACGTTCATTTATGAAGAAATATACAAACACACACGTTTTGCTTAAGATATACGTCCCACTTTTTGAAAATAATTTAGAAGGGTTTTCTTTTTATAAAATTTTGTGTCGCTCACTGACACGTAGGAAAATAATGAGACTAACTCCTTTGAAAACCTCTTTTGTATATATCGGTATATGCAAAAACGTATAGGTGCTGTCTCTCAGACCAGTCCTTCTTGGCTACTATACAACATACTATATCTCTAAAAACGCGATGCTTGAAGAAGAAATCTATCTCAACAGGTGTGTATGAAAACCAACCTACATGCGTCTGGTGCGCACGGAGATCGAAGACAAAACCAAGTGCAATGAATGTGCATGAAAACGAAAACCGAGTGCAACGGGTGTGCACGAAAGTATCTGTCAAGTGCATCGGGTGTGCACAAAAGCATCTGTTAAGTGTAACGGTTGTGCACACAGTAACATCAAGTGCATTTAGAATGCACGAAAATCTCAATCATGTGCAACTGATGTGCACAAAAATCTAAATCAACTGCACCAGGTTTGCACAAAAGCATCTGCTACAATGGGGTGCACAAAAATCAATATCAAGTGCAACTAGGTGCACGAAATCATCTATATATGCAACTGGTGTGCACGAAAACCACATCAATGTATAGAATGCAAATGTAAACAACATCGAGTGCATCTAGAATGCACGAATCAAAATCAGGTGCATATAACATGCAAAAAATCAAAATCAAGTGCATCGGGGTGCACGAAATCAGCAATATGTGCAACGAGTGTGCACAAAACAATATCGAATGCAATGGATATGCACAAAAACATAAATCAAGTGTAATGGATGTGCACAAAGAAAATACCTATCAGGGGCAGCTACGATGCACAAAAATATCGGTCATGAAACTCAATCATCAAAACACAGGAGTCAAAACGACGAAAGCGTAATACTCGAATCATCAAAATACAAATCAAGAACAAATGACATTGAGGTATACCTCCTTCAATGTCGAAAAGTGCCTGTGCACCCGGAGCTGGCAGAGCAAGAAATTCCACTTGCCTTCTGCCCACGGTCTGGCGTGCTTAGTCGCTAAGTCCTTGTTCTCTCTGCGGACCACCAAATCCACGGCCTCTCGGCTCGACAACCTAGTAAGGAGTTGCGATGGAAAAAATCCCGCTTTGATGCTTCTTTAAACATCTCCCGACCAAGTAACCTGGCCACTCGCAATGTAGCACGTCAATGACGGCGGCCTGTGGACCTCTGAGTACATGCCATACAACTGATCTTGGGTCCAAATCTCTATCGCTATAGTATTCCAGAAAGAACTCGTCACGGCTTCTGCCGATATCATCTCTGCCAAACTATCGGGAAACCGGCACTTTCAAACAAACCCACTTTCGTTCCGGAGCAGCTGCAATCTCATCAAGGCTTCCCTACGAAAATATAGCTGTATCCAACGCCTCTGCATACGTATCAAATCTCTACTATCAACAAAGAGGAACAACGACTCATTAAAATTTCACACGAATCTCCTAATCCACTTCTCTTCAATATCAATCAAATCGGAATAATATCTTGATAGCTGCGTAAACTGCAATTCATGCTCGGCTACGGTCATATCCGGAGTCTCTCGCAAAGACTCGAAACTACGAACTCGGGCATCTCTGACAATCTGCGGAAGAAATCTGGCTAGATACATCCTCGAGAACTCGTCCAAAGTCATCGTAGGAATACGCACTGCTCGTCCTTTCCCGATCGACTCACACTAAGTCTGAGCAAGACCTTTCAACTGAAGCCAGCCAACTCACTGATCTCGCATCGGACCATCCCAACGAACGAAATATCCTAGTCACCCTATCCAGGAATGACTAAGGATCCTCTATCATATCCCTGTCTGTAAACACACGTGTCTTCAGCTTCGTGAACTCTAGAAGCGACATCTAGTCAATCCCAGCAACGGTTGGTACATCTGTCTGCACGGTAGACAACACAACGATCTCCGGAGTAGGCTGTATGAAAACAGACCTCTCAATCCGACTGGCCTCAAGCAATGACCAGACCATACGGTGCGGATCCAGAACACGCACCTCAAACGAGAAATCCTAACATAAGAATAATTAATCTGCTCCTGTGTCACCCGAATAACACCCAGGTCAGTCCACATCCCTAATGAGCTCGTCCTGAATGCATCTCTAGCCGCATCCCTCTCAGCTTGCGTAGCCATGGTAACAGGAACCACAAACAAGTATCAATGAGGATAGATCGAAAGAACGAATAAAAGAAAGGATCTTAAGATATATATCCTAAGATTACTTAAGCGGAGTATCGTATTGTAAATATACTGTGGAATATATGTACGGTATGTTACTTTACTTGAGCTACTTACTCCATCAACTAAGGTCAACCTACGTAACGAAAGTTCGGATCTAATACCCCCAAAGTCAAGTTTAAATTCCTTAAGGTCAAGCCTAAGTTCCGAAATATACGCCCTAAACTCCACATAGTCAAACCTAGACTCGAACAAAGGTTAAATCTAATGCTCTGATACCAACTTTGTCACGACCCAGAAACGACACGTGACTGACACTTGAATTACATGAAGTCTATAGGACCCGACCGTAACCCAAGTAAGCCGAAAACCAGGAATCTAAACCTTTGAAGTAAATAGGGAAGGTGAAGTTTTGGAAATATGATTAATTATGAAATCAAGTCCTCTTATTAAAGTATAAATGAAGTTTGTTGAAAATGCAAGGGGGTTTTAGACTACGATTTGAAAACGTTTTCGTCATTTAAAATTTTGGAAGCACCTCCTTTGTAAATTTTAATAAAACCAATATACACAAATATATAATATCAGTATCCCCAATCGGGAGCTATCTCATCGCCCAATCAGCGGAATCACAACCACGCAGTAATATACGATGTCCAAGGCGAAGATCAACACAAGAAAAGTAAAATAATACCCAAGTATCATTAACTCAACTATATCCAAATCGACATCTAAAGAATAACATATAAGTATCGTCTTTAACTCCATAAAATATATAAGTTTGGTCGATGGAGTTTTTTTTAACTAGATTACAAACGAATATACATATACAAATGGTGGTTACTATCTGGAATGTAATCCACTTACCAAAGCAATCATCCAAAGAAAAAGAAGCGTTCCAGCAAGCCGCTACTGATCCGAGCGATCCGTCCTGCAAGAAAACTATAGCACAACGGGGATGAGTTGCCAACTCGTGAGTAGAAGATATCATCAGGTAGAAATCGAATGCATAACGATTTACATAGTATAATACTATTATACTATGTGGTAACGAAAGTGAACGTGTATATACATAAATATCGTGTCAATATCAATATGCGGAAATATGTCATCTATAACATCAATATATGGCATCCAATGAATGTCCATCAACAACACTCGAAATCCTCAAAACATCTGAGTGTCCAGCATCGGCACTCGAAATTCTCATAAATTCAGTGTCCGACATCAACACTCGAAATCCTCATATGTCAGGCACCGTATCTCGGATCGGCCCTCTCTCAAGCGCCGTCTCTCAGATCGGCCCTCATATCCATCTGAATCATATAACTCAGGTCGGTATCCTATGGATATCCACCAAGTTTCCATACCTCGCTGGGCTCACCCTCCTTTCTATACGGGCTTCTTGCCCTTCGGCACCGTACCGGGTCCACCATGTATTCGCAATCAGTTTCTTCCCCTTTCTCGATTCGGATAATACTCATATCTTAGAACCCAGAAAACTTATGGTGGACGCCAAATATCATATCAAGAGAAAACTGTATTTTTAAAAATATTCATAAGTTTTATAAAATTATATCCGCGGTTTCTCAAATCTCATAGAAAACAGAAATCCTATGAAATAAGCGTCATATAATAAGAGAAAGTGGCAATTGTAAGGTTCCCTAGCACGACAACAAGGTTTCGGGAGGCATCGTCCATGCCATTTTCAAAAAATTGTTATGCTAAACAACCCTAATCCTAGAATCTTTAACTAGTGATTTAGACAATACCAAATGTAAACTACTTTACATCTAGAGAACAAGAATACAACCTTTGTAGACGGTCCTTCTCTTCACTTGCTCCGTGTAGTAGTCCCGCGACTCCACTAGGCTTCTCTTGAGACTTTGAACGAGCTTCCTCCGATGACTTTCGTGCCGAAGATGATCCGCGTGAAGTCCCTCCAAATCAAGCTATCTTTACACTAAATTCTTTAGCGTATGAAACACGCTACACTTGATCACTGGTCAAGTGTAGGATGATGAAGTAGGGGATGTTATGAACTCACTAGTTTGTGTTCAAGCTTCATGATTCATATCACATGTCAGGATTGAAGCTTGAGCCATGACTAGAGGAGGAAGAAGAAGCTAGAGAGCAACCATGGGACCAACTCAAGAATTTGGCTAAGTGTTGAGAATCAGATAGAATGAATGCCAAGTCTTGACCCCTCACTCATTCAAGCATGGAATTATGCAATATAAAATTGCAACCATGCTTGAATAGTGAGTCAAGAAGAATAAACGAAAGTAACTACCATGCTTGCAACCATGCTTCATTTTCCACCTCATTTCTATTTTCACAAAATAGAAATATACATGCCATGCTTCATTATATATATATATATCATATATATTAATATATATATAATGAAGAATAATTAGTGAGCTAATGGTATTAGTTAAGATATAATTATATCACTTATAATATATATCACATTATTAAATCAACACTTGATCTAATAATCCGGTTATATCACATATGACCGACTAATATCATTTATCTGTATATCACATTATCGAATCAACACTTGATTCGACAATTTGGTTATATCACATATAACCGAACTGATAACAGGTGACTGCCAGATTACAATACGGTATCACATATTCGTATTTAATAATGCCCACACACATATCACATATGTGTCCTACTTCGTTTCGCTTGAATCAGGGAACTTCTATGTGGGACTCTAAAGACTCATCATTACACCAGCAGTAGGTGATGATCACATCAGTTACCTACAAGCCGTCAGCGGCAATAGCTGTACGTAACGGCTACCCGAGTATTGAGCGATATGAAGATCAACAAGCAAGCCTGTCCATAGTCTCTATGAAGCCTATCAGTAACATTACCGTACAGTCCGGTCTTTTCATTTGATATGTCGCATATCATGTTTAGGGGTGGAAATCGTCAGACCCCAGTAACATGATAAGTCATGCCGATGTCTGGCCTATAACTGTTCAAGAAACTACTGATAATACTTATCAGTAAATCTCGGCAGCAGCCCTGGCCAGGGACTTCCAGTTATAGCCAATCGAGCATAGCGCAACATCAACCCCCAATACCGGGAGAGACGAAACCCCTCCTATCGCTCATTGCCTCCATACGACTCGGGACTGTACCCAAAATCCATCTGTTTGCATGTCTCCTTTGAGCATGGTAGGGGGGAAATCAAAGCACAGTGGGAGCCGCACAAGACTCTATGACGATCTCGGGTCTACAGACCAACCTGTACCAGTGTCATCAGAGGACTACTATATGACGATAAGTATACTACCACATAGGAGTCCTCGGCGAGTCCTGTTTAGTGTACCCAGTCTTCACTGAGTGTAGGGTTCCTAGGCACACTCAAGAGGTTCCACAAGGCATCAACCATGCCAAAAAAAAAATTTCCGGTGCCGAGAAACCCTAATATAGATCGTTAACTAGAAGTAAAGGTGAAAGAATATGCAAGCAAACAACTTTGCTAATAAGTGAAAGGGATTACAACCTTTGTAGATCCGGTCCACCACTTCTTTAGCTCCGTGTTGACGTCCCTCCGCTGCGATCATCGGATCCCGGACTCTAGCGATGGTTTCGTCGGAGAAATGATCGGGCTAGGTCATTGACTTCGAGGCCGAAGATGATCTGCGTCGGGGAGACTCAAACTCAAGCTATTCCTTCACTCGGTCAAAAACTTTGTGAAGAGAACACCCTATACTACATGGCAAGTGGTAGAGGATGAAAAAATAGGAAGTGGGTTCACTTTAGAATTGGATTTCTCACTCTTTTTCTCATGGCACCATTGGAGCTCTCAAGCTTTTGTGAGCTTGATGAAGATGAAGAAGAAGAAAGAATCATATCCATTAAAAGAATAATATGAACACTTATCCTTTTAATCATGGCACCATGGTTGAGTTAAGCCCTCATGCTTAACTCATGTAGAGAATTAACCATAGCATAAGGTTAAGGGTTGGGTTAGCTAATATCTTAAACAAATGATAAAAGAGTTGACTTTGTCAATATTCATCAAGCTTCATGAAGCTTGATAACTTTGACCAAAGTCACACTCTTTTGTTATATGCTTAGGAAAATAGTAAACCCTAATCTAACCTTGATTTGGTTCAAGTCTCATACATACAACTTGTTTGTATCATCAAGCATGATACAAACATGTACACTTGCATATATCACATATAAACAATGTGCACATTCAAGTGAGAAAATCAATCTTAAATGAACCAATACTAGTTAATGTAAAGTAATATATCAAATATATAATTATACATTAAATCATTAAATCAACACTTGATTTAACGATCAAGTCATATCGCATATAACCGACTAATATCAATAGTAACAACTTATCGAATCAACAGTTGATCCGATAACCCGGCTATATCGCATAGAACCGATCAATGTCACAAATCACGAGAATAGAATACAGTATCACATACTGGTATTATTCTCGGTCCCGCACATATCTCATATGCGCTCCTATTTCGTTTCGCTTGAGCCAGGAAACCCCTGTGTAGGACTCTAAAGACTCGTCAATACGCCGGCAGCAGGTGATGATCATATCAAACACCCACAAGCCGCAAGCGGTCTGCTAAACGTAACGGCCACCCGGGTATTGAGCGATCAGAAGATCAACGAGCAAGCCCGCTCATATTCCTGTGAATCCAACGAGTAACACTACCGTACAGTCCGGTCTGTTCGTCTGATATGTCGCATATCTCGTCTAGGGGTGGTAAACGTCAGATACCAATAACTCGATAAGTCGTATCGATATGAGGCTCATAACGGGTCGAGAAACTACTGGTAACACTTACCAGTAAATCCCTAAAGAAGCCTAGGCCAAGGACTTCATGTTATAGCCAATCGAGCACAGCGCAACATCAACTCCCTATACCGAGAGAGACGAAACCCCTCCTATCGCTCATTGCCTCCATGTGATTCGGGACTGTACCCAAAAGCCACCTTTTTGCACGCCATCTTGGACGTGGTATGATGGAAATCAAAGCACAGTGGGAATCACACAAGACTCTATGACGATCTCGGGTCTACAGACTAACCTGTACCAGTGTCACCAGAGAACTGCCATCTGACGTAAGGTATAATACCATCTGGGAGTTCTCGGCGAGTCCGTCCAGTGTACCCAGTCTCCACTGAGCACCCGTATATCATCTCTGATGTCAAACACCAATGGATATGGGATCATCCATCGCCCATTTATATGGGTCGAGAAGCTACACGCTAGTCTACTCTGGTATATCGATGCCCTGTCTCGATACACCCACGACTAGGGACTTTGAAGGATGTACTTATGGACTATCTTGTCCCCACTAGTATGATCCGCATCATAGTCCAGGTAGTTAAGTACACATCCTAAGGGCTTTACCAACATGTAACAGAGAGACAATCAGTGTACACGTTAAGGTAAAGAGTAACCAGATAGCATACAATCATATCGAGCAAGAAAGTCATCCCTATATATGTCCAAGCATCCACTACAATATACATCCTATGTATAGTAATGGCCTCTAGGGCATACATATAACTAACAATCTCCCACTTGCACTAGGGCCATCTGATAGCAGTGGTTGTAGTATCTCATACTCAACCATCCCATAATAGTCTCTCTCTGGGAAAATGCCTTCGTGAGTGGATCCGCCGTGTTGTCCTCTGAGTCTACCCTCCTAACCTCGATCCGCTAGAGATCAACTATCTCCATGATCAGGTGATGCTGCCTCAGAATATGTCTGGATCACTGATGGGACGGGCGTTCCTTGGCATAAGCCACAACTCCATTGTCACACAATGGGAGGAACGAAGTTCATCTCATGAACTAATATACACCCAGACTGCCTCTTTGGTAGCATCTTTGGTAGCGATGTATCCAGCCTTTATCGTCTAGTATGCCACGGTATCTAACTCGGAACTCTTACAACATACCGTCCCTTTACTGAGGGTAAAGACAATGCTTGCGAATGACATTCAGTAGTCCTTATCACCCTGGAACCTTTCCAGTGATTCTCCCTAGGATCAATTGATACCATCTCACTACAACTAGTGAGTATCCTAATATCCAGTTAGATCTATCTCATAGATCCAAAATCCAGGATTCAGGAGGTATCATTATGATCCTATATGAAGAATCCTTGTGATAAGCGGAGATTGATCGAGCGTACCATAGGAAACTACTTCCCTATCAAGAGTATGTCATCCATGTACTCTACGAGGATCACCACCATACTCCCTACTACCTTTTTGTATATACAAGGTTCATCTACCATTTTGATGATGTCAAACTCTTTGACTACCACATCAAAATAGATGTTCCAACTCCGCGATGCCTGCTTTATCATATAAAACATCTTGCATACGTTTCCGCTGCTCCCACTGTCTATGAAGCCCTCTGACTGTGTACTTACAGACTCTCTCTTCTAAAACATCATTTAGAAAAGCAGTCAAGACACCCAACCGCCAGATATCGTAGTCATGGTATGTAGCCGTGGCAAGTAGGATCTGGATGGACTTAAGCATAGGTACTTAGAAAAGGTCTCATCACAATCCATAGCTGGTCAATGATGCAAACCCTTAACAAGTCTAGCTTTGAAAGTCTTAACTTTTCCATGTACACCAAGTAATCTTCTCAAGATATACTTGCTCCTGATGGGGATTTAACCCTTCAGATAAAGCAACCAAAGTCCATACTTTGTTGGTGTATAAAGATTCCATCTCAGATCGCTAAGCATCCAGCTATTCTTATAGAGTCCTACTCCTGATGGCCAGCCCGAAACTAGTTGGGTCATCATCCTATGATGCAATCCTCGCTCCCACTGTCATAGAGAAACCGAAGTATCTCTCAGGTGGGTGAGGAACCCTACTAGATCGGCGGAGAGGCTGAGGTTCGTTGGTTGCTATTGAATCCTTTGGTTCTACCAAATCATCAGCTGCAGTTTGTATAGCTGGAACTGTTTCCAGTTCTACCTCATAACCATAATTTTTTCACAAGAAATTCCCTTTCACAAAGGTGGCATGCTGAGTAATAAAACATCTTTTGTTCCTCGGTTAGGTAGAAGATATTCCCTTGCGTATGCTTGGGATATCCAATAAACTTCCACAGAACTGACTTTGCCTCGAGCTTGTCCGGATTTTGCTTTTAGACATAGGCCGGACAACCCCAAATCTTAACAAACTTAAGATATGGGCTCTTCCCTTTCCATATCTTATATGAAATGGTAGGCATCTGATTTGATCGGAACCCTATTCAATAGGTATGCAACTTCATAAGTGCATAACTCCCTAAAAGGAAATAGGAAAACTCAGTAGTACTTATCATAGAGCACACCATATCACATAGGGTGTTATTTCTCCGTCCCGATATACCATCGTGCTATGGTGTATGCGGAGGAGTAATGCTGAGAGAGAATCTCATTCTCCTTTAGAATAATCCAGGAATTCCGTGCTTAAGTATTCTCCTCCTTGATCACATCAAAGGACATAATACTTTTACCCGTATTTTGGTTCTCTACTTCTAACTTATATTCTGTGAATATCTCAAAAATTTCGGACTTGTGTTTCAACATGAACATATGTCTGAATCTTAAGAGATCATCAGAGAATGTAATGAAGTACAAAGAACCGGTCTTGGCATGTGTAGACAGGGGACCTTTATACATCAGCATGTATCAATCCCAAAAGTTCACTAACTCTTTCTCTGTTTCCAATAAACAGAGCTAGGTCATCTAATCTTTGTGACATGACTGGCAAGTTTCACCAGATGTAAATTCAAACTAATTTAAATATACATCTATATATAACTTCAGCTAGTCGGGTCGCATTGATATGACCTACTCTACAACACCTCAAGAAGGATCCGTTCATTTCTGAACTTTTCCTCTTGTGCGTGTTCTGTATACAAAAAACTATAGTTTGATTTAGAACGTCAATGCTTTTAGATAACGTGCCTGATCCGATCAACTATTGATATAGGAAATGTTCAAAACATTATCCAACAATACAAAATTATATCCTTCTTTACTAATAAAGAGACTGATATGATTTTGTATATCAGGTTCGGTATCTAATGACATTTGTTCAGAATCAATGTATTCAGCTAATACAGGGTGACAGTGACCAACAGACCTGGCTACAACACTTGCACCGTTTTCTGCCTCATGAAACTTATCACCCGTTCTCAGTTCTCTACCTATCTGTAGCCCATGTAACAGATTACATATGCGGGATCCTGATCCGGTATCACATACCCAGGACGTAAAGGATACTGAGAAACAGTTCTCTGTAATGAACACACCCGAAGATGTTGCATCGGTATGCACTTTCTTCGTTTGGGCGGCACGGGAATTCTGGTAATCCTCTAATTCCTGCTCTGTCTTATAACAATTATAAGTTGAAGCGGGACCAACGTTCCCCAGCTCAGTATAACAAGCGGGTTCGGTCAATATATCCGTTTTATTATCTTGATTAAGGCGTGACATGGTCTCTACCAGGAGAGAGAGAGAAGAAAACACTCTGCGTGCGCTCTTGCAAGATTAGATTGGTTATTATTTTATCTAATCAGGATGGCTCCCACTGTTTTTATCAAATCTTCCTTCAAACCTTAAAAGGAAAGACTAGCCGGGTTTAATTACACGCTATAAGTTCGCCAATCTTTCAGCCAGGCCAGTGTCGGTACTTTGAGGGAGGTGCCCCGTGCTTTCGCACGGACCTAGTTAATGTAAACCTCGTTTTCCCAGAGGCGTAACCCCGTTAACACCTTTCTAGACACCTACTTGATTGGCTAATTGTAATGTGTAAAACTCTCTCAGGAGTAACAATTACTCGCTGTGGGTATCGGGATCCAACTATCTCATAGAAGGTATGCAATCTCATTGCAAATTTCAACACTTGAAATTCCCGATAATATTTTGCCCCAAGCGTCCTATGACCTTGACAGAGGTCAACAAGCCATAGGCTGCTAGTCAAGTTCAACCCGTCATTTCCTGATTGAAGTAAACCCACCCGCACGACCCTTGACAGAGGTCAACAAGGTCACACGACTACCCTAAATCAATCACATCATATGCTTATACAGATAAGCACTAATCAGCTACCGCACACTACGCCTTGACAGAGGTCAACAAACGCAGCACGAATACTAACCAGTACTTATCTGAAATGACGGAGGGCTACGACAGGTTTTTTTAAGAAAACCTTTTGCGTAATGAACTTGATATCGTTGTAGAATCAAATGATTTTAAAATTGAGTGTTTTTTAGGCTTTTCTAGTTTTGCTAAAGGGGTCACTCCCGGTGAAGGGATCGTCGGCCCTTTCCTCATCGAATAAGGTGCAGGATATATCATATATACCGCTGTGCAAAGAAAGAACTATAGGAGCAATCAAAAGACAAACCGAGGGGTGTAGCATCTGCCAGTTATTGCTAAAGGGGTCACTCCCGGTGAAAGGATCTCGACCCTTTCCTTATTGAATAAGGTGCAGGATGTTCTACAAGGAACACCGCAATACAAAGCAAGAACTGTAGCTACCTGTTTTTGAAAATTAGATTCCACAATATCTTAGGTTTCTTTTTCTTTCATTAATCACATTAATGAAGTCCCATCATTTAAGTCACCTAAACATCACAGATAAATACGACGTACACTTATGCCATCCGTATTCGCCTCGATGTCCCCTCGTGCACCGTTAGGTTAGGTAACTAACGACAGAGCGGGGCAAGGCTAGCGCGAGTGCAAAACATAAGTAACGTCTGTATAATATATCATATACAGTATTTATCACAGAACATCAAATGATCACATCACAGATATCGCAGCAGAAGAAACATATGAAACATTGGATATACTAGGACGTCCGTGTTTTCAATACGAGCCTGTATAAAACATGGATTCCACGGTCTCGATGAATAGCCAAACCCACACCCCTAGACCCCTACGAGAGCGGCAAGCAACCCCACCAATTCTAGAGTTAGGAGACCCGGACTCGACTCCTCGAGTTGGTCTCCTACTGGACTCCAGAACCCGGTTACTTGTGCCCTCCTCCTTGGGTCTATCCTAGTGCGGAAAAGTAAATAATATACAAATGGTGACATCTTCCGCTACCTGGAAGTGCCCCAATAAAAGAATATTACATACAATTAATTTTACATGAATGAAAATGAAAAACACTCATCTCACATAAAAACCCCCCGGCTATTCAAAACGCGACGATCCAATATACATATCCAGCAACACATAACATCACATGTCATCAACGTAAGTAAATGTGCGCATCCCAATTGTCGTTGACATATAGCAACGAAACCGGCGATATCACATATTACACTTACGGTCGCAGAAAAGAAAGTGTAAAACTACAACAGTTGGAATCCGCAATCTCCTCAGACATCGCATGACTGACCAAATGAATTCCTTAGACATCGCATGCCTAACAATTATAAACCCCGCATTTTAGTCTCAATATCGAAAACACTTTTCAATATCTGGTCGGGCAATCCAACAAGATTCCCGACATTCTGATCGAATGCTCGTCACAAACTTTAGTAGGCAGCCGCACCCCCGATGTCGTCGACGAAGTGCACTAAGGCGGAACACCGCTGTCGCGAGCACCCTGACGGATGCTTACGGGGTTCTCCTACAGTCACTTGGTCGGGGCTATGGGGCATGGCTGTCTATTAAGTTTACCCGGCGAGTATCCGCGTACGCTACGTGATTGCAACGGACTTTTGATCACATCAAAATTCCGTGGCAACCGATCATCTGAGACTAAAGTGTTATGTTTATAACATTCAAATTAGTTATCTCATAACTACCCGTGGATTCCAAATATTGTATCACATTACAGATAAACAGAAAATGTTAAACTTTCTGATCGAACAATCAAACACCCAAGTTTTCCTGAAACAGCTCAACACTTGAAATAGGTTTAAAAACATTCACTTCATGCCACAGTACCAACGGTCCAGCCGTAGAAGGGTCAAGCCAACGCCTCACATGTGGCACGCCGTACTGCCCCAAACCCTAACGTTCAAAGGGCAGTTCAAGACGGTCACATAATCGAGTTAAGGTTTGTTGTCTTCTAGAGGGTCCATTGCGTTACTTGCACTACTTAGAACGTTGTTAAACCACGGAAAAATCCAACACTTGGAAATTTCCCGGCAAGGGAAAAATTGGGTATTTATATCCGGTCGAACTTTTTAACATGTTCCAAAATTATCCGGAAAAACTTAATAAACAAAGTTAAATAATCCGATCGAATTATCGAGTCCCCAATACACCCCAGAAAACTCAACTCTTGAGTGAAACATAAAAATTCCCAGAAGAATCACCAAACAACAACTGAGGTTACTGTGCAAAAATGATTCCCTAATCTTTACATACGACCGCGGAACCGCCGCAAATACCATGTTAAGGCCGCGGTTCCGCGGCGGTTTTGTCGTATTACGGTCACGTGCTTCACAGCAACCCTTAAAGTTGCCTGCTGATATTTTTGAGAAATTTTAATTTGGAAAAATCCACTGTTTTAAAATTTATACAGAGAGGGGTGAAATCGGGGGATATCAGGTTCGATCGGACTTCTAGCTTCGTCTACACTTCGCCTAAAGCTCTAGCTAGGCTCTGATACTACTGTAGGGTTCCTAGGCACACTCAAGATGTTCCACAAGGCATCAACCATGCCAAACAAAAATTTTCCGGTGCTGAGAAACCCTAATATAGATCGTTAACTAGAAGTAAAGGCGAAAGAACATGCAAGCAAACAACTTTGTGAAGAGAACACCCTATACTACATGGCAAGTGGTAGAGGATGAAGAAATAGGAAGTGGGTTCACTTTAGAATTGGATTTCTCACTCTTTTTCTCATGGCACCATTGGAGCTCTCAAGCTTTTGTGAGCTTGATGAAGATGAAGAAGAATAAAGAATCATATCCATTAAAAGAATAATATGAACACTTATCCTTTTAATCATGGCACCATGGTTGAGTTAAGCCCTCATGCTTAACTCATGTAGAGAATTAGCCATAGCATAAGGTTAAGGGTTGGGTTAGCTAATATCTTAAACAAATGATAAAAGAGTTGACTTTGTCAATGTTCATCAAGCTTCATGAAGCTTGATAACTTTGACCAAAGTCACACTCTTTTGTTATATGCTTAGGAAAATAGTAAACCCTAATCTAACCTTGATTTGGTTCAAGTCTCATACACACAACTTGTTTGTATCATCAAGCATGATACAAACATGTACACTTGCATATATCACATATAAACAATGTGCACATTCAAGTGAGAAAATCAATCTTAAATGAACCAATACTAGTTAATGTAAAGTAATATATCAAATATATAATTATACATTAAATCATTAAATCAACACTTGATTTAACGATCCTGTCATATCGCATATAACCGACTAATATCAATAGTAACAACTTATCGAATCAACAGTTGATCCGATAACCCGGAAATATCTCATAGAACCGATCAATGTCACAAATCGCGAGAATAGAATACAGTATCACATACTGGTATTATTCTCGGTCCCGCACATATCTCATATGCGCTCCTATTTCGTTTCGCTTGAGCCAGGAAACCCCTGTGTAGGACTCTAAAGACTCGTCAATACGCCGGCAGCAGGTGATGATCATATCAAACACCCACAAGCCGCAAGCGGTCTGCTAAACGTAACGGCCACCCGGGTATTGAGCGATCAGAAGATTAACGAGCAAGCCCGCTCATATTCCTGTGAATCCAATGAGTAACACTACCGTACAGTCCGGTCCGTTCGTCTGATATGTCGCATATCTCTTCTAGGGGTGGTAAACGTCAGACCCCAATAACTCGATAAGTCGTGTCGATATGAGGCTCATAACAGGTCGAGAAACTACTGGTAACACTTACCAGTAAATCCCTAAAGCAGCCTTGGCCAAGGACTTCCTGTTATAGCCAATCGAGCACAGCGCAACATCAACTCCCTATACCGGGAGAGACGAAACCCCTCCTATCGCTCATTGCCTCCATGTGATTCGGGACTGTACCCAAAAGCCACCTTTTTGCACGCCCTCTTGGACGTGGTATGATGGAAATCAAAGCACATTGGGAATCACACAAGACTCTATGACGATCTCGGGTCTACAGACTAACCTGTACCAGTGTCACCAGAGAACTGCCATCTAACGTAAGGTATAGTACCATCTGGGAGTTCTCAGCGAGTCCGTCCAGTGTACCCAGTCTCCACTGAGCACCCGTATATCATCTCTGATGTCAAACACCAATGGATATGGGATCATCCATCGCCCATCTATATAGGTCGAAAAGCTACACGCTAGTCTACTCTGGTATATCGATGCCCCGTCTCGATACACCCACGACTAGGGACTTTGAAGAATGTACTTATGGACTACCTTGTCCCCACTAGTATGATCCGCATCATAGTCCAGGTAGTTAAGTACATATCCTAAGGGCTTTACCAACATGTAACAGAGAGACAATCAGTGTACACGTTAAGGTAAAGAGTAACCAGATAGCATACTATCATATCGAGCAAGAAAGTCATCCCTATATATGTCCAAGCATTCACTACAATACACATCCTATGTATAGTAATGGCCTCTAGGGCATACATATAACTAACACTGAGCACCCGCATACCATCTTTGATGTCAAACACCAATGGATGTGGGATCATTTTTCGCCCATCATATGGGTCAAGAAGCGTATACGCTAGTTTACTCTGGAATATCGATGCCCTGTCTCGATATTCCCTCGACTAGGAACAATTAAAGGATGTACTTGTGAACTACCCTGGCCCCACTAGTATGATCTCTATCATAGTCCTGGTAGTCAAGTACATATCCTAAGGGCTTATCAACATGTGAGAGCAAGACAGTATAAATACTAGTCTACATGTTAAGATAAAGGTAACCAGATAGCATACTATCATGTCGAGCAAGAAAGTCCTCTCTATATATGTCCAAGCATCCACTATAATATACATCATATGCACAATAATAGCCTCTAGGGCATACATATAACTAACAGCAATGATGGAGACAACATACAACAATACAGAACAGTAATATAATGCATGCTGATATGAAATGAGCAGTAATCTAAGGTAGTCGCAGGAATATAGTGTGATGCAAATATCATGGCAGGTTTTCAGGGTGTGTGACAATTTCTATATGTGTTCATGGCATGGCAATTATCGATAATGTGTGTGATGATACGAGTATGTATACGTGCAACATGTAAGTCATCGGTAATGGTTTGAATGTCCTAACAAGCGAGTTAAGTAGAGCTACTGGTATAAACGTAGTATATATCGCAAGTAATTGAAACGCGAGCGTATACAGAAATAAAGAAATCGTAATGTGCATAAGCGTCTAAAATATCTAACTACGTATGAGTCATATGGTTATAATTTAAAATAGCACGAAACATTGTTTTGGAAATAAGGGACTAAGATGTTTTTGAAATAAATATCATTTGAAAATTCGTAACGCACTTTTGACGTTATCATTTAAAAATACGTAACGATTCGTTAGTTTTTAAAATACGTATGATCTAAACTTCTCATAAATTTCCAAATTTTGAAATATTATCAAGACTCCTCGAGTCGAAATGAAAATCGGTCATATTCGGCAGTCCATCCTCATCATATCATATACGGAATCTCCCTCATACGATATCATCCAATGTACGGATCAATAGTTGCATACGCTAACTCATATCATATCATATTATATCATGTATGCTTATATCGTAAATATACTTATGTCATATGTATACTGATATCATATAATGTACTTATATATATATATATATATATATATATATATATATATATATATATCAATGACTAAGGAATAGAGAATAAGTATATAAATATACGCATATGGTGTTCTACCAAATCCTATAAGCTAAGTATACGATTCTAATATATATAGTATCCTAATTGCTACGGTTACGGGGGTGCTATACGCCATCCACCCGACTTCCCCCGTAGATATACATCTACTCATCTATACGCCTCGCCCTAGTCGAAGCCGAAAAATGCCTTGCCCTTCTTCGTCGTCTCGGAAGTTCCCGCGATTGTATCTTCAATCGAAATCATAACAAAATCACATAAAAATCCACATCGAAATTGAAACCACGAGCGAAGCGCACATAAGTTAAAACCTATGGTCAACGCGTGCTAAATCCGATAAAATACTCCGATGTCGACGTAAGAACGTCGAACGACCAAGTCACAAAATAGAAATCTGAAAACCAAATTTCAAAACTCGCAAAATATCGTTAAAAGTTAAGTAAAACAACTCCAGATTTTTACTAAGGGAATCTGGGACAATTTAGCATATAAAATAAGCTTATATATAATGTAAAACACCTACTGGACAAACCCCAACACCTAATTCAAAAAATAGGTTGCAGATATATTCTATCCAACCTTAATTTGCGGTCCAAGTAGAGATTTAGGGTCTCATTCACTTGGTGGTGTCTTCTGGTGATCTAACTACGTCTAATCTATACGCTAAATGTTTTTCAGAGATTCCAAGTTGTCCCAGATTCAATTTGAACTTCAAAACACAAAGAAAAACTATGTTTTAAAACTTTAAATATCTTTAAAATCAATGATACTTACACTAAAACACCCTTATCTATCACTAACAAGCTTGTAAACACTAATTTACCCACTACTACACCACCACCACTAGTTGTATCCACCAAAAACTCACTTTTCAAATCTCACAACTAAGAAACATAACTTTTAGCTCTAAACTAGTTTGTCAAGGTAAGTATACTTGAAACATATTTAAAGAGAGAATTTTACCTCTTGATTGAGATTAGGAGAAGTTTCAAGCATGCAAATCGTCTCAAAGTGAAGACTTGATCACATCATCAAGTGTAGGATGAGGATTTGAACTTTTTTAGTGAAGGTTTCATGGTTGTTTGAGGGAGTTGTGTTGGTGTTGTGATTGGAATTGATGGTGGAGGAGGTGGAGAAGGAGAAGGAGAAGAGGATGATGAAGGAGAAAAAGATATAAAGAAAGTGAATGGTGCTAAGCCATAACCCCATCTCTCTCTCTCTCTCTCTCTCTCTTGCTTATACCTCTTATATAAAATTCTTTACCCATACTCCCATGTCTCTATATCTTTCTCTCATCTTTTAAAAAAAAATAAAATGAATATAATCATAAAACACAAATGAAGAAAAATGAAAAGAAAGTCAATATACACCCATTTGTTAACATGTTTTTTCCCTTATAAAAAGAGGGGGAGAAAAGAAAGAAGAAAAGAATTCCTACGGTTTGGGCCTCACGTGTTAAACACGTAAACGCTTATATGTAAAGTATATAAGTGCTGAAAACAAATAACCAAAAGGGCCAAACTGTCCTCACATGTTAAACACGTGAGCGCGTTGAGAATAAATAGCCAAAAGAGGGCAAACTAGCTTCACGTGTTAAACATGTGAGCGCTCATATGCAATGCATCTGAGCACTAAATATAAGCAGATTAAAACCCACAATGGGGTCACGTGTTAAACACGTGAGAACATACTTTTTAGCTTTGCATAGAATTAAATTCTATATAGAATTAAATTCTATTTTAGGGAAAATACTTCCCCTGATCTTTCTAAAAAAGAGAAAGATATTCTCTAATAGGGAACCGTCAGATCAAAGATCCAATGGTGATTAAAAATTACTAAATATAGAATTAAATTCTATTGGGGGAAATATCTCCTGATATTTCTAAATGAGAAACATATTTTCTGTTGAACAGAAAGCTGTTGATCAAAGATCCAATGAGATCGGGAAATATTTCCTTATATCTTTCTAAACAAAGAAAAATGAGCTCTGTTAAACAGAGAACCCTTGAATTAAAAATCCAATGGTGATTAAAAATCACCGTATGATAGAATTAAATTATGTATATGGGAAAATATTTTCCCAATCTTGTTAAAAACAAAAAAATATATTCTGTTAAACAGAAATGCACTAGATCAAAGATCCAACGGTGGATAAAATCCCACACATAATCTTTGAGGCCAATTGGTATATCTCAAATAAGAGATTTTCTCAAACTAATTAACAACTTGCCTTCTCTATATAAAGAACCTGAAACTTCAAGTCCAGGAGGAGGAATCGACCCCATAAGTTTTCCACAAGAACTGAGAATTTAATTCTTGATTGAATGAAATTCTTGTTGTGTTTATCAAATCAAATGATCCCCGATAATGGTACCATTTGATTGATCTTATTTTCCGTTGTCGGTTTATAGAAACTTGTAAGAAATCACAACCAAAAATATTTTGACCGCAATCAATAACGGTGTCGTGTAGATTTCGTTAGCAAGTGCGGATCGTCCTCAGGGATTGCGCGATTCATTCGTATCTTGTTTTGTTTGAATCGAAACTTTAATAGAAAAGAAAAGCAAAGAAAATGATTCAAGATTTTTATCAATGGTTTCAAGTGTCACTATTCTAATCAAGAATCAAGAAAATGATAAACATCGAGAATCGAGTTTCAATAGAATTCTAATCACTTTAGGGTTTCAAGATTTGAAGTAAAACTCGTAGGAATCGATTAGATTGTAGATGTGATGAAGAATAGAAATCAACGTTTCTTATCCATTAGCGAATTGTTGCTAACTTGATGTCGATTAATCGAGGTTAAGGATCTTGCGAAGAATTAGGGTTCTTCGTCCTATCCTTTGTCCTTTCGATGAATCACATTCACTAGATAGCTTCTTGAAAATACAATGATCGATCGTTGATTCTCTAGATCATTCGAAAAGAATCAAGAGCCCATTTCACATCGATCTAGATCATCGATCATTCTATTTTCAAGAATTCACAATTGCTATAGGACTTAAGAAAACGTTTAGAGATTTATCAACATCATCATTCTACAATCATCTCGATTCCTCCACTAGCGGAGTTTATTCACACATCATCATAAAGAATACATTCAAGAATCGAAATGCAATCATGATGCTAGAATTGAAATGTAAACAAGTTTAAAGAATCTTCACCTTTATTATATCAACAAGAAGTTACAACTCTCAAGAATTACAAGAGGAAGGAACTTTGCTCGTCGAATCTTGCATCGCTCGGCTTCTTGAGTCTTGGATCGCTTCGATCTCGTGCTCCGATGAAGTCCGGCTTTGCTTCTAAAGGGTCGTCGAAGACTTGCTTTTCTTCAACTCCATGAATCTTGAATTGGGTATTTGTAGATTGGATTAGGGTTAGGGTTTTGACACAAGCCTTGTCACTAGACTTGTGGGTGGAAATTGGGGAAGATGAAGAATGGGAGAGATTAGGATGATATCTAAGATCCTAAGATTGGATCCTTGATGATTATTAACCTTAGGTCTAGGCTTCTATTTATAGACTTCCCAAACCCTAGGTCTAGGTTTGAAATTACAATTCCCTCCAAAAGTTTGTTGAGGAGTTTCTAGAAAGAGTTTGTTAGGAGCTAACTTAAGCTTTAAGCTAGGATTAATTAAGCTTAGAAAACCCTAGTTTGCTGATCTGGCAGAAGCCTCTGGATCTTTCTGGAAATTGCAGTGTCTTTCTGAGGTGTAGGGCCATAGGGAAGAGTTGTGGTGCCAAGCAGATGGGGTGAAGAGGCAATACAGCCGCGGAACCGCGGCACAAGGCGGATTAGGCCGCGGTTCCATGGCCAAGTAGCTGAGTTGAAGCTTCATACTTCATGTGCTGCCTTCTACTGTCTTCTTTAGTATTTTCTGATATGTTGAATCTCTGAATTCGTTTTATATCAATACCAGATTCAAAATCCTTGAGTTGGCGTATTCTTTAGCAGTCTTCATTTGTAATTTTGACCGTTCTTCTGGAATTTCCTGCACGGACTTCGAAACACAAGTTGCGATATATAGGAATGATGCCATGCTATGAAATGCAGTCAATTTCCCTAGAAATGCCAGTTTTAAGGTTTAACACATGTAATCTGATATTTTACGACTGTTTTGCTAATATGTGTTATATGAATGCCGAACACCTCTATATGAATGCAAATGATAGGGAAATTTCCGGTTAAAAGATGCAATATTTTCGACTAATCAAATTCCCCCAAACTTAATTTCGATCGTCTCGAGCGAAATTTTTATTAAAAAGAGAAGGAGAAAATAAAGAAAGAGAAAAACTAACTAGCACACTTTCGTAGGCAACACGATTGCACTGAGCACGTGCAACAAGCCTTTAAACCTCTAGGTGTCCCTAGTAGGAGGAGTGTTGTCTCCTGAGGGTTTTCAGCGGATTGCCCCCACAAAATCCAATAATAAAAGAAAGATCATGAATATTACATTTAAAGAAAAGAATTGTAAAAGAAAAGCCTTGAAAATTAGGGTTTTCAACTAAGCTAGCTTTTCGGTTGTCATGAGCCCTATCTTAATGGTCATAAAAAGATGTTAGAAATCACGTCCTCCCTCAATAAAACATCGTCTTATTTTTCATTCCTATCTTTCTTCTAAAATATCGATCATATCACCCTGCGTGTGTGTAAAGGACATCCCTACACCCGGAGAATTCAATTCAAGCTATCATACTCTTGCCTATCAGCCTCAGTACTTTTTAATTAACGAATATTTAGATGAGATTGCTCACACACTTTCATGCGACCGTTAATACTTCTTGAGGTACTAACCGACCGATTACTCCTGTGCTTGCTTACTTGGTGTATTTTCCTCGTCTTGCACCACCTCAGGCATAGCAGTGACTCCCAGACCAGTTGGCCTTAGGGCACTAGGTGAAGAAGCACTCTCGCTATATATTTTTTATTGCCCTCGGCGATAACAAAACCAGTGTCCATTTTTCTCACCACTTTATAATTTTTTATTCACTTTTTTTTTATTTCCTTCATACATCGGCTTTAAGACAAGAGCATTTCAAGGTATCCTCTACTATCCCGGGCTTTAAGACGTGTGTAAGTGCGAATAGCAGGGTATCAACATTCAAAATGTTTGGCTTCCAGAATAGAAACTATTTTTCAGACTTATTTTTATCCTCAGATTAGCGACTTCCTTCATCTTACTAACCCTTAGGACAACGGCTCATAACTACTTATTACTAGTTCGTATAAGAAAACTTCTAATTTTCTTAGTTTTCTTAAATTTTTCTAATCTCATGGATGTAATTTTTCACTATCTAAACTTTCATTTTCTTATTTATGTACAAAAATATTTTTTTTTATCTTTTTGAAAATTTTTAAATTTTTATAGGTTTTTAAAAATGTTTTGTGCTTATGCAAATGATATGCAAATGATGCGAAAATAAGCACAAACCTCCCCCAAACTTGTTTCCAACAGCGTCCTCACTGTTGCCATCTGCTAAATCTCGAAAAAACCTGTAAGCTTGGGAGGAAATTATTAGTGGGGGCAAAATATTTAAGTGAAGAACTTCCCAAAACTTATTTTTGGCTCATTATTTTGTGTAAAAAAATTTCTTTTCAGGAGCCAGATTGTACCCCCCCAAACTTGAGTTATGCAATGTTAATCTTTTGAAAATCACATGAGGGGGTCAAGAATCAATGGTCGATGCCAAGCTTTGCAAAGACCAAATGTCAACACCAACCATTCGAAAATTTTATCAATGCAGTGCTCTGGTTGGTGGAAGAAGAAGTGGGGAAAGGTTAAGTGATGGAATAGAATGTGTGTGCGTCTCATTTTGGAGAGATGATGCAGTGAATGTGATGGATTACTCGCATTCTTTTTACAATTCAGAAGAAGGGGTGGAGATTCAATTTCAATGATTGGGACATGATTCATCTCAACACCCGTGTTATTCAGAAATGCGAGTTCATCAGCGAAGATCTCCTCAAAGGTTTCATCAATAACCCGAAGAATAATGTCATCACAAAGTGCGGGGTGATCTTCAGACTCTAAAAACAATTCATAATTAGTGTTGGTTGTTGACCCGGACATTTCGGTGGAAGAGTCCGTATGTGTAAGATACATAGTTGGGTCAAACAACAACATATGAAAAGAGTCTAGATCAGTATCATGAGGATCATCAAATTCGCTGCTGTCGACATCCATTAAGTCGACAGAACAGACCTGAGCAGTAGGTTCGGAGGGTACACTTCCCAACTTGTAAATGTTCATCTCAATTGTCCTCTTCCCGAAGGATAGGGTCATAGAACCATTACGACAATTGATGATAGCGTTGGAAGTGGCCAAAAAGGGGCGACCTAAAATCACCGGAATTTGATTCCGTGAGTTCGCTACAGGCTGTGTATCAATTACAATAAAGTCCACAGGGAATATAAATTCCCCGATTTTTATTAACACATCCTCCAGTTCACCCTTAGGTTTGGTGATTGATCGGTCAGCCATCTGGAGAGTGCAAGGAGATGGCTTCAACTCTCCGATCCCTAACTGCTCATAGACTGAGAAAGGAAGCAGGTTAACACTTGCCCCAAGGTCTAGTAGAGCACGGTTAATGTGTTTTTCCCCAATAGAGATGGAAATCGTAGGATAGCCAGGATCCATATGTTTCCTCGGTAATTGCTGGGGGAAAGCCGTGTCTACAGTTTTTGCCATGAATATCTTCTTGGGCATTTGTTTCTTCCTCTTTCTAGTGCACAAGTCTTTAAGAACTTTCGCATATGCGGGGACTTGTTGGATAGCATCTAGAAGAGGGATGTTTATGTTAACCTGTTTAAACATCTCAGTGATCTTCTCCATATGTGGACTTGGTGTGTTAGCCCTTAACCGATTAGGATAAGGTGCTTTAGCAATAAGCGCTGGGTCCATCATAGGAGATGGAAGTGTGTGTGGAACCGATCCCAGAATAGAAGTGGGGATCGTCCGTGGAGGAGTAGAAGAGGTGGGCTGAAGTGGCGAGCCTTTTTGGAAACGAAGAATAGGCTCGGAAGAAGGTGGTGGGGTAGAAGAACTGGGGTCAGAATTAGAAGTAAAAGTGTGTGTGTGAGGAAAGGTCTCAGCTGGGGTGTTGATAGGATTTTCAATATCATCAATCTCTTCCCCAACGTGATTGTCAAGCACTCTTCCAGATCTCAATGTGGTGATTGCATTCACATGATGTGAATAGCCAAGATTGGGTAAGGGTTGAGCTGGAAGTTTCCCTTTCTCTCTTGCACTCATTTCGGCTTTTAATCGTGCAATTTCTTCTTCCATCGATTTAATACTCTCGTTTTGGGATGCAGAGTTTTTCTCAATTTTATCGACAGAAGACTTCATTTCAGCCGAAACTTGCATGATATTTGTTAAGACCAAATTCATGTATTGTGCAAAAGAAGAGGATTCATCAGTTCCGATCAACTGTAAAGGACTAGACAGTGCAGGGGTGTTGACCGGATTTTGAAAGTTATGTGCTTGAAAGGGGTGCTGACTCAATTGAAGTTGTGGTTGCTGTTGTGGTGGAGGGACCCTTTGGAAATTGTTTTGGTTTGGAACCGTGTTTTGAGATTGTGATTGGTTCCAAGCAAAATTAGGGTGATTCCTCCAACCCTGATTATATGTGGAAGAAAATGGATCGTTTCTAGGTCTTTGAAATGCGGCATTGGTATGCTCATGACCTTGAAACTGAGAATTTCGTGGACATTCTTCCGTCAAATGAGAAGGATTAGAACAGGATCCACATACAGTTTTGGAAAGTGACATTTGATTAAGGGAGGCAGCTAAAAATTTGTTTTCCATAGTCTCGAGTTTCTTGTGTATAGCTGAAATGTCAGCTCTAACTCCTATGGAAACATCTGATTGGTTATTGCCACTCCTAAATGATGGACTTTCCCACTGTAAAGATTTTTCAGCGAAATCTTCTAAGTATTTCCAAGCTTCCCCATCGTCTTTGTTCATAAAATTTCCTTGACACATGTTTCAAGACTTTGTTTAATGTTAGGGTTACTGCCTTCATATATGATTCGGCACAGTTCCCATCTCGGGATTCCGTGATGTGGGCATTGAACCAATAGGTCCTTGAATCGGTCAAGATATTTTGAAAACGGTTCATTTGGAAGCTGATTGAATTGATTTATTTCGCTGCGGACTCGAGCTGTCTTGTGATTAGGGTAGAATTTCTTAAGGAATGCCGCTACGAATTCTTCCCAATTTGTGATTGAGTGTGCGGTGGTGTTATATAGCCACTTCTCGGCTATATCGCACAAAGTAAATGGAAGAAGTCATAGACGCATAGCATCCACTGAAAGTTGTGACGTACCCATTATTGCGCATACGTTTTCAAATTTGGTAATGAAAATGTAAGTGTCCTCAGTCTCGAGACCGTAGTATTTGGGTAGAAGGTTGATGTATTGGGGTTTTATTTGAAAATTTTCCCCGTTGGCTGGTGGAATAGAAAGACAGGTGGAAATGGGACCTCGTGTTGGATAGCACCTCTCTTGGAGAGAGATGCGGGGTGGATTCTGCGCACCAACGGACGGCGGCAGATTAGGGTTAAAGAAATTCGATGGAGGTGGATCCATCGATGTGGGTGTGGTAGTGGGTAAAGAAGAAGTAAATGGAGAAATACCGACTTCGGAGTCGATAAAGGGTACGCGGACTAAACGGGCACTAGAATCCCGTGTCCAGCCTATCTTGCACTAAAAAGGGTTAGTACAAGTGGCAGCGTTGACTTATAATTAGGGGAATGAATGAATGCGGTGTTTGCTTTGAAAAAGGGACGGATTTTTTTTTTTTTGAAAAAATGATGCGACACAACAAATGCAGCACACAAAAAACCCTAATTCTAGAGGTCGCCTAGGTCAGATCTCTAGACCGCTCCTAACTGGCAGAAGACAAGACGTAGAATAAAATCCTCCACTGCCTCCTTTGTCTCTCCTGTGGCCAGGTAAGTGCCAGGTAAGTGGGAGGTTCTCCACTACGTAAGTAGTGGGCCTAATTAAGTAACCACTAGCCTTCGACACACTTGCCTAGACACCACAAGAGAAACGCGGATAAGCAATGAATTACCCATGGCTTTCTTCTGTCCTAAGTGAGCGCGACAGTCCTTAGAGTCATCGCTAGATATTTTCTAGTTAATGTGGGTCAATGCGGATGCAAGTTTTGCGATTTCCGGGGCCTAGGAAGGGTAATGAACTCCCCACCTAATTTGGATTTGGTCTTTGCCCCTTAATGTCCGTATTAGTTATGAAAACAACCAAGAAAAAAAATCACGCACAAATTAAATTGCTTTTTGCGGCGCTGCGATTTTTTCAAAGAAGCCTGCAGAAATTTATTAGTTGGAGCTAAAAAGAGGAGAGAGGAGAAGGTAAGAAAGTACCTGAAAGAAAAATTTCACAGAGAACCCTTAAGGATGCCACGGTTCCCCCGCATATGGGTCCTTAGACCGCGCTTCCGCGGTGTCTTAGTCGGATCTCTTGAAACGAAAATCTACAGAATACTCCTGATCACTTCCCTAGTCCTCTGGAATTCTCCAAATAATTTTTCAATTTCCCAGCAAGCTCCAGATCTCCTTGCAATAAACCACAACAAATCGTTTAGGGTTTGTGCGAATTTTGATCTCAAAAATGTAATGGAATAAATCTTTCAATTCAAACTTCAATATAAAACGAATTAGCGCGCGATCCCCGGCAACGGCGCCATTTGATTGAATGAAATTCTTGTTGTGTTTATCAAATCAAATGATCCCCGATAATGGTACCATTTGATTGATCTTATTTTCCGTTGTCGGTTTATAGAAACTTGTAAGAAATCACAACCAAAAATATTTTGACCGCAATCAATAACGGTGTCATGTAGATTTCATTAGCAAGTGCGGATCGTCCTCAGGGATTGCGCGATTCGTTCGTATCTTGTTTTGTTTGAATCGAAACTTTAATAGAAAAGAAAAGAAAAGAAAATGATTCAAGATTTTTATCAATGGTTTCAAGTGTCACTATTCTAATCAAGAATCAAGAAAATGATAAACATCGAGAATCGAGTTTCGATAGAATTCCAATCACTTTAGGGTTTCAAGATTTGAAGTAAACCTCGTAGGAATCGATTAGATTGCAGATGTGATGAAGACTAGAAATCAACGTTTCTTATCCATTAGCGAATTGTTGCTAACTTGATGTCGAGTAATCGAGGTTTAAGGATCTTGCGAAGAATTAGGGTTCTTCGTCCTATCCTTTGTCCTTTCGATGAATCACATTCACTAGATAGCTTCTTGAAAATACAATGATCGATCGTTGATTCTCTAGATCATGCGAAAAGAATCAAGAGCCTATTTCACATCGATCTAGATCATCGATCATTCTATTTTCAAGAATTCAAAATTGCTATAGGACTTAAGAAAACGTTTAAAGATTTATCAACATCATCATTCTACAATCATCTCGATTCTTCCACGAGCGGAGTTTATTCACACATCATCACAAAGAATACATTCAAGAATCGAAATGCAATCATGATGCTAGAATTGAAATGTAAACAAGTTTAAAGAATCTTCACCTTTATTATATCAACAAGAAGTTACAACTCTCAAGAATTACAAGAGGAAGGAACTTTGCTCGTCGAATCTTGCATCGCTCGGCTTCTTGAGTCTTGGATCGCTTCGATCTCGTGCTATGATGAAGTCCGGCTTTGCTTCTAAAGGGTCGTCGAAGACTTGCTTTTCTTCAACTCTATGAATCTTGAATTGGGTATTTATAGATTTGATTAGGGTTAGGGTTTTGACACAAGCCTTGTCACTAGACTTGTGGGTGGAAATTGGGGAAGATGAAGAATGGGAGAGATTAGGATGATATCTAAGATCCTAAGATTGGATCCTTGATGATTATTAACCCTAGGTCTAGGCTTCTATTTATAGACTTCCCAAACCCTAGGTCTAGGTTTGAAATTACAATTCCCTCCAAAAGTTTGTTGAGGAGTTTCTAGAAAGAGTTTGTTAGGAGCTAGCTTAAGCTTTAAGCTAGGATTAATTAAGCTTAGAAAACCCTAGTTTGCTGATCTGGCAGAAGCCTCTGGATCTTTCTGGAAATTGCAGTGTCTTTCTGAGGTGTAGGGCCATAGGGAAGAGTTGTGGTGCCAAGCAGATGGGGTGAAGAGGCAATACAGCCGCGGAACCGCGGCACAAGGCGGCTTAGGCCGCAGTTCCGCGGCCAAGTAGCTGAGTTGAAGCTTCATACTTCATGTGCTGCCTTCTACTGTCTTCTTTAGTATTTTCTGATATGTTGAATCTCTGAAATCGTTTTATATCAATACCAGATTCAAAATCCTTGAGTTGGCGTATTCTTTAGCAGTCTTCATTTGTAAATTTGACCGTTCTTCTGGAATTTCTTGCACGGACTTCGAAACACAAGTTGCGATATATAGGAATGATGCCATGCTATGAAATGCAGTCAATTTCCCTAGAAATGTCGGTTTTAAGGTTTAACACATGTAATCTGATATTTTACGACTGTTTTGCTAATATGTGTTATATGAATGCCGAAAACTTCTATATGAATGCAAATGATAGGGAAATTGCCGGTTAAAAGATGCAATATTTTCGACTAATCAATTCTCCTTAAAAAGAAGAAGATCTCCTAGATTTCTCCGTCCCCAGGTAATGAAAAGTAGAGATAAACATATCTCCTTTGCCTAGCATAAATTAAAAGGAAAACAATGGTTTAACCCTTCATAAAAAGAACTTAGTTCTTTCTCTAATCTGAGATCTGAAAAGCAAATCTCCCCACAAGTTGAGAATTTAATTCTCATCGGGGAGGTTCTGTTTTTCAGACTCAAAATTTAGGGGAAAGAACTAGATAAAAAGAAAAGACACATTTTCTAGAAATTTAATTCCTCTGATATCAGGGTTTAACCCTATATAAAGAACTTAGTTCGTATAAAAAGAAAAGAAGAACTTGGTTCTCCAATAAAAACCGATCCCAGATCTTCAAAATAGAAATCTTGGTAATCATCAATGGCCAAAATGTCATTAATAGAGACTAAATTTCTGAGCGAAAAGAACTTGGCGCCTAACGTGAAATACACATGAGCACTAGAGAAAAATTAGTTCTTAACACTATTATAGTGCATCACGTGTTTCTCACGTGAGAACCCAAAACAGAAGGCTCAACGCCTCATGTGCTCCCCACGTGAGCGCCATACAAAGTGCTTAACACTATACATACCTAGTCAAAATGACTAAGTGCTTAGCACCGATTGGGCAGCGCCTATGTCTGTATGCCTCACGTGTTTCTCATGTGAGCGCCGGAGCAACAAGTAAGTGTTTAACACTTCTGAATAAAGGGAGAAAGCCTAAGACTGACCAAACCGAACCCAAATTGGCTAAGTCTTTCTGAAGTTACTTGCAGCTGAGCTCAAATGCTCTGTTGTTGGATCTTAATAAAATTTAATGATCCTGAAAATGTTGCTAAGTTGATCTTAGTCTCAAATAAGACTAACGTATCCTTAGTTAAAATAAACTAAGCCTAAATGCTCATATATTTAAGTCGATCTTAATATCAAACTAGATTAACGGTCCTTAAATAAAATAAAATATTCTTTAAACTAATAGAATACATACAACATAAGTTCAAATCCAAAATATATACGGATTTGGACTAATCCGTGCCCTACGGACGACAATGTAAAATAGTCTCCGTATATAATCTATGGGCAACCAAAACAAACAAAATACACACGACGTGAAGTAAACTACCGAAGCAGGAGAAAGTGGTTATCGCAACGCGATAACGTAATTAACTGTAGGGGCTTGCGCATGCAGGGAAAAGCGTCCCCACAATAAAAAAAACCCTTATAAATGAGGGGGAATCTGATAAAGTCTGCTACAACGGCCGCATCTATCCAAATCTCCGATAAACGGTGTCATAAATCAACTTGGTATCTTCGGAGAGGCGGATGGATATGTCCAAATAACATCTGCCCCCAAATTCAGAAAAGACGGTCCTTCCCAGTTCGTCTCTGTTTTCGGCGGTAAATAGATTCTGGCACGCCTGGTGGGACCGTTTCCTCTTTCCACTCTACACTTCATGTGTTGTGTTTCGTGAACAAAAATCGCGGTTCGCTATGGTTGCCCTTGGATTCAAGGTACTAAAAATTGGTGTCTTGTTCTTGTGCAGAAAATCAATGATTTCTCACTGCACTGCTTGCAACAACAACTCCTTCACCACCCCAGCTGGAGGAGTGACATATGGGCCTAACACGGCCTCCATTTTATCAATGCCGGTGAGGCAGGTCACACAAGCCACTACCAGACTCTTCTTCGGGACCATGTTTCCTCCTGTGAACCTTGGGGCCTCAGCGCCACAAGAAGCTCTCAAAAGGTCGGTCTTTGATCGGCTGGCAACCAAGACAGCTCCTACCGGCAAGCCGTCAAACTCTGGAGTCTCGGCCTTCAGTAGGCTGAGGAAAAACTCAAGCGGGCCTGTAAAGAAGCTCGTGATACCTGAGAGAGCCACCCCAAAATGGCTAGCCTTTCCAGCTCCTGCAACAAGTGAAGTCAGCAAAAGTGCTTCCCCTCCCAGGCGGTCGGTCTTCCAAAGATTGGCCAACCCTACTCCAACTCAATCAAGGACGTTGGTCTTCAACAGGCTGATGCTAATTAAAGCTCCTCAGCAAAGTCGGGGGAATGATGAAGCCGCTTCTGATATTGAGGTGGTCCCTGCAGCAAGGCATGCTCGACGTCGCTACTGACACCGAGTAAGGAAGACTGGGGGTAACTCCCCCTCTGGGCTTACCTCGCTAGCTCCTATGGCGAAGGTCGACACTGTTGTTCCAATCGCGAACAACTTTGATCTGCTCAGGAGAGTACGTAAGAACTCCCCGACGGCGGTACTGAAGGAATCACCTCTGCCAACAGAGGTCCCCACACAGTGACAGCTGGAGCAGCCTCGCCAACGGCTCTTTTCACGAATAGATAAAGTCTGGCAAAAAATCCAAGACTCTGTGCTTGACAAAAATTTCTTTCGTTGACCCAAGAAATCTAAGGATCGACAAGAAGAAGATCGCTCCTCCACCATACAACGGGGCACTTCTTCTAAACAGGCGCCTGTCACAACAGCTCACAAAATAACGAAGCTGGAGAAATCTCTACCTCCAGCGGCAAAATACAATGGTGAAAGATCTAAACACCCCAAGTATGTGGGCATTACAGTATATACGGTCTACATGGTCAACGGGAAAGAAGAGAGCCATGCCTCGATAAGTCACCGACCGCAAACTCGGTTGATGATAAAGGCTCATGAGCAACAGCAAAAGCTCCAAGAAATGCTGAAAAAAATGGCAGCACTTGCCGGACAAAAAGAGAGTCCGAATAAAGAAGCCGAACAACGCCAAGAGCAAGAGACCGATACAGAGTTCTTGCGAAGAGTGCTGGAAAGAAAAGACAAAGAAACTGCAGAGCAAGCTGCTAGCATCAAGTAGATGGATTTTCTATTCCAAGACATGGTGGGAATGATGATCCAAACGGAACCCTCGGCCGAAGATCCGCCAGTAGTTATCGAGGATGATGGAGGGGAAACATCAAACCCTCTTCCGGTCTTATCAGTGGCAAGGGAGAAAACAATCTCCAAGGCAACCCTGAATGACTATATTGCTCAGCAAATCATAGCTCACCATGCTAATGAAGCCTCCAGACAACTCGTCAAAATCGGGCGACCATATCCAGCCTGGTATGACCAAATCAAGTACCCGCCGGGATATACGATCACGAAGTTCCATGTTTACAAAGGAACATGTAATCCCTACCAGCATGTCGCACAATTCATAGCACTATGCGGTAATACTGGAGGAAACGACAAACTGTTGCTTCGCCAATTTTTCAGAAGCTTTTCAGAGACAGCTTTTGAATGGTACTCGGAGCTCCCAAATGACTCTATGAAAACCTTCGCAGAAATGGAGCTACTGTTCACGCAATGGTTCACCAGCGTGAGAGAACGCACTCCAATCATGGCATTAATCAATGCCAGGGTAAAACCAGGAGAAACTTAGGTCCAATATGCGATTCAGTGGCAGAACCTATGGTCTAAATGCGAACAATGTATTGAGGAGTCTCCAGCCGTGGGCATGTTCATCGGGACCCTTGATCCTCTGACGACTATGTCCCAATTCACGACGTTCTTCAAGCCCATGACCTTTCGGGCTCACAAGCTGGCAAAGATGGAACAGATAGGCCATGAACCTTCCTCCTCAAATAAGGACCCTCGAAATAACAAGGGTAAAGGGAAAGAAACCTTCGTTGCCAACACGCAACAACATCCGAGAGGCCCAAAATTGGTTGCTCGCCAAAACAATGCACGTCCGCGCCCGTCCTTAGAAGAAAGGTTAGGGCGTGTTTACTCGTTCCCCCGTAACAAGACGAAGAGACTTTTAAACCGGCGATGCGTAATAACCTCATCACATTGCCAGACCCGCGGCGTCCAGCGCAACCCGACAACGTCAACAATCCCAATTACTGCTCCTATTACAGAATAGTGAGCCACCCAATTGAGAATTCCTACATCTTCAAAAATTGGGTTGAAGACCAGTACCAGCAAAGAAATTTCGTGATGTCTTATAACTGGAAGGTAAACCCGCTCCCAAAAGCACGCTCCCAAAAAGGTCTATGCGCAGGGGGCATCATGCTCGCTTATGGAGGAAGCTCCGTAGGAAGTAGTCATCTCAGCAAAAACTAAAAGAATGCTGAAGGATCTTTAGGCATATCCAGCAGTCAGGTGGAAAAGACCACTTGAACCTAAATTAATCGAAGGGATGCTAAAACCCCGTTTCACGCAGAAAACCACCGACAAGGGGAAAATCCCCCAAGTCAATCCTCCAAAATCTTATAAGAAAAAGAAGAAGACCAAGAAACCTGTGCAGCCTGCCGAATATGACGAAAAGTGCACAGATATATAAAAACACATAGATGAGTTGGAGGAGTATAACTAGAAGGCGTTGTTCCCGCCAATTTTTTTGGCAAAGAGCTATTTGTTCCCTTATAAAAAATGGGAGAGAAGAAAGAGGAAAAGAGTCCTCATAGTTTGGCATCACATGTTAAACACAAGGGCACTTATATGCAAAGCATATAAGCGCTGAAAACAAATAACTAAAGGCCAAACTGGCTTCACGTGTTAAACACGTGAACTGAATATAAATAACTAAAGGCTAAACTGGCCTCACGTGTTAAACACGTGAGCGCTCATATGCAAAGCATATGAGCGCTGAACATAAATAACCAAAGGCCAAACAGGTCTGGCATGTTAAACATGTGAGCGCTCATATGCAAAGAATATGAGCGCTGGATAAAATAAACCTAATGGCCAAACTGGCCTCACATGTTCAACACGTGAGCGCTCATATGCAAAGCAAATGAGCGCTGAACATAAATAACCAAAGGCTAAACAAGTCTTACGTGTTAAACACGTGAGCGCTCATAAGCAAAGCATATGAGCGCTGAAAGTAAACAGGCTAAAATCTACATTATAGGTCACGTGTTAAACAAGTGAGTTTTCGTGTCGCATTTTTTGGCAGCGCTCACATGTAAAGCATGTGAGCGCCCTAATTTAAAATACTCCCATCTGATAGAATTAAATTTTATGCAATAGAATTAAATTCTATTTGGGAAATATTTTCTCTGATCTTTCTAATATGGAAAGATTTTTCTCTAACAGAGAATCTTGGATTTAAAATCCAATTGTGATAAAATATTACCATTTAAACTATCTGATAGAATTAAATTCTATGTAATAGAATTAAATTCTATTTGGGAAATATTTTCCCTGATCTTTCTAATATGGAAAGATTTTTCTCTAATAGAGAATCTTGGATTTAAAATCCAATTGTGATAAAATATCACCAATTAAACCATTTGATAGAATTAAATTCTATGTGGGAAATATTTCCCTGCTCTTTCTCAAACTAGAAAGATTCTTTCTGCAAAACAGAGAACCCTTGGATCAAAAATCCAACAGTGATTATAAAATCACCTATAGATCATCTGATAGAATAAAATTCTATCTTAGAAAAATATTTTCCTAATCTTTTTAAACTAACAAAATATTCATATGATAAAATAAAATTCTAATCTTGTTAAGCTAACAAGATATTTATATGATAGAATAAAATTCTATCTTAGGAAAATATTTTCTAATCTTGTTAAACAAACAAGAAATCTTCTCTCCTAAACAGAGAGTTTTTGGATTAAAAATCCAACGGTGAATAAAATTCACCGATTGATCTAAAAGATCATTTTGTTTGATTATAAAACCAATAATGATCTTACAATGAGGGATTTTCTCATCAAAATGATTCCTTTTTTTCTCCTATAAATAGGAGCAAAGAGACGACAAAGAGGGGAGGAGGAAAAAAGGAGACCCCCATAAGCTTCTGTAAAAATACAGAAGGCTCTCAAAATAACAGAGAATTTAATTCTCTCAAAGAAGAAGATTTCCCTCCTAAAAAAACCTAGGTAAAGAAAAAAGAAGAGATCAAAATATTTCATTTACCTAACATACCATATATAAGGGTTTAACCCTTCTCAAAGAACTTAGTTCTTTCTCTGGAGATTCACAAGATAAGTCTCCCTTAAGTTGATAATTTAATTCTCATCGGGAAGATCTTGTTCTTGAGAATCAAAGATTCAGGGAAGAACAAGGTTGAACATGGAAAACATGGAGTTCATAATACTCCAGGAACTTAGTTCCTTCAAATTAAAAACTTAGTTCTTAAAGAACATGATCCCAGATCCTCGAAATAATGATCTTAGTGATCTTTAATGGTCAAAATAACATTAACAGAGATTTAAATTCTCTAAAAATATCAACAGAGATTAAATCTCCATAAGAACTCAGCGCCTCACGTGAAACACACGTGAGCGCCGGGAAAATTTAGTGCTTAGCGCCTCACGTGAAACACACATGAACGCCACAAAAGTTAGTGCTTAGCACTGCTGGGTGTTATAGAAACCAAATCTTTGCTCAAATTGGCTAAGCTTATATTCATGATAACCAAACTGATATCCAAACTGATTTTAGTCTAAAATATGACTAATGATCTCTCATTCATGATATCCAAAATGATATTCATCCCATATCTCCTAAGATAATCTTAGTCTCAAATATGACTAACGATTCTTAGGTCTATCACCCACTTTCTCTCAAATATGGGATTTGGTTTAAGGGTACATCTCTTTACACCTCTGACATGGCGTTGTAATTCTTCAACGTCTTCAGAGAGGTGGCGGGGCCCGACGACCAATAATTTCTTCCGTCCCACATTAATGCAGTTCCAAATTGATGTGCATGCCTCAAATCGGATAGTGCCCCAAATTGGGCACATTCCATATCACCATTGTTCATTTCGTCACGTAACAAATACACGTGCGCGCAAGATGAATAATGGACCGAAATGTCCCTAAACTAATATTCGCCCCTAAATACGGCGATAATGGACCGAAATGTTCCTAAACTAATATTTTCCCCCAAATACGGCAATAAAGGACTGAAATGTCCTTAAACTAATATTCGCCTCTAAAATGGCGAAAAAGGACCGAAATGTCCCTAAACTATCATACGCCTCCAAAATGGCGATAATGGACCGCGATGTCGTTAAACTAAAATAATCAAGCCCAAATGCTCATATGTTTAAGCCGATCTTAATCTCAAACCAGATTAACGATCCTTAAATCAACCCAAATCTAAATCTAAAAATATACGGATTTGGACTAATCCACGCCCTATGGGCGACGACATAAATTAGTCTCCGTATACAATCCACGGGCAACCAAAACCAAAACCAAAACAAAACACACGACACGAAGTGAACTTTCGAAGAAGGAGAAAGTGGTTATCGCGATGCGGTAACGTAATTAACTGCAGGGGCTTGCGCCTGCAGGGAAGAGCGTCCCCACAATAAAAAGAACTCCTCGCAAAATGAGGGGGAATCTGACGAAGTCACGCTACAATGGCCGCATCCGTCTAAACCTGCGATATACGGTGCCATAAATCAACTTGGCATCTTTGGAGAGGTGGATGGATAAATCTAAATAGCATCTGCCCCCAGAATTCAGGCCAGATGTCCCAACGTCCGGGTCCGTCTTCCGGCGGAAAACAGATTCTGGCACGCCCGATGGGACCTTTTCCTCTTTCCACTCCACACTTCATGTGTCGTGTTTTTCCGCGATTAAATAATCATGGTATATAGGTTTGTGGTTGCTCTTGGGTGATGAGATACTGAAGCCGGCGTTTCGTCTCTTTGTAGAATGGCGTTTGTTTCCACTCACCGCAACTCAGGCTCTGTCACATCTGATGGAGTCAAGTATGGGCCACTTGCAGCCTCAAATCTCTGCAATCCGGTTCTTCAAGAAATCAATGGGTTTCTCTTAGGGTCTATTCTCTTACCTCCCACCCTCGGTACCTCAACACCGAAGGAGGAGTCCCAGAAGAAGTCCGTCTTCCACAGGCTGTCTCCTCAAGTTTTTGTTTTGCCGACGGAATCGATCTCTAAACAACTGGTACCTCCCAAAGGCCATGGTCGATGCAGGGGGCAGAATACTCAAGCTCTCAAAGAAAACAGGGGGCAGGCTCAGCAAAATTCCGAGGCTAATCAAATTCCGGCCGTAAGAAACGGTCGACGTAGATATCGGCGTCATACAAAACAAGCTAGGGGCAGTTCTCTGTATGGTCCTGTTTTAACCCCAGCGGTGAATGCTGTTGTTCCAACCGGGAACAGGTTTGTGCTGTTACAATGGGTCAGACAAAATTCTCCCACTGCAATATTGAAGAAATCTCCCCATTCTGTGGAGATCCGATGCGAGCAGAAAGCAGTTCGCTGCCCAAAAGAACTTTCCTCATCTATATATAATGTGTGGAAGCAGGTGAAGGATTCAGTCGTCGTCTGTGGCTCTTCCCTAAACGTCAGCAAAATTCTGAAAAATCCTCTTTCAAATACAAGGGGACTCATCCTAAGGCGGTTCCTGCAACAACGGTTCCTCTCGAAGACAAAGCGGCTTCTCACAAAAAAGAGAGGCCTAATAAGGCTCAAGCGTCCGAGGCAAACTCCAAGCACCCCAAGCCTGGGGGCATGGTAGTTCATACAGTCCACATGGCGAACTCCAAAGACGATGTTCGTGCTTCTACTAGTCACGGACTGCATACTCGGTCTCTGACAAAATGTAACAACCCCAAATTCCCTGTACAACTTTCTGTGCAAAATTTTCAAAATCCAGAAAGGGGTATTTTAGCCTGAGCACAAGATATAAGTAATTATTTTGCTTTTTAATTACAAGTTAAAAAATGTAACAACTCCATTTTCAGTGTACAAAAATTTGCTTGAAAATTACTGTATACTTGGGGTATTTATATTTTCTGTAACTACTTTAAGTAATTAAATAACTCTATAATTATAAGAAGGAGCTTGTAGCTCATTCGTAATACCTTGCATTGCTGAACCAAGCCACCAGAGTTCAAATCCCATGCCCCACATTATTTTTAATATTTATTTGTTTTAAAATTTTATAGAAGCCCAACAGTCCACACAAGATAACTCACAATTTTTCCACTACACCCACAAATGTAAATGCACCAGAGCCTACACCTCGAGACCCCCACCTCCCCATGCCCTGACTCGGCCCAACTCGGCCGAGTCGGCCGGCGGACCGGCCGAGTCCCCAACAAGGAAATGTGACTTTTCCTCTTCTCAACACCCCTGCATACTCCATTTATTTAGATCGGTTCCAAAGACTGTTCAATTCCCCATTTACTCTATTTTTAATGAATTTTTAATGTATTTTTACATTTTTTAAAATTAAAACACTACATCTACCATAACCCTATAAATACACCCCTACCCTCTACCCTATAACCCTAAAACTCTAAGCCAACTCTCTAAAATTCTCAAGAAAACTTGTGTACTTTGAAAACGAGCACGAATCGAAACTACGACGAAATTTCCGGCGAACATCCGGCGATCATCCTAGGAGCTCTCGGCGACGAAACGACGCACCTGCGACTCCTCCCGTTCAATCTCTCTCTTCTAGTTGTCCAAAATCCGTAAGTCCCATTTCTAATTTTCTTTTCCATTCTAAAAATACGGATTTACAAAACCCGACGGAATTGGAACAAATCCGATTTCCGATTCGGTTTTCTTATAAAACTTCACTTCTCGTTAATACAATTATGCTTAAACTCTCTCACGTTGACTATTAAACACTAATCAACCAAATTGATTAAGTTTCATTTCATAAAATGATGGCTATTTCACTTTATCGTATTTTTCATTTAAATACCACATTATTTCAATTATACATTTAACTTCATTAAACTTGCTATAGATTTAAGTAGATCACGAGGTAACGACCTACCTCCTCACACACTCATATGAAACATAGCACGATACCCTCGGGAACATAGAATACGGGAAATCGAAATCTTTACAAATAAATAACCTTTGAGCTAATAATAAAAATATCTAGACTCAGCCAATTAAGGACTGTCGCGCTCATTAGGACAGAGGAAGGTTGTGGGCATTCAGTCGTTTATCTAAACCTGACTTTGTGGTGCCTAAGCTAGAAAAGTGAGAAAGGTAAGTTTAAAAGGCCCATCTCACGGTGATTCGTGAGCGGATCCCTCCTTTCTTCACTTGTACTTGCCTGGACACAATTGGCGGTGAAGAGACGATTGGAGGGATATCTCACAACTTGTCGATTTGGACCAGTTAGAAGCAGTATAGTTAATTTAGGAGACCCTGGAACATAGAATACGGGAAATCGACACCTTTACAAATAAATACCATAATTAATAAAACCGTTTTTCTTAATGATTAGTATTTTACACAAATCTTTGCAAAGCGCCGCTACAACCCATTTGGGGAACCCGTTCGGGATGGTGCGGATTATCGCACATCCTCGGGCTTAGTAGTGCGAGAAGCAGACCTCCGCAAGGAGCATTCGGTCTCGAAAGATTTAAAATACGACATCTTAAGAAATTGAGATTTCTAGAATATTATATATATACTAAAATTATTTTCATATAAATATATGTATATGTAACATAAAAATATCTATTTTGAATTATTACAAATATTCCACTTTTTCTAACAATGTCATAAGAATAATTTTACACTAAAATACCATGAATTTCATACAAAACCAATATTACCAATAAATACCATTTATTATGAAAATAGGGTATTTTCACTAGAAATATCACAATATAAAATGTACATTCATTACAACTCTAAAGACGATTAATAAATACTTGGGGTGTATTTTGAAAAGTATATAAAAGTGGTTTTACATAAAACCCCCTCAAGTTCTATAAATTACAATAAGGACCCTAGTAAATATAGGTTTAAGCGGGACCAATTTCTTGAGCCTCAGGGAGCCGGAGAAGTGGGTGCTTGCCTATCTAAGGTAGACAACTTAACAACGGTGTTATCAATACGGTAATCGTCTTTGAAAAAGACACAAATCCTGCCGCCCATGTGCAGCGGTTACCGATAACATCAAAACTATCAGGACTTCAATTTACCTTTCTAATTGTCTGACTCAGTTTGAGTCTCATTATAATCTGACTTGAATATGATTCAAGTACAATCTACAATCTACAATCTATAATTTACAATTTATAATCTACAATCTATAATCTACAATATTACAATCTAACATGAATCCATGAATCCATGAATCCAACTATCAACCTATACAATTTGACCGAACCGAACCATGGATATACATTCCATTTACATGATCTCCAGTTTACATCCATTTACATGATTCTACGGTTACATCCGTTACAGATATCATGGTTTCGGTCAGTCATCCAATTATACAATCTATACAGTTTACAATACAGTACAATCAAAACACTACGGGGTTTTAGGGCTAGATTGGTACGGAAGGTGTTAAAAGTGGCACGAGACTGCAAGATTTAAGATACCTAACATGAATCCAATTGCCGTTGTTCCGGGCCTTCTAACGGAGCCTTGTACTCTATATTCAGTTCACCGTAGTCTCTGGTCTAACGAGACTCCTCTCGTATACACTGGCATCCTTCTGTACCAAGATACAAACAACAGCGTTAATACAACATTACAACAGTATAATACAACCTTAAAAGATACCTTCTTATTCTGTCTATTCTAATTTCCTCTTTTCTTTGGGACTTACCGAGCGACCTGTTCGCTGACGACATTCTCTTTCATTCTTCTTTGAATGTCGTCAGGTGATTTGGACACGTCAGAGATCGAGCCCACGAGTGAAGACTTAGACCAGTTCAGCGAAGACCCCGAGCTCTAGTCATTGTACACTTTCCATTCAGTACTTTCATTTCTGTTATGCCATTGTTTAGGAATTTTTTTTATTCAGTTGTATTTACTTTTCATGCATCGTACAAAAGAATGTGAATAAATAAAGTTGCTGTTTTTATTACATTTGTCTCTTTTGTATATTTCTTTTATATTGCTTAGTTACGCTTAGCGTATTTACTTCTGAGTAAATATACGCTTAGCGTATTTACTTCTTAGTAAATACGTAGCGGCTTCGTCATGTCCTCTGCCCGTATACCGAGAAGCGGGGCGTGACATGTTTTGTTGGTGGCCTATGCAGGTCAGAGCTATATGGAACCCTAAGCAATATAAAGCACAATAACTAGCAACTAAAACATTCTTTACAATCATGTTCCTTGAATCTTATCATTTCATGTACTTGAATCTGTCCTAACCTAAATTTTTCTTCAAGGTTATGGATTCCCCAAAAAACACCAGCACCAACTTCAACAACACTCCACCTCCACTACCAATCGTACTTACTATTCCTGCTCCACCCACCGAGCAAACGGTTCTGCTTGAGGCAATCCGCAGCCTCCTAGAGGGACAACAGCAGCTCTTGAACCATCCCGAGGCTGAAGCACCTGGGGTGAAGCAATTCAGAGCTCTACATCCCAAACGGTTCTCAGGAAAAGGAAACCCACTGGAAGCTGAGGAATGGGTTCAGAGTATCGAGGATGATCTGGCAGCAGCGCAAGTGCCAGATATAGCTTGGGTTTGTGTGGAAAATTACAGCTCACGGACAATGCATGAAACTGGTGGAAGGCGGAAGAAAGTCGTCTTGAACAACCCATTAAATGGAAGACTTTCCGCAATAAGTTCGATGCGAAGTACTTCCCTGTGACTGCCAGGTTTGACATGGAACGACAGTTTATTCATCTGCAACAAAGTTCGATGTGGATCAAATCGGTAGATGAGTATGACGCTAAGTTCACCATGCTCAGTCGGTAAGATATGTCACAGTATTTCAAATTTTTAGATATCACATACTACACAGCTAACACAAAACCGTAACACATTTGCGGCACACCTAATACCGACGGATGAGATCAGAGCCCGTCGATTTCAACAAGGTTTGGACACAGAAATCCAGGCTGCACTAGCCTTAAGGAAATTCCCAACTCATGAGGATGCTTTGGAAGCTGCCCGCAGTTATGAGGCAGTGATAAAGGTAAGGGGCAGACCTCAATCTTCCGGTTTGAAACGCCCTGCCACTCAAATGGCAGGAGGAGCCTCTTCTAGGCCATCGTTTGAACCCAGGAGAACTGAAGAAATTTGTTACTACTGCCATAGAAAGGGACACTTGTGGAAGGACTATAGGCATGCAAAAGGCCTGTGTCTAATTTGTGGCGCATCCAACCACGGAATTGGGAACTGTCCTTATAATAGCCATCCAGCTCACACACTAACCAACTACCCGCAGCGGCCAGCTATCCAGGCTCCTGCACCTCGTTATGCACTACCTGCTCCACTACCTGCACAGCCTACTCGCCAATTCCATCAGGCAATGAGGGACATGTCTAGAGGGCAGAGAAACAGGCCCCAAAGATAGAATGTGCCTCCAGCTAGAAGGAATGTACCACGGCGACAGACTTTCACATTAGCAGCCATAGAAGCCGAGACTGTAGATCAAGGTAATATCGGTAAGCCTTTTTCACATTTTTAAAACCCTTGCACCACCTTATTATTTTTTCACACACTGTCAGTACTCCGGTCACCAAACTTTCCTTGAATTTGTTACACTTTCCTTTTACAAATTTCGAGAATGAAATTTTTTTAGGAGGGTAGAATGTAACAACCCCAAATTCCCTGTACAACTTTCTGTGCATATTTTTCAAAAACCAGAAAGGGGTATTTTAGCATGAGCACAAGATATAAGTAATTATTTTGCTTTTTAATTACAAGTTAAAAGAATGTAACAACTCCATTTTTAGTGTATAAAAATTTTCTTGAAAATTAATGTATACTTCGGGTATTTACATTTTCTATAACTACTTTAAGTAATTAAATAACTCCATAATTACAAGAAGGAGCTTGTAGCTCATTGGTAATACCTTGCACTGTTGAACCAAGCCACCAGAGTTCAAATCCTATGCCCCACATTATTTTTAATAATTATTTGTTTTAAAATTTTATAGAAGCCCAACATTCCACACAAGATAACTCCCAATTTTCCACTACACCCACAAATGTAAATGCACCAGAGCCTACACTTCGAGACCCCCCACCTCCCCATGCCCCGACTCGGGCCGGCGCCGACGGCCGAACTCGGCCGGACGGCCGAGTCCCCAACAAGGAAAATGTGACTTTTCCTCTTATCAACACCCCTGCATACTCCATTTATTTAGATCGGTTCCAGAGACTGTTGAATTCCCCATTTACTCTATTTTTAATGAATTTTTAATGTATTTTGCATTTTTTAAAATTAAAACCCTACATCTATCCTAACCCTATAAATACACCCCTACCCTCTACCCTCTTAGCCCAAAACTCTGAGCCAACTCTCTAAAATTCTCAAGAAAACTTGTGTACTTTGAAAACGAGCACGAAGCGAAACTACGACGAAATTTCCTGCGAACTTCCGGCGATCATCCTAGGAGCTCCCGACGACGAAACGACGCACCGGCGACTCCTCCCGTTCAATCTCCCTCTTCTAGATGTCCAAAACCCGTAAGTCCCATTTCTAACTTTCTTTTCCATTCTAAAAATACGGATTTACAAAACCCGACAGAATTGGAACAAATCCGATTTCCGATTCGGTTTTCTTATAAAACTTCACTTCTCGTTAATACAATTATGCTTAAACTCCCTCATGTTGACTATTAAACACTAATCAACTAAATTGATCAAGTTTCATTTCATAAAATGATGGCTATTTCACTTTATCGTATTTTTCATTTAAATACCACATTGTTTCAATTATACATTTAACTTCATTAAACTTGTTATACCTTTAAGTAGATCACGAGGTAACGACCTACCTCCACACACATTCATATGCAATATAGCACGATACCCTCAGGAACATAGAATATGGGTAATCGAAATCTTTACAAATAAATAACCTTTGAGCTAATAATAAAAATATCTAGACTCAGCCAATTAAGGACTGTCGCCCTCATTAGGACAGAGGAAGGTTGTGGGCATTCAGTCATTTATCTAAACCTGACTTTATGGTGCCTAGGCTAGACAAGTGAGAAAGGTAAGTTTAAAAGGCCCGTCTCACGGTAATTCGTGAACGGATCCCTCCTTTCCTCACTTGTACTTACCTGGCCACAATTGGCGGTGAAGAAGCGATTTGAAGGATATCTCACAACTTGTCGCTTTAGACCAGTTAAGAGCAGTATAGTTAACTTAGGAGACCCTAGAACATAGAATATGGGAAATCGGCACCTTTACAAATAAATATCATAATTAATAAAACCGTTTTTCTTAATGAGTAGTATTTTACACAAATCTTTGCAAAGCGCCGCTACAATCCATTTGGGGAACCCGTTCAGAATGGTGCGGATTATCGCACATCCTCGGACTTAGTAGTGCGAGATGCAGACCTCAGCAAGGAGCATTCGGTCTCGAAAGATTTAAAATACGATATCTTAAGAAAACGAGATTTCTAGAGTATTATATATATACTAAAATTATTTTCATATAAATATATGTATATGTAATATAAAAATATCTATTTTGAATTATTACAAATATTCCACTTTTTCTAAAAATGTCGCAAGAATCATTTTACACTAAAATACCATGAATTCCATACAAAACCAATATTACCAATAAATACCATTTATTATGAAAATAGGATATTTTCACTAGAAATATTACAATATAATATTTACATTCATTAAAACTCTAAAGACGATTAATAAATACTTGGGGTGTATTTTGAAAAGTATATAAAAGTATTTTTACATAAAACCCCCTCAAGTTCTATAAATTACAATAAGGACCTTAGTAAATATAGGTTTAAGCGGGACCATTCTCTTGAGCCTCAGGGAGCCGGAGAAGTGAGTGCTTGCCTATCTAAGGTAGACAACTGAACAACGGTGTTATCAATACGATAATCGTCTTTGAAAAAGACACAAATCCTGCCGCCCATGTGCAGCGGTTACCAATAACATCAAAACTATCAAGACTTCAATTTACCTTTCTAATTGTCTGACTCAGTTTGAGTCTCATTATAATCTGACTTGAATATGATTCAAGTACAATCTACAATCTACAATTTATAATTTACAATCTACAATCTACAATCTACAATATTACAATCCAACATGAATCTATGAATCCTACTATCAACTTATACAACTTGACTGAACCGAACCATGGATATACATTCCATTTACATGATCTTCAGTTTACATCCATTTACATGATTCTTCAGTTACATCCGTTACAGATATCATGGTTTCGGTCAGTCATCCAATTATACAATCTATACAGTTTATAATACAATACAATCAAAACAGTATGGGGTTTAAGGGGTAGACTTGTACGGAAAGTGTTAAAAGTGGCACGAGACTGCAAGATTTAAGACACCTAACATGAATCCAATTGCCGTTGTTCCGGGCCTTCTAACGGAGCCTTATACTCTATATTCAGTTCACCATAGTCTCTGGTCTAACGAGACTCCTCTCGTATACACTGGCATCCTTCTGCACCAAGCAACAAACAACAACGTTAATACAACATTACAACAATATAATACAACTTTAAAAGATACCTTCTTATTCTGTCTATTCTACTTTCCTCTTATCTTTGGGACTTACGGAGCGACCTGTTCGCTGACGACATTCTCTTTCTTTCTTCTTTGAATGTCGTCAGGTGATTTGGACACGTCAGAGATCGAGCCCACGAGTGAAGACTTGGACCAGTTCAGCGAAGACCCTGAGCTCTAGTCATTGTACACTTTCCATTCAGTACTTTCATTTCTGTTATGCCATTGTTTAGGCATTTCTTTTTATTCAGTTGTATTTACTTTTCATGCATTGTACAAAAGAATGGGAATAAATAAAGTTGCTGTTTTTATTACATTTTTCTCTTGTGTATATTTCTTTTATATTGCTTAGTTACGCTTAGCGTATTTACTTCTGAGTAAATACGTAGCGGCCGCATCGCGTCCTCTGTCCGTATACTGTAGGGATCCTAGGCACACTATAGAGGTCTCACAAGGCATCGAACATGCCAATTTAAAATTTTATGGGTGCCGAGAAACCCGAATACGGATCGTCGGCTAGATTTCTAGGCGAAACTATAAACTAGTTAACACTTTAACTAAAAGTTAGATGCTACAACCTTTGTAGATCCGGTTCTCCACTTCCTTAGCTCCACGTGGGTGTCCTCTCGCTGTCCATCATGAATCCCGAACTCAATCGTCGTCTTCATCGGAGAAACGAGCGAGCTTGGTCGTCGGCTTCGTGTCAAAGACGATCTACGTCGAGGCATCACAAGTTCAAGCTCCGACTTCACAAAGTTGTGAAACTTGTGAAGAAAACACCCAAAACAACTTGGCAAGAGGTAGAGGGTGAAGAAATAGGAGGTGGGTTCACTTTAGAATTGGATTTCACTCACTTTTGCTCAAGTTGCCGTTGATGGCATCTAGTTTTCTCTCTTGAAGAAGAAGGAGAAGATGAAGCTAGTTTATGATAAGTTATTTAAAATGAAAAGAAAAATTCATACTTATCATAATCTAACTAGGGTTAAGTGTAGAGAATAAACCATGGTCACTTGAGAGGGTTAGGGTTAAGCATGATGACAAGAATGGTTGCATAAGTCAAAGCTTCATGAAGCTTCAACTAGAAACAAAAGAAGCCACCATTCTTATCTAAATCATTTCCAAATAAATAAACAAATAATTAAATGAAAAAGCAAAACCCTAGTCATCTCTTAACCATGGTTTAATCCTTTACACTTAACCACAAGATCAAGTATCATCAAACATGATACAAATATGTGCACAAAAGTATATCACATATACTTCTTGCACATCAAGTGAGAAAATCCATATAAAGTGAACCAATACTAGTTAATGCAATGTAGTATATCAAATATATAATTATACATTAAATCAACACTTGATTTAACGATCCGGTCATATCGCATATAACCGACTAGTATCCAATGTATCGGCTTATCGAATCTATGATTCGATAACTAGGTCATATCGAATATAACCAATCGAAACATTTATCGCGAGAATGAAATGCGGTATCACATACACGCATTATTCTCGGTCCCGCACATATCTCATATGCGCTCCTATTTAGTTTCGCTTGAGCCAGGAAACCTCTGTGTAGGACTCTAAAGACTCGTCAATACGCCGGTAGCAGATGATGATCATATCAAGCACCCACAAGCCGCAAGCGGTCTGCTAAACGTAACGGCCATCCGGGTATTGAGCGATCAGAAGATCGACGAGCTAGCCCGCTCACACTCCTGTGAATCCAACCAGTAACACTTACCGTACAGTCCGGTCTGTTCGTCTGATATGTCGCATATCAAGTCTAGGGGTGGTATACGTCAGACCCCAATAACCGATAAGTCGTGCCGATGTGAGGCTCATAACGGGTCGAGAAACTACTGGTAACACTTACCAGCAAATCTCTGATCAGCCCTGGCCAGGGACTTCCCTATTACGGCCAATCGAGCACAGCGCAACATCAACCCCCAATACCGGGAGAGACGAAACCCCTCCTATCTCTCATTGCCTCCATGTGACTCGGGACTGTACCCAAAGACCACCGTTTTGCACGCCCTCATGGACGTGGTAAGGTGGAAATCAAAGCACAGTGGGAATCACACAAGACTCTATGACGATCTCGGGTCTACAGACTAACCTGTACAAGTGTCACCTGAGAACTGCCATCTGACGTGAGGTATAATACCATCTGGGAGTTCTCGGCGAGTTCGTCCAGTGTACCCAGTCTCCACTGAGCACCCGTATACCATCTCTGATGTCAAACACCAATGGATATGGGATCATCCATCGCCCATCTCATGGGTCGAGAAGCGTATACGCTAGTCTACACTGGTATATCGATGCCCTGTCTCGATACACCCACGACTAGGGACCTTGAAGGATGTACTTATGGACTACCATGTCCCCACTAGTATGATCTGCATCATTGTCCAGGTAGTCAAGTACACATCCTAAGGGCTTTATCAACATGTAACTATAAGGCAGTTTAAAGAGACAAGTGTACATGTTAAGATAAAGAGTAACCAGATAGCATACTATCATATCGAGCAAGAAAGTCATCTCTATATATGTCCAAGCATCCAATATAATATACATCATCTGTACAATACTGGCCTCTAGGGTATACATACAACTAACAATCTCCCACTTGCACTAGGGCCAGCTGCTGTAGTATCGCATACCGAGCATCCCGAAGAATCTCTCAAACTGTATCTGGGGAATGGCCTTCGTGAGTGGATCCGCCGTGTTGTTCTTCGTGTCAACCCTCCTGACCTCGATCTCCCGGCGATCAACTATCTCCCGGATCAGGTGATACCGCCTCAGAATATGCCTGGATCGCTGATGGGACCTGGGTTCCTTGGCCAAAGCCAACGCTCCATTGTTATCGCAATACAAAGGTATTGGATGCTCAATGGATGGAACCACTCCAAGTTCAGTAATGAACTTCTTGATCCAGACAGCCTCTTTGGCAGCATCGTTGGCAGCGATGTTTTCAGCCTCCATCGTCGAGTCTGCCACGGTTTCCTGCTTGGAACTCTTCCAGCTAACCGCCCCTCCGTAAAGGGTAAAGACAAAGCCCGACTGCGACTTAGAGTCGTCCTTATCACTCTGGAAGCTCGAATCGGTAAAGGACTCCACTTGGAGTTCTCCGTTACCATACACCAAGAACATATCTCTAGTCCTTCGTAAGTACTTGAGAATGCTCTTCACAGCTGTCCAGTGACTCTCTCCAGGATCAGCTTGATACCTGCTCACTACACTTAGTGAGTATGCTACATCGGGTCTGGTACATAGCATCGCATACATGATAGAGCCTACTGCCGAAGCATAGGGTATTCCTTGCATGCGAGCTCTCTCCAAATCAGTCTTGGGAGACATCTCTTTGGAGAGAGTGACTCCAGAGATCGTGGGCAAGTTCCCACGCTTGGACTCTTCCATACTAAACCTCTTTAGTATGGTGTCAATGTACCTGGATTGGGACAATCCCAAAATCCGTTTGGATCTATCTCTATAGATCCTAATCCCCAATATGCAGGAGGCATCACCAAGATCTTTCATTGAGAATCTTTGTGATAAGAAGAGCTTGCCCGATTGCAGCATAGGAATATCATTTCCTATTAAGAGTATGTCGTCCACGTACAATACGAGGAAGACAACCTTACTCTCTGCCACCTTCTTGTAGATACAAGGTTCATCTGGATTTTTGACGAAATCAAACTCTTTGATAACGACGTCAAAGAAGATGTTCCAACTCCGCGATGCTTGATTTAATCCATAAATGGATTTAAGCAGCTTGCACACCTTTCCGCTGCTCCCACTGTCTACGAAGCCCTCTGGCTGAGTCATGTACACGCACTCTTCTAAATCACCGTTTAGAAAGGCGGTCTTAACATCCATTTGCCAGATTTCGTAATCATGATATGCAGCGATGGCAAGCATGATCCGGATGGATTTAAGCATAGCCACTGGAGAAAAGGTCTCGTCATAGTCCACACCTGGTCTTTGACGAAAACCCTTTGCTACAAGTCTAGCTTTGAAAGTCTCCACTTTCCCATCTACACCAAGTTTCTTCTTGAAGATCCACTTGCTCCCAATGGGTTTTACCCCTTCAGGAGCAACGTCCAAAGTCCATACTTTGTTGGTGTACATGGATTCCATCTCGGACCGCATAGCATCCAGCCGTTTCACTGAGTCCCCACTCGTGATGGCCTGCTCGAAGCTAGTTGGGTCATCATCCTCCATGATGCAATCCTCGCTCCCACCGTCCAAGAGAAAACCGTAGTATCTCTCAGGTTGGCGAGGAACCCTACTAGATCGGCGGAGTGGCTGGGGTTCATCGGGAACTACGGAATCCTGTGGTTCCACCAGATCTTCTGTTGTAGCTTCTGCAGCTGGAACTTCTTCCAGTTCTACCTCATGACCACTAATCTCTTTTTCAAGAAATTCCTTTTCTAAAAAGGTGGCATGCCGAGAAACAAACACTCTTTGTTCCTCAGGGTGGCAGAAGATATACCCTTGAGAATTCTTGGGATATCCTACAAATTTGCATAGAACAGACCGTGCCTCGAGTTTGTCCGGATTTTGTCGTTTGACATAGGCTGGACAACCCCATATCTTAACATAGTTAAGACATGGTCTCTTCCCTTTCCATATCTCATATGGAGTGGTAGGCACAGATTTGGTAGGGACTATATTCAATAGATGTATGGCTGTCTCAAGCGCATACCCCTAGAAGGAAATAGGTAACTCAGCTGTGCTCATCATAGAGCGCACCATATCTAATAAGGTGCGGTTCCTCCGTTCTGATACACCGTTGTGCTGTGGTGTATAAGGAGGAGTCAGCTGAGAGAGAATCCCATTCTCTTTTAGGAAGTCCAGGAATTCATTGCTCAAGTATTCACCTCCTCGATCAGATCGAAGGATTTTAATACTTTTTCCGGTTTGGTTTTCGACTTCTTGTTTATATTCTCTAAATTTCTCAAAAGCTTCAGACTTGTGTCTTATTAAGTACACATGTCCGTATCTTGAGAGATAGTCAGTGAATGTAATGAAGTACGAAGAACCATCCTTGGCATGTGTAGACATGGGACCACATACATCACTATGTATTAGTCCCAAGAGTTCGGTAACTCTTTCTCCGTGTCCCGTAAACGGAGTTTTGGTCATCTTGCCTTTGAGACATGACTGGCAAGTGTCATAAGATGAAAATTCGAATGGTTTCAAATATCCATCCTTATGCAAGTTAGCCAGTCGTGTCGCATTGATGTGACCCAGTCTACAATGCCACAAGAAGGATTCGTTCAGTTCTGAACTCTTCCTCTTGTGTGTGTTTGTTATGCTCAGAACTGTTGATTGATTCAGAACATAAATGCCATTGCACAACGTGCCTGATCCAACCAACTTTTGGTTACGGAAAATGTTCATAACATTGTCCTGTAATACAAAATTATATCCCTCTTTACTTAATAAATAAACCGATATAATGTTGCATATCAGGTTCGGCATGTAATAGCATTCGTTCAGAACCAATGTATTACCAGTTGGTAATACAAGGTGATATTCCCCGACAGTCTTAGCTGCAACAATTGCACCATTTCCAACTCTAATGTCTTTATCACCTTCTCCATGTTCTCTACCTTTCCTGAGCCCATGTAACTGATTACATATATGGGATCTTGACCCGGTATCTAATACCCAGGACGTAGAGCAAATGGAGAAACAGTTCTCAGTAACGAACACACCCGAAGAAAATGCATCAACATGTACTTTCTTCATTCGGGTGGCATGGGAATCCTGGCATTCCCCTATATCCTGTTCATTCCTATAACTCTTATAAGAAAGAACGGAACCAACGTTCCCCAGCACAGTATAACATGCGGGTTCGGTCAATACATCCATATTATTATCTTCATTAGGGCATGAAATGGTCGCTACCTGGAGAGAGAGAGAAGAAAACACTTTAGCGTATGCTCGTGCAAGATCAGATTGGTTATTATCTTATCTAATCAGGATGGCTCCCACTGCTTTTTATCAAATCTTCCTTCAAACCCTAAAAGGAAAGACTAGCCGGGATTAATTACACATTACAAGTTCGCCAATCTTTCAGCCAGGCCAGTGTCGGTACTTTGAGGGAGGTCCCCCGTGCTTTCGCACGAACCTAATTAATGTAAACCTCGTTTTCCCAGAGGCGTAACCCCGTTAACACCTTTCTAGACACCTACTTGAACAGCTAATTGCAATGTGTAAAACTCTCCCAGGAGTAACTCTTACTCGCAGTGGGTATCGGGATCCAACTATCTCATAGAAGGTATGCAATCTCATTACAAATTTCAACACTTGAAATTCCCGATAATACTTTTGCCCCTAGCGTGCTATGACCTTGACGAAAGCCAACAAACCACAGCCCGCTAGTCAAGTTCAACCCGTACATTTCTTGACTGAATTAAACCCACCTGCACGACCCTTGACGAAAGCCAACAAAGCCGTACGACTACCCTAATCCAGTCGCATCATATGCAGCAGATAAATAGCACATAGCTACCGCACACTACACCTTGACGAAAGCCAACAAATGCAGCACGAATACTATATGTAACTTATCTGAAATGACGGAGGGCTACGCAGGTTTTTCTGAAAACCTATTGCGTAATGAACTCGATATCGTTGTAGAATCAAATGAAGTTTTGAAATGGAGTGATTTTGAGGCTTTTCTAGGTTTGCTAAAGGGGTCACTCCCGGTGAAGGGATCGTCGGCCCTTTCCTCGTCGAATGAGGTGCGGGATATATCATATATATCACTGTGCAAAGCAAAAACTCTTAAAAGCAATCAATAACCAAACCGAGTGTGTAGCATCTACCAGTTATTGCTAAAGGAGTCACTCCCGGTGAAGGGATCTCGGTCCTTTCCTCATCGAATAAGGTGCGGGATATATCATATATATCGCTGTGCAAAGCAAGAACTGTAGCTACCTGTTTTATTTAAAATTTGATTCTACAACATCTTAGGTTTCTTTTCTTTCATTAATCACATTAATGAAGTCCCATCATTTAAGTACCTAAACATCACAGATAAATACGACGTACACTTATGCCATCCGCATTCGCCTCGATGTCCCCTCGTGCACCGTTAGGTTAGGTAACTAACGGCAGAGCGGGAAAGGGCTAGTACGGGTGTAAAACATAAGTAACGTCTATATAATATATCATATATACTATATACTGTATCCATCACAGAACATCACATGATCACATCACAGATATCGCAGCAGAAGAAACATATGAAATATTGGATATACTAGGACGTCCGTGTTTTCAATACGAGCCAGTATAAAACACGGATTCCACGGTCGTGATGAATATCCAATCCCACACCCCTAGACCCCTACGAGAGCGGCAAGCAACCCTGCCAATTCTAGGGTTAGGAGACCCGGACTCGACTCCTCGAGTTGGTCTCCTACTGGACCCCAGAACCCAGTTACTTGTGCTCCCCTCCTTGGGTCTATCCTAATGCGGAAAAGTAAATAATATACAAAAGGTGACAACTTCCGCTACCTGGAAGTGCCCCAAATAAAAGAATATTACATACAAGTTTTTACATGAATGTAAATGAAAAACACACATCTCACATAAAAACCCCCGGCTATTCAAACACGACGATCCAATATAACATATCCAGCAACACATAACATCACATGTCATCAACGTAAGTAAGTATGTATACCCCAATTGTCGTTGACGTATAGCAACGAAACCGGCGATATGAACATACTACACTTACGGTCACAGAAAAGATAGTGTAAAACTACAACAATTGGAATCCGCAACCTCTTTAGACATCATATGCCTAACAGTTATAAACCCCGCATTTTAGTCCCATTATCGAAAACTCTTTTCGATATCAAGTGAAACTAAACCGCTAGATTTATAACATTCATTCAGTTATCTCATAACTGTTTGTGAATTCCAATTATTGTATCACATTCCAGATAAACAGAAAATGTTAAACTTTCCGATCGAACATTCGAATACCCAAGTTTTCCCGATACAGCTCAACACATGAAATAAGTCTAACAACATTCAGTTCGTGCCTCAGTACCAACGGTCCAGCCGTAGAAGCGTCAAGCCAACGCCTCACATGTGGCACGCCGTACTGCCCCAAACCCGAAGGTTCAAAGGGCAGTTCAAGACGGTCACATAATCGAGTTAAGGTTTGTTGTCTTCTAGAGGGTCCATCGCGTTACTTGCACTACTTAGAACGTCGTTAAACTACGGAAAAATCCAACACTTAGAAATTTCCCGACAGGGGAAAAATTGGGTATTTATATCCGGTCGAACTTTTTAACATATTCTAAAATTTATCCGGAAAGCCACATAGACAAAATCTGATACTCCGATCGAAACACCGAATCCCCAAAACAATCCCAGAAAATTCAACTCTTGAATAAATATTAAAAATTCCCAGAAAATCCAGCACTGCAAAGTAAGAATTACTGTGTGAAAATTTTTGAACAGTGGGGCCGTACGGCCGCGGAACCGCCGCACGAGCCATGCTCATGCCGCGGAACCGCGACAGTTTAATTGAATTATACCATCGAATTTTACAGTAAATCTTACAATCTCCTGCTGATTTCTCTGCATATTTTTAATATGGAAAAAAAACCCATTTTTGGAAAAAGTCCAGAGAGCTCATGGGTTTTAGGGTTTCGGGTTCGTTCGGACTTCAAACTCCGTCTAGACTTCGCCTAAGGCTCTAGCTTGGCTCTGATACCACTGTAGGGATCCTAGGCACACTATAGAGGTCTCACAAGGCATCGAACATGCCAATTTAAAATTTTATGGGTGCCGAGAAATCCTAATACGGATCGTCGGCTAGATTTCTAGGCGAAACTATAAACTAGTTAACACTTTAACTAAAAGTTAGATGCTACAACCTTTGTAGATCCGGTTCTCCACTTCCTTAGCTCCACGTGGGTGTCCTCTCGCTGTCCATCATGAATCCCGAACTCAATCGTCGGCTTCATCGGAGAAACGAGCGAGCTTGGTCGTCGGCTTCGTGTCAAAGACGATCTACGTCGAGGCATCACAAGTTCAAGCTCCGACTTCACAAAGTTGTGAAACTTATGAAGAAAACACCCAAAACAACTTGGCAAGAGGTAGAGGGTGAAGAAATAGGAGGTGGGTTCACTTTAGAATTGGATTTCACTCACTTTTGCTCAAGTTGCCATTGATGGCATCTAGTTTTCTCTCTTGAAGAAGAAGGAGAAGATGAAGCTAGTTTATGATAAGTTATTTAAAATGAAAAGAAAAATTCATACTTATCATAATCTAACTAGGGTTAAGTGTAGAGAATAAACCATGGTCACTTGAGAGGGTTAGGGTTAAGCATGATGACAAGAATGGTTGCATAAGTCAAAGCTTCATGAAGCTTCAACTAGAAACAAAAGAAGCCACCATTCTTATCTAAATCATTTCCAAATAAATAAACAAATAAATAAATGAAAAAGCAAAACCCTAATCATCTCTTAACCATGGTTTAATCCTTTACACTTAACCACAAGATCAAGTATCATCAAACATGATACAAATATGTGCACAAAAGTATATCACATATACTTCTTGCACATCAAGTGAGAAAATCCATATAAAGTGAACCAATACTAGTTAATGCAATGTAGTATATCAAATATATAATTATACATTAAATCAACACTTGATTTAACGATCCGGTCATATCGCATATAACCGACTAGTATCCAATGTATCGGCTTATCAATCTATGATTCGATAACTAGGTCATATCGAATATAACCAATCGAAACATTTATCGCGAGAATGAAATGCGGTATCACCTACACGCATTATTCTCGGTCCCGCACATATCTCATATGCGCTCCTATTTCGTTTCGCTTGAGCCAGGAAACCTCTGTGTAGGACTCTAAAGACTCGTCAATACGCCGGTAGCAGATGATGATCATATCAAGCACCCACAAGCCGCAAGCGGTCTGCTAAACGTAACGGCCATCCGGGTATTGAGCGATCAGAAGATCGACGAGCTAGCCCGTTCACACTCCTGTGAATCCAACCAGTAACACTTACCGTACAGTCCGGTCTGTTCGTCTGATATGTCGCATATCAAGTCTAGGGGTGGTATACGTCAGACCCCAATAACCGATAAGTCGTGCCGATGTGAGGCTCATAACGGGTCGAGAAACTACTGGTAACACTTACCAGCAAATCTCTGATCAGCCCTGGCCAGGGACTTCCCTATTACGGCCAATCGAGCACAGCGCAACATCAACCCCCAATACCGGGAGAGACGAAACCCCTCCTATCGCTCATTGCCTCCATGTGACTCGGGACTGTACCCAAAGACCACCGTTTTGCACGCCCTCATGGACGTAGTAAGGTGGAGATCAAAGCACAGTGGGAATCACACAAGACTCTATGACGATCTCGGGTCTACAGACTAACCTGTACAAGTGTCACCTGAGAACTGCCATCTGACGTGAGGTATAATACAATCTGGGAGTTCTCGGCGAGTCCGTCCAGTGTACCCAGTCTCCACTGAGCACCCGTATACCATCTCTGATGTCAAACACCAATGGATATGGGATCATCCATCGCCCATCTCATGGGTCGAGAAGCGTATACGCTAGTCTACACTGGTATATCGATGCCCTGTCTCGATACACCCACGACTAGGGACCTTGAAGGATGTACTTATGGACTACCATGTCCCCACTAGTATGATCTGCATCATAGTCCAGGTAGTCAAGTACACATCCTAAGGGCTTTATCAACATGTAACTATATGGCAGTTTAAAGAGACAAGTGTACATGTTAAGATAAAGAGTAACCAGATAGCATACTATCATATCGAGCAAGAAAGTCATCTCTATATATGTCCAAGCATCCAATATAATATACATCATCTGTACAATACTGGCCTCTAGGGCATACATACAACTAACATATACTTGGAAGCGGGGCGTGACACAAAAGCTCAACTGCGACGTGAAAAGCTACATGAGATACTTGCTCAGGCGACAACACTCGCTAATCCATCGCCTAAGGAAAATCCCGAGGACGCACCCGAAGAAAGAGAAGAGAAAGAGTCGGATATTGATTAACTAAAACGCGCTCTCAAAAAGAGAGATGAAGAAGTGTCACGACCCGAATATTTCGACTCGTGACCGGCACTTGACCACGTAACGTCTACAGGTGTAACGTGACTAAGTAAGCCGAACCCAGAAATCAAAACCATTTAAAAGTAGCGAGTGTTGAAAACATTTAATTAAGGCATTTAGAAAACCTTAAATAGTTCAATAAGTTCTTTTAAAGTTGCGTTATCATTTAAAAAAATTTGGCAGCATTTCCTTTGTAAAATGTAACCCCGAAGTCGGGTATAAAACAGGATATACGTGAAAATGAGATATAATGAAATAAAGCATCCCCAAACGGGAGCAATCGCGCCCAACGGCGGAAACCATCACCACAAGAGTAATATACGACGCCGTAGCGAAGAAAGAGCAAGAAGTAAACATCACAGAGTAATAAATTGCATATATAAACAGTCGGCTCCCACGAGCTCGACACCAGAATACAAAAAATATACATCATCGTCCTCACACTGTCTATAAGTCCAGTACATATATGGTAGATGGAGGATACTACATACAAAAAGGGGTACAATAAAAGTAATCAGATACCACAACCCACCTAATAGAAAAACAGCTCTCGCACCAACTGTAGTGGTATCTGTAGCCAAAAGATGCAAAAGGCAGCCTGCCGTGACTACTCAGAGGGGCAACCTGCAAATACTGTGACACAATGGGGGTGGGTTGCCAACTCGTGAATAGAGGTAACATATAAAGGTAATCGCGAGCATGCACGTACTGCGCTACTTTAACATATGCCAGCAGGTAAAATCTATATGCGACAAGCAGTAGGTGCAATAATCATGCAAGTGCTCTGTCAGGTAAAATAACTACAGGATGAAATGCATGATAATCAATGCTGAGCATGGGATAAACAACATCTACACGGAAATATCAACGTGGAAAAATAACCGGTGCCCAACACTGCACCCAAATCCTATACAACTCAGGCGCCGGCACTCCCATCGGCCCTCAAATCCTGTAAACCTCTGAAAAACCACGAGTGCCCATCATCGGCAGTCAAATATCATAAATACTCGTGTCCAGCATCGACACGCAAATCCTCATATATCGGGCTCCGTCGGTCCGGATCAGCCCACGGGCTCCGTCTGCGGTATCGGCCCTCGGCCTCGGCAGTACGGATCATCCCGCATCCATCTCTCGACTCTGGTCAGTATCCTCTGGATAACCGCCAGGTCTAACCAATCACCGGTAGGTACTCGCCACCCTGCCAGGCTCATCGTCTACTCCACGAAAAACATTTCTCGCCCCGGGGAACCATACCGGGTCCACCACGAACCCGCAAACAGATCATCCAACTTCTCGAATTGGGTTTCAAACACACGTCTCAGCACCGAGAAAACGCGTGGTGGACGCACCAAAATATTATATCACGAGGAACCGAGTTTTCAAATAGTGCATCTTTTCGAACCGATGCCGGAATGCGGAAGCGATGATTTACTTTAACTTTTTGAACCGGCACCACCACGCACTATAAACCCGGATCGTGCCATTAATCTAGTCCTAGCTATCAAGAGAAAGGGGTAGAGAGATATACCGAGCGATCCGTGTCCTTCGGTCTTCTCGTCGTCGTCCCGATCTCTCGTGGAATGTCCGGTCTCCACCTCCTCGCCGGAAGGGCACCACGTTGCCAGCTTCTTTTACGGGCTCCCACCTCTGGACCGACGCAACTCGGGCACGAAGTTGGCGAGTCGACGTGCCCAAGAATTGCTGTAGAATGCTATATGTCTCTAGGGGATGAAGTTGCCATGTATTGGTGGATGAAATGAAATATGAGCTTTTTGGGGTGAACAATAGAATTTTTAGCAAGCAAATGAGACCAAAAAACCATTGCCAAAAATTTGGACAGCCCCCCATCAACTTGGCCGGCCTCCCATGGTGGTTGTAGAGAATGGAGTGAAGTGTGTGGATCAAAAACAAGAGGGAGAGAGAAAGGTGATCATGATCAAGAATCATTAGAACCAAAACCACACTCCAAAACCTAATCATGACATCAAAGGTCAAGCCATCATATCTCCACAAAACAAACCATGATGACTAAAAGAAAATCAAATGAAGTCAAATGAGAGTGTAGTCATCATGAAGCAAGGATATGCAAATAACACCCTCCACAAATGCTTATTTGCACAAATGCAAATAAGCCTTCCTCCATCAATCTTCAGCCAATGAATGATACAAAGAAAATTGGCTGAAACGGAAAACAAACTGGCAACTCCAAAAACTGATCCCGTAATAAATTACAGGAAAACCCCGCTACTGTGCATACACACCCGCATCTGTATTCCGACCGAATACAAATGCAATGAGACAAAATCTACACTATACAATACTAGGATCCGGCTTAAACCAAAGCCCGCTAGTATAAACCGTCCGATCAGGATCCGTGCAATACCGCACGTATCTGATCGAACCCTGCCATATCTCCATACGGCATCTACAGCGTTTCGCCCGAAAACTTGAGCAACTGAATGTGGGGGACTTTAAAGACTCGTCAATACTATGGCTGTGGATTTAACCACTAGCACGTCAGAGCTATTAGCCATACGTGACGGGCTACCAGCTATTGACCAAAAGGGACGTCGATGAGCGAACTCATCCTGACACCCTACTGAGCCTGTCAGTGACAATATCCGTACAGTCCGGTCCATTCGTCTATGAACATCGCATGGCGGGCCAAGAGGGTTGGTAAAAGTCAGACCCCCAAAAGCGGTACAAGTCGTGTCGGAGTGCAGCCCAGAACACCCTGAGATACTACTGGAATACCTACCAGTAAATCTCCTGCCTTGGCCAAGGACTTCGTGTAATGGCTCTCCTAGACACAGCGCGACCTCACCCCAAATACCGGGAGAGACGAACCCCTGCAGATCCGCTCACTGCCTCCATGTAGCTCGGGACTGTACCCAACTAAAACCTGTTTGCACGTCTCCTTTGAGCGTGGTAGGATAGTAATCAAAGTACTGTGGGAAATCACACGAGACAAATGATTATTTAAGGTCGATGAACTAACCTGTACACATGTCACCAGGGAACTGCCATCTGATGTCAGGTATAAGACCAACTAGCATGTTCCCGGCGAGTCCTATCCGGTGTACTCATAACCCAATAAGCACCTGTATACATCTTAGGTGAACCAACCGACACCAGTGGCTTATGAGACCGGCCACCGCCCCTCGTCGGGGTCTCGACTGTATACACTAGTCTACTCTGGAGTATCGATACCCTGTCTCGAAACTCCCATGACTAGGGACCATTTAAGGATGTGCTTATAGACCCTAGCTCCCACGTATATGATCGCCCTCATACTGCTGGTAGTCAAGCAAGAATCCTAGGGGCTCTATCAACGCGCAATAGTGACCTGTAAGGTCACCTAAAGCAGTACACGATGATAAAGGTAAACCAGATAGCATACTATCATCTTGAGTAAGACTGTCCTACCGGGATAGGTCCTCCCTCAATCATTGCAATCACGTGCCTGTGATCCAATAATTGACTTTGAGGGCACTATCTCCAACATAATCCTCATTTTAAATCCCTTGTTTACATGCACAAGTGTGTGCAAGCCTAGGAAAATTCTAGAAAAATGTTTATTAAATTTGGAAAAATATTTGAAACTCAATTTGGTAAACTTTTTATTAAAAACCCTTTATTTAAATATAATTATCCACTAAACACATCCTAAGGTTTTACAATTTCCCCCCCTAAAAAGAAATTCGTCCTCGAATTTGAAAATATAAGGCAACGCATACCTTAAAAAAGATGAGGGAACTTCTTCCGCATCTCTCCCTCGGCCTCCCAAGTGATCTCTTTGCTATTCGGGCTACGCCAAAGCATCTTTACTGATGGCAAGACCTTCGATCTAACTTTCTTCACCTGCCGGTCCAATATCACGACTGGCTGCTCGGTGAACGAAAGGTCGCGCTCAAGCTGAACGGTCTGATACTGAATCATATACGAAGGGTCATGTAGGTATCTGCGAAGCATCGACACGTGGAACACAGGGTGAACATCTGGGAAATCGGGTGGAAGAGCCAAACGATAAGCTACTGCGCCCACACGCTCGAGGATCTCGAAGGGACCTATGAATCTGGGGCTAATCTTTCCCTTCCGTCCAAACCTCATTACCCCCTTCATCGGAGAGACCCTCAGAAAAACGTGATCTCCAACTGCGAACTCTAATCTGCGGCGGCGCCTATCAGCATACGATCTCTGCCTGCTCTGAGCTGTCCTCATCCTGTCTCGAATCAGCTGTATCTTCTCGGTCATCTCCTGTACGATCTGGGCCCCCAAAATACTGCTCTCACTGAGCTCTGTCCAGCAGACGGGCGATCTACATCTCCTCCCATACAGAGCCTCGAAAGGTGCCATCTGAATAGTATCCTGGAAACTATTATTGTAGGAGAACTCCACCAAGGGTAAATGATGATCCCAGCTACCACCAAAGTCTAAAACGCACGCTCGGAGCATGTCCTCGAGAGTCTGAATCGTCCACTCTGACTGGCCGTCGGTCTGCGGATGAAATGCTGTGCTAAAACTCAAGCGTGTGCCCAAAACCTCCTGAAGTCTCTGCCATAGTCGGCTGGTAAACTGGGTGCCTCTGTCGGACACGATACACGTCGGGACTCCATGCAGTCGTACTATCTCGTCGATGTAAATCTGGGCGTACTGAGCAAATTCGAAAGTCGTCTTCACTGGCAGGAAGTGAGCCGCTTTCGTCAGACGATCCACGATCACCCAAATGGAGTCATACCCTCGCCTAGTCCTGGGTAGACCCACAACGAAATCCATCGAAATTTGCTCCCATTTCCACTCCGGAATGGGTAACGGCTGTAGCTCTCCCGCGGGCCTCTGGTGCTCGGCCTTGACTTGCTGACAAGTCAGGCATCTCGACACGAAATCTGCGATGTCCCTCTTCATTCCGTCCCACCAGTAAACATCTCTCATATCGTGATACATCTTGGTGGAACCGGGATAGACGCTGTACACCGATCGGTGTGCCACCTCAAGAATCTCACGCCGCAGCCCCTCAGCATCTGGTACGCACAGTCTAGTCCCAAATCTCAGCATCCCCTGATCATCGATCACGAACTCGGAAAATCTTCCATGTCCAATCTGCGTCCAGATCTCTGAACATCGGTCATCACTGTGCTGTGCCTCATGTATACGGTCAAGCAACTGTGGGCGTACACGAACATGCGCAAGCTGTCCCCCGATCGGCGTGAACTCGAACTGCACTCGGCTGTCGCATAATATCTGCCAATCTGCCGACGACTGCCTCTGCACTGCGCTCAGACAAGATAGACTACCCCCGGGTCTCCTGCTCAAAGCATCTGCCACAACATTCTCCTTGCTCGGGTGGTACAAGATCTCGCAGTCGTAGTCCTTCACTAACTCCATCCATCGGCGCTGTCTAAGGTTCAGGTCTCGCTGCTGAAATATATACGTTAAACTCTTGTGATCAGTGAATATCTGGCACGACTCGCTGTATAGGTAATGTCGCCAGATCTTAAGTGCAAAGACCACTGCAGCCATATCTAAATCCTGAGTGGGGTAGTTCTGTTCATGTTTCTTCAATTGCCGTGAAGCATACGCGATCACCCTGTCATGCTGCATCAATACGCACCCTAGCCCCACTCGAGAAGCATCACAATAGACCACAAATCCGCCTGATCCTGAAGGCAATGATAACACAGGTGCCGTAGTCTGACGAGTCCGTAGCTGCTGAAAATTGTACTCGCACTCCTCCATCCAATCGAAAGGAACACCCTTCCGGGTCAATCCGGTCAAAGGTGTAGCAATAATGGAGAAGTCCTGCACAAATCGCCTGTAGTAATCGGCCAACCCCAAAAAGCTGCGAATCTCCGTAACTGATGTAGGTCTGGGCCAACGCTGAACGGCCTCGATCTTCCTCGGGTCTACACATATACCGTCTCGTGAAATCACATGCCCCAAGAAGTCTACGCTGTCCATCCAGAAAGCACACTTGGAGAATTTCGCGTAAAGCTGGTGCTCCCTCAAAGTCTGCAGTGTAATCCGCAGGTGCTGCTCGTGCTCCTCACTACTTCGGGAATACACCAAGATATCGTCAATGAATACTTGTTGGAGATGGTGCCCTCAGAGTCAATTATTGGATCACAGGCACGTGATTGCAATGATTGAGGGAGGACCTATCTCGGTAGGACAGTCTTACTCGAGATGATAGTATGCTATCTGGTTTATCTTTATCATCGTGTACTGCTTTAGGTGACCTGACATGTCGCTATTACACGTTGATAGAGCCCCTAGGATTCTTGCTTGACTACCAGCAGTATGGTGGCGATCATATACGTGGGAGCTGGTAGTCTATAAGCACATCCTTAAAAGGTCCCTAGTCGTAGGAGTTTCGAGACAGGGCATCGATACTCCATTAGTAGACTAGTGTATACAGTCGAGACCCCGACGAGGGGCGGTGGCCGGTCTCACAAGCCACTGGTGTCAGTTGGTTCACCTAAGATGTATACAGGTGCTCATTGGGTTATGAGTACACCGGACAGGACTCGCCGGGAACCTGCTCTTATACCAGATGTCAGATAGCAGTTCCCTGGTGACATGTGTACAGGTTAGTTCATCGAACTGAGATCGTCATTTGTCTCGTGTGAGTTCCCACTGTGCTTTGATTACTACCCTACCACGGCTCAAAAGAGTCGTGCAAACAGGTTTTAGTTGGGTACAGTCCCGAGCCACATGGAGGCAGTCAGCGGATCTGCAGGGGTTCGTCTCTCCCGGTATTGGGGGTGAGGTCGCGCTGTGTCTAGGAGAGCCATTACACAAAGCCCTCGGCCGAGGCAGGAGATTTACTGGTAGGTATTCCAGTAGTATCTCAGGGTGTTCTGGGCTACACTCCGACACGACTTGTACCGCTTTTGGGGGTCTGACTTTTACCAACCCCCTAGGCCCGCCATGCGATACTCATAGACGAACGGACCGGACTGTACGGATATTGTCACTGACAGGCTCAGTAGGGTGTCAGGATGAGTTCGCTCATCGACGTCCCTTTTGGTCAATAGCTGGTGGCCCATCACGTATTGGCTAATACCTCTGACGTGCTAGTGGTTAAATCCACAGCCATAGTATTGACGAGTCTTTAGATTCCACCACACTTTCAGTTACTCAAGCTTTCGGGCGAAACGCTGTAGAGGCCGTATGGAGATATGGCAGGGTCCGATCAGATACGTGCGGTATTGCACGGATCAAGATCGGACGGTTTGTACTAGTGGCCGTATGGATATATGGCAGGGTTCGATCAGATACGTGCGGTATTGCACGGATCAGGATCGAACGGATATTACTAGCCGACTTTGGTTTAAGCCGGATCCTAGTATAATACAGTGTAGATTTTGTCTCATTGCATTTGTATCCGGTAGGAATACAGATGCGGGTGTGTATGCACAGTATCGGGGTTTTCCTGTAATTTATTACGGGACCAGTTTTCTGGAGTTGCCAGTTTGCATTCCGTTCCGGCCGGTTTTCCTTTGTTCTTTCCCGGCCGGACTTTTCCGATGGAGGGTGTTATTTGCAAGTTTGCAAATAACATATTGTGGAGGGGTTTCTTGCAAATGTATTAATTATGAAAGCATCTTTTGATACCATTCTCATCACTTGCTTTTTGTTGATTAGAAGTGATTTGGAGTTGATTTGATTTGGTTATGATGATGTTTAGGTTGTGGTTACCCTCCACCTTTTCCTACACTCACCTTCCTTCTAAGGTTAGGGATTCATATTCTTTTCCTCCAACATTTTTTCTCATAGGAGATGGTTGAACATTTTTGAGAGAAAAGAAGATGAGAGCTTCATTTTGAGAGAGTAGCATTCTTGATCTCTTTTCATGTTAAGAAAAATGCAAGCACCATTTTTCTTATCTTGTTTCCTCCATCATCTTCAAATGGCAACAAACCCAAATGAGACATAGCTTCAACCCTACACATTCTACAGTAAATCTTGGACGCATCGGTTAGCCTACTTCGCGCCTGAGTTGCCTCGGTATTGAGGTGGGAGCCCGTAAAAGATACAAGCGATGTGGTGCCCTTTTCGGCAAGGAGGCGATGATATGGAGACAGGACTTTCCGCGGGAGATCGGGACGATGACGAGAAGGCCGGAGGACTCGGATCACTTGGTATACTCCTCTTCCCATCTCTTGTTTGCTAGTATAGGTTAATGGTTAACGATCCGAGTTATATTGTCCGCGGTAGCGCCAGTTTCCAAGTAAGGAAAATTTTTGATTCCGCATTTTGGCCTCGGTAAGACGGCCGGGGCGCTACCGTGGCGCAACAATACTATGATGAACAGATCCAGATATGGCCAGAAAATACGGTTCATCAAGTCCATGAATGCTGCTGGCGCGTTGGTGAGTCCGAACGACATCACCAAAAACTCATAATGGCCGTAGCGCGTATGGAAAGCTGTCCTGGGAATGTCCTCCTGTCGAACCCGCAGCTGATGATAGCCTAATCGTAAATCGATCCTCGAAAAGTATCCTGCCCCCTGAAGCTAGTCGAATAAATCATCGATGCATGGCAAAGGATATCTGTTCCGCACTGTAACCCTGTTCAGCTGGCGGTAGTCGATACACAGACGCAAACTGCCGTCCTTCTTCTTGACGAACAGGACTGGAGCACCCCAAGGAGAAACACTGGGTCGAATAAGTCCCTTATCCAGCAAATCTTGCAACTGACCCTTCAATTCTCGAAGTTCAGCCGGGGCCATCCGATAAGGTGGTATGGAAATAGGCCCCGTGCCAGGAACCAAATCAATACAGAAAGAAATGTCGCGCTCGGGCGGTAGCCCAGGAAGCTCGTCAGGGAACACATCAGGAAACTCGCTAACAACTGGAACCTGATCCAACGGAACCCCTGTAGCGCTAGCATCGCAAACATAGGCGAGAAATCCCCGACATCCCTTCCTCAAAAGCTGTCCAGCGCGAAAAGAAGAAATCACACTGTGAAGGGCGGCACCACGGTCCCCCAACACAAAAAAACCGACTCGCCGGGAAAACAGAATCTAACTGTCTTCTCACGGCAGTCCACAGAAGCATAGCACGTGGCTAACCAATCCATGCCCAAAAGAACGTCGAAGTCCAACATATCAAGAAGGATCAAGTCGACAGGCAACTCTCTCTCGTCAATACAGACTGTACAGGATCGGAACACGTGCCTAGCAACAAATGACTCTCCTGTAGGAGTGGTCACAACAAGCGGCTGATCAAGCAAACTGGACTCTCTATCCAAACTCGGCACAAAGTGTGTGGATACGTAAGAGTGCGTGGATCCGGGATCGAACAACACGTGTGCGTCAACAGAATATACTGGAAGGATACTTGAGACCACCGCATTGGACGCCTACGCGTCCTGATGCGTCAAAGCAAAAACCCGCGCCTGTCCTCCACCTGTGACTGACTGTCCTCTACCTCGGTCATCTCGCCCTCTCTGAGCAACTCCTCCACGCCCACGACCTCTCTGTGTATGAGTATGACGCGGAGCAACGGTAGGTACAACAGGCAACGCCCTCTGGGGTAGTAAAGGTGGTAAAGTAACATGAGGTGCCGTTGCCTCCCTCCGGTGTATCTTAGGACAATCTCAAATGAGGTGAAGTAGACTTCCGCACCTAAAGCAACCCCGCGACGACTGCTGACTCTCCCGTGGATACGAACTAAACATCTGGCCTCGTCCCGAATCTCTGCCACTCCCCGTACCGGAACGATACCTGTCGCGGCGTCTGAATGTCTGTCTCCGTGCGGATATACTAGTACGAGCTCTCTTCGGCTCTGGAACTACCGAAATCTCAGCAAGGCGCTCCTCGACTAATAGGGCTGCGTCTACCGCTGCTGCATATGTCTCGTAATGCTGCGCGCTGATCGCAAGGAACAGTGGTGTAAGCAAGCCTCGAACAAATCTCTTGACTCGCAACTCCTCGGTAGCCACTAAATACTGGGCATAAACTGATAGCTCTGTAAACAGCACGTCATACTCTGCCACTGACATCTCCGGAGTCTGGCGTAAAGACTCGAACCTGCGTGCCCTAGCATCTCTGACACTCTGTGGGAGAAAGCGGGCAAGGAATAGTGCCACGAACTCTGTCCAGGTCATAGGAGGAAGACCTGCCGCTCTACCCTTCTCGACAGATTCACACCACTTCTGCGCAAGACCTTCCAGGCGAAAGCTCGCGAACTCAACCCATCTCGCATCTGCGCATCTAAGGGAACGACATATCGATCCATCCTATCAATGAAAGACTGTGGGTCCTCGGCTGTATCGGTGCCTGTGAAGACCGGAGGCTTCCGCCTTATAAATTTTGATAGCGATACTGTAATCACCTCCGTGGCTGCAGGGGCAACTGGCTATACGGTCGGTACCATCGCGGTCCCTGGGACGGGTGGAGCTACCTCTGGTCGCTGTGCTCGAAGTGTCTCAACTAGCGATCCTATCATCTGGCGTATCTCCTGCATACTGGATCCCACTGTCTGGCGCATCTCCTGCATACCAGCCCCTAGCGTGGCGATCTGATCTGTCATAGGAGGAACAGTCTGCTCGGGTACCACTGGAGCACTGCCCGGATCAGTCCTTGTCTTGGACGAGTCAACTCGAATCTCGGCCCTCGCGGCCGCTCTCTGTTCCCTAGTAGTCTTTGGCGGCATAATGGTTGAAAGGAAAATAGGATTCGATAAGGATGCAGAAATCAAATCGCAAGAATGTATATACTCAAGGAATTTAAATCAATAATTCCTAAGGTCGCTTTGGTGGAGTACCGTGTCATGAGTATGCCGTGGAACATACGCACGCTACACCACTCCGCTTCAGCTACCTACTCCATCATACCAGGTCATCCTACACTCCGAAAGGTAAAACCTACGCTCTGATACCAACTTTGTCACGACCCGAATATTTCGACTCGTGACCGGCACTTAACCACGCAACGTCTACAGGCGTAACGTGACTAAGTAAGCCGAACCCAGAAATCAAAACCATTTAAAAGTAGCCAGTGTTGAAAACAATTAATTAAGACATTTAGAAAACCTTAAATAGTTCAATAAGTTCTTTTAAAGTTACGTTATCATTTAAATAATTTTGGCAGCATTTCCTTTGTAAAATGTAACCCCGAAGTCGGGTATAAAACAGGATATACGTGAAAATGAGATATAATGAAATAAAGCATCCCCAAACGGGAGCAATCGCGCCCAACGGCGGAAACCATCACCACAAGAGTAATATACGACGCCGTAGCGAAGAAAGAGCAAGAAGAAAACATCACAGAGTAATAAAGTGCATATATAAACAGTCGGCTCCCACGAGCTCGACACCAGAATACAAAAAATATACATTACCATCCTCACACTGTCTCTAAGTCCAGTACATATATGGTATATGGAGGATACTACATACAAAAGGGGGGTACAATAAAAGTAATCAGATACCACAACCCACCTAATAGCAAAACAGCTCTCGCACCAACTATAGTGGTATCTGTAGCCAAAAGATACAAAAGTCAGCCTGCCGTGACTACTCAGAGGGGCAACTTGCAAATACTGTGGCACAACGGGGGTGAGTTACCAACTCGTGAATAGAGGTAACATATAAAGGTAATCGCGAGCATGCACGTACTGCGCTACTCTAACATATGCTAGCAGGTAAAATCTATACGCGACAAGCAGTAGGTGCAATAATTATGTAAGTGCTCTGTCAGGTAAAATAACTACAGAATGAAATGCATGATAATCAATGTTGAGCATGAGATAAACAACATCTACACAGAAATATCAACGTGGAAAAATAACCGGTGCCCAACAATGCACCCAAATCCCACACAACTCAGGCGCTGGCACTCCCATCGGCCCTCAAATCCTGTAAATCTGTGAAAAACCACGAGTGCCTATCATCGGCACTCAAATATCATAAATACTCATGTCCAGCATCGACACGCAAATCCTCATATATCGGGCTCCGTCAGTCCGGATCAGCCCACGGGCTCCATCTGCGGTATCGGCCCTCGGCCCCGGCAGTACGGATCATCTCGCATCCATCTCTCGACTCTGGTCAGTATCCTCCGGATAACCGCCAGGTCCAACCAATCACTGGTAGGTACTCGCCACCCTGTCAGGCTCATCGTCTACTCCACGAAAAACATTTCTCGCCCCGGGGAACCATACCGGGTCCACCACGAACCCGCAAATGGATCATCCAACTCCTCAAATCGGGTTTCAAACACACGTTTCAGCACCGAGAAAACTCGTGGTGGACGCACCAAAATATCATATCACGAGGAACCGGGTTTTCAAATAGTGCATCTTTTCTTAAATAATTCCACGGTCCTCAAAACCAGAAATCACATGGAAATCCAACACCAATGAGTAAATCAAATGCGATGTGCTATGTACATCAAGTCGTAATATCGGTACAAGGGAGAACCGCTTTTTTAAAATAGTTTCAGTTTTCAAGACATCTTGCGGCTCCCAATTTCTATGAAAATCATATCGAATCATATGTGAAATGAACTACAGTATAATGATCATGGCAATTCTACAGTGAGTGTGTCATGGCAATTACTAACGGTGTGTGTGTAACATGCAGATTAGTGCTCGTGCAATATGAACCGTTAGTAATAGTGCGGTGTTCTATCAATTCTAAGTTCACATACATATAGCAGGGAATGCAGTATGCAACAACAGTATCCATGACAGTCAATGTAGGTAAATGCAACATATAGCTATAAGGTCCTATCAGCCCTGACGCATAACGCCATGCGGGCGATATCCCTGTAGATGTTAAATCTACTCACCGAAGTCTCGCGCTAAGTGTAGTCGACGACTTGCTTCCCTTTCTTCGTAGTGTCCGTTTCACTCGCCTACGAACATAGAATTACACAATATATCACACATAAGCTCAAATCTACAAAAACGCGATATTAAGGTCAAACTAGAAACCCGCGTCGCAAACCAAGCGCGCGTGTGCGCGATACGCTAAAACGTGTGATTACGCGCCTGAAACTACCCCGACGCATCGCGATACGCAGAAACCCCAAACCCACACACGTATCACACGTGTCGCGAAGGTTTAAAAATATGAGAAACGGGTATTTAGCTCCAGATTTTTCTACAGCAATAATTAAATAAAATTGTACATACCATGAGTCTAAGGATAGTAGCAGACACCTACAGAGCCAAACCCAAACCCATGCCCCCCCATCTGGCTACAATTTGAGGCCAGAACCAATATTTCGGCGGCCTGAACATAGCATATGGGGGTCGTGTTCTACACATGGGATCAGCACCTCACAACTATACTGCAGTTATCTCAAATTTATTCTGCACTCACTGGGTCGATAGCAGTTTGCAGAAAGCTAGAATTTGCTTAAAAACGATGAATTTGCATCAAATAGCAATCTGGTGGTATTTTAGTGCAATTGGGGGCTATGCTAGGTTAACATGGCCCTAACAACACTCCATCAACTTAGTTTAACCAAGACACACTTCACTTGATCAAAGTTCTCACTAATTACCACATATCGCACTAAAACGCACCATTAATCACTAATCGAAGCTAAACTTCACTAACTAAGCAAACTAAGGGTAAGTTCAAGAAGTATACCCCACGCTCGACCCTAGGGAGCTGGAGGAAGAAGAAGGAGTAGAGGGAAGGAGCTGCAGCTAAAGTTGTTGTTGTTGCTGCTGCTCACTGCTGCTGCTGCTGTGCTGTGTTGCTGCTGCTGCTGTGCTTGCTTCTGCTGCTGCTGTGCTTCCTTCTGTTGCTGCTGTGCTTGCTTCTGCTGCTGTGGAGGTGGGTCTGTGAGTGTGAGAGTGAGAGGTTGAGAGAAATGAGCACAAGAATGAGAGGAAAATGATAATTCCCAATGTCAACCCCTCCTTTCTCTCTCATCATTAAATGCAAGCATGGGTTTTGCCATGATGGATTCTCTCTCTCTCTCTCTCATTCTCTCAAGTCAACACCCTAAAACAAAAATTCAAATTAAACAACCATTAATTAACTAAATAGACTTAATTAAAACCCAAAAGATTTAATCCCCACTATTAAACCCACCATGGTTGCTAATCATGGTATAATCCTCATTTTAAATCCCTAGTTTACATGCACAAGTGTGTGCAAGCCTAGGAAAATTCTAGAAAAATGTTTATTAAATTCGGAAAAATATTTGAAACTCAATTTGGTAAACTTTTTATTAAAAACCCTTTATTTAAATATAATTAGCCACTAAACACATCCCAAGGTGTTACAAGAAGCGGCAGGGATGCCTGCTAAAATGGCCCAGATGGCCCTTCTGCTTCAGAATATGGATGGAATGATGGTTCAATCGGAACCACTGGCAGATGAACTGCCGGTAGTTGCCCTTAAAGACAAGGATGACATTTCAAATTTTCTGCAAGTCTCATCAACGACCGAAGAGGAAATGATTCCAAAAGCAAAACTGGACGAATATATCGCTCAGCAAATCAAAGGTCACTACTTAGTGAAGCTGCAAACAGGTCAATCAAGACTGGTCGACCATATCCGGCCTGGTACGATCAAATACAATACCTGCCAGAGTACACACTTCCAACGTTCCACATGTATAAAGGAACTGGGAATCCTCGCCAGCACATTGCGTGATTTAAATCCATATGCGGCAATATTGGAGGAAATGATATAATGCTCCTCCGACAGTTCGTCAGTAGTCTGGCGGGCATCGCCTTCGAATGGTATGCGGAACTACCAAATGATTCCATGAAGACCTTTGACGAGATGGATATGCTCTTCTGTCAAAGATTTGCTAGTGAGAATGAACACACTACCGTAGCGGCGTTGGTCAACGAAAGGGTTGGACTGAATGAAAGCTGGGTTCAATATGTTACCTGATGGCGAAATATTTGGTCAAAATGCGAGCAACGCATCGACGAGACTGCAGCCGTGGGAATGTTCATAGCCACCCTTGACCTAAATTCAAAGGTGTTCCCATTTATGGACCTTTTCAAGCCGACGACCTTCCAAGAGCTTATGGATAAAATGACTCGATTGGATTAGATTGATCAAGACCCTTCAACATCCAATGAAGATGAATGAAAAGCGGAGGCAAGGTGGCGTTTGTCGCCAATGCTCAACAAAAAATGAGCGGCTCTGAAGCAACCTGTCGCCAAAATAGCGACGACGTGGGTACTCGCTCCCCCCGAGATATACACAAGGGGGGTATTTCTCACTGGCGGAAAAATCTCTACGTGGGATGATCCCTTCTTCTTAAAAAACAGAAAGGATATCAAAAGACCTACAAACGGGTCCTGCAATCAAGTGGAATATCCCACTTGAAACAAAAAAATATGGGAGGGCTGTGAAATCCATGTCTCACTCCGAATCAGACGATGAGGGGAAAAACCCACAAGTCAAGTTCATTCTTCCAAGGAAGAAGAAGAAGACTCGGCAGAAAGAATGACGTGATACCTTGTTTCTTTGTATATGAAGAAGATGCTCCATCGATATTGGAAAGAGACATTGATGAGCAGGGGGCAGGTGCCATGTAAAATGCTCGGTACTTCCAGCAAAACTACCTGATTGGCACGATGATAGATGAAGCAGTCTAAGAAGGTGAAGATAGTCTAAGGCGTGAAGTGTCCATGCAAACAAAAGATAGGCAGCAGCGCCTTAGTAAATAAGAGTTGGAAGGGATGAGTTATGCAACTCTCCGACCGAATGATAAAGTGGACCGAAACGTCCTTAAACTAACACGTTCCCCCAAAAGACGGGAATGATAGACCGAAACGTCCCTAAACTAGTGAGTCGCCTCAAACACGGCGCGTCGCCTCAAACACGGCGATATTGGACCAAAAAGTCTTTAAACTAAAACTTCGCCTCAAACATGGTGATAATGGACCGAAACGTCCTTAAACTAATATTCGTCCCCAAAATGGGAATGCTGGACCGAAAAGTCCTTAAACTAAAAATTCGCCTTAAACATGGTGATAATGGACCGGAATGTCCCTAAACTGGCGGATCACCCCAAATACAGCGATATGCTCTCTTAAGATCTATATTGTAACCGAAGTCCTAGCGGCAAAGGTTGCAACTCGAGTCCTATCGGCTATATAGCTACTCCAGTGGTGAAACCACCCTTAAGTCCCACCGGTAAATAGATGGGTCACCTGCAAAAAAACTACTTTCGAGAGTTCCATCGCTCGCCAAAAAAAATTAAAAAAATGGCATGTCAAAAAGCGAAATGGGCACGGATGAAAACCCGAAAGGATGCCATGAGTAAAAACAGCAGGACTGCCGGTGAGTTTGTGAAAATCCGAAAGGGCGCAATTTCGTTTAAAAAAAAGGTATGTTCACAAGCAAAATGGGTATGGATGAAAACCCGAAAGGGCACCGTGAGTAAAAACAGTAGGACCGCCGACGAGTTTGTGAAAATCCGAAAAGGACGCAAACTCGTAAAATAAAAAAATTCATGTGCACTTGCAAGGTCCTCTCGACCTTTAAAAAAAAGCCTGCGTGAGATCTTTACGACTCACAAAGGAGCAACACACTTAGGAATCCCCACGATTCCTAAGGAGAAAATACACCTAAGAGATCTGTAAGCCCGCGGGGGCGCCCCGGCCGTCGATCTGACGCCGGAAACGCGGAAAACAATAACTTTGCGAACTTTGCAAAACGGCACCACCGCGGACTTTTTACCCGGATCGGGCCATTAACCTAGCTAACTAGCAAAAAGGAAAGGGTAGAGATGCTATACCAAGCGATCCGTGTCCTTCGGTCTTCGTCTCCGCTCCGATCTCTTGCGGAATCTCCGTCACCTCCTCGCTCGTCGTAAAGGGGCACCACGTAGCCGGAATCTTTTACGGGCTCCCGCCTCTTGACCGAGGCAACTCGGGCGTGAAGTTGGCTAGCCGACGCGTCCAAGGTTTGCTATAGAATAGTGTAGTGAGATGTCTCTTTAGGGTTTATGGAAGTTGCCTTGATGGAGGGATGTGAGGAGGAGAAGAAAGCAACTAAAGAAAATTGTGCTTTTGAATTTTGGTAGCATGAAAATGATATGAAACTTCTTCCTCACACAAAATGAAAACCCCTCTTCTCTCCCTCTCTTGAAGTGGCCGACCCCTTCTCACAAGAATGAGATTGGAGAGAGAAAAATGCAAGAAGAAGAATATATCAACAATATGGAAAATGGTCAAACTCATTTCTCATTTCAATCCCTTCACAACCTTTCACAAGAAAAGCAAGTGATGAGATTAAAAAAGAATCTCATCATGAAGCAAGTCTCATCATGCCACAAATAAGCAAGAAAGCCCCTCCACTAAGTGTTAATTGCAAACTTGCAATTAACACCTTCCACTAAGAAAGTCCGACCGAGAAGGAATGAAGGAAAACCGGTCGGAACGGAATGCAAACTGGCAACTTCAGAAAACCGATCCCGTAATAAATTACAGGAAAACCCCACTACTGCAAATACATGCCCGCATTTGTATTCCCACTGAACACAAATGCAAAGAGACAAAACTACACTATCTAAAACTAGAATCCGGCTTAAGCCAAAGCCGGCTAGTAAAAACCGTCCGATCACGATCCGTGCAATACCGCACGTATCTGATCGAACCCTGCCATATCTCCATACGGCCTCTACAGCGTTTCGCCCGAAACTTGAGTAACTGAGTGTGGTGGACTCTAAAGACTCGTCAATACTATGGCTGTGGATTTAACCACTAGCACGTCAGAGGTATAAGCCAATACGTGACGGGCTACCAGGTATAGACCAAAAGGGACGTCGATGAGCGCACTCATCCTGACACCCTACTGAGCCTGTCAGTGACAATATCCGTACAGTCCGGTCCGTTCGTCTATGAGCATCGCATGGCGGGCCTAGGGGGTTGGTAAAAGTCAGACCCCCAAAAGCGGTACAAGTCGTGTCGGAGTGTAGCCCAGAACACCCTGAGATACTACTGGAATACCTACCAGCAAATCTCCTGCCTTGGCCAAGGACTTTTCATGTTCTGGCTCTCCTAGACACAGCACGACCTCACCCCCAATACCGGGAGAGACGAACCCCTGCAGATCCGCTCACTGCCTCCATGTGGCTCGGGACTGTACCCAACTAAAACCTGTTTGCACGACTCCTTTGAGCCGTGGTAGGGTAGTAATCAAAGTACAGTGGGAACTCACACAAGACAAATGACGGTCTCAGGTCGATGAACTAACCTGTACACATGTCACCTGGGAACTGCTATCTGACGTCTGGTATATCCCAACTAGCAGGTTCCCGGCGAGTCCTGTCCGGTGTACTCATAACCCAATGAGCACCTGTATACATCTTAGGTGAACCAACTGACACCAGTGGCTTGTGAGACCGGCCACCGCCCCTCGTCGGGGTCTCAACTGTATACACTAGTCTACTGTGGAGAATCGATGCCCTGTCTCGAAACTCCCTCGACTAGGGACCATTTAAGGATGTGCTTATAGACCCCAGCTCCCACTTATATGATCGCCCTCATACTGCTGGAAGTCAAGCAAGAATCCTAGGGGCTTTATCAACGTGTAATAGCGACTCGTAAGGTCACCTAAAGCAGTACACGATGATAAAGATAAACCAGATAGCATACTATCATCTCGAGTAAGACTGTCCTACCGGGATAGGTCCTCCCCTCAATCATTGCAATCACGTGCCTGTGACCCAATAATTGACTCTGAGGGCACTATCTCCAACAATCTCCCACTTGCACTCGAGGCTAATTATTGCGATGTCGCATATTCACAGCCCGTGTGATACCGAACACCCAACTCCTCTACTAGTCAGTCTCACAAAGCTCGTTTGCGAAACTATTGCGATCGAGGAATAGCCTCAGTGAGTGGATCCGCTCTGATGTTTCTTTCTATGTCTCTCTATATCTCATGTTCGCAGAGAAAACTATCTCCCGAAATGAGCAATACCTGTCCTAGAATGTCTGGATGTCTGATGGGACCTAGCTCATAAGTGAACTCCAAATCCAAACTTCTTAGACTGTATCGACAACTGAACTTAATCAGTGTCCTGCGCCATGCCTTCCCTCAGTTTCCACCTGGACCACCTGTCCAAAATACTGCCCCTTGTTAGAGGGAAAACTATAACTCTGACAGCCACTCTGCCATCCAGGTCACCTTGGAAGCCTGGAATGATAACCGTCTCCTAAAGGAGGCTGCCGTTATCAATTCCTTAGAACATCAACTTATGTTCTAAAACTGCTTCCGATTGTTTCTCCAGGATTGGATCAATATCAACTTATTGCACCTACTGCAAGAACAACATCTGGTGTGGTACTTGACATCTTATGATTGACTCAATTGCCTAAGCAAGTGTTCTGTCAATCATGCGTATCCCTCTCCCCTTTAGTCTGTAAGACACCTTTAGAGAGGGTGACTCCATCACCTGCAGGTATACTACCGTGCCAGGAGTCGTCCATTCTAAATACTCATAGAATGCGGTCAAAGTACCCAGATTGGGAAACCACCCAAATCTAGATCTAAAACCATAGATCTAGTAACCAGAATGTCTGATATAATATCCAAGTCCTATGTGGAGAAACTACTGTGTGACGACCAAAGTATAACCGATCGTAGTATAGGAATATCACTTCCTACTCTGTGTATGTCATCAAATACCAGGACATCACACCCTACTACCTTCTTAACAGATCCATCCCTTATTCTGATGAAGTCAAACCTCTGACTGTCACATCAGAAATAGATGATCTATCTCCGCTATATCTGCTTTAGTCTATAAACAGACTTAAGCCACATGTCCACCAATGCTTCCGCTGCTCCCACTGACTATGACAACCCTCTGGCAGAGTCATATACACGTACACTTCTAAAGCCAGTTTAGAACGACGCTATACTCATCCTCCTGCCGGGTCTCACAGTCTGGAACAACAGCAATGGCAAGTGTGGGTAAACAAGAACCTCCCTGCTACCGTCCTTGAGCATACCGAAGTACCTCTCGAGTGCCTGAGGTTACCCACCGTATCTGCGGAGTGGCCAATGGAATGTCAAACCAGATTGAATCTTTAGGTTCTTATCAAATCTTCAATAATCATTTGCGGTTCTGGAATCACTTCCAGTTCTACCATACTCCCACTACCGTTTTCTGAAAAAGTCCATTTTTATTAAAACTGTGGCGAGTCAAGAACAATATCACTATTGATCTTCCAGATGGTAGAAAGTCAACCCTCGTCATAGCCCGGGTCAACCCACAAACAGCCATTATAGAAACGTGCCTTGAGTTATCCGGATTCTGGTTTTAAGCATAAGCCGGACAACTCCCCGTACCTTAACAATGTCAAGATATAAACTGTTCTATATCCAAGAAACAGAGGCACTGATTTAATTGAACCAGATTCAAATCATGCAACTGTCTCCAGTGCATGTCAACTAAATGGAAGAGAGGCCGATCAGCGTTACTCAACTTAGGAGTACTTCCAATTATGAGTAACCTGAAAGAGAAGCTAGTTCTCTTAATCATTACTACCAACTGAATACCATTCACAAGTATCTACATCTTCGATCACCTTGAAGAATCCCGATACTTGCAACACCTGGTTCTCTACTTTACTCTTATACCTATAACTCCTCAAAACTTAGACCCTGTGTTTCTACAAAACACATGTCTAAGAACTAGAGAAGTTAAAAGTAAACAGAATATAGTACGAGGACCAACCCCTCTGTCCTCATGGACACTGGACAATATACAATACTCTGTATAAGTCCCCTGAGTCTGGTGACTCATTCACTGTGTGTCGTAGGTTGAAAACTGTACTTTTGGTTAAGAAGAATTACACCGCTGTTCAATGCTCCTTACCTAACCATCCACAGATATAGGTAAATGTCATAGACATAATTTCAAAAAGTATATCTCACTCTATAAAAATAGACGTACAGATATATCAATTTGAAATTGGTGCACAACAACGGATATTCAAAACCAAATATTTGCCGACCGGCAAACAACCCAGGTGGCTTCCTCAAATATCATGAATCTCGATATAATGAGGATGGTCACCTAATTCCCAATAACTTACTCCCACTCATCGTCTGTAAAACCATACAGATGTGAGAATCCAACCTGGTAAATACATACCCTGGAGTAAGTGTCTAATCGGGAAATCAGTTTTCTTTTAACAGTGCACAGTGAAACTGAAACATTGAAATGTTTCGATGGGGTTTCCTGGTATTCCTAGTAATGCCTCTTCCATTGTCCAGATTCACAACTGTAACCGTATAATTCTTTGCCACCTCTCTAAATCCCTTTATATGTCTTTAGTCATTACCTTCTGTACACCCCTTTAGGCCAAATGGTTTTCTTCGTTCCCTACCGTTCGGCACCAGCCTATGGTTTGGAAGAAGACTATCCAATAAGCATAATGGGTGTACTGTCCTAGTCCTAGGAGCACTCGCAATGCGAGAGAAGGTGAGGATAAAAGACAACCGAATGTACTTAATTCATAGGTGATTTAGGATTGACAAAGAAGTACATGGTTTGGTCGTGAATAGCAGTCGCAATTTACTTTGCCCTCTTACTAATCCCTTGCTTTGTTTGAACTTAATACCTTCTGTACACCGTTTAGGCTAATTGGCTTTCTTCATTCCCTACCGGTCGGCACCAGCCTAGGGTCTGGAAGAAGACTATCCAATTTGCGTAATAGGTGTACTACTCCTAAACCAAGGAGTACTCGCAACCTGAGAGAAGGTGAAAAGAAAAGACAACTGAATGTACTTTATTCCTTTTTCTCCAGAACCAGAAACCATCCTCGAAGTCCTTCGAGTTCGTATATAACCATATGATGGTTTTGTCCAATGGAAGTGGACGTTCGTAGTAATACGGGGTGTCCCGGAGAAAAGGGTAAAAGTAGGAGTGGCAAAGAGGTCTGCAACTCTAACAATCCAAAAGCCAGTGTTAAGTAGGTTCGGTCAACTTGGTCACTGAGTCATAGTCTAGGGTCGGGTCAATGGTCGCTGCCAGAGAGAGAGAAAAGAAACACTCAGCGTGCACTCTAACCTAGATCAGAATGGTTACCAATTTATCTAATCTGGAAACCTCCCACTGTAACGTCAAATTCTTCCCCAAACCTGAAAGAAGAATTAGCCGGGATAACCCGAGGAGTAAACCAACTCATCAGTGGGAATCGGGATCCAACTCTCATCGCATGATAACGTGACGGAATCCGCTCACGTTATCACACTCCAGAAGGTATGCGCATATCTGGCAAGTTTCAGTACTTTTGAAACTCCCGATGTGGATTTTTGCCCCATGCTCTTATGACCTTGACTAAGGCCAACAAATCATAAGTCACATGTCAAGTTCTACCCGTCATTGTCCAGGTTGATTTGAACCCACCCGTACAAGCCCTTGACTAAGGCCAACAAGGCTATACGACTGTCCCAAACCAACGCATCTATCTATGCAGCATATGAATACCCAATAGCTACCAAACACTGTGCCTTGACTAAGGCCAACAAACACAGCTTGAATACTATTGACTACCCATATGAAACGACGGAGGGCTACGAATGGTTTCTGGCGAAAACCTTTAACGTAGTGAACTTGATATCGTTGAAGGAACGGATAGCTTTTTAGAAAATATAGTGACGAAAACCTTTACTAAAGAGGTCACTCCCGGTGAAGGGATCTCGGCTCTTTCCCCGTAGAATGGGGTGCAGGATATTCCAACTGAATACCACGGTGCAAAGCAAAAGTAATCGGCTATAGTGAAGTCACTGCCCTGACGCAAACTTTTGTCCAAGGGGTCACTCCCGGTGAAGGGATCTCGGCCCTTGCCTCGTCGACTGAGGAGCAGGATATTCCAACTGAATACCACTGTGCAAAACAAAAGAGAACGCCCTTGCAATAACAGCTTTTTGAAAAAGTGTTCCAACAACATCAGAATAGGTTTGTTTATCTTGCATTGATCCGAATCAACGCAGTCCCATCAATTGATCACACCATAAAGAACGAAAATATACTGACGTACGTATATGCCATCCGCATTCGCCACTGGGTCCCGTCATCACCCGTTAGGTTAGCTAACTAACGACAGAGCGGGGACTGGACTAGCGCGGATGAAAAACATATACAACATCTATAAATATATATATACCAATATATAATTTTCGCTCAAGGCGTGATAAACTGCAACACAGAAATGTATAGCAACACAGATCAATACAGATATCTGGGATCCCCGGGTTTCACAGAGCCGCTGAAACCCGACGTTCCCCTGGTCGTGTGGATAGCCTGTGCAATGAAATCCTAGACCCCTACGGGCGCGGCAAGTCACCCGCCAAAACCTGAAGCGAGGCAGCCCCCTTCAGCAACGTGAATGGACCACCCAGCACTTCACGGAATCCGGTAACTTGGGCACCCCTCCTGGGTCAACTCTATACCCCCTACGAGTGCGGCGAATAGCCCGCCAATTCTAGAGTGAAGCCCCCTCCATCTCAATGCCATGAGATGCGGGCTTGTTGCCCTCTAGAATCCGGCTATCCGTGCACCCCTCCTTAGGGTAATCCTAGTACAGAAAGTAAAATATACATACAACGGGTACATCGACCGCAACCAGGTCGTGCCCCAAAATAATAATACAAACAGGCAGTGACGGCAGTCCACATGTCGGACGCTCGCCCCGCAAAATCAAATGTACATAATACAACAAAACTGTACTACCACTGCAACCAGGCTATCCCCCACGACCGATCCGCAACAACATAGTACAATCACAGAACATCAACGTGAAAGTCACGTTCGCAAATCCGTCTAACCGGGCTATAGCAGTTAGACGCGACTTACCGATCAAGTGACATTCACGGTCGCAGATATAATGTAAAAACTGTGAACTAGCATGTTTAAAATATCCGATCGAACAAATTTATCAAAGTGGGCCCCACACACTACTGTAGCACTTACAGAAAATCTGGGCCCAAAAATAATGTCCCAAAAGCCCTATTTCCTACTCATAAGCTTACTGGGAAAATATGGTGCCAAGATTCCTCCTATCCGCCGCGGAAGCGCGGCCAAACCGAGGGTTTGGCCGCCCTTCCGCGGTCGAAGTGAAGAATCATTGGATCGTATTTTCCCATAATTCTTATAATTGCTTGTACATGCCTCTGAAACAACCTGAAAAATTTTAGGAGCTCAAAAAATTTTAACAGAGAACACATGTGCACAAAATACGGTTTTTGGGGATTTTCGTTCGATCGAGCACTAAACATACTAGAGCAAGCTAGGTAGGTTAACGGCGTGGCTCTGATACCATTGTAAGCCTGCGGGGGCGCCCCGGCCGTCGATCCGACGCCGGAAACGCGGAAAACAATAACTTTGCGAACTTTGCAAAACGGCACCACCGCGGACTTTTTACCCGGATCGGGCCATTAACCTAGCTAACTAGCAAAAAGGAAAGGGTAGAGATGCTATACCAAGCGATCCGTGTCCTTCGGTCTTCGTCTCCGCTCCGATCTCTTGCGGAATCTCCGTCACCTCCTCGCTCGTCGTAAAGGGGCACCACGTAGCCGGAATCTTTTACGGGCTCCCGCCTCTTGACCGAGGCAACTCGGGCGCGAAGTTGGCTAGCCGACGCGTCCAAGGTTTGCTATAGAATAGTGTAGTGAGATGTCTCTTTAGGGTTTATGGAAGTTGCCTTGATGGAGGGATGTGAGGAGGAGAAGAAAGCAACTAAAGAAAATTGTGCTTTTGAATTTTGGTAGCATGAAAATGATATGAAACTTCTTCCTCACACAAAATGAAAACCCCTCTTCTCTCCCTCTCTTGAAGTGGCCGACCCCTTCTCACAAGAATGAGATTGGAGAGAGAAAAATGCAAGAAGAAGAATATATCAACAATATGGAAAATGGTCAAACTCATTTCTCATTTCAATCCCTTCACAACCTTTCACAAGAAAAGCAAGTGATGAGATTAAAAAAGAATCTCATCATGAAGCAAGTCTCATCATGCCACAAATAAGCAAGAAAGCCCCTCCACTAAGTGTTAATTGCAAACTTGCAATTAACACCTTCCACTAAGAAAGTCCGACCGAGAAGGAATGAAGGAAAACCGGTCGGAACGGAATGCAAACTGGCAACTTCAGAAAACCGATCCCGTAATAAATTACAGGAAAACCCCACTACTGCAAATACATGCCCGCATTTGTATTCCCACTGAACACAAATGCAAAGAGACAAAACTACACTATCTAAAACTAGAATCCGGCTTAAGCCAAAGCCGGCTAGTAAAAACCGTCCGATCACGATCCGTGCAATACCGCACGTATCTGATCGAACCCTGCCATATCTCCATACGGCCTCTACAGCGTTTCGCCCGAAACTTGAGTAACTGAGTGTGGTGGACTCTAAAGACTCGTCAATACTATGGCTGTGGATTTAACCACTAGCACGTCAGAGGTATAAGCCAATACGTGACGGGCTACCAGGTATAGACCAAAAGGGACGTCGATGAGCGCACTCATCCTGACACCCTACTGAGCCTGTCAGTGACAATATCCGTACAGTCCGGTCCGTTCGTCTATGAGCATCGCATGGCGGGCCTAGGGGGTTGGTAAAAGTCAGACCCCCAAAAGCGGTACAAGTCGTGTCGGAGTGTAGCCCAGAACACCCTGAGATACTACTGGAATACCTACCAGCAAATCTCCTGCCTTGGCCAAGGACTTTTCATGTTCTGGCTCTCCTAGACACAGCACGACCTCACCCCCAATACCGGGAGAGACGAACCCCTGCAGATCCGCTCACTGCCTCCATGTGGCTCGGGACTGTACCCAACTAAAACCTGTTTGCACGACTCCTTTGAGCCGTGGTAGGGTAGTAATCAAAGTACAGTGGGAACTCACACAAGACAAATGACGGTCTCAGGTCGATGAACTAACCTGTACACATGTCACCTGGGAACTGCTATCTGACGTCTGGTATATCCCAACTAGCAGGTTCCCGGCGAGTCCTGTCCGGTGTACTCATAACCCAATGAGCACCTGTATACATCTTAGGTGAACCAACTGACACCAGTGGCTTGTGAGACCGGCCACCGCCCCTCGTCGGGGTCTCGACTGTATACACTAGTCTACTGTGGAGAATCGATGCCCTGTCTCGAAACTCCCTCGACTAGGGACCATTTAAGGATGTGCTTATAGACCCCAGCTCCCACTTATATGATCGCCCTCATACTGCTGGAAGTCAAGCAAGAATCCTAGGGGCTTTATCAACGTGTAATAGCGACTCGTAAGATCACCTAAAGCAGTACACGATGATAAAGATAAACCAGATAGCATACTATCATCTCGAGTAAGACTGTCCTACCGGGATAGGTCCTCCCCTCAATCATTGCAATCACGTGCCTGTGACCCAATAATTGACTCTGAGGGCACTATCTCCAACAAGATCCTCACGATTCGTAGGGAGAAATATCTTTATGAGACCCTTACGACTCATAAAGTCAAAAAGCCTTAGTCGACAGGATCCTAACCCTGTTTGCTATGTCACCTTTGTTCAAATCAATAAAGGCAAATGATTAGTCGCTCCTGGAAATATTCCAGTCGTAGTGATGCTGATGCCTAAACAGCTGTTAAACTTCAGGTCCTTTCACGGAAAATGATGATTCGCTCCTGGTAATATTCCAGTTGCAGCGATGCTGATGCTAAGATTGGGATCAGACCTCAAGTTCCTGACTCGTAATAAAAATCAGTGAACAAAAAAATATGCATATAAAAACAGCCGAAATGTTTGGGTAACTCGCAATAAAACGCAGTAAGTAAAAATATAAAAAAATAGCCGAAATGATTGGGCAATCGCGACTTTCGTGATATAAAAAGCTGAAACGATAAAGAATCATGGAAAAATAAAAAATATATATAATAAAAAAATGAAAATAAAATTTCCTCTGCCCTGCAAATATGTCCATATTGACTCTTGTATACGATCCATGGGCACAAATGAAAAAAGAGAACCATATTTTCCCACCGGGCTCCGTTAAAGGGAGAGCCAGATCATGATGGCAACATCTACAGCCTAAAGATCAGCTCGACGCTCTTTTCATTCCAACAGGATGCAGACGTGACGTCAGCAAAGCTCTAAGGAGCCAAATCAAAAAGGAGTAATGGAAAAATCCCAGCTTCAACTCGACGTTCCTTTTCGGTGCAAACACAACGTTATTAAACAAAAGTGGAGTGATGGCAAAAATCCTAGCTCCAGCTCGACGTTTTCCTCATTCCTGCAGGGTGCGGGCGTAACTATCAAATGAAAGTAGAGCAATGGTATATTACTAGCTCCGGACCTTGATGGCGATACATACAGCATAAAGGTTATTTGAATGTCTACCCAACTTCAGCAAAGAATTGGTATGACACCAACAAAATAAAGTAGAGCAACGACATATTCCTAGCTCCAGTTCGACATTCCTTCTCAGTGCAAACGCAACGTCAACAAAAGACCCAAGGGCCAAATCTAAAAAAAGAGTGATGGCAAAATTCCAGCTCCAGCTTGACGTTCCTTCTCGGTGCATATGCGACGTCAACAAAGGCTCCAAGGAGCCAAATCAAAAAGGAGTGACGGCCAAGGGTCAAACAAAAAAGGAGTAATGGCAAAATCCCAGCTCCAGCTCGACGTTCCTTCTCGGTGCAGATGCGACGTCAACAAAGGCTCCAAGGAGCCAAATCAAGAAGAAGTGACGGCAAAATCCTAACTCCAGCTCGACGTGCTTCTCATGCTAGTAGGATTTAGATGCAACATCAACAAAAGACCCAAGGGTCAAAGCAAAACTGGAGTCACGACAAAATCCTAGCTCCAAGTCTTGACGGTTCATATACAACCCAGAGACTATCTCGACGTTCCCCCTCATTTCAGCAGGATGCAGATGCAACCATCAAATGAAATTGGCATATTCCTAGCTCCGGACTTCAATTGCAATACATACAGCATAGAGGTCCTACAGATGTCTATCCTACTTCAGCAAAGAATCGGCGCGATATCATGAAAGAAAAAAATGAAGTGACGACATATTCCTATCTTCGAGTCTTGACGGCAACTCATATAAAACCTGAAAGACCATTGAAGATCATCCCACCCTAGAAGGGTGCGGTTATGACTCATCAGGGCGCCAAATTGATCCTAACCTCAAGTAAAAAGCGTCATGGCAAATTCCTAACGCTTTCTCTTCTAACATCAATATAACCTAAGGAGATTACTTGAATACATCTTGTCCAGCCTCCGAAGGGATCAGAGACATGACAGTCGTGGGGTGATGGCATAATCCTAGCTCCAGACTTCAATTGCAATACATACAGCATAGAGGTCCAACAGATGTCTACCCTACTTCAGCAAAGAAACGGCACGACATGGTCAAAACAAAAATGAAGCGACGACATATTCCCAGCTTTGGGTCTTGACGGCAACTCATATAAAGCCTAAAAGACTATCGGAGATCATCCCACACCAGTGCGGAGTGGTTATGACTCATCGGGGCTCCAAATTGAGCCTAACCTTAAGTAAAAAGCGTCATGGCAAATTCCTAACGCTTGCTCTTCCAATGGTAATATGGCCTAAGAAGATTACTGGAAGACGTTTTGTCCAACCATAGATGGGATCAGAGACACGACAGTCACGGGGCTACTCGAACAGCAGCTTAAAGACTGCATATCGAGGAATACATCAGTCAATGCAACGGTATCACAGACTAAAACCCTAGTACCACAAACCTAACAGACCCATGTCGAAAAGAATAGGGGTTATCTATATTTCACGTTAGGATACACCAGCGAGATTCTCTCGACTCATCTTGACTCGTAGGGAAAAACATCTTTATGAAACCCTCACGGCTCATGAAGGTGAAAAGCCTTAGGCGACGGGGATATCAACCTGTTTCTTAAGCACTGTGGCCCTATAAGTAGGTCCAAAATGACTCTTGTGTACTATCCACGGGCCACATTCTCCAAAGTCGCATACCAACGAGGAGGAAAAACCACTTGCGGGTCCTCACGACTAGTAAGGAGAAAAGTCTCTTATGAGATCCTTACGATTCTCAAGAGAAAACACACTTAGGAGCCCTCACGACTCCAAAGGAGAAAATACACCTACGAGATCCTCTCGACTCGTAGGGAGAAAAGTCTTTGTGAGACCTTCAAGACTCATAAAGTTGAAAAGCCTTAGGCGACAGATCTAAACCTGTTTTCTAAGCCTTCGCTGCCCTACAAGTGAGTCTAAAATGACTCTTGTATACTATCCATAGGCCACATTCTCTAAATTCGCATACCGACGAGGAGGAAAAACCATTTGCGAGTCCTCTCGACTCGTAAGGAGAAAAGTTTCTTGTGAGATCCTTACGACTCTCAAGAGAAAACACACTTAGGAGCCCTCACGACTCCTAAGGAGAAAATACACATACGAGATCCTCTTGACTCGTAGGGAGAAAAGTCTTTATAAGATACACATGGCTCAAAAAGTTGAAAAGCCTTAGGAAACAGATCTAAATCTGTTTTCTAAGTCATCGCTGCCCTACAAGTAGGTCCAAAATGACTCTTGTATACTATCCATGGGCCACATTCTCCAAAGTCGCATACGGACGAGGAGGAAAAACCACTTGCGAGTCCTCTCGACTCGTAAGGAGAAAAGTCTCTTATGAGATCCTTACGACTCTCAAGAGAAAACACACTTAGGAGCCTTCATGACTCCTAAAGAGAAAATACACCTACGAGATCCACTCGAGTCGTAGGGAGAAACATCTTTATGAGACCCTCACGACATAAAGTTGAAAATCCTTAGGCGACAGATCTAAACCTGTTTCCTAAGCTATCGCTGCCCTATAAGGAGGTCCAAACCGACTCTTGTATAACATCCATGGGCCACATTCGCGAATGAAATGAAGAAGCTACTTACGGGACCTCACGACTCGTAAGGAAAAAAAGAATACCCAAGTGAGATCCTTACGACTCACGGAGGCGATGAACACTTAGAAATCTTTACGATTTCTAGGGAGAATACACACCTATGATATCCTCAAAACTCATAGGAAAAAGAACCTTCTTGAGACCCTTATGGCTCATGAAGATAAAAAAAAACTTAGGTTACAAGGATCCTAAACTTGTCTCCTAAGCCATCAATTGCATGGCCCTGCATAACTCTGCACTACTTCACTTACGTACATACTTACGTGGAAAAAATAGTGGGGGGCATTTGTTCGCGGAATTTTTTTTTGGCAAAGAGCTATTTGTTCCCTTATAAAAAAAGGGGAGAGAAGAAAGAGGAAAAGAGTCCACATAGTTTGGCATCACGTGTTAAACACGTGGGCGCTTATATGCAAAGCATATAAGCGCTGAAAACAAATAACTAAGGGCCATACTGGCCTCACGTGTTAAACGCGTGAGCGCAAATATGCAAAGCATATGAACGCTTAATATAAATAACTAAAGGCCAAACTGGCCTCACGTGTTAAACACGTGAGCGCTCATATGCAAAGCATATGAGCACTGAACATAAATAACCTAAGGCCAAACAGGTCTCACGTTTTAAACACGTGAGCGCTCATATGCAAAGCATATGAGCGCTGGATAAAATAAACCTAAAGGCCAAACTGACCTCACATGTTAAACACGTGAGCGTTCATATGCAAAGCATATGAGTGCTGAACATAAATAACCAAAGGCTAAACAGGTCTTACGTGTTAAACACGTGAGTGCTCATATACAAAACACGTGAGCGCTCATATATAAAACATATGAGCGCTGAAAGTAAAAAGGCTAAAATCCACATTAGGGGGCCACGTGTTAAACATGTGAGTTTTTTTGCCGCGTTTTTTGGCAGCGCTCACATGCAAAGCATGTGAGAGCCCCAATTTAAAATACTCCCATATGATAGAATTAAATTCTAAGCAATAGAATTAAATTCTATGCAATAGAATTAAATTCTATTTGGGAAATATTTTCCCTGATCTTTCTATTATGGAAAGATTTTTCTCTAACAGAGAATCTTGGATTTAAAATCCAATTGTGATAACAAATCACCATTTAAACTATCTAATAGAATTAAATTCTATTTGGGAAATATTTTCCCTGATCTTTCTAATATGAAAAGTTCTTTCTCTAACAAAGAATCTTAGATTTAAAATCCAATTGTGATAAAATATCACCAATTAAACCATTTGATAGAATTAAATTCTATGTGGGAAATATTTCCTTGATCTTTCTCAAACTAGAAAGATCCTCTCTGTAAAACAGAGAACCCTTGGATCAAAAATCCAACGGTGATTATAAAATCACCCATAGATCATCTGATAGAATAAATGTAATGTTTTAGAAATCGTTATGCGAATTTTTCCGTTTTAGGGTAAAATAGTCGGTATTTTCCGTTTTAACCCGATTTTGATAAAACTTCCGTATAAACTTGCCGGCACTTAGTTTAGCTAAAATAAAGCTAGTGCGCGAGCTTTAGGGGTATATGGGAAGTTTTGGTTCAAATAGAATTTTTTCTGATAAAATATTATTTTAAGTGGTAAATTATACACGTAAATTGTGGAAATTACTTCTTATGAGAATCTTTGCTAATCTAATTAGAAGAATGAGTTTAGAATCTTCATTTTAAATATCTAGATTTTCTTTTGAGCAAAAGGATTTAATTTAAAAAAGAAAAGAGAAGAAAGAAATGTGGCAAATATCATTTATTGAAGCATTTATTGTTTTTTTTCTTGAAACTTCTTCACAAAATTCACAAAATCACCCCCTCCCACACTAATGGCCGAGCCTCCCCAATTCTGTCCCAAAAATTTTCCTAGCTCAAATTCTTCATTTCCAAGATCAAAAACTCATCAAAAATCCTAAAATAAATCCACAAATTCCTAAATAAAAATTAAACCATCATTTCCCTTCACTAATCTTGCTTGGATCATCAAGAAAAACTTGGTTTTTGGAGAAAAAAGTTGATGAATCTAGTTGCTTTGGGTTGTTCTTGAGGAGGTATAATTTCAACTTAAATGTTTAATTGTTGTATTAAAACCATTTAGTTAGTTAATTAAATGGTAATTATAGCTTTAAACTCTTGATTAATTCATTCATCATAATTTTAAAGAATTTCAAGTTAGGGTTTAAACTTGTTGAAGTGTTGAATGTAAATTGAAGATTTGAAAAACTTATTCTTGTGATAGAATGATAATTGTTATTTTTCCTAATCGCCTTATTAAGCTTAATCGCAAACTAGGTTTTTCTAACTCATTTTTGGGAAAGTTTAAAATTATGATTATGGTTTGGATAACTTAGTTATGCTAATTGGCGATATTTGCGATCGCTAGAATTGTTAAATTTCTAGACTTGTGCTAAATTGAGAGAAAATGATATAACTGCTTACTAGCTTTTCGGTAAAGTTAGGCGTGGATTTTAAATAAAAATGGAGATGACTTAAATATTAATACCTACGACATTTATTGTGTTTGTAAATGTGTATTGGTATTATTGGGTTTTTAATGTGGCAGTTTTCATGTATAGTGACCCTATTTAGGGTTTCGGCTATGTTACGGTATTTGGATTCTTGGTTTTGAGTTTGGATGTTGTATTTGGTCGTTGGATGTTTGTACGTCAACGACAAGGGTAGTTGATTGTTTTGCATGTGTAGGCTATAGGTTCTAACCTATGAGCGCACCGCGTGCCGTATTTTGGATTTCGGAATTTGGTGTTAATAGCATTACGAATTCGTATTGATTGTAGGTACATTCGCATGGATTCCGAGACGACGAAGCGTATCGACTACGGCTAAGCGAGGAGTTTAGCAGGTGAGTAGATTTATATCTACCGGGGAAGTCGGGTGGATGGCGTATAGCCCCCCCGCAAATATTGGATTGAAAGATCATTGATTATTATATCCTGATATGAGATGCGACTGATGTGATTGTAAGCTTTACTAGATAATATGATAGAAGTGAACACTAGGGAACATATTGGTTTAGGAGAACATGAAATGATAAGTGAATCATGATAAGTATGATTTCGGAAGAGGACAAGTGTGAAGTTCTTTAATTGTGATGTGAGATATTAATATGATGAACGAATATACAATGTGATATGATGACTTAGTGTGATATGTCATTATATGGATTCGAGTCGATACGTGATTGTTGATACCTTTGTAGGTCCCCTGATACGAGATTGACATGGATGTGACCTGAGAGATAGGTATATATTTTTATGGATAATGATTGCATAATGAGTGATATGCCGTACGAGACTTAGATCCGTACCCCGATGTTGTATAGGTTGATAGAATCCCTATTTGTTAATGCCGCTGTATGTTAGATTACCGTACGCGATGAATTTTACCTGTTGATTTATCCATACCCTTAATTAGAGGATGCCGCACGATGGATAGTACCGTACGTGATGTTGTGAGGCTGGATGCCGATTGATAGACTCACCGACTCGGTCTTGTTGATATGTATACCTTATAGCATTTGATTCACTATATGCATTGTGCTGCATTCATGCTATTCTCATTGCATTTCTTATACCTGTGCTAGTACACCTACACCATTATCGATGATGCGTATGTTACACTTACATAGATTCCCGGCTCACACACTTCATCATCGATAATTGCTATGTCACTTACACAGTAGAATTCTACATCATGCTATGATATACTGCCATGTCCACATAACTATGCTAGGTTGCATGTTATATGTTCACATAACTATGCTAGGTTGCATGATATACTGACATGTACACCCACATACTTGCTACAATTACATGTACATCATGCATACATACTGACATGTACACCCACATATCTTGTTATAGTTGCATATACCCTTAAGTGGTATTGCATTGACATGTGATATTGAGAAATTGATTATTGCGCCATTGCACTTATGAAATGCATCATACATACTTGATTACATGTAGATACTTATACCTTGCTATAGTTACATGTACACCTCATATGATGCTGCACTTGTTTTCGGAGGATTTGGGAATTGCATGATATATTTTAAAGCTGGATTCATTTAAAAGAGCGACTTTCCCTTAATATGCTCATATTGTTGTTTTATGTTGCATATATCAGTTTTCATGGATTTACGCATTGAGATATAGATTTCATGTGATTTATGGATTTGAGAACCGTGGGGGTATTTCAAGAAAACTATGTATTGTTTGAAAACCCGGTTTCTCTTGATATGATATTTCAGTGCGTCCACCATGTGATTTCTCGGTTCTGAGATTTGGCTTGTGATACCTGATTCGAGGAGCGGGAGGCACCGTCTGTGAGTATATGGTGGACCCGGTATGGTACCCGGGGTGAGTGGTGATTTCATGGTGTAGACGATAAGCCTGACAGAGGGACCACTAGCTACCGGTGATAGTATTTGGACTCGGCGGTTATCATGGGGATACCGACCGGAGTGATGTACGGACATGATATCAGGACCAGTCGTGGTGACAGCGTCTGAGTTATGAAGATTTACGTGTCGATGCTTGACATGGGTATTCATGATGTTTCGGGTGTCGGGGATAGACACCCAGGTTTCCATGATTGTGATGTGGTATTGATTGACACACATTCTTTGATATCCTCATATTTACCTGCATATGCTTTTATGATATTTACATGCCGGAGTTGTTGTGTTGACACGTGGACTGTAACACCTGGGTTTGTGTTTGGTGGTAATTGTGTGATAAGGTGGGGTTTTTGGTGAAAAGTTTACCAAAACGGGTTTCTGATAATTTATCTGGTTTTGTGGTTATTTTATCAGAATTTTATCTCGACCGCACACACTTGTGCATGATAACTAGGGTTAAGTCTAGGATTACCAAGTTTAGGTGTGCATGGTGGGTTAACCAAGTTTAGCCAACCATGATGGTTTAGGCCATTTAGTTAAGATAATTGGGTTAATTATGAGTTTTTAGTTTTAATTAAGGGTGATTAGAGATTAGGGTTGACTTGTAGTAAGAGAGAGAGGATTTGATGGTTGTCATGCTAGCATTTATTTGAGAGAGAGAGAATGGTGGCTTTAAGGTCGTATCACCTCCTTTTCATTTCAAAACTTTTTGCATATCTATCACACCCTCATCTCACTCACATCCCTCACATCTCTCCCTCTCACTCACACACACACACCATCATCAAATACCTCTACTTCAGCCACAAAAACAACCACAATTCAGCAGTAGCTGCTACACAAACAGCCACATCATCCCCTAACATCATTGCAAACAACAACCCCAACTTCATAAACAACACCAACACAACACTTCACCACAACAAACACCGCAGCAGCAGCTGCTACAGCAACCCAAACTACACAAAAAAGAAATATCAGCAGCAGCATCAGCCTGTAGCAGCAGCAAATAGACACAGTGAAGCAGATCAGCAACTGCAGCAAGGATTTAGGCACTTTGAAGCACTTCGGCAGCACAACACCCTCCTCCTTCTTCTCTCCTTCTTCATCAAGGATCTCTAGAGGTATAACCCCCTCAACCCGACTTATATTTGCTAAAATTATGGTTATCTAGCTTAGTTTAGTGTTTATTATATGTTTTAGCGGTGGTTTTGAGTAATTTAGGTGAGTTTTGGCAAAGTGATGGTTGTGGTGGTTAGAGTAGCCTTATTAGGTGCTGTTGAGACTAGATCAACCAAGTTTGGTCCCAAATTTCATAAAAATACCCGATTTGCCCGACTTGGTGTAATTTAGCAATTTTAGCGATTTTTTAGCCTTTCTGGAATCTGCTTTTGACCAGATCCATTTAGGTAAAAATTGAGAAAACTGTAGTATGGTGACCTTAGCAGAGACACACACATAAAACACGGGGACCCTTCCCCCTTTCTTGGCCACAGATTTAATATATCTAGCCGCAAATTGCGGCCAGAATGGGGGTGGGGTGTTGGGTTTTGGGGTGTGAGGTTCTGCTGGGTAGCTTAGGGTGTTGGTATCTGCAACTTTTTAAGTTTGGCCCAGAGGCAAAATCTGGAGCTTTAAATGATTTATCGAAGTTTTAAAACTTGTGCGACATGCGCGTGATTCACGTGGTTCTGTGGCATGCTGTGCGACACAGCACGTCGGAGTTGGTTCTGGTATGTTCGCGCGCGTCGCGACGTATCGTGTGCACGCACGTTTAGTTTCACGCACGCGTATCCTTTCTAGCGATATATCGCGTTTTTGCAGGATTTTCCTTATGTGTGACTTTTGTAAATTCTAGGTTCGCCGGCGGAGACTTCGAGGGCGGCGGAGAGTTCGAGGGCAGCGGAGAAAGGAAAGCAGGTGGTCGGACAAACCTGGCGCGGGATCACGTGTGGATAGATTTAACATCTACGGGGGACGATCGTTTGGATGGCGCAAGTCGCCCGATAGATTTAGTAAACTTAAAAACTGCTTATGACATTAGAAATCATATACTTGCATGATATTTGCTACAATCTGGATCTATATACTGTACCTACATATGCGAACTCATTCTGTAGGACACATGCACCATTACCAGGGTTTTTATATGCAGCACGAGCACTATTCATGTGTACACACACACCCTGGTAATTGCCATGTCACGACACTAGATAACTTATAATCTGAAACATGTTAATAATTGATGCTTAGACCTGTGCTATTGCAATAAATCTTTAAAATGAAATCATAGAATTGCTATTCTCGTGCATATACATCATTATATCATCTGTTCATGCCTAGTGATAAATCATACATTGCAACTTGAACATTGATACCATATGCATTTATTATCATTGATATATGCACCTATGATGATTTCTCGAGATTTTATGATATTTCTGGATTTCGGGGGAAAGCCGTAAGATTTCAAACCTATAATGTTTTAAAAATATAAAAGTTGCGGTTTCTAGTGATGTAAAGTGTTATCCACCATGAGTTTGCTGTGGTTTTCGAGACCCGTTTCGAGGAGGTGGATGAACCATCTCGGGTACATGGTGGGCCCGGTGAGGTACCCCGGGGCAAGAAGATCACAGTGGATGGCGTTAAGCCTGGTAGGGGACGGATTACCTACCGGTGACTTCATTTGGCACGGCGGATATCCAGAGGATACCGACCGTGGCCGCGAGATTGAGATATTGATATTTGAGATGGGTCAGCCGGACGGCTGAGGCCAGAGATACTGTGGCATGGATATATGAGATTTTAGACAGTTTTAAGGTGTCGTTGCTAGACACGGATTTTATTGATTCTATGAGTATTATGCTGATATTTAAAAAGAGTTTCAAAACAAAAAGAGATAGAATGATTCTTATATATACATATTGAGATCACAGTTGATTTATGTTGCATACATACATGCTAGTACATTTATGTGGCATACATACCTGCCAGTACACTGATGTTGCATACATACCTGCTAGTACATCCAGCCATACCTATTTAAGAGATTCTAGGATACTTGTGTGCATGCATAAGATAGCCTTTGTAGATGTTATTTATTACTCACGAGCTGGCAACTCACCCCCGTTGTGCCACAGCTTTTCTGCAGGTCCGCTCCGTCAGTACTGTAGCGGCGGACACTTTAGCTCATTTTGCCTTTCTTGCCTGGACTCAAGGCTTTTGCTCATAGGTGGGTTATGTTATCATTTTGTACCTCCTTATATATATTCATTGTATCTAGAGTACTCCATCTGCTACTATTCCAGCTGTACCGATTTTATTTGGATTATTGTATATTGACTTAGAAGCGAGGTTGTGAGATTTGTGGACTTGATGTTATTTGGGGTCGAGCTCACTTGAGTCGACATGTTGTTTACTTGTGCTTTTATGCTTATTTATGCACATTGTTATTTTACATTGCGTGGGATTTGTGACCGCCTTGAGGCGAAAAGCTAGCTCCCGCTTAGGGATGTCATATTCATGTTATTCATTTATATTCCTGTTTTGTACCGTTTGGGGGCCTGTTTTACAAAGGAGACTCTGCCGGAATTTTTGGAAAAAGGAAAGTTGTTTTAAAAAGGGACTTGATGTGGGTTAATGGGATAAAGTGCTTTAAATAAATTGGTTTTCCTTCACTCTATTTCTTAATCGGGTTTTGATTTCTCGGCTTCGGCTTACTCATTTTACGGACGCCTTGAGACGTTTCGTAACTTAAGTGCCGGTCACGTTCCGTACTCTGCGGTTTGTGACAAAGTTGGTATCAGAGCGATAGGTTTCACCTTCCGAGTGTAGGATGACCTTTAGTAGATGGAGTAAGTGACTTAAGCAGGGTAGCGTAGCGTACGTATGTCCGCGGCATACTTGCGATACGGTACTCCGCCTAAGTGATTTTAGGATATGCTTGCTTGGAATTCCTTCTTCAACTCCGTGTATCCTGTGATTCCATTGCACCGTTCTTATTGTCCTGTTTCCTATACCAGTCACTATGCCACAGAGGGCTACGAGAGCGCAGAGGGCTGCCGCCTGAGATGAGATTCGAGCTGGCTCATCCGAGACGAGGACCGAGCAGGGTGGTATGCCTACGCCACAGGGACAGACTGATCCGCCTTCCCCAGGCCGTATGGATAGGCTTGAGTCTGTTATGGAGGAGCTACGACAGATGATGGGAGGCATGCAGAAGCTACGACAGATGGTGGGATCCTTAGTAGCGACCAGATGTGCACCGAGGCCGGAGGATGTACCTACTACATCACAGATGACCATGATACCTGCTCCTACTACTACCACCATGGCCATCCCGGTTTCGCTACAGGATTTCATGAGGCTTGAGACCTCCAGTCTTCACGGGCACCGACGCAGCAGAGGATCCTCAGACATTCCTTGACAGTTTAGCCAGGATTTGCCGATCGCTGAGATATTCTGACGATCGATGGGTGGAGCTTGCGAGTTTCCGACTAGAGGGTCTCGCACAGACATGGTGGGAGTCAATCTTGAGAGGTCGAGCTGTAGGTCTACCGCCTATGATTTGGACCGAGTTTACAGCAGTCTTTCTAGCTCGTTTCCTTCCGGAGAGCATTCGTGACGCCAGAGCTCGTAGTTTTGAGGCCTTGATCAAGACCCCAGGGATGACGGTGTCTGAGTATGACGTCCAGTTCTCGCAGTTATCTAGATATGCTCCGTATTTGGTGGACACCGAAGAGAAGAGGGCGAAGAGGTTCGTACAGGGACTTGATGCCCAGCTATATCTTGCCATTGGCGCCCAGCATTTCGACACTTATTCAGCTGCCATGGATACGACATTATGGATGGAGGCACGTATTTCAGCGACTTCGGCCGTTCCCGGGCCGAAGAGGATTCGCACCAGTATGCCAGATCAGAGGCAGCATGCCAGATTCTTTCCAAGATATAGGGCCGGCAGAGGGTTTGGACGAGGTCAGCTGTATGGGTCGTATCCTCAGGGGCAGCAGCCGTCGCCAGGATGTTATGGGTGCGGGAGTCCGCACCATCATATCAGAGACTGCCCAGTGAGACGACAGGGAGCGGCGACAGTTCCACATGTGACCCTACCACCGTCACCACCCCCTCCTCAGAGAGCTCTACTTCCTGCCACAGGCAATGCTCCACGCCAGTTAGGTGCACCCAGAGGCTATGGACGCGGCGGACCTATCCAGAGAGGATGAGGAGGCAGAGGCAGAGGCTGAGGTCAGCCCGCTATTGGTGGAGGTCAGGCCCGAGTATTTGCGTTGACACCGCAGGATGCACAGGCATCCAATGCCGTTGTGACAAGTACCTTATCAGTATGCTATGTTGATGCACACGTGTTGTTTGATCCCGGATCCACGCATTCGTACGTTTCCATACACTTCGTGCCGAGTTTGGGTAGAGAGTCCGGTTTTCTTGATCAGCCGCTAGTTGTGACCACTCCTGTGGGAGAGTCATTTGTTGCTAGGCACGTGTTCCGATCCTGTATTGTCCGTATTGGCGAGAGAGAGCTGCCTGTCGACTTGATCCTTCTTGAGATGTTGGACTTCGACGTTCTTTTAGGCATGGATTGGTTAGCCATGTGCTATGCGTCTGTGGACTGCCGGGAGAAGAAGATCAGATTTTGTTTTCCCGGCTAGCCGACTTTTGTTGTGCAGGGGGACTGTGGTGCCACCCCTCACATATTGATTTCGTCTCTTCGCGCTGGTCAGCTGTTGAGGAAGGGATGTCGGGGATTTCTAGCCTATGTTTGCGATACGAGAGCTACAGATGTTCCATTGGACCGGGTTTCGATTGTATGCGAGTTCCCCGATGTTTTCCCTGATGATCTGCCAGGATTGCCGCCTGAGCGCGACGTTGAGTTCTGTATTGATTTGATTCCTGGCTCGGGGCCTATTTCTATACCGCTTTATCGGATGGCCCCGACGGAGCTTAGAGAGTTGAAGGTTCAGCTGCAAGATTTGTTAGATAAGGGGCTTATTCGACCCAGCGTTTCTCCATGGGGTGCTCCGGTCCTGTTTGTCAAGAAGAAAGACGGAAGTTTGCGCTTGTGTATCGACTACCGCCAGCTGAACAAGGTGACCATGCGGAACAGATATCCGTTGCCACGTATCGATGATTTGTTCGACCAGCTCCAGGGGGCAGGATATTTTTCGAGGATCGACTTGCGATCAGGATACCATCAGCTGCGAGTTCGACAGGAGAATGTACAGAAGACAGCTTTCCGTACGCGCTATGGCCACTATGAGTTTTTGGTGATGTCGTTCGGACTCACCAACGCCCCCGCAACATTCATGGATTTGATGAACCATACATTCAGGCCGTATCTCGACTTGTTCATCATAGTGTTCATTGATGATATTTTGGTGTATTCCCGGAGCCGAGAGGAGCATGAGCGGCACTTGCGGATTACTTTACGGACTTTGAGGGAGCACCAGCTTTTTGCAAAATTTTCCAAGTGCGCTTTCTGGTTGGACAGCGTTGGTTTCTTGGGTCACGTGATTATGAGAGATGGCATATGTATGGACCCGAAGAAGATTGAGGCCGTTCAGCAGTTGCCCAGACCGACACCAGTTACGGAGATCCGTAGTTTTCTTTTCCTGGTTGGCTACTACAGGCGATTTGTACAGGATTTCTCCCGTATTGCTGCACCTTTGACCGGTTTGACCCGGAAGGGAGTTCCTTTCGTTTGGACGGAGGAGTGCGATCACAGTTTTCAGCAGTTACAGACTTGTTTGACTACGGCGCCGGTATTATCCTTGCCTTCAGGATCAGGCGGATTTGTGGTTTATTGTGACGCTTCACGGGTGGGGCTAGGGTGCGTATTGATGCAGCATGACCGGATGATTGCGTATGCTTCACGACAATTGAAGAAACATGAATAGAACTACCCTACTCACGATTTGGAGATGGCTGCAGTTGTCTTTGCACTTAAGATCTGGCGACATTACCTATACGGCGAGTCGTGCCAGATATTCACTGATCACAAAAGCTTAAAGTATATATTTCAGCAGCGAGACCTGAATCTGAGACAGCGTCGTTGGATGGAGCTGGTGAAAGACTATGACTGTGAGATCTTGTATCACCCGGGAAAGGCCAATGTAGTGGCAGATGCTTTGAGCAGGAGGCCCAGGGGTAGTCTATCATGTATGAGCACAGTACAGAGGCAGTCGTCAGCAGATTGGCAGATTTTATACGACAGCCGAGTTGAGTTCGAGTTCACTCCAACAGGGGGACAGCTTGCGCATGTTCGTGCACGTCCGCAGTTACTTGACCGCATTCGGGAGGCACAGCCCAGTGATGACCGTCTTTCAGAGATCATGGAGCAGATTAGGCAGGGCAGAGATTTCGAGTTCGTGATCGACGATCAGGGAGTACTACGATTTGGGAATCGATTGTGCGTACCAGATTCGGAGGGTCTACGACGTGCGATTCTTGAGGAGGCGCATAGATCGTCATACAATATTAATCCAGGTTCCACCAAGATGTACCGCGATTTGAGAGATGTCTATTGGTGGGATGGTATGAAGCGTGACGTCACAGATTTCGTATCGAGATGCCTGACTTGTCAGTAAGTCAAGGCCGAACAACAGAGGCCAGCGGGAGAGTTGTAGCCCTTGCCCATTTCGGAGTGGAAATGGGAATAGATTTCGATGGACTTCATTGTGGGTCTACCCAGGACCAGTCGAGGGTACGACTCTATTTGGGTGATCGTAGATCGATTGACGAAAGCGGCTCACTTCCTGCCAGTGAAGACCACTTTCAGTTTTGCTCAGTATGCCCAGATTTACATCAACGAGATCGCATGGCGTACCGACTTGTATCGTGTCAGATCGAGGCACCCAGTTTACCAGCCGATTATGGCAGCGACTTCAGGAGGCATTGGGCACCCGTTTGATTTTCAGCACGGTATTTCATCTGCAGACTGACGGCCAGTCAGAACGGACTATTCAGACTCTCGAGGACATGCTCAGAGCGTGCGTTTTAGACTTTGGTGGTAGCTGGGATCATCATTTACCTTTAGTGGAGTTCTCCTACAACAACAGCTTCAAGGATACTATTCAGATGGCACCTTTCGAGGCTTTGTATAGGAGGAGATGTAGATCGCCCGTCTGTTGGACCGAGCTGAGCGAGAGCAGTATTTTTGGGCCGCAGATCGTACAGGAGACGACTGAGAAAGTACAGTTGATTCGAGATCGGATGAGAGCGGCTCAGAGCAGGAAGAAATTGTATGCAGACAGGCGCCGTCGCAGATTAGTGTTCGCAGTTGGCGATCATGTTTTTCTGAGGGTCTCTCCGATGAAGGGCGTGATACGATTTGGGCGAAAGGGAAAGCTTAGCCCCAGATTTGTGGGTCCCTTCGAGATCCTCGAGCGTATCAGCGTAGTTGCATATCGTTTGGCTCTTCTACCCATCTTTTCAGATGTTCACCCCGTCTTCCACGTGTCGATACTACACAGATATCTTCATGACCCTTCCCACATGATTCAGCATCAAACCGTTCAGCTTGAGCCCGACCTTTCGTTCACCGTGCAACCAGTAGAGATTTTGGATCGGTAGGTGAAGAAACTTCGATCAAAGGTCCTGCCGTCGGTGAAGGTTCTTTGGCACAGCCCGAATGGTGAGGAGATCACTTGGGAGGCTGAGAGAGAGATGCGGAAGAAATTCCCTCATCTTTTCGAAGGTATGCGTATTTTTATATTTTAAAATTTGGGGAAGAATTTTCTTAAGGGGGGAAGACTATAACACCAGGGTTTGTGTTTGGTGGTAATTGTGTGATAAGGTGGGGTTTTTGGTGAAAAGTTTACCAAAACGGGTTTCTGATAATTTATCTGGTTTTGTGGTTATTTTATCAGAATTTTATCTCGACCGCACACACTTGTGCATGATAACTAGGGTTAAGTCTAGGGTTACCAAGTTTATGTATGCATGGTGGGTTAACTATGTTTAGCCAACCATGATGGTTTAGGCCATTTAGTTAAGATTATTGGGTTAATTATGAGTTTTTAGTTTTAATTAAGGGTGATTAGGGATTAGGGTTGACTTGTAGTAAGAGAGAGAGGATTTGATGGTTATCATGCTAGCATTTATTTGAGAGAAAGAGAATGGTGGCTTTAAGGTAGTGTCATCTCCTTTTCATTTCAAAACTTTTAGCATATCCATCACACCCTCATCTCACTCACATCCCTCACATCTTTCCCTCTCACTCACACAAACACACCATCATCAAATACTTCTACTTCAGCCACAAAAACAGCCACAATTCAGCAGTAGCTGCTGCACAAACAGCCACATCAGCCCCTAACATCATTGCAAACAACAGTCCCAACTTCATAAACAACACCAACACAACACTTCACCAACATAACACTTCACCACAACAAACACAGCAGCAGCAGCTGCTACAGCAACCCAAACTACACAAAAAAAAATATCAGCAGCAGCATCAGCCTGTAGCAGCAGCAAATAGACACAGTGAAGCAGATCAGCAACTGCAGCAAGGATTTAGGCACTTTGAAGCACTTCAGCAGCACAACACCCTCCTCCTTCTTCTCTCCTCCTTCATCTAGGATCTCTAGAGGTATAACCCCCTCAACCCGACTTATATTTGCTAAAGTTATGGTTATCTAGCTTTGTTTAGTTTTTATTATATGTTTTAGTGGTAGTTTTGGGTAATTTAGGTGAGTTTTGGCAAAGTGATGATTGTGGTGGTTAGAGTAGCCTTATTAGGTGCTGTTGAGACTAGATCAACCAAGTTTGGTCCCAGATTTCATAAAAATATCCGATTTGCCCGACTTGGTGTAATTTAGCAATTTTAGCAACTTTTTAGCCTTTCTGGAATCTGCTTTTGACCCGATCCATTCAGGCAAAAATTGAGAAGACTGTAGTATGGTGACCTTAGCAAAGACACACACACAAAACACAGGGACCCCTACCCCCCTTCTTGGCCGCAGATTTAATATATCTGGCCGCAAATTGCGGCCAGAATGGGGATGGGGTGTTGGGTTTTTAGGTGTGGGGTTCTGCTGGGTAGCTTAGGGTGTTGGTATCTGTAACTTTTTAAGTTTGGCCCAGAGGCAAAATCTGGAGCTTTAAACGAGTTATCGACGTTTTTAAACTTGTGCGACATGCGCATGATCCGCGTGGTCCTGTGGCGCGCTGCACGACACAGCACGTCGGAGTTGGTTCTGGTAAGTTCGCGCGCGTCGCGACGTATCGTGTGCACGCGCATTTAGTTTCACGCACGCGTATCCTTTCTAGCGATATATCGTGTTTTTGCAGGATTTGCCTTATGTGTGACTTTTGTAAATTCTAGGTTCGCCGGCGGAGACTTCGAGGGTAGCGGAGAAAGGAAAGCAGGTGGTCGTACACACCTAGCGCGGGATCACGTGTGAGTAGATTCAACATCTACGGGTGACGATCGTTTAGATGGCACAAGTCGCCCGATAGATTTAGTAAACTTAAAAACTGCTTATGACATTAGAAATCATACACTTGCATGATATTTGCTACAATCAGGATCTATATACTGTACCTACATGTGCGAACTCATTCTGTAGGACACATGCACCATTACCAGGGTTTTTATATGCAGCACGAGCACTATTCATGTGTACACACACACCTTGGTAATTGCTATGTCACGACACTAGATAACTTATAATCTGAAACATGTTAATAATTGATGCTTAGACCTGTGCTATTGCAATAAATCTTTAAAATGAAATCATAGAATTGCTATTCTCGTGCATATACATCATTATATCATCTGTTCATGCCTAGTGATAAATCATACATTGCAACTTGAACATTGATACCATATGCATTCATTATCATTGATATATGCACCTATAATGATTTCTCTAGATTTTATGATATTTCTGGATTTCGGGGGAAAGCCGCAAGATTTCAAACGTATAATCTTTTAAAAATATAAAAGTTGTGGTTTTCTAGTGATGTAAAGTGTCGTCCACCATGAGTTTGCTGTGGTTTTCGAGACCCGTTTCGAGGAGGTGGATGAACCGTCTCGGGTACATTGTGGGCCCGGTGAGGTACCCTGGGGCAAGAAGATCGCAGGAGATGGCGTTGAGCCTGGCAGGGGAAGGATTACCTACCGGTGACTTCATTTGGCACGGCGGATTTCCAGAGGATACCGATCGTGGCCGCGAGATTGAGATATTGATATTTGAGATGGGTCAGCCGGACGGCTGAGACCAGAGATACTGTGACATGGATATATGAGATTTGAGACAGTTTTGAGGTGTCGTTGCTAGACACGGATTTTATTGATTCTATGAGTATTATGCTGATATTTAAAAAGATTTTCAAAACAAAAAGAGATAGAATGATTCTTATATATACATATTGAGATCACAGTTGATTTATGTTGCATACATACATGCTAGTACATTTATGTGGCATACATACCTGCCAGTACACTGATGTTGCATACATACCTGCTAGTACATCCAGCCATACCTGTTTTAGAGATGCTAGGATACTTGTATGCATGCATACGATAGCCTTTGTAGATGTTATTTATTACTCACGAGCTGGCAACTCACCCCCGTTGTGCCACAGCTTTTCTGCAGGTCCGCTCCGTCAGTACTGTAGCGGCGGAAACTTTAGCTCATTTTGCCCTTCTTGCCTGGACTCGAGGCTTTTGCTCACAGGTGGGTTATGTTATCATTTTGTACCCCCTTATATATTCATTGTATCTAGAGTACTCCATCTGCTACTATTCCAGCTGTACCAGTTTTATTTAGATTATTGTATATTGACCTAGAGGCGAGGTTGTGAGATTTGTGGACTTGATGTTATTTGGGGTCGAGTTCATTTGAGTCGACATGTTGTTTACTTGTGCTTTTATGCTTATTTATGCACATTGTTATTTTACATTGCGTGGGATTTGTGACCGTCTTGAGGCAAAGAGCTAGCTCCCGCTTGGGGATGCCATATTCATGTTATTCATTTATATTCCTGTTTTGTACTGTTTGGGGGCTTGTTTTACGAAGAAGAGTCTGCCGGAATTTTTGGAAAAAGGAAAGTTGTTTTAAAAAGGGACTTGATGTGGGTTAATGGGGTAAAGTGCTTTAAATAAATTGGTTTTCCTTCACTCTATTTCTTAATCGGGTTTTGATTTCTGGGCTTCGGCTTACTCATTTTACGGACGCCTTGAGATGTTTCGTAACTTAAGTGCCGGTCACGTTCCGTACTCTGCGGGTTGCGGGTACATGGTGTACCCGTTATGGAACCCCGGGGCGAGTGGTGATTTCGTGGTGTAGACGATAAGCTTGACAGAGGGACCACTACCTACCGGTGATAGTATTTGGACTCGGCGGTTATCGTGGGGATACCGACCGGAGTGATGTACGGACATGACGTCAGGGCCAGTCGTGGTGACAGCGCCTGAGTTATGAAGATTTACGTGTCGATGCTAGACACGGGTATTCATGATGTTTCGGGTGTCGGTGATAGACACCCAGGTTTCCATGATTGTGATGTAGCATTGATGGACATACATTCTTTGATATCCTCATATTTACCTGCTTTTGCTTTTATGATATTTACTTGCAGGAGTTGTTGTGTCAGTGTTTGATACGTGGACGAGATCCACTGCATACATGAATTGATTTTATTGTTGGACAAGATCTGCCTGCATACATGCATTGATTCATTGTTGGGTGATATACACTTGATGTTAGGCATTTATATTGTGTTGGCACATATGCAGATACGGTCACCCTAGATATCATCGTATTACCTTTAAGATATAGTTTACCTAGGAATCGTTGAGTGATGTACGGACATGACGTCGGGGCCAGTCGTGGTGACAGCGTCTGAGTTATGATGATTTACGTGTCGATGCTAGACACGGGTATTCATGATGTTTCGGGTGTCAGTGATAGACACCCAGGTTTCCATGATTGTGATGTGGCATTGATGAACACACATTCTTTGATATCCTCATATTTACCTGCATATGCTTTTATGATATTTACATGCAGGAGTTGTTGTGTCGGTGTTTGACATATGGACGAGATCCACTGCATACATGCATTGATTTTATTGTTGGACGAGATCCACCTGCATACATGCATTGATTCATTATTGGGTGATATACACTTGATGTTAGGCATTTATATTGTGTTGGCACATATGCAGATACGGTCACCCTAGATATCATAGTATTACCTTTATGATATAGTTTACCTAGGAATCGTTGTTTATTTCAATTTCTACCTGTTGATGTTTTCTACTCACAAGCTGGCAACTCACCCCCGTTGTGCCACAGTTCTTGCAGGTTGTCCGCTTGGATCAGTAGCGGCATCGCTTGTAAGTCCATGCTACCTCTCCCGGTACTTTCGGGTATGCGGAATTTGGTGAAAAACAATTTTCTAGAGGCGGTAACATGGACTCAAAACCGGATCTTTGTTAAACATCTAACTAACAACCTAAGTAGGAGTTGTTAATTACTCGGTTAGGGGGTTATACCTTTCTTACTTGAACTCCTTCGTCTTCAAACCTCGATGGTTGTCCGGATCGGCTTCACCCCGTCGTCTCCTTGCGCCGAAGATCGATCCACCTGAAAGCTTCTACCTTTGGCTTCTTCTTCGAACTTTGAAGAAACTAGTTCACTCGGTTTGCCAAACCTTGTGAACTAGAGTGAGTAGAGGAGAGTGTGTTGGGATTTTCTCTATGGTTCTTGGTTCTCAACACATGAGACAAGTGAACCATAGACTAAAGAGAGGGAGAGCAAGAGGAAGAAGATGAGAGCTCAAGAACACAAGAGAGAGAAAGGAAATGAAAGAATGAGCAAGAATTTTCTCTCTTGGCTCTCATAATCCAAAGCCATCATCACAAAAATAGTAATCAAGTATTGTGTAAATGGTTTAAGTCAAAATGGCTATATCATTTCATGCACTCATATTGCACAAGAGAACAAGCAAGTGAAAAGTCTTTGCCATGAAATGATAGCCATTGTCATCATGATGGTCAACTAGTCCAACCTAGTCAACCGGTCAACAAAGTCAACAAGTCAACAAAGTCAACCCCTCAACAACCATGTCACCACAATACTTAATTAATATTATTGTTAATCATATATCATATTCTCATTAGGGTTGAGCAAAAAGTCAATAGTCAACAGTCAACGGTCAACAACCCTAATAAGAATCCTCTGTCTTTGTCTCTCCGTCAACTGTGCATACACACCCGCATCCGCTTTCCGAGGAACACGAATACAAACTGGATAAAACCAATCCCAATACGTACACTAGGATCTGGCTTAAACCAAAGCCCGTTAGTGTAAACTGTCCGGACACTAAACGTGCACAAGTGCACGGATGTGACTGAACCCTGTCGCAAAACCATGCGACCTGTCGCAAAACCATGCGACCTCTACTCTTTTGCCTAAAGGCGAATAGCTTTCTGTGTGGGACTCTAAAGACTCGACACTACGCTGGCAGTGGGTTTAACCACAGACCGCAAGCGGCACTAGCTATGCGTAACGGTCCCCAGGTAGATGCCGACAAGAAGACTGACGAGGTGAAACCCATCTGAACTCTTACTGAGTCTGAATGTGACAATCTCTGTACAGTCCGGTCTGTTCATCTGATACATCGCATGGCGGGCCTTGGGGGCGGTAAACGTCAGTCCCCTAATAGCGGTACAAGTCGTGTCGGAGTGAAGCCCAAAATACCCTGAGATAACACTGGAAGCCTACCGGTATATCTCGCTTGCCCTGGCCAGGGACTACTCGTGTAATGGCTCTCCTAGACACAGCGCGATGTCAACTCCCAATACCGGGAGAGACGAATCCTGTCTAACCGTCACTGCTTCCAAGTTCTTCGGGACTGCACCCAACTACTACCTGTTTGCACGACTCCTTTGAGCCGTGGTAGGATAGTAATCAAAGTACAGTGGGAACACACTCGAGGCGAAGTGACAGTGTCAAGTCAGCGGAATAAGCTGTACTTATGTCACCTGGGAACTGATAACTGACGATAGGTATAATACCAACCGGTCAGTTCCCGACGAGTCCTGTCCAGTGTACTTGTAACCCAACGAGCACCCGCATACTATCTCCAGTACGACGTACTGATGGCTGTGGGACAGACCATCTCCCACTCTGGGATGAGAAGCGCATGCGCTAGTCTACTCCGGAGTATCGATGCCCTGTCTCGATAGTCCTGCGACTAGGGACCTGCATAAGGATGTGCTTATAGATTACCCAGCCCCCACTAGTGTGACTGCCATCACAACGCTGGTAATCAAGCAAAGATCCTAAGGGCTCCACTAATGTGTATAGGCGATATACTAAAATAAACACATGTACACATTGAAGTAGAAACAAACCAAGTAGCATACTACTATTTTGAGCAAGATTGTATATACAAGGTGAATATCCCAAGCTTCCATTAAGTAATATACAAACTAGTATGATACAATAATGGTCTCTAGGGCATATACACTAACAATCTCCCACTTGCACTAAGGCCATGTACTGGCGTATCGAAGACCTATCATCTCGATCAGCCGCTCGAACTGAGTCTGTGGCAAGGCCTTGGTGAATGGATCTGCAGTGTTATCTTCTGAAGCAACCCTCCGAACCTCGATCTCCTGGCGATCCACGATCTCCATGATCAGGTGATACCGCCTCAAGATGTGTCTGGATCTCTGATGGGACTTGGGTTCCTTCGCTAAAGCTATAGCCCCGTTGTTGTCGCAATACAGAGGTATTGGATCAACAATGGACGGAACCACCTGAAGTTCTTTCAAGAACTTCCTTATCCAGACAGTTTCTTTTGCGGCATCAGATGCAGCGATATATTCCGCTTCCATCGTCGAGTCTGCAACGGTTTCCTGTTTGGAACTCTTCCAACACACCGCCCCTCCGTTGAGGGTAAAGACAAAACCCGACATGGACTTGGAATCATCCTTGTCACTCTGGAAGCTGGAGTCAGCAAAGGCCTCGATCTGGAGGTCTTTTCCGCCATACACCAAGAACATCTCCTTAGTCCTTCTCAGGTACTTAAGAATGTTCTTTACCGCTATCCGGTGTTTCTCCCCAGGGTTTGACAGATACCGGCTTACCACACTTAGTGCATAAGCTACATCCGGTCTGGTACACAACATCGCATACATTATAGAGCCTACCGCAGAAGCGTAGGGTATAATAGACATGCGATCCCTCTCCAAATCAGTCTTGGGAGACATCTCTTTAGAGAGGGTGATCCCGTGACAAGCCGGCAGGTTACCGCGCTTGGAATCTTCCATACTGAATCTTTTCAGTATGGTGTCGATGTACCTGGACTGTGAAAGTCCTAATATCCTTTTGGATCTATCACGATGGATCCGGATCCCCAGGATGTATGAGGCATCACCCAGGTCTTTCATGGAGAACCTGTGTGACAAGAACCCCTTGACAGATTGTAGCATAGGAATGTCATTTCTTATTAAGAGAATGTCATCCACGTATAAAACGAGGAATACTACAGTTCTCGCTACAAATCTACTATAGATGCATGGTTCATCTGGATTTTTGATAAAGCCAAATTCCTTGACCGTCTCATCAAAACAGATGTTCCAACTCCGCGATTCCTGCTTTAGTCCATAGATGGACTTAAGCAACTTGCACACCTTTCCGCTGCTCCCACTCTGAATGAAACCCTCTGGTTGGTCCATATAGACACACTCCTCTAAATTTCCATTTAGAAAAGCAGTCTTTACGTCCATCTGCCAGATCTCATAATCGTGGAAGGCAGCAATGGCAAGAAGGATCCGAATGGATTTCAGCATAGCCACTGGACAAAATGTTTCGTCATAGTCCAAACCAGGTCTTTGACGAAAACCCTTTGCAACAAGTCTAGCTTTATAGGTCTCAACCTGTCCATCTACACCAATCTTCCTTTTGAAGATCCACTTGCATCCTACGGGTTTTACCCCGTCTGGAGCAATGTCCAACGTCCATACTTTGTTGGTGTACATGGACTCCATTTCGGTCCGCATTGCATCCAGCCATTTTACCGAGTCAACACTCTGAACGGCCTGCTGGAAGCTAGTAGGCTCTTCATAATCTATGATGCAATCCTCTCTATCCCCGTCTATGAGAAAACCGTAGTATCTCTCGGGCGGATGAGACTGCCTACAACTCCTGCGGAGCGGCGTAGGAATGTCCTATTCTTTTGAACCCTCTGGTTCCACTAAGCTTTCAGTAATAGCTCGTGGTTCTGGAATTTCTTCCAGTTCTACTGCGCTCCCACTAATTTCCTTTTCTAAGAACTGGTGTTCTAGAAAGTGGGTATGACGAGAAACAAAAACCTTTTGTTCCTCTTCGCAATAGAAGAAATATCCCTTGAAGTTCTTTGGATATCCCACGAACTTGCACTGTACTGAGCGTGCCTCGAGCTTGTCCGCATGCTGCTTTTTGACAAAAGCTGGACTTCCCCATATCTTAATGTGATTAAGATAGGGTCTCTTCCCACACCACATCTCATATGGTGTAGTAGGCACATTCTTAGTTGGAACTAGGTTCAAAAGGTATGCAGCTGATTCTAGTGCATACCCCCAGAATGATCGCGGTAACTCAGCGTTACTCATCATGGACCGTACCATATCCAATAGGGTTCGGTTCCGTCTCTCCGATACACCGTTATGTTGCGGAGTGTATGGAGGAGTAAGCTGAGAGAGAATTCCGTTCTCTTTTAAATAGTCCAGGAACTCGACACTTAAGTATTCTCCACCTCGATCCGATCTTAGAATCTTGATACTTTTGCCGGTTTGTTTTTCTACTTCATTCTTATATTCCTGGAATTTTCCAAAGGCTTCGGACTTATGTTTCATTAAGAAGACATAATCGTACCTTGAAAAGTCATCTGTAAAAGTAATGAAGTAAGAATATCCGCTTCGCGCATGTGTAGACATTGGACCGCACACGTCGCTGTGTACGAGTCCCAAGAGCTCGCTCGCCCTTACTCCGTGTCCAGTAAACGGAGTCTTTGTCATCTTTCCTTTGAGACAGGATTGACAAGTGGCATACGATTGATATTCAAACGGATTCAAATATCCTTCTGTATGTAACTTCGTCAACCTTCTCTCATTGATGTGACCCGGTCTACAATGCCACAAGAAAGTCTGATTGATTTCTGGAGACTTTCTTTTGTGTGTATTCTGGACATTAAAAATCTGTGGTTGGTTTAATACGTATATACCATTGCTCAATGTACCTGACCCAATCATAACTTGATTAAGGTGAATGTTTACAACATTGCTTACAAACGCAAATTCATAACCTTCTTTAGAAACCAAAGATACAGAAATGATATTATAAGTTGCGTTGGGTACAAAAAAGCAATTACGCAAAACCAAAACATGTCCATCTGACATTCCCAGGTGATAGTCCCCCACGGCCTTAGCATCCTTGCTAGCTCCGTTTGCAACTTTGAGGGTCATGTCACCTGCCTTCAAAAACCTACGGTTTCTCAACGCCTGCAAATAATTACAGATATGAGATCCTGATCCGATATCTAATACCCAGGAAGTATAGTTTATTGAAAGACAGTTATCAATAACATACACACCTGAAGCTGAAGCCGCAACCTGCTTCAGTTCCTGTGTTCTGGCTTTCCAAGCCCTGCAATCATTCTTCCAGTGTCCCTTCTTATGACAATAGAAGCATTCTTCCTTATCCACAAGCTTTCCCACTTTCTTTGTTGCTTTTTCCTTTCCCTTCGTATCCACTTTACTAACACCGCCCCTTGGTTTGGCGGGAGCTTTCTTCTTCTTTCCCTTGGCTTTCGCCTTGGAGCTAGAAGAGGAAGATCCTCCTACAAACAAAGTGGATGTTTCCCTACCTTTTTGTAGGGTGCCCTCTGTGCTCCTCAGCATGTTGAGGAGTTCTGAAAGTTCAACTTCTTTTTCTTGTAAGTTGAAGTTCCGGATAAACTGGGCGTAAGTGGAAGGAAGGGACTGGGGAATCAAGTCCGTATATAGCTCATTCTCCAACGTGGTCCCAAGGTCCGCGAGCTCTTCTATGTAGCCAATCATCTTAAGCACGTGTTCCGCTACCGATGATCCGATGGCCAACCTTGCCGAAAATAACTTCTTCGACACTTCGTATCTTGCGATACGAGACTGCTCTCCATACAGTTCTTTTGTATGGAGAAATATGGATTCGAGGTCCATATTCTCGTGCCTCCTTTGGTGTTTGTTGTCCATAGAGGCAAGCACGAGGCACTTGGCCTTCGCGCAATCTATTTCCCAGGTCTTAAGGATTTCCTTATCCGCGACACTGGTTTTGGGACCTGGGACAGGGGGAGCTTTGGTGGTAAGAAGATACCCCAGCTTGTCGTAAGTGATTGCCATCTTGACATTCCTGAGCCAATCTTTGTAGTTTGGCCCTGTCGGTATGTTTTTATCTAGAAGTAACTTAAGTCCAGTCATGTCGATTGGTCGCTGCAATTAGGAGAGAGAAGAAACACTCAGCATGATGCTCTTGCAAGTTTAGAATGGTTTTTAGTTTGTCTAAACAGGATGGCTCCCACTGTTTCTCGAATCCTTCCTCAAACCAAAAAGGAAGAATTAGTCAGGATCAATCTCACCGTACAATACTTGCTTAACCGTTCAGCCAGGCCAGTGTCGGTACTTCGAGGGAGGTTTTCCAACGCTTTCGCGAAGTTTCTTAATTAAATAACCTCTTTTCCCTATGGGCGTAGCCCCGCTAACACCTTTCTAGACACCTACTTGGTTTATAGCATTGATCGTTAAGTGAGAAATTTCCCGAGGAGTAGCATATACTCACAGTAGGATCGGGATCCAAATATCATCGTGCGACGAAACTGAAGGAATCCTACCAGGATCATCACACTCCAAATGGTATGCAACACTAGCAAGTTTCAGTTCTTTTGAAACTCCCGATATGGATTTTTGCCCCATGCTCTTATGACCTTGACTTTGGCCAAAATATCATAAGTCACATGTCAAGTTCTACCCGTCATTCTCCAGGTTAATTTGGATCCACCCGTACCTACCCTTGACTTTGGCCAAAATGGCAGTACGACTGTCCCAAACCAACGCATCTATCTATGCTACACATGAATACCCAATAGCTACCAATCACTATACCTTGACTTTGGCCAACATACATAGCTTGAATACTATTGACTATTCATGTGAAACGACGGAGGGCTACGAATGGTTTTGGCGAAACCGTGAACGTAGTGAACTTGATATAGTCGATGGAACGAGATAGCTTTTAAAAGGAGTGGCTCAAACTCCGCATTTAAAAATTGGTTTTGAAAAGAACCGAGTGGTTTTTCGAAAGTGTTCCAACGACTTTTACTTGGTTTATTTTCTTGCATTAGTTCTTTTAATGCGTGATATTCTTGCATTAGTTCTTTTAATGCGTCCCATCATTTAATCCTACCATTGCAGAAAACAACCAAATTATGACGTACGCTTATGCCATTCGCATTCGCTACGGGGCCCCGTCATTACCCGTTAGGTTACTTAACTAACGACAGAGCGGGGGCTGGGCTAGCGCGGCTGTAAAACATAAGTAACGCCTAAATAATATCATATATAGATATATTGCAATGATAGCCATTTCAGATCACAGATGAACACATTGGATAAACTAGGAATCCGCAATTCGTACGAGCCTGTAACGAAAAGCAGATTACACGGTCGCGGTGAATAGCCAATACCCCACCCAAGACCCCTACGGGTGCGGAAAACTACCCGCCAAGTACCCGAAGCGAAGCAACCTCCCTCAACTCCGTGAGTAGGCCACTCGGCACTTCTGCATACCCGGTAGTTTGTGCACCCTCTCCATGGGTCTATCTTAGAAGCAAAAACAGTAAAAAGAAATTATACAATGACGGCTACAACCCCGACCCGGTTGTGCGGCCATACAAATAATTATTACATCAATTTACAAATTTACATGAATTGAAAGAAAAGAAAACTCTCGTCTCACAACCCCCGGCTATTCACCCGCGACAATCCAATGAATTTATATACACATTCCAATAACATTACAGATCACAGATTTGTATAACCCCCACTAATCGACATATAGTGATTAGCAGACGTTCAATACAAATATCACATCACAGAAAAACCCGTCAGCTTAAGTCTTTTAGAAGTTCGATCAAAAATACGGATTTTCAGGCCCCAAACACAAAATTTTCGTTATGGAAAATCTGGGCAGAAAATACATATTCCAAAAATCCCAAAACAACCCCATAAAAACACTGCACAAAATTTGGACCTCGGCCGAGTCAACTCGGCCGCGGAACCGCGGCGGGAGCGTGCTCCCGCCGCGTTTCTGCGGCGCTTTGACCGGTTCGTGGGACCAAATTTCGTGGGTGTTTAATAAAAACCCTGAGCCGATTTTTAAGATAAAATTTATCAATTTTACAGAACTTTAAAAATCGACAGCAACTTTGAATTTCGGGTTTATTTCGGGACTTTTTCTCCGATCAAATTTCTAGCTACTATGCTAACATGTTAGATAGAGTTTAACTAGGCTCTGATACCACTGTAAGTCCATGCTACCTCTCCCGGTACTTTCGGGTATGCGGAATTTGGTGAAAAACAATTTTCTAGAGGCGGTAACATGGACTCAAAACCGGATCTTTGTTAAACATCTAACTAACAACCTAACTAGGAGTTGTTAACTACTCGGTTAGGGGGTTATACCTTTCTTACTTGAACTCCTTCGTCTTCAAACCTCGATGGTTGTCCGGATCGGCTTCACCCCGTCGTCTCCTTGCGCCGAAGATCGATCCACCTGAAAGCTTCTACCTTTGGCTTCTTCTTCGAACTTTGAAGAAACTAGTTCACTCGGTTTCCCAAACCTTGTGAACTAGAGTGAGTAGAGGAGAGTGTGTTGGGAATTTCTCTATGGTTCTTGGTTCTCAACACATGAGACAAGTGAACCATAGACTAAAGAGAGGGAGAGCAAGAGGAAGAAGATGAGAGCTCAAGAACACAAGAGAGAGAAAGGAAATGAAAGAATGAGCAAGACTTTTCTCTCTTGGCTCTCATAATCCAAAGCCATCATCACAAAAATAGTAATCAAGTATTGTGTAAATGGTTTAAGTCAAAATGGCTATATCATTTCATGCACTCATATTGCACAAGAGAACAAGCAAGTGAAAAGTCTTTGCCATGAAATGATAGCCATTGTCATCATGATGGTCAACTAGTCTAACCTAGTCAACCGGTCAACAAAGTCAACAAGTCAACAAAGTCAACCCCTCAACAACCATGTCACCACAATACTTAATTAATATTATTGTTAATCATATATCATATTCTCATTAGGGTTGAGCAAAAAGTCAATAGTCAACGGTCAACGGTCAACAACCCTAATGAGAATCCTCTGCCTCTGTCTCTCCGTCAACTGTGCATACACACCCGCATCCGCGTTCCGAGGAACACGAATACAAACTGGATAAAACCAATCCCAATACGTACACTAGGATCTGGCTTAAACCAAAGCCCGCTAGTGTAAACTGTCCGGACACTAAACGTGCACAAGTGCACGGATGTGACTGAACCCTGTCGCAAAACCATGCGACCTCTACTCTTTTGCCTGAAGGCGAATAGCTTTCTGTGTGGGACTCTAAAGACTCGACACTACGCTGGCAGTGGGTTTAACCACAGACCGCAAGCGGCACTAGCTGTGCGTAACGGTCCCCAGGTAAATGCTGACAAGAAGACTGACGAGGTGAAACCCATCTGAACTCCTACTGAGTCTGAATGTGACAATCTCCGTACAGTCCGGTCTGTTCGTCTGATACATCGCATGGAGGGCCTAGGGGGGCGGTAAACGTCAGTCCCCTAATAGCGGTACAAGTCGTGTCGGAGTGAAGCCCAAAACACCCTGAGATAACACTGGAAGCCTACCAGTATATCTCGCTTGCCCTGGCCAGGGACTACTCGTGTAATGGCTCTCCTAGACACAGCGCGATGTCAACCCCCAATACCGGGAGAGGCGAATCCTGTCTAACCGTCACTGCCTCCAAGTGCTTCGGGACTGCACCCAACTACTACCTGTTTGCACGATTCCTTTGAGCCGTGGTAGGGTAGTAATCAAAGTATAGTGGGAACACACTCGAGGCGAAGTGACAGTGTCAAGTCAGCGGACTAAGCTGTACTCATGTCACCTGGGAACTGATAACTGACGATAGGCATAATACCAACCGGTCAGTTCCCGACGAGTCCTGTCCAGTGTACTCGTAACCCAACGAGCACCCGCATACTATCTCCAGTACGACGTACTGATGGCTGTGGGACAGACCATCTCCCACTCTGAGATGAGAAGCGCATGCGCTAGTCTACTCCGGAATATCGATGCCCTGTCTCGATAGTCCTGCGACTAGGGACCTGCATAAGGATGTGCTTATAGATTACCCAGCCCCCACTAGTGTGACTGCCATCACAACGCTGGTAATCAAGCAAAGATCCTAAGGGCTCCACTAATGTGTATAGGCGATATACTAAAATAAACACATGTACACATTGAAGTAGAAACAAACCAAGTAGCATACTACTATTTTGAGCAAGATTGTATATACAAGGTGAATATCCCAAGCTTCCATTAAGTAATATACAAACTAGTATGATACAGTAATGGCCTCTAGGGCATATACACTAACATCGCTGGCACAAAGCTTACTTTCGGGTGATTTGTTTTTTGTAGGTGGTACATGTTGGATCGTGCCTCTCTCGTATTTGTTATTCATATTGTATCTAGTCACTCCATCAAATCAGAAACTAGTAATTGTATATGTTGCAGACTTAGAAGACTTGTAGTTGCGAGACTTGAGTGATGGGTTTTATATTCGCTTTTGGAGTTGATGTCTTGCTTTACTTTATTTCCTTATGTGGATTTTCGCCTTTGGGCATCGTATACTTGTTATTTATACTTATGGTGTTGTTTCCGCCGTTGGGCGTGTTTTGCTCCCGTTTGGGATGTTTTCTTTATATTCCTTATTGTACCCATTTTCGGGGCTAGTTTTTACAAAGGAGGTGCTGCCGAATTTTTTATGAAAACCAAGGAAAAGAGTTAAAATAAGTTTTAAGGATCTTTACTTAAAGTTTCTAAATGTTGTAAATGTTTTCTTTACTTACTTCAGTTGAAAGGTTTAGATTTCTAGGTTTCGGCTTACTTAGGTTACGTTATGCTTGTAGACGTTGCGTAATTTAAGTGCCGATCAGGAGCTGCTATTTTGGGTCGTGACAAAGTTGGTATCAAAGCGCTAGGTTTAACCTTAGTTCGAGTTTAGGTTTGACTATGTGGGGTCTAAGGCATATATATTTTGGAACCTAGGTTTGACCTTACGGAACTTAGACTTGAACAACGGGGTGTTAGACCCGAACTTTCGTTTCATAGGCTGACCCTGATTGATGGAGTAGGTAGCTTGAGTAGAGTGACGTACCGTACGTATGTTCCGCGGCATATTTATGATACGAAACTCCACTTAAGTGACCTTACATATCTTGCGACTGGTGATTCTCTTCATTCCTTTGATTATATATCCATTGAGATATTTAATTTTATTCGCTTCCATGATCATACTCTCAGTGATTTGACTCCTCTTTATGATCATGTATCGATTTTGGGATCTGTTGACTCTTTATCCTTTTGATCTTTTTCGTCGATACTTGATTGAGGTTCCTGCCACCATGGTTTGAGCGCAGATTGAGTTGCTGCTGGTGATGCGGTCAGGGTGAGCTCGTCGTAGACGAGGACTGACCATCATGTTTCTGGTGACATGGGAACGTATCGATGTAGTGTTGTATTGTTGTGACCCCTTATGTGAGACGAGTGTGCGGTTGTGTACCGGATGATCGGGCCTTTGTTAGAGGCTGCCTGTTGGGAGAGGATTGTTGATGTACAGCCTACCTCAGAGATTGTGATGTCATCTACCGTGCAGACAGATGACCCAGCCATTGCTGAGATTGATGTGAGGTCGCTTCCAGAGCTTTCGAGCCGAGATCGCTGGAGCTTTCAGGCAGAGAGGCGACATGTGATAGCTAGTTTATCTTGAGTTGTGAGACGAAGGTGATTCGTCTGATTGATGCGCCGACGCAGGCCCAGTTGAGTTGAAGATTTCCAGTGTGGAGAGTCTTACTCAGGTCTAGAGTAGACCGACCCAGAGATGACCGTTGATGTATCGTCTATCCTTGAGGAATGTGGGCATTGTTTAGCTTGCGGATGAAGGGGGTTCACATGTCGTCTAGGCGGAGTTGAAAGGTTCGAACGAATTTCAGAAAACCAATTTTTCCAAGTTTAAAGTATTCGGAAGGACATGCAAGTGCTTCTGTAGACCCTCTAGAAGAATGAAACCCTAACTCGACGTGATTACCATGAAACCTCTTTTGAACCTTAGGGTTTGCGGCAGTTTAGCGGTGCCATCAGTGAGGCTTGGGTCTGCCCTTGTACGGTCGGTCCATAGGTACTGTGGCATATACTGAATATTATTAAACCGTGCTCAGGTGTTGAGTTCTCGGAAAATTTTGGGACTTTTGATGACTCGATCGAAAAGTTTAACTTCGTCCGGATATCCTGTGATAGGAGATCAGCAACAAGACCAGCTTCGGATAGAGGACCTCACCCAGGTGTGTTGTGAGTTGATCGAGAACGGACGAGTATTGAGTATTCCACCGATTGTTGGGACGGGTTCCCTAGGACGTGTTCGGCTAGATATCTTCGATAGAGTGATGAAGATACCGTGTTCGTAGTTTGAGTCCGTATGAGAGACTCCGGATTGACTGTAGCCGAGAACATTTGCGGTACGCAGATAGCATGATGCGGTGTCAAGTGGACGATAATAAGGAAGAGTGGAGCAAGAGGTTCGTGCGAGATGTTAACGAGCTGTTGTTACTCCACGTTGAGATTAGAGATCTGATATGTGTACAGAGGCGTTGAGATACAGCCAGTTTCCGAGGAAAAGTTGTGCTGAGAACGCAGATGTCCAAAGAACGAGAAATATTATGTAAGAGTACCAGCCTCCGTATAGTTCGGCGTAGGAGAGATCGGAAGAGACCTTGAGCCGGTTCCTGTTCCTTCCATGACACTGCTGCAATAAGATTTGCACCGAGAATCAGATGTGTTACGTGTATTCTGAGGACCCAGAGACAGAGGACGCCAGACCGTGGGCAGGAGGCGAGCGGATGTTCTTGCTCTGCCAGTTTGGGCACACCGACTTTTTCTTCGACATTGTAGGAGGTGTACCTCAATGTCATATGTTGCGATTTGCATTGTGATCCGAGTATCACGCTTATATCGCTTGAATTTGAGTTTCATGATATTTCATGCACCATGGCTGCACCTACTGGGTATTACATTTTGTGCATAGTTGTTGCACTGGATATACGTTTTACACACTGTTGTATTGGTTCGTGATTTGTGTATTTTTATTTGCGCTTGATATTGATTTTGTGCCTTGGCTGCACATGTTTATGATTTCGCGGATTTCATACTGTTGATTTGATATGTGCGTATGGTACGCACTCGATTTGATTTTTGCAATCGGTATAGCTCATATGTGCTTGCAGTGCATTGATACGTGTTTTGTGCACGCAGATGCACACTTTTATGATTTTTATACACCTTGGTACGCTCGTGTGGTTTTCATACGCATTTGAGTTATTGATGATATTTCGTGCACTGGATGCACATGATTTGATATTTCGTGCACTGGATGTACAAGATTGGTGTTTCGTGCATTGGTTGCACTCGATTTATGCCTTTGAGCATTCATTTTACCGGATTTGTGTTTTCGTGCGTGTGCATACTTGATGTTCGTTTTCGTGCATGCTACTTCACTTGATGCTTATTACGGACCTGACGCGCTTGGGTCGGATTTTGCGCATATTAGGTGCTTGATTTAGATTTTTATTCGTGCATATGGGATGCACTTGATTCAGATTGTATTTGTGCATGACGGATGCACTTGACTTGGATTTTTGCGCATGTTGAGCGCATGATATGAGATGTGATTTGTGCACTCCGGATGCACTCGATTGGGATTTCCGTTCGTGCATGACAGTTGCACTGGTTGAGATTTTCGTGCACTATAGATGCACTAGATGTTGTTGTCGTGCACAACTGTTACACTGGACAGATGCTTTCGTGCACACCCGTTGCACTTAGTTTTGCTTTCGTGCATATTGGCACTGGTATTAGGATTTGATTTCCGTGCGCACCAGACGCACATGATTGTTGGATACGCCTTTTGAGGCTGATTTTGCTTTTGAGCACTTTGTTTTCATGATGAGGCCTATACTTTGTAGTATCCTAACAGGACTGATCCGAGGACAGTACCTGTGTACTTTGCATGCATAAAAAGTTTACCAAGAGGTTTTAAAAAAGAGCTATAGTCTCTCTATTTCTTACGTGTCTGCGAGTGACACGAACGTTTACAAATAAACCTTTTGGGATGTTTCAAAAAGGCGGGACGCATATTTTGGCAAAACATGTATGTTAGTATATTATTACTTTACAGATAAGCGTCCGCTACTTGTGCCGTAAGTTACGCATTACATGGTGATTGTTAGAGATTTTGCGTGCTTAGTTAATTACCACAATCAAGACGGTTTCGCTTGGTAGCTAGCCGGTTGAGTACGGGTCGTCCGCAGGGAGATGGGAATCTTTTTCTATGTGCTTTAACGAGTTAAGTCCAAATGTCCAGGTTTGTTTGAGATTAACTATGTGCTAAAATGTATATAAAGAGAGCTTGTTAGGGTTAGGATTAGGTTAGTTTGAGATAGGAGTCGCTCATTTCTTTCGTTGTCACTCTTAATATCGGTGTTACGGTAATCGGAAACAACAGGGATTAGCACGACTAGGAAGGAACTTGCGAGTATAAGCTAGGCTTTCCAACGCTTAGTTTCTTCCTTTTGGTCCTTGTCCGTCCGTTCTTGTCTCTTAGCCTTAACCTTCGGTTAATTCAACCACAACCGGTCTCGCTAAGGAATCACCGCTATCATGTAGGATAGGGTGCCGTAGGGAGCGGATTGTAGTTCAATTAACAGGAGTCCGAATTAAGATGTTGGGTAAGAAAAGTGTGAGAGAGGTTTCCTTCTCTCAAACTTTCCTTATCCTACCCTAACAAGTGAGAAACTACTCACCCATTACAAAAAAAAGGAAAATACTACAAAAGGTAGAAGATAGAAAGAAAGAGGTTAGAAGATTACAACTAGCTATTTGAGACCTCACTTTGGAAAGGATCAAACATAAGCATCATTGTTGTTAAGGATAAAGAAAAATAGAAGAAGAAAGAAACAAACAACAAATAACAATAACTAGATTAGCAAATGAAAATTATAAGCAAATATAATTAATAAAATAACAAGACAAGCATGATAAAGAAAAGAACTCTTTTATTCATCACTTCACTCATAAAAGCTCACTACAAGGTTTTAATGGAGAAAGATGAAAAGAGAAAGAAGAACTACAAAATCTCTCCTAAAATCTAACTAAAAATAAGCACACTTCACTTGGCATTGTTCTGGGCTATTTATAGGCAGGAAACTGAAACCCTAGGGCAACATTCTGGCCCTAAATGAAGTTACCAAACTGCCCCCAGAAAATCATCAGTTGCCGAGTTAACACGGCCGCGGATCCGCGGCCGAGTCGCCATGTTGGCCGCGGATCCGCGGCTATTTAGGGGGGTTGACTCAGTGTATTTTGAGTTTCTCTGTGTTGCTATTCACTTCAGTTTGGTATACTTGGTTTCTCAGAAGCTCTTAACATTTCTTCCAGATTTTCAGCAGATCAAAAGGTGATTTGATGTGGATCTTTTGCCATGATTTTCTTAAGCTACACGTAGAAGTCTTGGATTTTGTGTTGCCCTTGTGCTTTGTGTATGAAAATGACCATTGATTTGCCATTTTGTCCTTTAAACTGGTGTGCGGCAACATACTGATGGAGAGCGGAGACTCGTATTTTATCTGTGGTTGGCAGTAGTCCAGAATTTGTCACGCTTTTCTATGAATTTCACTGCTTAGAGCTGAGAACCTGTAACCTGCAATTATGTAGCAAACACGGATCAAGAGTACCTACCTATAAGCAATGTGATAAAAAATGGGCGGTATAAAAATGCAAACATCTGATATGAATGTAAGTCAATGTACAACACCCCACGACTTGTGGGGAGGCGGAAATTTAAAAAACGAACTTGTTCTTTGCGTAAACATCGACTAACCGAGAATCTTTGCAAAACAATAACTAACAAAGAAACATAGGAGTTAACAACTACTATGAAAAGTGATTATACCTAATGAACTGTGTCCTTCGTCTTTTCGTTCTCCACCTCCTCCTCGGCCTTCTCCAAGTAGTAGACGATCCACCCGAGAGCTTTACTTCAAGCTTCACCTCAAACTAGAGGTAACTAGGTTTCTTAAAGTGCTAATCTATGTAACCTAGGTGATATAGAGAATGGTTAAGGATTAAGTAGTCAAACTAATCCTTATACTCAACACATGAGAGGGGAGGATTATGGTTTGAAGAGAGAGAGCTTGAGGAGAGAGAAAGTGAGCAAGAGAATGAGATGAGATAATGATCTATCATAATATATATCAAACATTATCATTTATCCAATAAAAGGAAATAAAGGATGAATAATCATGCTTCATAAATACAAAAGGGGGATTCATCTCCATGAATCATTAAGCATTTATGATGCATTAATGATATGGATGAATCACTCATATGACTCACTAATCTCATTTAATGTATATGCCACCTTAACCCCCAAGTCACCATCTGCTAGAAGTTTCTCGCGTAATTACGAGAACGCCCCTCCTATCCGTGAAAACACGGAAAAAATTTAGACTGTATAAATCCAATAACCGGATACTAGAAACCGGCTTAAACCAAAGCAGGCTAGTAAAAATTTTCCGGATGTCGTACGTGCGTAAACACACGTATGCGTCCGAACCCTTATCGTAAAACCATACGACCTTTATATCGTTTCGCCTGGAGTAGGGAAACTCTCTGTGTGGGACTCTAAAGACTCGACTACTATGCTGGCAGTGGTTTAACTACAGACCGCAAGCGCCACTAGCTGTACGTAACGGTCCCTAGGTAGATGTCGATAACAGGGCCGATGAGGAAACCCATCCGAACTCCTACTGAGCCTGCTGTTACAATCTCCGTACAGTCCGGTCTGTTCGTCTAAGACTATCGCATATCGGGCCTAGGGGGCGGCAAGCGTCAGTCCCCTAATAGTGGTATAAGTCGTGTCGGAGTGAAGCCCATTACACCCTGAGAAACTACTGGAACCTACCAGTAAATCTTGCTTGCCCTGGCCAGGGACTTTGCGTAATGGCTCTCTGACACAGCGCGATATCAACCTCCAATACCGGGAGAGACGAATCCTGTCTAACCGCCACTGCCTCTAAGTGCTCAGGACTGCACCCAACTGCTACCTGTTTGCATGACTCTTTTGAGCCGTGGTAGGGTAGCAATCTAAGAACAGTGGGACACACTCAAGGCGAAGTAGCAGTGTCAAGTCTGCGGACTATGTTGTACTCATTTCACCTGGGAACTGTTAACTGACGACGGGTATAATACCAACCAACAGTTCCCCGTGAGTCCTGTTCGGTGTACCCGTAACCCAACGAGCACCTGTATAGTTTCTCCTGTACGACATACTGACGGCTGTGGGACAGACCATCTCCCAAACTGGGATGAGAAGCGTACACACTAGTCTACTCCGGAGTATCGATGCCCTGTCTCGATAATCCTACGACTAGGGACCTGAATAAGGATGTGCTTATAGACTACCCAGCCCCCACTAGTGTGACTGCCATCACAACGCTGGTAGTCAAGCAAGATCCTAAGAGCTCTATCAATACGTATACTCACATATTAAGATAGAAAAACCAAGTAGCATACTACCATGTTTAGCAAGACTGTTTTATACATGTGAATATCCCAAGCTTCCATTAAGTAATATACAAACTAGTATGATACAATAATGGCCCCTAGGGCATATACACTAGCAATCTCCCACTTTCACTAGGGCCATGTACTGGCATATCGAAGACCGATGATCTCGAGTAGCCTCTCGAACTGAATCTGAGGTAGGGCCTTCGTGAATGGATCAGCAATGTTTTCTTCAGTAGCAACTCTCCGAACCTCGATCTCCCGACGATCAATGATCTTCCTGATCAGCTGATACCGCCTTAAGATGTGTCTGGACTTCTGATGGGACCTTGGTTCCATCGCTAAAGCTATAGCTCCGTTGTTGTCGCAATACAGAGGTATTGGATCAACTATGGTAGGAACCACCTGAAGTTCTGTTAGGAACTTCTTCATCCAGACCGCTTCTTTTGCGGTATCGCAAGAAGCAATATACTCCGCTTCCATAGTCGAGTCAGCAACGGTATCCTGCTTGGAACTCTTCCAGCACACCGCCCCTCCATTGATGGTAAAGACATAACCTGACATGGACTTGGAATCGTCCTTATCACTCTGGAAGCCGGAATCAGCAAAGGCCTCTAACTTGAGGTCTTTTCCGCCGTATACCAAGAACATCTCCTTAGTCCTTCTCAGGTACTTGAGAATGTTCTTTACTGCTATCCAGTGCTTCTCCCCTGGGTCTGACTGATACCGGCTTACCACGCTCAGTGCGTAAGCTACATCTGGTCTGGTGCACAACATCACATACATTATAGAGCCTACCGCAGAAGCATAGGGTATAATAGACATGCGTTCCCTTTCCAAATCAGTCTTGGGAGACATCTCTTTGGAGAGGGTGATTCCGTGACAAGCTGGTAGATTACCGCGCTTAGAATCTTTCATACTGAATTTTTTCAGTATAGTGTTGATATACCTGGACTGTGAAAGTCCTAACATCCTCTTGGATCTATCACGATAGATCCGGATCCCCAGAATGTAAGAGGCATCACCTAGGTCTTTCATGGAGAACCTGTGTGACAAGAATCCTTTGACAGATTGTAGCATAGGAATGTCATTTCCTATTAATAGAATGTCATCCACGTACAAGACGAGGAATACGACACTTCTGGCTACAACTTTACTATATATACATGGTTCATCTGGATTTTTGATAAAGTCATATTCTTTGACTGTTTCATCAAAACAGATGTTCCAACTCCGCGATGCTTGCTTTAGTCCATAAATGGACTTAAGCAACTTGCATACTTTACCGCTGCTCCCACTCTGATTGAAACCCTCTGGCTGATCCATATAGACGCACTCTTCTAAATTACCATTCAGAAAAGCCGTCTTTACGTCCATCTGCCATATTTCATAATCATGGAAGGCAGCAATAGCAAGAAGGACCCGAATGGATTTGAGCATAGCCACTGGAGAAAAAGTTTCGTCATAGTCCAAACCATGTCTTTGACGAAAACCCTTTGCAAAAAGTCTAGCCTTATAGGTTTCCACTTGTCTATCTACACCAATCTTTTTCTTGAAGATCCATTTGCATCCTATGGGTTTTACCCTATCTGGAGCAAAGTCCAAAGTCCATACTTTGTTGGTGTACATGGACTCCATTTCGGTCCGCATTGCATCTAGCCATCGTACCGAGTCACCGCTCTGGATGGCCTGCTGGAAGCTAGTAGGTTCATCATCATCGATGATGCAATCCTCTCTATCCCCATCAATGAGAAAACCGTAGTATCTCTCAGGCGGATGAGACGGCCTACTACTCCTGCGGAGGGGTGCGGGAATGTCCTGTTCTTCTTGAACTACCGGTTCTACCAAACTTTCAGTAGTAGTTTGCGGTTCTGGAATTTCTTCCAGTTTTATTTCGCTCCCACTTGTTTCCTTTTCTAAAAACTGATGTTCTAGAAAATGGGCATTACGAGAAATAAAAACCTTTTGTTCCTCTGCGTAATAGAATAGATATCTCCTGGAGTTCTTTGGATATCCCACAAACTGACATTTTACTGATCGTGCCTCGAGCTTGTCCACATGCTGCTTTTTAACAAAAGCTGGACATCCCCATATCTTTACATACTGAAGATGGGGTTTCTTCCCACTCCACATCTGATATGGCGTGGTAGGCATAGTCTTGGTAGGAATCATGTTCAAAAGATATGCCGCTGATTCTAGCGCATAACCCCAGAAAGATCGCGGTAACTCAGCATTACTCATCATGGAACGTACCATATCCAATAGGGCTCCATTCCGTCTCTCCGATACACCGTTATGCTGTGGAGTGTATAGAGGAGTAAGCTGAGGGAGAATTCCTTTCTCTTTTAGGTAACCTAGGAATTCGGCACTTAAGTATTCACCACCTCGATCAGATCTTAGTGTCTTGATACTTTTGTCGGTTTGGTTTTCTACTTCATTCTTATACTCCTGGAATTTTTCAAAAGCCTCGGATTTATGTTTCATCAGATAAATGAATCTGTACCTTGAATAATCATCCGTAAAAGTAATGAAATAGGAAAAACCACCTCTTGCATGTGTAGACATTGGACCGCATACATCGCTTTGTACGAGTCCTAAGAGCTCGTTCGCTCTTACTCCATGTCCAGTGAATGGAGTCTTTGTCATCTTTCCTTTGAGACATGATTCACAAGTGGCATAAGTTTGATATTCGAACGAGTCCAAATATCCTTCTTTATGTAACTTAGTTAACTTTGTCTCATTGATGTGACCTAGTCTACAATGCCATAAGAAAGCTTTATTTAAATCTGGAGACTTTCTTTTTAGTGTGTTCTGGACATTGAAAATCTGGAGTTGGTTTAAGACATATATACCGTTATTCAGTGTACCGGACCCAATCAAACTATGATTAAGGTGGATGTTAACAACATCGCTTACAAACGTGAAATCAAAACCTTTATTTGATAACAAGGAAACTGATATGATATTACACGTTAAACTAGGTACACAAAAACAGTTATGTAAAACCAAAATATGTCCACTCGTCAATCCTAGGTGATAATCCCCGACGGACACAGCTCCCACGCTAGCTCCGTTAGCAACCTTTAGGGTCATATCACCTTCCTTCAGTACCCTATGGTTTCTCAATGCCTGCAATGAATTGCATATATGAGATCCTGATCCGGTATCCAATATCCAGGAAGTAGAGTTGATTGACAGACAATTCTCAATTACAAACACATCTGAACTCGAAGCCACAGCTTGCTTCGGTTCCTGGTTCTTGGCGTTCCACGCCTTGCAATCTTTCTTCCAGTGCCTTTTCCTATGAAAATGGAAGCACTCATCCTGGGCCACTACTGGCACTGCAATCTTTTTCTTTCCCTTCACTCCCACCTTACTAACACCTCCTCTAGGTCTGTTGGCGGCCTTATTCTTCCTTCCTTTGGTTTTAGCCTTGGACTCGGAAGAAGAAGTACCGCGAACAAACATAGCGTGTGTTTCCCTTGCCTTCTGCAAGGTGCCCTCTGCACTCCTCAACATGTTAAGGAGTTCTGAAAGTTCAACTTCTTTTCTTTGAATGTTGAAGTTCAGAATAACTGGGCGTAGGTGGGAGGGAGGGACTGGAGAATAAGGTCTGTATAGAGCTCATTATCCAAAGTCGTCCCAAGGTCTGCGAGTTCTTCTATATAGCCAATCATCTTTAGGACATGTTCTCCTACCGATGATCCGACGGACAACCTCGCTTGAAACAGCTTCTTCGAGGTCTCGTATCTTGCTATATGAGATTGCTCTCCATATAGATCTTTTGTATGAAGAAATATGGATTCAAGATCCATATCCTCGTGCCTCCTCTGATGTTCATTGTTCATCGAGGCAAGCACGATGCACTTGGCCTTCGCGCAATCTAAATCCCAGGTTTTGCGGATTTCCTTATCCGCATTACTGGATTTGGGACCTGGGATTTCAGGTGCCTTAGTGGTGAGGACATACCCCAATTTGTCAAAGTCAAGGCCATTTTGACATTCCGCAGCCAATCTTTATAGTTTGGCCCTGTCAGTATATTTTTCTCTAAAAGTAACTTAAGTCCAGTCATTTTCAGGGTCGCTGCAATTAGGAGAGAGAGAAGAAAACACTTTAGCATGATGCTCTTGCAAGTTTAGAGTGGTTTTTAGTTTATCTAAACTGGATGGCTCCCATTGTTTCTCGAATCCTTCCTCAAACCATAAAAGAAGAATTAGCCAGGACTATTCTCACCGTACAATACGTGCTTAACCGTTCAGCCAGGCTAGTGTCGATACTTCGAGGGAGGTTTTCCAATGCTTTCGCGAAGTTCCTTAATTTAAGAACCTCTTTTCTCTGGAGGCGTAGCCCCGCTGACACCTTTCTAAACACTTGGTTTATAGCATTGATCGTTAAGTGACAAATATCCTGATAAGTAGCATATACTCACAGTAGGATCGGGATCCAAATATCATCGTCTGATAATGCTGAAGGAATCCTACCAACATTCATCAAACTCCAAATGGTATGCATCTCTTTGCAAATTTCAGATTCTTTAGAAATTCCCGATATAATTTTTTTTTGCCCCATGCTCTTATGACCTTGGCGTTAGGTCAAAATGTCATAAGTCACATGTCAAGTTCTACCCATCATTATCTTGTTAATTTGAACCCATCCGTATATATCCTTGACGTTCGGCCAAAATGATAATACGACTGTCCCAAACTAACTCATCTATCTATGCAACAAATGAATACCCAGTAGTTACCAAACACTATGCCTTGGCGTTAGGTCAAAATACATAGCTTGAATACTACTGAATACTCAGATGAAATGACGGAGGGCTACGAATGGTTTTGGCGAGACTGTGAACGTAGTGAACTAGATATAACCGAAGGAACCTGATAGCTTTTAAAAGGAGTGGTTAAAGCTTCGCATTTAAAAAATATCTGTTTTAAAATTAACCGAGTGGTTTCTTTTAAATTGTTCCAACGATTCAACTTTTTGGTTTATTTTCTTTGCATTAATAATAATGCGTCCCATCATTAACCTATCATTGCAGAAAACAACGAAAATACAATGTCCTCTTATGCCATCAGCATTCGCCACTGGGTTCCGTCATCACCCGTTAGGTTACTTAACTAACGGCAGAGCGGGGGCTGGGCTAGCGCGGGTGTAAAACATAAGTGACTTCTAAATAGCTATCATATATAGATATTGTACATTCGTCAGACGCAATAATAGTCATTCCAGATCATAGATGAACTTTATTGGATTTGCAAGCAATCCGCGTTTGTTAAGAGCCTGCAACAAAAGACGGATTACACAGTTGTGATGAATATCCATTACCCCACCCTAGACCCCTACGGGTACGGCAAACTACCCGCCAAGTACCCGAAGTGAAGCGGTCTCCCTCATCAACGTGAGTAAGCCACTAAACACTTCAAAAATACCCGGTAGTTTGTGCACCCCCCCTTGGGTCTGTCCTAGGAGCAAAAACAGTAAAAATGAAATAATACAACAGTGGCTACAACCGCAACCTGGATGTGCCCCGCAAAATAATATTACAACATATTACATTTACATCAAATGAATTAAATAATAACCCATCACAAAACCCCGGCTAAACATCACAACAGTCCTACACAGTTCATATACAAAAACAGAAAAAATTCATTATAGAAATGTGCAACCCCCTGCCAACCGACATACTAGCAGTTAGGGGAGGTTTACGAACACATTATACAAACACAGATATAATCAAATTAGCAAACATCGCAAGATTTCGATCGTGCAAACACATTAGATTCTACTCCAATACTTCTCTGTGCACCTGAGACTTAAGCAGAAAAATAAACATCCCAGAAAACACACAAATATCATAAAAGAATAACAGGAGCAAACTAGGTCGAATCGGCCCCAACTCGGTCGCGGATCCGCGGCGGATCGGTGGGATCGGCCGTGGTTCCGCGGCTGTATGGCCGATTCACAAACCCATTTTTCTCCAGTGTTCTTATCTTTCTATTCTTGTTACTCTGCAGCAACCTGAAAAATTTTTAGAGCCTATTTTGAAATCGACAGAAACTTGTGATATCGATGTGGTTTTTTGGTTCGTTTTGCGTTCGAAATTCATACGACTTTGCTAATGAGTTAATTATTGTTTAGCGAGACTCTGATACCACTGTAAGTCGATGTACAACACCCCACGACTTGTGGGGAGGCAGAAATTTAAAAAACGAACTTGTTCTTTGCGTAAACATCGACTAACCGAGAATCTTTGCAAAACAATAACTAACAAAGAAACATAGGAGTTAACAACTACTATGAAAAGTGATTATACCTAATGAACCGTGTCCTTCGTCTTTTCGTTCTCCACCTCCTCCTCGGCCTTCTCCAAGTAGTAGACGATCCACCCGAGAGCTTTACTTCAAGCTTCACCTCAAACTAGAGGTAACTAGGTTTCTTAAAGTGCTAATCTAAGTAACCTAGGTGATATAGAGAATGGTTAAGGATTAAGTAGTCTAACTAATCCTTGTACTCAACACATGAGAGGGGAGGATTAGGGTTTGAAGAGAGAGAGCTTGAGGAGAAAGAAAGTGAGCAAGAGAATGAGATGAGATAATGATCTATCATAATATATATCAAGCATTATCATTTATCCAATAAAAGAAAATAAAGGATGAATAATCATGCTTCATAAATACAAAAGGGTGATTCATCTCCATGAGTCATTAAGCATTTATGATGCATTAATGACATGGATGAATCACTCATATGACTCACTAATCTCATTTAATGCATATGCCACCTTAACCCCCAAGTCACCATCTTCTAGAAGCTTCTCGCGTAATTACGAGAACACCCCTCCTATCCGTGAAAACACGGAAAAACTTTAGACTGTATAAATCCAATAACCGGATACTAGAAACTGGCTTAAACCAAAGCCGGCTAGTAAAAACTGTCCGGATGTCGTACGTGGGCAAACACACGTATGCGTCCGAACCCTTGTCGTAAAACCATACGACCTCTATATCGTTTCGCCTGGAGTAGGGAAACTCTCTGTGTGGGACTCTAGAGACTCGACTACTACGCTGGCAGTGGGTTTAACCACAGACCGCAAGCGGCACTAGCTGTACGTAACGGTCCCCAGGTAGATGTCGATAAAAAGGCCGATGAGGAAACTCATCCGAACTACTACTGAGCCTGCTGTGACAATCTCCATACAGTCCGGTCTGTTCGTCTAAGACTATCGCATATCGGGCCTAGGGGGCGGCAAGCGTCAGTCCTCTAATAGCGGTATAAGTCGTGCCGCAGTGAAGCCCATTACACCCTGAGAAACTACTGGAACCTACCAGTAAATCTCGCTTGCCCTGGCCAGGGACTTTGCGTAATGGCTCTCTGACACAGCGCGATATCAACCCCCAATACCGGGAGAGACGAATCCTGTCTAACCGCCACTGCCTCCAAGTGCTCGGGACTGCACCCAACTGGTACCTGTTTGCACGACTCCTTTGAGCCGTGGTAGGGTAGCAATCTAAGAACAGTGGGACACACTCAAGGCGAAGTAGCAGTGTCAAGTCTGCGGACTATGCTGTACTCATGTCACCGGGGAACTGTTAACTAACGACGGGTATAATACCAACCAACAGTTCCCGTGAGTCCTGTCCGGTGTACCCGTAACCCAACGAGCACCTGTATAGTATCTCCAGTATGACGTACTGACGGCTGTGGGACAGACCATCTCCCCAACTGGGATGAGAAGCGTACACACTAGTCTACTCCGGAGTATCGATGCCCTGTCTCGATAATCCTACGACTAGGGACCTGAATAAAGATGTGCTTATCGACTACCCAGCCCCTACTAATGTGACTGCTATCACAACGCTGGTAGTCAAGCAAGATTCTAAGAGCTCTATCAATACGTATACTCACATATTAAGATAGAAAAACCAAGTAGCATACTACCATGTTTAGCAAGACTGTTATATACATGTGAATATCCCAAGCTTCCATTAAATAATATACAAACTAGTATGATACAATAATGGCCCCTAGGGCATATACACTAACAATGAACACATGGCAATTCAGAAAAGATTATGCATATGATTTATTTGGTTTTTGGAGATTTTTTTCAAACAGGATGCGTACTGTATATGTATTATGGTATTTGATTAGTGCATATGGTATTTCGGTAGTGGATTTGAGATTTGTATCTCCTTTGTGACTCTGATGATATGCGTACAAGTCCGTTGATTTGTGTGACGCTTGACGGAGATAGGTTTTGAGTTTAGTACTCATTTTTCCGGCGCGCGGGATGCGCTATGGTTTTCTGTATCTTCCGTTATTTCGGAACCCCGTTGATTTAGCCGTTTATTGCAATGTTTTAGCATTTGGGGGTTTAAATTTAAATTTAAATTCGGGGACCGAATTTTTTTAAGGGGGGAAGATTGTAACGTTTTAGAAATCGTTATGCGAATTTTTCCGTTTTAGGGTAAAATAGTCGGTGTTTTCCGTTTTAACCCGATTTTGATCCAACTTCCGTATAAACTTGCCGGCACTTAGTTTAGCTAAAATAAATCTAGTGCACGAGCTTTGGGGGTATATGGAAAGTTTTGGTTCAAATAGAATTTTTCCCTAATAAAATATTATTTTAAGTGGTAAATTATACACGTAAATTGTGGAAATTACTTATGAGAATCTTTGCTAATCTAATTATAAGAATGAGTTTAGAACCTTCTTTTTAAATATCTAGATTTTCTTTTGGGCAAAATGATTTAATTTAAAAAAGAAAAGAAAAGAAAGAAAGGTGGCAAATAGCATTTATTGAAGCATTTTTTTTTTCTTGAAACTTCTTCACAAAATTCACAAAATTACCCCCCCTCCACCCTCCACACTAATGGCCGAGCCTCCCCAATTCTGTCCCATAAATTTTCCTAGCTCAAATTCTTCATTTCCAAGATCAAAAACTCATCAAAAATCCCAAAATAAATCCACAAATTCCTAAATAAAAATTAAACCATCATTTCCCTTCACTAATCTTGCTTAGATTTTCAAGAAAAACATGGTTTTTGGAGGAAAAAGTTGATGAATCTAGTTGCTTTGGGTTGTTCTCGAGGAGGTATAATTTCAACTTAATTGTTTAATTGTTGTATTAAAACCATTTAGTTAGTTAATTAAATGGTAATTATAGCTTTAAACTCTTGATTAATTCATTCATCATAATTTTAAAGAATTTCAAGTTAGGGTTTAAACTTGTTGAAGTGTTGAATGTAAATTGAAGATTTGGAAAACTTATTCTTGTGATCCAATGATAATTGTTATTTTTCCTAATCTCCTTATTAAAATTAATCGCAAACTAGGTTTTTCTAACTCATTTTTGGGAAAGTTTAAAATTAAGGTTATGGTTTGGATAACTTAGTTATGCTAATTGGCGATGTTTGCGATCGCTAGAATTGTTAAATTTCTAGACTTGTGCTAAATTGAGAGAAAATGATATAACTGCTTACTAGCTTTTCGGTAAAGTTAGGCGTGGGTTTTAAATGAAAATAGAGATGACGTAAATATTAATACCTACGATATTTATTGTGTTTGTAAATGCGTATTGGTATTATTGGGTTTTTAATGTGGCAGTTTTCATATATAGTGACCCTATTTAGGGTTTCGGCTATGTTACGGTATTTGGATTCTTGGTTTTGAGTTTGGATGCTGTATTTGGTCGTTGGATGTTTGTACGTCAACGACAAGGGTAGTTGATTGTTTTGCATGTGTAGGCTATAGGTTCTAACCTATGAGCGCACCACGTGCCGTATTTTGGATTTTGGAATTCGGTGTTAATAGCTTTGCGAATTCGTATTGATTGTAGGTACATTCGTGTGGATTCCGAGATGACGAAGCGCATCGACTACGGATAAGCGAGGAGTTTAGCAGGTGAGTAAATTTATATCTACCGGGAAAGTCGGGTGGATGGCGTACAGCCCCCCGTAAATATTGGATTGAAAGATCATTGATTATTATATCCTGATATGAGATGCGACTGATGTGATTGTATGTTTTACTAGATAATATGATAGAAGTGAACACTAGGGAACATATTGGTTTAGGAGAACATGAAATGATAAGTGAATCATGATAAGTACGATTTCGGAAGAGGACAAGTGCGATGTTCATTAATTGTGATGTGAGATATTAATGTGATGAACGAGTATACAATGTGATATGATGACTTAGTGTGATATGTCATTATATGGATTCGAGTCGATACGTGATTGTTGATACCTTTGTAGGTCCCCTGATACGAGATTGACATGGATTTGACCTGAGAGATAGGTATATATTTTTATGGATAAAGATTGCATAATGAGTGATATGCCGTACGAGACTTAGATCCGTACCCCGGTGTTGTATAGGTTGATAGAATACCTATTTGTTAATGCTGCTGTACGTTAGATTACTGTATGAGATGAATTTTACCTGTTGATTTATCCATACCCTTGATTAGATGATGCCGTACGATGGATAGTACCGTACGTGATGTTGTGAGGCTGAATGCCGATTGATAGACTCACCGACTCGGTCTTGTTGATATGTATACCTTATAGCATTTGATTCACTATATGCATTGTGCTGCATTCATGCTATTCTCATTGCATTTCTTATACCTGTGCTAGTACACCTACACCATTATCGATGATGCATATGTTACACTTACACAGATTGCCGGCTCACACACTTCATTATCGATAATTGCTATGTCACTTACACAGTAGAATTGCTACATCATACTATGATATGCTGCCATGTTCACATCACTATGCTAGGTTGCATGATATACTGACATGTACACCCACATACTTGCTACAGCTACATGTACATCATGCATACATACTGACATGTACACCTACATATCTTGCTATAGTTGCATATAGCCCTAAGTGGTATTGCATTGACATGTGATATTGAGAAGTTGATTATTGCGCCATTGCACTTATGAAATGCATCATACATACTAGATTACATGTAGATACTTATACCTTGCTATAGTTACATGTACACCTCATATGTTGTTGCACTTGTTTTCGGAGAATTTAGGAATCACATGATATATTTTAAAGCTGGATTCATTTAAAAGAACTGCTTTCCCTTAATATGCTCATATTGTTGTTTTATGTTGCATATATCAGTTTTAATGGATTTACGCATTGAGATATGGATTTCATGTGATTTATGGATTTGAGAACCGTGGGGGTATTTCAAAAAAACTATGTATTGTTTGAAAACCCGGTTTCTCTTGATATGATATTTCAGTGCGTCCACCATGTGATTTCTCGGCTCTGAGATTTGGCTTGTGATACCCGATTCGAGGAGCGGGAGGTACCGTTTGCGGGTACATGGTGGACCCGGTATGGTACCCCGGGACGAGTGGTGATTTCGTGGTGTAGACGATAAGCTTGACAGAGGGACTACTACCTACCGGTGATAGTATTTGGACTCGCGGTTATCGTGGGGATACCGACCGGAGTGATGTACGGACATGACATCAGGGCCAGTCGTAGTGACAGCGCCTGAGTTATGAGGATTTACGTGTCGATGCTAGACACGGGTATTCATGATGTTTCGGGCGTCGGTGATAGACACCCAGGTTTTCATGATTGTGATGTGGCATTGATGGACACACATTCTTTGATATCCTCATATTTACCTGCATATGCTTTTATGATATTTATATGTAGGAGTTGTTGTGTCAGTGGTTGACACGTGGACGAGATCCACTGCATACGTGCATTGATTTTATTGTTGGACGAGATCCACCTGCATACATACATTGATTCATTGTTGGGTGATATACACTTGTTGTTAGGCATTTATATTGTGTTGGCACATATGTAGATACGGTCACCCTAGATATCATAGTATTACCTTTATGATATAGTTGACCTATGAATCATTGTTTATTTCGATTTCTACCAGTTGATGTTTTCTACTCACGAGTTGGTAACTTACCCCGGTTGTGCCACGGTTCTTGCAGGTTGTCCGCTTGGATCAGTAGCGACATCGCTGGCACACAGCTTGCTTTCGGGTGATTTGTTTTTGGTAGGTGGTACATGTTGGATCGTTCCCCTCTCGTACTTGTTATTCATATTGTATCTAGTCACTCCATCAAATCAGAAACTAGTTGTAGACTTAGAAGACTTGTAGTTGCGAGACTTAAGCGATGGGTTTTATGTTCGCTTTTGGGGTTGATGTCTTGCTTTACTTTATTTCCTTATGTGAATCTTCGCCGTTGGGCGTCGTATACTTGTTATTTATACTTGTGATGTTGTTTCCGCCGTTGGGCGTGTTTTGCTCCCGTTTGGGATGCTTTCTTTATATTCCTTGTTGTACCCGTTTTCGGGGCTAGTTTTTACAAAGGAGGTGCTGCCGAATTTTTTATGAAAACCAAGAAAAAGAGTTAAAATAAGTTTTAAGGATATTTATTTAAAGTTTCTAAATGTTGTAAGTAAAGAAAGGTTTAGATTTCTGGGTTTCGGCTTACTTAGGTTACGTTACGCCTGTAGACGTTGCGTAATTTAAGTGGCGGTCACGAGCTGCTATTTTGGGTCGTGACAATAAAATTCTATCTTAAGAAAATATTTTCCTAATCTTTTTAAACTAACAAAATATTCATATGATAGAATAAAATTCTAATCTTGTTAAACTAACAAGATATTTATATGATATAATAAAATTCTATCTTAGGAAAATATTTTCTAATTTTGTTAAACAAACAAGAAATCTTCTCTGTTAAACAGAGAGTCTTTGGATTAAAAATCCAACGGTGAATAAAATTCACCGATTGATCTAAAAGATCATTTTGATTGATTATAAAATCAATCATGATCTCTCAATGAGAGATTTTCTTAACAAATTGATTCCTTTTTATCTCCTATAAATAGAAGCAAAGAGCTGACAAAGAGGGGAGGAGGAAAAAATGAGACCCCCATAAGCTTCTGTAAAAATACAGAAGGCTCTTAAAACAACAGAGAATTTAATTCTCTCAAAGTAGAAGATTTCCCTCTTAAAAAAACCTAGGTAAAGAAAAAAGAAGAGATCAAAATATCTCTTTTACCTAACATACCATATCTAAGGTTTTTAACCGTTTTCAAAGAACTTAGTTCTTTCTCTGGATCTAAGATCCACAAGACAAGTCTCCCACAAGTTGAGAATTCAATTCTCATCGGGAAGATCTTGTTCTTGAGAATCAAAGATTCAGGAAAGAACAAGGTTGAACATGGAAAACATGGAGTTCATAAAACTCCAGGAACTTAGTTCCTTCAAATTAAGAACTTAGTTCTTAAAGAACATGATCTCAGATCCTTAAAATAATGATCTTGGTGATTTTTAATAGTCAAAATACAATTAAAGAGATTTAAGTTCTCTAAAAACATCAACAGAGATTAAATCTCCAAAAGAACTCAACGCCTCACGTGAAACACACGTGAGCGTCGGGAAAATTTAGTGCTTAGCACTATTGTAGCGCCTCATGTGAAACACACGTGAGCGCCATAAAAGTTAGTGCTTAGCACTATTGGAGCACATCACGTGATATATACATGAGTACTATAGGCAGCCGAGTGCTTAGCACTGCTGGGTGTTACAGAAACCCAATCTTAGCTCAAATTGGCTATGCTTATATTCATGATAACCAAACTGATATCCAAACGGATTTTAGTCTCAAACATGACTAATGATCTCTCCTTGATGATATCCAAAATGATATTCATCCTATATCTCCTAAGATAATCTTAGTCTCAAATATGAATAACGATTCTTAGGTCCATTACCCCTTTCCCTCAAATACGGGATTTGGTTTAAGGGTACATCTCTTCACACCTCTGATACATGGCGTTGTAATTCTTCAACGTCTTCAGAGAGGTGGCGGGTCCCGACGACCAATAACTTCTTCCGTCCCATATTGATGCACTTCTAAATTGACGTGCATGCCTCAAATCTGATCGTGCCCCTGTAACATTTCAGAAAAATTAAAATATTGTTTTTATAATTTATATATTAAAATAATATATTTCGCGAAAACGATTCGATTTGCGAATTGGGCTTTTCGTAAAATGGTATAATTATACTCCAATATTTCGAAAATAATTGGATGTTAATTTGTATTATTTATTAAAAAGTTATTTATTGGATTTGGGCATTTTACAAATTATTACGCAATTATTTATATGCAAGTTTATATTAAACATGATTAGTGCACTACTCATCACGATTAAACCAAATCCGTATTTTTACATATCCATGGCTAGTGCACCATAGCATGTTGTATTTTGTTGCATGTTTGTTGATTTGCATTTGTAGTATTGGTTTTTATGTATTTGTGAGAAAGAGAAAAGAAAAGAAAAGAAAGGATTTTGATGAAAGAGAGAGGGGGGACAAAAGATGACATGGAAGCATGGGGGGACAATATGATGAGTATGGGCATGAGAGAGAGAGAGAGCATGCCATGCATAAGTGAGAGAGAGAGTATGAATGTTTCCTTCATCCATTTTCTACACCTCATCCTTCTCCTTCTTCATTTCGTTCATTCCTTCTTTATTTTCATCCTCCTTCCTCCATCTCTTCTACCACTTCAAGCCATCCTCAAAACTTAGCCAAAACCTCACACCATTTTCACTAAATATGATCACAACCTCTCTACAAACCCCATGGATGCATCAAGTTTGGATTTTGAGCACTTTGGGCAATCCAAGAATTTTCTTGAGTTGCCAAAGAAGGTATATTTCTACTCTTTTGGTTAAGTCTTTAGTTTTCCTATGTCCCATAGTAGTTTAGAGTTAAACCAATGAAGTATTGTGATGTTTGAATTTCCAAGAGGAGGTTTAGGTGATTGTGTGTATTAAAAAGGTGTAATTGAGATTTAGTAGTGACCACAAACCCTTTTAGTGCTAGAATTCTGGTCTAGGCTTGAGCTAGAACCCCAAATGCGAAAACTAAAATTTTTCCGATATCGATTTTGTGGAGTTTTTGAGGATTTAATGGAATCTGGAGCAACTTGGGATATTTGTAAGAAAATCAAACAACTACTTTGACCTATTTAGACCACTAGAAAACCACCACAGAAGAATGAGAAACCAACTCCCTTATAAAACCGGCGACACCGGTCAATCTTGCTTTCTCGCCGGCCATGTTTTAGCTTCTGGTGTTGGGGTTTTGCCTGTAGCTCACACTCCTTATACCCTAGCTACTGTATTGTTAGTTTTGTCCTAGACCCCATGTACCAAAATCTGTGAGCTGTTTGAGTTGGTTTTGGCAATGTTTTTCGATTTCCGAGACTTTGTATTTGGTATTTGAATTTGGATTTGGTCGTTGGATGTTTGTACGTCAACGACGAGAGTTATTTGGTTGTTTTTGCACGCGTAAGCTATAGATTTTAACCTATGAGCACTTCGTGTGCCGTATTGCTTTACGGACTTGATTTTAATAGTATTACGATTGTGTATTGATTGTAGGTACCTTCGCGTGGACTTCCGAGACGACGAAGCGCATCGACTTCGGCTAAGCGAGGAGATTAGCAGGTGAGTATATTTATATCTACGGGAGAAGTATGGTGGTCCTCGCAAACTTTGAATGGAAAGTCGTGATATATATAGAATGTAGGTGGAGAGAGAGCCTATGATATGAACCTACATGTATGATTAAAAGATATAATATGAGGATGTGAAGCATGATATATAGAATTGAAAGAGGACAAGTATGAGTTGATAGGGATATGATATGATATCGATATCGATGTGACATGAGATCGATAAATATGATATAAGTTGAGATAGATGTGTTAGGAGATCGATAAGATATGGTGTACGAGACCATAGATCCGTACCCTTATTGATGAATAGGATGATAGAATTATTATTCTGTTTGATGACCCCGTACGATAGATTACCGTACACGATGTGCTATACCGGATGATTGATCAACGCTCGTGATTGAGGATGATGATCGAGGATATTGCCATATCGGATACTATGAGGCTAGATCGCCGACGTAAAAGTGTCACCTGAACCATACTTATTTCCAAAACCGTCCAATCGTATGCACTTTTAAATGGAAACCTCAAGGGAATGCTACGGATTTTCAAATGTTGTCTTTTCCTTAAAAACACCGTAGCCCCCATTTTCAAAACTACGATTCGTATCTTTTAAAACTGACCATATGGTTTATGTGTAGATGTATACTTTATTATAGTTCATATTTATGTTGACTTTTTCCTTGTGGCTTGCGTGTTATGTTCCCGGTATCTATCGTTATATGATATCATCTGCTAGTACACCTGCACAATTATCGATGATGCGCATGTTACACTTACACAGATTTGCCGACCCACACACTTTCATCATCGGTAATTGCTATACCACTTGCACAGTAGAATTGCTATATCATGATATTAATCTTAACCGTAAAAGTACATTCATTATTCAGCACTATCATAGGACATGCTTGCATGATATTCTTGATATGCCCATATTACTGTTCTAGGTTTCATACATCGTACTTTATGGTTATATGAATTGAGATGCGGTTTTTCATAAGATTTCTGGATTTGAGAACCGCGGTTATATTTCAAAGGAAATTATAAATTGTTTTAAAAATGCGGTTTCTCGTGATGTGATTTCGAGGCGTCCACCATGAGTTTTCTCGGTTCTGAGATTATTTTCGAGACCCGATTAGAGGAGGCACTATCTGCGGGTACATGGTAGACCCGGTATGGTACCCCGGGGCAAGAAGCTCGAGATGTAGACGATGAGCCTGGCAGGAGGGAGCACTACCCACCGGTGATAGTTTGGATCCGGCGGTTATCTGGAGGATACTGACCGGAGTCGTGAGATGGATATGAGGGTCGATCAGAGGATGCGGTGCCTGAGATATGAGGATTTACGTGTCGATGATGGACAAGAGTTTTTATGATGTTTCAAGTGTCGGTGTTGGACACTCAGGTTCTATGATATTGATGTGTCGTTGATGGACACGTGTTAGTTGATTTCCTCATACATACAAGCATATGATTTCATAATGTTTCGAGTGTCGATGTTGGACACTCAGGTTCCATGTTATTGATGTGTCGTTGATGGACACACGTTGGTTGATTCTCATATACATACAGGCACACGATTATATTGTTGATACATATGCATACATGGACACCGTAGATACCATAGTATTACCTTCATGATACAGTATTACCTAGGAGTTGTTGTTTATTCGATTTCTACCTGCTGATGTTTTCTACTCACGAGTTGGAAACTCACCCCTGTTGTACCACAGTTTTCTTGCAGGTTTGACCACTTGGATCAGTAGCGGCATTGCTGACACATAGTTCCTTCAGGGTGTTTTGCTTTGGTAGGTAGGACACATTGGATTGTGCCCACTCTTGTATTTATTTCTATTGTATCTAGATAAACTCTATCAATCAGAAACTGTATATTGTATATTGGTAGACCTAGATAAACTTGTTTTGCGAGACTTAGAGCGATGGGTGTATGTTCGCTTCTTTTGAGTTGTTGATGTCTTGCTGTATTTACTTATTCTTTCTGTTTTGATCTTCGCCGTTGGGCGTCGTATATATTGCTCACTTGCGTGGTTTAAATTCCACCATTTGGCGAAGAGCTAGCTCCTGCTTGGGGATGCTTTTATATATATATATATATATATATATATATATATATATATTGCTTGTATGTGGTTTTGGATCAAAATATACAAGGGAGGTGCTGCCCAAAATTTTAAAATACGAAAAATGTTTTCAACTAGTATTTAACCCACTTGAATTTTCATATATCATTATCTATGCATATAAAGAAAAACTTGATTTCATTATACCTTTATTTCAAAACCGCACCTCCACTATTTTCTGCAAAAAGGTTTAGATTTCTGAGCTTCGGCTGACTTGAATTACGTTACGCCTTTAGACGTTGTGGGATTTAAGTTCCAGTCACGAGCGAAATTCCAGGTCATGACAAAGTTGGTATCAGAGCGTTAGGTTTAACCTTGGTTCAAGTTTAGGCTTGACCTTACGGAACTTAGACTTAACTGAGGGGGTATTAGACCCCAACTTTTGTCGCATAGGTTGACCTTGGTTGATGGAGTAGGTAGCTTAAGTAGAGTGACGTACCGTGTGTATGTTCCGCGGCATACTTACGACACACTGCTACGCTTAAGTGACCTTAGGATGTACATTCTTTAGATTCGTGCTTCTATTCGTTCCTATGATCATACTCCCATTGATTCCATTCCTCCTTATGATCATATATCCATTTTGGGCTTGTTGATTCCTTTCGTTTCTTTGATCTATCTTCATCGATACCTGCTTGAGGTTCCTATCACCATGGTTTGAGCGCAGAGAGAGCTCCTTCTTGAGATGCGGTCAGACCGAGCTCGTCACGGATGAGGGCTGACCATGATATTTTCTGGTGACATAGGAACATATCGGTATAGTGTTTGTGTTGAGATTTCTCGTTTGAGGCGAGTATTCGGACTTGCACCGGATGATCAGGCTATTGATAGCGGCTGCCAGATTGAGAGGACTGTTTATGTACAGCCTACCCCAGAGGTCGCGATGTTGTTTACCATGATGACAGATGACCCAGCTGTTGCTGAGATTGATGGGATGTCGCCTCCAGAGTTTATGAGCTGAAACCACTGGAGCTTTCAGACAGAGATGCGACAGAAGACCGCCAGTGAATCTTGAATAGAGCGACTGAGATGGTTCATCTGATTTAATACACCGACGCAGGCTCAGTTGTGTTGAAGAATTCCAGTTTGAAGGATCTTACTCAGACCTAGAGTAAATCGATCAAGAGAAGGCATTGTTCGTTGGATGCTTCGATGTGGGATCATTAAGTTGACCAGCTTCAGATAGAAGGACCTCACCCAGATGTGTAGTGAGTTGATCGAGAAAGGACGAATCAAGTGTATACCTCCGATGATTGGGACGAGTTTCCGAGGACGTGTTCAGCTAGATATCTTCCACAGAGTGGTGAAGATACCAGAGTTTGTATTTCGTGTCCTTGTGTGAGACTCCGAATTGACTGTAGCCGAGAACGAGTTGCAAAACGCAGCTAGCAAGATGTGATTTCGATGTGGATGATAATGAAAATAGGTGGAACAAGTGGTTCGTGCGAGATTTTAATAAGCTGTGTTACTTCCCGTTGATACCAGAGGATTGATATGTATGCAGAGGTATTGGATACGGCAAATTCCATAGGAAAGTCGTGCTGAGGACACAGATGTCTAGAAATAAGAAAAAGATTTAAGTAAAGAGTGCCAACCTCCATACGGTTCAGCTTAGATGAGATCAGAAGAGACCTAAGCAGGTTCTTCCAAGATGCCGCAACAATAAAAACTTGCACCCAAGATCAGTTGTATCGTGCGTATTTAGAGGGCTAGATGCCGCCGTCAGTAACGTGCCGTTTTGCGAGTGGTCATGTTAATTGGCCAAGAGATTATCAGAGAAGCGCCAGAGCGGAACTGTTTCGTTATTATACTTAACCGGGCCTACCAGCAGGAAGATTATTGGATTGTGATCCACAGGGAAAAACATGAACCAGAGACAGATGACACCAGACCGTGAGCAGGGGGCAAGTGGATGTTCTTGCTTTGCCAGCTTTGGGCACACCGGCTTTTTCCAACAATGAAGGAAATGTACCTCAATGTCATTTATTGCGATTTACGTTTTGTGATCCGAGTATCACACTTTTATCACTTGGATTTGGGTTCCGATGATTGAGATTCATGATATTATTTTCGTGCACCATGGCTGCACCTACTGGATATTTCCATTTGTTCACAGTTATTGCACTTGATTTATGTATTATACACCGTTACGTTGGTTCATGATTTGTGCATATCTATTGCGCTTGATATCGATTTTGTGCCTTGGCTACACATGTTTATGATTTCGTGGATTTCGATACTTTCTATTTCTATTTCGTGCATGTCGTATGCACTTGATTTTGACTTATGCATTCGGTATAGCTTGCATGTGCTTGTAGTGCATCGATTTGGATTTTGTGCACGCAGTTGTACACGTTTATGATTTTATACACTTTGGTAGGCTCGGTGTTGTTTTGTGCGCATTTGAGATATTGATGAGTTTTCGGGCACCTAGTGCACCTGAGATTATGCTTTTGTGCATTTGTTGCACTAGATCTCTGTTTTCGTGCACCGTTGGACTTGACGTTCGTTTTTTTGCGCTTTACTGCACTAGATGTTTTGTGCGGACGTGCCACACTAGATTTGGATTTTCGTGCATATTGGGCATATAGTATGAGATTTTGTGCTTACCGGATGCACTTGATTGAGATTTATATTCGTGCATATTAGTTGCACTTGATTAAGGTTTTCATGCACTCTAGATGGACTTAGTTTTGCTTTCGTGCACACTCATTGCTCTTGGTTTTGCTTTCGTGCACATTTGTAGCACTTGTATTAGACTTGGTTTTCCGTGCGCACCAGACGCACGTGATGTTGGATACGCCTTTTGAGGCTGATTTTTGCTCTTGAGCATCATGTTTTCATGTTGGGCACTATATTATATAGTGGCCGAGAAGGACTGATCTGAGAATAGTACCTGAGTATTTTTGCATGCATAAAAGTTTACTAAGAGGTTTTCAAAAAGGAGCTATAGTCTCTCTATTTCCTACGTATCCGCGAGTGACACGAACTTTTCTAAAGGTAAACCTTTTGGGGTATTTTAAATGGCGGGACGTATACTTTGAGCAAAACGTATAATTATTACTTTAAAAATGAGCGCCCGCCACTTGTTCCATGAGTTACGTATCGCACGGCGATTCGGAAAAGATTTTGCATGTGTTTCATTAAATTTTTAGAGGATTTTACAAGGATGCGAACTATATACGTATTATGAATTTTACTATAGTATATTTGGATTTCGACAGTGGATTTCGTGATTTTCTTTTCCTTTATAACTCCAATGATTGCGTGACGCTTCACGGAATTCGATTTTGAGTTTCGCATTCGTTTTCATGCGCACTCAATGCGCTGTGGTATTCTGAGTATTCCGTGATTTCGGAGCCCCGTTGATTTGAACCCAATATTGAAATGTTTTAGTATTTGGGGGTTTAAATTTAAATTCGTGGACCGAATTTATTTAAGGGGGAAGATTGTAACATTTCAGAAAAATAAAATATTATTTTTAGTATTTAAATATTAAAATAATATATTTCGCGAAAACAATTTGATTTGCGAATTGGGGTTTTCGTAAAATGGTATAATTATATACCAATATTTGGAAAATAATTAGATGTTAATTTGTATTATTTATTAAAAAGGTATTTATTGGATTAGGGCATTTTACAAATTATTACGCAATTATTTATATGCAAGTTTAAATTAAACTTGATTAGTGCACTACTAATCATGATTAAGCAAAATCTGTATTTTTACATATCCATGTCTAGTGCACCATGGCATGTTGTATTTTGTTGCATGTTTGTTGATTTGTATTTATGGTATTGGTTTTTATGTATTTGTGAGAAAGAGAAAAGAAAAGAAAAGATTTTGATGAGAGAGGGGGGGGACAAGAGATGACATGGAATCATGGGGGGACAATATAATGAGTATGGGCATGAGAGAGAGAGAGAGAGAGCATGCCATGAGTGTGTGTGAGAGAGAGTATGCTTGTTTCCTTCATCCATTTTCTACACCTCATCCTTCTCCTTCTTCATTTCATTCATTCCTTCTTCATTTTCATCCTCCTTTCTCCACCTTTTCTACCACCTCATGCCATCCTCAAAACTTAGCCAAAACCTCACACCCCCTTCACTAAATATGATCAAAACCTCTATACAAACCCCATGGATGCATCAAATTTGGATTTTGAGCACTTTGGGCAACCCAAGAATTTTCTTGAGTTACCAAAGGAGGTATATTTCTACTCTTTTGGTTAAGTCTTTAGTTTTCTTATGTCCCATAGTAGTTTAGAGGTAAACCGATGAAGTATTGTGATGTTTGAATTTCCAAGAGGAGGTTTAGGTGATTGTGTGTATTAAAAAGGTGTAATTGAGATTTAGTAGTGGCCACAAACCTTTTTAGTGCTAGAATTCTGGTCTAGACTTGATCTAGAACCCCTAATGCGAAAACTGAAATTTTTCCGATATCGATTTTGTGGAGTATTTGAGGATTTAATGGAATCTGGAGCAACTTAGGATATTTGTAAGAAAATCAAACAACTACTTTAACCTATTTAGACCACTAGAAGACCACCACAGAAGAATGAGACACCAACTCCCTTATAGAACCGGCGACACCGGTCAATCTTGCTTTCTCGTCGGCCATGGTTTGGCTTTTGGTGTTGGGGTTTTACCTGTAGCTCACACTCCTTATAACCTAGCTATTGTATTGTTAGTTTTGTCCTAAAAACCCTCTGCCAAAATCTAGGAGCTATTTGAGTTAGCTTTGGCAATGTTTACTGTTTCTGAGACTTGGTTTTTGGTATTTGAATTTGGATTTGGTCGTTGGACGTTTGTACATAAACGACGAGGGTTGTTTTGTTGTTTTTGCACGCGTAAGCTATAAATTCTAACCTATGAGCACTTCGTGTTCCGTATCGCTTTTCGGACTTGATTTTAAAAGTATTACGATTGTGTATTGATTGTAGGTACCTTCGTGTGGACTTCCGAGATGAAGAAGCACATCGACTTCGGCTAAGCGAGAAGATTAGAAGGTGAGTAGATTTATATCTACGGGGGAAGTTGGGTGGTAGGCGTATAGTACCCCCGCAAACTTTGAATGGAAAGTCGTTATGTATATAGAATATATGTGGAGAGAGAGCCTATGATATGAACCTACATGTATGACTAAAAGATATGATATGAGGATTGTTAGTTATATGTATGCCCCAAAGGCCATTATTGTACATATGATGTATATTATAGTGGATGCTTGGATATATATAGAGAGGGCTTTCTTGCTCGACATAATAGTATATTATCTGGTTTTTCTTTGTCTTAACATGTAGACTTGTATTGTAATACTGTCTTGCTCTCACATGTTGATAAAGCCCTTAGGATATGTACTTGACTACGAGGACTGTGATGGAGATCATACTAGTGGGGGCAGGGTAGTTCATAATTACATCCTTTAATTATTCCTAGTCGAGAGAATATCGAGACAGGGCATCGATATTCTAGAGTAGACTAGCGTATACGGTTCTTGACCCATATGATAGGCGATGGATGATCCCACATCCATTGGTGTTTGGAATCAAAGATGGTATACGGGTGTTCAGTGGAGACTGGGTACACTGAACAGGACTCGCCGATGACTCCTATGTGGTAGTATATATATCGTCAGATAGTAGTCCTCTGGTGACACTGGTACAGGTTAGTCTGTAGACCCGAGATCGTCATAGAGTCTTGTGCGGCTCCCACTGTGCTTTGATTTCCTCCCTACCACGCTTAAAGGAGAGGTGCAAACAGGTGGATTTCAGGTACAGTCCCGAGTCGCATGGAGGCAATGAGCGATAGGAAGGGTTTCGTCTCTCCCGGTATTGGGGGTTGAAGTTGCGCTATGCTCGATTGGCTATAACTGGAAGTCCCTAGCCAGGGCTGCTGCCGAGATTTACTGATAAGTGTTATCGGTAATTTCTCGAACCGTTATAGGCCAGACATCAGCATGACTTATCACGTTACTGGGGTTTGACGATTTCCACCCATAGTCATGATATGCGACATATCAGACGAAGAGACCGGACTGTACGGTAGTGTTACTGATAGGCTTCATGGAGACTATGGACAGGCTTGCTTGTTGATCTTCATATCGCTCAATACCCGGGTAGCCGTTACGTCCAGCTAATACCGCTGACGGCTTGTAGGTGACTGATGTGATCATCACCTGTTGCTGACGTATTGACGAGTCTTTAGAGTCCCATACAGAAGTTCCCTGGTTCAAGAGAAATGAAGTAGGACACATATATGATACGTGTGTAGGCCTGATTAAATACGAGTATGTGATACCGTATTGTAATCTGGCAGTCATCTGTTATCGGTTCGATTATATGTGATATAACCAGTTTTTCGAATCAAGTATTGATTCGATAATATGATATACAGATAAATGATATTAGTCTGTCATATATGATATAATCGGATTATTAAATCAAGTGTTGATTTAATAATGTGATAAATTATATGTGATATAATTATATATTAACTAATATCATTAGCTCACTAATTATTCTTCATTAAATATATATTTATATATATGATATATATATATATATATATATATATATATAATAATGAAGCATGGAATTTAAATTTCTATTTTGTGAAATTAGAAATGTGGTGGAAAATGAAGCATGGTTGCAAGCATGGGATTTTCTTTAGTTTATTCTTCTTGACTCACTATTCAAGCATGGTTGCAATTTTATATTGCATAATTCCATTCTTGAATCAGTGAGGGGTCAAGAGTTGCCATTCATTCTATCTCATTCTCAACACTTAGCCAAATTCTTGAGTTGCTCCCATGGTTGCTCTCTAGCTTCTTCTTCCTTTTCTTGTCATGGCTCAAGTTTCAACTCTCACATTTGATGTGAATCATGAAGCTTGAACACAAACTAGTGAGCTCTTAACATCCCCTACTTCATCATCCTACACTTGGCTAGCGATCAAGTGTAGCGTGTTTCATACGCTAAAGAGTTTAGTGTAAAGATAGCTTGATTCGGAGGGACTTCACGTGGATCATCTTCGGCACGAAGGTCATCAGAGGAAGCTCGTTCAAAGTCTCAAGAGAAGCCTTGTGCAGTCGCAGGACTACTACACGGAGCAAGTGAAGAGAAAGACCGTCTACAAAGGTTGTATTCTTGTTCTCTAGATGTAAAGTAGTTTACATTAGGTTTTGTCTAAATCTCTAGTTAAAGATTCTAAGTTTAGGGTTCGTTAGCATGTCAATTTTTTGAAAACGGCATGGACGATGCCTCCCGAAACCTTGCTGTCGTGCTAGGGAACCTTACACGGATGCGAAGCATGATATATAGAATTGAAAGAGGACAAGTATGAGTTGATAGTGATATGATATGAGATCGATATAGATGTGACATGAGATCGATAAATGCGATATAAGTTGAGATATATGTGTTAGGAGATCGATAAGATATGGTGTACGAGACCATAGATCCATACCCTTATTGATGAATAGAACGATAGAATCCCTATTCTGTTTGATGACCCCGTACGATGGATTATCGTACGCAACGTGCTATACCGGATGATTGATCCGCGCTCGTGATTGAGGATGCTGATCGAGGATATTGCCATATCGGATACTATGAGGCTAGATCGCCGACGTAAAAGTTTCACCTGAACCATACTTATTTCAAAACCGACGAATCATATGCACTTTTAAATGGAAACCTCAAGGGAATGCTACGGATTTTCAAATAGTGTCTTTTCCTTAAAAACACTGTATCCCCCACTTTCAAAATTACGATTCGTATCTTTTAAAACTGGCCGTATGGTTCATATGTAGATGTATACCTTATTATAGTGCATGTTTATGTTGACTTATTCCTCATGGCTTGCGTGTTATATTCCCGGTATCTATCGTTATATGATATCATCTGCGAGTATACTTGCACAATTATCGATGATGTGCATGTTACACTTACACAGAGTTGCCGGCCCACACACTTTCATCATCGGTAATTGCTATACCACTTGCACAGTAGAACTGCTATATCATGATATTAATCTTAACCGTAAAAGTACATTCTTTTTTCCGCACTATCATAGGACATGCTTGCATGCTATTCTTGATATGCTCACATTACTGTTCTAGGCTTGCATACATCGTAGTTTATGGTTATATGCATTGAGATGCAGTTTTTCATGAGATTTCTGGATTTGAAAACTGCGGTTATATTTCAAAGGAAATTATAAATTGTTTTAAAAATGTGATTTTGAGGCGTCCACCATGAGTTTCTCGGTTCTGAGATTATTTTCGAGACCCGATTCGAAGAAAGAAGAGGAACCGTCTGCGAGTACATGGTGGGCCCGGTATGGTATCCTGGGGCAAGAAGCTCGAGATGTAGACGATGAGCCTAGTAGGAGGGAGCACTACCTACCTGTGATAGTTTGGACTCGGCGGTTATCTAGAGGATACCGACCGGAGTCATGAGATGAATATGAGGGCCGATCAGAGGATGCAGAGCCTGAGGGCCGATCAGAGGATGCGGTGCTTGAGATATGAGGATTTACGTGTCAATGATGGATACGGGTTTTCATGATGTTTCGAGTGTCGGTATTGGACACTCAGGTTCCATGATGTTGATGTGTCGGTTATGGACACATGTTGGTTGATTTCCTCATACATACAGGCATATGATTTCATGATGTTTCGAGTGTCGATGTTGGACACTCAGCTTCCATGATATTGATATGTCGTTGATGGACACACGTTGGTTGATTCTCATATACATACAGGCACATGATTATATTGTTGATACATATGCATACATGGACACCCTAGATACCATGGTATTACCTTCATGATACAGTATGACCTAGGAGTCGTGTTTTTCGATTTCTACCTGTTGATGTTTTCTACTCACGAGTTTGCAACTCACCCCTGTTGTGCCACAGTTTTCTTGCTGATTTGACCGCTTGGATCAGTAGTGGTATTGCTGGCACATAGTTCCTTCAGGGTGTTTTGCTTTGGTTGGTGGGACATATTGGATCGTGCCCACTCTTGTATTTATTTCTATTGTACCTAGATAAACTCCATCAATCAGAAACTAGATATTGTATATTGGTAGACCTAGACACACTTGTTTTGCGAGACTTAGAGCGATGGGTGTATGTTCTCTTCTTTTGAGTTGTTGATGTCCTGCTGTATTTACTTATTCTTTCTGTGTTGATCTTCGCCGTTGGTCGTCGTATATATTGCTTACCGGCGTGGTTAAAATTCCTCCATTTGGCGAAAAGCTAGCTCCCGCTTAGGGATGCTTATATATATATTGCTTGTATATGGGTTTGGATCAAAATATACAAGGGAGGTGCTGCCCAAATTTTTAAAAGACGAAAAATGTTTTCAACTAGTATTTAACCCACTTGCATTTTCATATATCATTATCTATGCATTTAAAGTAAAAACTTGATTTCAAAACTGCACCTCCACTATTTTCCGCAAAAAGGTTTAGATTTCTGGGTTTCGGCTTACTTGAATTACGTTACGCCTTTAGACGTTGCGTAATTTAAGTGTCGGTCATGAGCTAAATTCCGGGTCGTGACAGCCCCAAATTGGGTATATTCCATATCACCATTGTTCACTTCGTCACGTAACGAATACACGTGTGCGCAAGATGAATAATGGACCGAAATGTCCCTAAACTAATATTTGCCCCCAAATACGGCGATAATGGATTAAAATGTCCCTAAACTAATATTCTCCCCCAAATACGGCGATAAAGGACTGAAATGTTCTTAAACTAATATTCGCCTCCAAAATGGCGATAAAGGACCGAAATGTCTCTAAACTAACATTCACCTCCAAAATGGCGATAATGGACCGTGATGTCCTTAAACTAAAATAATCGAGCCTAAATGCTCATATGTTTAAGCTGATCTTAATCTCAAACCAGATTAACGATCCTTATATCAACCCAAACCCAAATCTAAAAATATACGGATTTGGACTAATCCACACCCTACGGGTGATGACATAAATTAGTCTCTATATACAATCCACGGACAACCAAACCCAAAACCAAAACAAAACACACGACATGAAGTGAACTTCCGGACCAGGAGAAAGTGGTTATCGCGATGTGGTAACGTAATTAACTGCAGGGGATTGCTCCTGCAGAGAAGAGCGTCCCCACAATCAAAAAAAAACCTCGCAAAACGAGGGGGAATCTGACGAAGTCACGCTACAATGGCCGCATCCGTCTAAAACTCCGATATACGGTGCCATAAATCAACTTGGCATCTTCGGATTGGTAGACGGATAAATCCAAACAACATCTGCCCCTAGAATTCAGGCCAGACATCCCAACATCCCGGTCCGTCTTTCAGCGGTGAACAGGCGCGAATACCAGTCATGCTCGAAGAATTCCTCAAGCATATTCTTGAGGATGGAGACACTGACAATGATGAGGGAAATGACTCATCAGAATAAACGGAAGACTATGTAGCAAGTTGCCATATAGTCTCCCATTCGTCATTATATGACGAAGAAACTCCCATAGCGTCAAAAAACGACGTGGAGGAACTGTGGGTAGAATCGGCGCTAAATTTCCCGAAACTGCCAGAAGAAGACCCGATTGAGAGAGTTTTAAACGAAGCCTTTCAAAAAGCAAATACGACCGGGAACGTGAGACAACCATATATGAAAAGGATATGTGTCATCGTCTGAATAAAGAAGCTGTGGTGAGGACAAGTCGTAAGGTGCTTCGACCAAACCAAAGCACACCTGCAACAAATAATAACAGAATAAAAAATTAGAACCGGGTCCCGACATCCTCCCTACCTTTGAACAATGGTTCGTCCTCGAACCACAGACTTACTACTGAGGGACCTGCATGGGCCACAATAAATGTAACGTCCCACGCCCAGTACATATGGTATTGTCCGATCTGCTCGAAACTGCATAGTTTTGCCCTTTAGAGTGAACCCGACCCGACTAGGGGCCACTTCCCAGGAGATCACCCATCCCAAGACTTCCCTGGTCCGAGCATGCTTAACTACGGAGTTCTCAAGCTCCTATAGTGCCGATTCACTTAAAATGCGCCTCTGTAATTGAGAGTGGTATCATTACATTTATAATGCAGTTCGGTCTTCTTTCGGAATGTGTTCCGAAGATTCCCCATTGTTTTACAGAGGGTCCCACGGATTCAAGAGGTGGCCCCGCCCCCTTAGCATGACAATTGGCGTGGCACTTTGTCCTATGAGCAAGAACCGGGTCCTGATTGATCTTTTTAAAGTGTGTTTGTTTCGTAAAAGTAAGTAACCGCAATCAAGACGGTGTCGCTAGTAGCTAGCCGCGATTAGTACGAGTCGTCCGCATAGAAACATGAACATTTTTCTTACTTTAGACGAGTTGATGAAAGAAAAAGGATTGGTTGTAGTTACAGATATACTACGGATGTAAGATTTATAAAGAATAGGCTTTTAGGGTTCGTATGACTTACTAGTAATTGATGACTAATTAAAAATGTCTCCTTTTATCTTTTAATAGTTTAAAACTAGATCGATAGTAATGAATATGGATTAGGGTTCTTTTGGAAGAAACTAGGGTTTCCCCACTCCTAACCCTTGTCCTTGCATTGATCTCTATTCATGTATAGCCCCTAACAAAATAAGTGTTAATCTAATCTCAAATTATGGTCGAGACTATCAATAAATTGGTAGCGCACCCGATAAGGATGTTAACATTTATTTTGCTAAACTTTATAAACATTAAAATGTATAAAAGAAGTTAAAATATTTTATCATTCATTGATATACTCTAGCCTACGAACACTAGCAAGTTAGGAATTACTCACGCGTGTTTGGAGAACAAAGGATGAAGAATGAGATTATAATGTAAGATGCAGACATTAAGTTCGGAAAGTAAGTGCAGAAATTAATTGCGAAAAGACTAATAAAAACTCTAACTTTATTAATCAACTATATCATGTATAAATCCCTTTAAAGTAGAGTACAAGTACCCTAGTTTTTGCTCTCGATCTGTGTCTTGTTGGAAGTAGATGAACGGCTGATGATCAACTCAGATGCGTGGATCGTCTTGGACCTCTTGATCTCTTCGATTGATGATTTTTCATATGAAGCTCTCGGTCTCTTAAATAGTCACAGAAGCTAGAAACCCTAGTTGCCAGATGTTAGGATATGCTGATACGATCACACACCCAAAATCTCAAATCCTACGGCCACAAAAGGGTCGTGGATCCACCGCGTATATGCCTATTTGGCCGCCCAACCACTGAGGTTTAGTGGGATCAGGTCATGGGATTTTCTGTGGTCTCTAGTGTTGACATTTGTAGATCTCTTCGATATCTGGATTTTGGAAATCTTACTCTGAGTCTCTGCCGTTGCTAGATCTTATATTTTCCCTTAATATTTCGGCAGATTTGATTCCGACATCTCGGGTCTTTTGATCTCTAGATCTGAGTTAATATCTGCACAATATCTCAAGTCATAGTGTTAGTAATATTTGTTATTATTTTGAGATATTATCTTAACCATTTGTATGATACAATATTTTAAGAATATTGATTAGAATTATTTGATATAATATGTATATTTTAATTACTAATATTTTATATAAATATTATATGCATGTATTTTCCTTCATTATGTTAATTACAATGTATAAACATATGATAATAAACTTTTTATACATAAACCCTCATATGTTCTATAATTACAATAAACATCTTTTAGAACTCAACAATAGTGGGGAAAATAATCATTCAAATATTCAATATTTCAGACTAATCAAATACCCCCAAACTTAATTTTGATCGTCCCGAGCTGTCACGACCTGAAATTTGGCATATGACCGGCACTTAAACCACGTAACGTCTACAGGCGTAACGCAATTTAAGTAAGCCGAAAACCTAGAAATCTATACCATCAAAGTAATAAGTGATAAAACATTTGTTAAAAATATATGGAAATCTCAAGTAAAACTTTGAAGTTTAAATTATTTTCTTAAAAATTTCGGCAGCACCTCCTTTGTAAAAACTAGCCCCGAAACGGGTACAAACGTAAGATAAAAGTAAAACAACATATGATATAGATAAAGCATCCCAAACGGGAGCAATCACGCCCAACGGCGGAAACAACCACAACAAGAATAATATACGGCGCCATAGCGAAGAAATGAACAACATAGTGAAAACAGCATAAATGATAGAACTGCTTAATGAAAGTCGGCTCACACGAGCTCGACATCCCGAGTCACAAAATAATATACAATATCGTCCTCAACTGGTATCTAAGTCAATACATGAAATGGTAGATAGAGAGTACAAGATACAATAAGGTGTACAATGAAATATAACGGATAACCGCAAAACCCACCTATAAGCAAAACGGCTCACACGCCAACTGTAGCGGTATCCGCAGCAAAAAGATACAATGATGTAGCCCTGCCGCGACTACTCTGAGGGTCAACCTGCAAAACACTGTGGCACAACGGGGGTGAGTTGCCAACTCGTGAATAGTAAATAACATATACAGGTAATCGTAGGTATGCACGTACTGCGATATTCTAACATATGCAATCTGATAGCATCGATATGATAATCTGGGTATACAATAATCATGCGAGGTACTCTATCAGGTACAATAAATACATGGTGTAGTGCATAAAAATGAATGCTGAGCATGGGATAAAACATATCATCAACACGAATCATCATCGTGAAAAACCCCGGTGTCCATCAAATACACCCCAAATCCCAATAACTCAGGCGTCGTCACTCTAATCGGCCCTCATATCCTGTAGATCTCATGGAACCGGAGTGTCCAACATCAGCACTCGAAAACATCAAGAAATACTCGTGTCCAGTATCGACACGAAAATCCACATATATCGGGCTCCGTCGGTCCGGATCGGCCCACGGGCTCCGTCTGCGGGATCGGTGTTCATATCAGATTTTTGCATTTTTATACCGCCCAATTTTTATCACATTGCATATCGGTAGGTACTCTTGAGCCGTGTTTGCTAGTCAATTGCAGGATACAGGTTCTCGGCCCTAAACGGTGAAATCCATGGAAAAACACGAAAAAATCCGGGTTCCTGCCAACCACAGATAAAACACGGATCTCCGCTCTTTATCCGTCTGTTGCCACACACCAGTTTAGGAGACAAAATGGCAAATCGATTGTCACTTTCATGCACAAGGATCCATGGCAACACAAGATCCAAGAAATCTACGCGGAGCTCGAGAAAATCATGACAAAAAATCCACCTTTTGATCAACAGAAATTCTGGGAAAATCGTGAAGACAATTTGAGAAAATTCATATACCAGAATTAAGTACAAAGAGAACCAGGGAAGCACAAAAAGTTGGAGGGCCTAACTCCACCATAGGGCCGCGGATCCGCAGCCAATAGGGGGTATAGGCCGCGGATCCGCGGCCGTACTGGCGCCGCAGCTGGTCAATTTTCAAGGGTTGTTTGGTCTTTTTACTTGGAGGCAGAATTTTGCCCTAGATTTCCATTTCCATGCCTATAAATAGCCCAGAACTTGTGAAGCCAAGGGGTCCATAATCTTGTATTTTTTTCTCTAGGTTTTAGAATACATGTTCTTCTTCCACTTCTCATCTCTTCTCCATTAAAACTTGTAGTGAGCTTTTGAGTGAAGAATGATGAATAAAGAAGAACCGTTTATTATTATGCTTGTCTTGTTCTCTTGTTAATTATTGTAATTTTAATTTGTTAACTTAGTTGTTGTTATTTCTTGTTGTTTCTTTCTTTTCTCTTTTTCTTTATCCTTAAAACAACCATGATGCTTACGCTTGATCCTTGCCAAGGTGAGGTCGCAAATAGCTAGTTGTTATCTTCTAATCTCTTTCTTTCTATCCTCCTCTTTTGTTTTGTTTTATTTTTCCGTATCATGATGTGTGAGTAGTTTCATACTTGTTAGGGTAGGATAAGAGAAGTTTGAGAGAAGGAAAATCTCTCACTCTTTCCTTGCCCAACAGCTTAATTCGACTCCCGTTAATTGAACCACAATCCGCTCCTTACGGCACCCTATCCTACATGATAGCGGTGATTCCGTAGTGAGACCGGTTGTGGTTGAATTAACCGGAGGTTATGGCTAAGAGCCAAGAACGGACGGACAAGCACCAAAAGGAAGAACTTATGCGTTAGAAAGCCTAGCTTATACTCGCAAGTTCCTTCCTAGTCGTGCTAATCCCCGTTGTTGCCGATTACCGTAACACCGAGATTAAGAGGGGCAACGAAAGATGTGGGAGACTCCTAACTCAAACTAACCTAATTCTAACCCTAACAAGCTCTCTTTACATATCATCTTACCACTTAATTAATCACAACAAAATCTGAAAAACTGGACTTAACTCGTTAAAGCACATAGAAAAAGATTCCCATCTCCCTGCGGACGACCCGTACTCAACCGGCTAGCTACGAGCGATACCGTCTTGATTGCGGTAATTAACTAAACTTGAACACGCAGAACCTCTACCAATCAAATGGAGCCCTCGGGCTCCGGCAGTATGAGTCGGCCCCCGATCCATCTCTCGACTTCGGTCGGTATCCTCCGGATAACCGCCAGGTCCAACCAATCACCGGTAGGTATTGCCCACCCTGCCAGGCTCATCGTCTACACCACGAAAATCATTTCTCGCCCCAGGGAACCATACCGGGTCCACCATGAACCCGCAAACGGAACATCCTCCTTCTCGAATCGGGTTTCTATTACACGTCTCAGAACCGAGAAAACTCATGGTGGACGCACTGAAATATAATAACAAGAGAACCGGGTTTTTAAAACGATGCATACTTTCTTGAAATCATACCACGGTTCTCAAATCTAATAAATCACATGAAATCCATATCTCAATGCTTAAATCCATGCAATATGATGTATGCAACATAAAGCCGTAATATGAGCATATCAAGGGGAAACCGCTCTTTTAAATGAATACAGTTTTAAAATATTTCATGCGGTTCCCAATTCTCCAAAATCAAATCCAACGTCATCTAAGGATGCACATGTAGTTATAAGAAGCATGGGTGCACGCAAGTATGTATGTATATGCAAGTATGAAGATTCAAGTATGTAGGTACGCAAATATGTATGTACAATATGTATGTACGCAAGTATGGATGTATAATATGTAGGTAATCAAGTATGGATGTACAATCTGTATGTACGCAAGTATGGATGTACAATATGTAGGTACTCAAGTATGGATATACAATGTGTATGTACGCAAGTATGGATGTACAATCTGTATGTACGCAGGTATGGATGTACAATATGTAGGTACTCATGTATGGATGTACAATGTGTATGTACGCAAGTATGGATGTACAATCTGTATGTACGCAAGTATGGATGTACAATGTGAAGGGTTACCCTAGCGCCCCGGCCAACTTCCATGGCCAAATGCGGAATAAAAATTTCAAAATGAACGAAAACTTGGTGCTAGACTAAACCCTAACCGGATCTTTAACCATATAACTAGTTTAGCTAAATGAGTTCTCTCTACTGTGAAAGATGGTATACCAAAAGAATCGAGTCCTTCGGTCTTCGTTCTTCATCCTTAGCTCCTTGCATCCACCATGAACATGCTTGAACTCCAACTCCGACTCCATCGGTCCTCCGGGATCGAGCTTGTTCTCCGGCCTCCTTTTGTCGTAGATGATCCACCCGGGGAGTATGATCCATGGCTCTAGCTCCTAACTATGTAACTAAAGGAGCAACTAGAGAACTTGGTTTGCTAAACCATGTAGTCTAGGATGTAGTGAAGGGTGTCTAAGTGTTTAGCTATATCTTTCTTGCCTCTTCACTTGATTCTCAACACATGAGAATGTAGTGAAGAGGAAGAAGATGAAGGTGGAGGAAGCTAGAGAGGAAAGAGGAGAGCAAGAGCAAAAAAGAGCTCAAGAAAAATAATGAAGCATATGATGAAAGAGAAAATACACACTTAGGTTTTGTGTATGATTTCTTTCATTAAACAATTAGCAACCATGCTTCAATAGTAACTCCAAAATGAATTATAAATTCATTTGACTACTATTGAAGCATGGTCACTACCTTTCCTCCTTTACCTCTCACTTTACACCTCATTTCAATTTATGAAATAAATGGAAAATTCAAAATAAGGTGGCCACCTTCTAGAAGGAAAACTGTAATAAATACGGATTTTCGTCTACTGTACATACATACCGGCAATCAGATAAAAATCCAAACGCCCAAGGAGATAGAATAACACGAAGAACGTAATACTAGAATATATATACCGAGATACATATATGTAAATTATTAAATCAATACCTGATTTAATAATCCGACTCAAACCCGAGCCGGCTAGTATTACAAACTGTCCGATCGAAAGTCCGAGTACAAAGTACATCAATCGATCGAACCCTGCACGTATCCAATACGGCTACTACATCCTTTCGCCTGAATCAGGGAAACCCTCTGTGTGGGACTCTAATGACTCGACAGTACTCTAGCAGTGGGTTTAACTACAAGCACGTCAGCGGCACTAGCTGTACGTAACGGCTACCCAGGTACCTGTCGAAAAGATAGTCCGATGAGCAAACTCATCCGGATCTCCTACTGAGCCTATCCGTGACAATATCCGTACAGTCCGGTCTCTTCATCAAAGAGTATCGCATACCGGGTCTAGGGGATGGTGAACGTCAGACCCTAATAACCTGATAAGTCATGCCGATGTGGCTCAGGACCAATCCAGGAAACTACTGATCAACCTATCAGTAAATCCCAAGTGTCTTGGCCAAGGTCTTATGGTCCTGACCAATCGAATCATAGTGCGATATCAAATTCCTATACCGGGAGAGACGAATCCCCGACAATCGCTCACCTCCATGTGGCTCAGGACTGAACCCAACCAAAACCTGTTTGCATAACTCAGTTGAGCCGTGGTAGGGTAGTGATCAAAGTTCAGTGGGAACTCACACGAGACAAATGCCGATCTCGGGTCCAAATACTAACATGTACACATGTCACCTGAGAACTTCCATATGATGATAGGTATAGTACCACATGGAAGTTCTCGGCGAGTCCGTCCAGTGTACTCACACCCAGTGAGCACCTGTATACGATCTTAGGTACATCAGACCAATGGCTACGGGACCAACCATCCCCCGATGGGGCTAGAAACGTACACACTGGTCTACTCTGGAGTATTAGTGCCCAGTCTCGAAACTCATGCGACTAGAGACCATTTAAGGATGTGCTTATGGACTACCCTGCTCCCACAAGTATGATCGCCATCACAACACAGGTAGTCAAGCAAGATCCTATGGGCTTTATCAATATGTAACCGCAATATGTAATAACGAGTATGACTACGCCATGTCAAGATAAAGACAAACCACAATAGTATACTACCGTATCGAGTCTTTATCAATATGGACAAACCAGATATAACAACAATACAAATAAATACACATATCCCGATAAAGACAAGTCAAATAATATACTATAAAACTGAGCAAGATTGTTCTGTACATACATATCCCTAGTATCCATATGTATACATATACAATACTGGCCTCTAGGGCATATACATCCAACAATCTCCCACTTGCACTAAAGGCCAGTGATTTGCGTACCGAATACCCAGCGTCTGCTCTAAGGCCAGCTGCTGGCATACCGCATTCCCAACATCCCAAAAAGTCACTCGAACTGTGCTTGAGAGAGGACCTTTGTAAATGGATCCGCCGTGTTGTCTTTCGTATCCACTCTCCGGACCTCGATCTCCTGGCGATCTACGATCTCCCTGATCAGGTGATACCGCCTTAAGATGTGCCTGGATTTCTGATGGGACCGTGGTTCCTTCGCTAAAGCTATAGCCCCATTGTTATCACAATACAAAGGTATTGGATCAACAATGGACGAACTACCTAAAGTTCAGCTATGAACTTCTTCATCCAGACCGCATCTTTTGCGGCATCGCTTGCAGCAATGTATTCAGCCTCCATCGTCGAGTCTGCGACGGTATCCTGTTTGGAACTCTTCCAACATACCGCCCCTCCGTTGAGGGTACACACAAAATCCGAGACAGACTTGCTGTCATCCTTGTCACTCTGGAAGCTTGAGTCGGTAAAGGACTCGACCCTGAGGTCTCCATTACCGTAAACTAGGAACATCTCCTTAGTCCTTCTCAGGTACTTGAGAATGTTCTTTACTGCTGTCTAGTGGTTCTCACCTGGGTTTGACTGATACCGGCTTACCACGCTTAGTGCGTAAGCTACATCTGGTCTAGTACATAGCATCGCATACATTATAGATCCTACCGCCGAGGCGTAGGGTATAGTGCTCATGCGAACCCTCTCCTCGTCAGTCTTGGGAGACATCTCCTTGGAGAGGGTGATTCCGTGCAATGCGGGTATGTTACCGCGCTTGGAATCTTCCATACTAAATATCTTTAGTACGATCTCTATGTACCTGGACTGCGAAAGTCCCAGTAATCTCTTGGATCTATCTCTGTAGATCTTGATCCCCAGAATGTATGAGGCATCACCTAGGTCTTTCATAGAGAACCTTTGTGATAAGAATAGCTTGACCGATTGTAGCATAGGAATATCATTTCCTATCAAAAGAATGTCGTCCACGTACATGACTAGGAACACGACAGTTCGTCCTACAATCTTCTTATATATGCAAGGATCATCTTCCTTCTTGATGAAGTCAAAGTCCTTGACTGTCTCATCAAAACAGATGTTCCAGCTCCGCGATGCTTGCTTCAATCCATAAATGGATTTGAGTAACTTGCACACCTTCCCGCTGCTCCCACTGTTTGCAAAACCTTCTGGCTGATCTATATAAACGCACTCTTCTAAACTTCCGTTTAGAAAAGCTGATTGTACGTCCATCTGACAGAACTCATAGTCATGGAAGGCAGCAATGGCAAGCAGGATCCTAATGGATTTGAGCATAGCCACCGAAGAAAAGGTTTCGTCATAGTCCACTCCTGGTCTTTGATGAAAACCTTTTGCAACGAGTCTAACCTTATAGGTTTCCACCTGCCCATCTACACCAAGCTTCTTCTTGTAGATCCATTTGCATCCAACGGATTTTACCCCAGGTGGAGCAACTTCCAGGGTCTACACTTTATTGGTGTACATGGACTCCATTTCAGATTGCATAGCATCCAGCCACTTATCAGAGTCCTTACTGATAACGGCCTGCCTGAAACTAGTAGGATCATCTTCTTCCAAGATGCAATGCAATACAGAACCTAGAGGAAGAAACATCTTTCCAAATGGTTCTAATCCCTTTTATTAATAATTACCATAACACCTAATTAGATTTTCATATGGGTATAGAAAGCAGTGAGATTTATAGACTTTCCAAACTTAACCTAGACCTAACCCTAGCAAGACTTAGATATAGATTAATCTTAGTATAGAATAGTTTAGTTTTTAGATTTAATTAATCCATTCACACCGTTTGGAATTAACTCGTAAGAGCGATTAGGAAATTCACAACATCCCTGTGGACCAACCCGTACTCACCGGCTAGCTGCAAAGCGACGCCGTTCTTGATTGCGGTAATATATTTTTGATCGTAAAAACATCTTTAAATCAAATGGCGTCGTTGCCGGGGATGGCGTAAAATTTCCTTTTTGTAATTTCGGGTTAATATAAAATTAAAAAAACCATAAAAATTTGAAAAAATCAAAAATATAAAAAATTTATCATCTTTTATTGTTTGAAGGGTTTTCTTTTGTGAATCTTTGCAAGATTGACGGATCTGAAACAATACAGAAGGCAAAACAGAAAAAGATACATTAAAACAGGAGGATATTGGAACAGAAGAAGAGCATACAAAATCCGGTGCCCCGACTCCTCTTCCCGACCGTGAAACCGCGGCATATCTGTGCCCAGAACCGCGGTTCCGCGGTCGACACGTGGCCAAATCGCGTGAATGTTTGTTGGTTTGATTTCTTTCCTTCTCCTCTACAAATCCCCATATATCTTTTTTGTCAAATTTTCTGCAGGATTCTTTCCGCTAAAAATCTTCCCCCTTCTCAATAACAAATCTTGTGCAGGATTCTTTCCGCCGCATAAAATAAAAATCTTTGATTGCAAGTGATTTACTGTTTTGCATATCTTTAATCGGACTTTAAGGGGCTTGAGACCAATTCAGATTGGGTGGGGATTTCATCACCCTTCCCAGGACCCCAGAAATCACATAAGGCATTTGCATTGACCAATTTTTAATTAAAAAATACTAGACTCAGCCCTACGGACTTCGAGCTCAATAGGACAGAGGACTAGTTATAGGCATCGACCGTTTATCCTAACCTGACATTGCGGTGTCTAGGCAAGTGTGTCAAAGGCTAGTGGTTATTAATTAGGCCCACTACTGTGGTTCCTTCCCACTTACCTGGCACTTACCTGGCCGCAATTGGCGGTGAAGAGGCAGTTTGAGGTCCTATCTCTAGCCCTTTGGAACAGTTAGGAGCTGTCTAACTGACCTAGGTGACCCTAGATCTAGGCCTGATTGTGCATTTTTGGTTGATCGAAAGTGTGTCTTAGCCCTTTATCAAATTTTTTTTTTTGCAAATAGTTCCAAATATAAAAAAAAGGGAAAAAGGAAAAAAAAATTTAACAAAACTTGCAAAGTTTGCCGCTAAGAAATCCTTGCACCACCTACCTTCTTTCTCTTCTCTTTCTTCTATCATGGGTACCCCACATCATAAATCTCTTTCCGAACTTTGGTATCCTGAACCTAATTTTGCCTCGTACGTCAATTGCTTCGGTCGATTTAAGGAAAATCCCTCAATGCCCAAAATTTCTTTGAAAGATCAAATAGAAGCGTCTAGGAGAAACAGTTCGACTTTGCAACCTACTTTGTGTCAACCATGTCAACCTTCACCACCTTCATATGTTGATACCACTTTTTCAAGTCCTGCTGTAACTCCTAAACCGATGTCCGTTGCTGAGCATATTGCTCAATCTCGGAGCCGATCTTTCACTCCTCTCCACTCATCTAGTTCTAGGGATCCACAAGACTATTCACCTTTTTATCCACATGTTGACCCTACCCCTGTCCAACCACCCACTTCCTACCCGACTTTCCCACCGTCACTAGACACTGTTTCTACACAGCCTTTTGAGAGTTTCACATATCCAAACAATTTCGAATATTTTACCGAAACCCCCTTACCATCCAAGTCTAGTTTGGAAGAGTCGTTGGAGGCTTATATCTTAGCAACAAACAAAATGATTAGGAATGTGGATGCGTCTGTAGCCATCCTTATACAACCTAGTGAACTGGTAGCTAGTTTTCCACTAGTTTCAAATTTTTCAATGTATGAGAAGGCGGTTGGACAGAGGGAGAATTTGAGAGGAGCGAGTGAGTTCTACACATTCCCAAATCAAACCTACCCATACCCAGTTGATGCCCACAACTCTGGTTTTCCATCGATTGTCCCAAATAGTTCACAAGTTGAAAATAAAACATCTAACGAGTTGTGTGACTTTGTAGTGCTTGATTTGCCAAATTGTGAAGAACCCATTTCGAGTGAAACCACACTTAATTCTTTCGATCTTTACACCTCCAATCTAGAACCTAAATCGATAAATATCCATGCTTTTGATAGGGTGTCAGAAAATATTGATTTTCACTTGATTGAGGATATAGACGCCGGGAATATTTTGGATGATGAACCCGTTGATTTGATTGAAATTTTAGGTCCAACTCATCATCCCGAGTTATTAAATGTTTCTCCCGAACTTCATAGGCGTCCTGATTTTGATGATAATGGAATGGATGAGTTAACTATTGAGGAGACTTATGAGGATAGTATTGAGGAGAGTCTTGAGGATAATATTGAGGTTGAACCATTTTTGTTTGATGTGTCGGATTTTCTAATTCAGCCTCTTGAACCTTTAACTGTTATATCACCCTCCTTCCTTTCCATCGTTCCGACCATGCACAAGATCACGCTTGGCGACTGTGAGCTTGAAAACTTTTCCTTTGAATCTGACACAGTTCTCACAGCCGATGACACTTACGAGTGTTTCACTTTTTCGGACGATGTTGAAGTCTCACCGCTCGAGTTTGAGTCCTTTGAATTTTCTGATGAGTTAGTTGAACCATCAGACTCGGTTGATTACAGTCGTTTCAAACCATTGATGGAATCTTTCAAATTCGAGACAATTTACTACGGTGAGAATGAGCCTATCCCTAATTCACTCCCTTTTATCTGTCCTATCGTTCCGACCGTGCAAAAGACCGTTACGCCTTCATCTCCTATACCAAATTCGACGTACCCATGCTTTCTTGCGAATCTTGAGGGATTTGACCCCATTTCTCGACGGGTTGATAGATTAGCACAATTACTTTTAACACATCGGTCATCATAAATTGCGCTAATTTATTCCCTCAATTTACACCCTCAAGATCGTGCTACCCTTCTTTCTCTTTTCCACTATTCTTCTCCCCCACCGAGACCATATTCTACCTTTCTTCCCACATGGTCTCGTGTGCTTCTCATTTCCTTTCTTTCCACTCCATTCTTTCACCAATTCTACCATTACCACGATAAGATTTTTGAATGGTTGGTGCTAACCCTTGGCTTATGTAAGGCCAAGCTTAAGTTTGGGGGGAACCTTGTTGTATATATATTTTGTTTTTCTTTTAACAATAAAAAAAATTTGTAAATAAATAAACAGGGGAGTGCCGACATTTTGACCCTCTTGGTGTAGCATGACAGTGAGGACACTGTCGAGTTTAAGTTTGGGGGTATGCTCGGTGCGTTTTCTTCCTTCGCATTCATATGTATAGTTTTGCATTTACATATTTATTTGAAAACCCATAAAAAAAATTGAAAAATTTCAAAAAATTAGAAAACGTATTGTATTCAATTTTGGCCATATTTAACTTGAGTTTGACAAATAGGTTAACTGGCTACGAACAACTAGATCTTAGACTGAGTAAATTGAAAACCCTAAAAATAACCTTCTTTAAAGATTAATGGTGGAAAGTATATGTCTTTGTAGTTTATTTAGAACTAGACAAATTTTGAGTTCAATTTTTGGGCTAAGTTGAAATAAAGGAAAAATATTGATATTCTTATTAGAGTATAAGTTTGAAAAATAATTCCTAACTTAAGTCTAGATTCTGAAAATGTATACCCTACAAATTTGCACAATCACGCACCTTGAAACTGGGAATAGTAGAGGAGACCTTGAAATGCTCTTGTCTAAGGTCCTTAGTACGAAGAAAATAAAAATATATAAGTGTGAATAAAGAATAAAAAAAAAATGAACACTGGTTTTTGTGATTACTTGAGGCTGGAAAAATAGAAAAAAATATTTAGCGAGGGTGCTTCATCACCTAATGCCTTAGACCAACTAGTTTGGGAGTCACTGCTAAAGCCTTGGGTGTTGCAAGGCTAGGAAGTACACTTTAAAGTGCTAACGCATCTTGTAATCGGTTGTTGGTACCTCAAGAAGTATTAACGGTCGCATGAAGGATGTGTAAGCAAAATTCAATTAAAAATTCACCAATTAAAAAGTGCTTTGGACAACGGACAAGAGTATGATTGCATGATTTGAATTTTCGAGTGTAGGGGTGATATATACACACACGTGGGGATATATGATTGGAGTTTAGATAAGAGATAGGAGTGAAGAATAGAACTTGTATCTTTAGTAAAATTGATAAAAATTCCTAAGTTGAGATGGAACCCTAGAAGGAAAACTTAAGAGATGCCGAAAGCTAAGTAGATATGCAGAACATATATAATCTTAAGTTAAATAATGAGGAAGTGTGAAGAATATGGGTGGATAATTTGCGAGTCGACGATAATAGAATTCCTTGTTAGAAAACCTAATTGGAGAATAAAAGTTAATGGGCCAAATTGATAGGATTTTGTGGGTAGTATCCGCTGAAAACCATCAGGAGACAACACTCCTCCTACTAGGAACACCTAGAGGTTTAACGGCTTGTTGCACGAGCTCAGTGCAATCGTGTTTCTCTACGAAAGTGAGATTAGGATTTTGTTGAGAATAAAAACTAGGTTTGCTCGAGGACGAGCAAAAGATAAGTTTGGGGGTATTTGTTCATATCATAATATTGCATTATTATATTCCTCATTCGTATATATTTTATAAATAAACAGGTGCTTTTGACGCATGTCTGCTACATATTACAGGTTACAGGTTCTTGGACAGAAAACAGTGAAAACGATGAAAAGACGATGCAAAAGTGGACTTTGACCAACAAACAGAAGACTCTTGATCAAGCCTACATCAAAGATAAAATTCATAAAGTACAAGGCAATGCAAGGTCCAAGATTACAAAGCGAACGGTTAAAAGTCTACCGTAATTATTCACTGGAGATCTGGAAGAAACATAGAAGCTATTTTAATAAAAGAACCAAATAATAAGGAAGCCCAAAGACAGAAGAGCCCACAAAGGAAATTTCAAGACCCAATACTTCCTTTTAAAGAGACAGAGACATAAAATATTACCAAAACTTGGAGTCTATATTGACTAGGTCTTCCTAAGGATATTTTGGTAAATGTAGACGTGCGAATCAATTGTAACCTAGGGTTTCCTATCCTCTATAAATAGGAACTCTAAATCATTGTAAAGGCTATGCCTCCCTTCATTAATAAATTTAGAATTCTTTTGGAGAGCATCGGTGCCTCTTTTCAATTCATGAATTCAGATCTGACAACCCTGTGTTGATGTTTGGAGAGAGCCATCTGTAAGTAGTTTTTAATTGCTCTAGTTTAGATTCAATTCTTTCCCTAGGTAATTTTTCATTCTCTGCCCTACATAAATGTTTTTAAATTCCCTAATGAGCGAGTAGTCTCCTCGCTTGTTAGGGTTAGATCTGGGGAAGGTTTGAGAGACGAAGATCTCTCATCCCCTTTCTTGCCCGTCATATATTTTCATAGGACTTCATGCATACATGCACATACCGCTCCCTATGGCACCCTATCGATCGAGGTAGCGGTGATACCGTAGTATAAAGGCCCGGTTGTGATGGTTTTCCATAGAGGTTAGGGTAAGGATTTCTAAAGGAAGGACAAGAACCTAGAGGAAGAAACATCTTTCCTAATGGTTCTAATCTCTTTTATTAATAATTACCATAACACCTAATTAGATTTTCATATGGGTATAGAAAGCGGTGAGATTTATAGACTTTCCAAACTTAACCTAGACCTAACCCTAGCAAGACTTAGATATAGATTAATCTTAGTATAGAATAATTTAGTTTTTAGATTTAATTAATCCATTCACACCGTTTGGAATTAACTCGTAAGAGCGATTAGGAAATTCACAACATCCCTGTGGACCGACCCGTACTCACCGGCTAGCTGCAAAGCGACGCCGTTCTTGATTGCGGTAATATATTTTTGATCGATAAAATCTCTCTAAATCACCGTTGTAGCTAACCCTAACCCTAGAATCGTCTACTAGAAATCCGACGGAATTTAAATGCAAACACATTGCAAGTAAAGTGAGCAAGGAATACAATCTTTGTAGACCGGTCCTTCACTTCAATAGCTCCGTGTAGTAGTCCCTTCACTGCGATCGTGAACTCCGGACTCTAGAGAGGCTCCCATGAAGAAATGAACATGTTTGCATCGAAGTCTTCGAGGCCAAAGAAGATCTACGTCGAAGAGACACTAACCCAACCTATCTCTTCCTTAATTAGGGAATTAGTGAAGCAAACACCCTATACTAAATGCCAAGCAGTAGAGGATGATGAAGTAGGAAGTGGGCTCACTTTAGAATTGATTTTCTCATATTTTTCCTCATATCTCCATTGAAGCTAGAAAGCTTTGAGGAAGAAGAAGAAGAAAAAGTCTCATAATAATTATCCATAGGATAATGGCAACCCTAAGTGAGTTGGTATCATATACTAACCTTTGTAGAGAGTTAACCATGGCTAGGTTTAATTGGTTCGGTTAACAAATTTCTTAGGCAAAACAAAAGAGTGGACTTGGTCAATGAAGACTATAAGCTTCTACAAGCTATTTGTCATGAGAAAATGCCACCTTTTGTAATTACCAAAATAATTAAAAACCGTAGCAATTAAACTAAGTATGGTGTAAGTCTTGCACACACCTATATTGCATGTATCATCAAGCATGACACATAATTATGTACACAAATATATATCACATATATACTTACGCACAAAGTGAGAAAAAGAAATCATAAGTAAGCTTAATATTAGTTAATGTAATGTAATATATCAAATATATAATTATACATTAAATTATTAAATCAACTCTTGATTTAATAATCCGGCTATATCACATATAACCGACCAATATCATATGTAACAACTTATCGAATCAACACTTGATCTGATAACCCGGCTATCTCACATATAACTGACCGATGTCACAAATCGCGAGAACAGAATACGGTATCTCATATCGTATTAATCTCGGTCCCGCACATATCACATATGTGCTCCTACTCCATTTTGCTTGAACCAGGAAACCTCTGTGTAGGACTCTAAAGACTTATCAATACGCCGGCAGTAAGTGATGATCATATCAAACACCCACAAGCCGCAAGCGGACTGCTAAACGTAGCGGCCACCCGGATATTGAGCTATCAGAAGATCAACAAGCAAGCCTGCTCACACTCCTGCGAATCCAATCAGTAACACTACCGTACAGTCCGGTCTCTTCGTCTGATATGTCGCATATCTCGTCTAGGGGTGGTAAACGTCAGACCCCAGTAACTCGATAAGTCGTGTCGATATGAGACTCATAACGGGTCGAGAAACTTCTAATAACACTTACCAGTATATCTCTGAAGCAGCCCTGGCCAGGGATTTCCTGTTATAGCCAATCAAGCACAGCGCAACATCAACTCCCAATACCGGGAGAGACGAAACCCCTCATATCGCTCATTGCCTCCATGTGATTCGGGATTGTACCCAAAAGCCACCGTTTTGCACGTCCTCTTGAACGTGGTAAGGTGGAAATCAAAGCATAGTGGGAATCACACAAGACTCTATAACGATCTCGGGTCTACAGACTAACCTGTACCAGTGTCACCAGAGAACTGCCATCTGACGTGAGGTATAATACCATCCGGGAGTTCTCGGCGAGTCTGTCCAGTGTACCCAGCTCCACTGAGCACCCGTATACTGTCTCTGATGTCAAACACCAATGGATATGGGATCATACATCGCCCATCTACATGGGTCGAGAAGCTATACGCTAGTCTACTCTGGTATATCGATGCCCTGACTCGATACACCCATGACTAGGAACATTTGAAAGATGTACTTAACGACTATTCTGTCCCCACTAGTATGATCTGCATCATAGTCCTGGTAGTCAAGAATTCACCCTAAGGGCTTTATTAACATGTAATATAGAGACAATCAGTGCACATGTTAAGATAAAGAGCAACCAGATAGCATACTATCATGTTGAGCAAGAAAGTCCTCCATGCATATGTCCAAGCATCCACTACAATATACATCGTATGTACAGTAATGGACTCTAGGGTATACATATAACTAACAATCTCCCACTTGCACTAGGGCCATCTGTTGTAGTATCCCATACCCAACAATCAGCAGTGGTTGAAGTATCTCATACTCAACCATCCTATAAAAGTCTCTCCTGAGATTAGGCCTTTGTGAGTGGATCCGCCATGTTCTCCTCTGTGTCTACTCTCCTAATCTCGATCTCCCTGGAGATTATCTATCTTCATGATCAGGTGATACTGCCTAAGAATATGTCTGGATCATAGATAGGATGGGGGTTCCTAGGCCTAAGCCACAACTCCATTGTCACACAATGGTAGGAACGAAGTTCATCTTATGAACTTATATACATCCAGACTGCCTCTTTGGTAGAATCCTTAGTAGTGATGTATCCAGCCTTTATCGTCTAGTTTGCTATGGTATCTAGCTTAGAACTCTTCCAACATACCGTCCCTTCACTGAGGGTAAAGACAATGCCTGTGACTGACATTCAGTCTTCCTTACCACCCTGGAAGCTATCCAGTGATTCTCCCCAGGATTGATTGATACCATCTCACTACACCTAGTGAGAATCCTAACATCCATTTAGATCTATCTCCAAAACCTAGGATTTAGGAGGTATCACCTTGATCCTATATGGAGAATCATTGTGATAAGAGGAGATTGACAGAGTGTAGCATAGGAAACTCCTTTCCTATCAAGAGTATGCCATCCACGTACAATACGAGAATCACCATCATACTCCCTACTACCTTTTTGTATGTACAAGGTTCATCTACCCTTTTGATGAGGTCAAACTCTTTGACTACTACATCAAAACAGATGTTCCAACTCCGCGATGCCTGCTTTAACCCATAAAGCAACTTGCACACGTTTCCGCTGCTCCCACTGTTTACGAAGTCCTCTGGCTGTGTACTTATAGACGCTCTCTTCTAAATCATCATTTATAAAAGCAGTCATGACACCTAACCGCCAGATATTGTAATCATGTTATGTAGCAATGGCAAGTAGGATCCGGATGGACTTAAGCATGGGCACTAGAAATGTTTCATCATTATCCACACCTGGTAGATGATGAGAATCTTTTGCAATAAGTCTAGCTTTGAAAGTCTCAACTTTTCCATGTACACCAAGTAATATTCTCAAGATATACTTGCTCCTGATGGGGATTTAACCCTTCAGATAAAGCAATCAAAGTCCATACTTTGTTGGTGTATATGGATTCCATCTCAGATCGCTTAGCATCTAGCTATTCTCACAGAGTCCCCACTCTTGATGGCCTGCTCGAAACTAGTTGGGTCATCATCTCATGATGCAATCCTCGCTCCCACTATCATAGAGAAAACCAAAGTATCTCTCAGGTGGGTGAGGAATCCTACCAGATCGGCGGAGAGGCTGAGGTTCGTTAGAAACTATTGAATCCTCCGGTTCTACCAAATCATCAGCTGCAGTTTGTATAGCTGGAACTCCTTCCAGTTCTACCTCATGACCACTAATTTCTTCATAAGAAATTCCTTTTCTAAAAAGGTGGCATGCCGAGAAATAAAACACTTTTTGTTCCTCGGTGTGGTAGAAGATATTCCCTTGCGAATGCTTAGGATATCCTACAAACTTCTAAAGAGCTGACCTTGCCTCGAGCTTGTCCGGATTTTGCTTTTAGACATAGGCCGGACAACCCAAATCTTAACTTACTTAAGATATGGGCTCTTCCCATACCATATCGCATATGGAGTAGTAGGCACCTGATCTGGTTGGAACCCTATTCAATAGGTACACAGCTTCTCAAGTGCATAACCCCAAAAAGGAAATGGCAACTCAGTAGTACTCATCATAGAGCACACCATATCACATAGGGTGCGATTGTTCTGCTCCGATACACCGACGTATCGTGGTGTATACAGAGGAGTAATGCTGAGAGAGAATCTCATTCTCCTTTAGAATAGTCCAGGAATTCTGTTCTCAAGTATTCTCCTCCCTGATCACATCAAAGGACATAATACTTATACCCTTTTTGGTTCTCTACTTCTGACTTATATTCTTTGAATTTCTCAAAAGCTTCAGACTTGTGTTTCAACAGGAACATATGTCTGAATCTTGAGAGATCATTAGTAAATGTAATGAAGTACAAAGAACCAGTCCTGGCACGTGTAGACAGGGGACTTACATACATCATCATATATCAATCCCAAAAGTTCACTAACTCTTTCTCTGTTTTCAATAAACGGAGCTATGGTCATCTTATCTTTGTGACATGACCGGCAAGTTTCACAAGATGTAAGTTCAAACTAATTTAAATATGCATCTTAATGTAACTTAGCTAGTCGGGTTGTAATGATATAACCTAGTCTATAATGCCTCAAGAAGGATTCGTTCATTTCTGAACTCTTCCTCTTGTAAGTGTAAGTGCACAGCGGCACCCCGGCCGTCGATCCGACGCCGGAAACGCGGAAACGAAAAACTTTGCAAACTAGCAAACCGGCACCACCGCGCAATTTTAACCCGGATCGGGCCATTAACCTAGCTACTAGCAAACAACAAGATGGGTAGAGAAGTATACCAAGCGATCCGTGACCTTCGGTCTTCGTCTCCACTCCGATCTCCCGCGGAATCTCCGTCCGTCACCTCCTCGTTGGAAAGGGCACCACGTAGCCGATTTCTTTTACGGGCTCCCACCTCTGGACCGAGGCAACTCGGGCGCGAAATTGGCTAGCCGACGCATCCAAAGAGTGCTGTAGACTAGTGTAGAATTTATGTCTCTTTGGGGTAGTGAAGTTGCCATGGATGTGGAGGAGAAAAGAACTTTGTAGAAGGATGGTGTATATATATTTTTGCAAGCATGAAAATGATATGAATTTTTTTCCCCATCCAAAATGAAACCTCTCACTCACTCCCCTCTCTAGTGGCCGGCCAAGCAAGAATGGTAGGTGGAGAGAGAATCTATCAAGCAAAAGAGAATATGTATGATAAAATAAAAGGATTAAAGTCACACCAAAGTCAAAAAACCAATCCAACTCAATCTCTTTCTCATTTAATGCAAGACATGTGATGCAAAGAGAATCTCATGATGGTAGAACTACAAATGCAATAAACCCCTCCACAAATAAGTTATTTGCAAACTACAAATAACCCCCTCCATCGATAAAGTCCGGCCGTGAAGGAACAAAGGAAAACTGGCCGGAACAGAATGCAAACTGGCAACTTTCAGAAAACTGATCCCGTAATAAATTACAGGAAAATCCCGCGACTGCATATACATGCCCGCATTTGTATTCCCACTGAACACAAATGCAAAGAGACAAAATCTACACTGTCAAATATTAGGATCCGGCTTAAGCCAAAGCCGACTAGTAAAAACCGTCCGATCACGATCCGTGCAATACCGCACGTATCTGATCGAACCCTGCCATATCTCCATACGGCCTCTACAGCGTTTCGCCCGAAACCTGAGTAACTATGTGTGGTGGACTCTAAAGACTCGTCAATACTATGGCTGTGGATTTAACTACTAGCACGTCAGAGGTATCAGCCATACGTGACGGGCCACCAGCTATTGACCAAAAGGGACGTCTGTGAGCGAACTCATCCTGACACCCTACTGAGCCTGTCAGTGAAAATATCCGTACAGTCCGGTCCGTTCGTCTATGAGCATCGCATGGCGGACCTAGGGGGTTGGTAAAAGTCAGACCCCCAAAAGCGGTACAAGTCGTGTCGGAGTGTAGCCCAGAACACCCTGAAATACTACTGGAATACCTGCCAGCAAATCTCCTGCCTTGGCCAAGGACTTTTCATGTACTGGCTCTCCTAGACACAGCGCGACCTCACGCCCCAATACCGGGAGAGACGAACCCCTACAGATCCGCTCACTGCCTCCATGTGGCTCGGGACTGTACCCAACTAAAACCTGTTTGCACGTCTCCTTTAAGCGTGGTAGGGTAGTAATCAAAGCACAGTGGGAACTCACACGAGACAAATGACGATCTCAGGTCAATGAACTAACCTGTACACATGTCACCAAGGAACTGCTATCTGACGTCTGGTATAATCCCAACTAGCAGGTTCCCGGCGAGTCCTGACCGGTATACTCATAACCCAATGAGCACCTGTATACATCTTAGGTGAACCAACTTACACCAGTGGATTGTGAGACCGGTCACCGCCCCTCGTCGGGGTCTCGACTGTATACACTAGTCTACTCCGGAGTATCGATGCCCTGTCTCAAAACTCCCACGACTAGGGACCTTTTAAGGATGTGCTTATAGACTCCAGCTCTCACGTATATGATCTCCCTCATACTGCTGGTAGTCAAGCAAGAATCCTAGGGGCTCTATCAACGTGTAATAGCGACTCGTAAGGTCACCTAAAACAGTACACGATGATAAAGATAAACTAGATAGCATACTATCATCTTGAGTAAGACTGTCCTACCGGTATAGGTCCTCCCTCAATCATTGCAATCACGTGCCTGTGATCCAATAATTGACTCTGAGGGCACTATATCCAACAATCTCCTACTTGCACTCAAGGCTAATTATTGCGATGTCGCATACTCACAGCCCGTGTGATACCGAACACCCAACTCCTCTACTAGTCAGTCTCACAAAGCTCGTTTACGAAACTATTGCGTTCGAGGAATAGCCTCAGTGAGTGGATCCGCTCTGATGTTTCTTTCTATGTCTCTCTTTATCTCAAGTTCACGGAGAAAGCCATCTCCCGAAATGAGCAATACCTGTCTTAGAATGTGTCTGGATATCTGATGGGACCTAGCTCATAAGTGAACTCCAAATCCAAACTTCTTAGACTGTATCGTCAACTGAACTTAATCAGTATCATGCGCCATGCCTTCCCTCAGTATCCACCTGGACCACCTGTCCAAAATACTGCCCCTCGTCAGAGGGAAAACTATAACTCTGACAGCCACTCTGCCATCCAGGTCACCTTGGAAGCCTGGAATGATAACTGTAACGCTTTGAAAATCGTTTTGGTGAAATTTCGAAAAATCGGTAAAATAAGGGGGTTTTCTGTAAAAAGTCAAAATGCAAATATCTTATTATAAAAATTAAATATACATATTTTAGCTATGTAATTGCTATTATTTGGTGTTTATTGAGCCGCTGGTGAAATTTCAAATTTTCTGAAAAAAATATTATTTTATTATTATTTAAGCCGTCACTAATACATTTAATTAGGGAAAATTACAAATTGGAATGAGTTGAAACAAATTTTGTGCATCATAAAACATTAAATAAAATTTTATCATGTGGTTTTTGGAACGAAATCATTTGCCAAAACGGTTTAGAAATTATTGAAGAAAAAAGGCTTTTTTTTAGCGTAAATGGATGTTTGGGGTATTGTATTTATCATTTTTCATCACCCCACACCCGTACCTACACCCACACACCCCCATTCACTTATCCCCTTGAAGAATTCAGCAGCCCCCATTTATTTTCCCCACTTGAATTTCAAAGGAAAGAAATGAAAGAAAAGAAAAGAAAATGGAGAAATGAGGTGGACCTTTGACCTTGAATTGACTTTGACTTCTTCCCCCACTTTCTCTACCTCCCTCTCTCTCCTCTCCCACTCCCATTCCAGCAACCCCCCTCCTACAGCAGCAGCAGCCCCCCCCCCCAATTCCCTTCTCTTTTCTCTTCAAACTTCATCAAAAATTGCCTCAAATCCATCAAAAAAAAATCCCAAAACCCAAATCCGACTCCTACCCATTTTAGCTTAGCCCGTATAGCATGGATCTTTGTGAAAAGAGAGCATTTTGGGAGGCCATGGATGCTTGTGGATCTTCAAATGTTTTTGGGTATAATTCTAAAACATTTTTGCTTAATTTGTTACTAATTTCTTAAGCTAAACTACTTAAGTGTTAATTAGGCTTAAGTTGCAAGTTTTGGAATTCAAGTTATGAATTTGAATGCAAGTTAGGGTTTTTATAAAATTGGTGTATGGTTGTATGTTATATTTAGGCTTTTTGTCATGTTAATACAAGATTAGTAGCTTGTGCTAATGGTTAGTTTAAAAATTGTGTTAATTTGCTAATTTGCTTACTAGGTTTCTGAAATTGGTTAAATACTTGGGATTAAAAATGTGTTTAGGTTTTTCATGACTTCATTAACTTTATTAAGTGTGGTTTAATGCTTTAGATCATACAAATCTAAGCTAGATTGTAGTTTGTGCATTTTTGCTTTGAAATTGTTAAATTTTAGGTATTTTGTAAACTAGAATATTAGGGTTTTGGAATTTAATGAGATTAAATTCCGGGAATTGTTTATATGACTTATTTAAGATATTTAATAAATATATTGGCCGCTACATTCATTTAGACATCCTGTTTTGTACAAAAACGGTGAATTGTGCTTGCTAGATTTTCGGAAAAATGACTTTTTAAGTAAAATTGGGGTTTTTGTGAGTTTTAACCTAGTTTATATTAAAATTAGTGTTCGTGAATGTGCAAATGAGTGTGATTGGATTTTTCTCGATGGTTTGACGTTTGTACATCGACATCGAGGGTTGGTTTGACTATTCTTGCATGCGTAGGCGATAGGTTTGGACCTATGCGTGATACGCGTGCCGATTTGATTTTCGTATGCCGTTTCGATTTCGAATTTAGTTTTAATGTGATATGGTGCGTTATGATATGTAGGTACCCCCATGTGGACTTCGAGACGACAAGCAAGCGCGTGGCGACGTCGGCACCGGCTAGCGAGGACCAGGTGAGTAGATTTATATCTACGGGAAGAAGTCGGGTGGATGGCGTATAGCACCCCCGCAGTCCGTGGTGGTGTATACAGATGCGTATACACACCAACAATTATTATATGTTATTTGGGATTAATAACGATGCTTAGGATGGATATTGGTGTGTTGGATTACTTTAGTGTTGCGAACCCTAGGGTAGTGTTGCACTACACCATACACACATACCTACTTGCATACATTCCTATTGATATGTGCTCATGGGATTCTTTATAGTTATGGGTTCACATGGGTATGGGACTATGTGTTCACATATGGATTTGAGAATGATACTTGGGATTGAGCTGAGTCGATGAGATTTGATTTGAGGCCGTGAGATCGGCGATATAGCAGGGTTCGTATTTGAGATACGACATGACGTTGTAGCGGGTCCTTGACGTAGTATTTCACACACGTCCATGCATACGTAGGCGGTATCAGTATGGTACTAGACGTAGATCAGTACCCCGATCATGATATTTGATAAAGAGGATACCCGGTGAATAGTATGATGAATGTGATATTGACCCGTACCCAGATTGGGATGCCGTACGACGGATTTACGTACGAGCTATATTGATGACTGATCCGCACTCTTGACTTGGGATGCCTGATTATAGATAGGGTATCGGATATGATATTATTGAGGCGGGATCACCGACTATACATATACAGGTATGTATATGTATCGACTCAGATGATAGGCGGTTCCCTTACCTGTAGTTCAGCTTGTTAGTTCAGCCGTATAGTTTAGTGTAGTTGTTAGATTAGATTAGACTTCGTACCTATTTCAAAAACCAACGAATCGTGGGCATTCTTAAAGACAGCCCAAGGGATCCTACGGATATTTCAAAAGACGTATCTTTTCATAAAAACACCGTAGCCCCTATTTTCAAAACCCATGATTCGTGTTATTTCAAAAGGCACCATTTGTAGGACTTATATTAGATTAATGCAGATTGTTATAGTTGCGTCTAGTTTTCAGCTCCCGCTCATTTTTGTGGTCCGCTTCGCATCGCATGCTTATTTTATGTTTCATACTCCATTAGTGATATCATGCTATTATGACACCAGCACCATTACCGATGATGCGTAGGTACCACGTACACTTAATTGCCGGCTCACACACATCTTCATCGGTAATTGCCATGTCACGTACACCTTAGAAAACATTATTGCTTAACTTGGCTAGATAGCTAGTAGTTTGACATAATATTAGTGTACTTACCTTATATGCCAGCTTAGATATTGTAGTTATTACTTGTCACTTCATGCATACTGTTATTCATCGTTATGCCGCATTCATGGATTCTCATGCATATATTCACCATTTTACGTGTTATTGAGGTTTTGGATTCGGATTTCCATGAAATTTTCTGGATTTGGAGGAAAACCGCAAAAACATAAATAAACCTTTTTCCTCTTTTAAAATAAAAAGTGCGGTTTTCCCATGATGTATGAGTCGTCCACCATGAGTTTGCTGATGGATTTCGAGACCCGATTCGAGGAGACGGATGAACCGTTTCGGGTACATGGTGGACCCGGTAAGGTACCCCGGGGCAAGAAGCGCGTGATGATGACGATGTGAGCCTGGCAGGGGAGCACTACCTACCGGTGATATTACCCGACGCGTCGGATATCCGGAGGATACCGTCGTGGTCTTGAGATGGATGGTAGGGGCCGGTCTGGACTGACGGCGCCCTAGATATTGAGACTTGAGGTACATAGATTGTGACATAGAGATATCGAGGTATTTGGACACTTGTTTGTGTCGATGCTGGGCACTGTTTTATGCTGATTTCATATATGGTACCTCATTTCTTTTAAAATACAGAAATCTCGCTGATTTATGAAACCAGTTTTATTCAGTACATGCATTCTGTTTTATGCATTCATACATCATCCATATGATATATTGCTACCTGAGGCACTGACACGGGCACATGAGATTACACTCGGGTTAGATATTTACCCTAGCCTTGTTATAGGCTACGTGTTATTCATATATTTGAGGATTTATTATGATCATTGACCTAGGTTGCGTTATTTATGCGATTTCTGTGCGTAGATATTTTTCTATTCACGAGTTGGCAACTGATCGCACGCTTTTGGCGTGTCGGATGAAGGAATTAAAGTTTACCGCGATCAGGACGGTGTCGCTATGCAGCTAGCCGGTGAGCACGGGTCGATCCACAGGGAGATGGTGTTATCTTACCTTCTTGCTTTAGACGAGTCAATAAAGAATCTGTATGAGTTTGCTCTAACCTATGTGTATATCTGCAAGTATAAAGTTGTTAAGAAAATACGAGATTGTAAGCTAAGAAATCCGTACTCAAAAACCTTTGAGCCGAGTCTTGACCAATTGAAGCTAAGCAATTGGAAACAACGGGGATTAGGGGATTTAAGCGCGGTATTCGTAGAATCCGGCTTATTTACCCTTGTCCTTCCGTTCTTGTCTCTTGCTTTCGCCTCCGGCCAAACCGAACGCAACCGGTCGTGGTTAGGAATCACCGTTACCTTGTCAGGGTACGGTGCCTAACGGAGCGCTTGCGTATGGTTCGGGCGGAGTTCAAATGGAAAATAACGGGAAAAGGAATTGGCAAAGAAATGTTAACTTATAAAACCGTATTAATTCTTAACAACGACGATAATTACAACATTCACAATATGAACAAAAAGAGAACAAAAAAGAAAAGAACAAAGAAAAGAAAAGATACAAGTAATAAAGAGCGTGAATAAAATTGCATGAAATAGAATGCAAGTAATAAAAAGACAAGTAATAAAAAGCGAGTAATAAAAAGAACAAGAAAAGAACACGGAAGTAGAACCCAAGCCAAGCATGTGCTCAATAGCCAACCCTTAAACTTGCAAGCTCAATGAAGAGGTTGCAAGATCAAGGGAAGGGTAGAGAACGCACGTGAAGTGAAGAACTAGTCCCGGGAGAAAATACGACCTTTGAGATCAATAACTAACCCTTACCCATTCAAGCTCAATAAAGAGGTTGAATGAGCAAGAGAAAGCAAGAATCTCAAGGGGAAGAAGAAACACAAAAGAATGATACAAAACCCTTATCTTTATTCATCTCCACAAAAAGCTCTCACTACAATTCATGGAAGAGGAATGAAGAAGAAGAAGAAAAAGAACTAAAACTACAAAAGAAAGAGAAACAAAAGAATACAAAGAATGACCATTGGCTAAGCTCAGTTCTGCTGTATTTATAGGCAGGGAGTTTGAGTTCTAGGGCAATCAGCAGCCCAGAAATGAAACACCCAAAATACCCCTGAAATTCGGCACAGAGAGGGCCCCACCTTGCCGCGGAAGGGCGGCCAAAACCCCTCTTTGGCCGCGCTTCCGCGGCCGTTTAGAAGAATTGGGTGCTGGGATTTCGTGGCATTCCCTGGTTTGCAGTGTACATTATTCTGGTATCTTTATTTTTTCATAATTTCTTCACGAATTTTCCAGAATTTCTGTTGAGGGAAAGGTGGACTTTTTGTCAAGATTTGGAATGATTGCCTCGAGCTCCGCGTAGATCTCTTGGATCTTGTGCTACCATTGAGCCTTGTGCATGAAGGTGACATTGATTTGACATTTTGTCTTCCTAAACTGGTATTTGGCAGCATACGGATGAAGAGCGGAGACCGTGTTTTATCAGTGGTTGGCAGGAACCCGGATTTTGTCGTGTTTTCTATGAATTTCACCGTTTTAGAACCGAGAACCTGTATCCTGCAAATATATAACAAACACGGATAAAAAGCACCTACCTATAAACACACGAGCGTAAGAATGGGCGGTATAAAATGCAGTATTCTGTGATGAACAGCAACTCACCCCGTTGTGCCCCAGTTTCTTGCAGGTTGCCGTACAGGTTTCATTACGGCTTTGCGGGCTCAGTTTCATTCGGGTGACTTGCTAGTAGGTGGGTTTTTCTTGTATCGTACCCATCATATTACCTTGTATAATAGTATTCCATTGTATCTAGTAAATTCCATCAACCAAACATGTATTTATTGAGATTGAGACCAGTGTTGTTTATTCTTTCGACCTTAGAGTCGCTCGTTATATTTCTGGGGGTTTTGAGTTTCCTTTTGAGTTTTGATCCTCGCCGTTGGCGTTGTATATTATATTGTTTGTGTGGTTGTGACCGTCGATTGACGAAGAGCTAGCTCCCGCTTGGGGATGCCTTTTTCTTGATTTCGTATACTATTCATGTTGTATCCCGTTTGGGGGCCAGTATTTACAAAGGAGACTCTGCCGAAATTTTCAGTAAATTTTTGATGTTTTAAAAACCGCATAATTCGGCTTATGCTATTGAAATTACTTGCTTTAAGTTGGTTTTTCCTGCACTCTACTACTTTTCTTGGTTTGGATTTCTGGGTTTTCGGTTTACTTAGATTACGTACGTCTCGAGACGTTCGTAGTTTAAGTGTCGGTCATGTTCCGTACTTTCGGGTCGTGACAAAGTTGGTATCAGAGCGTTAGGTTTTAACCTTCGGAGTGTAGGATGACCCTTGGTTGATGGAATAAGTGACTAAAGTAGAGTGACGTACCGTTGATATGTTCCGCGGCATATTTACGACACGCCACTCCACTTATGAAGCCTTAGGATGTACATTTCCTTGTTCAGTATTATATTCCTTCCTTATCTAGCCTCATCGGTACCAGTTTGGTTTTGCTGCTATGGTTACGGGCAGGGAGAGCTACGGCTAGAGTTGCGGTCAGCACAAGCTCGTCACGAACGAGGACTGACCAGGGCGAAATTCCGGCGACACACGATTGCAGAGATGTGTCTTTTTACTGTGTTTCCGCGCCACGAGCGTTTGGCGGATCGCCTTATGAGGTTACTCGGAGGTGCTGATCTACACTAGAGAATTGTGCCAATGATGGAGGCCAGCCAGATTTTGATGACCGTTGGTGTGTTGCTTACTCCTGATGATCGAGGCACTGTTCAGCGTGCAGACGAGCGAGCCAGTTGTTGCTGCGAGCGACGAGATATCGCCCTATATGTTGGAGCTATTGCGGGGCGAGTTGTACGAATAAATGATAGAAGATCGCTAGTCACCCGATGATGAATGACTAGGACAGGTGCTTCGTTCGCCTACCCCGATGCGAGGTCATCAGATAGATTGATTCCAGCTAGAGACGACTTCACGCGGAGACGTTGGGAGTCGACAGAGACGATCGAATGTCAGAAACCTATTATTCCAAGTTTAAAGTAGTCGGAAAGACATGCAGGCAATTCTATGGTCCCTCTAGAAGAATGAAACCCTAACTCGACTTAATGACCGTGTGAAAGCCTTTGAACCTTCGGGTTTGCGGCAGTTCTACGGCGCCATTAGTGAGGCTTGGGTTTGCCCTTCTACGACTGGACCACCGATGCTGTGGTATGTACTCGATACTATTAAACTGTACCCAAGATGTTGAGCCCTTGGGGGATTATGAGGTTTTGACAATCGATTGGATGGTTCGACTTAATTCGGATGCTAGGTGGTGAGATGCATTTCTTGGGAGACTCCAGATTCGAGGATAGTCGTTGGAGCTCAGTCCATGCAGCCGCGACGAGACGAGTCCAAAGAAGACGACATTAGAGAAAAGTGGAGTAAGAGGTTCGCACCAGATCTAGATGAGATGATGTTCCACTCCGCCGACATCAGAGAGGCGATGCGCATGCCGAGGCATGGTACTTGAACTTACCTTCCAGAAGGAGTCGCGATGAGTATGCAGTCGTTCCAGAGCAAGATGCAGATATAGGAAAGGAAAATGATTTCCGGACAGTTGGCAGAGACGAGACATGGAAGAGACCGTGAGCAGGATTCCTTCCAGGACACTGCTGCAATGATACTTGCACTCAGGATCAGATGTGTCACGTACATTTAGAGAGCCAGAGGCCAACGCCAGTGATATGCTGTCTTACGAGTGGTCGCGATGATTGACCAAGAGATGACCAGAGAAGTGCCAGAACGGAATCGTCCACGTTAGCACACCTGACAGGGCCGATGAGCCGATGAACCGAAAGATTGGTAATTCACAGTGAAGACCTTGACCCAAGAGTGGTCATGGTTACGCACACCAGCAGGCCAGAGTTCATGATCATCGACGAGACGTCCCATTAGTGACCGCGACAGTTGGCCCGAGATTCTTAGAGGATGCACTTGAGCGATACTATTCCGCCATTATTGATTTCGATGTTTTGGGTGATTTATTCGCATGATTTGATTTTGATGATTGAGGATTTACGATCTTTGCACAGTGTTGCACTTGATATCGTTTTCGTGCTTGGGTTTCACATGTTTGTGATTTTACGGTTTTAGACATTTGAGTTGATTTTGTGCGTATGCACGCACACGAATTGGTTCCTGCACTCTGTATAGTTATTATATGCTTGCAGTGTGCACTGGACTTCGATTTCGATTGTGATACTCGATATTTGTTTTGTGCACCTTCTGCACCTGATTGATTTTGCGCACGTTCGGCGCTTGATATTGGATTTCATGATTTCGTGCACGATGGATGCACCTGATTTGGATTTTCGCGCATGTTGAGCGCATGTCTTGAGATGCGATTTTGGTGCACACCAGATGCACTAAATCGAGATTTTTCGTGCATGTCAGATGCACCTGATTTTGCTGTCAGGCACACATGTTGCCTACGACAGATGTTTCGTGCACACCCGATGCACTTAGATGTTGTTTCTGTGCGCATGTATGGCACATTCATGGATTTTGATTTCCGTGCGCACCAGACGCACGTAGCATTCATGTGCATATTTTGGGGATTGATTTCGTATAGAGCAGTACGTTTTTATGATATTGCGATGTGTTTTCGTACTGAGCAGGACTAGTCAGAGGACAGTACCTGAATATATTTTGCATGCATTGATAGTTATTGAAGGGATTTCCAAAAAGCGAGCTATAGCTTCAGTATTTACCTACGTGTCTGATATGACACGAAATGTTTAAAACAAGGAGACCCTTCTAAATTGTTTCCAAAACGGCGGAACGTACATTTCAAACAAAGGTATATATGTATATAGTTATTTTCTTATGATAGACGTCCGCCACTGTGCAGTGTTATGCGCGTTGCATAGCGACTTAAAGAGATTTGGCATGCATTTCCTTCAGATACTTACAGATATAGATTCGATATTTACATGTATAGTTTCGAGTTATGTCATATTGGTTTTGATTTGGATTTGGCATTGATGTCTTCTCCATGACTCCGATGATTGCGGGATGCTTGACGGAGTTTTGATTTGAGTTATATGCGCATTTTTCAAGCGCATGCGCTGCGCTACGATTTTTTTTATGTATTTACAATTTCGGAGCCCCGACGACTTGATAGGTTTTCTTAGATGTTTTAGTATTTGGGGGAGTTTGAATTTAAATTCGGGGACCAAATTTCTTTAAGGGGGGAAGATTGTAACGCTTTGAAAATCGTTTCGGTGAAATTTCGAAAAATCGGTAAAATAAGGGGGTTTTCTGTAAAAAGTCAAAATGCAAATATCTTATTATAAAAATTAAATATACATATTTTAGCTATGTAATTGCTATTATTTGGTGTTTATTGAGCCGCTGGTGAAATTTCAAATTTTCTGAAAAAAATATTATTTTATTATTATTTAAACCGTCACTAATACATTTAATTAGGGAAAATTACAAATTGGAATGAGTTGAAACAAATTTTGTGCATCATAAAACATTAAATAAAATTTTATTATGTGGTTTTTGGAACGAAATCATTTGCCAAAACGGTTTAGAAATTATTGAAGAAAAAAGGCTTTTTTTAGCGTAAATGGATGTTTGGGGTATTGTATTTATCATTTTTCATCACCCCACACCTGTACCTACACCCACACACCCCCATTCACTTATCCCCTTGAAGAATTCAGCAGCCCCCATTTATTTTCCCCACTTGAATTTCAAAGGAAAGAAATGAAAGAAAAGAAAAGAAAATGGAGAAATGAGGTGGACCTTTGACCTTGAATTGACTTTGACTTCTTCCCCCACTTTCTCTACCTCCCTCTCTCTCCTCTCCCACTCCCATTCCAGCAGCCCCCTCCTACAGCAGCAGCAGCCCCCCCCCCCAATTCCCTTCTCTTTTCTCTTCAAACTTCATCAAAAATTGCCTCAAATCCATCAAAAAAAAATCCCAAAACCCAAATCCGACTCCTACCCATTTTAGCTTAGCCCGTATAGCATGGATCTTTGTGAAAAGAGAGCATTTTGGGAGGCCATGGATGCTTGTGGATCTTCAAATGTTTTTGGGTATAATTCTAAAACATTTTTGCTTAATTTGTTACTAATTTCTTAAGCTAAACTACTTAAGTGTTAATTAGGCTTAAGTTGCAAGTTTTGGAATTCAAGTTATGAATTTGAATGCAAGTTAGGGTTTTTATAAAATTGGTGTATGGTTGTGTGTTATATTTAGGCTTTTTGTCATGTTAATACAAGATTAGTAGCTTGTGCTAATGGTTAGTTTAAAAATTGTGTTAATTTGCTAATTTGCTTACTAGGTTTCTGAAATTGGTTAAATACTTGGGATTAAAAATGTGTTTAGGTTTTTCATGACTTCATTAACTTTATTAAGTGTGGTTTAATGCTTTAGATCATACAAATCTAAGCTAGATTGTAGTTTGTGCATTTTTGCTTTGAAATTGTTAAATTTTAGGTATTTTGTAAACTAGAATATTAGGGTTTTGGAATTTAATGAGATTAAATTCCGGGAATTATTTATATGACTTATTTAAGATATTTAATAAATATATTGGCCGCTACATTCATTTAGACATCCTGTTTTGTACAAAAACGGTGAATTGTGCTTGCTAGATTTTCGGAAAAATGACTTTTTAAGTAAAATTGGGGTTTTTGTGAGTTTTAACCTAGTTTATATTAAAATTAGTGTTCGTGAATGTGCAAATGAGTGTGATTGGATTTTTCTCGATGGTTTGACGTTTGTACATCGACATCGAGGGTTGGTTTGACTATTCTTGCATGCGTAGACGATAGGTTTGGACCTATGCGTGATACGCGTGCCGATTTGATTTTCGTATGCCGTTTCGATTTCGAATTTAGTTTTAATGTGATATGGTGCGTTATGATATGTAGGTACCCCCATGTGGACTTCGAGACGACAAGCAAGCGCGTGGCGACGTCGGCACCGGCTAGCGAGGACCAGGTGAGTAGATTTATATCTACGGGGAGAAGTCGGGTGGATGGCGTATAGCACCCCCGCAGTCCGTGGTGGTGTATACAGATGCGTATACACACCAACAATTATTATATGTTATTTGGGATTAATAACGATGCTTAAGATGGATATTGGTGTGTTGGATTACTTTAGTGTTGCGAACCCTAGGGTAGTGTTGCACTACACATACACACATACCTACTTGCATACATTCCTATTGATATGTGCTCATGGGATTCTTTATAGTTATGGGTTCACATGGGTATGGGACTATGTGTTCACATATGGATTTGAGGATGATACTTGGGATTGAGCTGAGTCGATGAGATTTGATTTGAGGCCGTGAGATCGGCGATATAGCAGGGTTCGTATTTGAGATACGACATGACGTTGTAGCGGGTTCTTGACGTAGTATTTCACACACGTCCATGCATACGTAGGCGGTATCAGTATGGTACTAGACGTAGATCAGTACCCCGATCATGATATTTGATAAAGAGGATACCCGGTGAATAGTATGATGAATGTGATATTGACCCGTACCCAGATTGGGATGCCATACGACGGATTTACGTACGAGCTATATTGATGACTGATCCGCACTCTTGACTTGGGATGTCTGATTATAGATAGGGTATCGGATATGATATTATTGAGGCGGGATCACCGACTATATATATACAGGTATGTATATGTATCGACTCAGATGATAGGCGGTTCCCTTACCTGTAGTTCAGCTTGTTAGTTCAGCCGTATAGTTTAGTGTAGTTGTTAGATTAGATTAGACTTCGTACCTATTTCAAAAACCAACGAATCGTGGGCATTCTTAAAGACAGCCCAAGGGATCCTACGGATATTTCAAAAGACGTATCTTTTCATAAAAACACCGTAGCCCCTATTTTCAAAACCCATGATTCGTGTTATTTCAAAAGGCACCATTTGTAGGACTTATATTAGATTAATGCAGATTGTTATAGTTGCGTCTAGTTTTCAGCTCCCGCTCATTTTTGTGGTCCGCTTCGCATCGCATGCTTATTTTATGTTTCATACTCCATTAGTGATATCATGCTGTTAGGACACCAGCACCATTACCGATGATGCGTAGGTACCACGTACACTTAATTGCCGGCTCACACACATCTTCATCGGTAATTGCCATGTCACGTACACCTTAGAAAACATTATTGCTTAACTTAGCTAGATAGCTAGTAGTTTGACATAATATTAGTGTACTTACCTTATATGCCAACTTAGATATTGTAGTTATTACTTGTCACTTCATGCATACTGTTATTCATCGTTATGCCGCATTCTTGGATTCTCATGCATATATTCACCATTTTACGTGTTATTGAGGTTTTGGATTCGGATTTCCATGAGATTTTCTGGATTTGGAGGAAAACCGCAAAAACATAAATAAACCTTTTTCCTCTTTTAAAATAAAAAGTGCGGTTTTCCCATGATGTATGAGTCGTCCACCATGAGTTTGCTGATGGATTTCGAGACCCGATTCGAGGAGACGGATGAACCGTTTCGGGTACATGGTGGACCCGGTAAGGTACCCCGGGGCAAGAAGCGCGTGATGATGACGATGTGAGCCTGGCAGGGGAGCACTACCTACCGGTGATATTACCCGACGCGTCGGATATCCGGAGGATACCGTCGTGGTCTTGAGATGGATGGTAGGGGCCGGTCTGGACTGACGGCGCCCTAGATATTGAGACTTGAGGTACATAGATTGTGACACAGAGATATCGAGGTATTTGGACACTTGTTTGTGTCGATGCTGGGCACTGTTTTATGCTGATTTCATATATGGTACCTCATTTCTTTTAAAATACAGAAATCTCGCTGATTTATGAAACCAGTTTTATTCAGTACATGCATTCTGTTTTATGCATTCATACATCATCCATATGATATATTGCTACCTGAGGCACTGACACGGGCACATGAGATTACACTCGGGTTAGATATTTACCCTAGCCTTGTTATAGGCTACGTGTTATTCATATATTTGAGGATTTATTATGATCATTGACCTAGGTTGCGTTATTTATGCGATTTCTGTGCGTAGATATTTTTCTATTCACGAGTTGGCAACTCACCCCGTTGTGCCCCAGTTTCTTGCAGGTTGCCGTACAGGTTTCATTACGGCTTTGCGGGCTCAGTTTCATTCGGGTGACTTGCTAGTAGGTGGGTTTTTCTTGTATCGTACCCATCATATTACCTTGTATAATATTATTCCATTGTATCTAGTAAATTCCATCAACCAAACATGTATTTATTGAGATTGAGACCAGTGTTGTTTATTCTTTCGACCTTAGAGTCGCTCGTTATATTTCTGGGGGTTTTGAGTTTCCTTTTGAGTTTTGATCCTCGCCGTTGGCGTTGTATATTATATTGTTTGTGTGGTTGTGACCGTCGATTGACGAAGAGCTAGCTCCCGCTTGGGGATGCCTTTTTCTTGATTTCGTATACTATTCATGTTGTATCCCGTTTGGGAGCCAGTATTTACAAAGGAGACTCTGCCGAAATTTTCAGTAAATTTTTGATGTTTTAAAAACCGCATAATTCGGCTTATGCTATTGAAATTACTTGCTTTAAGTTGGTTTTTCCTGCACTCTACTACTTTTCTTGGTTTGGATTTCTGGGTTTTCGATTTACTTAGATTACGTACGTCTCGAGACGTTCGTAGTTTAAGTACCGGTCATGTTCCGTACTTTCGGGTCGTGACAATAACTGTCTCCCGAAGGAGAATGCTGTTATCATATCCCTAGAACATCAACTTATGTTCTAAAACTGCTTCCGACTGTTTCTCCAGGATTGGATCAATATCAACTTATTGCATCTAGTGCAAAAACAACATCTGGTGTGGTACTTGACATCTCATGATTGACTCAATTGCCTAAGCAAGTGATCTGCCAATCTTGCGTATCCCTCTCCCCTTTAGTCTGTAAGACACCTTTAGAGAGGGTGACTCTATTACCTGCAGGTACACCACCATGCCAGGAGTCGTCCATTCTAAATACTCAAAGAATGCTGTCTAAGTACCCAGATTGGGAAACCACCCAAATCTAGATCTAAAACCATAGATCTAGTAACCAGAATGTACGATATAAGATCCAATTCCTATGTGGAGAAACTACTGTGTGACAACCAAAGTATAACCGATCGTAGTATTGGAATATCACTTCCTACTCTGTGTATGTCATCAAATACCAGGACATCACACCCTACTACCTTCTTAACAGATCCATCCCCTATTCTGATGAAGTCAAACCTATGACCGTCACATAAGAAATAGATGATCTATCTCCGCTATATTTGCTTTAGTCTATAAATAGACATAAGCCACCTGTCCACCAATGCTTCCGCTGCTCCCACTGACTACGACAACCCTCTGGCAGAGTCATATACACGTGCACTTCTAAAGCTAGTTTAGAACGACGCTATACTCATCCTCCAGCCGGGTCTCACAGTCTGGAGCAACAGCAATGGAAAGTCTGGGTAAACAAGAACCTCCCTGTCACCGTCCTTGAGGCTACCGGAGTACCTCTCGGGTGCCTGAGGTTACCCACCATATCTGCGGAGTGGCCAATGGAATGTCAAACCAGATTGAATCTTTAGGTTCTTATCAAATCTTCAGTAATCGTTTGCGGTTCTGGAATCACTTCCGGTTCTACCATACTCCCACTACTGTTTTCTGAAAAAATCCATTTTTAATTAAAACTGTGGCGAGTTAAGAACAATATCACTATTGATTTTCCAGATGGTAGAATATCAACCCTCGCCATAGCCCGGGTCAACCCACAAACAGCCATTACAGAAACGTGTCTTGAGTTGTCCAGTGTCTGGTTTTAAGCATAAGCCGGACAAATCCCCGTACCTTAACAATGTCAAGATATGAACTGTTCTATATCCAATACAGAAACAGAGGCACTAATTTAATTGAACCAGATTCAAATCATGCAGATGTCTCCAGTGCATGTCAACTAAATGGAAGGAGGCCGATCATCGTTACTCAACTTAGGAATGCTTCCAATTATGAGTAACCTGAAAGAGAAGCAAGTTCTCTTAATCATTACTATCAACTGAATACCATCCACAAGTATCTACATCTTCGATCACCTTGAAGAATCCCGATACTTGCAATACCTGGTTCTCTACTTTACTCTTATACCTATAACTTCTCAAAACTTCGACCTTGTGTTTCTATGAAACACCTGTCTTAGAACTAGAGAAATTATAAGTAAACCGAATATAGTACGAGGACCAACCCCTCTGTCCTAATGGACACTGGACAATATACAATACTCTGTGTAAGTCCCCTGAGTCTAGTGACTCATTCACTGTGTGTTGTAGGTTGAAAACTGTACTTATGGTTAAGAAGAATTACACCGCTGTTCAATACTCCTTACCTAACCATCCACTGATATAGGTAAATGTCATAGACATGATTTCAAAAAGGTATATCTCATTCTATAAAAATAGACGTACAGATATATCAATTTGAAATTGGTGCATAACAACGGATATTCAAAACCAAATATTTGTCGTCCGGCAAACAACCCAGGTGACTTCCTCAAATATCACCAATTACAACGAATTCCGATATAATGAGGATGATCACCTAATTCCCAATAATTTACTCCCACTCATCATCTGTAAAACCATACGGATGTGAGAATCAAACCTGGTAAATACAAATCCTGGAGCCAGTGTCTAATTGGGAAATCGGTTTTCTTTTAACAGCACACAGTGAAACTGAAACATTGAAATGTTTCGATGGGGTATCCTGGTATTCCTAGTAATGCCTCTTCCATTATCCAGATTCACAACTGTAACCGTATAATTCTTTGCCATCTCTCCAAATCCCTTTATATGTCTTTAGTCGTTACCTTCTGTACACCCCTTTAGGCCAAATGGTTTTCTTCCTTCCCAACCGTTCGGCACCAGCCTATGGTTTGGAAGAAAACTATCCAATAAGCATAATGGGTGTACTGTCCTAATCCTAGGAGCACTCGCAATGCGAGAGAAGGTGAAGATAAAAGACAATCGAATGAACCTTATTCCTATTTCTCCTGAACCAGGATCCATCCCCGAACTGGAACAAGTTCCTTTCGAGTTCGTATATAACCATACGATGGATTATCCAATAAACTTATGATCTTCGTAGTGATACGGAGTGTCCTGGAGAAATACAAAGGTGATTTAGGATTGGCGAAGAAATACTTGGTTTGGTCATGAATAGCAGTCCCAATTTACTTTGCCCTCTTACTAATCCCTTTCTTTGTCTTTACATAATACCTTCTGTACACCACCGTTAGGCTAATTGGTTTTCTTCATTCCCTACTGGTCGGCACCTGCCTATGGTTTGGAAGAAAACTATCCAATTTGCGTAATAGGTGTACTATCTCCTAAACCAAGGAGTACTCGCAACCTGAGAGAAGGTAAAAGGAAAAGACAACTGAATAGTCCTATTCGTTTTCTCCAGAACCGGAAACCATCCTCGAATTCCTTTGAGTTCGTATATAACCATACGATGATTTTGTCCAATGGAAGTGGACATTCATAGTAATACAGGGTGTCCTGGAGAAAAGGGTAAAAGTAGGAGTGGCAATGAGGTTTGCAACTCTGACAATCCAAATGCCAGTGTTAAGAAGGTTCGGTCAACTTGGTCACTGAGTCATAGTCTAGGGTCGGGTCAATGGTCGCTGCCAAAGAGAGAGAGAAAAGAAACACTCAGCATGCACTCTAACCTAGATCAGAATGGTTATCACTTTATCTAATCTGGAAACCTCCCACTGTAACGTCAAATTCTTCCCCAAACCTGAAAGAAGAATTAGCCGGGATCACCCGAGGAGTAAACCAACTCATCAGTGGGAATCGGGATCCAACTATCATCGCATGATAACGTGACGGAATCCGCTCACGTCATCACACTCTAGAAGGTATGCGCATATCTGGCAAGTTTCAGTTTCTTTAAAAACTCCCGATGTGGATTTTTTCCCCATGCTCTTATGACCTTGACGAAGGCCAACAAATCATAAGTCACATGTCAAGTTCTACCCCTCATTGTCCAGGTTAATTTGAACCCACCCGTACAAGCCCTTGACGAAGGCCAACAAGGTTATACGACTGTCCCAAACCAACGCATCTATCTATGCAGCAGAAAGGTAACAAGCAGCTACCATACACTATGCCTTGACGAAGGCCAACAAACATAGCATGAATACTACGTGCTACCCTTCTGAAATGACGGAGGGCTGTGAATAGTTTCTGGCGAAAACCTTTAACGTAATGAACTTGATATTGTTGAAGGAACTGATAGCTTTGTAAAAATATAGTAACGAAAACCTTTGCTAAAGAGGTCACTCCCGGTGAAGGGATCTCGGCTCTTTCCCCGTAGAATGAGGTGCAGGATATTCCAACTGAATACCACGATGCAAAGCAAAAGTAATCGGCTATAGTGAAGTTATTGCCCTGACGCAAACTTTTGTCCAAGGGGTCACTCCCGGTGAAGGGATCTCGGCCCTTGCCTCGTCAACTGAGGAGCAGGATATTCCAACTGAATACCACTATGCAAAACAAAAGAGAACGTCCTTGCAATAACAGCTTTTTGAAAAGTGTTCCAACAACATCAGAATATGTTTGTTTATCTTGCGTTGATCCGAATCAATGCAGTCCCATCAATTGATCACACCACAAAAGAACGAAAATAATGATGTACGTATATGCCATCCGCATTCGCCACTGGGTCCCGTCATCACCCGTTAGGTTACTTAACTAACAACAGAGCGGGGACTGGACTAGCGCAGATGCAAAACATATACAACATCTACTAGTATATATATCAATATATAATATTTCGCTCAAGGCGTGATAAAATGCAACATCATAGAAATGTACAGCATCACAGAACAATACAGATATCTGGGATCCCCGGGTTTCATAGAGCCGCTACTGAAACCCGACGTTCCCCTGGTTGTGTGGATAGCCTGTGCAATGAAATCCTAGACCCCTACGGGCACGGCAAGTTACCCGCCAAAACCTGAAGCGAGGCAGCCCCCTTCAGCAACGTGAATGGACCACCCAGCACTTCACGGAATCCGGTAACTTGGGCACCCCTCCTGGGTCAACCTGTACCCCCTACGAGTGCGGCGAATAGCCCTCCAATTCTAGAGTGAAGCCCCCTCCGTCTCAACGCCATGAGATGCGGGCCCGTTTCCCTTTAGAATCCGGCTATCCGTGCACCCCTACGCAGGGTAATCCTAGTACAGAAAGTAAAATATGCATACAACGGGTACATCGACCTCGACCCGGTCGTGTCCCAAAAGAATAATACAAGCAGGTAGTGACGGCAGTCCACATGTCGGACGCTCGCCCCGCAATATCAAATGTACATATAAAACAAAACTGTACTAACATTGCAACCAGGCTATCCCCCACGACCAATCCGCAACATCACAGCACAACACAGAACATCAACGTGAATGTCATGTTCGCAAATCCGTCTAAAAGGGCTATAGCAGTTAGACAGGATTTACCGATCGAATGACATTCACGGTCGCAGATATAATGTAAATACTGTGAACTAGCATGTTTAAACTATTCGATCGATCAAAATTACCTAAGTGGGCCCCAAGCAGTACTGTAGCACTCACAGAAATTCTGAGCCCAAAAAGAATATCCCAAAACTCCTATTTCTAAGTAAAAAGCCCTCTGGAAAAATTTCGCACAGCAAGGAGTTCTTTCCACCGCGGAACCGCGGCCAAACCAGGGGTTTGGCCGCGTTTCCGCGGTCATCCTGAAGCATCACAAGACCAAATTTTTCCAAAGTTCTTAGAATTCCATGCACATGTTTCTGCAATGTACTGAAAAAATTTTCGAGACAAAATAAAATCGACAGAAACCTGAAGCATTGGAAAATATGGTTTTTGGGGATTTTTGTTCGATCGAGTTCTAAACATACTAGAGCAAGCTAGGTAAGATTAACGGTGTGGCTCTGATACTAATGTAAGTGCACGGCGGCGCCCCGGCCGTCGATCCGACGCCGGAAATGCGGAAACGAAAAACTTTGCAAACTAGCAAACCGGCTCCACCATGCACTTTTAACTCGGATCGGGCCATTAACCTAGCTACTAGCAAACAACAAGATGGGTAGAGAAGTATACCAAGTGATTCATGTCCTTCGGTCTTCGTCTCCACTCCGATCTCCCGCGGAATCTCCGTCCGTCACCTCCTCGTCGGAAAGGGCACCACGTAGCCGATCTCTTTTACGGGCTCCCACCTCTGGACCGAGGCAACTCGGACGCAAAGTTGGCTAGCCGACGTGTCCAAGGAGTATTGTAGACTAGTGTAGAATCTATATCTCTTTGGGGTAGTGAAGTTGCCATGGATGTGGAGGAGAAAAGAACTTTGTAGAAGGATGGTGTATATATATTTTTGCAAGCATGAAAATGATATGAATTTCTTTCCCTCATCCAAAATGAAACCTCTCACTCACTCCCTTCTCTAGTGGCCGGCCAAGCAAGAATGGTAAGTGGAGAGAGAATCTATCAAGCAAAAGAGAATATGTATGATAAAATAAAAGGATTAAAGTCACACCAAGGTCAAAAAACCAATCCAACTCAATCTCTTTCTCATTTAATGCAAGACATGTGATGCAAAGAGAATCTCATGATGGTAGAACCACAAATGCAATAAACCCCTCCACAAATAAGTTATTTGCAAACTGCAAATAACCCCCTCCATCGATAAAGTCCGGCCGTGAAGGAACAAAGGAAAACCGGCCGGAATGGAATGCAAACTGGCAACTTTCAGAAAACTGATCCCATAATAAATTACAGGAAAATCCGGCGACTGCATATACATGCCCGTATTTGTATTCCCACTGAACACAAATGCAAAGAGACAAAATCTACACTGTCAAATACTAGGATCCGGCTTAAGCCAAAGCCGGCTAGTAAAAACCGTCCGATCACGATCCGTGCAATACCGCACGTATCTGATTGAACCCTGCCATATCTCCATACGGCCTCTACAGCGTTTCGCCCGAAACCTGAGTAACTGTGTGTGGTGGACTCTAAAGACTCGTCAATACTATGGCTGTGGATTTAACCACTAGCATGTCAGAGGTATCAGCCATACATGATGGGCCACCAGCTATTGACCAAAAGGGACGTCTGTGAGCGAACTCATCCTGACACCCTATTGAGCCTGTCAGTAACAATATCCGTACAGTCTGGTCCGTTCGTCTATGAGCATCGCATGGCGGGCCTAGGGGGTTGGTAAAAATCAGACCCCCAAAAGCGGTACAAGTCGTGTCGGAGTGTAGCCCAGAACACCCTAAGATACTACTGGAATACCTACCAGCAAATCTCCTGCCTTGGCCAAGGACTTTTCATTTACTGGCTATCCTAGACACAGCACGACCTCACCCCCAATACCGGGAGAGACGAACCCCTGCAGATCCGCTCACTGCCTCCATGTGGCTCGGGACTGTACCTAACTAAAACCTATTTGCATGTCTCCTTTGAGCATGGTAGGGTAGTAATCAAAGCACAGTGGGAACTCAGACGAGACAAATGACGATCTCAGGTCGATGAACTAACCTGTACACATGTCACCAGGAAACTGCTATCTGTCGTCTGGTATAATCCCAACTAGCAGGTTCCCGGCGAGTCCTGTCCGGTGTACTCATAACCCAATGAGAACCTGTATACATCTTAGGTGAACCGACTGACACCAGTGGTTTGTGAGATCGGCCACCGCCCCTCGTCGGGGTCTCGACTGTATACACTAGTCTATTCCGGAGTATCGATGCCCTGTCTCGAAACTCCCACGACTAGGGACCTTTTAAGGATGTGCTTATAGACTTCATCTCTCACGTATATGATCGCCCTCATACTGCTGTTAGTCAAGCAAGAATCCTAGGGGCTCTATCAACGTATAATAGCGACTCGTAAGGTCACCTAAAGTAGTACACGATGATAAAGATAAACCAGATAGCATACTATCATCTTGAGTAAGACTGTCCTACCGGTATAGGTCCTCCCTCAATCTTTGCAATCACGTGCCTGTGATCCAATAATTGACTCTGAGGACACTATATCCAACAGTATGTGTTCTGTACGTTAAGAACTGTAGTTTTATTTAGAACATATATGCCATTAGATAATGTTCCTGAATCGATCAACTCTTGATATAGGAATGTTCATAACATTATCCAACAATACAAAATTTTATCCTTCTTTACATCATAAAGAGACTGATATGATATTGTATATCAGGTTCGGTATCTAATAATATTCATTCAGAATCAATGTATTTGGTAATACAGGGTGATAACTGCCAACTTGCTTTGGCTGCAATAATTGCACCGTTTCTAACTCTTAAAACTTATCACCCATTCTCAGTTCTCTACCTATTTGTAGCCCACGTAACATATTACATATGTGGGGTCCTGATCCGGTATCTCATACCCAGGACATAAAGGAGACTGAGAAACAGTTCTCTGTAATGAACACACTCGAAGTAGATGCATCATCATGCACTTTCTTCGTTTGGGCGGCACGGGAATCCTGGTAATCCCCTATTTCCTGCTCGGTCTTATAACAATTATAAGTTGGAGCGGGACTAACGTTTCCCGGCTCAGTATAACAAGTGGGTTCGGTCAATACATCCATATTATTATCTTGATTAAGGCGTGGCATGGTTGCTACCTGGAGAGAGAGAGAATAAAACACTCAGCTTATGCTCTTGCAAGATTAGATTGGTTATTAATATATCTAATTAGGATGACTCCCACTGTTTTAGTCAAATCTTCTTTCAAACCCTAAAAGGAAAGACTAGCCGGGATTAATTATATCCTATAAGTTCGCCAATCTTTCAGTCAGGCCAGTGCCAGTAGTTTGAGGGAGGCTCCCCGTGCTTTCGCACGGACCTAATTAAAATAAACCTCGTTTTTCCAGGGGCGTAACCCCATTGACACCTTTCTAGAAACCTACTTGATCGACTAATTGTATTGTGTAAAACTCTCCCAGGAGTAACTCTTACTCGTAGTGGGTATCGGGATCCAACTATCTTATAGAAAGTATGCAATCTCATTGCAAATTTCAACACTTGAAATTACCGAAAATAGTTTGATTAAGGCGTGACATCGCTACCTGAAGAGAGAGAGAAGAAAACACTCAGCGTACGCTCTTGCAAGATTAGATTGGTTATTAATATATCTAATTATGATGACTCCCACTGTTTTAGTCAAATCTTCTTTTAAACCCTAAAAGGATAGACTAGCCGGGATTAATTACACCCTATAAGTTCGCCAATTTTTCAGCCAGGCCAGTGCCAGTACTTTGAGGGAGGTTCCCCGTGCTTTCGCACGGACCTAATTAAAATAAACCTCGTTTTCCCAGGGGCGTAACCCCGTTGACACCTTTCTAGAAACCTACTTGATCGACTAATTGTATTGTGTAAAACTCTCCCAGGGGTAACTCTTACTCACAGTGGGTATCGGGATCCAACTATCTCATAGAAGGTATGCAATCTTATTGCAGATTTCAACACTTGAAATTCCCGAAAATATTTTGCCCCGAGCGATTTATGACCTTGACAAGGTCAACAAACCATAGACCGCTGGTCAAGTTCAACCCGTCATTTCCTGATTGAATTAAACCCACCAGCACGACCTGTGATAAGGTCAACAAGGTCGCATGACTACCCTAAAACAATCGCATCATATGCTAACAGATCAGCCCTAATTAGCTACCGCACACTACGCCTTGACAAGGTCAACAAACGCAGCACGAATACTAACTATTACTTATCTGAAATGACGGAGGGCTACGACAGGTTTTTAAGAAAACCTTTTGCGTAATAAACTTGATATCGTCGTAGAATCGAGTGATTTAAAATGGAGTGTTTTTTAGGCTTTTACTAGTTTTGCTAAAGAGGTCACTCCCGGTGAAAGGATCTCGGCTCTTTCCTCATCGAATAAGGTACAGGATATTTCACAAATATTACTATGCAAAGCAAAAACTATCAAAGCAATCAAAAGACAAACCGAGTTTGTAGCATCGGCCAGTTATATAAAGAGGTCACTCCCGGTGAAGGGATCTCGGCTCTTTCCTTATCGAATAAGGTGCTGGATATTCTACAAGGAATACCGCTATGCAAAACAACAACTAGACCAACCTGTTTTTGAAAATTCGATTCCATAACATCTTTAGGTTTATTTTCTTTCATTAATCTTATTAATGAAGTCCCATCATTTTAAGTTACCTAAACATCACAGATAAATACAACGTACGCTTATATCATCCGCATTCGCCTCGATGTCCCCTCATGCACCGTTAGGTTAGGTAACTACCGGCAGAACGGGGCAGGGCTAGCGCGGGTATAAAACATAAGCAACGTCTATATAATATATCACATATACTATATCCAGTATCTATCTCAACATATACAGTGATCACATCACAGATAAATCGCAGCAGAACACAACATATGAAATATTGGATATACTAGGATTTCTGGGTTTTATTTTAAGTCTGTATAAAACACAGATTCTACGGTCGTGATGAATAGCCAAACCCATACCCCTAGACCCCTACGAGAGCGGAAAGCAACCCTACCAATTCTAGAGTTAGGAGACCTGGTCTCGACTCCTCGAGATGGTCTTCCACTGGACCCTAGAACCCGGTTACTTGTGCTCCCAGCCTTGGGTCTATCCTAATGTGGAAAAGTAAATAATATACAATGGTGACATCATCCTCAACCCGGAAATGCCCCAATAAAAGAATATTACATACAATGAATTTTACATAAATGAAAATGAAAAACTCCCATCTCACATAAACCCCCGGGCTATTCAAAACACGACGATCCAATATAACATATCATAGCAACACATAACATCACATGTCATCAACGTAAGTAAATATACGTATCCCAATTGTCGTTGACATATAGCAACGAAACCGGCGATACACCACAAATTACACTTACAGTCGCAGAAAAGAAAGTGAAAACTACAACAGTTGGAATCCGCAACCACCTTAGACATCATAAACCCAACGTATCACATACTTTGGATTTCATGCCTAACCAAATGAATTCCTTGGACATCACATACCTAACAATTATAAACCCTGCATTTTAGTCTCGATATTCAAAACACCTTTTAATATCTAGTCAGGCAATTCAACAAGATTGCTGACATCCTGATCGAATGCTCGTCAGAAACTTTAGTAGACGGCCGCACCCCCCGATGTCGTCGACGAAGTTCACTAAGGCGGAACACCGCTGCCGTGAGCACCCAAATGGATCCTTTTGGCGATGGGGTTCTCCTATAGTCACTTGGTCGGGGCTATGGGGCGTGGCTATCTAACAAGGTTACCCGGTGAGTATCCGCGTACGCTGCGTGATTGCGACAGACTTTTGATCTCGTCAAAATCCCATGGAAACCGATCAAATGAGACTAAATTGCTAGATTTATAACATTCAAATTAGTTATCTCATAACTACTTTTGTGGATTCCAAATATTGTATCCATCACATAATATCCGGACGACGTTAAACTTTTCGATCGATTCATCAAAGTCCCACAATTTCACGACAGCTCGATACTTGAGCACAGTTCAATAATACCCAGAATATACCACAGTACCTATGCACCAGCCGTAGAAGGGCAAACCCAAGCCTCACTCATGTCGCCACGGAACTGCGGCAAACCCTAGGGTATGACCGCGGTTCCACGATCCAAAAAAGTCGAGTTAGGGTTTCATTCTTCTAGAGGGTTCACAGAATCACTTGCATGTTTTTCCGAATACATTAAACTTGGAAAAATGGGTTTTTGATAATCGTTCGAACTTTTTAACTTCTTCTAGACAACATGCGAATAATCCAAAACAATGTTAAAACTACGAATACGAAATACTCCGAATTTCTTATAGTGTAAGATTACATCACATGCAAAATTAGCAAAAAAAAAAACAACACCTGAAACACCAAAACCCAGAGACTGGAACACAAGAAAAATTCTAAGCCCAGATTGCACTGTTCAACCGGCCTGCTCGGATTTTATCATGAAGTGCTCGGCCAAAATCCGACCAAAGTGCTTGGAATTTCTTCTGTGTTCATGTCATATCCCATATAACATTCTGTACATGTTTAAAAAAAATTTTGATAACTTTTAAAAATCGACAGAAACTTTTGGATTTTCAAGTTTCAGAGTATTTCGGTTTCGTAATCTTAACAAAATCCGTCTACTTTTCTAGCATGGCTCTGATACCTCTGCAGGGTTCCCTAGCACGGCAGCAAGGTTTCGGGAGGTATCTCTCATGCCATATTAAAATTTTGCCGTTCTAGCTAACCCTAGCCCTAGAATCGTCGACTAGAAATCCAACAAAATATAAATGCAAACACTTTGCAAGTAAAGTGAGCAAGGAATACAACCTTTGTAGACCGGTCCTTCACTTTAATAGCTCCGTGTAGTAGTCCCTTCGCTGCGATCGTGAACTCCGGACTCTAGAGAGGCTCCTATGAAGAAATGAACATACTTGCATCAAAGTCTTCGAGGCCGAAAATGATCTACGTCGAGGAGACACTAACCCAAGCTATCTCTTCCTTAATTATGGAATTAGTGAAGCAAACACCCTATACTAAATGCCAAGTAGTAGAGGATGATGAATTAGGAAGTGGGCTCACTTTAGAATTGATTTTCCCACATTTTTCCTCATATCTCCATTGAAGCTAGAAAGCTTTGAGGAAGAAGAAGAAGAAAAAGTCTCATAATAATTATCCATAGGATAATGGCAACCCTAGGTGAGTTGGTATCATATACTAACCTTTGTAGAGAGTTAACCATGGCTAGGTTTAATTGGTTGGGTTAACAAATATCTTAGGCAAAACAAAAGAGTGGACTTGGTCAGTGAAGACTACAAGCTTCTACAAGCTTATTTGTCATGACAAAATGCCACCATTTGTAATTACCAAAATAATTAAAAACACTAGCAATTGAACCAAGCATGGTGTAAGTCATGCACACACCCATGTTGCATGTATCATCAAGCATGACACATAATTATGTACACAAATATATATCACATATATACTTATGCACAAAGTGAGAAAAAGAAATCATAAGTGAGCTTAATATTAGTTAATGTAATGTAATATATCAAATATATAATTATACATTAAATTATTAAATCAACTCTTGAGAATGCTCTTCACAGCTGTCCAGTGACTCTCTCCAGGATCAGCTTGAAACCTACTCACTACACTTAGTGAGTGTGCTACATTGGGTCTGGTACATAGCATCGCATACATGATAGAGCCTACTGCCGAAGTATAGGGTATCCCTTGCATGCGAGCTCTCTCCAAATTAGTCTTGAGAAACATCTCTTTGGAGAGAGTGAGCCCTGAGATCATGGATAAAAACCCACGCTTGGACTCTTCCATACTAAACCGCTTTAGTATGGTGTCAATGTACCTGGATTGGGACAATCCCAGTATCCGTTTAGATCTATCTCTATAGATCTTATGTTAGTTGTATGTATGCCCTAGAGGCCAGTATTGTACAGATGATGTATATTATATTGGATGCTTGGACATATATAGAGATGACTTTCTTGCTCGATATGATAGTATGCTATCTGGTTACTCTTTATCTTAACATGTACACTTGTCTCTTTAAACTGCCTTATAGTTACATGTTGATAAAGCCCTTAGGATGTGTACTTGACTACCTGAACTATGATGCAGATCATACTAGTGGGGACATGGTAGTCCATAAGTACATCCTTCAAGGTCCCTAGTCGTGGGTGTATCGAGACAGGGCATCAATATACCGGTGTAGACTAGCGTATACGCTTCTCGACCCATGAGATGGGCGATGGATGATCCCATATCCATTGGTGTTTGACATCAGAGATGGTATACGGGTGCTCAGTGGAGACTGGGTACACTGGACGGACCCGCCGAGAACTCCCAGATGGTATTATACCTCACGTCAGATGGCAGTTCTCAGGTGACACTTGTACAGGTTAGTCTGTAGACCCGAGATCGTCATAGAGTCTTGTGTGATTCCCACTGTGCTTTGATCTCCACCTTACCACGTCCATGAAGGCATGCAAAACGGTGGTCTTTGGATACAGTCCCGAGTCACATGGAGGCAATGAGCGATAGGAGGGGTTTCGTCTCTCCTGGTATTGGGGGTTGATGTTGCGCTGTGCTCGATTGGCCGTAACAGGGAAGTCCCTGGCCAGGGCTGATCAGAGATTTGCTGGTAAGTGTTACCAGTAGTTTCTCGACCCGTTATGAGCCTCACATCGGCACGACTTATCGGTTATTGGGGTCTGACGTTTACCACCCCTAGACTTGATATGCGACATATCAGACGAACAGACCGGACTGTACGGTAAGTGTTACTGGTTGGATTCACAGGAGTGTGAGCAGGCTAGCTCGTCGATCTGCTGATCGCTCAATACCCGGATGGCCGTTACGTTTAGCAGACCGCTTGCGGCTTGTGGGTGCTTGATATGATCATCATCTGCTACCGGCGTATTGACGAGTCTTTAGAGTCCTACACAGAGGTTTCCTGGCTCAAGCGAAACGAAATAGCAGCGCATATGAGATATGTGCAGGACCGAGAATGATGCGTGTATGTGATACCGCATTTCATTCTCGCGATATATGTTTCGATTGGTTATATTCGATATGACCTAGTTATCGAATCATTGATTCGATAAATCGATACATTGGATTCTAGTCGGTTATGTGCGACATGACCGGATCATTGAATCAAATGTTGATTTAATGATTTAATGTATAATTATATATTTGATATATTGCATTGCATTAACTAGTATTGGTTCACTTTATATGGATTTTCTCACTCGATGTGCAAGAGGTATATATGATATACTTTTGTGCACTACTTTGTGTCATGTTTGATGATACATGTAGTTTGGTGTTGTGTTAAGACTTAAACCATGGTTATGATAATAGTTAGGGTTTTTATTTATTTACTTATTTATTTATCTATTCTTTTTGATAAATAAATGTATATGATAACAAAATGGTTTCTTTCATGAAGCTTGATGAAGCTTCATGAAGCTTTGACTAAAGTGACTATTTTGTCATCATCCTTAACCCTAACCATTCTCATTTGACCATGGTTTATTCTCTACACTTAACCTAGGTTAGAAGATGATAAGTGTTGATTTTATTATTCTTTTTTCATAACACTTATCATATTCTATTTGCTTCTTCATCTTCATCTTCAAGAGAAAAGCTTGATGCCATCAATAGCAACTTGAGCAAAAGTGAGTGAAATCCAATTCTAAAGTGAACCCACCTCCTATTTCTTCACCCTCTACCTCTTGCCAAGTTGTTTTGGGTGTTTTCTTCACAAGTTTCACAACTTAGTGAAGTTGGAGCTTGAACTTGTGCAACCTCAACGTAGATCATCTTCGGCACGAAGCCGAAGACCTATTCCGCTCACTTCTCCGATGAAGCCGTCGCGAGAGTCCGAGATTCGAGATGGACAGCGAGGGGATGACCACGTGGAGCTAAGGAAGTGGATAACCGGATCTACAAAGGTTGTAGCCTCTCTCCTTTAGTTAATTTGTTAACTAGAATCGTATTTCGCCTAGAAATCTAGCCGACGATCCGTATTAGGGTTTCTCGGCACCCATAAAATTTTTAATTGGGATGTTCGATGCCTTGTGAGACCTCTATAGTGTGCCTAGGAACCCTACAGTGGTATCAGAGCCTAGCTAGAGCCTTAGGCGAAGTCTAGACGACGTTTGAAACCCGAACGAACCCGAAACCCTAAAAGTCGAGTGCTCTCTGGACTTTTTCTAAAATCTGGGATTTTTCCAGATTAAAAATTCCTAAAAAATTCAGCAGGAAGATCTAAGAATTATGGTGAAACACGAGATCATGAGGCGTGCAAAAAGCCGTGGAAACGCGGCAGAAGCATGGCTTCTGCCGCGGTTCCGCCGCTTACTATTCACATTGCGCAATATTGTTTGCACAGTAATTCTTCTTTTCTGGTGCTGAGTTTTATGGGAATTTTTAATAATTATTCAAGAGTTGAATTTTCTGGGGTTGCTTTGGAGATTCGGTGTTTCGATCGGGGTATCAAATTTCGTCTTTGTGTATTTCCGGATAATTTTTAGAATATGTTAAAAAGTTCGACCGGATATAAATACCCAATTTTTCCCCTGTCGGGAAATTTCCAAGTGTTGGATTTTTCCGTAGTTTAACAACGTTCTAAGTAGTGCAAGTAACGCGATGGACCCTCTAGAAGACAACAAACCTTAACTCGATTATGTGACCGTCTTGAACTGCCCTTTGAACCTTCGGGTTTGGGGCAGTACGGCGTGCCACATATGAGGCGTTGGCTTGACCCTTCTACGGCTGGACCGTTGGTACTGAGGTACGAACTGAATGTTGTTAGACTTATTTCATGTGTTGAGCTGTATCGGGAAAACTTGGGTATTCGACTGTTCGATCGGAAAGTTTAACATTTTCTGTTTATCTTGAATGTGATACAATAATTGGAATTCACAAACAGTTATGAGATAACTGAATGAATGTTGTAAATCTAGCGGTTTAGTTTCACTTGATATTGAAAAGAGTTTTCGATAATGAGACTAAAATGCGGGGTTTATAACTGTTAGGCATGTGATGTCTAAGTATTTCATTTGATTAGGCATGTGATGTCTAAAGAGGTTGCGGATTCCAACTGTTATAGTTTTACACTTTCTTTTCTGTGACCGTAAGTGTAGTATGTTCATATCGCCGGTTTCGTTGCTATACGTCAACGACAATTGGGGTATGCATACTTACTTACGTTGATGACATGTGATGTTATGTGTTGCTGGATATGTTATATTGGATCGTCGTGTTCGAATAGCCGGGGTTTTTTTTATGTGAGATGAGTGTCTTTCATTTTCATTCATGTAAAAACTTGTATGTAATATTCTTTTATTTGGGACACTTCCAGGTAGCGGAAGTTGTCACCTTTTGTATATTATTTACTTTTCCGCATTAGGATAGACCCAAGGAGGGGAGCACAAGTAACCGGGTTCTGGGGTCCAGTGGGAGACCAACTCGAGAAGTCGAGTCCGGGTCTCCTAACCCTAGAATTGGCAGGGTTGCTTGCCGCTCTCGTAGGGGTCTAGGGGTGTGGGATTGGCTATTCATCACGACCGTGGAATCTGTGTTTTATACTGGCTCGTATTGAAAACACGAACGTCCTAGTATATCCAATGTTTCATATATTTCTTCTGCTGCTTTATCTGTGATGTGATCATGTGATGTTCTGTGATAGATACAGTATATAGTATATATGATATATTATATAGACGTTACTTATGTTTTGCACCCGCACTAGCCCTGCCCTGCTCTGTCGTTAGTTACCTAACCTAACGGTGCACGAGGGGACATCGAGGCGAATGCGGATGGCATAAGTGTATGTCGTATTTATCTGTGATGTTTAGGTATTTAAATGATGGGACTTCATTAATGTGATTAATGAAAGAAAAGAAACCTAAGATGTTGTAGAATCAAATTTCAAAATAAAACTGGTAGCTACAGTTTTTGCTTTGCATAGCGGTATATATGATATACCCTGCACCTTATTCGATGAGGAAAGGACCGAGATCCCTTCACCGGGAGTGACTCCTTTAGCAATAACTGGCAGATGCTGCGCACTCGGTTTGCTTTTGATTGCTTTTGACTTTTGCTTTGCACAGTGATATATATGATATATCCCGCACCTCATTCGACGAGGAAAGGGCCGACGATCCCTTCACCGGGAGTGACCCCTTTAGCAAAACTAGAAAAGCCTCAAAATCACTCCATTTCAAAACTTCATTTGATTCTACAACGATATCAAGTTCATTACGCAATAGGTTTTCAGAAAAACCTGACGTAGCCCTCCGTCATTTCAGATAAGAACTATTTAGTATTCGTGCTGCGTTTGTTGGCCTTTGTCAAGGCGTAGTGTGCGGTAGCTGAATAGTGATTATCTGCTTATGCATATGATGCAGATTGTTTCAGGGTAGTCGTACGACCTTGTTGGCCTTTGTCAAGGGCCGTGCTGGTGGGTTTGATTCAATCAAGAAATGACGGGTTGAACTTGACAAGCATGCTATGATTTATTGGCCTTTGTCAAGGTCATAGGACGCTAGGGGCAAAATATTATCAGGAATTTCAAGTGTTGAAATTTGCAATGAGATTGCATACCTTCTATGAGATAGTTGGATCCCGATACCCACTGCGAGTAAGAGTTACTCCTGGGAGAGTTTTACACATTGCAATTAGCTGATCAAGTAGGTGTCTAGAAAGGTGTTAACGGGGTTACGCCTCTGGGAAAACGAGATTTACATTAATTAGGTTCGTGCGAAAGCACGGGGGACCTCCCTCAAAGTACCGACACTGGTCTGGCTGAAAGATTGGCGAACTTGTAGTGTGTAATTAATCCCGGCTAGTCTTTCCTTTTAGGGTTTGAAGGAAGATTTGATAAAAAGCAGTGGGAGCCATCCTGATTAGATAAGATAATAACCAATCTGATCTTGCACGAGCATACGCTAAAGTGTTTTCTTCTCTCTCTCTCCAGGTAGCGACCATTTCATGCCCTAATAAAGATAATAATATGGATGTATTGACCGAACCCGCATGTTATACTGTGCTGGGGAACGTTGGTTCCGTTCTTTCCTATAAGAGTTATAGGACTGAACAGGATATAGGGGAATACCAAGATTCCCATGCCACCCGAATGAAGAAAGTACATGATGATGCATTTTCTTCGGGTGTGTTCGTTACAGAGAACTGTTTCTCCATTTGCCCTACGTCCTGGGTATTAGATACCGGATCAGGATCCCATATATGTAATCAGTTACATGGGCTTAGAAAAGGTAGAGAACTTGGAGAAGGTGATAAAGACATTAGAGTTGGAAATGGTGCAATTGTTGCAGCTAAGACTGTCGGGGAATATCACCTTGTATTACCAACTGGTAATACATTGGTTCTGAACGAATGCTATTACATGCCGAACCTGATATGCAACATTATATCGGTTTCTTTATTAAGTAAAGAGGGATATAATTTTGTATTACAGGATAATGTTATGAACATTTTCCATAACCAAAAGTTGGTTGGATCAGGCACGTTGTGCAATGGCATTTATGTTCTAAATCAATCAACAGTTCTGAACATAACAAACACACACAAGAGGAAGAGTTCTGAACTGAACGAATCCTTCTTGTGGCATTGTAGACTGGGTCACATCAATGCGACACGACTAGCTAAGTTGCATAAAGATGGATATTTAAATACGTTTGAATTTTCATCCTATGACACTTGCCAGTCATGTCTCAAAGGCAAGATGACCAAAACTCCGTTTACGGGACACGGAGAAAGAGTTACCGAACTCTTGGGACTGATACATAGTGATGTATGCAGTCCCATGTCTACACATGCCAGGGATGGTTCTTCATACTTCATTACATTCACTGACGATCTCTCTAGGTTCGGGTATGTGTTCCTGATGAAACACAAATCAGAAGCTTTTGAGAAATTTAGGGAATATAAACAAGAAGTTGAGAACCAAACCGGAAAAAGTATTAAAATCCTACAATCTGATCGAGGAGGAGAATACTTAAGCAATGAATTCCTGGACTTCCTAAAAGAGAATGGGATTCTCTCTCAGCTTACTCCTCCTTATACACCACAGCACAACGGTGTATCGGAGCGAAGAAATCGCACCCTATTAGATATGGTGCGCTCTATGATGAGTACAGCTGAGTTACCTATTTCCTTCTGGGGTTATGCGCTGGAGACAGCAGCATACCTATTGAATCAAGTTCCATCTAAATCTGTACCTACCACACCATATGAGATATGGAGTGGGAAGAGACCATGTCTTAAACGAGTTAAGATATGGGGTTGCCCGGCCTATGTCAAAAGGCAAAATCCGGACAAGCTCGAGGCACGGTAGTTCTATGCAAGTTTGTGGGATATCCCAAACATTCACATGGATATCTTTTCTACCATCCAGAGGAACAAAAAGTGTTTGTTTCTCGACATGCCACCTTTTTAGAAAAAGAATTCCTCGAAAAAGAAATTAGTGGCAAAGTGGTAGAGCTGGAAGAGGTTCCAGATACACAAACCGTAACTGAAGATTTAGTGGAACCAGAAGATTCAGTAGCACCCAATGAACCCCAGCCTCTCCACCGATCTAGTAGGGTTCCTCGCCAGCCTGAGAGATACTACGGTTTTCTCATGGATGGAGGGAGCGAGGATTGCATCATGGAGGATGATGACCCAACTAGCTTCGAGCAGGCCATCACGAGTGGGGACTCAGTGAAATAGCTGGATGCTATGCGGTCCGAGATGGAATCCATGTACACCAACAAAGTATGGACTTTGGAAGTTGCTCCTGAAGGGGTAAAACCCATTGGGAGCAAGTGGATCTTCAAGAAGAAACTTGTTGTAGATGGGAAAGTGGAGACTTTCAAAGCTAGACTTGTAGCAAAGGGTTTTCGTCAAAGACCAGGTGTGGACTATGACGAGACCTTTTCTCCAGTAGCTATGCTTAAATCCATCCGGATCATGCTTGCCATCGCTGCATATCATGATTACGAAATCTGGCAAATGGATGTTAAGACCGCCTTTCTAAATGGTGATTTAGAAGAGTGCGTGTACATGACTCAGCCAGAGGGCTTCGTAGACAGTGGGAGCAGCGGGAAGGTGTGCAAGCTGCTTAAATCCATTTATGGATTAAAGCAAGCATCGCGGAGTTGGAACATCTGCTTTGATGTCGTTATCAAAGAGTTTGATTTCGTCAAAAATCCAGATGAACCTTGTATCTACAAGAAGATGGCAGAGAGTAAGGTTGTCTTCCTCGTATTGTACGTGGACGACATACTCTTGATAGGAAATGATATTCCTATGCTGCAAGCGGTCAAGCTCTTCTTATCATAAAGATTCTCAATGAAAGATCTTGGTGATGCCTCCTGCATATTGGGAATTAGGATCTATAGAGATAGATCCAAACGGATTTTGGGATTGTCCCAATCCAGGTACATTGACACCATACTAAAGAGGTTTAGTATGGAAGAGTCCAAGCGTGGGAACTTGCCCACGATCTCTGGAGTCACTCTCTCCAAAGAGATGTCTCCCAAGACTGATTTGGAGAGAGCTCGCATGCAAGGGATACCCTATGCTTTGGCAGTAGGCTCTATCATGTATGCGATGCTATGTACCAGACCCGATGTAGCATACTCACTAAGTGTAGTGAGCAGGTATCAAGCTGATCCTGGAGAGAGTCACTGGACAGCTGTAAAGAGCATTCTCAAGTACTTACGAAGGACTAGAGATATGTTCTTGGTGTATGGTAACGGAGAGCTCCAAGTGGAGTCCTTTACCGATTCGAGCTTCTAGAGTGATAAGGACGACTCTAAGTCGCAGTCGGGATTTGTCTTTACCCTTTACGGAGGGACGGTTAGCTGGAAGAGTTCCAAGCAGGAAACCGTGGCAGACTCGACGATGGAGGCTGAATACATCGCTGCCAACGATGCTGCCAAAGAGGCTGTCTGGATCAAGAAGTTCATTACTGAACTTGGAGTGGTTCCATCCATTGAGCATCCAATACCTTTGTATTGTGATAACAATGGAGCAGTGGCTTTGGCCAAGGAACCCAGGTCCCATCAGCGATCCAGGCATATTCTGAGGCGGTATCACCTGATCCGGGAGATAGTTGATCGCCGGGAGATCGAGGTCAGGAGGGTTGATACGAAGAACAACACGGCGGATCCACTCACGAAGGCCATTCCCCAGATACAGTTTGAGAGACTCTTCGGGATGCTCGGTATGCGATACTACAGCAGCTGGCCTTAGTGCAAGTGGGAGATTGTTAGTTGTATGTATGCCCTAGAGGCCAGTATTGTACAGATGATGTATATTATATTGGATGCTTGGACATATATAGAGATGACTTTCTTGCTCGATATGATAGTATGCTATCTGGTTACTCTTTATCTTAACATGTACACTTGTCTCTTTAAACTGCCTTATAGTTACATGTTGATAAAGCCCTTAGGATGTGTACTTGACTACCTGAACTATGATGCAGATCATACTAGTGGGGACATGGTAGTCCATAAGTACATCCTTCAAGGTCCCTAGTCGTGGGTGTATCGAGACAGGGCATCGATATACCGGTGTAGACTAGCGTATACGCTTCTCGACCCATGAGATGGGCGATGGATGATCCCATATCCATTGGTGTTTGACATCAGAGATGGTATACGGGTGCTCAGTGGAGACTGGGTACACTGGACGGACTCGCCGAGAACTCCCAGATGGTATTATACCTCACGTCAGATGGCAGTTCTCAGGTGACACTTGTACAGGTTATTCTGTAGACCCGAGATCGTCATAGAGTCTTGTGTGATTCCCACTGTGCTTTGATCTCCACCTTACCACGTCCATGAGGGCGTGCAAAACGGTGGCCTTTGGGTACAGTCCTGAGTCACATGGAGGCAATGAGCGATAGGAGGGGTTTCGTCTCTCCCGGTATTGGGGTTGATGTTGCGCTGTGCTCGATTAGCCGTAACAGGGAAGTCCCTGGCCAGGGCTGATCAGAGATTTGCTGGTAAGTGTTACCAGTAGTTTCTCGACCCGTTATGAGCCTCACATCGGCACGACTTATCGGTTATTGGGGTCTGACGTTTACCACCCCTAGACTTGATATGCGACATATCAGACGAACAGACCGGACTGTACGGTAAGTGTTACTGGTTGGATTCACAGGAGTGTGAGCGGGCTAGCTCGTCGATCTTCTGATCGCTCAATACCCGGATGGCCGTTACGTTTAGCAGACCGCTTGCGGCTTGTGGGTGCTTGATATGATCATCATCTGCTACCGGCGTATTGACGAGTCTTTAGAGTCCTACACAGAGGTTTCCTGGCTCAAGCAAAACGAAATAGGAGCGCATATGAGATATGTGCAGGACCGATAATGATGCGTGTATGTGATACCGCATTTCATTCTCGCGATATATGTTTCGATTGGTTATATTCGATATGACCTAGTTATCGAATCATTGATTCGATAAATCGATACATTGGATTCTAGTTGGTTATGTGCGACATGACCGGATCATTGAATCAAATGTTGATTTAATGATTTAATGTATAATTATATATTTGATATATTGCATTGCATTAACTAGTATTGGTTCACTTTATATGGATTTTCTCACTCGATGTGCAAGAGGTATATATGATATACTTTTGTGCACTACTTTGTGTCATGTTTGATGATACATGTAGTTTGGTGTTGTGTTAAGACTTAAACCATGGTTATGATAATAGTTAGGGTTTTTATTTATTTACTTATTTATTTATCTATTCTTTTTGATAAATAAATGTATATGATAACAAAATGGTTTCTTTCATGAAGCTTGATGAAGCTTCATGAAGCTTTGACTAAAGTGACTATTTTGTCATCATCCTTAACCCTAACCATTCTCATTTGACCATGGTTTATTCTCTACACTTAACCTAGGTTAGAAGATGATAAGTGTTGATTTTATTATTCTTTTTTCATAACACTTATCATATTCTATTTGCTTCTTCATCTTCATCTTCAAGAGAAAAGCTTGATGCCATCAATGGCAACTTGAGCAAAAGTGAGTGAAATCCAATTCTAAAGTGAACCCACCTCCTATTTCTTCACCCTCTACCTCTTGCCAAGTTGTTTTGGGTGTTTTCTTCACAAGTTTCACAACTTAGTGAAGTTGGAGCTTGAACTTGTGCAACCTCGACGTAGATCATCTTCGGCACGAAGCCGACGACCTATTCCGCTCACTTCTCCGATGAAGCCGTCGCGAGAGTCCGAGATTCGAGATGGACAGCGAGGGGATGACCACGTGGAGCTAAGGAAGTGGATAACCGGATCTACAAAGGTTGTAGCCTCTCTCCTTTAGTTAATTTGTTAACTAGAATCGTATTTCGCCTAGAAATCTAGCCGACGATCCGTATTAGGGTTTCTCGGCACCCATAAAATTTTAAATTGGGATGTTCGATGCCTTGTGAGACCTCTATAGTATGCCTAGGAACCCTACATCTTAATCCCCAATATGTAAGAGGCATCCCCTAGATCATTCATTGAGAATCTTTGTGATAAGAAGAGCTTGACCGATTGCAGCATAGGAATGTCATTTTCTATCAAGAGTATGTCGTCCACGTACAATACGAGGAAGACAACCTTACTCTCTGCCACCTTCTTGTAGATACAAGGTTCATCTACGTTTTTGACGAAATCAAACTCTTTGATAACAACGTCAAAGCAGATGTTCCAATTCCGCGATGCTTACTTTAATCCATAAATGGATTTAAGCAGCTTGCACACCTTTCCGCTGCTCCCACTAGCTACGAAGCCCTCTGGCTGAGTCATATACACGCTCTCTTCTAAATCACTATTTAGAAAGGCGGTCTTAACATCTATTTGCCAGATTTCGTAGTCATGATATGCAGCGATGGCAAGCATGATCCGGATGGATTTAAGCATAGCCACTAGAGAAAAGGTTTCGTCATAGTCCACACCTGGTCTTTGACGAAAACCCTTTGCAACAAGTCTAGCTTTGAAAGTCTCCACTTCCTATCTACACCAAGTTTTTTCTAGAAGATCCACTTGCTCCCAATGGGTTTTACCCCTTCAGGAGTATCTTCCAAAGTCCATACTTTGTTGGTGTACATGGATTCCATCTCGGACCGCATTGCATCCAGCCATTTCACTGAGTCTCCACTCGTGATGGCCTGCTCGAAGCTAGTTGGGTCATCATCCTCCATGATGCAATCCTCTCTCCCACCATCCATGAGAAAACCGTAGTATCTCTCAGGTGGGTGAGGAACCCTACTAGATCGGCGGAGTGGCTGGGGTTCATCGGGAACTACCGAATCCTCCGGTTCTACTAAATCTTCAGTTGCAGTTTGTGTATCTGGAACCTCTTCTAGCTCTACCACTTTGCCACTAATTTCTTTTACAAGAAATTCCTTTTCCAAAAAGGTGGCATGTTGAGCAACAAACACCTTTTGTTCCTCACTGTGGTAGAAAAAATACCCATATGAGTTCTTTGGATATCCCACAAACTTGCAAAGAACTGACCGTGCCTCGAGTTTGTCCGGATTTTGTCTTTTGACATAAGCCGGACAACCCCATATCTTAACTCGTTTAAGATATGGCATCTTCCCACTCCATATCTCATATGGTGTGGTAGGTACAGATTTAGATGGAACTTGATTCAATAGGTATGCTGCTGTCTCCAGCGCATACCCCCAGAAGGAAATAGGTAACTCAGCTGTGCTCATCATAGAGCGCACCATATCTAATAGGGTGCGGTTCCTCCGTTCCGATACACCGTTGTGCTGTGGTGTATATGGAGGAGTCAGCTGAGAGAGAATCCCATTCTCTTTTAGGAAGTCCAGGAATTCATTGCTCAAGTATTCACCTCCTCGATCAGATCGAAGGATTTTAATACTTTTCCCGGTTTGGTTCTCGACTTCTTGTTTATATTCTCTAAATTTCTCAAAAGCTTCTGATTTGTGTTTCATCAGGAACACATACCCGAATCTAGAGAGATCGTCAGTGAATGTAATGAAGTACGAAGAACCATCCCTGGCATGTGTAGACATAGGACTGCATACATCACTATGTACCAGTCCCAAGAGTTCCGTAACTCTTTCTCCGTGTCCCGTAAACGGAGTTTTGGTCATCTTTTCTTTGAGACATGACTGGCAAGTATCATAAGATGAAAATTCAAACGGATTCAAATATCCATCCTTATCCAACTTAGCTAGCCGTGTTGCATTGATGTGACCTAGTCTACAATACCACAAGAAGGATTCGTTCAGTTCTGAACTCTTCCTCTTGTGTGTGTTTGTTATGCTTAGAACTGTTGATTGATTTAGAACATAAATGCTATTGCACATCGTGCCTGATCCAACCAACTTTTGGTTTAGAAAAATATTCATAACATTATCCTGTAATACAAAATTATATCCTTCTTTACTCAACAAAAAAACCGATATAATGTTGCATATCAGGTTCGGCATGTAATAGCATTCGTTCAGAATCAATGTATTACCAGTTGGCAATACAAGGTGATATTCCCCGACGGTTTTAGCTGCAACAATTGCACCATTTCCAACCCTTATGTCTTTATCACCTTCTCCAAGTTCTCTACCTTTCCTAAGCCTATGTAACTGATTACACATATGGGATCCTGACCCGGTATCTAATACCCAGGACGTAGAGCAAATGGAGAAACAGTTCTCTGTAACGAACACACCCGAAGAAAATGTATCAACATGTACTTTCTTCATTCGGGTGGCATGGGAATCCTGGTATTCCCCTATATCCTGTTCAGTCTTATAACTTTTATAAGAAAGAACGGAACCAACGTTCCCCAGCACAGTATAACATGCTGGTTCAGTCAATACATCCATATTATTATCTTTATTAAGGCATGATATGGTCGCTACCTGGAGAGAGAGAGAAAAGAAAACATTTTAGCGTATGCTCTTGTAAGATCAGATTGGTTATTATTTTATCTAATCAGGATGGCTCCCACTATTTTTATCAAATCTTCCTTCAAACCCTAAAAGGAAAGACTAGCCGGGATTAATTACACCCTACAATTTCGCCAATCTTTCAGCCAGGCCAGTGTCGGTATTTTGAGGGAGGTTCCCCGTGCTTTCGCACGGACCTAATTAAAGTAAACCTCGTTTTCCCATAGGCGTAACCCCGTTGACACCTTTCTAGACACCTACTTGATCGGCTAATTGTCCTGTGTAAAACTCTCCCTGGAGTAACAATTACTCGCAGTGGGTATCGGGATCCAACTATCTCATAGAAGGTATGTAATCTCATTGCAAATTTCAAAACTTGAAATTCCCGATAATATTTTGCCCCAAACGATTTATGACCTTGACAAGGTCAACAAACCATAGACCGTAAGTCAAGTTCAACCCGTCATTTCTTGATTGAATTAAACCCACCCGCACGACCCTTGACAAGGTCAACAAGGCCGTACGACTACCCTAATCCAATCTGCATCATATGCATAAACAGATAAATACTGGTCAGCTACCGCACACTGCGCCTTGATAAGGTCAACAAACGCAGCACGAATACTAAGCAGGACTTATCTGAAATGACGGAGGGCCACGACAAGTTTTTCTGAAAACCTATTGCGTAATGAACTTGATATCGTTATAGAATCGAGTGAATTTTGAAATGGAGTGATTTTGAGGCTTTCATTAGTTTTGCTAAAGAGGTCTCTCCCGATGAAGGGATCTCGGCTCTTTCCTTATGGAATAAGGTGCAGGATATATCATATATATCGCTATGCAAAGCAAAAACTCCAAAAGCAATCAAAAAAAACAAACCGAGTGTTGTAGCATCTGCCAGTTTTGCTAAAGAGGTCACTCCCGGTGAAGGGATCTCGACTCTTTCCTCATCGAATAAGGTACAGGATATATCATATATATCGCTATGCAAAGCAAAAACTGTAGCTACCCTTTTAGAAAAAATTGATTCTACAACATCTTTTAGGTTTCTTTTCTTTCATTAATCATATTAATGAAATCCCATCATTTAAGTTGCCTAAACATCACAGATAAATACGACGTACACTTATGCCATCCGCATTTGCCTCGATGTCCCCTCGTGCACCGTTAGGTTATGTAACTAATGGCAGAGCGGGGCAGGGCTAGCGCGGGTGTAAAACATAAGTAACGTCTATATAATATATCATATATACTATATACAGTATTTATCACAACATATCAAATGATCACATCACAGATATCGCAGCAGAAGAAATATATGAAACATTGGATATACTAGGACGTCCGTGTTTTATTTTGAGCCTCTATAAAACACGGATTCCACGATCGCGATGAATAGCCAAACCCACATCCCTAGACCCCTACGAGAGCGGCAAGTAACCCTACCAATTCTAGAGTTAGGAGACCCGGACTCGACTCCTCGAGTTGGTCTCCCACTAGACTCTAGAACCCGGTTACTTGTGCTTTCCACCTTGGGTCTACCTAATACGGAAAAGTAAATAATATACAATGGTGACATCATCCTCATCCCGGAAGTGTCCCAATAAAAGAATATTACACACAATGAATTTTACATGAATGAAAATAAAAACCCTCATCTCACATAAAACCCCCGGCTATTCAAAAACGCGACGATCCAATATAACATATCCAGCAATACATAACATCATATGTCATCAACGCAAGTAAATATGCGCATCCCAATTGTCGTTGACATATAGCAACGAAACCGGCGATATCACATATTACACTTACGGTCGCAGAAAAAAAAGTGTAAAACTACAACATTTGGAATCCATAATTACTTTAGACATCATAAATCCAAAATATCACATACTTCGCATTTCATGTCTAACTATATGAATTCCACATATTGTATCACATTCCAGATAAACAGACAGTATTAAACTTTCCGATCGAATAATCAAATACCCAAGATTTCCTAAATAGCTCAATACTTGAGCGGAGTTCAAAAATTCCAAAATACGTCACAGTAGCAATGGTCCAGCCATAGAAGTGTCAAACCAACGCCTCACATGTGGCACGCCGTACTGCCCCAAACCCTAAGTTTTAGAGGCGGTTCAGACGGTCACATAATCGAGTTAAGCTTTGTGTTCTTCTAGAGGGTCCATCACGTTACTTGCACGTTTTTCTGAAAGATTTAAACCCGAGAAAAATTCAACACTTGAAAGTTTTTCGTGCCGGGAAAAAATGAGTTAATGATATCCGTTCGAACATTTTAATACTTTCTAAATTATCCGGTAAACATAACGAAATTAAATTTTCCGATCGAATCAACGTATACAAAATAATCCCTAGAACACTCAACACTTGAGGCAGATTAAAAATATCCAGAAAATAGCAATAACAGATACGGGTATTACTGTGCAAAAACCAAAGCAAAAGCTCACTTTACGGCCGCGGATCCGCGGCAGAAGCAGGGTATTGCCGCGGTTCCGCGACGGTCCGTACGACTTACTTTGTCGTTTTTCACAGTAATACCTACAATTTCCTGCTGAATTTTTTAGGTATTTTTAATACAGAAAAAAACACATTTTTAAAAAATGTCCAGAGAAGGGGTCATTTTGACGTTACGGGGTTCGTTCGGAGTTTTAACTTCGTATACACGTCGTCTAATGCTCTAGCTAGGTTCTGATACCACTGTAAGGTTACTAGGCACTCTAACAAGGAACTACAAGGCATCTACCATGCCCGGTTAAAATTTTAGCCGTGCCGAACAACCCTAAACAAGATCTTTGCTAGACTATTAGGGTATCACATGTAAGTAAACAACATTTACGACTAAGTGAATACGAAATACAACCTTTATAGATCGGTCCTTCACTTATAAAGCTCCTTGTTGTAGTCCCTTCGCTGAGATCATGGTCCTCCCGGGCTCTTGCATGGCTTCACGAGGCGAAAGAAGCGTCCTTGCTTGAAGTCTTCGAGGCCGAAGATGATCTACGTCGAGGGAATACCAACTCAAGCTTCTACTTTACTAACTAGAGAATTAGTGAAGCAAACACCCTAAACTAAAGTGCTAGTCTAGTAGAGGATGGAGAAATAAGAAGTGGGTTCAATTTAGAATTTATTTTCTCACAATGCTTCTCACTTTGGATCAAATCCTAGAGAGCTTTTTAGCTCAAGGAAGAAGATGAAGAAAAATGAGATGAGGATAATGATCAAGTGAGTGAGCTAACCATGGGTGAGTGAGTATCATATACTAACTCATGTAGAGACAACCATGGCTAATTCTAATGGTTGGGTTAACTAAATATTTTAAGTAAAACAAATTAAGTTGAATTAGATACCGGGTCAGGATCATCTTCTTTAAGTAAAACATAAAGAAGAAGCATGATGATGCTTCCACTTCAGGTGTGTTTGTAACAGAAAACTGTTTTTCAATTAACTCTGCTTCCTGGGTATTAGATACCGGGTCAGGATCTCACATCTGCAATTGTCTGCAGTGGCTGAGAAATAGCAGGTTTTTGAAGAAAGGTGATCACACTCTCCGGGTTGGGAATGGTTCCTCAGTACATGCTACTGCAGTGGGAGAGTATCATCTTTGTTTGCCGTCGGGTTGTATATTGGTTTTGAACCCATGTTATTTTGTACCTTCGATGTTATGTAATATTATATCTGTATCGTTGTTGGACAATGTTGGATATAATTTTGTATTGCAATCTAATGTTATGAACATTAACCTTAATAAAGAGTTGATTGGGTATGGTACATTAAATAACGGGATATACGTCCTAAATCAGCATACAGTTTTTCATACACAACACGCAAACAAAAGAAGGGTTTCAGACATAAATGAAGCTTTCATTTGGCATTGTAGACTTGATCATATTAATGAAACAAAACTAACCAAGCTACATAAAAATGGATATTTAAACTTGTTTGAATATAAATTTTATGCGACTTGACAGTCTTGCATCAAAGGTAAAATGACCAAAACTCCGTTCACTGGACACGGAGAGAGAGCTACAGAACTCTTAGGCCTCATACATAGTGATGTATGTGGACCAATGTCTACACATACGAGAGGTGGTTTTTCATACTTCATAACCTTCACAGATGATTTATCAAGATTCGGGCACGTGTTCTTGTTGAAACATAAGTCCGAAGCCTTCGAAAAATTCAAGGAGTATAAATCTGAAGTAGAAAAACAAACAGGCTTAAGTATCAAGAAACTTCGATTGGATCGAGGAGGTGAGTATCTAAGCTCAGAGTTTCTAGATTTCCTAAAAGAGAATGGGATTCTCTCTCAGCTCACTCCTCCGTACACACTACAACACAACGGTGTATCGGAAAAAAGGAATCGTACCCTATTAGATATGGTACGATCTATGATGAGTGATGCTGAGTTACCAATATCATTCTGGGGGCACGCATTGGAGACTGCAATTTATCTATTGAATAGGGTTCCGACCAAAACCGTGTCTACCACTCCATATGAGATATGGTATGGGAAGAGACCATCTCTTAAAAGAGTTAAGATATAGGGTTGTCCGGCTTATGTGAAAAAGCAGATTCCAGACAAACTTGAGACACGATCGGTTTTGTGTAGATTTGTGGGATATCCAAAACACTCATTTGGATATCTTTTCTACCACAAGGATGAACAAAAGGTGTTTGTTTCTCAGTATGCCACATTTTTAGAAAATGAATTTTTTTACAAATGATACTGTTGGCAATGCGGTAGAACTGGAAGAAATTTCAGATACACAAACAATTACCGATGATTTGGTTGAACCTGAGGTTTCAATAGAACCTGACGTACCTCAGCCACTCCGTAGATCTAGTAGGACTTCTCGCCCACCTGATAGATACTACGGTTTTCTAATTGATGGTGATAGAGAAGATTGCATCATGGATGATGATGACCCTACTAGTTTTCAGCAAGCTATCACGAGTGGTGACTCAGTGAAGTGGTTGGATGCCATGAGATCCGAAATGGAATCCATGCACACCAACAAAGTATGGACTTTGGAGGCTGCACCTTCTGGAGAAAAACCCATAGGGTGCAAATGGATCTTTAAAAGAAAGATCGATGTGGATGGTCAGGTGGAGACCTATAAAGCTAGGCTGATAGCAAAAGGATTTCGTCAAAGACCGGCCTTGGACTATGATGAAACATTTTCACCAGTCGCGATGCTCAAATCCATTCGGATCCTGCTTGCTTTAGCTGCTCACTATGATTATGAGATCTGGCAGATGGATGTTAAAACGGCATTTCTAAATGGTGATTTAGAAGAATGTGTATTTATGGATCAGCTAGAAGGCTTCATTGATAGTGGGATCAGCAAAAAAGCATGCAGGCTGCTTAAATCCATCTATGGATTAAAGCAGGCATCACAGAGCTGGAACATCTGCTTTGATGATACAATCAAAGAGTTTGGTTTTATCAAAAATGTGGATGAACCATGTATTTATAAAAGGATTGTAGAGAGTACTGTTACATTCCTCGTATTGTACGTGGACGACATTCTCTTGATAGGAAATGATATTCCTATGCTACAATCGGTCAAACTATTCTTATCGCAGAGGTTCTCCATGAAAGATCTGGGCGATGCCTCGCACATTCTGGGGATTAAGATCTATAGAGATAGATCTAAGAAATTATTGGGATTGTCCCAATCGAGATACATTGACACCATACTAAAGAAGTTTAGTATGGAAGATTCCAAGATGGATAATTTACCCGCTTGTCACGGGATCACCCTCTCTAAAGAGATGTCTCCAAAGACTGATGAGGAGAGGGCTCGCATGAGCATTATACCCTACGCTTCGGCAGTAGGATCTATAATGTATGCGATGTTATGTACTCGTCCAGATGTAGCTTATGCACTGAGTGCAGTAAGAGGTATCAATCCAACCTAGGGGAGAAACACTAGACTGCTGTGAAGAACATTCTGAAGTACTTGAGAAGAACTAAAGAAATGTTCTTGGTGTATGGTAACGGAGATCTCCAAATGGAGGGCTTTACCGACTCCAGCTTCCAGAGCGACAAGGATGATAGTAAGTCCATCTCAGGGTTTGTATTTACCCTAAATGGAGGGGCGGTATGTTGGAAGAGTTTCAAGCAAGATACCGTCGCAGACTCCACGATGGAAGCTGAGTATATTGCTGCTAATGATGCCGCAAAAGAGGTGATTGAATGAATTTCCCGATTGTGTTTGTCAATCAAATGATCCCCGGCAACGGCGCCATTTGACTGAATACGATTTCGGATTGTGTTGTATGAAAATAGTAAAGAAATCACAACCAAAAATATTTGACCGCAATCAATAACGGTGTCGTGTAGATTTCGTTAGCAAGTGCGGATCGTCCACAGGGATTGTGCGATTCGTTTTTATATTTAATTTGTTTGAATTGAAAAGTTAATCGAAAAGAAAAGAAAACATGATTCAAGATTTTATCGATTGATTCAGGTGTCACTAATCTAATCAAGAATCAAGAAATGATAAACAATCAAGAATCGGGTTTCGATGATATTTCCAACCAAATGTCAAGAATCTAAATGAGGCTCGTAGGAATCGATCGGATCTATAGACGTGATGTAATCTCAAGATTTCGTGTTCTTGTCCTTCGATGAATTGATACTAGATCGATGATGATCGACGAGAGTTAGGGCTTTCTTGATGAAACTAGGGTTTCATCGTTTAACCCTTGTTCTTTCATCGATATCATTCACATTCTAGTCTCTAACAATTTCAAGAAACGATCGTAACTCCCCATTCTCGAGCGATATCAATCAAGAAAGCATCGCAACGAATTGGGTCGTCGATTCTTGAACTTGCTAGGGTTTACAAAACTCGTAGGATTCAAGAATCGATTTAAGATATATTACATCATCATTCTATTGATCGTCTCGACTCCTCGACGAGCGGAGTATTACTCAAACATCATCACACAGAAAGCATTCAAGAATTGAAAAGATATCATGATGCAAGAATTTAAAGAAAACAAGATAAAAGAATATCACCTTTTATTTATATCAACAATTTGATTACAGTCGCTCAAGAACTACAAGAGGAAGAACTAAATTGTCGATTTGGCGTTGCTCGGCTCCGTGAGTCGCGGATCGTCTTGGACCACTTGCTCTGTTGAAGATCGGCTCGGCTCATAAAAGGTTGCAAGGCTTCTTGCTTGATGGGGTACTCGGGATCTTGGCTTTTGATTGGAATTAGGGTTAGGGTTTCACACAAGTTCTCTCACTAGACTTGTGGAAGAAGATGAAGAAAGAGATAGAATGGCTCTATTGAATGAATAGAATTCCAAGAAATGATTCTTCTTTTTACAAGTGAGCCTAGGGTCTTATTTATAGATCTCCCAAACTCTAGGCCTTGAGTTTAAAATAGCAATTCCCTCCAAAAGTTTGTTGAAAGACTTCTAGAAGTAGTTAGTTAGGCTTAGCTTAGGGTTTAAGCTAGGGTTTAGGGAGAAGTTTCTAGAATGATAGGCTAGTTTAGTGTAGATCCAAGTGTTTGCTGATCTGGCAGAAGTCTCTGGAGTATTCTGGAAATTGCAATGTCTTTCTGAAGTGTGGGCCCTGAGTGAAACATTGTGCGCTAAAATTGAAGAGGTGAAGTTGCAAGACGGCCGCGGAACCGCGGCCTAAGCCGGCTTGCGCCGCTGTTCCGCGGCCAAGTTGTGGCTTCATGGCTTCATCTTTGCTGTGTTGCTCTGGACCTCTTTTGGGATATGTATCTGATATGTTGATTTGTGTTTATCCCTTTGGATTGATACCAGAACTGAAATCATTGAGTTGGCGTAATGTTTTAGCGGTGTAGATTTGAGCAAGCTTCTGATTTTCCTGCACAGACTTCGAAACACAAGATGCGATATATAGAAATGATGCCATGTTATGAAATGCAGTCAATTTTCCTAGAAATGCCAGTTTTAAGGTCTAACACATGTAATCTGATATTTTACGACTGTTTTGCTAATATGTGAAATATGAATGCCGAACACTTCTATATGAATGCAAATGATGAGGAAATTGCCAGTTAAAAGATGCAATATTTTCGACTAATCAAGAGGCAGTCTGGATGAGGAAGTTCATTTCCGAACTTCAAGTGGTTCCATCCATTGCTAATCCAATACCTCTGTATTGCGATAACAATGGAGCCATGGCTTTGGCAAAGGAACCGAGGTCCCATCAGAAATCCAGACATATCTTGAGACGGTATCACCTCATCAGGGAGATAGTGGATCGCCAGGACATCGAGATACGGAGAGTAGACACGAAAGAAAACACAGCAAATCCATTCACCAAGGACATCCCTCAAGTACAGTTTAAGAAGCTGTTTGAGCTGTTGGGCATGCGGTACGCCGACAACTGATTCTAGTCGGTACTTATTGCATCAACTACAGGCCTTAGTTAAAGTGGGAGATTGTTAGATATGTATGCCCTAGAGGCCTGTATTGTATAGGATGCTAGGCATATATATGTACAGAAACAATCTTTGCTCAAAATGATAGTATGCTATCTGGTTTATCTTCATCTGAACATGTGATATATTGTGCATGTTGATGAAGCCCTTAGGAATATGCTTGACTACCAGGATTATGATGAGATCATACTAGTGGGGCCTGGGTAGTCTATAAGCATATCCTTTAATAGTTCCTAGTTGAGAGTATATCGAGACAGGGTATCGGTATTACCAGATTAGACTAGTGTGTACGTTTCTTGACCCTGGGGGCGATGGTTGATTCCACAACCATTGGTGTTCGACATCAAAGATTGTACACAGGTGCTCATTGGAGAATGGGTACACCGAACAGGACTCGCCGAGAACTCGTAGATGGTATATATACCTATTGTCATATAGCAGTTCTCTGGTGACACTTATACAGGTTAGTCTGTAGACCCAAGATCATCATAGAGTCTTGTGTGATTCCCACTGTACTTTGATTTCCTCCCTACCATGGCTCTATTGAGTCATGCAAACAGGTGGACTTTGGGTACAGTCCCGAATCACATGGAGACAGTGAGCGATAGGAGGGGTTTCGTCTCTCCCGGTATAGGGAGTTGATGTCGCGCTATATTTGATCGGCTATAACACCTAAATCCCTGGCTAGGGTTTTCGAGGTTTACTGATAAGTGTTATCAGTAGTTCCTCGAACTGTTATGAGCCGTAAATCAGCATGACTTATAAAGTTACTGGGGTCTGACATTTACCACCACTAGACTTCATATACGACGTATCAGACGAAGAGACCGGACTGTACGGTAAGTGTTGCTTGCAGGCTCGTAGAGGTTGTGATGAGTTCGCTCGTCGGCCACCTTTTCGTCATGTATCTGGGTAGCCATTACGCACAGCTAGTGCCGCTGACGTGCTTGTAATTAAACCCACTGCCAGCGTACTGTCGAGTCTTTAGAGTCCCACACAGAGGGTTCCCTCATTCAGGCGAAAGATGTAGAGGCCGTAAGTTGTTACGGCAGCCGTAAGGTGTTGCGGCCGGATTTCGATTATGTTCGTGTAATTGTTACAGGAATAATAATCGGAAGGATAATACTGGTAGGTTTGGTTTAAGCCGGATACCGGTATTATATTATTGGATTAATGATATTCGTATTTTTCGGAATTCGAATACGGGTATATGGTATACGGTATATGGAGGAGGGGTATTCTGGTAATTGTTACAAGAATACCTTCTAGAAGGTGCCACCTCATAATGACATCATAATGACATCATTTATTTTATGAAAATAAATAAATGAGGTAGAAATTAAAAAGTACAAGCATGATTGAGATAATGGGGTTGTTGTTATGGAGTTACTATTGAAGTATGGTGCTAATTTTATAAATGCATGCTTTAATTATTTCTTTGAGTGCTATTTCTTTTCTCATCATGCTTGAACTCTTTCATTATAAATACCACTAGCTCTCTCCTTCTCCATAGGACTCATTATTATTCTTCCTAGCTTAAACCTTCACATGAGATGTGAATCCAAAGCTTAGGACTTCAAGTTAATCCAATACACTAATATCTACACAATCCTAGTGACCTCTTCTAGCAAACTTGGTCTCTAGGTTAAACTCTTGTGAAGAGTTTTTAGCTTGCACGATAACTCTCGGGTGGATCATCTAGGTCGTGGGTGGCTGGAGATTGAAAATATCGGCAACATCTAAAGGAGCTAAGGAGTTCATCAAAAGAGAAGACAAGGAGCAAAGGAGTTGTATCAAAGAGAAGACCCGAAGGACCGTATCATCGAGATATAATCCCTAACATAGTAGATAAGATCTCTAGTTGTGGTTTAGACAAGATCTTCGGTTAAGTGCGTGTTGTTTTCCAAGAAAATTTTCGTTCACCGCTTCCACCGCGCCATAAGAGTTGTGGGAGCATGCAACGTTCACCAACATTGTCCTCTGTAGCAACTCTCCGAACCTCGATCTCCCGGCGATCCACGATCTCCCTGATTAGGTGATACCGCCTCAAGATGTGTCTGTTACTTCTGATGGGACCTGGGTTCCTTCGTCAAAGCTATAGCCCCGTTGTTGTCACAATACAGAGGTATTGGATCAATAATGGACGGAACCACCTGAAGTTCTGTTAAGAACTTCCTCATCCAGACTGCTTCTTTTGCGGCATCAGAAGCTGCGATATACTCCGCTTCCATAGTTGAGTCAGCAACGGTGTCCTTCTTGGAACTCTTCCAACAGACCACCCCTCCATTGAGGGTAAAGACATAACCCGACATGGACTTAGAGTCATCCTTATCACTCTGGAAGCTGGAGTCAGTAAAGGCCTCGATCTGGAGGTCTTTTCTGCCGTAAACCAAGAACATATCCTTATTCCTTCTCAGGTACTTGAGAATGTTCTTTACTGCTGTCCAGTGCTTCTCCCCAGTGTTTGACTGATACCGGCTTACCACGCTCAGTGCGTAAGCAATATCTGGTCTGGTACACAACATCGCATACATTATAGAGCCTACCGCAAAAGCGTAGGGTAAAATACACATGCGATCCCTTTCCAAATCAGTCTTGGGAGACATCTCTTTGGAGAGGGTGATTCCGTAACAAGCCGGTAAATTACCGCGCTTAGAATCTTCCATACTGAATCTTTTCAGTATGGTGTCGATATACCTGGACTGCGAAAGTCCCAATATCCTTTTAGATCTATCACGATAGATCCAGATCACCAGAATATAAGAGGTATCACCCAGGTCTTTCATGGAGAACCTGTATGACAAGAACCCTTTGACAGATTGTAGCATAGGAATGTCATTTCCTATCAAGAGAATGTTATCCACGTACAAGACGAGAAATATAACAGTTCGTGCTACATTCTTACTATAAATGCATGGCTCATCTGGATTTTTGATAAAGTCAAATTCTTTGACTGTCTCATCAAAAATAAGGTAATTCCAAAAATCACCCTAAAAAATTGATATTCCAAATAACACCCCGAAAAATTATAACTTGTCTAAATAGCCCCTATAGTTACTTTTACCATGCATCTTTTGGCATATTCTTTTAAAGCGGATTTGAATTGTTTGGGGTTAGTAAAAGTCGAAAATAACCATTAAAAAGTCATTCTCTTTTTTTCTAATGGTTAGGGTTTGGATTTTGCCTTAATTTCAAAATTAGGGTTTATCTTTGGAGAAAAATCAGAGCATTGAACTTACATACAAATTAAACTTATTATTAACATAAAAAATAACTCAATTTATACATGCAAAGAAAAGTAAACACTCAAGTCTTTATAATTAAAACAAGATAAAAGAAAATCCTAGATTTCGAAAATGGATGAAGAAGTGTGTTTTGACATGAAATAAGAAAGAGTTAAAGATCTATTGATGACACAAGTTATTAGAATTGAATCAAAATACGCAAAGTAATTTTATTGGATCTTTAGATTTCCTTTTGTGACTGTAAAATGGATGAAAAAGTAGGTTTTGACATGAAGAAAGAAATAGTTAAAAATGTTGAGGTAGAAGACACACTCTCTCTCTCTCTCCACTTTTATGTTAATTTTATGTTAACGATGCACTAATTAGTTTAATTTAACCCCACGAACACAAGTTAGACAGATTTAACGGAAATAGATAATGGAAGGAGGTTTTGGTTATCGGTTATCGGAGAAATTTTGGGGGCGATATTTGGAATATCGAATCTTTCTGGGTAATTTTTGGAAATAGCTTATTTTTTGGGTGGTATGTCAGAAAGAACCCTTTAGAAAATTGTTATAAATATTTTAAAGAAAATTCAAGAAAGGTTGATAAGATATATTGACCACTTGATTCCTTTTTGGGTTTTTTGAAAATTGTTATAAAGATTTTAAAGAAAATTCAAAAAAGGATAAAGATATATTGACCACTTGGTTCCTTTTTGGGTTTTTTGATGTGGAATTCACCACCTAATACACATGCATGTGGTTGGAGGGCTGCTGACCCATCTCAAACAATTTCCTCTATTATCCTCTATTATCCAACAGCTCTCCTTTAGACTTTACTCTATTTTTAAAACATTTTAGTTTTCTAGATGATTATCACTTTCTATTTTGGGGGGCATCTGTCCAGTGGGGAGTGCATTCCAAGATATTTTGGCTCTGCTTGAGTTTTTTTCTTCCCCAGTGACTCATGTATTTTAATTTCGTTCCCTAATTCGCCATCTCTGCTTTTATTCTGTTAAGTTTTTATGAAAAATCGGAAGAAATGGATCATATATAATGCACGTGACCCTATTTTTGTTTTTTCTTCCAATATTGTCCTCCATATACATCGTGTGATTATCTATCTTCTTCAGCAAATTAAAATCACATCTCCAATTCTTTTTCTTTAGACATTTTTCGAATTGTAGGACTGGCTCAAGTGATGATGAATTCTAGACGTAGGTAATGAAATTAGAGTAAAAAAATAGGTTTGCGTGCATTACATGTGACCCATTTCCATTGATTTATCAAAAAAATTTAACAAAATCAAAGTAGAGGGGGCCAAGTAGGTAACGAAATTAAAGTACAAGGAGTATTGGATAAGGAAAAAAGCTTAATTAAGTTTTTAGGAATCAGACCAAAGCATAAAGGTGTTTTCAAGAAATAAGCCATATATTAATTCAAAAAGACATGCATCGAGATAAATTTTATAAAACACCATCTACTTTTTTCCGTATTCTGATCAATATCAATGAAGTTTTAAATGCTATGCACCCTCAGGAGGAGGTATTTTGGTCGAAAAAGAAGGGTAATTTTGTCCCAAAAATACCATATTCGGTTTACTCTATGTACAAAGACATACCTCTCGTGTCTTGCACGCTTAACGAAACTAATAATATCAAATGACATTGTTAGTTCAGATAAGTTTCATGGGATTTTAAAAGTTCATTGGTGTAATCTCAACAAACCCCGAAGAGTCGATGGTGTTTCATAAAATTTATTGTGTTCCTGGATTAATTGCAAATAACACCCCTAGAAGATTACCTTCATACAGCACTTGTTTTCATACAGCACTTGTTGCTTTGTAACTAGCTTTATAGCACATAACCCCAAGGTTAGCGTACACTATACATATGGCTTAAAAATAGAAATCAACAGCTACCAATTCATGGATGTTATATACTAATAAACCAGTTGAAGATAGCAAGCGATTTTTTTTATGACTTGGGGAAAAAATATTGTCAATGTTCTGCTAATCTCAAGAATGTCAAATGCTAATAAATTAGTTGAGGGATGATAAATACTATATGAAGCAGATGGATGTGTCATTTAAATGACATGAATTATATAAAATGAATTGGCAAATGCCAAGATATGACATCACATCCACTCCATGACTTCTTTATCCTTTAATTTTGCTCATGCTTAATGTCATAACCGCATTGTCTTGGACATTTATATATAGTGCTCATCAAATATATATTCAATAAAAAAAATCCATAGCAGGTTACAATAACTCCTTTTTTTTTGGCGGGGGGCGTGGGGGGGTGGGTGGGGGGCGTGGGGAGGTTAGAATATAACATAATAAATCAGCAAATTTACTCCATCAGGATTCTATACAATTTACATATGCATTATGCTCTAAAGTTTCCTCACTCCAGCTAAGTTTCCACCGTTTTCTTTATAAGATCATAAAAGTGAGCAACCAATACCAAAGAATTAACTAAATAAAAAATAAAAATTCAGCTCAAACCAAGTCACAAACAAAGCTAGGCTATCTGATGATGCTGAACAAGTCTTCATCATTGAGGCCCCCGTGAAGAAAGCATGAGACGGAAAAAAAAAACCCATGTCACTTACATATCAAAGGAACTGGGTTCAGGATCGCTTGTTATGCAAATCCAACGGTCCATGTTAGTGTAAAACAGGAAGGCCCATGGTTGTGTAGGTTAGCTGAGAAATCCAAAGGCTGGGATTTACAAAGCGGGATACAAGCAAAGCGGGTGATCCTAGTTCAAAGAATAGGGTGCAGATGGTGCTTTATTTATTGAAACCAAAGGATATTGATTCCTTCTGTCGAAATTCGGTTCCATTATGTTTTATATTTGGTGAACACCTTCATGAAACCAAACCAAACGTCAATCCAACAACTAGGTCCTTGCTGAATAATAAAATTTAGGGTAAATTGTCAAAAAGTCCCCAGCCCGCTCGGGAGTTGTCTAAAAACCCCTGAAATTTTCGAAATTGCTACTGTTCAAAATCTTTGTGAAAAATCCCCTTGACTGTATTTCATTTAGGCCTTGTATATTACAAGCAACTGTTTAGAAATTACAGGCAACGTAAACTGCTTAGATATTACAGGCACAACTTAGATATTACAGGAAACTGTATAGATATTACAGGCAATTGGTATATAGGGGTTTTGATTGGGCCTTGAGGTTTTTTTAACAAGAGCAAAAAACCCAAGGGTTTTTACACACATTTAAAGCGGGCCGGGGGCTTTTTGACAACTTACCCTAAAGTTTAAGGTTAATGGATATCGATCATTCAAGAACAACTATAAGGGATGCCTAAATGAGAAGGGTGAATTGCATAAAACTATCATCTTTACCTTGTCTAGCAATATTAGCATATAACACCCCTAAGGTCAATCTCGAAATGGCATAGAACATGATCAGTGTCTAACTCAGGGATATGCCACATGCTTATAAAATTAGCTAAGGTGTAATAAGTGCCGCATGAGACAAAGATTAGGAGTGTTATATGCAATTAACACAAAGAGAAGGAGCGTTGTAGCTCTTCACTTTGTGAGTGCCACTATAGCATTGCAGTAGAGCATAATTCTCTCGGGCAAAAGGTTTGCCGTGCAAACCCCAGCAGTCATGTAAAAGTTGATGATTTAGAGTCGATCTATGTTATAAAATGCTAATAAATCAGGGCATCTTATAAAGACGAGATATCGAAGAAGCATCTTATATGCAATTAACCCAAAAAGGATTGCTATTTCACCCCCTATGGCTTGACAAATCAAGTTATTTTCGTGAGCACACTTCTTAGATTACGGACGCCAGCACCGGATTTGGAGCTCACCATTGCCTATTCATCGGCAAAATAAATCATGATTATGATAACCCGATACAAAATAGTGTATTCCCTAATGTGTATAAGAGGCAATGAGAACTCACCACTGGATTAATTATTGACTTGTTTTTGAAATTAAGTCTTTACCTCTTGAATTCGCATAGCACCGCGGGCAACATCTATGGGGAAAACTAAATCGGTCTTGGTTAACACAATTTATTAAGGTTAAACACAGTAAACTAATGACATAAAAGTACAAAAGGCCATGCTTAAAACGATACATATAATGTTATAAGATGAGAAACTAGTGTACATGATACCTTTCCATCAAATCAATAAGTTCATGGTCCCTTGGTTTCATTCCCCATTTGCCCTCTGTAGACCAAACCCTAGTAGAAACGTACTCTTTCACCTGCAAAGTTGAAGATTTTTATCAAAAGATTATCAGAAAATATTTCTTGAATAGATGGCATGTGCATCTAATAAACATCAACAGTTGGCCAAACATATCATCATGAAAAATCTCTGATATGGAAAAAATTACTGATACAAAATTGCTCATTCAGCTTCCAAAAAGAAAGAAGCCAGAAGAGGTAAATAAGATCGAAGATCCCAAAGTCAGTTCCACTGCACGATTCATCATCCACTCCAGGACGGTTTCATCGTCCAAAAACGAGACAAGTGCAAAAGTTCATCAACAGTAGGACCATCCGTATATGCCCGCATGGCTGAACCATCGAAGGCGTCTAAACATGATACGGTCTCCTTCAGATGGCAAACAGACATCATGTGTCATGACGTGGTCATCTAAAAGTTACACACACACACACACAAGGAAATGGGTCATCAGCTCGAGGCTCGAGCTGACCGAAGAAATCATTAGCTCCTATCTAACAATGCCCAACCCAACCGTCGAATTGATAATCCACTCCATCCAACTTGTTCTACATTGAAGTGATCTAATGTTGGTAGTTTGAATCTATTGGAAGCATTTGTATGTGGGAAATAGTCCGACATCGGATGGAGAGACGAATGCCCAAGTCTTTATAATAATTCCCAATATTTAAGTAATTTCTTGAATAAAGTGGGTTATGAGCCAAGCGGGCCTGATTTCTAGCAGGCTTATAACATTTATTTATTATTGTCTTTGATGAGGTACTTGGGTTGACTTAATAACAGAGTTTAACAATTTGAATTTCAAATTCAAAGGTTGTCTGAACAGTCTTGTGTCTGTTCAACTCTATAAATTAAGTCCTTCTCTTTACAGTTTTGGCATCTTCTTCTCGTTATCTACTAAGAGAGTTTTAAGGGCTTTGTTGTACCTTCTACTGTACTCCCAAAGTGGGGGCAATATCACCTTTCGGAAAGTGTATCATACACGCCTCAAAGCTTTTAATTCTGTCTTAACCAAACTAAAACTCAACATCTAAGTGTATAAAATTTGGTTGATTTTAAGCCTTCCACACGTTGGATCAAATGAAGTGATGTGTGTGTGTGAGAGAGAGAGAGAGAGCGGGAGAGAGAATCTAAAACTAAGATCGTCGTCAACTCGTTTTCAATTATGCATCTCCTTCGTTTTCACACACAGAGACGTGCGCGTGCGCGCGCATGCCCCTTTTCAGCTTAAGCTTCCTAGTTATACTCAAGGGCCATTCTCATATTTTCACTTCCGTATTGTTCATCATTTTTCACTAGGCCCGCTCTGTTGTGAAGGTGTCAATTCTATTATGCGAACATGTTGATATTTATGATTGCATGAGATAATTATCTCAGGAATTTTAATCCATCACAATAAAAATTCATGGGACCAAGAAAAGAGTATAATGTATATGAGGGCCATGAATGATTCTGAGACTGATATTAGGATAGCGGATGCATAACACAAGGATAATTTTAATACTAATTTATAATTTCGTTAAATTCTTTTTCTTTCCATTGACAATTTAGCAAAGCAGAATAAATGTTTGGTTTTGCAAATGCAGCAAGAAGATCGCAATAATTATATTTCCTGCAATATTCTTCAAATATAATGTGATAGAAAAAATAATGAAAAGTTGCAAAACTGCTCTTAATGTCTGTACTCACAAGCTCTTCCCAGGCATCTTTGGCTTCTTCCTTTGCATAAGCAAAACCATATCCAGGCAAATCAACTAGACAAAGTTTTGGGGCAAGGCTGAAAAAGTTGATTGTCTGTATAAAGTTTGTTAAACCCATCAGCAGTCATGTTTAATTAATTAATAACCCCAACAGACCAAATTCAGGTTGAAATGTAAATGTGCGCTAACCTGAGTAAGGCCCGGCCTATCCGATGTCCTGACCACCCCCCACTGTCTCGTAAGCGCATTTAACAGAGATGACTTTCCAACATTTCATCTGCCTAAATGGACAAATAAATTGTTACAGAGCTAACAATTTATATCATTACACAAATGGACGACATTACACGGAATAAGAAGTATTAATGAAAGGTTCTGCATGTAGCTTCAACACACAAGCAAATATACCCCACAAGCCAACACATATTATGCACAAATAATAAGCAGCGTTCAAGACTCGTCGATCTACTGAGCCGTGCATGTTAAAACCAGTAGTCACACGTAGAGGAATAGTGGGGTTTATAAAAGATTGTGGAGATAAGTTTTGGATTCTGTATATCATTAGTAAGACATGTTTAGGATAAGAAAACATAGAGAGGGAAGCCCAAGACAAAGGAAACATAACATTTATCGTAAGCACAAAATGGCCCATTAGCATTTATTTATTATTAATTTCTGATTAATCATGAACTTGGAATGCCACTAAGGAGGACTTAAATATATCGTTTATGGATTAGTGAGATGTATTGTGTCATTCAGAACATAGGTAACTTGTGGCTAACCAACAGTTAAATACTGTTAAAGGTAGAGCCAAGATATGACAAGAAAACAGCTTCAGCATCCAAAACCAATTAATATAAATATAAAAATATGAATATAAATCAAATGGTTCCATGTTGGCGAAACAAAGAGGCGTGACAAAACACACATTAGCATACAATTTGTTGCAACAAACATCGGCATGAACATAGCTATAGCAACCACATATTTCACTTGACTGATAACAATATCTGCATCATACCTGCAAATGCCATCTCTGGAATCAAAGGGGGAGGAAAAGATGAGGAAATCTTTGCAGCAGCAAAAAATTCCAACTTGGTCTTGAATACCTGTGGAGCAAGATACCCCAAGCAACGAAACCATACAAGTCTTACAAAGCAACTCTTGGGGATAACATTCAAAATTAAAGATATAGAGCAATCCCTTAGATATACTATAACATTGCATGACATATCAATAATACGCAATGGAGAATATTTATAGTTAAGTTTCAGTGATGCAAGAAGGATCATACATTTTCTTCGATCTGCTCTCTTTCTGTACTTGTAGAAAAGGGAATGTTATCTAAAGGTGCAGACAGCTTGACATTGTAGCCTGCATCCTTCAATTCATTCAAGCGTCAATGACCCAAGAGCTGTAAATGACATCAAGAGTAAATATTATGGTTTTCTTTATAGCATGGGTACCCAAAAAAAAAAATTAGAAAAAGAAGACGAAACGGAAAAATAGCTCGGTTAGTTCAATATACATTATCCTCAACAAATGAAAGAATTGAGGTGCTTGGTTGTATAGCACCAAACTGAGCATTCTTTGATATGTCAGAATCGTTTTCTTCATTCTTGTCTGCATTCCATGTGAATAAGATGGCATGAGCATAACAAAAATGATCAGTAAAGTAGAAAAGTATATAACAATTGTATGGAGCGTACATCATTTACACAAATTAAATGAAAAGCCTGCATTACTAGTAGCTTTAGCAAAGCACCAAGGGGGAAAACATGAGTAGCCAATTAAACCAAAGGATCACGTATGTTAATTATATACTAAACAAAAAATGTTTTTAGTGATGAGCACTTGAAATCATCCCCTGAGATGGCAACAATTGCATGGCACAACCATGAACTTTGGAACAGGTTGGAAAAATACATATTGAGTGTGGTATTTTCATGTAAATGTGTGACATATAAAATTATGGACAGCGTCGATGATAAACTTTAGGCAAGGAGAAACTATCTTGCCTATGCTCCTGTTGAAGGGTTCCGGCAGCGCTCCGGCCATCAAAACGCGGCCAAAATACGGAACGAAAATTTCTTAAACCAGCGCTACTGCTACCCGAATCCAGGATCGACCTTAAACCCTAAACTAGCAAGCTAACTAAGAGTTAGAAAGGTTATACCGAGTTGATCCGTATCCTTCGGTCTTCATTCCAAACTCCTAGTGATCCTTTGACGATGTTTGGTTGCCGGTCTTCCTCCATCACCGATGATCCACCTGAGAGAAACGGCGCAAACTCCAATCTCGTCGAACGAGGTAACCGACGCTCCAACGTCGCTAGCGATGGAGAGTGGGGTTGCATGAAAGTGTCACTACATTTTTCTCTCAATATCTATGCTCATGGGAGCAACCAAAGAAGAAGATGAAGGAGGTGAAAGCTTTTGGCATGAACAAGGAAAAATGGCTAAGTCTTTTTTTGGTGGCATGAGAGAGTGAGAGAGAGATAGTGTAATCCTCAAATGAAAAATGAACCCCCACCCCATAATAGTGGCCGGCCCCCCTCTCTCTCAATCACAAAAATATATCATTTCCTTTTTCAAATTAAACAAATGCACCATCCCTAAAGCCCATGCCATGAACATGCATAACACTATGCAAATGCCACCTCACACCCTCCACCTCATTATTAAACAAAATGAATTTCCACAAATGGAAAATTAAATAATAAGGTGGCAAAGCTTCTAGAAGCTATTCCGTATAAAATACGGAATACTTCCCGGTACATGTATCAAAATACATATACGCGTATTCGTACCAAAATACGAATAGCCAAGAGAGAAAATAAATAGCGAACAATAATACTAGAATACATGTATATAAATACATATGTAAATTATTAAATCAAAACCTGATTTAATAAACTGGCTTAATCCTAAGCCGCTAATATTATCAACCGTCTGATTAAAGTCTTTGCAGCAAGTGCACATATTTAATCGGACACATGTATGTATCAACATACGTCATGTACATCATATCGCCTGAACCGTGAAAACCCTCTGTGTGGGACTCTACGGACTCGTCAATACGCTGGCAGTGGGTTTAATCATAAGCACGTCTGTGGTACTAGCTGTACGTAACGGCTACCCAGGAATTGAGCGAAAGGGAGGCCGACGAGCAAACTCATGCAGAACCCCTACTGAGCCTGACAGTGATAATATCCGTACAGTCCGGTCTGTTCGTCTAAGAGTATCGCATATCGAGTCTAGAGGGGTGGATAAAGTCAGATCCTTAACAATGCGATATTTAGTGTCGGCATGTAACCCATCACCACCTGAGAAACTATCGATTCTGGATCGGTAATTCTTGTTCACCTTGACCATGGATTTCTCGTGATGGCCACCCGTACACAATGCGAAATCAACCCCCAATACCGGGAGAGATGAATCCCCGACGATCCGATCACTGCCTCCATGTGGTTCGGGACTGTACCCAACTAAAACCTGTTTGCACGACTCCTTTGAGCCGTGATAGGATAGTAATCAAAGCACAGTGGGAACTCACATGAGACAAATGACGATCTTAGGTCGACAGACTAACCTGTACACATGTCACCTGGGAACTGCTATCTGACAATAAGTATAATACCAACTAGCAGGTTCCCGGCGAGTCCGTCCATTGTACTCATAAACCAATGAGCACCTGCATACTATCTTAGGTGAACAAACTAACACCAATGGCTTGTGAGACCTGGCTGCCGTCCCTCGTCGGGGTCTCGATCAGTATACACTAGTCTACACTGGAGTATCAATGCCCGGTCTCGATACTCCTACGACTAGGGACATTTAAGGATGTGCTTATAAACCCCAGCTCGCACATATATGATCGCCATCATAATGCTGGCAGTCAAGCAAGAATCCTATGGGCTCTATCAACATGTACATGATGATAAAGGCAAACCAGATAGCATACTATCATCTTGAGTAAGACTGTTTTATCGGTATAGGTCCTCACTCAATCATCATAATCACAAGTCCGTGACTATGATAATTGCCTTGAGGGCACTATAGCCAACAATCTCCCACTTGCACTTAAGGCCAATTATTGCGATGTCGCATACTCACAGCCCGTGTGATACCGAACACCCAACTTCTCTACTAATCAGTTTCGCAATGCCCGTTTGCGAAAATGATTGCGTTCGAGAAATAACCTCAGTGAGTGGATCCGCTCCAATGTTTCTTTCTGTATCTCTCTTAATCTCAACTTCTCGGAGAAAACTATCTCCTGAAATGAGCAATACTTGTCTTAGAATTTGTTTGGATATCTGATGGGACCCAGTTCACAAACGAACTCCAAATCCAGCAAACTACTTAGACTGTATCGTCCACTGAATTTAATCAGTATCCTGCGCTATGCCTTTCCTCAGTATCCGCTTGGACCACCTGTCCAACATACTGTCCCCCAAAAGAGAGAAAACTATAACTCTGACAGCCACTCTGTCATCCAGGTCACCTTGGAAGCCTGAAATAATATTCGTCTCTCGAAGGAGGCTGCCGTTACCATATCCATAGAACATCAATTTATGTTCATAAACTGCTTCCAAATGTTTCTCCAGGATTGGATTAATATATCTGCTTATTGCATCTAATGCAAAAGCAATATCTGGTGTGGTACTTGACATTTCATGATTAACTCAATTGCCTAAGCTTGTGATATGCTAATCATACAGATCCCTCTCCCCTTTAGTCTGTAAGACACCTTTAGAGAGGGTGACTCCATCACCAGCAGGTACACCACCATGCCAGGAGTCGTCCATTTAATGTCAAAGTACCCAGATTAGGATACTTCCCAAATCTAGATCTAAAGCCATAGATCTAGTAACCAGAAAACCTAATATTATATCTATATCCTATGTGGAGAAACAACTTTGTGACAACCACAGTATAACCAATCGTAGTATAGGAATATCTCTTCCTATCAAGTGCATGTCATCCCAATACCTGGACATCACTCTCTACTATCTTCTTACCAGATCCATCTCCTATTCTGATGAGGTCAAGACCTATGACTGTCACATCAAAAATAGATTATCTATTTCCGCTATACCTACTTTAGTCTATAAATAGACATAAGCTACTTGCCTACTATGCTTCCGCTGCTCCCACTGACTACAACAACCCTCTGGCAGGTCATATACACGTGCACTTCTAAAGCTAGTTTAGAATGACGCTATACTCATCCTCCTGTCGGGTCTTATAGTCTAGAACAGCAGTAATGGCACGCCTGGGTAAACAAGAACCTCCCTGTCACCGTCTCTGAGAAGACCGAAGTACCTCTCGGGTGCCTGAGGTTACCCACCAAATTTGCGGAGTGGCTAATGGAACGTTGAAAACAATTGAATCCTCAGGTTCTATTAAATCTTCAGTAATCGGTTGTGGTTCTGGAATCGCTTCCAGTTCTACCATACTCCCACTTCTGTTTTTCTGAAAAAAAATCCATTTTATTAAAACTGTGGCGAGTCAAGAACGATATAAATATTGATCTTCCTGACGGTAGAAAGTTAACCCTCGTCAAAGCCCGGGATAACCCACAAACAGCCATTACTAAAACGTGCTTTGAGTTTATCCGGATTCTGGTTTTAAGCATCATCCGGACAACTCCCTATACCTTAACATGTTTAAGATATAAATTGATTCTATATATATCTAATATAGGAACAAAAGTACTAATCTAATTTGGAACCAGATTCAAAATCATCCAGCTGTCTCCAGTTCATATCAACCAAATGGAAAGAGGACAATCAACATTACTCATCTAGGAGTGCATCCATATATGAGTAACCCGAAAGAGAAGCAAGTTCTCAAAACCATTACTATCAATGGAATACCAAACACAAGTATCTACATATTCGACTTCATCGAAGAATCCTGATACTTCCAACAAATGGTTCTCTACTTTATTCTTATACCTATAACTTCTTAATATCTGGACTTTGCATTTCAACGAAGTACTTTTCCAGAACTGGAGAAGTCACAAGTAAAAAGAATATAGTACGAGCACCAACCCCTTTGTCCTGAAGGACACTGGACAACATACAATACTTTGTATAAGTTCCCTGAGTTCAATAACTCAAACCCTGTGCGTCGTAGGTTGAAAAACTATAGTATGGTTAAGAAGGATTACACCTCTGTTGAATGCACCTTACCTAATTACCAACTGATATAGGTAAATTTCATAGACATAATATCAAAAAGTTACATCTCACTTTATAAAATAAATGTACAAATATATTAGTTTGAAATTGGTGCATAACAACGGATATTCAAAACCAAATATTTGTTGTCCGGTAAAATCCAGATGATTTCCTCAAATATCACCAATTACAACGAATTCCGATATAAAGAGGATCTAATCACCCAATTCCCAATATCTTACTCCCACTCACCATCTGTAATAACATACAGATGTGAGAAACTGATCTGGTAAATACATACCCTGGAGTTAGATTCCAATTGGGAAAACAGTTTTCAATTAACATCGCATGGTCAGACTGAAACATGAAAATATTTCAAAAGGGTTAACTGGTATTCCTAGTAACACCTCTTCCATTATCCTGATTCATGACAGTAACCATATACTTACCTGCCCTCACTCCAATCCCTTTATTATGTCTTTACTTATTACCTTCTGTACACCTCCTTTACGCTAATTAGTTTTTTTCATTCCTTACCTTTCGGCACCAGCCTAAGGTTTGGAAGAAGATTATCCAATAAGCGTAATTGGTGTACTCTCCTAATCCTAGGAGCCCTCGCAACCTGAGAGAAGGTAAAGAGAAAAGACATCTGAATAATCCTATTCTTTTTCTCCTGAACTAGAATCCATCGTTGAAAAATTTCCTTCGAGTTCGTATGTAACTATACGATGGATTTATCCAATTGAAGTGGATATCTGTAGTGATACGGAGTGTCCTAGAGAAATGCAAAGTGGATGTAAGAGTGGCTGGGGTATACCTGGTTTCGTCGTGAATGATGGTGATCGCATTTCCTTTGCCATTATTCTAATCCCTTTATATGTCTTTACTTATTACCTTCTGTACACCACACTTAAGCTTAATTGGTTTTCTTCCTTCCCTACCGTTCGGCATCTGCCTATGGTTTGGAGGAAGACCATCCAATAAGCTCAATAGGTGTACCCTCTCCTAATCCTAGGAGCCCTCACAATCTAAGAGAAGGTAAAGAGAAAAGACAACCGAATAATCTTATTCAATCTCTCCAGAACCAGAATCCATCCTCGAATCAGATCCTTCGAGTTCGTATATAACCATACGATGGATTTATCCAATGGAAGTGGACGTTCGTAGTGATACGAGGTGTTCTGGAGAAACGCAAAGGTAATATAGAAATGGCAATGATGTATGCGACACCGTAACATTCCAAAAGCCAAAGTGCTTAAAGAAGGTTCGGTTAACTTGGTTCATGAGTTTTAGTCAAAAATCGGGTCATAGTCGCAGCCAGAGAGAGAGAGAGAAGAAACACTCAACGTGCACTCTCACCTAGATTAGAATGGTTAATCATTTTATCGAATCTAGATGGATCCCACTGTTTCCTCGAATTCTCCTCTAAACCCAAAAGGAGAATTAGTCGGAATCACCCGAGAAGTAATCCTACTCATCAGTGGGAATCGAGATCCAACTATCATCGCATGATAACTTGATGGAAGCCACTCAAGTCACCATACTTCAGAAGGTATGCGCAAGCTTGACAAGTTTCCTGTATGTTTGAAACTCCCGATATGATTTTTACCCCTAACGACCTATAACATTGATGCTTGCCAACAAGTTATAGGCCACTAGTCAAGTTCAACCCGTCATTGTCCTGGATTAACTCGAACCCACCCGCACAAGCCCTTGACGTTTGCCAACAAAGTTGTACGACTGTCCCGATCAATCGTATCCATGCTACAAATAAGTATTATTCAGCTACCGTACACTATGCCTTGACGCTTGGCAACAAACATAGCACGAATATCAAATAGTACTTATAAGAAATGACGGAGAGTTACGGCTGGTTTTTGGCGAAAAACCTTTAACGTAATGAACTTGATATCGTTGAAAGAATCCAAGTGGTTTTATAAATATATAGTGGCGAAAACTTTTGCTAAAGAGGTCACTCCCGGTGAAGGGATCTCGGCTCTTTCCCCGTCGAATGGGGTGCAGGATATCCCAAACTGAATACCACGATGCAAAGCAAAAATAATCGACTATAGTAAAGTTATTACGTTGACGCAAACTTTTACTCAAGGAGTCACTCCCGATGAAGGGATTTCGGCCCTTGCCTCGTCGAATGAGGTGCAGGATATTCCAAATCGAATACCACAATGCAAAGCAAAAGAGAACGTCTATAATGTCAGTTTTTAAAAACTTGGTTCCAACAACATCAAATATAGGTTTGTTTTATCCTTGCATTGATAAGAATCTATGCAGTCCCATCAATTAATCACACCAGAAAAGAACGAAAATAAAATGTACTTATATGCCATCCGCATTCGCCACTGGGTCCCGTCATCACCCGTTAGGTTACTTAACTAACGACAGAGCGGGGATTTGGCTAGCGCGGGTGCAAAACATATACAACATCTACTAGTATATATAAATATATATATAACATTCGTCCCAGGCATGATATAAAGCAACATCACAGAAACATCACAGAAACAACACAAAATAGTGGATAATCTGGAGCCCCGGGTTTCACTTGAGCCGCAAGTGAGACCCGACGTTCTCTGTTGTGTGGATAGCCTGTGCAATAAAACCTAAACCCCTATGAGCGCAGCAAGTTACCCGCCAAAAACAGAAGCGAGGCAGCCCCCTTCAGCAACGTGAATGGACCACCCAGCACTTCACGGAATCCGGTAACTTGAGCACCCCTCCTGGGTCAACCTATACCCCTACGAATGCAGCGAATAGCCTGCCAATTCTAGAGTAAAGTCCCCTCCGTCCCAACGCCATGAGATGCGGACCAGTTGCCCTCTAGAACCCGGCTATTCGTGCACTCCACCGCGGGGTAATCCTAGTACAGAAAATAAAATAATATACAAGGGTGATATCGACCTCAGCCCGGTCGTGCCCCAAAAGAATAATATACAAACTGGCAGCGACGGCAGTCCACATGTCGGACGCTCGCCCCGCAATATCAAATGTACAAATGAAATAAAACTGTACTATCATTGCACCATTGCTATCCACCACGACGATCCAACCAACATCACAGCACAACACAGAACATCAACGTGAATGTCACGTTCGCAAACCCGTCTAAAGGAACATATAGCAGTTAGACAGATTTACCGATCAAATGACATTCACGGTCGCAGATAGAAATGTATGTACTGTTAAACGCCCACTTAAAATATCGATCGACTAAATTTTCAAATTGGCCCCAATAAAAATAACAGCACTGCACAGAAAACTGGGCCAAAACAGAATATCACAAAAATCACATTTCCAAGTAAATAAGCTACAGAAAAAATTTGGACACCCGTTGCCACTAAACCGCCGCAGAACCACCGCTAATAGGGGCTAAGTGCGGCGGATCCGCGGCGCTTTTGGGGAATCACGAGCCCAAAATTTTTGTGTACCCATAAAATCGCCTGCACGGATTTTTAAGATGCCTGAAAAGTAGTGGGAGTATGGTAAAAATGGAAGTGATTCCAGAATCACAAACGATTACTGAAGATTTGATAGGAACCTAAAGATTCAATCTGGTTTGACATTCCATTGGCCACTCCGCAGATAAGGTGGGTAACTTCAGGCACTCGAGAGGTACTCTGGTAGCCTCAAGGACGGTGACAGGGAGGTTCTTGTTTACCCAGACTTGCCATTGCTGTTGTTCCAGGCTGCGAGACCCGGCAGGAGGATGAGTATAGCGTCGTTCTGAACTGGCTTTAGAAGCATACGTGTATATGACTCTGCCAGAGGGTTGTCGTAGTCAGTGGGAGCAGCGGAAGTATTGGTGGACAGGTGGTTTATGTCTATTTATAGACTAAAGCAGATGTAGCGGAGATAGATCATCTATTTCTGATGTGACAGTCATAAGTTTGACTTCATCAGAATAGGGGATGGATCTGTTAAGAAGGTAGTAGGGTGTGATGTCCTGATATTTGGATGACATACACATAGTAGGAAAAGAAACTCCTATACTACGATCGGTTATACTTTGGTCGTCACACAGTAGTTTCTCCACATGGGACTTGGACATTATATCAGACATACTGGTTACTAGATCTATGGTTTTAGATCTAGATTTGGGTGGTTTCCCAATTAAGGGTACTTAGACAGCATTCTAAGAGTATTTAGAATGGACGAATCCTGGCACGGTAGTGTACCTGCAGGTGATGGAGTCACCCTCTCTAAAGGTGTCTTACAGACTAAAGGGGAGAGGGATGTGCATGATTGGCAGATCACTTGCTTAGGCAATTGAGTCAATCATGAGATGTCAAGTACCATACCAGATGTTGTTTTTGCAGTAGAAGCAATAAGTTGATATTGATCCAATCCTGGAGAAACAGTCGGAAACAGTTTTAGAACATAAGTGGATGTTCTAGGGATATGATAACGACAGCCTCATTCGGGAGACAGTTATCATTCCAGGCTTTCAAGGTGACCTGGACGACAGGGAGGTTGTCAGAGTTGTAGTTTTCCTTTTGATGAGGGGCAGTATTTTGGACAGGTGGTCTAAGGCAATACTGAGGGAGGCATGGCGCAGGATACTGATTAAGTTCAGTTGACGATACAGTCTAAGAAGTTTGGATTTGGAGTTCATTTATGAGCTAGGTCCCATCAGACATCCAGACATATTCTAAGACAGGTATTGCTCATTTCGGGATATGGCTTTCTCCGTGAACATGAGATATAGAGAGACATAAAAGGAAACATCAAAGCGGATCCACTCACTGAGGCTATTCCTCGAACGCAATAGTTTCGCAAACGAGCTTTGTGAGACTGACTTGTAGAGAAGTTGGGTGTTCGGTATCACACGGGCTGTGAGTATGCGACATCGCAATAATTAGCCTTGAGTGCAAGTGGGAGATTGTTGGAGATAGTGCCCTCAGAGTAAATTATTGTATCACAGGCACGTGATTGCAATGATTGAGAGAGGACCTATCCCGGTAGGACAGTCTTACTCAAGATGATAGTATGCTATCTGGTTTACCTTTATCATTATGTACTACTTTAGATGACCTTACAGGTCACTATTGCACGATAGAGCCCCTTGGATTCTTACTTGACTGCCAGCAGTATGAGGGCGATCATATACATGGAAGCTGGTAGTCTATAAGCACATCCTTAAAAGGTCCCTAGTCGTGGGAGTTTCAAGACAGGGCATCGATACTCCAGAGTAGACTAGTGTATACAGTCGAGATCCCGACGAAGGGCAGTGGCCGGTCTCACAAGCCACTGGTATCAGATGGTTCACCTAAGATGTATATAGGTGCTCATTGGGTTATGAGTACACCGAACAGGACTCGCCAGGAACATGCTAGTTGGTCTTATACCTAACGTCAGATAGCAGTTCCCTGGTGACATGTGTACAGGTTAGTTCATCGACCTGAGGATCATCATTTGTCTCGTGTGAGTTCCCACTGTACTTTGATTACTACCCTACCACACTCAAAGGAGACATGCAAACAGGTTTTAGTTGGGTACAGTCCTGAGCCACATGGAGACAGTGAGTGGATCTTTAGGGGTTCGTCTCTTCCGGTATTGGGAGTGAGGTCGCGCTGTGTCTAGGAGAGCCAGTACATGAAAAGTCCTTGGCCAAGGCAGGAGATTTACTGGTAGGTATTCCAGTAGTATCTCAGGGTGTTCTGGGCTTCACTCCGACACGACTTGTACCGCTTTTGGGGGTCTGACTTTTACCAACCCCCTAGGCCCGCCATGCGATGCTCATAGACGAACGGACCGGACTGTACGGATATTGTCACTGACAGGCTCAGTAGGGTGTCAGGATGAGTTCGCTCATCGACGTCCCTTTCGGTCAATAGCTGGTAGCCCGTTACGTATGGCTAATACCTCTGACGTGCTAGTGGTTAAATCCACAGCCATAGTATTGACGAGTCTTTAGAGTCCCCCACAGACAGTTGCTCAAGTTTTCGGGCGAATCGCTGTAGAGGCCGTATGGAAATATGGAAGGTTCGATCAGATACGTGTGGTATTGCACGGATCATGATCGGACGGATAATACTAGCGGGCTTTGGTTTAAGCCGGATCCTAGTATTGTACAGTGTAGATTTTGTCTCATTGCATTTGTATTTCGGTCGGAATACAAATGCGGGTATGTATATACAGTAGCGGGGTTTTCCTGTAATTTATTACGGGATCAGTTTTTAGGAGTTGCCAGTTTGCTTTCCTTTTCGGCCATATTTCTTTGTATCTTTCATTGGCTGAAGATTGGTGGAGGAGGGCTTATTTGCATTTGTGCAAATTAGCATTGTGGAGGGTTGTCTTTACATATTGTTGTGTCATGATCACTTGACTTTCTTTTGTCATCATGGTTTGATTTCTGGAGATATGATGGCTTGACCTTTGGTGTCATGATGAGTTTTTGGAGTGTGGATTTGGTTCTAATGTTCTTGATCTTGATCACTTTTCTCTCTCTCTCTCTCTTGTATCATTTGATCCACAACCCCCCCTTTGGGGTTGTTCTCTCCACTCCCATGAGGCATGGTCGGCCAAGTAAGGTTGAGGCTGTCCAAAATTTTTGGGATGGTTTTTAGTCTCATTTGCTTGCTAGAAATTCCCAAGCCATCAAGAAAATTCACATCTCATTCTCCACCACCAAAAGGCAACTTCCTACAACCCCAATTGAGACATAGCACTACACTATTCTACAGCAAATCTTGGGCACGTCGACTCGCCAACTTCGTGCCCGAGTTGCCTCGGACTAGAGGTGGGAGCCCGTAAAAGAAGCCGGCGATGTGGTGCCCTTCCGGCGACGAGGTGGAGACCGGAGATTCCGCGAGGAGATCGGGATGACGACGAGAAGACCGAAGGACACGGATCGCTCGGTATATCTCTCTACCCATCTTCTTGTTAGCTAGATTTAGATTAATGGCCCGATTCGGGTTTATAGTGCGCGGTGGTGCCGGTTTAAAAGGTTTAAAGAAAAGCATCGCTTCCGCATTCCGGCGTCGGATCGACGGCCGGGGCGCCGCCGTGCACTTACAGTGGTATCAGAGCCTCGCCATTAACCTAGTCTAGCTTGGTCTAACGTGTTTACATTTCCGATCGAACAAAAAAAATCCCAAAACCGCGTTTTCATGTGCATCAGTTTCTGTCGAAATTTTTTTGTCTTCAAAAATTTTTCAGGTTATTGCAGAATGATGTGCAGGGAATCCTAAGAACACTGTAAAATTTTGGTGACCTGATCTTTCCATATGACCACGGAACCGCGGCCATAACCCCTATTTGGCCGCGGTTCCACCGTTGGAATTTAGTTTCATTCCACCAGTTTTTTGCAGTGGGCTTTTGGGCTGAAAATAGGGGTTTTGGAATATTATTTTTGGGCCTAGAATTTCTTTAAGTGCTACAGTAATGCTTGGGGCCCACTTGGTAAAATTTGATCGATCGGATATCTTAAACACATTAGTTCACAGTATGTACATTATATCTGCGACCGTGAATGTCACTCGATCGGTAAATCCTGTCTAACTGCTATAGCCCGGTTAGACGGATTTGCGAACGTGACATTCACGTTGATGTTCTGTGATTATGCTGTGATGTTGCGGATTGGTCGTGGGGGATAGCCTGGATGCAATGCTAGTACAGTTTTTGTTGTATTATGTACATTTGATATTGCGGGGCGTGCGTCCGACATGTGGACTGCCGTCACTGCCTGATTGTATATTATTCTTTTGGGGCACGACAGGTCGAGGTTGATGTACCCGTTGTATGTATATTTTACTTTCTGTACTAGGATTACCCCAAGGTGGGGTGCATGGATAGCCGGGTTCTAGAGGGCAACAAGCCCGCATCTCATGGTATTGAGACGGAGGGGGCTTCACTCTAGAATTGGCGGGCTATTCGCCGTACTCGTAAGGGGTACAGGTTGACCCAGGAGGGGTGCCCAAGTTACCGGATTCCGTGAAGTGCTGGGTGGTCCATTCACGTTGCTGAAGGGGGCTGCCTCGCTTCAGGTTTTGGCGGGTAACTTGCCACGCCCGTAGGGGTCTAGGATTTCATTGCACAGGCTATTCACACGACCAAGGGAACGTCGGGTTTCAGTAGCGGCTCTGTGAAACCCGGGGATCCTAGATATCTGTATTGTTCTGTGATGCTGTACATTTCTGTGATGTTGCATTTTATCGCGCCTTGAGCGAAATATTATATATTGATATATATACTAGTAGATGTTGTATATGTTTTACATCCGCGCTAGTCCAGTCCCCGCTCTGTCGTTAGTTAACTAACCTAACGGGTAATGACGGGACCCACTGGCGAATGCGGATGGCATATACGTACATCATTATATTTCGTTCTTTGTGGTGTGATCAATTGATGGGACTGCGTTGATTCGGATCAATGCAAGTTGAAAACAAACCTATTCTGATGTTGTTGGAACACTTTTTCAAAAAGCTGTTATTGCAAGGACGTTCTCTTCTGTTTTGCATCGTGGTATTCAGTTGGAATATCCTGCTCCTCAGTCGACGAGGCAAGGGCCGAGATCCCTTCACCGGGAGTGACCCCTTGGACAGAAGTTTGCGTCAGGGCAATAACTTCACTATAGCCGATTACTTTTGCTTTGCATCGTGGTATTCAGTTGGAATATCCTGCACCTCATTCTACGGGGAAAGAGCCGAGATCTCTTCACCGGGAGTGACCTCTTTAGCAAAGGTTTTCGTCACTATATTTTTCTAAAATGCTATCCGGTTCCTTCAACGATATCAAGTTCATTACGTTAAAGGTTTTCGCCAGAAACCATTCGTAGCCCTCCGTCGTTTCATATGGGTAGTCAATAGTATTCAAGCTGTGTTTGTTGGCCAAAGTCAAGGCACAGTGTTTGGTAGCTGTTGGGTATTCATATGCAGTATAGATAGATGCGTTGGTTTGGGACAGTCATACTACCTTGTTGGCCAAAGTCAAGGGTATGTACGGGTGGGTTCAAATTAACCTGGAGAATGACGGGTAGAACTTGACATGTGACTTATGATTTGTTGGCCAAAGTCAAGGTCATAAGAGCATGGGGCAAAAATCACATCGGGAGTTTCTAAAGAAACTGAAACTTGCCAGATATGCGCAAACCTTCTGGAGTGTGATGACGTGAGCGGATTCCGTCACGTTATCATGCGATGATAGTTGGATCCTGATTCCCACTGATGAGTTAGTTTACTCCTCGGGTGATCTCGACTAATTCTTCTTTCAGGTTTGGAGGAGAATTTGACGGTACAGTGGGAGGTTTCCAGATTAGATAAATTGATAACCATTCTGATCTAGGTTAGAGTGCACGCTGAGTGTTTCTTTTCTCTCTCTCTTTGGCAGTGACCTTTGACCCGACCCTAAGACTATGACTCAGTAACCAAGTTGACCGAACCTTCTTAAACACTGGCTTTTGGATTGTCAGAGTTGTATACCTCATTGCCACCCCTTACTTTTACCCTTTTCTTTAGGAAACCCCGTATTACTACGAACGTCCACTTCCATTGGACAAAACCATCGTATGGTTAGATACGAACTCGAAGGAATTTATTCGAGGATGGTTTCCGGTTCTGGAGAAAACGAATAGGACTATTCAGTTGCCTTTTCCTTTTACCTTCTCTCAGGTTACGAGTACTCCTTGGTTTAGGAGATAGTACACCTATTACGCAAATTGGATAGTCTTCTTCCAAACCTTAGGCTGGTGCCGCACGGTGGGGAATGAAGAAAACCAATTAGCATAACGATGGTGTGCAGAAGGTATTAAGTTAAGACAAAGAAAGGGATTAGAAGGAGGGCAAAGTAAACTGCGACTGCTATTCACGACCAAACCAAGTATTTCATTACCACTCCCACTTCACCTTTGTATTTCTTAAGGACACTCCGTATCACTACGAAAATTCACAGTTTATTGGATACTCCATCGTATGGTTACATACGAACTCGAAAGGAACTTATTCCAGTTCGGGGATGGATTCTGGTTCAGGAGAAATAGGAATAAGATTTATTCAGGTGTCTTTTATCTTCACCTTCTCTCGCAATGCGAGTGCTCCTGGGATTAGGACAGTACACCCATTATGCTTATTGGATAGTCTTCTTCCAAACCATAGGCCGATACCGAACGGTAGGGAAGGAAGAAAACCATTTGGCCTAAACGGGTGTACAGAAGGTAATGACTAAAGACATATAAAGGGATTTGGAAAGATGGCAAAGAATTACACGGTTACAGTCGTGAATCTGGATAATGGAAGTGGCATTACTAGGAATACCGGGATACCCCATCGAAACATTTCAATGTTTCAGTTTCACTGTGTACTGTAAAAGGAAAACTGATTTCCCGATTAGATACTTACTCCAGGGTATGTATTTACCAGGTATGATTCTCACATCTGTATAGTTTTACAGATGTTGAGTGGGAGTAAGTTATTGGGAATTGGGTGATCATCCTCATTATTGTAGGGTTCCTAGGCACCCTAATGAGGTCTCACAAGGCATCGAACATGCCAATTTCAAAATCTACGGTGCCGAGAAACCCTAAACTACGGATCGTCGGCTAGATGTTTAGGCGAAAAGATAACTAGTTAACACTTAACTAAGAGATACGGAAATACAACCTTTGTAGATCCGTTTTTCCACCTCCATAGCTCCATGAAGAAGTCATCTCCGCTGTACAAATCCGATCTTGGACTCTCGCGTTCGCTTCATCGGAGAATAGACGGGCTAGGTCATCGATGTCCATGCCGAAGATGATCTACGTCGAGGCATCGCTAAATCAAGCTCCGACTTCACCAAGTCAAGAAACTTGTGAAGAAAACACACTCTACTACTTGGCAAGAGATAGAGGATGAAGAAATAGGAAGTGGGTTCAATTTAGAATTGGATTTCTCACTCTTTATCATCAATCACCATTGATGAAGTGAAGGTTTCTTCTTGAAGATGAAGAAGAAGAAGATAATGAATATTATGATAATTATCCAAATAGAAAATCAAAGGAATCCTTATCATAATCTAACCCTAGTTAAGTGTAGAGAATAAACCATGGTTTGCTCAAATGGTTAGGGTTAAGAATGAAGACAAGAATGGTGACTAAGTCAAAGGTTCATGAATCTTCAACAAACAAACAAATAAAACCACCATTCTTTTCTCTTTTCCATTCATTTTCCAAAATATATAAACAAATAAATAAATGAATAAATAAGTAATGGAAAATAAAACCCTAATTATATGTATAACCATGGTTTAATTCTTTACACTTAACCAAGAAAACATGTATCATCAAACATGATACAATCAAGTGCACGAAAATATATCGAATATACAATGTGCATATCCGAGCGAGAAAATCCATTTAAAGTGAACCAATATTAGTTAATGCAAAGTAATATATCAAATATATAATTATACATTAAATCATTAAATCAACACTTGATTTAACGATCCGGTCATATCACATATAACCGACTAATATCCAATGTATCGATTTATCGAATCAATCCTTGATTCGATAACTAGGTTATATCGTATACAACCATTCGACACATTCATCGCGAGAATAGAATACGGTATCACATACACGTATTATTCTCGGTCCCGCACATATCTCATATGCGCTCCTATTTCGTTTCGCTTGAACCAGGAAACCTCTGTGTAGGACTCTAAAGACTCGTCAATACGCCGGCAGCAGATGATGATCATATCAAACACCCACAAGCCGCAAGCGGTCTGCTAAACGTAACGGCCACCCGGGTATTGAGCGATCTGAAGATCGACGAGCAAGCCCGCTCACACTCCAGTGAATCCGACCAGTAACACTACCGTACAGTCCGGTCTGATCGTCTGATATGTCGCATATCTCGCCTAGGGGTGGTAAACGTCAGACCCCAATAGCTCGATAAGTCGTGTCGATATGAGGTCTATAACTGTTCGAGAAACTACTGGTAACACTTACCAGTAAATGTCAGCAACCCTGGCCAGGGATTTCCTGTTATAGCCAATCGAACACAGCGCAACATCAAGCCCCTATACCGGGAGAGACGAATCCCCTCCTATCGTTCATTGCCTCCATGTGACTCGGGACTGTACCCAAAAACCACCGTTTTGCACGCCCTCTTAGACGTGGTAAGATGGAAATCAAAGCACAGTGGGAACCACACGAGACTCTATGACGATCTCGGGTCAACAGACTACTCTGTACCAGTGTCACCAGAGAACTGCCATCTGACGTGAGGTATAATACCATCTGGGAGTTCTCGGCGAGTCCGTCCAGTGTACCCAGTCTCTACTGAGCACCCGTATATCATCTCTGATGTCAAACACCAATGGATATGGGATCATCCATCGCCCATCTGTATGGGTCGAGAAGGTACACGCTAGTCTACTCTGGTATATCGATGCCCCATCTCGATACACCCACGACTAGGGACTTTGAAGGATGTACTTATGGACTACCATGTCCCCATTAGTATGATCCGCATCACATTCCAGGTAGTCAAGTATACATCCTAAGGGCTTTACCAACATGTAACAGAGAGACGCCCAGTATACACGTTAAGGTAAAGTTCAACCAGATAGTATACTATCATGTCGAGCAAGAAAGTCCTCCCTATATATGTCCCAGCATCCACTACAATATACATCCTATGTATAGTAATGGCCTCTAGGGCATACATATAACTAACAATCTCCCACTTGCACTAGGGCCATCTGGTAGCAGTGGTTGTAGTATCTCATACTCAACCATCCCATAAAAGTCTCTCTCTGGGAACAGGCCTTTGTGAGTGGATCCGCTGTATTGTCCTCTGAGTCTACTCTCCTAACCTCGATCTCCCTGGAGATCAACCATCTCCATGATCAGGTGACACTGCCTTAGAATATGTCTGGATCACTGATGGGACGGACGTTCCTTGGCATAAGCCACAACTCCATTGTCTCATAATGGTTGGAACGTAGTTCATCTCATGAACCAATATACATCCAGACTGCCTCTTTGGTAGCATCATAAGTAGCGATGTATCCTGCCTTTATCGTCTAGTATGTCACGGTATCTATCTTGGAACTCTTCCAACATACCGTCCCTTTACTGAGGGTAAAGACAATGCCTGTGACTGACATTCAGTCGTCCTTATCACCCTGGAACCCTTCCAGTGATTCTCCCCAGGATCGGTTGATACCATCTCACTACAACTAGTGAGAATCCTAACATCCAATTAAATCTATCTCATAGATCCAAAATCCAGGATTTAGTAGGTATCACTTTGATCCTATATGGAGAATCCTAGTGATAAGCGGAGATTGACCGAGCGTAGCATAAGAAACTCTTTTCTTATCAAGAGTATGTCATCCACGTACTCTACGAGGATCACTACCATACTCCCTACTACCTTTTTGTTTATACAAGGTTCATCTACCATTTTGATGATGTCAAACTCTTTGACTAATTCATCAAAACAGATGTTCCAACTCCGCGATGCCTGCTTTATCAAATAAAGCATCTTGCACACGTTTCCGCTTCTCCCACTGTCTACGAAGCCCTCTGGCTGTGTACTTATAGACGCTCTCTTCTAAAACATCATTTAGAAAAGCAGTCATGACACCCAACCGCCAGATATCGTAGTCATGGTATGTAGCCGTGGCAAGTAAGATCTGGATGGACTTAAGCATAGCTCCTTAGAAAAGGTTTCATCATGATCCATGCCTGGTCGATGACGAAAAGCTTTAACAAGTCTAGCTTTAAAAGTCTCAACTTTTCCATCTACACCAAGTAATCTTCTCAAGATATACTTGCTCCTGATGGGGATTTAACCCTTCAGATATAGCAACCAAAGTCCATACTTTGTTGGTGTATAAGGATTCCATCTCAGATCGATAAACATCCAGCCATTCTCACAGATTCCTACTCCTGATGGCCAGGTCGAAACTAGCTGGGTCATCATCTCATGATGCAATCCTCGCTCCCACTTTCATAGAGAAACCGAAGTATCTCTCAGGTGGGTGAGGAACCCTACTAGATCGGCGGAGAGGCTGAGGTTCGTTGGAATCTACTGAATCCTTTGGTTCTATCAAATCATGTGCTGTAGTTTGTATAGCTGGAACATTTCCAGTTCTACATTACAGACCTTGCCTCGAGCTTGTCCGGATTTTGCTTTTAGACATTGGCCGGTCAACCCCAAATCTTAACTAACTTAAGATATGGGCTCTTCCCTTTCCATATCATATATGAAGTGGTAGGCAACTGATTTGATTCGAACCCTATTCAATAGGTATGCAACTTCATAAGTGCATAACTCCCAAAAGGAAAAAGGTAACTCAGTATTACTCATCATAGAGCACACCATATCAAATAGAGTGTATATGCTCCGCCCCGATATACCATCGTGCTATGGTGTATACAGAGGAGTAATGCTGAGAGAGAATCTCATTCTCTTTTAGAATAGTCCAGTATTTCCGTGCTCAAGTATTCTCCTCCTTGATCACATCAAAGGACATAATACTTATACCCGTATTTTGGTTCTCTACTTCTAACTTATATTTTGTGAATATCTCAAAAGGTTCGGACTTGTGTTTCAACAGGAACATATGTCTGAATCTCGAGAGATCATCAGAGAACGTAATGAAGTATAAAGAACCAGTCTTGGCTAATGTAGACAGGGGACCTTACATACAACATCATGTATCAATCCCAAGAGTTTACTAACTCTTTCTCTGTTTCCAATAAACAGAGCTAAGGTCATTATATTTTTGTGACATGACTCGCTAGTTTCATAAGATGTAAATTCAAACTGATTGAAATATGCATCTAAATGTAACTTAAGCAAGTCGAGTCGCATTAACATGACCTAGTCTACAATGCCTCAAGAAGGAATCGTTTATTTCTGAACTCTTCCTCTTGTGTGTGTTCTGTATACTAAGAACTGTAGTTTGATTTAGAACGTTAATGCTTTTAGATAACGTGCCTGAACCGATCAACTTTTGATATAGGAAATGTTCAAAACATTATCCATCAATACAAAATTATATCCTTTCTTTATTAATAAAGAGACTGATATGATTTTGTATATCAGGTTCGGTATCTAACAGCATTTGTTCAGAATCAATGTATTGTTAATACAGGGTGACAGTGACCAACAGACTTGGCTGCAACACTTGCCCCGTTTTCTGTCTCATGAAACTTATCACCCGTTCTCAGTTCTTTACCTTTCTGTAGCCCATGTAACGGATTACATGTATGGGATCCTAATCCGGTATCATATACCCAGGACGTAAAGGATACTGAGAAACAGTTCTATATAATGAACACACCCGAAGATGATGCATCAGCATGCACTCTCTTCGTTTGGGCAGCACGGGAATTCTGGTAATCCCCAATTTCCTGCTCTTCTTATAACAATTATAAGTTGGAGCGGGACCAACGTTCCCCAGCTCAGTATAACAAGCGGGTTCGGTCAATATTCCGTATTATTATCTTGATTAAGGCGTGATATGGTCGCTACCAGGAGAGAGAGAGAGAGAGAAGAAAACACTCAGCGTGCGCTCTTGAAAGAATAGATTGGTTTTTATTTTATCTAATCAGGATGGCTCCTACTGCTTTTTATCAAATCTTCCTTCAAACCCTAAAAGGAAAGACTAGCCGGGATTAATTACACACTACAAGTTCGCCAATCTTTTAGCCAGGCCAGTGTCGGTACTTTGAGGGAGGTCCCCCGTGCTTTCGCACGAACCTAATTAATGTAAACCTCGTTTTCCCAGAGGCGTAACCTCGTTAACACCTTTCTAGACACTTGCATGATCGGCTAATTGTAATGTATAAAACTCTCCCAGGAGTAACTCTTACTCGCAGCGGGTATCGGGATCCAACTATCTCATAGAAGGTATGCAATCTCATTGCAAATTTCAACACTTGAAATTCCCGATAATATTTTGCCCCTAGCACCCTATGACCTTGACGGAGGCCAACAAACCATAGGCTACTAGTCAAGTTCAACCCGTCATTTCTTGATTGAATCAAACCCACCCGCACGACCCTTGACGGAGGCCAACAAGGTCGTACGACTACCCTAACTCAATCTGCATCATATGCATAAGCAGATAAATACTGGTTAGCTACCGCACACTGCGCCTTGACGGAGGCCAACAAACGCAGCACGAATACTAAACATCACTTATCTGAAATGACGGAGGGCTACGACAGGTTTTTCTGAAAACCTATTGCGTAACGAACTTGATATCGTTGTAGAATCAAATGATTTTGAAATGGAGTGTTTTTGAGGCTTTTCTAGTTTTGCTAAAGGAGTCACTCCCGGTGAAGGGATCGTCGGTCCTTTCCTTGTCGAATGAGGTGCGGGATATATCACTGTGCAAAGCAAAAACTCTTAAAAGCAATCAAAAGACAAACCGAGTGTGTAGCATCTGCCAGTTATTGCTAAAAGAGTCACTCCCGGTGAAGGGATCTCGGTCCTTTCCTTATCGAATAAGGTGCAGGATATATCACATATACCGCTGTGCAAAGCAAGAACTGTAGCTACCTTTTTTTTTTATTTTGAAATTCGATTCTACAACATCTTAGGTTTCTTTTAATTCATTAATCACATTAATGAAGTCCCATCATTTAAATACCTAAACATCACAGATAAATACGACGTACACTTATGCCATCCGCATTCGCCTCGATGTCCCCTCGTGCACCGTTAGGTTAGGTAACTAACGGCAGAGCGGGGCAGGGCTAGCACGGGTGTAAAACATAAGTAACGCCTATATAATATATCATATATACTATATACTGTATCTATCACAGAACATCACATGATCACATCACAGATATCGCAGCAGAAGAATGATATGAAATATTGGATATACTAGGACGTCCGTGTTTTCAATACGAGCCAGTATAAAACACGGATTCCATGGTCGCGATGAATAGCCAAACCCACACCCCTAGACCCCTACGAGAGCGGCAAGCAACCCTACCAATTCTAGAGTTAGGAGACCCGGACTCGACTCCTCGAGTTGGTCTCCCACTGGACCCTAGAACCCGGTTACTTGTGCTCCCCTCCTTGGGTCTATCCTAGTGCGGAAAAGTAAATAATATACAAGAGGTGACAACTTCAGCAACCTGGAAGCGCCCCAATAAAAGAATTTTACATACAAGTTTTTACATGAATGAAAATAAAAAACACTCATCTCACATAAAAACCCCCGGCTATTCAAACACGACGATCCAATATAACATATCCAGTAACACATAACATCACATGTCATCAACGTAAGTAAATATGCGCATCCCAATTGTCGTTGACATATAGCAACGAAACCGGCGATATCACATATTACACTTACGGTCACAGAAAAGAAAGTGTAAAACTACAACAGTTGGAATCCGCAACCATCTCAGACATCGCATGCCTGACCAAATGAATTACTTAGACATCACATGCCTAACAATTATAAACCTCGCATTTCAGTCTCATTATCGAAAACACTTTTCAATATCGAGTTGGGCAATTCAACAAGATTCCCGACAGTCTGATCGAATACTCGTCGCAAACTTTAGTAGGCGGCCGCACCCCCGATACCGTCGACGAAGTGCACCAAGGAGGAACACCGCTGCCGCGAGCACCCGAACGGATGCTTTCGGCGACGGGGTTCTCCTACAGTCACTTGGTCGGGGCTATGGAGTGAGGCTGTCTATTAAGTTTACCCGGCGAGTATCCGCGTACGCTACGTGATTGCGACGGACTTTTGATCACATCAAAATTCCGTGGCAACCGATCAAGTGAGACTAAACTGCTATGTTTATAACATTCATTCAGTTATCTCATAACTTATTGTGAATTCCAAGTATTGCATCCCATTCCGGATAAATAGAAAATGTCAAACTTTCCGATCGAACAATTGAACACTCAAGTTTTCCCGATACAGATCAACACATGAAACAAGTCTAACAACATTCAGTTCGTGCCTCAGTACCAACGGTCCAGCCGTAGAAGGGTCAAGCCAACGCCTCACATGTGGCACGCCGTACTGCCCCAAACCCGAAGGTTCAAAGGGCAGTTCAAGACGGTCACATAATCGAGTTAAGGTTTGTTGTCTTCTAGAGAGTCCATCGAGTTACTTGCACTACTTAGAACGTCGTTAAACTACGGAAAAATCCAACACTTGGAAATTTCCCGACAGGGGAAAAATTGGGTATTTATATCCGCTCGAACTTTTTAACATATTCTAAAATTTATCCGGAAAACCACATAGACAAAATTTGACAATCCGATCGAAACACCGAGTCCCCAAAACAACCCCAGAAAATTCAACTGTTGAATAAAATTTAAAAATTCCCATAAAATCCAGCATCAGAAAAGAGGAGTTACTGTGCAAAGATAACAGTGAGATAGGACCGTACGGCCGCGGAACCGCCGCATGAGCATTGCTCATGCCGCGGAACCGCGGTGGGATAGTGGAATTGGGCCCACAAATTTCACAGTAACTCTTAGATATTCCTGCTGAATTTTTTAGCAATTTTTAATTTGGAAAAATCCACGTTTTCAGAAAAAGTACAGAGAGCATCTATGGAGTTAGGGTTTCGGTTCGTTCGGATTCCAAACTTCGTCTAAACTTCGCCAAAGGCTCTAGCTAGGCTCTGATACCACTGTAGGGTTCCTAGGCACCCTAATGAGGTCTCACAAGGCATCGAACATGCCAATTTCAAAATCTACGGTGCCGAGAAACCCTAAACTACGGATCGTCGGCTAGATGTTTAGGCGAAAAGATAACTAGTTAACACTTAACTAAGAGATACGGAAACACAACCTTTGTAGATCCGTTTGTCCACCTCCATAGCTCCATGAAGAAGTCATCTCCGCTGTACAAATCCGATCTTGGACTCTCGCGTTCGCTTCATCGGAGAATAGACGGGCTAGGTCATCGATGTCCATGCCGAAGATGATCTACGTCGAGGCATCGCTAAATCAAGCTCCGACTTCACCAAGTCAAGAAACTTGTGAAGAAAACACACTCTACTACTTGGCAAGAGGTAGAGGATGAAGAAATAGGAAGTGGGTTCAATTTAGAATTGGATTTCTCACTCTTTATCATCAATCACCATTGATGAAGTGAAGGTTTCTTCTTGAAGATGAAGAAGAAGAAGAAGATAATGAATATTATGATAATTATCCAAATAGAAAATCAAAGGAATCCTTATCATAATCTAACCCTAGTTAAGTGTAGAGAATAAACCATGGTTTGCTCAAATGGTTAGGGTTAAGAATGAAGACAAGAATGGTGACTAAGTCAAAGGTTCATGAATCTTCAACAAACAAACAAATAAAGCCACCATTCTTTTCTCTTTTCCATTCATTTTCCAAAATGTATAAACAAATAAATAAATGAATAAATAAGTAATGGAAAATAAAACCCTAATTATACGTATAACCATGGTTTAATTCTTTACACTTAACCAAGCAAACATGTATCATCAAACATGATACAATCAAGTGCACGAAAATATATCGAATATACAATGTGCACATCCGAGCGAGAAAATCCATTTAAAGTGAACCAATATTAGTTAATGCAAAGTAATATATCAAATATATAATTATACATTAAATCATTAAATCAACACTTGATTTAACGATCCGGTCATATCACATATAACCGACTAATATCCAATGTATCGATTTATCGAATCAATCCTTGATTCGATAACTAGGTTATATCGCATACAACCATTCGACACATTCATCGCGAGAATAGAATACGGTATCACATACACGTATTATTCTCGGTCCCGCACATATCTCATATGCGCTCCTATTTCGTTTCGCTTGAACCAGGAAACCTCTGTGTAGGACTCTAAAGACTCGTCAATACGCCGGCAGCAGATGATGATCATATCAAACACCCACAAGCCGCAAGCGGTCTGCTAAACGTAACGGCCACCCGGGTATTGAGCGATCTGAAGATCGACGAGCAAGCCCGCTCACACTCCAGTGAATCCGACCAGTAACACTACCGTACAGTCCGGTCTGATCGTCTGATATGTCGCATATCTCGCCTAGGGGTGGTAAACGTCAGACCCCAATAGCTCGATAAGTCGTGTCGATATGAGGTCTATAACTGTTCGAGAAACTACTGGTAACACTTACCAGTAAATCTCAGCAACCCTGGCCAGGGATTTCCTGTTATAGCCAATCGAACACAGCGCAACATCAAGCCCCTATACCGGGAGAGACGAATCCCCTCCTATCGTTCATTGCCTCCATGTGACTCGGGACTGTACCCAAAAACCACCGTTTTGCACGCCCTCTTCGACGTGGTAAGATGGAAATCAAAGCACAGTGGGAACCACACGAGACTCTATGACGATCTCGGGTCAACAGACTACTCTGTACCAGTGTCACCAGAGAACTGCCATCTGACGTGAGGTATAATACCATCTGGGAGTTCTCGGCGAGTCCGTCCAGTGTACCCAGTCTCTACTGAGCACCCGTATATCATCTCTGATGTCAAACACCAATGGATATGGGATCATCCATCGCCCATCTGTATGGGTCGAGAAGGTACACGCTAGTCTACTCTGGTATATCGATGCCCCATCTCGATACACCCACGACTAGGGACTTTGAAGGATGTACTTATGGACTACCATGTCCCCATTAGTATGATCCGCATCACATTCCAGGTAGTCAAGTATACATCCTAAGGGCTTTACCAACATGTAACAGAGAGACGCCCAGTATACACGTTAAGGTAAAGTTCAACCAGATAGTATACTATCATGTCGAGCAAGAAAGTCCTCCCTATATATGTCCCAGCATCCACTACAATATACATCCTATGTATAGTAATGGCCTCTAGGGCATACATATAACTAACAATTATGTCGGAATTCGTTGTAATCGGTGATATTTGAGGAAGTCACCTGGGTTGTTTGCCGGACGGCAAATATTTGGTTTTGAATATCCGCTGTCATGCGCCAATTTCAAATTGATATATCTGTACATCTATTTTTATGGAGTGACATATGCCTTTTTGAAATTATGTCTATAACATTTACCTATATTAGTGGATGGTTAGGTAAAGTGCATTAAACAGCGGTGTAATTCTTCTTAACCATAAGTACAGTTTTCAATCTACGACACACAGTGAATGAGTTATCAGACTCAAGGGACTTATACAGAGTATTGTAAGTTGTCCAGGGTCCATCAGGACAGAGGGGTTGGTCCTCGTACTATATTCAGTTTACTTATGACTTCTCTAGTTTTTAGACAGGTGTTTCGTGGAAACACAGGGTCCGAATTTTGAGAAGTTATAGGTATTTGAATAAAGTAGAGAACAAGGTATTGCAAGTATCGGGATTCTTCAAAGTGATCGAAGATGTAGATACTTGTGTATGGTATTCAGTTGATAGTAATGATTAAGAGAACTTGCTTCTCTTTCAGGTTACTCATAATTGGAAGCATTCCTAAGTTGAGTAACGCTGATAGGCCTCCTTCCATTTAGTTGACATGCGCTGGAGACAGTTGTATGATTTGAATCTGGTTCAATTAAATCAGTGCCTCTGGTTCTATATTGGATATAGAACAGTTCATATCTTAACGTTGTTAAGGTACGAGGAGTTGTCCGGCTTATGATTAAAACCATACTCTGGATAACTCAAGGCACGTTTCTGTAATGGCTGTTTGTGGGTTGACCCAGGCTATGACGAGGGTTGACTTTCTACCATCTGGAAGATCAATAGTAATATTGCTCTAGACTCTCCACAGTTTTAATAAAAACGGATTTTTTCAGAAAACAGTAGTGGGAGTACGGTAGAACTGGAAGTGATTCCAGAACCACAAACGATTACTGAAGATTTGATAGGAACCTAAAGATTCAATCTGGTTTGACATTCCATTGGCCACTCCGCAGATAAGGTGGGTAACTTCAGGCACCCGAGAGGTACTCCGGTAGCCTCTAGGACGGTGACAGGGAGGTTCTTGTTTACCCAGACTTGCCATTGCTGTTGTTCCAGGCTGCGAGACCCGGCAGGAGGATGAGTATAGCGTCGTTCTGAACTGGCTTTAGAAGCATACGTGTATATGACTCTGCCAGAGGGTTGTCGTAGTCAGTGGGAGCAGCGGAAGCATTTGTGGATAGGTGGCTTATGTCTATTTATAGACTAAAGCAGATGTAGTGGAGATAGATCATCTATTTCTGATGTGACAGTCATAGGTTTGATTTCATCAGAATAGGGGATGGATCTGTTAAGAAGGTAGTAGGGTGTGATGTCCTGGTATTTGGATGACATACACAGAGTAGGAAAAGAAACTCCTATACTACGATCGGTTATATTTTGGTCGTCACACAGTGGTTTCTCCATATGGGACTTGGACATTATATCAGACATACTGGTTACTAGATCTATGGTTTTAGATCTAGATTTGGGTGGTTTCCCAATTAAGGGTACTTAGACAGCATTCTAAGAGTATTTAGAATGGACGACTCCTGGCACGGTAGTGTACCTGCAGGTGATGGAGTCACCCTCTCTAAAGGTGTCTTACAGACTAAAGGGGAGAGGGATGCGCATGATTGGCAGATCACTTGCTTAGGCAATTGAGTCAATCATGAGATATCAAGTACCACACCAGATGTTGTTTTTGCAGTGGAAGCAATAAGTTGATATTGATCCAATCCTGGAGAAACAGTCGGAAGCAGTTTTAGAACATAAGTGGATGTTCTAGGGATATGATAATGACAGCCTCATTCGGGAGATAGTTATCATTCCGGCCTTCCAAGGTGACCTGGACGACAGGGAGGTTGTCAGAGTTATAGTTTTCCTTTTGATGAGGGGCAGTATTTTGGACAGGTGGTCCAAGGCAATACTGAGGGAGGCATGGCGCAGGATATTGATTAAGTTCAGTTGAAGATACAGTCTAAGAAGTTTAGATTTGGAGTTCATTTATGAGCTAGGTCCCATCAGAAATCCAGAAATATTCTAAAACAGGTATTGCTCATTTCGGGAGATGGCTTTCTCCGCGAACATGAGATATAGAGAGACATAAAAGGAAACATCAAAACGGATCCACTCATTGAGGCCATTCCTCGAACGCAATAGTTTCGCAAACGAGCTTTGTGAGACTGACTTGTAGAGGAGTTGGGTGTTCGGTATCACACGGGCTGTGAGTATGCGACATCGCAATAATTAACCTTGAGTGCAAGTGGGAGATTGTTGGAGATAGTGCCCTCAGAGTCAATTATTGGATCACAGGCACGTGATTGCAATGATTGAGGGAGGACCTATCCCGGTAGGACAGTCTTCCTTAAGATGATAGTATGCTATCTGGTTTACCTTTATCATTGTGTACTACTTTAGGTGACTTTACAGGTCACTATTGCACGTTGATAGAGCCCCTAGGATTCTTGCTTGACTGCCAGCAGTATGAGGGCGATCATATACGTGGGAGCTGGTAGTCTATAAGCACATCCTTAAAAGATCCCTAGTCGTGGGAGTTTCGAGACAGGGCATCGATACTCCAGAGTAGACTAGTGTATACAGTCGAGACCCCGACGAGGGGCAGTGGCCGGTCTCACAAGCCACTGGTGTCAGATGGTTCACTTAAGATGTATACAGGTGCTCATTGGGTTATGAGTACACCGGACAGGACTCGCCGGAAACATGCTAGTTGGTCTATACCTGACGTCAGATAGCAGTTCCCTAGTGACATTTGTACAGGTTAGTTCATCGACCTGAGGATCGTCATTTGTCTCGTGTGAGTTCCCACTGTACTTTGATTACTACCCTGCCACGCTCAAAGGAGACGTGCAAACAGGTTTTAGTTGGGTATAGTCCCGAGCCACATGGAGACAGTGAGCGGATCTTCATGGGTTCGTCTCTCCCGGTATTGGGGGTGAGGTCACGCTGTGTCTAGGAGAGCCAGTACATGAAAAGTCCTTGGCTAAGGCAGGAGATTTACTGGTAGGTATTCCAGTAGTATCTCAGGGTGTTCTGTGCTTCACTCCGACACGACTTGTACTGTTTTTGGGGGTCTGACTTTTACCAACCCCCTAGGCCTGCCATGTGATGCTCATAGACGAACGGACCGGACTGTACGGATATTGTCACTGACAGGCTCAGTAGGGTGTCAGGATGAGTTCGCTCATCGACATCCCTTTCGGTCAATAGCTGGTTGATTAGTCGAAAATATTGCATCTTTTAACCGGCAATTTCCCTATCATTCGCATTCATATAGAAGTGTTCGGCATTCATATTTCACATATTAGCAAAACAGTCGCAAAATATCAGATTACATGTGTTAGACCTTAAAACCGGCATTTTTAGGGAAATTGACTGCATTTCATAACATGGCATCATTTCTATATATCGCAACCCGTGTTTCGAAGTCTGTGCAGGAAAATCAGAAGCTTACTCAAATCTACACCGCTAAAAGATACGCCAACACAATGATTTCAGTTCTGGTATCAATCCAAAGGGACAAACACAAATCAACACATCAGATAAAGCCCCAAATGTTAGCCTAAGACCACAGAAGAACCCAAGCTATGAACTGTAAGTGCACGGCGGCGCCCCCGCCGTCAATCCGACGCCAAAAATACTTAAGCGAAAAACTTTAATTTTGCAAACTAGCAAACCGGCACCACCGCGCACTAATACCCGGATCGAACCATTAACTAGTCCTAGCTAACTACAAGAGGGGGAAAAGAGATATACCGACTGATCCGAGTCCTCCGGTCTTCTCGTCCTCGTCCCGATCTCCCGCGGAATGTCCTGTCTCCACCTCGTCGCCGGAAGTGCACCACATCGCCTACATCTTTTACGGACTCCCACCTCAATACCGAGGCAACTCGGGCACGAAGTTGGCTAGTCGACGTGCCCAAGAATTGCTGTAGAATGTATAGTAGAGCTCAAGTCTCATTTGGGGTTCATGGAGGTGCCATTTTGGTGGAGGGATGATACAAGAACAATGTGGAGGAACTTGGGGATTTTTGGAGCATGAAATGAAGCAAAAACCCATACCCAAATATTTGGACAGCCCCACTCCTATCATGGCCGGCCAATTCTTGTGAATGGGGGAGAGTGAGAATGGAGAGTGTGTGGCTTGATCAACAATGCAAGAGGAAAAACAATGTTATCATGAAAGGCAATGATCACAAAATAATTCCGACACTCAACCAACTACCAACACTCATCATCAACCATCATGTCCTACAAAAGTCAAGGCATGATGAAGCTAGAAGTCAAGGTCAAGGAAAACCTATCATGATACAACTGTAAGTCCATGCTACTTCTCCCGGTTCTTTCGGGCAAGCGGAATTTGGTAAAAAACGATTTTTATAGAGGTAGTAACATGGACTTATAACCCGGATCTTGGTTAAACATCTAACTAACAACCTAACTACGAGTTGCTAACTACTCGGTTAGGGGGTTATACCTTGCTTGTCTTGAACTCCTTCGTCTTCAAGCTCCAATGGTGGTCCGGATTGGCTTCTTCCCGTCGTCTCCTTACGCCGAAGATAGATCCACCTGAAAGCTCCAACCTTTGGCTCCTTCTTCGAACTTTGAAGAAACTAGTTCACTCGGTTTGCTAAACCTTGTGAACTAGAGTGAGTAGAGAAGAGTTTGTATGGGATTTTATCTATGTTTCTTGATCCTCAACTCATGAGATATATGAACCATAGAGTCAAGAGAGGGAGCAAGAGGAAGAGGGTGAAAGCAAGAGCAAGAGAGCTCAAGAACAAGAGAGAGAATGAGCAAGTAAGAATGAGCAAGTCTTTTGTCTTTCACCCTCTCATAATCCAAAACCATCATAACTCATTATACCAAATCAAGTGTTATGTGATGGTTGAAGCAACCATAACCATATCATTTCATGCACTCATTTTGCACAAATGAGCAAGCAAGCAAAAGTCTTTGCCATGAAATGATGGCTATGGTTATCATGATGGTCAACTAGTCAAGCCTAGTCAACCGGTCAACAAAGTCAACAAGTCAACAAAAGTCAACAACCATGTCACCATAATACTTAATTAATATAATAGTTAATCACATATCATATTTTCATTAGGGTTGAGCAAAAAGTCAAATAGTCAACGGTCAACTGTCAACAACCCTAATGAGAATCCGCTGCCTCTGTCTCCCCGTCATCTGTGCATACACACCCGCATCAGCGTTCCGAGGAACACGAATGCAAACTGGATAAATCCAATCCCAAAAGGTACACTAGGATCTGGTTTAAACCAAAGCCCGCTAGTGTAAACTGTCCGGACACTGTACGTGCACAAGTGCACGGATGTGACTGAACCCTGTCGCAAAACCATGCGACCTGTCGCAAAACCATGCGACCTCTACTCTTTTGCCTGAAGGCGAAAAGCTTTCTGTGTGGGACTCTAAAGACTCGACACTACGCTGGCAGTGGGTTTAACCACAGACCGCAAGCGGCACTAGCTGTGCATAACGATCCCCAGGTAATGCCGACAACAAGACTGACGAGGCGAAACCCATCTGAACTCCTACTGAGCCTGAATGTGACATTCTCCGTACAGTCCGGTCTGTTCGTCTGATACATCGCATGGCGGGCCTAAGGGGTGGTAAACGACAGTCCCCCAATAGCGGTACAAGTCGTGCCGGAGCGAAGCCCAAAACACCCTAAGATAACACTGGAAGCCTACCAGTATATCTCGTTTGCCCTGGCCAGGGACTACTCGTGTAATGGCTCTCCTAGACACAGCGCGATGTCAACCCCCAATACCGGGAGAGACGAATCTTGTCTAACCGTCACTGCCTCCAAGTGCTTCGGGACTGCACCTAACTACTACCTGTTTGCACGACTCCTTTGAGCCATGGTAGGGTAGTAATCAAAGTACGGTGGGAACACACTCGAGGCGAAGTGACAGTGTCAAGTCAGCGGACTAAGCTGTACTCATGTCACCTGGGAACTGATAACTGACGATAGGCATAATACCAACTAGTCAGTTCCCGACGAGTCCTGTCCAGTGTACCCGTAACCTAACGAGCACCCGCATACTATCTCAAGTACGACGTACTGACGGCTGTGGGACAGACCGTCTCCCACACTGGGATGAGAAGCGCATGCGCTGGTCTACTCCGGAGTATCGATGCCCTGTCTCGATAGTCCTGCGACCAGGGACCTGCATAAGGATGTGCTTATAGATTATCCAGCCCCACTAGTGTGACGGCCATCATATCGCTGGTAATCAAGCAAAGATCCTAAGGGCTCCACTAATGTGTATAGGCGATATACAAAAATAAACACATGTACACATTGAAGTAGAAACAAACCAAGTAGCATACTACTATTTTGAGCAAGATTGTATATACAAGGTGAATATCCCAAGCTTCCATTAAGTAATATACAAACTAGTATGATACAGTAATGGCCTCTAGGGCATATACACTAACAATCTCCCACTTGCACTAAGGCCATGTACTGGCGTATCGAAGACCTATCATCTCGATCAGCCGCTCGAACTGAGTCTGGGGCAGGGCCTTGGTGAATGGATCTGCAGTGTTATCTTCTGAAGCGACTCTCCGAACCTCGATCTCCTGGCGATCCACGATCCCCCTGATCAGGTGATACCGCCTCAAGATATGCCTGGATCTCTGATGGGACCTGGGTTCCTTTGCTAAAGCTATAGCCCTGTTGTTGTCGCAATACATAGGTATTGGATCAACAATGGACGGAACCACCTGAAGTTCTTTCAAGAGCTTCCTCATCCAGACAGCTTCTTTTGCGGCATCAGATGCAGCGATGTATTCCGCTTCCATCGTCGAGTCTGCAACGGTTTCTTGTTTGGAACTTTTCCAACACACCGCCCCTCCATTGAGGGTAAAGACAAAACCCGACATGGACTTGGAATCATCCTTGTCACTCTGGAAGCTGGAGTCAGCAAAGGCCTCGATCTGGAGGTCTTTTCCGCCATACACTAAGAATATCTCCTTAGTCCTTCTCAGGTACTTGAGAATGTTCTTTACCGCTATCCAGTGTTTCTCCCCAGGGTTTGACTGATACCGGCTTACCACACTCAGTGCATAAGCTACATCCGGTCTGGTACACAACATCGCATACATTATAGAGCCTACCGCAGAAGCGTAGGGTATAATAGACATGCGATCCCTCTCCAAATCAGTCTTGGGAGACATCTCTTTAGAGAGGGTGATCCCGTGACAAGCCGGTAGGTTACCGCGCTTGGAATGTTCCATACTGAATCTTTTCAGTACGGTGTCGATGTACCTGGACTGTCAAAGTCCTAATATCCTCTTGGATCTATCACGATGGATCCGGATCCCCAGGATGTATGAGGCATCACCCAGGTCTTTCATGGAGAACCTGTGCGATAAGAACCCTTTGACAGATTGTAGCATAGGAATGTCATTTCCTATTAAGAGAATGTCATCCACGTATAAAACGAGGAATACTACAGTTCTCGCTATAAATCTACTATAGATGCATGGTTCATCTGGATTTTTGATAAAGCCAAATTCTTTGACCGTCTCATCAAAGCAGATGTTCCAACTCCGCGATGCCTGCTTTAGTCCATAGATGGACTTAAGCAACTTGCACACCTTTCCGCTGCTCCCACTCTGAATGAAACCCTCTGGTTGGTCCATATAGACACACTCCTCTAAATTTCCATTTAGAAAAGAGGTCTTTACGTCCATTTGCCAGATCTCATAATCGTGGAAGGCAGCAATGGCAAGAAGGATCCGAATGGATTTCAGCATGGCTACTGGAGAAAAGGTTTCGTCATAGTCCAAGCCAGGTCTTTGACGAAAACCCTTTGCTACCAGCCTAGCTTTATAGGTCTCAACCTGTCCATCTACACCAATCTTCCTTTTGAAGATCCACTTGCATCCTACGGGTTTTACCCCGTCTGGAGCAATGTCCAACGTCCATACTTTGTTGGTGTACATGGACTCCATTTCGGTCCGCATTGCATCCAGCCATTTCACTGAGTCAACGCTCTGAACGGCCTGCTGGAAGCTAGTAGGCTCATCATAATCTATGATGCAATCTCTCTATCCCCGTCTATGAGAAAACCGTAGTATCTCTCGGGCGGATGAGACTGCCTACTACTCCTGCGGAGCGGCGTAGGAATGTCCTGTTCTTTTGAACCTTCTGGTTCTACTAAGCTTTCAGTAATAGTCTGTGGTTCTGGAACTTCTTCCAGTTCTATTATGCTCCCACTTATCTGGGTTTCCAGAAACTCAGTTTCCAAGAAGCGGGCACGCTGAGAAACAAAAACCTTTTGTTCCTCAGCAGAATAGAAAAGATACCCCTGGAATTCCTTGGGTATCCCACAAACTTACACTGTACTGAACGCGCCTCAAGCTTGTCCGCATGCTGCTTTTTTACAAAAGCTGGACATCCCCATAACTTAAGATACTTAAGACAGGGTTTCTTCCCAGTCCACATCTGATATGGGGTGGTAGGCACAGTCTTGGTGGGAGTCTTTTTCAAGAGATACGCAGCTGCTTCTAGTGCATATCCCCAGAATGATCGCGGTAACTCAGCGTTACTCATCATGGACCGAACCATATCCAATAGGGTTCGGTTCCGTCTCTCCGATACACCGTTATGTTGCGGAGTGTATAGAGGAGTAAGCTGAGAGAGAATACCATTCTCTTTTAAGTAATTCAGGAATTCGGCACTTAAGTATTCTCCACCTCGATCCGATCTTAGAATCTTGATACTTTTGCCGGTTTGTTTCTCTACTTCATTCTTGTACTCCTGGAATTTTCCAAAGGCTTCGGACTTATGTTTCATTAAGAAGACATAACCTACCTTGAGAAGTCATCCGTAAAAGTAATGAAGTAAGAATAGCCGCTTCGCGCATGTGTAGACATTGGACCGCACACGTCACTGTATACGAGTCCCAAGAGCTCGCTCGCTCTTACTCCATGTCCAGTAAACGGAGTCTTTGTCATCTTTCCTTTGAGACAGGATTGACAAGTGGCATACGATTGATATTCGAACGGATTCAAATATTCTTCTGTATGTAACTTAGTCAACCTTCTCTCATTGATGTGACCCAGTCTACAATGCCACAAGAAAGTCTGATTTATTTCCGGAGACTTTCTTTTGTGTGTATTCTGGACATTGAAAATCTGTGGTTGGTTCAATACGTATATACCATTACTCAATGTACCTGACCCAATCAGAACTTGATTTAGGTGAATGTTTACAACATTACTTACAAACGCAAATTCATAACCTTCTTTAGAAACTAAAGATACAGAAATGATATTACAAGTTGCGTTGGGTACAAAAAAGCAATTACGCAAAACCAAAACATGTCCATCTGACATTCCCAGGTGATAGTCCCCCACGGCTTTAGCATCCATGCTAGCTCCGTTCGCAACTCTGAGGGTCATGTCACCTGCCTTCAAAACCCTACGGTTTCTCAACGCCTGCAAAGAATTGCAGATATGAGATCCTGATCCGGTATCCAATACCCAGGAAGTAGAGTTTATTGAAAGACAGTTTTCAATAACATACACACCTGAAGCTGAAGCTGCAACCTGCTTCAATTCCTGTGTTCTGGCCTTCCAGGCCCTGCAATCATTCTTCCAGTGTCCTTTCTTATGACAATAGAAGCATTCTTCCTTATCCACAAGCTTCCCCGCTTTCTTTGTTGCTTTAGCTTTTCCCTTCGTATCCACTTTACTAACACCGCCCGTTGGTTTGGCGGGGGCTTTCGTCTTCTTTCCCTTGGCTTTCGCCTTGGACCTAGAAGAATATGATCCTCCTACAAACAAAGTGGATGTTTCCCTACTTTTCTGTAGGGTGCCCTCTGCGCTCCTCAGCATGTTGAGGAGCTCTGAAAGTTCAACCTCTTTTTCTTGTAAGTTGAAGTTCAGTATAAACTGGGCGTAAGTGGAAGGAAGGGACTGGAGAACTATGTCCGTATAGAGCTCACTCTCCAATGTGGTCCCTAGGTCCGCGAGCTCCTCAATGTAGCCGATCATCTTTAGCACGTGCTCGGCTACTGATGATCCGACGGCCATCTTTGCCGAAAATAACTTTTTCGACGCTTCGTATCTTGCGATACGAGATTGCTCTCCATACATTTCTTTTGTATGGAGAAATATGGATTCAAGGTCCATATTCTCGTGCCTCCTCTGATGTTCGTTGTCCATCGAGGCAAGTACGAGGCACTTGGCCTTCGCGCTATCAATCTCCCAAGTCTTGCGGATTTCCTTATCCGCGGCGCTGGAAGTGGGACCAGGGACAGGGGGAGCTTTGGTGGTAAGAAGATACCCCAGCTTGTCGTAAGTGATTGCCATCTTGACATTCCTGAGCCAATCTTTGTAGTTTGGCCCTGTCAGTATATTTTTATCTAGAAGTAACTTAAGCCCAGTCATGTCGATTGGTCGCTGCAATTAGGAGAGAGAAGAAGAAACACTCAGCATGATGCTCTTGCAAGTTTAGAGTGGTTTTTAGTTTGTCTAAACAGGATGGCTCCCACTGTTTCTCGAATCCCTTCTCAAACCATAAAGGAAGAATTAGTCGGGATCAATCCCACCGCACAATACTTGCTTAACCGTTTTTCCAGGCCGGTGTCGGTACTTTGAGGGAGGTTTTCCAACACTTTCGCGAAGTTCCTTAATTAAAGAACCTCTTTTCCCTGGGGGCGTAGCCCCGCTAACACCTTTCTAGGCACCTACTAGGTTTATAGCATTGATCGTTTAGTGAGAAATTTCCCGAGGAGTAGCATATACTCACAGTAGGATCGGGATCCAAATATCATCGCCTGATGAAACTGAAGGAATCCTACCAGAATCATCACACTCCAAATGGTACGCAAATCTAGCAAGTTTCAGTACTTATGAAACTCCCGATGTGGATTTTTGCCCCATGCTCTTATGACCTTGACGAAGGTCAACAAATCATAAGTCACATGTCAAGTTCTTCCCGTCATTATCCAGGTTAATTTGAATCCACCCGTATATACCCTTGACGAAGGTCAACAAGGTAATGCGAATGTCCCAAACCAACACATCTATCTATGCTACATATGAATACCCAACAGCTACCAATCACTATGCCTTGACGAAGGTCAACAAACACAGCTTGAATACTATTGAATATTCATACGAAACGACGGAGGGCTACGAATGGTTTTGGCGAAACTGTGAACGTAGTGAACTTGATATAGTCGATGGAACGAGATAGCTTTAAAAAGGAGTGGCTCAAGCTCCGCATTTAAAAGTTGTTTTGGAAAAGAACCGAGTGGTTTTTCGAAAGTGTTCCAACGACTTTAACTTGGTTTATTATCTTGCATTAGTTCTTTTAATGCGTGATATTCCTGCATTAGTTCTTTTAATGCGTCCCATCATTTAATCCTACCATTGCAGAAAACAACCAAAATATGACGTATGCTTATGCCATTCGCATTCGCCACGGGGCCCCGTCATTACCCGTTAGGTTACTTAACTAACGACAGAGCGGGGGCTGGGCTAGCGCGTCTGTAAAACATAAGCAACGCCTAAATAATATCATATATTGATATACTGCAATGATAAACATTTCAGATCACAGATGAATACATTGGATATACTAGGAACCTGCAATTCGTACGAGCCTGTAACGAAAAGCAGATTACACGGTCGCGGTGAATAGCCAATACCCCACCCAAGACCCCTACGGGTGCGGAAAATTACCCGCCAAGTACCCGAAGCGTAGCAACCTCCCTCATCTCCATGAGTAGGCCACTCGACACTTCGGCATACCCGGTAGTTTGTGCACCCCCTCCATGGGTCTATCCTAGGAGCAAAAAAAGTAAAAAGAAATTATACAATGACGGCTACAACCCCGACCCGGTTGTGCGGCCATACAAATAATTATTACATCAATTTACAAATTTACATGAATTGAAAGAAAAGAAAACTCTCGTCTCACAACCCCCGGCTATTCACCCGCGACAATCCAACATATTCATATACACATTCCAGCAACATTACAGATCACAGATTTGTATAACACCCACTAATCGACATATAGCGATTAGTAGACGTTCAATACAAATATCACATTACAGAAAAACCCGTTAGCTTAAGTCTTTTAGAAGTTCGATCAAAAATACGGATTTTCGGGACCCCAAAAATAAAATTTTCGTTATGGAAAATCTGGGCAGAAAACACATATACCAAAAATCCCAAAACAACTCCAGAATAACACTGCACCAAACTTGGACCTCGGCCGAGTCAACTCGGCCGCGGATCCGCGGCGGGAGCGTGCTCCCGCCGCGTTTCCACGGCGCTTTGACTCGATCGTTGGACAAATTTTGGTGGGTGTTCACACAAAAGCCTGAGCCGATTTTAGGTGTGAAAATAATCAACTTTTGAACAGTATAAAAATCGACAGAAACTTCGAATTTTGGGGTTCGTTTTCGTGACTTTTTCGTTGATCGATCTTCTAGTTACTTGCTAACATATTAGATAGAGTTTAACTAGGCTCTGATACCACTGTAAGTCCATGCTACCTCTCCCGGTTCTTTCGGGCAAGCGGAATTTGGAAAAAAACGATTTTTATAGAGGTGGTAACATTGACTTATAACCCGGATCTTGGTTAAATATCTAACTAACAACCTAACTATGAGTTGCTAACTACTCGGTTAGGGGGTTATACCTTGCTTGTCTTGAACTCCTTCGTCTTCAAGCTCCAATGGTGGTCCGGATTGGCTTCTTCCTGTCGTCTCCTTACGCCGAAGATAGATCCACCTGAAAGCTCCAACCTTTGGCTCCTTCTTCGAACTTTGAAGAAACTAGTTCACTCGGTTTGCTAAACCTTGTGAACTAGAGTGAGTAGAGAAGAGTTTGTATGGGATTTTATCTATGGTTCTTGATCCTCAACTCATGAGATATGTGAACCATAGAGTCAAGAGAGGGAGCAAGAGGAAGAGGGTGAAAGCAAGAGCAAGAGAGCTCAAGAACAAGAGAGAGAATGAGCAAGTCTTTTGTCTTTCACCCTCTCATAATCCAAAACCATCATAACTCATTATACCAAATCAAGTGTTATGTGATGGTTAAAGCAACCATAACCATATCATTTCATGCACTCATTTTGCACAAATGAGCAAGCAAGCAAAAGTTTTTGCCATGAAATGATGGCTATGGTTATCATTATGGTCAACTAGTAAAGCCTAGTCAACCTGTCAACAAAGTCAACAAGTCAACAAAAGTCAACAAGTCAACAAGGTCAACAAAAGTCAACAACCATGTCACCATAATACTTAATTAATATAATAGTTAATCACATATCATATTTTCATTAGGGTTGAGCAAAAAGTCAAATAGTCAACGGTCAACTGTCAACAACCCTAATGAGAATCCGCTGCCTCTGTCTCCCCGTCATCTGTGCATACACACCCGCATCCGCGTTCCGAGGAACACGAATGCAAACTGGATAAATCCAATCCCAAAAGGTACACTAGGATCTGGTTTAAACCAAAGCCCGCTAGTGTAAACTGTCCGGACACTGTACGTGCACAAGTGCACGGATGTGACCGAACCCTGTCGCAAAACCATGCGCGACCTCTACTCTTTTGCCTGAAGGAGAAAAGCTTTCTGTGTGGGACTCTAAAGACTCGACACTACGCTGGCAGTGGATTTAACCACAGACCGCAAGCGGCACTAGCTGTGCATAACAGTCCCCAGGTAATGCCGACAAGAAGACTGACGAGGCGAAACCCATCTGAACTCCTACTGAGCCTGAATGTGACATTCTCCATACAGTCCGGTCTGTTCGTCTGATACATCGCATGGCGGGCCTAGGGGGTGGTAAACGTTAGTCCCCCAATAGCGGTACAAGTCGTGCCGGAGCGAAGCCCAAAACACCTTGAGATAACACTGGAAGCCTACCAGTATATCTCGTTTGCCCTGGCCAGGGACTACTCGTGTAATGGCTCTCCTAGACACAGCGCGATGTCAACCCCCAATACCGGGAGAGACGAATCTTGTCTAACCGTCACTGCCTCCAAGTGCTTCGGGACTGCACCCAACTACTACCTGTTTGCACGACTCCTTTGAGCCTTGGTAGGGTAGTAATCAAAGTACGGTGGGAACACACTCGAAGTGAAGTGACAGTGTCAAGTCAGCGGACTAAGCTGTACTCATGTCACCTGGGAACTGATAACTGACGATAGGCATAATACCAACTAGTCAGTTCCCGACGAGTCCTGTCCAGTGTACCCGTAACCTAACGAGCACCCGCATACTATCTCATGTACGACGTACTGACGGCTGTGGGACAGACCGTCTCCCACACTGGGATGAGAAGCGCATGCGCTGGTCTACTCCGGAGTATCGATGCCCTGTCTCGATAGTCCTGCGACCAGGGACCTGCATAAGGATGTGCTTATAGATTACCCAGCCCCACTAGTGTGACGGCCATCACATCGCTGGTAATCAAGCAAAGATCCTAAGGGCTCCACTAATGTGTATAGGCGATATACAAAAATAAACACATGTACACATTGAAGTAGAAACAAACCAAGTAGCATACTACTATTTTGAGCAAGATTGTATATACAAGGTGAATATCCCAAGCTTCCATTAAATAATATACAAACTAGTATGATACAGTAATGGCCTCTAGGGCATATACACTAACAACAACAAAATGCAAAGACCCCCCTCCACAATTGCTTATTTGCAACAATGCAAATAAGCCCTCCTCCACCAATCTTCGGCCAATGAAAGATACAAAGAAAATTGGCCGAAACGAAAAGCAAACTGGCAACTCCAGAAAACTGGTCCTGTTAATAAATTACAGGAAAAACCCTGCTACTGTGCATACACACCCGCATTTGTATTCCGACCGAAATACAAATGCAATGAGACAAAGCCTACACTGTACTATACGAGGATCCGGCTTAAACCAAATCCGGTTAGTAATATCCGTCCGATCCTGATCCGTGCAATACCGCACGTATCTGATCGAACCCTGCCATATATCCATACGGCCTCTAGTACAAACCGTCCTATCCTGATCCGTGCAATACCACACGTATCTGATCGGACCTTGCCATATCTCCATACGGCCTCTACAGCTTTTCGCCCGAAAGCTGAGTAACTGAATGTGGGGGACTCTAAAGACTCGTCAACACCTTGGTTGTGGATTTAACCACTAGCACGTCAGAGGTATAAGCCAATACGTAACGGGCTACCAGGTATAGACTAAAAGGGATGTCGGTGAGCGAACTCAGCCTGACAACCCTACAGAGCCGGACAGTGACAATATCCGTACAGTCCGGTCCGTTCGTCTATGAGCATCGCATGGCGGGCCTAGGGGATTGGTAAAAGTCAGATCCCCAAAAGCGGTACAAGTCGTGTCGGAGTGTAGCCCAGAACACCCTGAGATACTACTGGAATACCTACCAGTAAATCTCCTTGCCTCGGCCGAGGGCTTCGTGTAATGGCTCTCCTAGACATAGCGCGACCTCACCCCCAATACCGGAAGAGACGAACCCCTGAAGATACGCTCACTGCCTCCATGTGGCTCGGGACTGTACCAAACTAAAACCTATTTGCACGTCTCCTTTGAGCGTGGTAGGGTAGTAATCAAAGTACAGTGGGAACTCACACGAGACAAATGACGATCCTCAGGTCGATGAACTAACCTGTACACATGTCACCAGGGAACTGCCATCTGATGTCTGGTATATGACCAACTAGCATGTTCCCGGCGAGTCCTGTCCGGTGTACTCATAACCCAATGAGCACCTGTATACATCTTAGGTGATCCAACTGACACCAATGGCTTGTGAGACCGGCCAACGCCTCTCGTCGGGGTCTCGACTGTATACACTAGTCTACTCTGGAGTATCGATGCCCTGTCTCGAAACTCACACGACTAGGGACCATTTAAGGATATGCTTATAGACCCCAGCTCTCACTTATATGATCGCCCTCATACTACTGGTGGTCAAGCAAGAATCCTAGGGGCTCTATCAACGTGCAATAGTGACTTGTCAGGTCACCTAAAGCAGTACACGATGATAAAGGTAAACCAGATAGTATACTATCATCTCGAGTAAGACTGTCCTACCGGGATAGGTCCTCCATCAATCATTGCAATCATGTACCTGTGACCTAATAATTGACTCTGAGGGCACTATCTCCAACAATCTCCCACTTGCACTCAAGGCTAATTATTACGATGTCGCATACTCACAGCCCGTGTGATACCGAGCACCCAACTCCTCTACTAGTCAGTCTCACAAAGCTCATTTGCGAAACTATTGCGTTCGAGGAATAGCCTCAGTGAGTGGATCCGCTTTGATGTTTCTTTCTATGTCTCTCTAAATCTCAAGTTCGCGGAGAAAGCCATCTCCCGAAATGAGCAATACCTGTCTTAGAATATGTCTGGATGTCTGATGGGACCTAGCTCATAAATGAACTCCAAATCCAAACTTCTTAGACTGTATCGTCAACTGAACTTAATCAGTATCCTGCGCCATGCTTCCCTCAGTATTGCCTTGGACCACCTGTCCAAAATACTGCCCCTCATCAGAAGGAAAAACTATAACTCTGATGACCTCCTTGTCGTCCATGTCACCTTGGAAGCCTGGAATGATAACTGTCTCCTGAATGAGCCTGTCGTTATCATATCCCTAGAACATCCACTTATGTTCTAAAACTGCTTCCGACTGTTTCTCCTGGATTGGATCAATGTCAACTTATTGCATCTAGTGCAAGAACAACATCTGGTGTGGTACTTGACATCTCATGATTGACTCAATTGCCTGAGCAAGTGATCTGCCAATCATGCACATCCCTCTCCCCTTTAGTCTATAAGACACCTTTAGAGAGGGTGACTCCGTCACCTGCAGGTACACTACCGTGCCAGGAGTCGTCCATTCTAAACTCTTAGAATGTTGTCTAAGTACCCTGATTGGGAAACCACCCAAATCTAGACCTAAAACCATAGATCCAGTAACCAATATGTCTGATATAATGTCCAAGTCCCATGTGGAGAAACCACTGTATGACGACCAACGTATAACCGATCGTAGTATAGGAGTCTCTTTTCCTATTCTGTGTATGTCATCCAAATACCATGACATCACACCCTACCACCTTCTCAACAGATCCATCCCCTATTCTGATGAAATCAAACCTATGACTGTCACATCAGAAATTGATGATCTATCTCCGCTACATCTGCTTTAGTCTATAAATAGACATAAGCTACCTGTGAACCATGCTTCCGTTGCTCCCACTGACCACGACAACCCTCTGGCAGAGTCATATAGACGTACACTTCTGAAGCCAGTTCAGAACGACGCTATACCCATCCTCCTGCCGGGTCTCGAAGCCTGGAACAACAGCAATGGCAAGTGTGGGTAAACAAGAACTTCCCTGTCACCGTCCTTGAGGCTACCGAAGTATCTCTCGGGTGCCTGAGGTTACCCACCGTATCTGCGGAGTGGCCAATGGAATGTCAATCCAGATTGAATCTTTAGGTTCCTTATCAAATCTTCAGAAATCGTTTGTGGTTCTGGAATCACTTCCAGTTCTACCATACTCCCACTACTGTTTTCTGAAAAAATCCATTTTTAATAAAACTGTGGCGATTCTAGAACAATATTGCTATTGTTCATCCAGATGGTAGAAAATCAACCCTCGTCATAGCCTGGGTCAACCCACAAACAGCCATTACAGAAACGTGCCTTGAGTTATCCAGAGTCTGGTTTTAATCATAAGCCGGACAACTCCTCGTACCTTAATATCGTTAAGATACAAACTGTTCTATATCCAATATAGAACCAGAGGCACTGATTTAATTGAACCGGATTCAAATCATGCAGCTGTCCCCAGTGCATGTCAACTAAAATGGAAGGAGGCCGATCAGCGTTACTCAACTTAGGAATGCTTCCAATTATGAGTTACTTGAAAGAGAAGCAAGTTCTCTTAATCACTACTATCAACTGAATACCATACACAAGTATCTACATCTTCGATCACTTTGAAGAATCCCGATACTTGCAATATCTGGTTCTCTACTTTATTCAAATACCTATAACTTCTCAAAATTCGGACCCTGTGTTTCCTACGAAACACCTGTCTAAAAACTAGAGAAGTCATAAGTAAACCGAATATAGTGCGAGAACCAACCCCTCTGTCCTGATGGACCCTGGACAACATACAATACTCTGTATAAGTCCCTTGAGTCTGATAACTCATTCACTGTGTGTCGTAGGTTGAAAACTGTACTTATGGTTAAGAAGAATTACACCGCTGTTTAATGCTCCTTACCTAACCATCCACTGATATAGGTAAATGTCATAGACATAATTTCAGAAAGGTATATCCCACTCTATGAAAATAGACGTACAGATATATCAATTTGAAATTGGTACATAACAGCGGATATTCAAAACCAAATATTTGCCGTCCGGCAAACAACCCAGTGGCTTCCTCAAATATCACCGATTACAACGAATCCTGATATAATGAGGATGATCACCCAATTCCCAATAACTTACTCCCACTCATCATCCGTAAAACCATACAGATGTGAGAATCATACCTGGTAAATACATACCCTGGAGTAAGGACTAATTGGGAAATCAGTTTTCTATTAACAGTACACAGTGAAACTGAAACATTGAAATGTTTCGATGGGGTATCCCGGTATTCCTAGTAATGCCTCTTCCAGATTCACGACTGTAACCGTATAATTCTTTGCCACCTCTCCAAATCCCTTTATATGTCTTTAGTCATTACCTTCTGCACACCCCTTTAGGCCAAATTGTTTTCTTCCTTCCCTACCGTTCGGCACCAGCCTATGGTTTGGAAGAAGACTATCCAATAAGCATAATGGGTGTGCTGTCCTAATCCTAGGAGCACTCGCAATGCGAGAGAAGGTGAAGATAAAAGACACCTGAATAAACCTTATTCCTATTTCTCCTGAACCAGAATCCATCCCCGAACTGGAACAAGTTCCTTTCGAGTTCGTATATAACCATACGATGGAGTATCCAAAAAACTGTGGATCTTCGTAGTGATACGGAGTGTCCTGGAGAAATACAAAGGTGATTTAGGATTGGCGAAGGAATATTTGTTTTGGTCGTGAATATCTGTTGCAATTTACTTTTCCCTCTTACTAATCCCTTGCTTTGTCTTAACTTAATACCTTCTGCACACCATCGTTATGCTAATTGGTTTTCTTCATTCCCCACCGTTCGGCACCAGCCTAAGGTTTGGAAGAAGACTATCCAATTTGCGTAATAGGTGTACTATCTCCTAAACCAAGGAGTACTCGCAACCTGAGAGAAGGTAAAAGGAAAAGACAACTGAATAATCCTATTCGTTTTCTCCAGAACCTGAAACCATCCTCGAATAAATTCTTTCGAGTTCTTATATAACCATACGATGGTTTTGTCCAATGGAAGTAGACGTTCGTAGTAATACGGGGTGTCCTGGAGAAAAGGGTAAAAGTAGGAGTGGCAATGAGGTTTGCAACTCTGACAATCCAAAAGCCAGTGTTAAAGAAGGTTCGGTCAACTTGGTTACTGAGTCATAGTCTTAGGGTCGGGTCAATGGTCGCTGCCAAAGAGAGAGAGAAAAGAAACACTCAGCGTGCACTCTATCCTAGATCAGAATGGTTACCAATTTATCTAATATGGAAACCTTCCACTGTACCGTCAAATTCTCCTCCAAACCTGAAAGAAGAATTAGTCGGGGTCATCCAAGGAGTAAACTAACTCATCAGTGGGAATCGGGATCCAACTATCATCGCATGATAACGTGACGGAATCCGCTCACATCATCACACTCCAGAAGGTATGCGCATATCTGGCAAGTTTCAGTTCTTTTGAAACTCCCGATGTGAATTCTGCCCCATGCTCTTATGACCTTGACTTTGGCCAACATATCATAAGTCACATGTCAAGTTCTACCCGTCATTCTCCAGGTTAATTTGAATCCACCCGTACCTACCCTTGACTTTGGCCAAAATGGCAGTACGACTGTCCCAAACCAACGCATCTATCTATGCTGCATATGAATACCCCAATAGCTACCAATCACCGTGCCTTGATTTTGGCCAACATACACAGCTTGAATACTATTGACCATCCATATGAAACGACGGAGGGCTACGAATGGTTTCTGGCGAAAACCTTTAACGTAATGAACTTGATATCGTTGAAGGAACGGATAGCTTTTAAAAATATAGTGACGAAAACCGTTGCTAAAGAGGTCACTCCCGGTGAAGGGATCTCGGCTCTTTCCCCATAGAATGAGGTGCAGGATATTCCAACTGAATACCACGATGCAAAGCAAAAGTAATCGGCTATAGTGAAGTTATTGCCCTGATGCAAACTTTTGTCCAAGGGGTCACTCCCGGTGAAGGGATCTCGGCCCTTGCCTCGTTGACTGAGGAGCAGGATATTCCAACTGAATACCACGATGCAAAACAAAAGTGAACGTCCTTGCAATAACAGCTTTTTGAAAAGTGTTCCAACAACATCAGATTAGGTTTGTTTTTAACTTGCATTAATCCGAATCAACGCATTCCCATCAATTGATAACACCAAAAAGAACGAAAATATACTGATGTACATATATGCCATCCGCATTCGCCACTGGGTCCCGTCATTACCCGTTATGTTAGCTAACTAACGACAGAGCGGGGACTGGACTAGCGCGGATGCAAAACATATACAACATCTACTAGTATATATACCAATATATTATATTTCGCTCAAGGCGTGATAAAATGCAACATCACAGAAAATGTACAGCATCACAGAACAATACAGATATCTGGGATCCCCGGGTTTCACAGAGCCGCTGAAATCCGACGTTCCCCTGGTCGTGTGGATAGCCTGCGCAATGAAATCCTAGACCCCTACGGGCGCGGCAAGTTACCCGCCAAAACCTGAAGCGAGGCAGCCCCCTTAAGCGACGTGAATGGACCGCCCGGTACTTCACGGAATCCGGCAAATTGGGCACCCCTCCTGGGTCAACCTGTACCCCCTACGAGTGCGGCGAATAGCCCGCCAATTCTAGAGTGAGGCCCCCTCCGTCTCAATGCCATGAGATGCGGGCTCGTTGCCCTCTTGAACCCGGCTACCCGTGCACCCCTCCGCAGGGCAATCCTAGTACAGAAAGTAAAATATACATACAACGGGTACGTCGACCGCAACCTGGTCGTGCCCCAAAATAATAATACAAACAGGCAGTGACGGCAGTCCACATGTCGGACGCTTGCCCCGCAATATCAAATGTACATAATACAACAAAACTGTACTACCACTGCAACCAGGCTATCCCCCACGACCAATCCGCAACATCACAGCAAAATCACAGAACATCAACGTGAAAGTCACGTTCGCAAATCCGTCTAACCGGGCTATAGCAGTTAGACAGGATTTACCGATCGAGTGACATTCACGGTCGCAGATATAATGTAAATACTGTGAAATAATGTGTTTAAAATATCCGATCGATCAAATTTTAACAAGTGGGCCCCCAAGTACTACTGTAGCACATCAAGAAATTCTGGGCCCAATATTAATATTCCAAAACCCCTAAAACCAGCCCAAAAAGATACTGCAGAAATTTAATGCAGCGACCCCAAAATAGTGCAGCGGAACCGCGGCCCAAAGAGGGGTTTGGCCGCGGTTCCGCGCTCCTATAGTGGAGTTAGTGCATCGAATTTTCACAGAACTCTTATTTCTTCTAGTACATCACTTTTCTGCAACTTGAAAAATTTTTCGACTCCAAAAAATTTCAACAGAAAACTGATGTGAACAAAAACGCGGATTTTGGAATTTTGGTCGATCGGAAATGTAAACACATTAAACAAAGCTAGACTAAGTTAATGGCGAGGCTCTGATACCACTGTAAGTGCACGGCAGCGCCCCGGCCGTCAATCTGACGCCAAAAATGCGGAAGCGAAAAACTTTAATTTTGCAAACTAGCAAACCGACACCACCGCGCACTAATACCCGGATCGAACCATTAACTAGTCCTAGCTAACTACAAGAGGGGGAAATGATATACCGACTGATCCGAGTCCTCCGGTCTTCTCGTCCTCGTCCCGATCTCCCGTGGAATGTCCTGTCTCCACCTCGTCGTTGGAAGTGCACCACATCGCCTACATCTTTTACGGGCTCCCACCTCAATACCGAGGCAACTCGGGCACGAAGCTGGCTAGTCGACGTGCCCAAGAATTGCTGTAGAATGTATAGTAGAGCTCAAGTCTCATTTGGGGTTCATGGAGGTGCCATTTTGGTGGAGGGATGATACAAGAACAATGTGGAGGGACGATACAAGAACAATGTGGAGGGACTTGGGGATTTTTGGAGCATGAAATGAAGCAAAAACCCATACCCAAATATTTGGACAGCCCCACTCCTATCATGGCCGGCCAATTCTTGTGAATGGGGGAGAGTGAGAATGGAGAGTGTGTGGCTTGATCAACAATGCAAGAGGAAAAACAATGTTATCATGAAAAGGCAATGATCACAAAATAATTCCAACACTCAACCAACTACCAACACTCATCATCAACCATCATGTCCTACAAAAGTCAAGGCATGATGAAGCTAGAAGTCAAGGTCAAGGAAAAGCTATCATGATACAACAAAATGCAAAGACCCCCTCCACAATTGCTTATTTGCAACAATGCAAATAAGCCCTCCTCCACCAATCTTCGGCCAATGAAAGATACAAAGGAAATTGGCCGAAACGGAAAGCAAACTGGCAACTCCAGAAAACTGGTCCTGTTAATAAATTACAGGAAAAACCCCGCTACTGTGCATACACACCCGCATTTGTATTCCGACCGAAATACAAATGCAATGAGACAAAGTCTACACTGTACTATACGAGGATCCGGCTTAAACCAAAGCCGGTTAGTAATATCCGTCCGATCCTGATCCGTGCAATACTGCACGTATCTGATCGAACCCTGCCATTTATCCATACGGCCTCTAGTACAAACCGTCCTATCCTGATCCGTGCAATACCACACGTATCTGATCGGACCTTGCCATATCTCCATACGGCCTCTACAGCTTTTCGCCCGAAAGCTGAGTAACTGAATGTGGGGGACTCTAAAGACTCGTCAACACCTTGGTTGTGGATTTAACCACTAGCACGTCAGAGGTATAAGCCAATACGTAACGGGCTACCAGGTATAGACTAAAAGGGATGTCTGTGAGCGAACTCAGCCTGACAACCCTACAGAGCCTGAAAGTGACAATATCCGTACAGTCCGGTCCGTTCGTCTATGAGCATCGCATGGCGGGCCTAGGGGGTTGGTAAAAGTCAGACCCCCAAAAGCGGTACAAGTCGTGTCGGAGTGTAGCCCAGAACACTCTGAGATACTACTGGAATACCTACCAGTAAATCTCCTTGTCTCGGCCGAGGGCTTCATGTAATGGCTCTCCTAGACACAGCGCGACCTCACCCCCAATACCGGGAGAGACGAACCCCTGAAGATACACTCACTGCCTCCATGTGGCTCGGGACTGTACCCAACTAAAACCTGTTTGCACGTCTCCTTTGAGCGTGGTAGGGTAGTAATCAAAGTACAGTGGGAACTCACAGGAGACAAATGACGATCCTCAGGTCGATGAACTAACCTGTACACATGTCACCAGGGAACTGCCATCTGACGTCTGGTATATGACCAACTAGCATGTTCCCGGCGAGTCCTGTCCGGTGTACTCATAACCCAATGAGCACCTGTATACATCTTAGGTGATCCAACTGATACCAATGGCTTGTGAGACCGGCCACCGCCCCTCGTCGGGGTCTCGACTGTATACACTAGTCTACTCTGGAGTATCGATGCCCTGTCTCGAAACTCACACGACTAGGGACCATTTAAGGATATGCTTATAGACCCCAGCTCCCACTTATATGATCGCCCTCATACTGCTGGTGGTCAAGCAAGAATCCTAGGGGCTCTATCAACGTGCAATAGCGACTTGTCAGGTCACCTAAAGCAATACACGATGATAAAGGTAAACCAGATAGTATACTATCATCTCGAGTAAGACTGTCCTACCAGGATAGGTCCTCCATCAATCATTGCAATCACGTACCTGTGACCTAATAATTGACTCTGAGGGCACTATCTCCAACATGAAGCCACTACTCGGCCGCGGAACCACGGCCGGAGCCGGCTTAAGCCGCGGTTCCGCGGCGGATCTGCCACGTTAGCACCTAAGCTTTGCATCAAAATTCTTCATTCAGGGCCCACATTCATCTTATATACTTCAAGTTCCAGAAGACTCCAGAGACTTCTACCAGATCAGCAAACTAGGGTTTCTAATGCTTAATTAATCCTAGCTTAAAGCCTAAGCTAGCTCCTAACAAACTACTTTCTAGAAGCCTCAACAAACTTTTGGAGGGAATTGTAATTTCAAACCTAGACCTAGGGTTTGGAAGATCTATAAATAGGACCCTAGGCTCACTTGTAAAGGGAATAGATAGATCCCTCCATTAGTTCATTTTAGTAGCCAATCTAGAGCCATTCTACCCCATTCTTGATCTTCTTCCACAAGTCTAGTGAGAAGGCTTATGTGAAACCCTAACCCTAATTCCAATCAAAAGCCAAGATCCCGAGTACCAAATCAAGCAAGAAGCCCTTCAACCTTTTATGAGCGGAACCGATCTTCAACAGAGCAAGTGGTTCAAGACGATCCACGACTCACGAAGAAAAGCGAAGCCAATTCAACAATCGAGTTCTTCCTCTTGTAGTTCTTGAGCGACTGTAATGAAATTGTTGATATAAATAAAAGGTGAAATTCTTTTATCTTGTTTTCTTTAAATTCTTACATCATGATATCCTTTCAATTCTTGAATGCTTTCTGTGTGATGATGTTTGAGTAATACTCCGCTCGTCGAGGAGTCGAGACGATCAATAGAATGATGATGTAATATATCTGAAAACGATTCTTGATTCCTACGAGTTTTGTAAACCCTAGCAAGTTCAAGAATCGACGACCCAATTTTGTGGCGATGCTTTCTTGATTGATATCGCTCGAAATTGGGGAGTTACGATCGTTTCTTGAAATTGCTAGAGGCTAGAATGTGAATGATATCGATGAAAGAACAAGGGTTAAATGATGAAACCCTAGTTTCACGAGAAAGCCCTAACTCTCGTCGATCATCATCGATCTAGTATCAATTCTTCGAAGGACAAGAACACGATATCTTGAGATTATATCACATCTATAGATCCGATCGATTCCTACGAGCCTCATTTAGATTCTTGACATTTGGTTGGAAATATCATCGAAACCCGATTCTTGATTGTTTATCATTTTCTTGATTCATGAATAGAATAGTGACACTTGAAACATTTGATAAATCTTGAATCATGCTTTCTTTTCTTTTCGATTAACTTTTCAAATCAAACAAATCAAACATTGAAACGAATCGCACAATCCCTGTAGACGATCCGCACTCGCTTACGATCTACAACTGACACCGTAATTGATTGCGGTCAAATATAATTCTTTGGTTGTGATTTCTTTATACAATTTTCTAAATACTGATACAAGATACTGTTATCGATCAAATGAAACCGTTATCGGGAAACAATTGATTCGATACTTTTGCTTTTACTACACAAACAAGAATTTTCTTAACAATCACTGGTAGCCCGCCACGTATGGCTAATATCTCTGACGTGCTAGTGGTTAAATCCACAGCCATAGTATTGACGAGTCTTTCGAGTCCCCCACAGACAGTTGCTCAAGTTTTCGGGCGAAACGCTGTAGAGGCCGTATGGAGATATGGCAGGGTTCGATCAGATACGTGCGGTATTGCACGGATCATGATCGGACGGATAATATTAGCGGGCTTTGATTTAAGCCGGATCCTAGTATTGTACAATATAGATTTTGTCTCATTGCATTTGTATTTCGGTTGGAATACAAATGCGGGTATGTATATTCAGTAGCGGGGTTTTCCTGTAATTTATTACGGGATCAGTTTTTAGGAGTTGCCAGTTTGCTTTCCATTTCGGCCATATTTCTTTGTATCTTTCATTGGCTGAAGATTGGTGGAGGGCTTATTTGCATTTGTGCAAATTAGCATTGTGGAGGGTTGTCTTTGCATATTGTTGTGTCATGATCACTTGACTTTCTTTTGTCATCATGGTTTGATTTGTGGAGATATGATGGCTTGACCTTTGGTGTCATGATGAGTTTTTGGAGTTTGGATTTGGTTCTAATGATTCTTGATCATGATCACTTTTCTCTCTCTCTCTCTTGTATCATTTGATCCATAACCCCCCCTTTGGGGTTATTCTCTCCACTCCCATGAGGCATGGCCGGCCGAGTAAGGTTGAGGCTGTCCAAAATTTTTGGATGGTTTTTAGTCTCATTTGCTTGCTAGAAATTCCCAAGCCATCAAGAAAATTCACATCTCATTCTCCACCACCAAAAGGCAACTTCCTACAACCCCAATTGAGACATAGCACTGCACTATTCTACAGCAAATCTTGGGCACGTCGACTCGCCAACTTCGTGCCCGAGTTGCCTCGGACCAGAGGTGGGAGCCCGTAAAAGAAGCCGGCGATGTGGTGCCCTTCCGGCGACAAGGTGGAGACCGGAGATTCCGTGAGGAGATCGGGATGACGACGAGAAGACCGAAGGACACGGATCGCTCGGTATATCTCTCTACCCGTCTTCTTGTTAGCTAGATTTAGATTAATGGCCCGATCCGGGTTTATAGTGCGCGGTGGTGCCGGTTTAAAAGGTTTAAAGAAAAGCATCGCTTCCGCATTCCGGCGTCGGATCGACGGCCGGGACGCCGCCGTGCACTTACATAAACTAACACCAATGGCTTGTGAGACCTGGCCACCGCCCCTCGTCAGGGTCTCGATCAGTATACTCTAGTCTACACTGGAGTATCGATGCCCGGTCTTGATACTCCTACGACTAGGAACATTTAAGAATATGCTTATAGACCCCAGCTCCCACATATATGATCGCCATCATAATGCTGACAGTCAAGCAAGAATCCTATGGGCTCTATCAACATGTACATGATGATAAAGGCAAATCAGATAGCATACTATCATCTTGAGTAAGACTGTTTTATCGATATAGGTCCTTACTCAATCATCATAATCACAAGTCCGCGACTATGATAATTGCCTTAAGGGCACTATAGCCAACACCTGTTACAGGTTATAGCAAGCCTTGGCAGAGGCCTTAAGGTGACACGTTGAATTGATCTAACAGGGAAAAACATTTCTTGGTACTTTGCAATATGCATAAGCGTGCTATAGGTGTTTCAAGTATTGAAAATGCACAACGGAAATGATGTTAATGTGTCTAAATAGAGATTATCACGTTTATGTGGTATTTCAATCTTATAAGCAGGGGTGGAAGCAAGAATTTTGCTTAAGTGGGGGATGACAACACGGTTATATTGATAAATCAAACTAAATAATATATAAGAGAATTATATGATTTAAATGGTAGATAACTAGCTTTAAAAAATTTATTATTGACATTGAAAGTTTTCTAATTCAAAAAGGCACATTGAACTAGTACATTGAATTAAAAAAAATTAAAACTGTGCAAGAAGTGGGAATTGAACCCAACATCTTTTTCATGAAATTAAGACCATGTAGGATAGACTCTATTATTATGTTTAACAGCATAAATATTTATTAACATATATTCTAAAATGTAACACTTGCTTGCAACCGAAATTAATTTTCTAATTTCTTTTTCAAAACTCGGTGGGGGCACTTACCCATCTTGACCCTTAAATAGGCAAGTGCCCCCACTGAGTTTTAAATAGGACAGCATTGAACTTCCTATACCACTGGAAATTCAACTTGGCTGCAAGTACCTTGGTAGTTAATTCTAGTGTATGTCCCGAAAATCCTTAGATTAGATTGCAAAAATTAATCAACGCTGTTTTCTTAAAAATAAATAGAAAACTATAATAAAAAAAATTAAAGCACATACAATTAGTGTTGTCAAACTTGCAAGTTTTTGTATAAGAACTTGGTAACGTAGTGGCAATCACTCCATTGAATTTCTTTTTCAAGGGAAAAACCGAGTCTCTCAATTTAAATAGCTACGCAGGAAACTATGTAAATAGAAGAAAACTGGCGCGATAAAATTGGCCACAAAAGAAAGATGTGATGTTTCATTAAAAAAAACGGTAATAAAGTAGACACACACGCATATGCATGTGTGCATGCACGCACACACACAAACGTACTAGAAAGAAAAATAGAATTTACTCACCATCAATAGTAGCAAAATCATCTATTCTCTTATTCGAGATATCATATGGATCAAGCTTAATAACTCTCTGTCTTGTCCACAGGAGCACTTTTCTCTGTAGAGCCATCATTTGAACTTACTTTCCCAACTCTTAGTTTCTTCCCAGATTTGTCAAGCACCCGGTTTTGGCGCCTTACTGGTTTCTCTTCTGCGACTTGCTCGTCTCCATCTTCATTTTTAGTACTCTTTTCCAAAATCTCCCCCTTAGTATGGTCTTGATCATTAACCTTTTCTTCATATCCATCTTCTTCCATTTCAATCTGGGTTTATCAGAAGAAGCTTTAACTGAATCAACACCGTCATCTGTTTCTACCTTTTTATCATAAATTTTCCCACGACGACCAAAATCCCATACTTTTAACATCACCTCTAATTCCACGGGCGGTTGTATTGCTTGTTCTTACTTCAGAATCACCCCTATTTACATCTTCTCTCTTTCGACCTACATTTCTCCCTCTTACTTTAAGCGGATCAATCACTTCACTTCAAATGGGTATCCGTTCACTACGATGACCGCCTCTCATTTCACGTGGCCTGCTCGGGCTTTTCGTCTCTTCATCAGTATTGTTGGAAATTCACGATATCGTGCTTTTTAAAAAAGGATATGGTTCAATATCAGATATGTCGGTTTTTGATTAAAAGTTTTGTACGAAATGATTCTCGAGTTATAAAATACCGTAAGTGCACGGTGCGTTGACGCAATCCGATAAGTACGGGTCGATCCACAGGGAATAACTATTACGACGTTCTTTTGAGTTAGAAACAAAGGGTTTAAAGTTGAGTTTGTCACGTTTTTATACAAAGAATGCGATGTAAAGAATAAAATAATATACGGAAAACTTAAGCTAAGATTTGGTTAATTGACTTATGACGTTACCCCCCAACTCTTAATCTTAATTCAACGTCCATTTCTAGTTTCTATTTGACTTAAAAAGCATGCCATATCTAAACCAATTACAAAGTATCGTTTAGGATACGATATCAAAATTGGCACAAAAGAAACTACAAATTTTTAAGGCTTTTTGATGAAATGGGGATAAAATGAGCTAAGCGAAATTAGCAAGTATAAGACATACGCTTGTGTGGCTTCATGTCCTATCTAGCTAGTTTACTGCACTTAGCTAAATTTTATCCTCTTTTTTACTTCAATTCTTAATACAATAAAAATATTATGTAAAAAAAAAATAGGATATGCGTTAAAGTTTGATTTGCAACCATTCAAAACAATATATTCTATCAAGCAATAACACAATAGCATTGTACACATTAAGAAAAGAAGTTCAAAAAATGCTAAGAATCAAGAATGAAAGGTTAGAACGCAAGCCATTCATCAACCTACATCACCAAAATCTAAGTGAAACTACTCACACATTATGGTCAAGGAAACACAAATAAACAAATAACATATAAAGAGAATGTAAGAAAAAAGTAAAGAAAAGATACAAGAACCACAATTGAACTCAATGAACCCTTTATTGATATGGAATCTAAATACAAGCAAGTGAGTTCAATTACCAAAATCTGATCAACAAGCTCAAAAATAGAAGTTGCAAGACCAGAGGAAGGAAAAGAACTCAATCAAATCATAAGAATTACAAAATTTTATCAAGAGTGATTACAAATAGTGAAAATGTATATCCATTTCTCACAAACTGATATGTTATTTATAGAACTTGTAAAAGTAGAAGTTGCGTATACTAATGGACCGAAAAGACCCACACAAGTTGCACGAGCCAATTTGGCCGCAAATTGCGACCAAATGGATTAAATTTAGGGCCAAATTTTGGATACTAGGGCACACCTTTGGTGTATGGTCTTCTGCTCGCTTGTTCATCTTCCTGTAATTGCAATTTATTGTAATTCATACATGGGTGAAATCTAGAGCAATAAACAGAGAAGGCAAGTGATCAAGTTGCAATGGTTCACACTTCAAATCAATTCTTTTTCAAATACTTGTTACCATGCCCACTTTTACACCCACTTATTTACGTCCTCTTGCAAAGCACCATGATGGTGTTTGCCCACTTGATGCATATGATCAAATCCTTGTTCACACTTGTTCAGACATGATCATGTTGGACCAAAACAAGAATTATTTGTACACAACTCTTATTTGTTTCTAACTCATTAAATCTGATCTGTATTCTGTCCCGTTTGCAGTTCCGGTTAAAAACCGCCATTTCTGTGCATGTTGTGTACCGTCTCCAATATTTTTGCCTGTGTACATGTAATCTGTACTAATGAGCAGATACAAATTAGATAGCACCGTTTATTGATAAAATGATAAGAAATGAGCGGTATTAAAATATAATAAATCGTGCCGAACAAATATATCCAAACTTACCTTTTTGCTCGTCTCGAGCAAAACAAAAATTCCTAAACTTACTTTCGCAGGGAACACGATTGCACTGAGCCCATGTAGCAAGCCGTTAAATCTATAGATGTCCCTAGTAGAAGGAGTTTTTGTCTCCTGAGGGTTTTCAGTGGATTACACCCACAAAATCCCGTCAAGCTAGTTTTCGTGGGGTAACTGTCGTTTCTAATACTAAGGTATAGTATCAAAACTTAGAAATTCTATTATCCAAAGTAAAAAAAAAACATCGAACCCTCTGTTTCACTCCTTACTTTTTATTTAACCAAAATCCTATACTTTTTTTGTGCTTTATGCGAATAGCGTCATTATTGTTCAAGAAACATTGATTTAGAGTTTATGTCAAATATGGACCAAAAAAAATTCAGAAGGATCACACGAGTTTGTTTGAGACTTAAATTTCGTTCTCCAGCTTGGTTTCAAATCATAGTTTCTATTACTTCAACAAAGAACTAAGCTTTATTTTTCACTCCGCCTATTACCTGATTTTGTATCATACACACCCTCGTGATCGTGCAATAGTCTTTTATCTGTATATCTCCGTTAAAAAGTATTTTTATAGTAAAACTTGTCTTAAGCCAAGATTATTCTCACACAAAGAACCGTGAGGAATTTTAACTTGGAGAGAACACTTGCTTGATTTTGTTTTAAAACGGACTTTTTAGGTTTCTTAGCAAGCTGTAGGTCATTGCTCTCAAACCAGATAGTTTTAGGACTTTTGGTGTGAAAATACCTCGGCAAACTTAATTGCCCAAGTCACCGAGGCCCTAAAACAACAATACTTATTTTACACGTGAAAATCTCAAAGTAATGTGATCGGATATGCAATTGATTATTCTTTCCATTTTTTAGATCAAAAGACGTGTTTTGTGTAGATATGGGTGTGTAATCACTCATGAATCATGATGGGTTATTTTTCAGACTTGGTCTCTATTATAGCCTCAATAATACCCTTTCATATTCACCTTATTTTATGAACTATTCTTGATATTACTTATTTCAAAACAACTTATTTGATCCTAAAGAGGTTTATCGATTTTAAAAGTTTTTATGACATGTCAAAACTCGTTCTCTCGTTTCTCAAAACTTACGACACGTATATGGTGATATAAAAAGATATATTTTATCTATAGTTAATTTCAAAGAAAGGTTATCGTTTCGGGTTTTTAATTTCTAAAATAGGATCTAGCTGTTTCAAACTTATCAAACACAAACCGTCGATATTTCGAAACTAGGTTTTTCCCACAAGCTAACTTTACGACAAAGTTTTTATGCTTTTTAGAAATTTTTCACATTTTTGGTATTTTTTGTAAGTCCACGTTGCGACCCCCGGTTCCTACGGGGAGGCGGAAACGGTATAAAAATCAAATTTTTAGCGCAAGGGGCAACATGGACTAAGCAAAGTCGGGATCTTTAACTAAACTAAAACTAGTATACTTGCTAAAGAGAGTTAGCTACTCGGATGAAGATGGTTATACCTAAACTTGAACTCCTTCTTCTTCAAACTTTGTAGAGGTTGATGGTTCTCTTTTGTCGCCTTCTTCCGTCGAAGATGGATCCACCTCGAGAGTTCAACCTTTGGGCTCTTCCTCGTGCTTTGAGTGAACTAGGGTTTCCGGCTTGCTAAACCTTGAACCTAGAATGAGTAGAGAGTGTCTAAGGGGTGCTTTTCTTTTTAAAGAGAAGGATTCTCAACACATGAGAAGGGTTCTCTTTAGCTAGAGGAAGAAGAAGATGAAGTGAGGAGAGAGAGTGGTTATGAAAGAATGAGCTCTTTTTCTTTTGCAACCATAACATAAAGCAAAAGAATTATAAAAAAATAATAATAATGAAAATGAAAAAGGTTTGATGGAAGGTTTATGAATGACCATTATCATTTCAAACATTAAATGAATTTGCAAGAATCAAGAGCATCTTTCTTTTGTAATGATGATGGTCAAAACTTCAACCATGGTCAACAAGTCAACCATGGTCAACAAGTCAACATAAAAACCAACCATGACACAATTTCATTTTATTATATATTATTAAATGATATAATACAAATCCATTAGGGTTTGGAAAAAGACGACTGTCAACTGTGCATACGCATCCGTTCCGAAACCCTAATGAAAGTCCTCTTCCTCTTCCTCAAATAACTGTGCATACACACCTGCATTCTTGTTCCGAGGAACATGAATACTGAGAGATAAAAGCAACCCCAAATCATATACCAGTATCCGGCTCAAACCAGAGCCCGCTGGCAATATCCGTCCGGACTCCAAACGTGCACAAGTGCGCGGATGAGAACGAACCCTGTCGCAAAACCATGCGACCTCTACTCTGTTTTGCCCATAGGCGAATACCCTCTGTGTGGGACTCTAAAGACTCGACACTACGCTGGCAGTGGGTTTAACCACAGACCGCAAGCGGCACTAGCTGTGCGTAACGGTCCCCAGGTAGATGTCGATAAGAAGGCTGACGAGGTGAAACCCCATCTGTACTCCTACTGAGTCTGAATGTGACAGTCTCCGTACAGTCCGGTCTGTTCGTCTGATACATCGCATGTCGGGCCTAGGGGGCGGTAAAACGTCAGTCCCCCAATAGCGGTACAAGTCGTGTCGGAGTGAAGCCCAAAACACCCTGAGATAACACTGGAAACCTACCAGTATATCTCGCTTGCCCTGGCCAGGGACTACTCATGTAATGGCTCTCCTAGACACAGCGCGATGTCAACCCCCAATACCGGGAGAGACGAATCCTGTCTAACCGTCACTGCCTCCAAGTGCTTCGGGACTGCACCCAACCACTACCTGTTTGCACGACTCCTTTGAGCCGTGGTAGGGTAGTGATCAAAGTGCAGTGGGAACACACTCGAGGCGAAGTGCCAGTGTCAAGTCAGCGGACTAAGCTGTACTCATGTCACCTGGGAACTGATAACTGACGATAGGTATAATACCAACCTGTCAGTTCCCGACGAGTCCTGTCCAGTGTACTCGTAACCCAACGAGCACCCGTATACTATCTCCAGTACGACGTACTGATGGCTGTGGGACAGACCATCTCCCACACTGGGATAAGAAGCGCATACGCTAGTCTACTCCGGAGTATCGTTGCCCTGTCTCGATAGTCCTGCGACTAGGGACCTGTATAAGGATGTGCTTATAGATTACCCAGCCCCCACTAGTGTGACTGCCATCACAACGCTGGTAATCAAGCAAAGATCCTAAGGGCTCCACTAATGCGTATAAGTGATATACTGAAATAAACACAAGTACACATTGAAGTAGAAACAAACCAAGTAGCATACTACTATATTGAGCAAGATTGTTTATACAAGGTGAATATCCCAAGCTTCCATCAAGTAATATACAAACTAGTATGATACAGTAATGGCCTCTAGGGCATATACACTAACAATCTCCCACTTGCACTAAGGCCATGTACTGGCGTATAGAAGACCTATCATCTCGATCAGCCGCTCGAACTGAGTCTGGGGTAGGGCCTTGGTGAATGGATCTGCAGTGTTCTCTTCTGAAGCAACCCTCCGAACCTCGATCTCCTTGCGATCCACGATCTCCCTGATCAGGTGATACCGCCTCAAGATGTGCCTGGATCTCTGATGGGACCTGGGTTCCTTTGCTAAAGCTATAGCCCCGTTGTTGTCGCAATACAGAGGTACTGGGTCAACAATGGACGGAACCACCTGAAGTTCTTTTAAGAACTTCCTTATCCAGACAGCTTCTTTTGCGGCATCAGATGCAGCGATGTATTCCGCTTCCATAGTCGAGTCTGCAACGGTTTCCTGTTTGGAACTCTTCCAACACACCGCCCCTCCATTGAGGGTAAAAACAAAACCCGACATGGACTTGGAATCATCCTTGTCACTCTGGAAGCTGGAGTCAGCAAAGGCCTCAATCTGGAGGTCTTTTCCGCCATACACCAAGAACATCTCCTTAGTCCTTCTCAGGTACTTGAGAATGTTCTTTACTGCTATCCAATGTTTCTCCCCAGGGTTTGACTGATACCGGCTTACCACACTCAGTGCATAAGCTACATCCGGTCTGGTACACAACATCGCATACATTATAGAGCCTACCGCAGAAGCGTAGGGTATAATAGACATGCGATCCCTCTCCAAATCAGTCTTGGGAGACATCTCTTTAGAGAGGGTGATCCCGTGACAAGCCGGTAGGTTACCGTGCTTGGAATCTTCCATACTGAATCTCTTCACTATGGTGTCGATGTACCTGGACTGTGAAAGTCCTAATATCCTCTTGGATCTATCACGATGGATCCGGATCCCCAGGATGTATGAGGCATCACCCAGGTCTTTCATGGAGAACCTGTGTGACAAGAAACCCTTGACAGATTGTAGCATAGGAATGTCATTTCCTATTAAGAGAATGTCATCCACGTATAAAACGAGGAATACTACAGTTCTCGCTACAAATCTACTATAGATGCATGGTTCATCTGGATTTTTGATAAAGTCAAATTCCTTGACCGTCTCATCAAAACAGATGTTCCAACTCCGCGATGCCTGCTTTAGTCCATAGATGGACTTAAGCAACTTGCACACCTTTCCGCTGCTCCCACTCTGAATGAAACCCTCTGGCTGATCCATATAGACACACTCCTCTAAATTTCCATTTAGAAAAGCGGTTTTTACGTCCATCTGCCAAATCTCATAGTCGTGGAAGGCAGCAATGGCAAGAAGGATCCGAATGGATTTCAGCATAGCCACTGGAGAAAAGGTTTCGTCATAGTCCAAGCTAGGTCTTTGACGGAAACCCTTTGCTATAAGTCTAGCTTTATAGGTCTCAACCTGTCCATCTACACCAATCTTCCTTTTGAAGATCCACTTGCATCCTACGGGTTTTACCCCGTCTGGAGCAATGTCCAACGTCCATACTTTGTTGGTGTACATGGACTCCATTTCGGTCCGCATTGCATCCAGCCATTTTACTGAGTCAACGCTCTGAACGGCCTGCTGGAAGCTAGTAGGCTCATCATAATCTATGATGCAATCCTCTCTATCCCCGTCTATGAGAAAACCGTAGTATCTCTCGGGCGGATGAGACTGCCTACTACTCCTGCGGAGCGGCGTAGGAATGTCCTGTTCATTTGAACCCTCTGGTTCCACTAAGCTTTCAGTAATAGTCTGTGGTTCTGGAATTTCTTCCAGTTCTACTGCGCTCCCACTTAATTCTTTTTCTAAGAACTGATGTTCTAGAAAGTGGGCATGACGAGAAACAAGAACTTTTTGTTCCTCTTCGTAGTAGAAGAGATATCCCTTGGAATTCTTTGGATATCCCACAAACTTACACAGTACTGAGCGCGTCTCGAGCTTGTCCGCATGCTGCTTTTTAACAAAAGCTGGACTTCCCCAAGTCTTAATGTGACTGAGATGGGGTCTCTTCCCACACCACATCTCATATGGTGTAGTAGGCACAGTCTTAGTAGGAACTCGGTTCAAAAGGTACGCAGCTGATTCTAGCGCATACCCCCAGAATGATCGCGGTAACTCAGTGTTACTCATCATGGACCGTACCATATCCAATAGGGTTCGGTTCCGTCTCTCCGATACACCGTTGTGTTGCGGAGTGTATGGAGGAGTAAGCTGAGAGAGAATCCCGTTCTCTTTTAAATAATTCAGGAACTCGGCACTTAAGTATTCTCCACCTCGATCCGATCTTAGAATCTTGATACTTTTGCCGGTTTGTTTTTCTACTTCATTCTTAAATTCCTGGAATTTTTCAAAAGCTTCGGACTTATGTTTCATTAAGAAGACATAACCGTATCTTGAAAAATCATCCGTAAAAGTAATGAAGTAAGAATAACCGCTTCGCGCATGTGTAGACATTGGACCGCACACGTCGCTGTGTACGAGTCCCAAGAGCTCGCTCGCTCTTACTCCGTGTCCAGTGAACGGAGTCTTTGTCATCTTTCCTTTGAGACAGGATTGACAAGTGGCATATGATTGATATTCGAACGGATCCAAATATCCTTCTGTATGTAACTTAGTCAACCTTCTCTCATTGATGTGACCCAGTCTACAATGCCATAAGAAAGTCTGATTGATATCTGGAGACTTTCTTTTGTGTGTATTCTGGACATTGAAAATCTGTGGTTGGTTTAATACGTATATACTATTGCTCAGTGTACCTGACCTAATCAGAACTTGATTAAGGTGAATGTTTACAACATTACTTACAAACGCAAATTCATAACCTTCTTTAGAAACCAAAGATACAGAAATGATATTACAAGTTGCGTTGGGTACAAAAAAGCAATTACGCAAAACCAAAACATGCCCATCTGACATTCCCAGGTGATAGTCCCCCACGGCTTTAGCATCCATGCTAGCTCCGTTCGCAACTCTGAGGGTCATGTCACCTGCCTTCAAAACCCTACGGTTTCTCAACGCCTGCAAAGAATTACAGATATGAGATCCTGATCCGGTATCCAATACCCAGGAAGTAGAGTTTATAGAAAGACAGTTTTCAATAACATACACACCTGAAGCTGAAGCCGCAACCTGCTTCAGTTCCTGTGTCCTGGCTTTCCAAGCCCTGCAATCTTTCTTCCAGTGTCCACTCTTATGACAATAGAAGCATTCTTCCTTTCCAACAAGCTTCCCCGCAATCTTTGTTGCCTTTTCCTTTCCCTTCGTACCCACTTTACTAACACCGCCTCTTGGTTTGGCGGGGGCTTTCTTCCTCTTTCCCTTGGCTTTCGCCTTGGACCTAGAGGAAGAAGATCCTCCTACAAACAAAGCGGGTGTTTCCCTACCCTTCTGTAGGGTGCCCTCTGCGCTCCTCAGCAGGTTGAGGAGTTCTGAAAGTTCAACTTCCTTTTCTTGCAAGTTGAAATTCAGTATGAACTGGGCGTAAGTGGATGGAAGGGACTGGAGAATTAAATCCGTATAGAGTTCACTGTCCAACGTGGTCCCAAGTTCCGCGAGCTCCTCAGTGTAGCCAATCATCTTAAGCACGTGGTCCGCTACCGATGATCCGACGGCCAACTTTGTCGAAAACAACTTCTTCGACACTTCGTATCTTGCGATACGAGACTGCTCTCCATACAGTTCTTTTGTATGAAGAAATATGGATTCCAAATCCATATTCTCGTGCCTCCTCTGATGTTCGTTGTCCATCGAGGCAAGTACGAGGCACCTGGCCTTCGCGCTGTCAATCTCCCAAGTCTTACGGATTTCCTTATCCGCGACGCTGGAGGTGGGACCTAGGACGGGGGGAGCTTTGGTGGTAAGAAGATACCCCAGCTTGTCGTAAGCGATTGCCAATTTGACATTCCTGAGCCAATCTTTATAGTTTGGCCCTGTCAGTATGTTTTTATTTAGAAGTAACTTAAGTCCAGTCATTTCGATTTGGTCGCTGCAGGGGGAGAGAAGAAACACTTAGCACGATGCTCTTGCAAGTTTAGAATGGTTTTTAATTTGTCTAAACAGGATGGCTCCCACTGTCTCTCGAATCCCTCCTCAAACCATAAAGGAAGAATTAGTCGGGATCAATCCCACCGTACAATACTTGCTTAACCGTTCAGCCAGGCCAGTGTCGGTACTTCGAGGGAGGTTTTCCAACGCTTTCGCGAAGTTCCTTAATTAAATAATCTCTTTTCCCTGGGGGCGTAGCCCCGCTAACACCTTTCTAGGCACCTACTAGGTTTATAGCATTGATCGTTTAGTGAGAAATTTCCCGAGGAGTAGCATATACTCACAGTAGGATCGGGATCCAAATATCATCGCGTGACGAAACTGAAGGAATCCTACCAGAATCACCACACTCCAAATGGTATGCAAATCTAGCAAGTTTCAGTACTTATGAAACTCCCGATGTGGATTTTTGCCCCATGCTCTTATGACCTTGACTTTGGCCAAAATATCATAAGTCACATGTCAAGTTCTACCCGTCACTATCCAGGTTAATTTGGATCCACCCGTACCTACCCTTGACTTTGGCCAAAATGGCAGCACGACTGTCCCAAACCAACGCATCTATCTATGCTACACATGAACACCCAATAGCTACCAATCACTATGCCTTGACTTTGGCCAAAATACATAGCTTGAATACTATTGCCTATTCATGCGAAACGACGGAGGGCTACGAATGGTTTTGGTAAAACCGTGAACGTAGTGAACTTGATATAATCGATGGAACGAGATAGCTTTTAGAAGGAGTGGCTCAAACTCCGCATTTAAAAGTTAGTTTTGAAAAGAACCGAGTGGTTTTTCGAAAGTGTTCCAACGATTTTAACTTGGTTTATTATCTTGCATTAGTTCTTTTAATGCGTGATATTCTTGCATTAGTACTTTTAATGCGTCCCATCATTTAATTCCTACCATTGCAGAAAACAACCAAAATATGACGTACGCTTATGCCATTCGCATTCGCCACGGGGTCCCATCATCACTCGTTAGGTTACTTAACTAACGACAGAGCGGGGGCTGGGCTAGCGCGGCTGTAAAACATAAGCAACGCCTAAATAGAAACCAATGATAGACATTACAGATCACAGATGAATACATTGGATATACTAGCAATCCGCAATCCTTTCGAGCCTGGAACGAAAAGCGGATAACACGGACGCGGTGAATAGCCAAATACCCCACCCAAGACCCCTACGGGTGCGGCAAACTACCCGCCAAGTACTCGGTAGTTTGTGCACCCCCTCCATGGGTCTATCCTAGGAGCAAAAACAGTAAAAAGAATTATACAATGACGGCTACAACCCCGACCCGGTTGTGCGGCCAAACAAATAATATAATTACATCAATTTACATTTACAATGAATGAAAGAAAAACAAAAGCTCATCTCACATCCACCCCGGCTATTCACCCGCGACAGTCCAACACATTCATATACACATTCCAATATCAAACACAGATCATGTATAACCCCGACCAATCGACTTATAGCGATTAGCCGACGTTCAATACATGCAAGCATCACAGATATAACCATCATAGTCAAAGTGCAGTGAAGTTCGGAAAAAAATACGGAATTATAGGACCCCAAAAGTGAATTTCAGTTCTGGAAAATCTGGGCACATATAATATATTTTAAAAATCCCAAAACCAACACAGACACACACTGCACGAAAAACGATGCACAGAAGACGACAAACCGCGGCGCTTCCGCCGCACATGCCTACCTAGTGCGGCGGAAGAGCGGGGGTTTGAATGAATTAGCGCAACGTTTTTCTTGGGTGTTCACACAAAACCCTGAGCCGAATTTACAAGTATAAAGTTTTTCATTTAGAGCAGAAAAAATTTCAACAGAAACTTAGGTTTTTGTTTTTCCGGTTTTGTGATTTTTTCGGTTCCGAACTTCGTTACACTTCACTACCAAGCTAGTTTAAGTTTAGTTAGGCTCTGATACCACTGTAAGTCCACGTTGCGACCCCCGGTTCTTACGGGGAGGCGGAAACGGTATAAAAATCAAATTTTTAGCGCAAGGGGAAACATGGACTAAGCAAAGTCGGGATCTTTAACTAAACTAAAACTAGTATACTTGCTAAAGAGAGTTAGCTACTCGGATGAAGATGGTTATACCTAAACTTGAACTCCTTCTTCTTCAAACTTTGTAGAGGTTGATGGTTCTCTTTTGTCGCCTTCTTCCGTCGAAGATGGATCCACCTCGAGAGTTCAACCTTTGGGCTCTTCCTCGTGCTTTGAGTGAACTAGGGTTTCCGGCTTGCTAAACCTTGAACCTAGAATGAGTAGAGAGTGTCTAAGGGGTGCTTTTCTTTTTAAAGAGAAGGATTCTCAACACATGAGAAGGGTTCTCTTTAGCTAGAGGAAGAAGAAGATGAAGTGAGGAGAGAGAGTGGTTATGAAAGAATGAGCTCTTTTTCTTTTGCAACCATAACATAAAGCAAAAGAATTATCAAATAATAATAATAATGAAAATGAAAAAGCTTTGATGGAAGGTTTATGAATGACCATTATCATTTCAAACATTAAATGAATTTGCAAGAATCAAGAGCATCTTTCTTTTGTAATGATGATGGTCAAAACTTCAACCATGGTCAACAAGTCAACCATGGTCAACAAGTCAACATAAAAACCAACCATGACACAATTTCATTTTATTATATATTATTAAATGATATAATACAAATCCATTAGGGTTTGGAAAAAGACGACTGTCAACTGTGCATACGCACCCGTTCCGAAACCCTAATGAAAGTCCTCTTCCTCTTCCTCAAATAACTGTGCATACACACCTGCATTCTTGTTCCGAGGAACATGAATACTGAGAGATAAAAGCAACCCCAAATCATATACCAGTATCCGGCTCAAACCAGAGCCCGCTGGCAATATCCGTCCGGACTCCAAACGTGCACAAGTGCGCGGATGAGAACGAACCCTGTCGCAAAACCATGCGACCTCTACTCTGTTTTGCCCATAGGCGAATACCCTCTGTGTGGGACTCTAAAGACTCGACACTACGCTGGCAGTGGGTTTAACCACAGACCGCAAGCGGCACTAGCTGTGCGTAACGGTCCCCAGGTAGATGTCGATAAGAAGGCTGACGAGGTGAAACCCCATCTGTACTCCTACTGAGTCTGAATGTGACAGTCTCCGTACAGTCCGGTCTGTTCGTCTGATACATCGCATGTCGGGCCTAGGGGGCGGTAAAACGTCAGTCCCCCAATAGCGGTACAAGTCGTGTCGGAGTGAAGCCCAAAACACCCTGAGATAACACTGGAAACCTACCAGTATATCTCGCTTGCCCTGGCCAGGGACTACTCGTGTAATGGCTCTCCTAGACACAGCGCGATGTCAACCCCCAATACCGGGAGAGACGAATCCTGTCTAACTGTCACTGCCTCCAAGTGCTTCGGGACTGCACCCAACCACTACCTGTTTGCACGACTCCTTTGAGCCGTGGTAGGGTAGTGATCAAAGTGCAGTGGGAACACACTCGAGGCGAAGTGCCAGTGTCAAGTCAGCGGACTAAGCTGTACTCATGTCACCTGGGAACTGATAACTGACGATAGGTATAATACCAACCTGTCAGTTTCCGACGAGTCCTATCCAGTGTACTCGTAACCCAACGAGCACCCGTATACTATCTCCAGTACGACGTACTGATGGCTGTGGGACAGACCATCTCCCATACTGGGATAAGAAGCGCATACGCTAGTCTACTCCGGAGTATCGATGCCCTGTCTCGATAGTCCTGCGACTAGGGACCTGTATAAGGATGTGCTTATAGATTACCCAGCCCCCACTAGTGTGACTGCCATCACAACGCTGGTAATCAAGCAAAGATCCTAAGGGCTCCACTAATGCGTATAAGTGATATACTGAAATAAACACAAGTACACATTGAAGTAGAAACAAACCAAGTAGCATACTACTATATTGAGCAAGATTGTTTATACAAGGTGAATATCCCAAGCTTCCATCAAGTAATATACAAACTAGTATGATACAGTAATGGCCTCTAGGGCATATACACTAACATATTTTTGGATTGTTGTATATACAAACAAAAAAAGGAAAATTTTAACACTAGTTTTTTTTTCGTTTTTGTTAATTTTTTGGTATAATAAGCAAAATGCAGTACAATAACAAATATGCAATGCAAACTACATGAAAATAAATGAAAAAATACAGGAATCAAAGTGCGAAAATGCAGAAAACGTGCAAATGCAACTACATGCTATATACATGAACCAACTCATCCAATTAGCCCCAAACTCGAACTGGGCAATGTTCTCATTGTCTTCTCGATTTCCCTTTTCCCTTCCTACTGCCGCTCACTTCTTCCTGTGCTGCTTGCTGAACCGCCTCAATTTATCTAGCCATTCCTGCATCTTTTGTTGCTTTTTCAGCATATGGCAGATGCTTCGAAATATTAAACGCTGCAAGTCTTTCTCATTATCTGGTTCGGGCTCATGAAGAAGCGACTCTGTAGAATTGTCTGATGGGTTCCATAGCACCCTAACTAGGATTTTTGGGGTATCAAGTATACAATTTAAAAAAACCTAGTGAGCTATGCAACCCATGCCAAGGATCTAACTAGAAAATTAGGAGCTACACAAGCTTGTAAATAAACATTACACTAAGTGAATGAAGAATACAACCTTTGTAGACCGGTCCTTCACTTCTAAACCTCCGTATAGTAGTCCCTTCGCTCCAAGTAGTGAACACCCGAACTCTAGTAAGGATCCACATGAAGAAATGAATGGGCTTGCTCGATGTCTTCGAGGCCGAAGATGATCTACGTCGAGAAGACTCAAGCTCATGCTACCTCTTCACTAATTGTGAAATTAGTGAAGCAAACACCCTAAACTAAATGGCAAGTAGTGGAGGATGATGAGGTAGGAAATGGGTTCACTTTAGTTTTATTTTTCTCACAATATTTTCTTACTTAGAAAAAAAAAGCTAGCAAGCTTTTTCAATAAAGAAGAAGATGAAGAATGAAGAATAGAGAATGAACTCATGAGGTGAGAATAACAACCATGGGTGAGTTAGTGTCTACACTAACCCATGTAGAGACTTAACTATGGCTAACAATAATGGTTAGGTTAATAAATATGTTCAAGTAAAACAAAATTAGTGGACTTGGTCAATGGTTCCACAAGCTTCTACAAGCTTCAACCATTTGACTAATTACCATTAATTTTGATTAACTTTAGATAAATAAAACCATATCATTATTATAAGCATGGTGTGAGTCTCATACACCCATGTAGCATGTAGCATTTAGCATGACACAAAATAATGTACATTAATATATATCACATATATACTAAGTGTACACAAGTAAGAAAAAGAAATACTTAGTGAGCAAATATTAGTTAATGTAAGTTAATATATCAAATATATAATTATATATTGAATTATTAAATCAACACTTGATTTAATAATCCGGCTATATCATATACAACCGACTAATATCAAATGTAACAATCTATCGAATCAACACTTGATCCGATAACTCGGCTATATCATATATAACTGACCGATGTCACAAATCGCGAGAATAGAATGCGGTATCACATACGCGCATTAATCTCGGTCCTGCACATATCACATATGTGCTCCTACTCCGTTTCGCATGAACCAGGAAACCTCTGTGTATGACTCTGAAGACCCGTCAATACGCCGGCAGTAGGTGATGATCATATCAAACACCCACAAGCCACAAGCGGTCTGCTAAACGTAATGGCCATCCGGGTATTGAGCGATCAGAAGATCAACAAGCATTCCTGCTCATACTCCTGCGAATCCAATCAGTAACATTACGGTACAGTCCGGTCTCTTCGTCTGATATGTCACATATCTCGTCTGGGGATGGTAAACGTCAGACCCCAATAACTCGATAAGTCATGCCGATATGAGGCTCATAACGGGTCAAGAAACTACTGATAACACTTACTAATAAATCTCATAAACAGCCCTGGCCAGGGACTTCCTGTTATGGCCAATCGAGCACAGCGCAACATCAACCCCCAATACCGGGAGAGACGAATCCCCTCCTATCGCTCATTACCTCCATGTGACTCGGGACTGTACCCAAAAATCACCGTTTTGCACGTTCTCATGAACGTGGTAAGGTGGAAATCAAAGCATAGTGGGAAACACACAAGACTCTATGACGATTTCGGGTCGACAAACTAACCTGTACCAGTGTCTCCAGAGAACTGCCATCTGACGTGAGGTATAATACCATCTGGGAGTTCTCGACGAGTTCGTCCAGTGTACCCAGTCTCCACTGATCACCCGTATATCATCTCTGATGTCAAACACCAATGGATATTGGATCATCCATCGCCAATCTACATAGGTCAAGAAGGTATACGCTAGTCTACTCTGGTATATCGATGCCCCGTCTCGATACACCTACGACTGGGGACATTAAAGGATGTACTTACCGACTACCTTTGTCCCACTAGTATGATCTGCATCATAATCTAGGTAGTCAAGTATGCATCTTAAGGGATTTACCAACATGAAACAGAGAGACGATCAGTGTACATGTTAAGATAAAGAGTAACCGGATAGTATACTATCATATCGAGCAAGAAATTCCTCCCTATATATGTCGAAGCATCCACTACAATATACATCTCATGTACAGTAATGGCCTCTAGGGCATACATATAACTAACATCCTCTGGTCCGGAATGCTCGCTCGAGTTCTTCCTTCTCCAATTCTTCTGTTCATAGTGGCAGCCTGTATATCCCAGCGAAATCCGCTCTGTCTCAACTGGCCAATGTGCATAAGAGGCCGTATACCTATCTAACTCTTCCCTCGCTATATAGTACTTGGAAATGAGGGTCACCAGGACTGAAAGCATGGGTTTCTTCTGAGCCACCCCCTCCATGATCATACTGAATAATTGGGTCACAACACAAAATTGGTGATCCTTTTCCATTAAGCAATGAACGATATGCCCTACTCCAGCGGAGAAAGAGGAAACACGGCTAATACCCAAGCACATTCCGATACATCTGCATGGGGTTTAAACCCTTGTCTTTCAACTCTATGAAATCGCCTAACAGAGATCGATATACTGTCAATTCATTGGGCTGTTGATTTTCAGGCCTCATCGGAATATTGGTTACTCTCGAGATTGTTTCGGGTTGAAAAATTCTTCGTTTTTCTCGAAAGAAAAACTCAACATATCCTAACCCCGGCTCGCTATTTCTCAAAGCATTATAGAAATTCTTAACCAATTCTTTTATTGCAAAGAGATCCTCGCTGTTATAAATTAGGAAATCCCACCCCTTTTGACGAATTTCATCGTAAAAATACTCCCCGTAAGTTTCATTGGAGAATATTTCAAAAAAATTCTTTTCACACTCGAAAGCCACCATCTTTAAAATTGATAGATTTTGCATATAACTTAGAACATAAGAGATAATCTTAAAGTGGGAAAAATCTCATCGAGATTGTGGATGCTCTGGCTGCAATTTGCGGCCTGAATGAATTTTTCAGCGGCCGAAAAGGGAAATTGTGGGTGGATCTTGGGAGAGGAGGTTGGGAAGGAAAAGAGGGTTTTGAGGTTTGGGGAAAAACTGAGATGGAGTCTCGGTCCAGGTGTGGGAGTGTTTTTAATAGCACTTTTCATATAAGCCTCCCCCAAAAAGTAATTTAAAAAAATAACAAATATTTACAAAAAGACACAAAAGAGACAAAATTTGTATATACAAGATGTGGGGATGTGATTAATAGAGATAACACGGCTCATGCAAAAACATGAGCCTCCCGTTTTCGTTGGCATTTCTAAGAATGGTTTCAGACGCTAGCCATTGACTTTAAAAGTGTTGTCAGAGTGCGGATCTTCGATGTTAACTGCAACATGCGGAAAAATGGTGCGCACAAGAAACGGACCAGTCCATCGTGACTTCAATTTTTCTGAAAATAGATGATGTCTGGAATCGTATACTAAAACCTTTTGGCCTATCGTGAAAGTTTTTCGGAGAATCGCCCTGTCATGAAAGACTTTCGTCTTTTCCTTATAAAGTTTAGCGTTCTCATACACATCATTGCGTATTTCGTCAAGCTCACTCAGTTGAAGTTTTTATGCCTCACCGGTCTTTTCTAGGTCGACATTGAGCTGTTTAATTACCCAGAATGCGCAGTGTTCCAGTTCAACAGGCTGATGACACGTTTTGCCAAAGATGAGTCGGTATGGAGAAATATCTAAATTTGTTTTGAAGGCGGTGCGAAACGCCCAAAACGCGTCATTTAACTTCAACAACCAATTCTTGCGGTTAGTGGCTGACATTCTTTTCCAGAATCTGTTCAATCTGTCTATTAGAGGCTTCAACATGGCCGCAATTTTGAGAATAGAGCATTGACAATTTGTGGCTTATGGAGTATTTTTTCATCGGCGATTCAAAAGATTAGTTGCAAAAATGCGTTCCATTATCGCTGATGATGGTGCGAGGTGTGTCGAACCGAGAAAAGATGTTCTCTTTTAAGAATTTCACGACCACCTTGTTATCATTGGTTCAACAAGGCACTGTCTCCACCCATTTGGACACATAGTCCACAGCCAACAAGATATACAAATTCCTGAAAGAGTTTAGGAACGACCCCATGAAATCGACCTAGAAAAGGCCTGTGAGGCACGGAAACTTCAACTAAACGAGCTCAATGAGATACGCAATGATACGTATGAGAACACCAAACTCTATAAGGAAAAGACAAAAGTCTTTCATGACGGGGCGATTCTCCAAAAAATATTTCACGGTAGGCCAAAAGGTTCTACTATACGATTCCAGACTTTATCTATTTCCAGAAAAATTGAAGTCATGATGGACTGGTTCGTTTCTTGTGCGCACCATTTTTCCGCATGGTGCAGTCAATATCGAAAATCCATACTCTGGCAACATCTTTATAGTCAATAGCCAGCGTCTAAAACCATTCTTAGAAATTCTAGCGGAAACGGGAGAGCTCATGTTTTTGCATGAGCCGTGTTATCTCGATTAATCACATCCCACATCTTATATATACAAATTTTGCCACTTTTGTGTCTTTTTGTAAATATTTATTATTTTTTTAAATTACTTTTTGGGGGGTACTTATATGAAAAGTGACATTAAAAACATCCCCATACCTGAACCAAGACTCCATCTCAGTTTTTCCCCAAACCTCAAAACCCTCTATTCCTTCCCAACCTCTTCTCCTAAGATCCACCCCCAATTCACTTTTTCCGCCACCGAAAAATTCATTTAGGCCGCAAATTGCGGCTAGAGCATCCCCAATCTCGACGATATTTTCCCACTGTAAGATTATATTCTCTTCTGTTCTAAATTATACGCAAAATCTGTCAATTTTAAAGATGGTGGCTTTTGAGTGTGAAATGATTTTTTTTTTCAAATCTTCTTTTGATGAAACTTACGGGGAGTATCTTTACGATGAAATTCGTCAAAATGGGTGGGATTTCCTAATTTATAACAGCGAGGATCTCCTTGCAATAAGAGAATTGGTTGAGAATTTCTATGATATTTTGAGATATGGCGAGCCGGGATCAAGATACGTTAAGTTTTTCTTTCGAGGAAGACGAAAAAATTTCAACCCGAAACAGTCTCCAGAGTAACCAAATTCCGATGACCCCTGGAAATCAACTGCCCAATAAATTGGCAGTATATCGATCTCTGTTGGGCGATTTAGTAGAGTTGAAAGATAAGGGGTTAAACCCCGCGTAAATGTATCGGAATGTGCTTGCGGTTTACCGATGGACAAATCTCAACATCAGGGGTATTAGCCGTGTTTCCTCCTTCCCGGTTAGAGCAGGGCATATCGTTCATTGCTTAATGGAAAAGGATCACCACTTTTGTGTTGTGGCCTAATTGTCCAGTACGACCATGGAAGGGGTGGCTCAGAAGAAACCCCTGCTTCCAATTCTGGTGACCCTCATTTCGAAGTACTATATGGTGAGAAAAGAGTTAGATGGGTGTGCGGCCTTTTACGCACATTCGCAAGTTGAGACAGAGCGAATTTCCTAGGGATATACAAGCCGCCACTACGAACAGAAGAATTGGACAAGGAAGAACCCGAGCGAGCATCCCGAACCAGAGGATTCTACGGAGGCACTTCTTCACGAGCCTGAACCAGATAATGAGAAGAACTTGCACCGCTTAACATTTCGAAACATCTGCCATATGCTGAAAAAGCAACAAAAGATGCAAAAGCAGCTGGATAGAATTGAGACGGCTCAGCAAGCAGCACAGGAAGAAGCAAGTGGCAGTAGGAAGGAAAAAAGGAAATAGAGAAAACAATGAGGACATTGCCCTGTTCGAGTTTGGAAGTGATGGGATGAGTTGGTTCATGTATATAGCATGCAGTTGCATTTGCACGTTTCCTGCATTTTTGCACTTTCATTCATGCATTTTTTCCTTTATTTTCATGTAGTTTGCATTGCATATTTGATTTTATACTGTATTTTGCTTATTGTACCGAAAAATTAAAAAAATGAAACAAAATTAGTGTTAAAATTTTCCTTTTTTTGTTTGTATATACAGCAATCTCAAAAAATAGTGAAAAGTTTCTAAAAAAACATAAAAACTTTGTTGTCAAGTTAGCTAGTGGGAAAAACCTAGTTTTGAAATATCGACTATTTGTATTTGATAAGTTTGAAACAACTAGATCCTATTTTAGAAATTAAAAAACCGAAACGACAACCCTTCTTTGAAATTAACTATAGATAAAATACGTCCTTTTATATCACCATACACGTGTCGTAAGTTTTGAGAAACGAGAGAACGAGTTTTGACATGTCATAAAAAAATTTTAAATCGATAAAACTTTTTTTGATCAAAAAAGTTGTTTGGAAATAAGTAATATTAAGAATAGTTCATAAAATAAGGTGAATATAAAAGGGTATTATTTAGGCTATAATAGAGACCGAGTCTGAAAAATAACCCATCTTGATCCTAGAGTGATCACACACCCATATCCACACAAAACACGTCTTTTGATCTAAAAAATTGAAAAGAAAAATCAATTTTATCTCCGTCCGCATTCCTTTGAGATTTTCATATATAAAATAAGTATTTTTGTTTTAGGGCCTGGGTGACTTGGGCAATTAAGTCCGCCGGGGTTTTTTCACACCTAATGTCCTAAAACCATCTGATTTGGGAGTATTGACCCAAAGCTCGTTAAGAAACCTAGAAAGTCTGTTTTAAAAAAAATCAAGCAAATGTTCTCTCCAAGTTAAAATTCCTCACAGTTTTTTGTGTGAGAATAATTTTGGCTTAAGTCAAGTTTTACTATAAAAATACTTTTTAATAGAGATATACATATAAAAGACTATTGCACGTTCATGAGAGTGTATGATACAAAATCAGGTAATACGTGGAGTAAAGAATAAAGCTTAGTCCTCTGTTGAAGTAATAGAAACTCTAATTTGAACAAATGACCAGAAGACCATAGACCAAAGATGGGCCCCAGTATCCAAAATTTGGCTACAAATTTAATCCGTTTGGCCGCAATTTGCGGCCAAGTCAAGCCAAATTGGCTCGTGCAACTTGTGTGGGTCTTGTCAGTTCATTGGTATATGCAACTTTTGATTTTACAAGTTCTATAACTAGCAGATCAGTTTCTGAGAAATGGATGTATATTTTCCCTACTTGTAATCACTCCTGATAAAATTTTGTAATTCTTGTGATTTGATTGAGTTCTTTGCCTTTCTCTTTTTTTGCAACTTTTATTTTTGAGTTTGCAAGATCAGATTTTGGTAATTAAACTCACTTGCTTGTACTTAGATTCCATATCAATAAAGGCTTTATTGAGTTCAATTGTGGTTCCTGTATCTTTTCTTTACTTTTTTCTTGCATTTTCTTTATATGTTATTTGTTCATTTGTGTTTCTTGACCATAATATGTGAGTAGTTTCACTTAGGCTTTGGTGATATAGGTTAATGAATGGCTTGCCTTCCAATCCTTCATTCTTGATTCTTAGCACTTTTTGAACTTCTTTTCTTAATGTGTACAATATTATTGTGGTATTGCTTGATAGAATATATTGTTTTGAATGATTGCAAATCAACATTTCACACATATCGTATTCTTTCTTTACATATCATTTTTATTGCATTAAGAATTGAATTAGAAAGGGGGGTAAAATTTAGCTAAGTGTAGTGAACTGGCTAGATAGGACATGTAGCCACAAAAGCATATGTCCTATACTTGCTAACTTCATAGGAGCACTTTTCTCTGCAGAGCCATCATTTGAGCTTACTTTCCCAACTCTTACTTTCTTCCCAGATTTGTCAAGCACCCGGTTTTGGCGCCTAACTGGTTTCTCTTCTGTGACTTGCTCGCCTCCATCTTCATTTTTAGTACTCTTTTCAAAAGTCTCTCCTTTAGTATGATCTTGATCATTCACTTTTTGCTTCTTATCCATCTTCCATTTCAATCAGAGTTTATCAGAAGAAGCATCAACCGAATCAACACCGTCATCTGTTTCTTCCTTTTTATCATAAATTTTCCCACGACGACCAAAATCCCTCTTACTTTTAACATCACCTCTTGTAACGTCTTCAAAATAATAAAATATGATTTTTGGGAAATTTTATAATTTAATATTATTTTAATGAATATTTTAATATTCTGGTATAATTAAATACAGATAAATGGGGAAAAATTATGGAAAATTCTAAAATAAGGTATTTTAAGGAATTGCCTCGTTTTCTGTGCATGCCCCCATTTCCTCTAGTTTTGACCCTGAGTATGTCTAGTTTTGACTGATTCCATCTAGGGTGAAATCTGGGTTGATTTTCCTATGTTGGTGTATAATTTGGGACTTGTTTTAGCATGGATTTTGGTATTTGGTGATTCATTCCTGTCGGGTGGCGTTTGGACGTCAACGAAAAATGGATTTTGATTGTGTTTACATGCGAGTCGATAGGTTTTTACCTATGCGGGTAGCGTGTGCTATTTTGGTTTCCGATGTGATTTTCATGTGCTTTAGCATTGTGATATACTTGTAGGTACCCCGCGTGATGTTGAGGCAAAGGAGGTGAAGATAGCGACATCGGCTTTGGCACACGAGAAGCAAGGTGAGTAGATTTATATCTACGGGGAGAAGTCGGGTGGATGGCGTATAGCACCCCCGCAGTTCGTGGTGATGTATACGAATACGTATACACACGAATATTTATATTGTGTTGTTTAGGGTTATTGATGGTAATAATGATATTTTGATGATAAGAATATATTGGTTTAGTATAGTGCGAACCCTAGAGTAGTGGTTGCACTCACACATACATTTACACACATACTTGCATTCATTCTTTCATTTATTAGAGTGCATATGATGGTGCGTATATCTACACATGGGTATGGGACTATGTGTTTATATACGGGATTTGAGGATGATACGTGGTTTGAGGTGATATTTGATGTGAGGCCGTGAGATCGGCGGTGTGACATAGTTTGCCTTTGAGGTGCGATATGATAGTTTTAGCGAGCCTTTGGACATGTGCTTTACCCGCATTCATATTTTATAGATGGTGTCGATTTGTACTAGACTTACAGTAGTACCCCAGATTGTGTGATCTGATGATAAGTGATACCTGATATGTGATGAGATAGTGTGATATTGACCCCTACCCAGCTATTGGGATGCCGTACGACGATTTACCGTACGAGCCGATATTGATGATAGATCCGCACTCATGACTCGAGGATATCATACGATATGTTATTGAGGCGAGATCACCGACTATCATATCTATATTTATATATTGACTCAGATTAGGTGGTTTCATACCCCTCCTGTCTAGATTATTTAGTAGACATTAGACTAGACCGAGTCATACCTATTTCAAAACTAACGAATCGGGGATATTTTAAAGATAAGCAGAAGGGTTATACGGATATTTTCAAATGATGCATCTTTTCTTAAAACACCGTAGCCCTTACTTTACCAAAAGCCCTGATTCGTCTTATTTCAAAAGGCAAGGTTGCATGACATATCTATTGGGGCAGGTTCTGTACTTTTGCGTTGATCATTCGTTTCCGCATATTCCTGCTATTTGCATTGCATCGCTTGTATTGTTGTGACATTCAGTCATGCTGCTAGGACACCAGCACCATTATCGATGATGTATATATTCCACGTACACTTGTTGCCGGCTCACACACTCATCATCGATAATTGCCATGTCACTACACTATAGTACTATTGCATTCATGATATGATTCTGGCATGGCATATTGTACACTTATACCTGTACACATATATAGATGATTCTAGCTTGATTGGGGATTTGGGAACCGCAAGATACTCTTTAAAAACAGATTCCTTTTAAAAGAGCGGTCTCCCTCGACATGTGCACATTATTATTCCATGTTGCATGACTTACTGATATGCTTGCATTACTGTTACATGCCGCATACATCATGCTTTGACTGTACGCATTGAGATATGTTGTTTCTATGATGTTTCTGGATTTGGGAGCCAAGGGTATTTCAAAAGAGAATATGTCATTTCTTTAAAAACCCGGTTACCCTTGATATGGTATTTCAGTGCGTCCACCATGTGTTTTCTCGGTGCTGAGAGCGACATGTGTAACCCGAATCGAGGCGTGGATGAGCCGATTGCGGGTACATGGTGGACCCGGTATGGTTCCCCTCGGCAAGATGATCGATGAGCTTTGCCGATTGAGCCTGGAGGCGGGCGAGTACCTACCGGTAATTGGTTGGACCTGGCGGTTATCCGGAGGATACCGACCAGAGTCGATAGATGTTTTGGGCATACTGCCGGGGCCGAGGGCCGATACCGCAGACAGAGCCCGCGGGCCGATACGGACTGACAGAGCCCGATATATGAGGATTTACGTGCCGATGCTGGGCACAGTTTTCATGATGTTTTCGGGTGTCGATGCTGGGCACCCTGGTTCCATGATTTTGATGTGTCGCGAGGGACATGGGTGGTTATATCCTCATATTATTTCCCATGCACATGATTCATGATATTTACATGCATGGTGGTTATTGTCAGTGGGTGACGAGTGGACGGGATCCACGAGTGTGCAGATTTGATTACATTGGTTATACCTCATATTCATGACATGCTATTACCTGAGGCACTAGCACGAGCACTTGGCACTACACTCATGTATAGAGATTACATTGCCAGTTTAGCATGCTTCAGCTTTATTCATATTGAGGTTTATGTATATCTGATCGTTTTGACCTAGGATGGGTCATGCATTTGATTTCTGCTTGTAGATATATTTCTATTCATGAGTTGGCAACTCACCCCCGTTGTGCCCCAGTCCTTGCAGGTTTTTGCCATACAGATTCCATAGCGGCATTTCTGGCACACTGCTTCCTATGGGTGACTTGCTTGGTTAGGTGGGTTCTTTTGTATCAGAACCGCTATTGTATTTGTATTATTCATTGTATCTAGAATTTCCATCAACCAAAACTTGTTTATTGTTTCAGACTTAGAAAACAGTGTTGTTTTATATCGACCTTAGAGTCGCGCTAGTAGTATTACGGTTTTCTGGCTGTTTTGAGTTTCTTTTTTTTGGGTTTTGATCCTCGCCCTTTGGCGTTGTATATTATTATTGCTTGCGTGGTTGTGACCGTCGATGGACGAAGAGCTAGCTCCCGCTTGGGGATGCCTTTTATCATTTCATATATATTATTCTTGTTGTACCCCGTTCGGGGCCAGTTTTTACAAAGGAAACTCTGCCGAAATTTTCAGGAAAGGTTACACATTTTAAAAAAATGCATATTCGGCTTAGTTATTTAAAAACTTTGATTTCCAAACATGATTTCCTTACTTTTCAAAAACAGTTTTTCCTTATTTACTCTTTAAATGGTTTTAGATTGCTGGGCTTTTGGCTTACTTGGATCAGATGGGGTCCTATAGACTTCATATGGTTCAAGGGCCAGTCACGTGCTCTTTCGGGTCGTGACAAAGTTGGTATCAGAGCGCTAGGTTGACCTTGGTTCGAGTCTGAGTTGGACTATGTGGAGCCTAGGGAGTTATTTATATACGAAACTTAGGCTTGACCTTACGGAACTTAGACTTGGTCGAGGGGGTATTAGACCCGAACTTTCTTCGCGTAGGATGACCCTTGGTTGATGGAATAGGTGACTAAAGTAGAGTGACGTACCGTTGGTATGTTCCGCGGCATACTTACGACACGCCACTCCGCTTAAGGAACCTTAGGATGTACATACTTTCGAGATCAGTGATTCTCTTCATATCCATGATTATACATCCATTTGAGATCCCCGATTCTATTAGTTTCATGATCATACCTTTATTGATGCCGTTCCTTCTTATGATCATGTATCCACTTTGGATCTGTTGTTCTCTTTCTTGCCATTGACCTGCTCTCTTCGATACTCGATTGAGGTTCCTGTCGCCATGGTTGAGTGCAGTTTGGGCTGCTGCTAGGGTTACGGTCAGGGCGAGCTCGTCCGGTACGAGGGCCGACCATTGTGTTTTCTGGTGACATGGGAACGTCTCGAGTTGGTATTGATGAGTGTGACCTCTAGTGGAGGCGAGTGCTTGGTCTTGCACCGGATGATCTGGTCATTGTTAGAGCTGCCACTTGAGAGAGGACTGTTGATGTACAGCGTACCTCAGAGATTATGATGTCGCCTACCGTGCAGACAGATGGACCAGCTGTTGCTGAGATTGACAGGATGTTGCTTTCGGAGCTTACGAGCTGAGATTGCCGGAGCTTTCAGGCAGATATGCGACAGATGATAGCTAGTCTACCCGATTTGAGAGACGAAGGTGATTCGTCCGATTTTTGCGCCGGAGCGGGCCCAGCTGAGTTGAAGATCTCCAGTGTGGAGAGTCTTGCTCAGATCTAGAGCAGACCGATTCAGAGATGACCGCTTATGTATCGCCTTTTCTGGAGGATTGAGGCGCTGTTTAGCGTATATACGAGGAGCCAGTTGTTGCTGCGAGTGATGAGATATCGCCCAGATGATTGGAGCTACTGCAGCATGAGCATATTCTTAGAGATGTGATAGTGAGTCGCTAGTCACCGAGGATTAATGACTAGGACATGTGGTTCGTTCGCTTACCCCGATGCGAGGTCATCAGATAGATTGATTCCAGCTAGAGGCGATTTCACGCAGATTCGTTGAGAGTTGATTGAGACGATCGAAGGTCAGGAACCCATTTTCCAAGTTTAAAGTATACGGAAAGACATGTAGGTGATTCTATGGACCCTCTAGAAGAATGAAACCCTAACTCGACTTAATGACCGTGTGAAAGCCTTTGAACCTTAGGGTTTGCGGCAGTTCCTCGGCGCCATTAGTGAGGCTTGGGTTTGCCCTTCTACGGCTGGACCACCGACGCTGTGGCATGTAATCGATACTATTAAACTGTACCCGAGATGTTGAGCTCTTGGGGGATTGTGAGGTTCTGACGAGTCGATCGGATGATTCGACATCATTCGGATATCATGTGATGGGACACTGCTTGGGAGACTCCAGATACGAGCATAGCCGTCGGAGCGCAGTCTGTGTAGCCATGATGAGATGAGTCCGAATCAGTCGATAGTGGAGCAAGGTGGAGTAAAGAGTTTGCACGAGATTTCGACGAGATGACGTTCCACTCCGCTGACATCAGAGATGCGATATGCACGCTGAGGATGTGTTCGGCTAGATATCTTCTACTGAGTGATGAAGATACTGAGTTCGTGATTTCGAGTCCGTGTTAGAGACTTCGGGTGGACCGTAGCCGAGGACATTGCAGTGTGCAGATAAAGACGCGACGTCGAATGGTCGATGATACAGACAAGCGGGACAAGAAGTTCGTGCGAGAGGCAGACGAGCTGTTACTACACCCCGTTAAGATTAAAGGCCGGACATGAATACAGAGGCGCAGAGATGCGACCAGCTTCCGAGGAGTTGTTGTAGTACGGACGCAGAGGTCCAGAGGGCGAGAAAAGATTACGCCAGAGTACCAGCCTCCTTACAGTTTGGCTTAGGCAAGATCAGAAGAGACCTTGAGTAGGATTCCTTCCAGTACACTGCTGCAATAAGAGTTGCACCCAGGATCGGATGTGTGATATGCATTCAGGGGACCCGAGGTCGGCGCCAGAGATGTGCTGCTTTACGAGCGGTCGTGAGGATTGACCGAGAGATGACCAGGGAAGTGCAAGAACGGAATCGTTCCTGTCAGCACACCTGACCGGGCCGATGAGCCGATGGATTGCGAGTTGGTAATCTACAGGAAAGATCAGGAACCAGAGGCAGAGGACGCCAGCCGCGAGCAAGAGGCAAGTAGATATCTTGCGCCGCTAGCATCGGATGTACCGGTACCTTCTCGACCCTGAAGGAGGGTATACCGACGACGGTAATTATGATTTGTGATTTTGTGATTTGATTATCACGTATCCGTTGCTTTGGATCTCGGTATTTTGGGCGATCTATTCGCATGATTTAGTCTTGATGACTGAGTTTCATGATATTTGATTTTGTGCACCATGGTTGCACCTACTGGGTATTTATACCTTGTACATAGTTATTACTCTTGAGCTGTTGATTGCGATTTCATGCCTATTTTATGCTGGTGATTTGATGTACGCTTCCAGCAGAGTTTCATGTAATTTTAGTGTTTTGATTTTGCACTCGGTATAGCTTATATGTGCTTGTAGTGCATCGATATGTGTTTTGTGCCCGCAGCTGCACACGTTTATGATTTTCTTCATATCTGGATACACTTGGTGTTGCTGCTTACGTATTTGAGTTATTGCTTGGTATTTATGCATGGGATGCACCAGTTCTATACTTCGTGCATTTGACGCACCAGTTTTATGTTTCTTGCGTTTATCACATCAGATTTATATTTCGTGCCTTTGTTGCACCGGATTTATATTTTGTGCATTACGATTGCACCTGACTTCGATTTGATGCCTTTCGGTATGTCGATTTTGATTGTGATATTGATGTGGATTCTTGCACTCCGTGCTTTTGACTGGACTTACGCATATTCGACGTTGCTATTGGATTTTGTGATTCCGTGCATATTGAGTGCGCAGGGTCTAGATTTTCATTCGTGCATGATGGATGCACCGATTTGGATTTTCGCGCATGTTGGGCGCATGTTTTGAGATACGATTTTGGGGCACACCAGATGCACTAAATCGAGATTCTTCGTGCATGTCAGATGTACCTGTTTTGGCTGTCAGGCACACATGTTGCTTATGACAGATGCTTCGTGCACACCCGTTGCACCTAGATGTTGTTTTGTGCACATGTTTAGCGCATATATGGATTTTGATTTCCGTGCGCGTCAGACGCACAGGGTGGTGTTATGTGCATTTTTGGAATTTATTCCTTTTGGAGCAGTACATTTTTATGATGTGGGATATTTGCTTTCATACTGAGCAGGACTAGTCAGTGGACAGTGCCTGGATATATTTTGCATGCATCGATAGTTATCGAAGGGATTTCCGAAAAGCGAGCTATAGTCTCAGTATATACCCACGTGTCCGATATGACACGAAACGTTTTAAAAAAAAAACAAGGAAACCCTTCTGATTGTTTTCAAAACGGCGGAACGTGCTTATTAAACAAAGGATATATATATACATATATAGTTACTTTCTTATGAAAAACGTCCGCCACTGTGCAGTGTTATGCGTATCGCACAGCGACTTAAAAAGGATTTGGCATACAGTTGCATCAGCTATTCACATGTATAGATTGGATGTCTGCATGTGTAGTTCTGATCCATATCATATCGGTTTTGTATTGGATTTGACATTGTGTCCTTACCTTGACTCCGATGATTGCGGGATGCTTGATGGAGCGTTGTTTTTGAGTTATCTGCTCAGTACTCATGCGCATGCATTGCGCTGTGACGTTTTATGTGTTGATGATTTCGGAGCCCCGACGACCTGGAATTCGTATCGAAATGTTTTAGAATTTAGGGTTTTAAATTTAAATTCTGGGACCGAATTTCTTTAAGGGGGGTAGATTGTAACGTCTTCAAAATAATAAAATATGATTTTTGGGAAATTTTATAATTTAATATTATTTTAATGAATATTTTAATATTCTGGTATAATTAAATACAGATAAATGGGGAAAAATTATGGAAAATTCTAAAATAAGGTATTTTAAGGAATTGCCTCGTTTTCTGTGCATGCCCCCATTTTCTCTAGTTTTGACCCTGAGTATGTCCAGTTTTGACTGATTCCATCTAGGGTGAAATCTGGGTTGATTTTCCTATGTTGGTGTATAATTTGGGACTTGTTTTAGCATGGATTTTGGTATTTGGTGATTCATTCCTGTCGGGTGGCGTTTGGACGTCAACGACAAATGGATTTTGATTGTGTTTACATGCGAGTCGATAGGTTTTTACCTATGCGGGTAGCGTGTGCTATTTTGGTTTCCGATGTGATTTTCATGTGCTTTAGCATTGTGATATACTTGTAGGTACCCCGCGTGATGTTGAGGCAAAGGAGGTGAAGATAGCGACATCGGCTTTGGCACACGAGAAGCAAGGTGAGTAGATTTATATCTACGGGGAGAAGTCGGGTGGATGGCGTATAGCACCCCCGCAGTCCGTGGTGATGTATACGAATACGTATACACACGAATATTTATATTGTGTTGTTTAGGGTTATTGATGGTAATAATGATATTTTGATGATAAGAATATATTGGTTTAGTATAGTGCGAACCCTAGAGTAGTGGTTGCACTCACACATACATTTACACACATACTTGCATTCATTCTTTCATTTATTAGAGTGCATATGATGGTGCGTATATCTACACATGGGTATGGGACTATGTGTTTATATACGGGATTTGAGGATGATACGTGGTTTGAGGTGATATTTGATGTGAGGCCGTGAGATCGGCGATGTGACATAGTTTACCTTTGAGGTGCGATATGATAGTTTTAGCGGGCCTTTGGACATGTGCTTTACCCGCATTCATATTTTATAGATGGTGTCGATTTGTACTAGACTTACAGTAGTACCCCAGATTGTGTGATCTGATGATAAGTGATACCTGATATGTGATGAGATAGTGTGATATTGACCCCTACCCAGCTATTGGGATGCCGTACGACGATTTACCGTACGAGCCGATATTGATGATAGATCCGCACTCATGACTCGAGGATATCATACGATATGTTATTGAGGCGAGATCACCGACTATCATATCTATATTTATATATTGACTCAGATTAGCTGGTTTCATACCCCTCCTGTCTAGATTATTTAGTAGACATTAGACTAGACCGAGTCATACCTATTTCAAAACTAACGAATCGGGGATATTTTAAAGATAAGCAGAAGGGTTATACGGATATTTTCAAATGATGCATCTTTTCTTAAAACACCGTAGCCCTTACTTTACCAAAAGCCCTGATTCGTCATATTTCAAAAGGCAAGGTTGCATGACATATCTATTGGGGCAGGTTCTGTACTTTTGCGTTGATCATTCGTTTCCGCATATTCCTGCTATTTGCATTGCATCGCTTGTATTGTTGTGACATTCAGTCATGCTGCTAGGACACCAGCACCATTATCGATGATGTATATGTTCCACGTACACTTGTTGCCGGCTCACACACTCATCATCGATAATTGCCATGTCACTACACTATAGTACTATTGCATTCATGATATGATTCTGGCATGGCATATTGTACACTTATACCTGTACACATATATAGATGATTCTAGCTTGATTGGGGATTTGGGAACCGCAAGATACTCTTGAAAAACAGATTCCTTTTAAAAGAGCGGTCTCCCTCGACATGTGCACATTATTATTCCATGTTGCATGACTTACTGATATGCTTGCATTACTGTTACATGCCGCATACATCATGCTTTGACTGTACGCATTGAGATATGTTGTTTCTATGATTTTTCTGGATTTGGGAACCAAGGGTATTTCAAAAGAGAATATGTCATTTCTTTAAAAACCCGGTTACCCTTGATATGGTATTTCAGTGCGTCCACCATGTGTTTTCTCGGTGCTGAGAGCGACATGTGTAACCCGAATCGAGGCGTGGATGAGCCGATTGCGGGTACATGGTGGACCCGGTATGGTTCCCCTCGGCAAGATGATCGATGAGCTTTGCCGATTGAGCCTGGAGGCGGGCGAGTACCTACCGGTGATTGGTTGGACCTGGCGGTTATCCGGAGGATACCGACCAGAGTCGATAGATGTTTTGGGCATACTGCCGGGGCCGAGGGCCGATACCGCAGACAGAGCCCGCGGGCCGATCCGGACTGACGGAGCCCGATATATGAGGATTTACGTGCCGATGCTGGGCACAGTTTTCATGATGTTTTCGGGTGTCGATGCTGGGCACCCTGGTTCCATGATTTTGATGTGTCGCAAGGGACACGGGTGGTTATATCCTCATATTATTTCCCATGCACATGATTCATGATATTTACATGCATGGTGGTTATTATCAGTGGGTGACAAGTGGACGGGATCCACGAGTGTGCAGATTTGATTACATTGGTTATACCTCATATTCATGACATGCTATTACCTGAGGCACTAGCACGAGCACTTGGCACCACACTCATGTATAGAGATTACATTGCCAGTTTAGCATGCTTCAGCTTTATTCATATTGAGGTTTATATATATCTGATCGTTTTGACCTAGGATGGGTCATGCATTTGATTTCTGCTTGTAGATATCTTTCTATTCACGAGTTGGCAACTCACCCCCGTTGTGCCCCAGTCCTTGCAGGTTTTTGCCGTACAGATTCCATAGCGGCATTTCTGGCACACTGCTTCCTATGGGTGACTTGCTTGGTTAGGTGGGTTCTTTTGTATCAGAACCGCTATTGTATTTGTATTATTCATTGTATCTAGAATTTCCATCAACCAAAACTTGTTTATTGTTTCAGACTTAGAAAACAGTGTTGTTTTATTTCGACCTTAGAGTCGCGCTAGTAGTATTACGGTTTTCTGGCTGTTTTGAGTTTCTTTTTTTTGGGTTTTGATCCTCGCCCTTTGGCGTTGTATATTATTATTGCTTGCGTGGTTGTGACCGTCGATGGACGAAGAGCTAGCTCCCGCTTGGGGATGCCTTTTATCATTTCATATATATTATTCTTGTTGTACCCCGTTCGGGGCCAGTTTTTACAAAGGAAACTCTGCCGAAATTTTCAGGAAAGGTTACACATTTTAAAAAAATGCATATTCGGCTTAGTTATTTGAAAACTTTGATTTCCAAACATGATTTCCTTACTTTTCAAAAACAGTTTTTCCTTATTTACTCTTTAAATGGTTTTAGATTGCTGGGCTTTTGGCTTACTTGGATCAGATGCGGTCCTATAGACTTCATATGGTTCAAGGGCCAGTCACGTGCTCTTTCGGGTCGTGACACCTCTCATTTCATGGGCGGTTGTATTGCTTGTTCTTGCTTCAGAATCACCCCCATTTACATCTCCTCTCTTTCGACCTACATTTTCCCTCTTGCTTCAAGCAGATCAATCACTTCACTTCTAATGGGTATCCGTTCACTACGATGATCGCCTCTCATTTCACGAGGCCTACTCGGGCTTTTCGTCTCTTCATCAGTATCGTCTCTAGAAAAATCTCTTCTATTTCTATTAATGGGCCTTCTTCCAAATGTCCTATCATCACTATATCTCTACCATTTCTATCAAAAATTTTCTTAGTAGACAAAGGTCTCCTTTCATTCCTTTCGTTTCGCGGGTCTCTCTCGGATTTCTCATACTTGCTTCGGGTTCATCCCTGGAACAATCTCTTCTATTTCTATCGATGGATTTTCTACCAAATGTCCTATCATCACTATCTCAATCATTTCTACCAAATTTTGTCTCTGTGAACAAAGCTCTCCTTTCATTACCTCTCATTCCTCTGGTCTCTCTTGGATTTCTCATACTTGCATCCGGATCATCCCTACCAAAATCTCTTCTATTTCTGTCAACGGGTCTTCTTCCAAACGTCCTATCATCACTATCTTTTCTATCAATGGTTCTTCTTCCAATTGTCCCATCGTCGCTATCTCTATTTTTCTCAGTAAGTAAAGAACTCGTACATTGAATTAAAAAAAATTAAAAATGTGCAAGTAGTGGGAATTGAACCCAATATCTTTTTCATGAAATTAAGGCCATCTAGGATAGACTATATTATTACGTTTAATAGCATAAATATGCATTAACATATATTCTAAAATGTTATGGTTTTAATGGATCCTTAATAGATCCTCCCTCGCTCACAATATTATGGTTTTAATGGCAACTAGATGAAATGAATTTCACTTCCCATGCCACTGGAAATTCAACTTGGCCGCAAGTACCTTGGTAGTTATTTCTAGTGTATGTACCGGAAATCCTTAGATTAGATTGCAAAAATTAATCAATGTTGTTTTCTTAAAAATAAATAGAAAACTATAATAAAAAAATTTATAGCACTTGCAATTAGTGTTGTCAAACTTGCAAGTTTTTATATAAAAACTTGCAAGTTTTTATATAAGAACTTGGTAACATAGTGCAAATCTCTCCATTGATTTTCTTATTCATGGGAAAAACCGAATATCTCAATTTAAATAGCTACTAAGGAAACTATGTAAATAGAAGAAAACAGGTGTGATAAAATTGGCCACAAAAGAAAGATGTGATGTTTCATTCAAAATAAAAACGGTAATAAAGCAGACACACGCATATGCGTGTGTGCATGCACGCACACACACAAACGTACTAGGAGGCAAAATAGAATTTACTCACCATCAATAAGAGCAGAATCATCTAATCTCTTATTCGAGATATCATACGGATCAAGCTTAATAACTCTCTTTGTCCTCTTCACAGGAGCACTTTTCTCTGTAGAACCATTATTTGAACTTACTTTCCTAACTCTTAGTTTCTTCCCAGATTTGTCAAGCACCGGATTTTGGCGCCTAACTGGTTTCTCTTTTGCGACTTGCTCGCCTCCAACTTCATTTTTAGTACTCTTTTCCAAAATATCTCCCTTAGTATGATCTTGATCATTAACATTTTGCTTCTTATCCATTTTCTTCCATTTCAATCTGTGTTAAACTCAGAAGAAGCTTCAACCGAATCAACACTGTCATCTATGTCTTCCTTTTTATCATAAATTTTCCCATGACGACCAAAATCCCTTACTTTTAACATCAGCTCTCATTTCATGGACGATTGTATTGCTTGTTCTTGCTTCAGAATCACCCCTATTTATATCTCTCTTTCGACCTACATTTCTCCTTCTTACTTTAAGCGGATCAATCACTTCACTTCGAATGGGTATCTTCTCACCACAATGACCACCTCTCATTTCACGAGGCTTACCGGGTTTTCGTCTCTTCGTCAGTATTGTTGGAAATTCATGATGTCGTGCTTTTTTAAAAAGGATATGGTTCAATATCGAATATGTCGGTTTTTGATTAAAAGTTTTGCACGAAGTGATTCTCGAGTTATAAAATACCGCAAGTGCATGGTGCGTTGACGCAATCCGGCAAGTACGGGTCAATTCACAGGGAATGGATATCACGACGTTCTTTTGAGTGAAGTTGAGTTTGTCACGTTTTTATACAAAGAATGCGATGTAAAGAATAAAATGATATATACGGAAAACTCAGGCTAAGTTTTGGTTAATTAACTTATGGCGTTACCCCCAACTCTCAATGTTGATTCAACATTCATTTCTAGTTTCTATTTGACTTAAAAAATATGCCGCATCTAAACCGATTACAAAGTATCGTTTAGGATACGATATCAAAATTGGCATAAAAGAAACTACAAAATTTTAAGGTTTTTAGATGAAATGAGGATAAAATGAGCTAAGTGAAGTTGGTAAGTATAAGACATACGCTTGTGTGGCTACAAGTCCTATCTACCTAGTTCACTGCACTTAGCTAAATTTTACCCTCCTTTCTACTTCTATTCTTAATGCAACAAAAATGATATGTAAAAAAAGAATAGTATATGTGTTAAAGGTTGATTTGTAACCATTCAAAACAACATATCCTATCAAGCAATAACACAGTAACATTGTACACATTAAGAAAAGAAGTTCAAAAAGTGCTAAGAATCAAGAATGAAGGGTTGGAAGGCAGGTCATTCATCAACCTACCTCACCAAAACCTAAGTGATACTACACACATTATGGTCAAGGAAACACAAATAAATAAATAACATATAAAGAGAATGTAAGAAAAAAGTAAAGAAAAGATACAAGAACCACAATTGAACTCAATGAAGTCTTTATTGATATGGAATCCAAATACAAGCAAGTGAGTTCAATTACCAAAATCTGATCTTACAACCTCCAAAATAGAAGTTGCAAGACCAGAGGAAGGCAAACAACTCAATCAAATCATAAGAATTACAAAATTTTATCAAGAGTGATTACAAGTTAGTGAAAATGTACATCCATTTCTCACAAACTGATCTGCTATTTATAGAACTTATAAAAGCAAAAGTTGTATATACCAATCAACCGACAAGACCCACCAGAGACCCACACAAGTTGCACGAGCCATTTTGACTCTGACTTGGCCACAAATTGAGGCCAAATGGATTAAATTTGGAGCCAAATTTTGGATACCGGGGCCCACCTTTGGTTTATGGTCTTCTGGTCACTTGTTCATCTCCCTGTAGTTGCAATTTATTGTAATTCATACATGGGTGAAATCCAAGTTCATCTCCCTTGTTCAAACTTGATCATGTTGGACCAAAACAAGAATTATTTGTACACAACTCTTATTTGTTGCAAACACATTCAATCTGATCTGTATTCTTTCCCGTTTGCAGTTCCGGTTAAAAATCGCCGTTTTTGTGCATGTTGTGTATCGTTTCCAGTGTTTTTACCTGTGTATCTGTAATTCGTACTAATGAGCAGACACAGATTAGATAGCACTGTTTATTGACAAAATGATAGAAAATGAACAGTATTAAAATGTAATAAATCGTACCGAACAAATATCCCCAAACTGTAGGGTTGCTAGGCACGCGCACAAGGGTCTACGAGGCATCAAATATGCCTAATTAAAATTTTAGCCGTGCCGAACAACCCAAAGCCGGATCTTTAAACTATGGTTTAGGCGAAAACTAACATGTTAAACACTTTAACACTAAGTGAGAGGGATTACAACCTTTGTAGATCCAGTCCTTCACTTCAATAGCTCCGTGTAGATGTCCCCTTCGCTGCGATCATGAACTCTGGACTCTAGATAAGCTCCATAAGAAGAACGAACGTGCTTGCTTCGATGACTTCGAGGCCGAAGATGATCTACGTCGGGGAGACACTAGCTCAAGCTATTCCTTCACTAGGTCATGAACTTTGTGAAGAGAACACACTCTACTACATAGCAAGTGGTAGAGGATGAAGAAGTAGGAGGTGTGCTCACTTTAGAATTGATTTTCTCACATTTTTCCTCATAGCACCATTAGAGCTTGAAAGCTTTTTCAAGGAGCTTGATGAAAAAGAAGAAGTGAATAATTCATCCAAATGAAAACTTATCCAATGAATTATTGCACCATGGTTGAGTTAAGCCCTCATGCTTAACTCATATAGAGAATTAACGAAAGTATGAGGTTAAAGGTTGGGTTAACTAATATCCTAAGGAATGACAAAAGAGTTGACTTTGTCAATGTTGCATACAAGCTTCTACAAGCTTGATAACATTGACTAAAGTCTCTTCTCTTTTGTTATTCTTAAGGAAATAAGTAAACCCTAATTTAACCTAAACTTGATATAAGTCTCATACACCATCTTGTATGTATCATCAAGCATGATACAAACATGTACACTTGCATATATCACATATAAACAATGTGCACAATCTAGTGAGAAAATAAATCATAAGTGAGCCAATATTAGTTAATGTAATGTAATATATCAAATATATAATTATACATTAAATTATTAAATCAACTCTTAATTTAATAATCCGGCTTTAACCGACTAATATCATGTGTAACAACTTATCGAATCAATACTTGATCCGATAACCCGGTTATATCGCATACAACCGATCAATGTCACGAATCGCGAGAATAGAATACGGTATCTCATATCGTATTAATCTCGGTCATGCGCATATCACATATTTACTCCTACTCCATTTCGCTTGAGCCAGGAAACCCCTGTGTAGGACTCTAAAAACTCGTCAATACGCCGGCAGCAGGTGATGATCATATCAAACACCCACAAGCCGCAAGCGGTCTGCTAAACAAAACGGCCACCCGGGTATTGAGCGATCAGAAGATCAACATGTTAGTTATATGTATGCCCTAGAGGCCATTACTGTACATGAGATGTATATTGTAGTGGATGCTAGGACATATATAGGTAGGACTTTCTTGCTCGGCATGATAGTACGCTATCTGGTTGCTCTTTATCTTAACATGTATACTTGCTGTCTCTCTATTACATGTTGACAAAGGCCTTAGGATGTGTACTCGACTTGCAAGACTATGATGTAGATCATACTAGTGGGGCCTGGGTAGTACATGAGTACATCCTTCAATGTTCTTAGTCGTGGGAATATCGAGACGGGGCATCGATATTCTAGAGTAGACTAGCGTATATTTTCTCGACCCATGTGATGGGCGATGGATGATCCCATATCCATTGGTGTTTGACATCAGAGATGGTATACAGGTGCTCAGTGTTGACTGGGTACACTGAACGGACTCGCCGAGAACTCCCAGATGGTATTATACCTCACGTCAGATGGCAGTTCTCTGGTGACACTGGTACAGCTTAGTCTGTTGACCCGAGATCGTCATAGAGTCTTGTGTGTCTCCCACTGTGCTTTGATTTCCACCCTACCACGGCTCTACTGAGTCATGAAAACAGGTGGTTTTTAGGTACAGTCCCGATTCACATGGAGGAAATGAGCGATAGGAGGGGATTCGTCTCTCCCGGTATTGGGGGTTGATGTTGCGCTATGCTCGACTGGCCATAACTGGAAATCCCCGGCCAGGGTTGCACTTATTTACTGGTAAGTGTTATCAGTAGTTTCATTCTTGTTATGGACCTTACATCGGCATGACTTATCAAGCTGCTGGGGTCTGACGTTTACCACCCCTAGGCGAGATATGCGACATATCAGACGAACAGACCGGACTGTGCGGTAAGTGTTATTGGTTGGATTCGCAGGAGTGTGAGCAGGCTTGCTCGTTGATCTTCTGATCGCTCAATACCCGGGTGGCCGTTACGTTTAGCAGACCTCTTGCGGCTTGTAGGTGTTTGATATGATCATCACCTACTACCGGCGTATTGACGAGTCTTTAGAGTCCTACACAGGGGTTTCCTAGCTCAAGCGAAACGAAATAGGAGCGCATATGAGATATGTGCGGGACCGAGAATAATACCAGTATGTGATACTGTATTCTATTCTCGCGATTTGTATCATCGGACGGTTATATGAGATATAGCTGGGTTACCGAATCAAGTGTTGATTCGATACATTGATACACTAGATATTAGTCGGTTATATGCAATATGACCGGATCGTTAAATCAAGTGTTGATTTAATGATTTAATGTATAATTATATATTTGATATATTACTTTACATTAACTAATATTAGCTCACTTAAGATTTGTTTTCTCACTAGTTTGTGCATAAGTGTATATATGATATATATTTGTGTACATATGTTTGTGTCATACTTGATGATACACACAAGATGGGTGTATGAGACTTGTATCAAGATTAGGTTTAAGATTAGGGTTATTGTTTTATCAAGAGATTTAACAAAAGAGTTGAACTTAGTCAAAGTTATCAAGCTTGAAGAAGCTTGGAGAAACTATGACAAAGTCCACTCTTTTGTCATTTCTCTTGATATTCTTTAACCTAACCCTTAACCTAAAACCTTGGTCAATTCTCTACATGAGTTAAGCATGATAGCTTAACTTACCCATGGTTACATTATTGAGAAAAGAAATCATATGATGAATATTCTTTCTTCTTCTTCTTCTTCTTCTTCATCAAGCTCCATCAAAAGCTTGCTAGCTCCAATGGTGCCATGAGAAAAAGAGTGAGAAATCCAATTCTAAAGTGAGCCCACTTCCTATTTCTTCATCCTCTACTACTTTCCATGTAGTATAGGGTGTTCTCTTCATAAAGTTCTTGACCAAGTGAAGGAATAGCTTGAGTTTGAGTCTCCCCGACGTAGATCATCTTCGGCCTCGAAGTCAACGACCTAGCCCACTCATTTCTCCGAAGAAACCAATGCTAGAGTCCAGGATCCCGATGATCGCACCGAAGGGACGTCAACACGAAGCTTTAGAAGTGAAGGACCGGATCTACAAAGGTTGTAATCCCTTTCACTTGTAGCAAAGTAGTTTGCTTCCTTTTCTTTTTCGCCTTACCTTTAGTAATCGATCTAGATTAGGGTTGTTCGGCACATAAAAATTTGAATCGGGCATGGTTGATGCCTTGTAGAATTTCATGAGTGTACCTAGGAACCCTACAGTGGTATCAGAGCCTAGTTAGAGCTTTAGGCGAAGTCTAGACGAATTTAGAAATCCGATCGAATCCCGAAACCCTAAATTATACCCTTCTCTGTACATTTTTTTAAAACTGTGGATTTTTCCTAATTAAAAATGCTCAGAATATAGAGCAGGGAAATATAAGGTTAACTGCAGAAAACGACAACCTGAATCCACTGTGGCGCCGCGGAACCGCGGCCATACCCTGCTTTGGGCGGCGGTTCTGCGGCCGTATGTGATGATTGGGGCACTTCCGGATTGAGGATGATGTGACCATTGTATATTATTTACTTTTCCGCATTAGGATAGACCCAAGGAGGGGAGCACAAGTAACCGGGTTCTAGGGTCCAGTGGGAGACCATCTCGAGGAGTCGAGTCCGGGTCTCCTAACTCTAGAATTGGTAGGGTTGCTTGTCACTCTCGTAGGGGTCTAGAGGTGTGGGATTTTCTATTCATCACGACCGTAGAATCCGTGTTTTATAAAGGCTCAAAATAAAACACGGACGTCCTAGTATATCCAATATTTCATATGATATTTTCTGCTGCGTTATCTGTGATGTGATTATGTGATATGTTCAGATAGATATTGTGTATAGTATATATGATATATTATATAGACGTTGCTTATGTTTTACACCCGCGCTGGCCTTGCCCCGCTCTGCCGTTAGTTACCTAACCTAACGGTGCAGACGGGACATCGAGGCGAATGCGGATGGCATAAGCGTACGTTATATTTATCTATGATGTTTAGGTGGACTTAAATGATGGGACATTCATTAATGAGATTAATGAAAGAAAATAAACCTAAAAGATGTTGTGGAATCGAATTTCAAAAATCAGGTAGCTCTAGTTGTTGCTTTGCATAGCGGTGTTCCTTGTAGAACATCCAGCACCTTATTCGATGAGGAAAGAGCCGAGATCCCTTCACCGGGAGTGACCTCTTTAGCAATAATTAGCAAATGCTACAACCTTCGGTTTGTCTTTTGATTACTTTTCTAGTTCTTGCTTTGCATAGTGGTATTGTGAATATCCTGCACCTCATTCGATGTGGAAAGAGGCGAGATCCCTTCACCAGGAGTGACCTCTTTAGCGAAACTAGCAAAAGCCTCAAAAACACTCCATTTAAAAACCATTTGATTCCGCAACGAGATCAAGTTCAAAGCGTTATAGGTTTTCTTAAAAACCATCCGCAACCCTCCGTCATTTTAGGAAGTAGAGTACTTAGTATTCGTGCTGTGTTTGTTGACCATAGTCAAGGCACAGTGTACGGTAGCTAAGTGATGTCTTCCTACACAGCATATGATGCGATTAGTTAGGACAGTCGCGTGACTTTGTTGACCTTAGTTAAGGGTCATATGGGTGGGTCTAATTAATCACGAAATGATGGGTAGAACTTGACTAGTGCTTATGATTTGTTGACTATAGCCAAGGTCATAGGTGCTAGGGGTAAAAACCTTTATCGGGAGTTTCAAGTGTTGAAATTTGCAATTAGATTGCATACCTTCTATATGATAGTTGGATCCTGATACCTACTGCGAGTAATTGTTACTCCTGGGAAAGTTTTGCACTTTACAATTGTAGGGTTCCTAGGCACGCTAATGAGGTCTCACAAGGCATCAACCATGCCAATTTCAAATTTTACATGTGCCGAGAAACCCTAATACGGATCGTTAACTAGAGAATAGGCGAAACATGAAGCTAGTTAACAACTTAACTAAAGGGTAAACGGAAATACAACCTTTGTAGATCCGGTCCTCCACCTCCATAGCTCCGTGACGGTGTACCCTCGCTGCGATCATCGGATCCCGGACTCTAGCGTCGGCTTCATCGGAGAAATGGGCGGGCTAGGTCGTCGACTTCGATGCCGAAGATGATCTACGTCGAGGCAACACAAGATCAAGCCCCAACTTCACCAAGCCATGAAACTTGTGAAGAAAACACCCTATACTACTTGGCAAGTGGTAGAGGATGAAGAAATAGGAAGTGGGTTCACTTTAGAATTGGATTTCTCACTCTTTTTCTCAAGTTGCCATTGATGGAGGCAAGCTTTCTTCATGTTGAAGAAAGAGAAGAAGAAGAAGATAATATATTGAGTTATTTTTAAAATAGAAAAAAAATCAATATTTATCATATGGCAACCATGATCAAGTGTAGAGAATGAACTATGGTTAGTTTGAATGGTTAGGGTTAAGCATGAAGACAAAATGGTCACTTAGTCAAAGCTTCATGAAGCTTCAACAACAAACAAAGAAAGCCACTATTTTCTCTTATTCTTTTGCCAAAATAAATAAATAAATAAATAGATAAGAAAATGAAAACCCTAACCATTATATAACCATGGTTTAATTCTTTACACAAACCCAAGTAAGCATGTATCATCAAACATGATACAATCTTGTGCACAAAAATATATCACATATACAATGTGCACATCAAGTGAGAAAATCCTTTTAATGTGAACCAATATTAGTTAATGCAAAGTAATATATCAAATATATAATTATACATTAAATCATTAAATCAACACTTGATTTAACGATCCGGTCATATCGCATACAACCGACTAATATCCAATGTATCGGCTTATCGAATCAATCCTCGATTCAATAACTAGGTTATATCGCATACAACCATTCGATACATTCATCGCGAGAATAAAATACAGTATCACATACTGGTATTATTCTCGGTTCCGCGCATATCTCATATGTGCTCCTATTTCGTTTCGCTTGAGCCAGGAAACCTCTGTGTAGGACTCTAAAGACTCGTCAATACGCCGGCAGCAGGTGATGATCATATCAAACACTCACAAGCCGCAAGCGGTCTGTTAAACGTAACGGCCACCCGGGTATTGAGCGATCAGAAGATCGACGAGCAAGCCCGCTCACACTCTTGTGAATCCAACCAGTAACATTTACCGTACAGTCCGGTCTGTTCGTCTGATATGTCGCATATCTCACCTAGGGGTGGTAAACGTTAGACCCCAATAGCTCGATAAGTCGTATCGATATGAGCTCTATAACAGTTCGAGAAACTACTGGTAACACTTACCATTAAATCTCAGCAACCCTGGCCAGGGATTTCCGGTTATAGCCAATCGAACACAGCGCAACATCAACTCCCTATACCGGGAGAGACGAATCCCTTCCTATCGCTCATTGCCTCCATGTGATTCGGGACTGTACCCAAAAACCACCGTTTTGCACGCCCTCTTGGACGTGGTAAGGTGGAAATCAAAGCACAGTGGGAATCACACAAGACTCTATGACGATCTCGGGTCAACAGACTACTCTGTACCAGTGTCACCAAAGAACTGCCATCTGACTTAAGGTATAATACCATCTGGGAGTTCTCGGCGAGTCCGTCCAGTGTACCCAGTCTCCACTGAGCACCCGTATATCATCTCTGATGTCAAACACCAATGGATATGGGATCATCCATCGCCCATCTGTATGGGTCGAGAAGGTATACGCTAGTCTACTCTGGTATATCGATGCCCCGTCTCGATACACCCACGACTAGGGACCTTGAAGGATGTACTTATGGACTACCATGTCTCCACTAGTATGATCCGCATCATAGTCCGGGTAGTCAAGTACACATCCTAAGGGCTTTACCAACATGTAACAGAGAGACAATCAGTGTGCACGTTAAGGTAAAGATCAACCAGATAGCATATTATCATGTCGAGCAAGAAAGTCCTCCCAATATATGTCCAAGCATCCACTACAATATACATCCTATGTATAGTAATGGGCATACATATAACTAACAACAATTAGCCGATCAGGTAGGTGTCTAGAAAGGTGTCAACGGGGTTACGCCCCTGGGAAAACGAGGTTTACTTTAATTAGGTCTATGCGAAAGCACGGGGAACCTCCCTCAATGTACCGGCACTGTCCTGGCTGAAAGATTAATGAACTTGTAGAGTGTAATTAATCCCGGCTAGTCTTTCCTTTTAAGGTTTAAAGGAAGATTTGATAAAAACTGTTAGTTATATGTAAGCCCTAGAGGCCATTACTGTACATAGGATGTATATTGTAGTGGATGCTGGGACATATATAGGGAGGACTTTCTTGCTCGACATGATAGTATGCTATCTGGTTGCTCTTTATCTTAACGTGTATACTGATTGTCTCTCTGTTATATGTTGGTAAAGCCCTTAGGATGTGTACTTGACTACCTGGACTATGATGCGGATCATACTAGTGGGGACATGGTAGTCCACAAGTACATCCTTCAAGGTTCCTAGTCGTGGGTGTATCGAGACGGGGCATCGATATACCAGAGTAGACTAGCGTATACCTTCTCGACCAATACAGATGGGCAATGGATGATCCCATATCCATTGGTGTTTGACATCAAAGATGATATACGGGTGCTCAGTAGAGACTGGGTACACTGGACGGACTCGCCGAGAACTCCCAGATGGTATTATACCTTACGTCAGATGGCAGTTCTCTGGTGACACTGGTACAGTTTAGTCTGTAGACCCGAGATCGTCATAGAGTCTTGTGTGATTCCCACTGTGCTTTGATTTCCACCTTACCACGTCCAAGAGGGCGTGCAAAACGGTGGTTTTTGGGTACAGTCCCGAATCACATGGAGGCAATGAGCGATAGGAGGGGATTCGTCTCTCCCGGTATAGGGAGTTGATGTTGCGCTGTGTTCGATTGGCTATAACCGGAAATGTAACGTTTTAAAAATAATTAAATAAATAATTAAATAAATAAAATTGTTTAAGTGAATTTTTTGATTTTCGGTAAAGTAAAACGTATTTTTCGTAAAACAAAACCGTAATTATTTTTCACTATAAATTTAAAAATACCTATTTTAACTATATTATTACTAGTAAATGGTGTTTATTTAGTCACTTATAAATTTTTAGTTTAATTAAATATTTTTCCTAAATTAATTATTTTAAATATCAACATAAGCTTTATTTATACACTAAATTAGTGTAAATTACAAATTTAAATGGGTTTAATTTGTAAAAATGAACCATTGCATATTAGAATTTAGTGTGTATCATGCAAAATTTATTTGCAAATTTTTCCATGATTCTAGAGTTTTCTTGACTTGTTTTTGAAAAAGAAATGAATGAAATTTAATAAATTAATGAAAAGACATAAGAAGTGATAGTTTTGGGGGAAACTTCTACATTATTCTTCACTCTCTTCTTTCTCTCCCTCACCTCCTAATTTGGCCGGCCTCACCCCCATGGCAGCCCCCCCTCATTTTCCAATTTTATTTTACCTCCAAAAATCATCAAAAATCCTCCATAATTCAATAAAAAATGCACAAAATCTTAATAAAATTCCTACCCTCTATTCTTTGCTCATCTTTATATGGATTTTGGAGAGGGAAAGCACTCATTTTGGAGGCTCATTTTCATGTTTGGATTTCATATTTTGGAGGTATAAATCTTCTCCTTTTTATTTATGGTTATTAGATGTTTCATTTAAGCTTAATTAGATTTAATATATTAATTCTATTTACTACTTTTAAAAATTCAAGTTAGGGTTTGTAAAATTAAGTTGTGGTTTTATTAATTCATTAGGGTTATAATAACTAGTTTAACACTTTTACAAATGGAAAATCATGCATAGTTGATATATTGCAAATTGTGATCCAAATTTCTTAAATTAAACCATTTTTAATAAACTAGATCTCTATTTATGGTATATATAGGTGGAATAAAATTCCAATTAATGTTTATAACACTAGAGTGTGATTTTAAAGAGGATATTAACTTGTTGGTGGAATGAAAAACTCAAATTTGTTACTAGTTTTTATTGATGATTGATAAATTGTGAGAAAAATGAAATTTTGTTAACTAGATTTTAGAAATTCTTAAATAAATGAGATTAAAAATATAATTTATGATTTCATTATATCATTATCATCATGAATTATGGTTTAATACATTAATTCATGCAAAATCAAGTTTTGTTGTGGAATTGTGGAATTTTGCTTGAAAGATATTGAAAATTTATAAAGGTTGCAAAATAGAAATTATGTTAAAATACAGATTAGTGTGAGAAAAATATAGTGATAGTTTATATAGTCTAGTTATGCTATTTAATGAGTTTTATGACCATTAGTTTCATTTAAATGCCAAGTTTTGAAGTAAAAGGGTAATTTGGCGTTTCGTGTTTTTCGAAATCGGACGATTTGATTGATTTTAGGGTTTTGATGGATTGAATCATGCTTTATATAAGTAACGAGTTTTCTAAACTACAAGTTGTTTGTTGATGTTTATCTCGATCCATCGGAGTTTGTACGCCGATATCAAGCGATATTTGGTTTTTTTGCGTGAACGGGACATAGGTTTTAACCTATGCGCGTTCCGTGCATCGTTTTGATTTTGTCTGTGATTAAGTTTACGATACTATATATGTTTACGTATAGGTACCCCTCATGTGGACTACGGACGATGATGTAGAGGATGGCGACACCGTCTTCGGCAGATAAGGACCAGGTGAGTAGATGTATATCTGCATGGGGAAGTCGGGTGGATGGCGTTTAGCACCCCCGCAAACGTAGAATAGGAATAAGTACTTATTGTCAATAGAAAGCCAGACATGACCTTAGCATTTCGGCAAGTAGGACCCTAGTAGTGACCTCAGGCTGGACTAGATTGATATAGAAAGACCCTAACCGAGGATGAATATCTTGGAGGAGATTTCATAGGTTTTAGGTGGATACGCACACGCGCACACACTGAGACTCGATGTGGTGTATACGTGTATGTGTATAGATATATATAGGACTAGGTGTAGGTATATACACACACACACACACACACACACACAATACGTATGTGTGATACAAGGATGTGATATGATACACGGGAATGAAACAGTATAGTTGGGCTTGATGCCGTGATTCTTGACTACGGTCGTATTATGATGTTAGCGGATCATTACAAAAATAATATAATGAATAGGTATACATAGATAATAAAGGGTGATGATGATATAGAGGTATATGGGACTCTAAGATAGCACCTGGACCGTAACATGTGATTGATATTCTGATATGTTATATGTGTGACTTGATTACGACATCATATAGATGTAACTTGATTGCGATATCATAAAGGTGTAACTTGATTTCAATATCTTATAGGCGACTTATTCACGACCTGACATATGTGACTTGATCAAGATATGATATATGTGACATGACATTTCTGAGGATAAATTAACGATGTATATTTATGCTGCCAATGATATAGGATTGATGTATGCGATTACAGTATAGCACCTTGATCATGACATGGGTAGATGATGATATTATACGAATGATGAGACACGTAGGGGATACTTGACCCGTACCCTGATATTGGAATGCCGTATGATGGATTTACCGTACGAGGCATAGATGTGATGATTGATCCGCGCTCTTGTTTCGAGGAAGACGTACTACGTACGTGACGCTATTTAGGCTGGATCGCCGACTATTAGAGATATGGATTCAGACCTTAGATGGACTCTTATTTCTTATTTACTAGTTTCTTAGATTTAGTTCCTTAGGAGGCTTGATGGACACTAGTTTAATCTCGAGTCGTATAGCTGTAGTTATTCTTGTATATCACATATGAGTGGTTATTACACTTCCGTCTTTACATTCATACCATAATCATAAAGTGCATGTTCATACATATGTTTATATAATCAGTATAAAACTTTGCCTGTTAGGACACCAGCACCATTACCGATGATGCGCATATTCCACGCACACTTATTTGCCGGCTCACACACATCATCATCGGTAATTGCCATGTCACGTACACTTTAGATCATATTATTTTTTCTTATTGATAGAATCAGCAAACAGCTAGATCGGTATAATATTGTGATTACTTTCTGGTGTTAGTATAGACAAGGCATTGATTAATTAGACATTTCATGCATTCATATTTCCAAGTTATCATGCAGTATTATGGGCATATGCCGACACTTATCATATACTTACTCATGATTTTTGTTAGTTATATGTATGCCCTAGAGGCCATTACTGTACATAGGATGTATATTGTAGTGGATGCTGGGACATATATAGGGAGGACTTTCTTGCTCGACATGATAGTATGCTATCTGGTTGATCTTTAGCTTAACGTGTATACTGTTTGTCTCTCTGTTACATGTTGGTAAAGCCCTTAGGATCTGTACTTGACTACCTGGACTATGATGCGGATCATACTAGTGGGGACATGGTAGTCTATAAGTACATCCTTCAAGGTCCCTAGTCGTGGGTGTATCGAGATGGGGCATCGATATACCAGAGTAGACTAGCGTATACCTTCTCGACCCATACAGATGGGCGATGGATGATCCCATATCCATCGGTGTTTGACATCAGAGATGATATACGGGTGCTCAGTAGAGACTGGGTACACTGGACGGACTCGCCGAGAACTCCCAGATGGTATTATACCTCACGTCAGATGGCAGTTCTCTGGTGACACTGGTACAGAGTAGTCTGTTGACCCGAGATCGTCATAGAGTCTTGTGTGGTTCCCACTGTGCTTTGATTTCCATCTTACCACGTCCAAGAGGGCGTGCAAAACGGTGGTTTTTGGGTACAGTCCCGAGTCACATGGAGGCAATGAGCGATAGGAGGGGATTCGTCTCTCCCGGTATATGGGGGTTGATGTTGCGCTGTGTTCGATTGGCTATAACAGGAAATCCCTGGCCAGGGTTGCTGAGATTTACTGGTAAGTGTTACCAGTAGTTTCTCGAAAAGTTATAGACCTCATTATTGACACGACTTATTGAGCTATTGGGGTCTGACGTTTAGCACCCCTAGGCGAGATATGCGACATATCAGACGATCAGACCGGACTGTATGGTAGTGTTACTGGTCGGATTCACTGGAGTGTGAGCGGGCTTGCTCGTCGATCTTCAGATCGCTCAATACCCGGGTGGCCGTTACGTTTAGCAGACCGCTTGCGGCTTGTGGGTGTTTGATATGATCATCACCTGCTGCCGGCGTATTGACGAGTCTTTAGAGTCCTACACAGAGGTTTCCTGGCTCAAGCGAAACGAAATAGGAGCGCATATGAGATATGTGCGGGACCGAGAATAATGCGTGTATGTGATACCGTATTCTATTCTCGCGATAAATGTATCGAATGGTTGTATGCGATATAACCTAGTTATCGATTCAAGCGTTGATTCGATAAGCCGATACATTGTATACTAGCCGGTTATATGCGACATGACCGGATCATTGAATCAAGTGTTGATTTAATGATTTAATGCATACTTATATATATATGATATATTACTTTGCATCAACTAGTATCGGTTTACTTAAGATGGATTTTCTCACTCGGATATGCGCATTACATATGCGATATGATTTTGTGCATTTGATTGTATCATGTTTGATGATACATGTTTACTTGGTTAAGTGCAAAGATTTAAACCATGGTTAAAAGAATGGTTAGGGTTTCTTTTCCTTTATTTATCTATTTATTTATTTATTTATTTATTGATTTTTGGAAAATAAAAGGCAAGAGAAAAGAATGGTGGCTATTTTTGTTTTAAGTTGAAGTTTCATGAAGCTTTGACTTTGTCCACCATTCTTATCTCATGCTTAACCTAACCATTTGAATTAACCCTAGTTAAATCTCTACACATAACCATGGTTATATTATGATAAGAATTGATTTTCTTTTCTTATTCTTTTAACTTATCATAACAATGGTCTTCTTCTTGCTCTTCTTCTTCATGAAAAGCAAGCTCCATCAATGGTGGATTGATGGAAAGAGTGAGAAATCCAATTCTAAAGTTAACCCACCTCCTATTTCTTCATCCTCTACCTCTTGCCAAGTAGTAGAGTGTGTTTCCTTCACAAGATTTTAGGGTTTGGTGAAGGTGGAGCTTGATTCATCGATGCCTCGACGTAGATCATCTTCGGCATGGACATCGACGACCTAGCTTGCCCATTCTCCGACGAAGCCGATCCTAGAGCCCGGATTTGATTTGGACAGCGGAGACGACCTCGTTGCGGAGCCGTGGAGGTGGAGGACCGGATCTACAAAGGTTGTATTTCCGTATTCTCATTAGTTAACTGTTAACTAGTTCTTGTTCGCCTAGACTTCTAGTATACGATCCGTTGTTTAGGGTTTGTAGGCACCATAATTTTTGAAATTGCCATGGTTGATGGCTTTGGAGACCTCACTAGAGTGCCTAGGAACCCTGCAGTGGTATCAGAGCCTAGCTAGAGCCTTAGGCGAAGCGTAGACGGAATTTGAAGTCCGAACGACACAAAACCGAAACCCAAAACATGCTCTCTGTACAATTTTTAAAATCTGGGATTTTTCCACATTAAAAATATTCAGAAAAACATGCAGGAAAATATAAGATTAACTGTGCAACCTGTAGCCCTAACTCTATTAAAGCACCGTGCTTCCGCGGCACGAGCATGGCTCGTGCGGCGAAAGCGCGGCCGTTTTGTCGTTTTGTGTGGGATAGTTTGCACAGTAACTCCTATTTAACTGTGCTGAGTTCTCTGGATATTTTTAATATTTATTCCAGAGTTGAATTTTTCTGAGTTGATTTGGGGATTCGGTGTTTCGATCGGGATATCAAATTTTGTCTGTGTGGCTTTCCGGATAAATTTTAGGATATGTTAAAAAGTTCGACCGGATATAAATACCCAACTTTTCCCCTGTCGGGAAATTTCCAAGTGTTGGATTTTTCCGTAGTTTGACGATGTTCTAAGTAGTGCAAGTAACGCGATGGTCCCTCTAGAAGACACAAACCTTAACTCGATTATGTGACCGTCTTGAACTGCCCTTTGAACCTTCGGGTTTGGGGCAGTACGGCGTGCCACATGTGAGGCGTTGGCTTGACCCTTCTACGGCTGGATCGTTGGTACTGAGGCACGAACGGAATGTTGTTAGACTTGTTTCATGTGTTGATCTGTATCGGGAAAACTTGGGTGTTCGATTGTTCGATCGGAAAGTTTAACATTTTCTATTTATCTGGAATGGGATACAATAATTGGAATTCACAAAGAGTTATGAGATAACTAAATGAATGTTATAAACGTAGCAATTTAGTCTCACTTGATCGGTTGCCACGGAATTTTGATGTGATCAAAAGTCCGTCGCAATCACGTACAGTACGCGGATACTCGCCGGGTAAACTTAATAGACAGCCTCGCTCCAAAGCCCCGACCAAGTGACTGTAGGAGAACCCCGTCGCCGAAAGCATCCGTTCGGGTGCTCCCGGTAACGGTGTTCCGCCTTGGTGCACTTCGTCGACGGTATCGGGGTGCAGCCGTCTACTGAAGTTTGCGACGAGTATTCGATCAGGATGTCGGGAATCTTGTTGAATTGCCCGACTTGATATTGAAAAGTGTTTTCGATTTTGAGACTAAAATGCGGGGTTTATAATTGTTAGGCATGCGATGTCTAAGTAATTCATTTGGTCAGGCATGCGATGTCTGAGGTGGTTGCGGATTCCAACTGTTGTAGTTTTACACTTTCTTTTCTGTGACCGTAAGTGTAATATGTGATATCGCCGGTTTCGTTGCTATATGTCAACGACAATTGGGATGGACATATTTACTTACGTTGATGACATGTGATGTTATGTGTTGCTGGATATGTTATATTGGATCGTCGTGTTTGAATAGCCGGGGGTTTTTATGTGAGATGAGTGTTTTTCATTTTTATTCATGTAAAAACTTGTATGTAATATTCTTTTATTGGGGCGCTTCCAGGTTGCGGGAGTTGTCACCGGTTGTATATTATTTACTTTTCCGCACTAGGATAGACCCAAGGAGGAGGGCACAAGTAACCGGGTTCTGGAGTCCAGTGGGAGACCAACTCGAGGAGTCGAGTCCGGGTCTCCTAACTCTAGAATTGGAAGGGTTGCTTGCCGCTCTCGTAGGGGTCTAGGGGTGTGGGTTTGGCTATTCATCACGACCGTGGAATCCGTGTTTTGTACTGGCTCGTATTGAAAACACGGACGTCCTAGTATATCCAATATTTCATATGTTTCTTCTGCTGCGATATCTGTGATGAGATCATGTGATGTTTCTGTGATGGATATAGTATATAGTATATATGATATATTATATAGACGTTACTTATGTTTTACACCCGCGCTAGCCCTGCCCTGCTCTGTCGTTAGTTACCTAACCTAACGGTGCACGAGGGGACATCGAGGCGAATGCGGATGGCATAAGTGTACGTCATATCTATCTGTGATGTTTAGGTACATAAATGATGGGACTTCATTAATGTGATTAATGAAAAAAAAGAAACCTAAGATGTTGTAGAATCGAATTTCAAAATAAAACAGGTAGCTACAGTTCTTGCTTTGCACAGAGGTATATGTGATATATCCTGCACCTTATTCGATGAGGAAAGGACCGAGATCCCTTCACCGGGAGTGACTCCTTTAGCAATAACTGGCAGATGCTACACACTCGGTTTGTATTTTGATTGCTTTTAAATGTTTTTGCTTTGCACAGCGATATATGTGATATATCCCGCACCTCATTCGACGAGGAAAGGACCGACGATCCCTTCACCGGGAGTGACTCCTTTAGCAAAACTAGAAAAGCCTCAAAAGCACTCCATTTAAAAACCATTTGATTCTACAACGATATCAAGTTCATTACGCAATAGGTTTTCAGAAAAACCTGTCGTAGCCCTCCGTCATTTCAGATAAGTATTAGTTAGTATTCGTGCTGCGTTTGTTGACCTCTGTCAAGGCGCAGTGTGCGGTAGCTGATTAGTGCTTATCTGCATAAGCATATGATGTGATTGATTTAGGGTAGTCGTGCGACCTTGTTGACCTCTGTCAAGGGTCGTGCGGGTGGGTTTACTTCAATCAGGAAATGACGGGTTGAACTTGACTAGCAGCCTATGGTTTGTTGACCTCTGTCAAGGTCATAGGACGCTAGGGGCAAAATATTATCGGGAATTTCAAGTGTTGAAATTTGCAATGAGATTGCATACCTTCTATGAGATAGTTGGATCCCGATACCCGCTGCGAGTAAGTGTTACTCCTGGGAGAGTTTTATACATTACAATTAGCCGATCAAGTAGGTGTCTAGAAAGGTGTTAACGAGGTTACGCCTCTGGGAAAACGAGGTTTACAGTAATTAGGTTCGTGCGAAAGCACGGGGGACCTCCCTCAAAGTACCGACACTGGCCTGGCTGAAAGATTGGCGAACTTGTAGTGTGTAATTAATCCCGGCTAGTCTTTCCTTTTAGGGTTTGAAGGAAGATTTGATAAAAAGCAGTGGGAGCCATCCTGATTAGATAAAATAATAACCAATCTATTCTTGACAGAGCGCACGCTGAGTGTTTTCTTCTCTCTCTCTCCAGGTAGCGACCATATCACGCCTTAATCAAGATAATAATACGGAATATTGACCGAACCCGCTTGTTATACTGAGCTGGGGAACGTTGGTCCCACTCCAACTTATAAATGTTATAAGACAGAGCAGGAAATTGGGGAATACCAGATTTCCCGTGCCGCCCAAACGAAGAGAGTGCATGTTGATGCATCATCTTCGGGTGTGTTTATTATACAGAATTGTTTCTCTGTAACCTCTACGTCCTGGGTATGTGATACCGGATCAGGATCCCAGATATGTAATCTGTTACATAGGGCTACAGAAAGGTAGAGAACTGAGAACGGGTGATAAGTTTCATGAGGCAGAAAACGGGGCAAGTGTTGCAGCCAAGTCTGTTGGTCACTGTCACCCTGTATTACAATACATTGATTCTGAACGGATGTTATTAGATACCGAACCTGATATACAAAATCATATCACTCTCTTTATTAGTAAAGAAATGATAAAATTTTGTATTGTTGGACAATGTTTTGAACATTTCCTATATCAAAAATTGATCGGTTCAGGCACGTTATCTAAAAGCATTAATGTTCTAAATCAAACTATAGTTCTTAGTATACAGAACACACACAAGAGGAAGAGTTCAGAAATGAACGAATTCTTCTTGAGGTATTGTAGACTAGGTCAGATCAATGCGACCCGACTGGCTGAAGTTACATTTAAATGTATATTTAAATTAGTTTGAATTTACATCTTGTGCAACTCGCCAATCATGTCACAAAGATAAGATAACCATAGCCCTGTTTACTAAGAAACAGAGAAAGAGTTAGTGAACTCTTGGGATGATACATGTTGATGTATGTTAGGTCCCCTGTCTACACATGCCAAGACTGGTTCTTTGTACTTCATTACATTCTCTGATAATCTCTCGAGATTCAGACATTTGTTCTTGTTGAAACACAAGTCCGAACCTTTTGAGATATTCATAGAATATAAGTTAGAAGTAGAGAACCAATATGAGGGTATAAGTATTATGTCCTTTGATGTGATCAAGGAGGAGAATACTTGAGCACGGAAATCCTGGACTATTCTAAAGGAGAATGAGATTCTCTCTCAGCATTACTCCTCCGTATACACCATAACACGATGGTATATCGGGGCGGAGCAATCACACCCTATGTGATAAGGTGTGCTCTATGATGAGTACTACTAAGTTACCTAATTCCTTTAGGGAGTTATGCACTTGAGAAGCTGCATACCTATTGAATAGGTTTCCAATCAAATCAGTTGCCTACCACTTCATATGTGACATGGAATGGGAAGAGCCCATGTCTTAAGCTAGTTAAGATTTGGGGTTGTCCGGCCTATGTCTAAAAGCAAAATCCGGACAAGCTCGAGGCAAGGTCAGTTATGTACAACTGGAAAGGTTCCAGCTATACAAACTACAGCTGATGATTTGATAGAACCAAGGGATTCAGTAGATACCAACGAACCTCAGCCACTCCGCCGATCTAGTAGGGTTCCTCACCCACTTGAGAGATACTTCGGTTTCTCTATGACAGTGGGAGCGAGGATTGCATCATGAGATGATGACCCAACTAGCTTCGAGCTGGCCATCAGGAGTGAGACTCTGTAAGAATGGCTGGATGTTTATCGATCTGAGATGGAATCCTTATACACCAACAAAGTATGGACTTTGGTTGCTATATCTGAAGGGTTAAATCCCCATCAGGAGCAAGTATATCTTGAGAAGATTACTTGGTGTACATGGAAAAGTTGAGACTTTCAAAGCTAGACTTGTTAAAGGTTTGCATCATTGACCAGGTGTGGATCATGATGAAACCTTTTCTAAGTAGCTATGCTTAAGTCCATCCAGATCCTACTTGCCACGGCTACATACCATGACTGCGATATCTGGTGGTTGTGTGTCTTGACTGCTTTTCTAAATGATGATTTAGAAGAGAGTGTCTATAAGTACACAGCCAGAGGGCTTCGTAGACAGTGGGAGCAGCGGAAACGTGTGCAAGATGCTTTATAGGATAAAGCAGGCATCGCGGAGTTGGAACGTCTGTTTTGATGAAGTAGTCAAAGAGTTTGACATCATCAAAATGGTAGATGAACCTTGTATAAACAAAAAGGTAGTAGGGAGTATGGTGACGATCCTCGTAGAGTACGTGGATGACATACTCTTGATAAGAAAGGAGTTTCTTATGCTACGCTCGATCAATCTCCGTTTATCACCAAAATTCTCCACATAGGATCAAAGTGATACCTACTAAATCCTGGATTTTGGATCTATGAGATAGATCTAATTGGATGTTAGGACTCTCACTAGTTGTAGTGAGATGGTATCAAACGATCCTGCGGAGAATCACTGGAAGGGTTCCAGGGTGATAAAGACGACTGAATGTCAGTCGCAGGCATTGTCTTTACCCTCAGTAAAGGGACGGTATGTTGGAAGAGTTCCAAGCTAGATACCGTGACATACTAGACGATAAAGGCTGGATACATCGCTACTTAAGATGCTACTAAAGAGGCTGTTTGGGTGTATATTGGTTCATGAGATGAACTACGTTCCAACCATTGTGAGACAATGGAGTTGTGGCTTATGCCAAGGAACGCCCGTCCCATCAGTGATCCAGACATATTCTAAGGCAGTATCACTTGATCATGGAGATGGTTGATCTCCAGGGAGATCGAGGTTAGGAGAGTAGACTCAGAGGACAACACAGCGGATCCACTCACAAAGGCCTGTTCCCAGAGAGAGACTTTTATGGGATGGTTGAGTATGAGATACTTCAAACCACTGCTAAAGATGGCCCTAGTGCAAGTGGGAGATTGTTAGTTATATGTATGCCCTAGAGGCCATTACTGTACATAGGATGTATATTGTAGTGGATGCTGGGACATATATAGGGAGGACTTTCTTGCTCGACATGATAGTATGCTATCTGGTTGATCTTTACCTTAACGTGTATACTGTTTGTCTCTCTGTTACATGTTGGTAAAGCCCTTAGGATCTGTACTTGACTACTTGGACTATGATGCGGATCATACTAGTGGGGACATGGTAGTCTATAAGTACATCCTTCAAGGTCCCTAGTCGTGGGTGTATCGAGATGGGGCATCGATATACCAGAGTAGACTAGCGTATACCTTCTCGACCCATACAGATGGGCGATGGATGATCCCATATCCATCGGTGTTTGACATCAGAGATGATATACGGGTGCTCAGTAGAGACTGGGTACACTGGACGGACTCGCCGAGAACTCCCAGATGGTATTATACCTCACGTCAGATGGCAGTTCTCTGGTGACACTGGTACAGAGTAGTCTGTTGACCCGAGATCGTCATAGAGTCTTGTGTGGTTCCCACTGTGCTTTGATTTCCATCTTACCACGTCCAAGAGGGCGTGCAAAACGGTGGTTTTTGGGTACAGTCCCGAGTCACATGGAGGCAATGAGCGATAGGAGGGGATTCGTCTCTCCCGGTATATGGGGGTTGATGTTGCGCTGTGTTCGATTGGCTATAACAGGAAATCCCTGGCCAGGGTTGCTGAGATTTACTGGTAAGTGTTACCAGTAGTTTCTCGAAAAGTTATAGACCTCATTATTGACACGACTTATTGAGCTATTGGGGTCTGACGTTTACCACCCCTAGGCGAGATATGCGACATATCAGACGATCAGACCGGACTGTACGGTAGTGTTACTGGTCGGATTCACTGGAGTGTGAGCGGGCTTGCTCGTCGATCTTCAGATCGCTCAATACCCGGGTGGCCGTTACGTTTAGCAGACCGCTTGCGGCTTGTGGGTGTTTGATATGATCATCACCTGCTGCCGGCGTATTGACGAGTCTTTAGAGTCCTACACAGAGGTTTCCTGGCTCAAGCGAAACGAAATAGGAGCGCATATGAGATATGTGCGGGACCGAGAATAATGAGTGTATGTGATACCGTATTCTATTCTCGCGATAAATGTATCGAATGGTTGTATGCGATATAACCTAGTTATCGATTCAAGCGTTGATTCGATAAGCCGATACATTGTATACTAGCCGGTTATATGCGACATGACCGGATCATTGAATCAAGTGTTGATTTAATGCATACTTATATATATATGATATATTACTTTGCATCAACTAGTATCGGTTTACTTAAGATGGATTTTCTCACTCGGATATGCGCATTACATATGCGATATGATTTTGTGCATTTGATTGTATCATGTTTGATGATACATGTTTACTTGGTTAAGTGCAAAGATTTAAACCATGGTTAAAAGAATGGTTAGGGTTTCTTTTCCTTTATTTATCTATTTATTTATTTATTTATTTATTGATTTTTGGAAAATAAAAGGCAAGAGAAAAGAATGGTGGCTATTTTTGTTTTAAGTTGAAGTTTCATGAAGCTTTGACTTTGTCCACCATTCTTATCTCATGCTTAACCTAACCATTTGAATTAACCCTAGTTAAATCTCTACACATAACCATGGTTATATTATGATAAGAATTGATTTTCTTTTCTTATTCTTTTAACTTATCATAACAATGATCTTCTTCTTGCTCTTCTTCTTCATGAAAAGCAAGCTCCATCAATGGTGGATTGATGGAAAGAGTGAGAAATCCAATTCTAAAGTTAACCCACCTCCTATTTCTTCATCCTCTACCTCTTGCCAAGTAGTAGAGTGTGTTTCCTTCACAAGATTTTAGGGTTTGGTGAAGGTGGAGCTTGATTCATCGATGCCTCGACGTAGATCATCTTCGGCATGGACATCGACGACCTAGCTTGCCCATTCTCCGACGAAGCCGATCCTAGAGCCCGGATTTGATTTGGACAGCGGAGACGACCTCGTTGCGGAGCCGTGGAGGTGGAGGACCGGATCTACAAAGGTTGTATTTCCGTATTCTCATTAGTTAACTGTTAACTAGTTCTTGTTCGCCTAGACTTCTAGTATACGATCCGTTGTTTAGGGTTTGTAGGCACCATAATTTTTGAAATTGCCATGGTTGATGGCTTTGGAGACCTCACTAGAGTGCCTAGGAACCCTGCAATTTTGGGATTCTGGTTTTCTATGAGATTTCTGGATTTTGAGGAAAATCGCAAGAATATATAAAAACTTCTCTCTCTCTCCTCCTCTCTTTTTAAAAACATAAGATGCGGTTTTCTCGTGATGTATGTGTCGTCCACCATGAGATTTCATATTTTCTGTTGGATTTCGAGACCCAATTCGAGGAGTGGATGAACCGTCTCGGGTGCATGGTGGGCCCGGTATGGTATCCCGGGGCAAGAAGATCGAGTTGTAGACGATGAGCCTGGCAGGGGAAGGCTACCTACCGGTGATGTCCAGCGCGGCGGATATCCAGAGGATACCGACTGTTGTCGTGAGATTTGATGATATGGGCCGATCTGGACTGACAGAGCCCGAGATATTGAGACTATAAGATATTGAGATTATGAGGTATTGAGACTTGAGATTTACATGTTTTGTGTCGATGCATGACACGGATTTCTATGGATTTCATTGTTGCTATTTTAGATTTCTATACACATTTTACATGGTAAAAGCTAAAGATTTCTTATGCAGATATATCTAGATTTCAGGATTGGTTATGTTACATTCATGGTGCATGCATACTCATTCTTATGATATAGTATTATATGAGGCACTGACATGAGCACAGAGTATTTGTATTTACACGTAGTATTACCCTGCCATTACCAGATGATTGGGACTTAGTAGTGTATCATTATGACCTAGGATAGCGTCGTGCATTCGATTTCGTTTCGTAGATGTCTTCTACTCACGAGTTGGAAACTCACCCCCGTTGTGCCAAATTTTATTACAGGTTGACGTACAGGGTTCCTTGGCAGATTGCTGGCACATGATTTCTTTCCGGGTGATTTGCACGGTAGGTTGGTTCATTTGTATCTGGACCGCCATTGTATTTTTATTATTTCATTTGTATCTAGAAGGCTCCATCAACCAAACTTGTATTATTTGATAGATTACTGGACCATTTATTTATTTCGACCTTAGAGTCGCGTGTATTATTCTGATTTGGTGGATTTGTTTTCTTTTGAGTTTTAAGCCTCGCCCTTTGGCGTTTTATATTATTGTGCTTGTTGTGGTTGTTTCCGCCTATTGGCGTTGAGCTAGCTCCCATTTGGGGATGCTTTTTATTGTTTATGTATATTGTACTTGTTGTACCCGTTTGGGGCCAGTTTTTACAGAGGAGACTCTGCCAAAATTTTTGGGAAAATTTGCTGATACTTTTAAACTTGTTTTTCTTCATGTTTTCTTTTACTTCTTCTTCTTTTATATGGTTTAGATTTCTGGGCTTCGGCTTACTTAGGTTACGTTGCGCCTCTAGACGTTTCGTAATCTAAGTGCCGGTCACGTTCCGTACATTCGGGTCATGACAAAGTTGGTATCAGAGCGCTAGGTTTAACCTTGTATAAGTCTAGGTGACCCTTGGTTGATGGAGTAGGCGATTTAGGTAGAGTAACATACCGTGGGTATGGTCCGCGGCATACTTACGATACGCTACCCTGCTTAAGGAGTATTAGGATGTACATTTGTTTGCACCGTATTTCATTCGTTCTTTGATCTATCTTCGTCGATGTTGGATGGTGGCTTCTGTTACCACGGGCGCACTGGCAGAGGGAGCTACGGCTCGAATGCGATAACCATTAGGGTATCGTTTATTCTTGAGGATTGGAGCATTGTTTAGCGTACGGACAAAAGGTATTCACATGCCGTCCAGATGAAGTTAAAGGATTCGAACGATTATCAGAAAACCATTTTCCCAAGTTTAAGGTATTCAGAAGAACATGCAGGTATTTCGATGGACCCTCTAGAAGAATGAAACCCTAACTCGATATAATGACCACGAGAACGCCCTTGAACCTTAGGGTTTACGGCAGTTCCGTGGGGCCATTAGTGAGGCTTGGGTTTGCCCTTCTACGGCTGGATCATCGATGCTGGGGTATGTACCAGATATTTTTTAAACTTTACTTGAGTGTTGAGCTCTCGGGGAATTATGGGATTTTGATGGATCGATCGAAAAGTTTAATGTAGTCCGGATATCAGGTGAAGGGATCGATTATGTGGGAGACTCTAGACATGAGTGTTGCCGTTGGTAGCGCAGTCAGCACACCTATGAAAAGACGAGTTCGAAGCAGTCGACATCAGAGGAAAGAGGCGCACATTGACGATAGTGTTTACGATTGCGACTTGGTGATTTGAATTTCATATTTCCGTTGGTTGGATTTTGGTATTTGAGGATTTTGTTCTACGATCGGTATTTCTTGTGTACTTTCATTATATTCTATGCATGTTTCATATATCGGTTGTATTGATGTTGTTTAGTACATACCCAGTGCACTTGATTTGGTTTTAATACATTTTGTGATTTTGATTTGATTTCTTGCATATAGTTACACATGATTTTGACATATGCTTCGACCTAGTTTTTATGCATTTTCTTACTGTGATTTCGATTCTGATATTCGGTGTATGTTTTCGTGCACCATGTGCACCTGATTGAGATTCTTGCGCACATTCGGTGCACTTGATGCGATTTGTGCACACCAGATGCACTAAATCGTGGTTTTGTGCAGATTAGATGCACCTAATATTGAGTCGTGCACGCCCGTTGCACTTGACAGATGTTTTTAGTGCACACCTGTTGCACTTAGTTTTGTTTTTGTGGGTATTCGTGGTATCTGTATTTGGTTTCGATTTCAGTGCGCACCGGACGCACATGATATTTTTATGATGTGATTGGGATTGATTTCAGTTTGAGCAGTCTGTTTTCATAACCATTATTATTTGATTTAGTAACCAGGCGGGACGTGTATGTTAAATAAAAGATATATATATAGCTATTTTTTAAAATAAACGTCCGCTACTTATGTCGTGACACGTGCATCGCACGGCAATTTTCAAGAGGGATTTTTGTATGCTTCTTTATTAAGATGTTTAGGCGATTTTACTATGATGCTCACTATATATAAGTTATAGATTGATGTATATTATGATGGTTTTCGTATTGGGTTTTGATATTTTATCTTTACCATAACTCCGATGATTGCGTTATGCTTGACGGAGTTGATTTTAGTTATGTATTGATGATTTCGGAGCCCCGACGATTTGAGTGCTTTGCTAAATGTTTTGGTATTTGGAGGGGGAGTTTTAATTTAAATTCGGGGACCGAATTTCTTAAAGGGGGGAAGATTGTAACGTTTTAAAAATAATTAAATAAATAATTAAATAAATAAAATTGTTTAAGTGAATTTTATGATTTTCGGTAAAGTAAAACGTATTTTTCGTAAAACAAAACCGTAATTATTTTTCACTATAAATTTAAAAATACCTATTTTAATTATATTATTACTAGTAAATGGTGTTTATTTAGTCACTTATAAATTTTTAGTTTAATTAAATATTTTTCCTAAATTAATTATTTTAAATATTAACATAAGCTTTATTTATACACTAAATTAGTGTAAATTACAAATTTAAATGGGTTTAATTTGTAAAAATGAACCATTTCATATTAGAATTTAGTGTGTATCATGCAAAATTTATTTGCAAATTTTTCCATGATTCTAGAGTTTTCTTGACTTGTTTTTGAAAAAGAAATGAATGAAATTTAATAAATTAATGAAAAGACATAAGAAGTGATAGTTTTGAGGGAAACTTCTACATTATTCTTCACTCTCTTCTTTCTCTCCCTCACCTCCTAATTTGGCCGGCCTCACCCCCATGGCAGCCCCCCCATTTTCCAATTTTATTTTACCTCCAAAAATCATCAAAAATCCTACAAAATTCAATAAAAAATGCACAAAATCTTAATAAAATTCCTACCCTCTATTCTTTGCTCATCTTTACATGGATTTTGGAGAGGGAAAGCATTCATTTTGGAGGCTCATTTTCATGTTTGGATTTCATATTTTGGAGGTATAAATCTTCTCCTTTTTATTTATGGTTATTAGATGTTTCATTTAAGCTTAATTAGATTTAATATATTAATTCTATTTACTACTTTTAAAAATTCAAGTTAGGGTTTGTAAAATTAATTTGTGGTTTTATTAATTCATTAGGGTTATAATAACTAGTTTAACACTTTTACAAATGGAAAATCATGCATAGTTGATATATTGCAAATTGTGATCCAAATTTCTTAAATTAAACCATTTTTAATAAACTAGATTTCTATTTATGGTATATATAGGTGGAATAAAATTCCAATTAATGTTTATAACACTAGAGTGTGGTTTTAAAGAGGATATTAACTTGTTGGTGGAATGAAAAACTCAAATTTGTTACTAGTTTTTATTGATGATTGATAAATTGTGAGAAAAATAAAATTTTGTTAACTAGATTTTAGAAATTCTTAAATAAATGAGATTAAAAATATAATTTATGGTTTCATTATATCATTATCATCATGAATTGTGGTTTAATACATTAATTCATGCAAAATCAAGTTTTGTTGTGGAATTGTGGAATTTTGCTTGAAAGATGTTGAAAATTTATAAAGGTTGCAAACTAGAAATTATGTTAAAATACAAATTAGTGTGAGAAAAATATAGTGATGGTTTATATAGTCTAGTTATGCTATTTAATGAGTTTTATGACCATTAGTTTCATTTAAATGCCAAGTTTTGAAATAAAATGGTAATTTGGCGTTTCGGGTTTTTCGAAATCGGACGATTTGATTGATTTTAGGGTTTTGATGGATTAAATCATGCTTTATATTATAAGTAACGAGTTTTCTAAACTACAAGTTGTTTGTTGATGTTTATCTCGATCCATCGGAGTTTGTACGCCGATATCGAGCGATATTTGGTTCTTTTGCGTGAACGGGACATAGGTTTTAACCTATGCGCGTTCCGTGCGTCGTTTTGATTTTGTTTGTGCTTCAGTTTACGATACTAAATATGTTTACGTATAGGTACCCCTCATATGTACTACAGACGATGATATAGAGGATGGCAACACCGTCTTCGGCAGATAAGGACCAGGTGAGTAGATGAATATCTATGGGGGGAAGTCAGGTGGATTGCGTTTAGCACCCCCGCAAACGTAGAATAGGAATAAGTACTTATTGTCAATAGGAAGCCAGACATAACCTTAGCATTTCGGCAAGTAGGACCCTAGTAGTGACCTTAGGTTGGACTAGATTGATTTAGAAAGACCCTAACCGAGGATGAATATCTTGGAGGAGATTTCGTAGGTTTTAGGTGGATACGCACACGCGCACACACTGAGACTTGATGTGGTGTATACGTGTATGTGTATAGATATATATAGGACTAGGTGTAGGTATATATATATATACACAATACGTATGTGTGATACAAGGATGTGATATGATACACGGGAATGAAACAGTATAGTTGGGCTTGATGCCGTGATTCTTGACTACGGTCGTATTATGATGTTAGCGTATCATTACAAAAATGATATAATGAATAGGTATACATAGATAATAAAGGGTGATGATGATATAGAGGTATATGGGACTCTAAGATAGCACCCGGACCGTAACATGTGATTGATATTCTGATATGTTATATGTGTGACTTGATTATGACATCATATAGATGTAAGTTGATTGCGATATCATAAAGGTGTAACTTGATTTCGATAACTTATAGGCGACTTAATCACGACCTGACATATGTGACTTGATCAAGATATGATATATGTGACATGACATTTCTGAGGATAAATTAACGATGTATATTTATGCTGCCAATGATATAGGATTGATATATGCGATTACAGTATAGCACCTTGATCATGACATGGGTAGATGATGATATTATACGAATGATGAGACACGTAGGTGATACTTGACCCGTACCCTGATATTGGGATGCCGTACGATGGATTTACCGTACGAGGCATAGATGTGATGATTGATCCACGCTCTTGTTTCGAGGAAGACGTACTACATACGTGACGCTATTGAGGCTGGATCGCCGACTATTAGAGATATGGATTCAGACCTTAGATGGACTCTTATTTCTTATATACTAGTTTCTTAGGTTTAGTTCCTTAGGAGGCTTGATGGACACTAGTTTAGTCTCGAGTCGTATAGCTGTAGTTATTCTTGTATATCACATATGAGTGGTTATTACACTTCCGTCTTTACATTCATACCATAATCATAAAGTGCATGTTCATATATATGTTTATATAATCAGTATAAAACTTTGCCTGTTAGGACACCAGCACCATTACCGATGATGCGCATATTCCACGCACACTTATTTGCCGGCTCACACACATCATCATCGGTAATTGCCATGTCACATACACTTTAGATCATATTATTTTTTCTTATTGATAGAATCAGCAAACAGCTAGATCGGTATAATATTGTGATTACTTTCTGGTGTTAGTATAGACATGGCATTGATTAATTAGATATTTCATGCATTCATATTTCCATGTTATCATGCAGTATTATGGGCATATGCCGACACTTATCATATACTTACTCATGATTTTGGGATTCTGGTTTTCTATGAGATTTCTGGATTTTGGGGAAAACCGCAAGAATATATAAAAACTTCTCTCTCTCTCCTCTTCTCTTTTTAAAAACATAAGATGCGGTTTTCTCGTGATGTATGTGTCGTCCACCATGAGATTTCATGTTTTCTGTTGGATTTCGAGACCCGATTCGAGGAGTGGATGAACCGTCTCGGGTACATGGTGGGCCCGGTATGGTATCCCGGGGCAAGAAGATCGAGTTGTAGACGATGAGCCTGGCAGGGGAAGGCTACCTACCGGTGATGTCTGGCGCGGCGGATATCCGTAGGATACCGACCGTTGTTGTGAGATTTGATGATATGGGCCGATCCAGACTGATGGAGCCCGAGATATTGAGACTATGAGACATTGAGATTATGAGGTATTAAGACTTGAGATTTACATGTTTTGTGTCGATGCTTGACACGGATTTCTATGGATTTCATTGTTGCTATTTCAGATTTCTATACACATTTTACATGGTAAAAGCTAAAGATTTCTTATGCAGATATATCTAGATTTCAGGATTGGTTATGTTACATTCATGGTGCATGCATACTCATTCTTATGATATAGTATTATATGAGGCACTGACACGAGCACAGAGTATTTGCATTTACATGTAGTATTATCCTGCCATTACCAGATGATTGGGACTTAGTAGTGTATCATTATGACCTAGGATAGCGTTGTGCATTCGATTTTGTTTCGTAGATGTCTTCTACTGACGAGTTGGCAACTCACCCCCGTTGTTCCAAATTTTATTACAGGTTAACGTACAGGGTTCCTTGGCAGATTGCTGGCACTTGATTTCTTTCCGGGTGATTTGCACGGTAGGTTGGTTCATTTGTATCTGGACCGCCGTTGTATTTTTATTATTTCATTTGTATCTAGAAGGCTCGATCAACCAAACTTGTATTATTTGATAGATTACTGGACCATTTATTTATTTCGACCTTAGAGTCGCGTGTATTATTCTGATTTGGTGGATTTGTTTTCTTTTGAGTTTTAAGCCTCGCCTTTTGGCGTTGTATATTATTGTGCTTGTTGTGGTTGTTTCCTCCTGTTGGCGTTGAGCTAGCTCCCGTTTGGGGATGCTTTTTATTGTTTATGTATATTGTACTTGTTGTACCCGTTTGGGGCCAGTTTTTACAGAGGAGTCTCTGCCGAAATTTTTGGGAAAATTTGCTGATACTTTTAAACTTTTTTTTTCTTCATGTTTTCTTTTACTTCTTCTTCTTTTATATGGTTTAGATTTCTGGGCTTCGGCTTACTTAGGTTACGTTGCGCCTCTAGGCGTTTCGTAATCTAAGTACCGGTCACGTTCCGTACATTCGGGTCGTGACAGGAAATCCCTGGCCAGGGTTGCTGAGATTTACTGGTAAGTGTTACCAGTAGTATCTCGAACTGTTATAGACCTCATATCGACACGACTTATCGAGCTATTGGGGTCTGACGTTTACCACCCCCAGGCGAGATATGCGACATATCAGACGAACAGACCGGACTGTACGGTAAGTGTTACTGGTTGGATTCACAGGAGTGTAAGAGGGCTTGCTCGTTGATCTTCTGATCGCTCAATACCCGGGTGGCCGTTACGTTTAGCAGACCGCTTGCGGCTTGTGGGTATTTGATATGATCATCACCTACTGCCGGCGTATTGACGAGTCTTTAGAGTCCTACACATAGGTTTCCTGGCTCAAGCGAAACGAAATAGGAGCGCATATTAGATATGTACGGGACCGAGAATAATGCGTGTATGTGATATCATATTCTATTCTCGCGATGAATGTATCGATTGGTTGTATGCGATATAACCTAGTTATCGAATCGAGGATTGATTCGATAAGTCGATACATTGGATATTAGTCGGTCATATGCGATATGACCGGATCGTTAAATCAAGTGTTGATTTAATGATTTGATGTATAATTATATATTTGATATATTACTTTACATTAACTAGTATTAGTTCACTTAAGATGTTTTTCTCACTTGATTGTGCACATTGTATATGTGATATATTTTTGCGCACAAGATTGTATCATGTTTGATGATACATGCAAACTTGGGTGTGTGTATGCTATACACCATGTTTAGATAATAGTTAGGGTTTCATTTGTTTTATTTCATTTATTTTTGAAAATTAAAATGAAATGGTGGCTTTCTTTTCTTTCTTTGCTTGAAGCTTCTTGAAGTTTCAAAGCATCTTTGAAAAGGTCTTCCATTTTGTTTTATACTAAACCTAAACCTTACCTAAACCCTAGTTTATTCTCTACATGAGTTTACTAACCCATGGTTGTTATATGATAAGGTCACTTGATTTTTATTATTGATTGATTTTCTTTTTCATTCTCTTCTTCTTCTTCATCTTCTTCATAAAGAAAAAGAAAAGCTTTCTTGAAAAATGTCAAGTGATGAAATCAAGTGAGAAATCCAAATCCAAAGTGAACCCACTTCCTATTTCTTCATCCTCTACCACTTGCCATGTTGTATAGGGTGTTTTCTTCACAAGTTTCATGAGCTAGTGAAGATGGAGCTTGAGTTAGAGATGCCTCGACATAGATCATCTTCGGCATCGAAGTCAACGACCTAGCCCGCTCATTTCTCCGACGAAACCATCGATAGAGTCCGGGATGCCGGTGATCGCAGCGATGTGACGTCATCACGGAGATAAAGAAGTGGTGGACTGGATCTACAAAGGTTGTATTTCCATTCACTTAGCAATAAAGTTGTTTAATTGCATGTTTTGCCTTTGCCTCTAGTTATTGATCTATCATTAGGGTTTCTCGGCACAAGAAAAATTTGATTTTGCCATGGTGATCAGTTGTGGAACCTCTTGAGTGTGCCTAGGAACCCTACAGTGGTATCAGAGCCTAGCTAGAGCCTTAGGCGATAAGTAGACGAAGTTAGAAACCCGATCGAACCCGAAACCCTAATCCAAATCCACTCTCTGTACATTTTTTGAAATCGGGGATTTTTCCAGATTAAAAATATGTAGAAAAATCAGCCGACTTTTCTAAGAAATACTGTGCAAAACGAGCGGCTAACTCAATTAAATCGCCGCGGAACCGCGGCACGAGCATGGCTCATGCGGGGGTTCTGCGGCCGTACGGCAACATCCTTCATCTAAATTTGCACAGTAATGTCTATAACTGTCTCCTGTGTTTTCTGGGTATTTTTATTTTGCACTCAAGAGTTGAGTTTTTTGGGTTGTATTGGGAGTTCGTAGATTCGATCGGATTATCTAATTTTGTCTATGTGTTTTTCCGGATATTTTGAGTATGTTAAAAAGTTCGACCGGATAAAATACCCAATTTTTCCCCTGCCGGGAAATTTCCAATTGTTGGATATTTCCGTAGTTTAATGACGTTCTAAGTAGTGCAAGTAACGCGGTGGTCCCTCTAGAAAACAACAAACCTTAACTCGATTATATGACCGTCTTGAACTGCCCTTTGAACCTTAGGGTTTGGGGCAGTACGGCATGCCACATGTGAGGTGTTGGCTTGACCCTTCTACGGCTGGACCGTTGGTACTGAGGCATGAAGTGAATGTTTTTAAACTTATTTCATGTGTTGAGCTGTTTCGGGAAAACTTGGGTGTTTGACTGTTCGATCGGAAAGTTTAACATTTTCTGTTTATCTGGAATGTGATACAATATTTGGAATCCACATGTAGTTATGAGATAACTAATTTGGATATTATAAACATAGCAGTTTAGTCTCACTTGATCGGTTGCCACGGAATTTTGATGCGATCAAAAGTCCGTCGCAATCACGTAGCGTACGCGGATACTCGCCGGATAAACTTAATAGATAGCCATGCCCCATAGCCCCGACCAAGTGACTGTAGGAGAACCCCGTCGTCGAAAGCATCCGTTCGGGTGCTCATGGCAGTGGTGTTCCACCTTGGTGCACTTCGTCGATGGCATCGGGGGCGCGGCTGCCTACTAAAGTTTGCGACGAGCATTCGATCAGGATGTCGAGAATCTTGTTGAATTGCCCGACTTGATATTGAAAAGTGTTTTCGATAATGAGACTAAAATGCGGGGTTTATAAATGTTAGGCATGTGATGTCTATGGAATTTAGATGGTTAGGCATGCGATGTCTAAGTAGGTTGCGGATTCCAACTGTTATAGTTTTACACTTTCTTTTCTGCGACTGTAAGTGTAATATGTGATATCGCCGGTTTCGTTGCTATATGTCAACGACAATTGGGATACGCATGTTTACTTACGTTGATGACATGTGATGTTATGTGTTGCTGGATATGTTATATTGGATCGTCATGTTTGAATAGCCGGGTTTTTTTTTGTGAGATGAGTGTTTTTCATTTTCATTCATGTAAAAACTTGTATGTAATATTCTTTTATTAGGGCACTTCCAGATTGCGGAAGATGTCACCATTGTATATTATTTACTTTTCCGCACTAGGATAGATCCAAGGAGGAGGGCACAAGTAACCGGGTTCTGAAGTCCAGTGGGAGACCAACTCGAGGAGTCAAGTCCGGGTCTTCTAACTCTAGAATTGGTAGGGTTGCTTGCCGCTCTCGTAGGGGTCTAGGGGTGTGGGTTTGGCTATTCATCGCGACCGTGGAATCCGTGTTTTATACTGGCTTGTATTGAAAACACGGACGTCCTAGTATATCCAATGTTTCATATGTTTCTTCTGCTGCGATATCTGTGATGTGATCATTTGATGTTCTGTGATAAATACTGTATATAGTATATATGATATATTATATAGGCGTTACTTATGTTTTACACCCGCGCTAGCCTTTCCCCGCTCTGCCGTTAGTTACCTAACCTAACGGTGCACGAGGGGACATCGAGGCGAATGCGGATGGCATAAGTGTACGTTGTATTTATCTGTGATGTTTAGGTGGACTTAAATGATGGGACTTTATTAATATGATTAATGAAAGAAAAGAAACCTAAGATGTTGTGGAATCGAACTTTCAAGAACAGGTAGCTACCGTTCTTGCTTTGCATCGCGGTGTTCCTTGTAGAACATCCTGCACCTTATTCGATAAGGAAAGGGCCGAGATCCCTTCACCGGGAGTGACCTCTTTAGCAATAACTGGCAGATGCTACACCCCTCGGTTTGTCTTTTGACTGCTTCTATAGTTTTTGCTTTGCATAGTGGTATATATGATATATCCTGCACCTTATTCGATGAGGAAAGGGCCGACGATCCCTTCACCGGGAGTGACCCCTTTAGCAAAACTAGAAAAGCCTCAAAAACACTTCATTTTAAAATCATTTGATTCTACAACGATATCAAGTTCATTACGCAATAGGTTTTCAGAAAAACCTGTCGTAGCCCTCCGTCATTTCAGATAAGTCCTACTTAGTATTCGTGTTACGTTTGTTGGCCTGTGTCAAGGCGTAGTGTACGGTAGCTAACTAGTATTTATCTGCTTATGCATATGATGCAGATTAGATTAGGGTAGTCGTGCGACTTTGTTGGCCTGCTTCAAGGGTCGTGCGGGTGGGTTTAATTCAATCAGGAAATGACGGGTTGAACTTTATTAGCGCACTATGGTTTGTTGGCCTGCGTCAAGGTCATAGGACGCTAGGGGCAAAATTATCGGGAATTTCAAGTGTTGAAATTTGTAATGAGATTGCATACCTTCTATGAGATAGTTGGATCCCGATACCCGCTGCGAGTAAGAGTTACTCCTGGGAGAGTTTTACACATTACAATTAGCCGATCTAGTAGGTGTCTAGAAAGGTGTCAACGGGGTTACGCCTCTGGGAAAACGAGGTTTACTTTAATTAGATCCGTGCGAAAGCACGGGGAACCTCCCTCAAAGTACCGACACTGGCCTGGCTGAAAGATTGGCGAACTTATAGCGTATAATTAATCCCGGCTAGTCTTTCCTTTTAGGGTTTGAAGGAAGATTTGATAAAAACAGTGGGAGCCATCCTGATTAGTTAAAATAATAACCAATCTGATCTTGCAAGAGCATACGCTGAGTGTTTTCTTCTCTCTCTCTCCAGGTTGCGACCATGTCACACTGTAACGTTTTGAAAATCGTTTCGGTGAAATTTCGAAAAAAAAAGGTAAAATAAGGGGGTTTTCTGCAAAAAGTCAAAATACAAATATCTTTATTATAAAATTAAATATACATATTCTAGCTATGTAATTGCTAGTATTTGATGTTTATTGAGCCACTGGTGAAATTTCAAATTTTCTGAAAAATTTCCCGAAAATAATTATTTTTTTTATATTATTTTAAGCCGTCACTAATACATTTAATTAGGGAAAATTACAAACTGGAATGAGTTGAAACAAATTTTGTGCATCATGGCACATCTAAGCATATATTGTATCATGTTCTTCAAAAAAAATTTGTGATGGTTCTAGTTTTATTTGTATAGAAAAAGGTATATTAGAAAAGAAAATTTAATGAAAATAATAAACAAAGTAGTATAGTGTTTTATATTTGAAGTATGGGCTTTGTTTTGACTTCACACACCTCACTATCTCTTGCTCTCCCTCATTTCTTGGGTGGCCGACCAAGGAAGAATCCCCACCTCCTTGTCACCACTTCATTTCTCAACCCCTCATTTTCATATCAAAATAAAATAAAGTTAAGACAATGAGATGTGGGTGGCATGTTTCTTAAGCTCACCCCTACATTTTTTCCTCACCCCCTCTTCCCCAATTGTGGCCGAAACACACCCATCAACAGCCCAAAAAAATTCAGCAGTACCTCATCTTTTCTCACCTCATTCTCCTCATAAAAATTCATCAAAAATTCATACAAAAATCACACAAACCCCAAATCTAATCCTTACCCATTTTTCATTGGACTGTCAAGCATGGATCTTAGTGAAAAGTTAGCATATTGGAGGTCAAGATTTTCATACTAGATCTCAATTCTTGTGAGGTATAATCTCATACTTTTGTTAAATTTGTTGTTTAGTTGCTTTAATCAAACTTATTTAGTGAGTATTATGGTTCCAATTTCAAGTTTAGAAATTCAAGAGAAGGATTTGGATCATGTTAGGGTTGTGATAATTTGTTGATGGTTGTGATATGTATGTTAGCATCTTATGATATGCAAATCTAGTCTAGTAGTTGATTTGTATATTGTCACTTAAAATTGTTAAATTGGAGTTTTAACAAACTAGGTTTTGGTAATTAATTGAAAAATCGAGAATTTAAAATATGCTTAGGGTTTTTATCCCCTCATTAGCAAAATAATATGTAGTTTAACACTTTAGGGCTATGCAAAACCTAGCTAGTTGTTGAATTGAGAATTTTGTTTTAAAAATGTTAAAAGAATTGATATCTTTGCAAACTTGAAACTTTGTTTAAATACTAATTGATGAGAGAAAAATATGGAAGTGATTTGTGTGACCAAATTATATTATTAAGTGAGCATTTTGGCCATTAGAATCGCTAAAATATTTAGTTTGGCTAAAACATCAAGTTTTGAAACCGAAATGGGAATTTGTGCTAACTAGGTTTTTGGGAAATAAAACGATTTGTTACTTTTATGGTTTTGATGAATTAAAACCTATTTCTTATATAATTAGTGAGTTTTGAAACCACGATTGGTGCGTTGAGTTTTTCGCGATCACTCGGCGTTGGTACGCCGATGTCGAGAGTTTTGGGTTGATTTGTGAAAGCAACCGTAGGCTTTGACCTACGTGAGATTCAGGTGTTGTTTTGGTTTTAAATTGGATTTTAATGCGATACGGTGCGTTGTAATATGTAGGTACCCCATGTGGACTTCGAGACGACAAGTAAGCGCGTGGCGACGTCGGCACCGGCGGGCAAGGACCAGGTGAGTAGATCTATATCTACGAGGAGAAGTCGAGTGGATGGCGTATAGCACCCCCGCAGTTCGTGGTGATGTATACGAATACGTATACACACACACACACATATATATATATATATATTGTACATATTTTGTTTGAGTTTATTGATAATAAATAAGGATGGTTTAGTATCGCGAAACCCTAGAGTAGTGGTCGAACCATACTTGCACACACCCACCCATACTTGCATACTTTCTTCTTTCATTTGTGCTTACGGGAATATTTTGTTATGTGTTCACATGGGTATGGGACTATGTGTTCACATACGGATTTGAGGTGATACTTGGGATTGAGATGAGTCGATGAGTTTTGTGTTGAGATTGTGATATCGGTGATATGGCAGGATTCGTACTTGAGGTACGTCCTGGTGTTAGAGCGGATCTTGGGACGACGATACGGGTGAATAGTGTTATTAATTGAATGGTCGACATGTGATCGTGATATGAGATATGGTATGCTAGGATATTGATCTTAGGCCGTATAGGGCGATGTATACCCCTTGATGATGATATGTGCTGATGATATCAGTTTGTACAAGACTGTCGATCAGTAGCCAGATCATGACTATATTGATGATATTAGTATTGTACTAGACATAGGTCAGTAGCTTAGACTATGATCTTTGATAAAGAGGATACCGGATGAATAGTGTGATGATTATGATATTGACCCGTACCCAGATTTGGGGATGCCGTACGACGGATTTACGTACGAGCTATATTTTGATGATTGATCCGCACTCTCAACTTGGGATGTCGAATTATAGATATGGTATCGGATATGATATTATTGAGGCGGGATCACCGACTAATATATATACAGGTATGTATATATATCGACTCAGATGTTAGGCGGTTCCCTTACCTGTAGTCCAGCTTGCTAGCTTAGCCCTTTAGTTTAGTTTAGTTGTTAAATTAGATTCGACTCCTACCTATTTCAAAAGCTTACGAATCATTGGTATTTTAAAAGACAGGTCAAGAGATTCTACGGATATTTCAAAAGACGTATCTTTTCCTAAAAACACCGTAGCCCTTATTTTCAAAACACCGAGATTCGTGTTATTTCAAAAGGCACTATTGTAGGACTTATATTAGGATAATGCAGTTTAGTTATCGTTGTGTCTAGTATTCCGCTCATTATTATTGTTCGCTCCGCATCGCATACTTATATTATAATTTCTTATTGCAATGTTGATATCATATTGTTAAGACACCAGCACCATTACCGATGATGCGTATGTACCACGTACACTTACTTGCCGGCTCACATACATCTTCATCGGTAATTGCCATGTCACGTACACCTTAGAAAAGATTATTGCTTGACTTAGCTTGTTAGTTAGTAATTTGACATGATATTAGTGTACCTGCCTTATATGCCAGCTTAACATTGTAGTTATTACTTGCCACTTCAGGCATACTGTTATTCACCGTTATGCCTATATTCATGGTTTTACATGCTATTGATGATTTGGATTCGGATTTCCATGAGATTTTCTAGATTTGGGGGGGGGGGAACCACAAAACTTATATAAACTGATTTCTCTCTTTTTAAATAAAAAGTGCGGTTTTTCCCATGATGTATGAGTCGTCCACCATGAGTTTGCTGATGGTTTTCGAGACCCGATTCGAGGAGACGGATGAACCATTTCGGGTACATGGTGGACCCGGTAAGGTACCCCGGGGCAAGAAGCGCGTGATGATGACGATGTGAGCCTGGCAGGGGAGCACTACCTACCGGTGATTTTACCCGACGCGTCGGATATCCGGAGGATACCGTCGTGGTCTTGAGATGGATGGTAGGGGCCGGTCTGGACTGACGACGCCCTAGATATTGTGATTGAGACATTGAGATTTCGAGATATTGAGGTACAGAGACTGTGATACAGAGATATCGAGATATTGGGATTACGTTTTGTGCCGATGCTAGGCACTGTCTTATGCTGATTTCATTTATGATATCTCATTTTAAAAATACAAAGGAAATCTCACTAAATTATGAAAACAGTTTCTTCATTTACATGTATTCTGTTTTCATGCATTCATACCTCATTCATATGATATATTGCTACCTGAGGCACTGACACGGGCACATGAGATTACACTCGGGTTAGATATTTACCCTAACCTTGTTATAGGTTGCATGTTATATATATAATTGAGGATTTATTATGATCATTGACCTAGGTTGCGTTATTTATGCGATTTCTTTCCGTAGATGTTTTTCTATTCACGAGTTGGCAACTCACCCCCGTTGTGCCCCAGTTTCTTGCAGGTTTGCCGTACAGGTTTCTTTACGGCTTGCGGGCATAGTTTCCTTCGGGTGATTTGCTAGTAGGTGGGTCTACTTGTATCGTACCCCCCATTATATAACTTGTATATTATTGCTCTATTGTATCTAGAAGTTCCATCAACCAATCATGTATTTATTTTGAGATAGAGACCAGTGATGTTATTCCTTCGACCTTAGAGTCGCGCGTTATATTTCTGTGGTTTTCTTATGGTTTTGAGTTTCCTTTGAATTTTAATCCTCGCCGTTGGCGTTGCATATTATATTGCTTGTGTGGTTGTGACCGTCGATTGACGAAGAGCTAGCTCCCGCTTGGGGATGCCTTTTTATTGATTTCGTATACTATTCATGTTGTATCCCGTTTGGGAGCCAGTATTTACAAAGGAGACTCTGCCGAAATTTTCAGGAAATACTTGATATTTTTAAAACCGCATAACTCGGCTCATGCTATTAAAACTACTTGATTTTAAATTGGTTTTCCTTCACTCTACTACTTTTCTTGGTTTGGATTTCTGGGTTTTCGGTTTACTTAGATTACGTACGCCTCGAGACGTTCGTAGTTTAAGTGCCGGTCATGTTCCGTACTTTCGGGTCATGACATACGCCTTAATCAAGATAATAATACGGATGTATTGACCGAACCCTCTTGTTATACTGTGCTGGGGAACGTTGGTCCCGCTCCAACTTATAAATGTTATAAGACAGAGCAGGATTTTGGGGAATACCTGATTTCCCGTGCCACCCAAACGAAGAAAGTGCATGTTGATGCATCATCTTCGGGTGTGTTCGTTATAAAGAACTGCTTCTCAGTGTCCTCTACGTCCTAGGTATTTGATACCGGATCAGGATCCCGCATATGTAAACTGTTACATGGGCTACAGATAGGTAGAGAACTGAGAATGGGTGATAAGTTTCATGAGATAGAAAACGATGAAAGTGTTGCGGCCAAGTCTGTTGGTCACTGTCACCCTGTATTACCAATACATTGATTCTGAACGAATGTTATTAGATACCGAACCTGATATACAAAATCATATCAGTCTCTTTATTAGTAAAGAAATGATAAAATTTTGTATTGTTGGATAATGTTTTGAACATTTCCTATATCAAAAGTTGATCGATTCAGGCACGTTATCTAAAAACATTGACGTTCTAAATCAAACTACAGTTCTTAGTATACAGAACACATACAAGAGGAAGAGTTCAGAAATGAACGAATCCTTCTTGAGGTATTATAGACAAGGTCATATCAATCCGACCCGACTAGCTGAAGTTACATATAGATGCATATTTAAATTTTTTTGAATTTACATCTTATGAAACTTGTCGGTCATGTCATAAAGATAAGATGACCACAGCTCTGTTTATTGGAAGCAGAGAAAGAGTTAGTGTACTCTTGGGATGATACATGTTGATGTATGAAGGTCCCCTGTCTACACATGCCAAGACCGGTTCTTTGTACTTCATTACATTCTCTGATAATCTCTCAAGATTCAGACATATGTTCCTGTTGAAACACAAGTCCGAAATTTTTGAGATATTCACAGAATATAAGTTAGAAGTAGAGAACCAAATTACGGGTATAAGTATTATGTCCTATGATAAGATCAGGGAGGAGAATACTTGTGCATGGAATTCTTGGAATATTCTAAAGGAGAATGAGATTCTCTCTCAGCATTACTCCTCCGTATACACCACAGCACGTCGGTGTATCGAGGCGGAGCAACTGCACCCTATATGATATGGTGTGCTCTATGATGAGTACTACTGAGTTTCCTATTTCCTTTAGGGAGTTATCCGCTTGAGAAGCTGCATACCTATTGAATAGGGTTCAAATCAAAAAGGTTGCCTACCGCTTCATATGTGATATGGAAAGGGAAGAGCTCATATCTTAAGTTAGTTAAGATTTGGGGTTGTCCGGCCTATGTCTAAAAAGCAAAATCCGGACAAGCTCGAGGCAAGGTCTGTTATGTAGAACTGGAAATGTTCCAGCTATACAAACTGCAGCTGATGATTTGGTTGAACCAAAGGATTCAATTGTGACCAACGAACCTCAGCCTCTCCGCCGATCTAGTAGGGTTCCTCACCCACCTGAGAGATACATCTGTTTCTCTATGACAGTGGGAGCAAGGAATGCATCATGAGATGATGACCCAACTAGTTTCGAACTGGCCATCAGGAGTGAAACTCTGTAAGAATGGCTGGATGCTTAGCGATCTGAGATGGAATCCTTATACACCAACAAAGTATGGACTTTAGTTGCTTTATCTGAAGGGTTAAATCCCCATCAGGAGAAAGTATATCTTGAGAAGATTACTTGGTGTAAATGGAAAAGTTGAGACTTTCAAAGCTAGACTTGTTAAAGGTTTTCATCATCGACCAGGCGTGGAAAATGATGAAACCTTTTCAAGTAGCTAAGCTTAAATCCATCCAGATCCTACTTGCCACGGCTACATACCATGACTACGATATCTGGCAGTTGGGTGTCATGACTGCTTTTCTAAATGATGTTTTAGAAAAGAGCGTCTATAAGTACACAGCCAGAGGGCTTCGTAAACAGTGGGAGCACCGGAAACGTGTGCAAGTTGCTTTACAGATTAAAGCAGGCATCGCGGAGTTGGAGCGTCTGTTTTGATGTGTTAGCCAAAGAGTTTGACATCATCAAAATGGTAGATGAACCTTGTATATACAAAAAGGTAGTAGGGAGTATGGTGGTGATCCTCGTAGAGTATGTGGATGACATACTCTTGATAGGGAAGTAGTTTCCTATACTACACTCAGTCAATCTCCGCTTATCACAATGATTCTCCATATAGGATCAAAATGATACCTACTAAATCCTGGGTTTTGGATCTATGAGATAGATCTAATTGGATATTAGGATACTCACTAGTTGCAGTGAGATGGTATCAATTGATCCTGGGGAGAATCACTGGAAAGGTTCCAGGGTGATAAGGATGACTGAATGTCAATCACAGGCATTGTCTTTACCCTCAGTAAAGGGACGGTACGTTGGAAGAGTTCCAAGCTAGATACCGTGGCATACTAGACGATAAAAGCTGGATACATCGCTACTTAAGATGCTACCAAAGAGGCAATCTGGGTGTATATTTGTTCATGAGATGAACTTCGTTCCTCCCATTGTGTGACAATGGAAGTGTGGCTTTAGCCCAGGAACCCCGGTCCCATCAGTGACCCAGACATATTCTAAGGCAGCATCACATGATCATGGAGATAGTTGATCTCCAGAGGATCGTGCTAAGGAGAGTAGACTCAGAGGACAACACGGCAGATCCGCTCACGAAAGGCCTTTTCCCAGAGAGAGACTTTTAAGGGATGGTTGAGTATGAGATACTACAATCACTGCTATCAGTAGGCCCTAGTGCAAGTGGGAGATTGTTAGTTATATGTATGCCCTAGAGGCCATTACTGTACATAGGATGTATATTATAGTGGATGCTGGGACATATATAGGGAGGACTTTCTCGCTCGACATGATAGTATGCTATCTGGTTTCTCTTTATCTTAACGTGTACACTGATTGTCTCTCTGTTACATGTTGGTAAAGCCCTTAGGATGTGTACTTGACTACCTGGACTATGATGCGGATCATACTAGTGGGGACATGGTAGTCCACAAGTACATCCTTCAAGGTCCCTAGTCGTGGGTGTATCGAGACGGGGCATCGATATACCAGAGTAGACTAGCGTATACCTTCTCGACCCATACAGATGGGCGATGGATGATCCCATATCCATTGGTGTTTGACATCAGAGATGATATACGGGTGCTCAGTAGAGACTGGGTACACTGGACGGACTCGCCGAGAACTCCCAGATGGTATTATACCTTACGTCAGATGGCAGTTCTCTGGTGACACTGGTACAGGTTAGTCTGTAGACTCGAGATCGTCATAGAGTCTTGTGTGATTCCCACTGTGCTTTGATTTCCACCTTACCACGTCCAAGAGGGCATGCAAAACGGTGGTTTTTGGGTACAGTCCCGAATCACATGGAGGAAATGAGCGATAGGAGGGGATTCGTCTCTCCCGGTATAGGGAGTTGATGTTGCGCTGTGTTCGATTGGCTATAACCGGAAACCCCTGGCCAGGGTTGCTGAGATTTAATGGTAAGTGTTACCAGTAGTATCTCAAACTGTTATAGACCTCATATCGACACGACTTATCGAGCTATTGGGGTCTGACGTTTACCACCCCTAGGCGAGATATGCGACATATCAGACGAACAGACCGGACTGAACGGTAAGTGTTACTGGTTGGATTCACAGGAGTGTGAGCGGGCTTGCTCGTTGATCTTCTGATCGCTCAATACCCGGGTGGCCGTTACATTTAGCAGACCGCTTGCGGCTTGTGGATGTTTGATATGATCATCACCTACTGCCGGCGTATTGACGAGTCTTTAGAGTCCTACACAGAGGTTTTCTGGCTCAAGCGAAACGAAATAGGAGCGCATATGAGATATATGCGGGACCGAGAATAATCCGTGTATGTGATACCGTATTCTATTCTCACGATGAATTTATCGATTGGTTGTATGCGATATAACCTAGTTATCGAATCGAGGATTGATTCGATAAGTCGATACATTGGATATTAGTCGGTCATATGCGATATGACCGGATCGTTAAATCAAGTGTTGATTTAATGATTTGATGTATAATTATATATTTTATATATTACTTTACATTAACTAGTATTGGTTCACTTAAGATGTTTTTCTCACTTGATTGTGCACATTGTATATGTGATATATTTTTGTGCACAAGATTGTATCATGTTTGATGGTACATGCAAACTTGGGTGTGTGTATGCTATACACCATGTTTAGATAATGGTTAGGGTTTCATTTGTTTTATTTCATTTATTTTTGAAAATTAAAATGAAATGGTGGCTTTCTTTTCTTTCTTTGCTTGAAGCTTCTTGAAGTTTCAAAACATCTTTGAAAAGGTCTTCCATTTTGTTTTATACTAAACCTAACCATTACCTAAACCCTAGTTTATTCTCTACATGAGTTTACTAACCCATGGTTGCTATATGATAAGATCACTTGATTTTTATTATTGATTGATTTTCTTTTTCATTCTCTTCTTCTTCTTCATCTTCTTCATGAAGAAAAAGCAAAGCTTTCTTGAAAAATGTCAAGTGATGAAATCAAGTGAGAAATCCAAATCCAAAGTGAACCTACTTCCTATTTCTTCATCCTCTACCACTTGCCATGTTGTATAGGGTGTTTTCTTCACAAGTTTCATGAGCTAGTGAAGATGGAGCTTGAGTTAGAGTTGCCTCGACGTAGATCATCTTCGGCATCGAAGTCAACGACCTAGCCCGCTCTTTTCTCCGACGAAACCATCGCTAGAGTTCGGGATGCCGGTGATCGCAGCGAAGGGACGTCATCACGGAGATAAAGAAGTGGTGGACCGGATCTACAAAGGTTGTATTTCCATTCACTTAGCAATAAAGTTGTTTAATTGCATGTTTCTCCTTTGCCTCTAGTTATCGATCTATCATTAGGGTTTCTCGGCACAAGAAAAATTTGATTTTCCCATGGTTGATCAGTTGTGGAACCTCTTGAGTGTGCCTAGGAACCCAACAAAAACAGTGGGAGCCATCCTGATTAGATAAAATATATAACCAATCTAATCTTGCAAGAGCGCACGCAGAGTGTTTTCTTGTCTCTCTCTCCATGTAGCGACCATGCCATACCTTAATCAAGATAATAATATGGATGTATTGACCGAACCAGCTTGTTATACTGAGCTGGGGAACATTGGTCCCGCTCCAACTTATAATTGTTATAAGACCGAGCAGGAAATTAGGGAATACCCAGATTCCCATGCCGCCCAAACGAAGAAAGTGCATAAGATACATCTCCTTCGGGTGCGTTCATTACAAAGAACTGTTTCTCAGTATTCTCTACGTCCTGGGTATTTGATACCGGATCAGGATCCCAAATATATAATCTGTTACATGGGCTATAGAAAGGTAGAGAACTGAGAACGGGTGATAAGTTTCACGAGACAGAAAACGGTGCAAGTGTTGCAGCCAAGTCTGTTGGTCACTATCACCCTATATTATCAGAATACATTGATTCTGAACGAATGTTATTAGATACCGAACCTGATATACAACATCATATCAGTCTCTTTATTAGTAAAGAAAGGATATAATTTTGTATTGTTGGATAATGTTTTGAACATTTCCTATATCAAGAGTTGATCGGTTCAGGCACGTTATCTAAAAGAATTAACGTTCTAAATCAAACTACAGTTCTCAGTATACAGAACACACACGAGAAGAAGAGTTCAGAAATGAACGAATTCTTCTTGTGGCATTGTAGACTAGGTCATATCAATGCGACCCGACTAGCTAAGTTACATTTAGATGCATATTTAAATCAGTTTAAATTTACATCTTATGAAACTTGCCAGTCATGTCACAAAGATAAGATGACCATAGCTCCGTTTACTGGAAACAGAGAAAGAGTTAGTGAACTCTTGGGACTGATACATAGTGATGTATGAAGGTCCTCAGTCTATATATGCCAGGACCGGTTCTTTGTACTTTATTACATTCACTGATGATCTCTCTAAATTCAGACATATGTTCATGTTGAAACCCAAGTCCGAAACTTTTGAGATAATCACCGAATATATGTTAGAAGTAGAGAACCAAAAACGGGTATAAGTATTATGTCCTATGATGTGATCAAGGAGGAGAATACTTGAGCACGGAACTCCTGGATTATTCTAAAGGAGAATGAGATTCTCTCTCAGCATTACTCCTCTGTATACACCACAACACGTCGGTATATCGGGGAGGAGCAATCACACCCTATTTGATATGGTGCGCTCTATGATGAGTACTACTGTGTTTCCTATTTCCTTTTGGGAGTTGTGCACTTGAGAAGCTGCATACCTATTGAATTGGATTCTAATCAAATCAATGCCAACCACTCCATATGAGATATGGTATGGGAAGAGCCCATCTCTTAAGTAAATTAAGATTTGGGGTTGTCCGGCCTATGTCAAAAGCAAAATCCGGACAAGATCGAGGCAAGATCGGTTCGGTAGAACTGGAAGGATTTCCAGCTATACAAACTTCGATAGAACCAAATGATTCGATAGTCTCCGACGAACCTCAGCCTCTCCGCCGATCTAGCAGGGTTCCTCATCCGCCTGAGAGATACTTCGGTTTCTCGATGACAGTAGGAGCGAGGATTGCATCATGAGATGATGACCCAACTAGTTTCGAGCAAGCCATCAAGAGTGGAGACTCTGTAAGAATGGCTGGATGCTTAGCGATCTGAGATGGAATCCATGTACACCAACAAAGTATGGACTTTGGATGCTATATCTGAAGGGTTAAATCCCCATCAGGAGCAAGTATATCTTGAGAAGATTACTTGGTGTAGATGGAAAAGTTGAGACTTTCAAAGCTAGACTTGTTAATGGTTTTTCGTCATCGACCAGGCGTGGATAATGATGAAACCTTTTCCAGTGGCTATGCTTAAGTCCATCCGGATCCTACTTACCATGGCTACATACCATGACTACGATATCTGGTGGTTGGGTGTCATGACTATTTTTCTAAATACTGATTTAGAAGAGAATGTCTATAAGTACACAGCCAGAGGGCTTCGTAAACAGTGGGAGCAGCGGAAACGTGTGCAAGTTGCTTTATAGAACAAAGTAGGCATCGCGGAGTTGGAACGTCTGTTTTGATGTGGTAGTCAAAGTGTTTGACTTCATCAAAATAGTAGATGAACCTTGTACATACAAAAAGGTAGTAGAGTGTAAGGTGGTTATCCTCGTATAGTACGTGGACAACATACTCTTGATGGGAAAAGAGTTTCCTATGCTACGCACGGTCAATCTCCGCTTATCACAAGGATTCTCCAAATAGGATCAAAGTGATACCTCCTAAATCCTGGGTTATGGATCTATGCAATAGATCTAAATGGATATTAGGATTCTCACTAGGTGTAGTGAGATGGTATCAATCGATCCTGGGGAGAATCACTGGAAAAGTTCCAGGGTGATAAGGACGACTGAATGTCAGTCGCAGGCATTGTCTTTACCCTCAGTGGAGGGACGATATGTTGGAAGAGTTCTAAGCTAGATACCGTGGCAAACTAGACGATAAAGGCTGGTGACATCGCTATCAAAGGTACTACCAAAGAGGCAGTTTGGGTGTATATTGGTTCATGAGATGAACTAGGTTCCTACCATTGTGTGACAATGGAAGTGTGGCTTTGGCCCAGGAACCCCGGTCCCATCAGTGACCCAGACATATTCTGAGGCAGCATCACTTGATCATGGAGATAGTAGATCTCCAGGGTGATCAAGGTTAGGAGAGTAGACTCAGAGGACAACACAGCGGATCCACTCACAAAGGCCTTTTCCCAGAGAGAGACTTTTATGGGATGGTTGAGTATGAGATACTGCTGTAAGTCTACGGTAGCGCCCCGGCCGTCTAACAGAAGCCAAATGCGGAAGAAAAACTTTTTACAATTGGCGCTATCGCATACTATAACCCAGATCTGCCATTAAAGCTAAACTAACAAACTACAAAGTGGGAAGAAATGTTATACCGAACGATCCGAGTCCTTCGGTCTTCAACCATCATCCCACGCTTTGTTGCGGCTGCTCCGATCTCCTGAATCTCCAATCTTCTCGTCCAGGTGGCACCATGTCGACGGACCTTTAAACGGGCTCCCGCCTCTGAACCGAGGCAACTCGGTCGTCAAGTTTGCTGAAAGAGACGACCATGATGATGTAGAGAATGAGTAGAACACTTTGTCTCGTTACATCCAAAGCCATGGACAAACGGTTAATTAAGTTGCCTTTTGAATCGGGTGATTGAATGAAATGAGCTATGAAATTTCCATACACCTTAAACTCTCATCTTTTTTCTCTCAAGCAACCATAATCCCTCTCTCACTCATGGACCAGCCATATATAGGAGAAAGGGGGGGGGGTGAGTGTAGGAGGAGGGAGTGGTGACCACAAAGCAAAAGATCATGAATGAAACAATGAGTCACAATTACACCTAGTATGAACACAATTAAGGCAAGTGATGAATCACTAACATTGACATCAAACATTATTAAATACACTAATGAGTCACAAAGATGCATGAACCTAGTCACCACCTTCTAGAAGCCTCTAGAAACTTCCACACTCATCTCAAGAAAAGATAAATCCGTATTTAACCGAATGTTAAATACGGCTGATAGAAAACTGAAAACTGGCAACTTCCAAAAGTGATCTTGAAACGAATTTCAGGATAATCCCGTATCAGTATAAACATACCCGCATTTGTATCATGACCGAAAACAAATGCAACTGAGACAAAGATATTATATCTACACAGCATAATACTCGGATCCGGCTTAAACCAAAGCCGACCAGTATTATCTGCCCGAAATATGACACGTGCGAAAACGCACGTGCATTTTCCGAACCTTGCCATAAACCCATACGGCCTCTACAACGTTTCGCCCGAACTTGGGAAACTGTCTGTGGGGGACTCTAATGACTCATCAACACACTGGTACTAGGTAAAACCACTAGCACGTCAGAGGTACAAGTTGTACGTAACGGTTTCCTATGTATTGATTGGAAGGGAAGCTGACGAGCGAAATCATCCATAAACCCTACTGAGCCTAACAGTGACAATATACATACAGTCCGGTCCGTTCGTCTATGAGTATCGTATATTTTCCTAGGGGGCTAGTAACGTCAGACCCCCAATAGCGGTATAAGTCGTGTCAGAGAGTGGCCCAGAACACCCTGAGATACTACTGGAGTACCTACCAGTAAATCTCCTGCCTCGGCCGAGGGCTTTATGTAATGGCTCTCCTAGACACAGAGTGATCTCACCCCCAATACCGGGAGAGACGAATCCCCTGCCGATCCGCTCACTTACCTCCATATGGCTCGGGACTGTACCCAAAAAGGACCTGTTTGCACGACTCCTTTGAGCCGTGGTAGGGTAGAAATCAAAGCACAGTGGGAACTCACACGAGACAAATGACGACCTCAGGTCGATGAACTAACCTGTACACATGTCACCAGGGAACTGCTATATGACGATATGTATAATACCAACTAGCAGGTTCCCGGCGAGTCCTGTCCGGTGTACTCATAACCCAATGAGCACCTGTATACATCTTAGGTGAACCAACTGACACCAATGGCTTGTGAGACCGGCCATCGCCCCTCGTCTGGGTCTCGACTGTATACACTAGTCTACTCTGGAGTATCAATGCCCTGTCTCGAAACTCCCATGACTAGGGACACTTTAAGGATGTGCTTACAGACCCTAGCTCCCACGTATATGATCGCCATCATACTGCTGGTAGTCAAGCAAGAATCCTATGGGCTCTATCAACATGCAATAGCGAACTAAAGCATGTATACGATGGTAAAGACAAACCAGATAGCATACTATCATCTCGAGCAAGACTGTCATATCGGTATAGGTCCTGCCTCAATCATTGCAATCACATACCTGTGATCCAATAATTGACTTTGAGGGCACTATCTCCAACAATCTCCCACTTGCACTCAAGGCTAATTATGGCGATGTCGCATACTCACAGTCCGTGTGATACCGAACATCTAACTCCTCTACTAATCAGCTTCATAAAGCTAGTTTATAAAACTCTTGTGTTCGAGAAATAGCCTCAGTGAGTGGATCCGCCTTGATGTTTCTTTCAATGTCTCTCTTAATCTCAAGTTCGCGGAGAAAACCATCTCTCGAATCGAGTAATACCTGTCTCAGAATATGTCTGGATATCTGATGGGACCTAGTTCATAAATGAACTCCAAATCCAAACTTCTTAGACTGTATCGATAACTGAACCTAATCAGTATCCAGCACCATGCCTCCCACAGTATCCTCTTGGATCACCTGTCCATAATACTGTCCCTCGTCAGAGGGAAAACTATAACTCTGACAATCACTCTGTCATCCATGTCACCTTGGAAGCCTGGAATGATAACCGTCTCCCTAAGGAGGCTGCCGTCATCAAATCCGTAGAACATGCACTTATATTCTAAAACTGCTTCCTTATGTTTCTCCAGGATTGAATTAATATAAACTTATCGTATCTAGTGCAAAAACAACATCTGGTGTGGTACTTGACATCTCATGATTGACTCAATTGCCTAAGCAAGTGATCTGCCAATCATGCACATCCCTCTCTCCTTTAGTCTCTAAGACACCTTTAGAGAGGGTGACTCCATCACCTGCAGGTATACCACCATGCCAAGAGTCATCTATTCTAAAATACTATTAGAATACTGTCATAGTACCTACATTGGGAAACTACACAAATCCAGATCTAAAACCATAGATCTAGAAACCAGAATGTTTGATATTATATCCATGTCCTGTCTGAAGAAACAACTGTATGACGACCAAAGTACAACCGATCGTAGTATAGGAATTTTACTTCCTACTCTGTGTATGTCATCCAAATACCAGGACATCACACCCTACTACCTTCTCAACAGATCCATCCCCTATTCTGATAAAGTCAAAGTCATGACTGTTACATCAAAATTAGATGATCTATCTCCGCTATAACTGCTAAAGTCTATAAATAGACATAAGCTACTTGCCCACTTCGCTTTCGCTGCTCCCACTGACCACGACAACCCTCTGACAGAATAATATATATGTGTACTTCTAAAACTAGTTTAGAACGATGCTATACATATCCTCCTGCCGGGTCTCATAGTCTGGAACAACAGTAGTGTCAAGTCTGGGTAAACAATAACCTCCCTGTCACCGTCCTTGAGGCTACCGGAGTACCTCTCGGGTGTTTGAGGTTACCCACCATATCTGCGGAGTGGCTAATGGGATGTCAAACCTGATTGAATATATAGGTCGTATTAAATTTTCCGTAATCGTTTGCGGTTCTGGAATCACTTCCAGTTCTACCATACTCCCACTACTGTTTTCTGAAAAAATCCATTTTACTAAAACTGTGGCGAGTCAAGAACAATATCACTATTGATTTTCCAGATGGTAGAAATGTCAACCCTCGTCAAAGCCAGGGTCAACCCACAAACGGCCATTACAGAAACGTGCCTTAAGTTATCCAGTGTCTGGTTTTAAGCATAAGCTGGACAACTCCCCTTACCTTAACATCGTTAAGATATGAACCATTCTATATCTAATATAGAAACAGAAGCACTAATTTAATTGGAACCAGATTCAAATCATGCAGCTGTCTCCAGTGCATAACAACTTAATGGAAAAAGGCTAATCAGCATTACTCAACTTAGGAATCCATCCAATTATGAGTAACCTGAAAGAGAAACAAGTTTCTCAAAACTATTACTATCATCTGAATACCAATCACAAGAATCTACATCTTCGATCATATTTGAAGAATCCTGATACTTGCGTCATCTGGTTCTCTACTTTATTCTTATACCCATAACTTCTCAAAATTTTGACATTGTATTTCTACGAAACTCTTGTCAAAAATCTAGAGAAGTCACAAGTAAACAGAACATAGTACGAGGACCTACCACTTTGTCCTGACGGACACTTGACAACATACAATACTCTGTATAAGTCCGCTGAGTTGAATAACTCAAAACCTGTGCACCGTAGGTTGAAAACCGTACCTAGACGATTTCCTCAAATATCACCAATTATAACGAATTCCGATATAATGAGGATGATCTCCTAATTCCCAATAATTTACTCCCACTCATCATCTGTAAAACCATACAGATATGAAAATGAAACCTGGTAAATACATACCCTGGAGTAAGTATCTAATCGGGAAATCAGTTTTCTTTTAACAATGCACTGAAACATGAAAATGTTTCGTAGGGATATCCTGGTATTCCTAGTAATGCCTCTTCCATAATCCAATTCATGACTATAACCGTATATTTCTTTGCCATATCTCCAAATCCCTTTATTTGTCTTTATTCATTTCCTTCTGTACACCCCTTTAGGCTAAGTGGTTTTCTTCCTTCCCTACCGTTCGGCACCAGCCTATGGTTTAGAAGAAGACTATCCAGTAAGCATAATAGGTGTACCCTCCTAAACCAAGGAGTACTCGCAACTTGAGAGAAGGTGATGATAAAAGACAACTGAGTAATACCTTATTCTATTAAAGGTAAAATAGGAGTGGCGATGAAGTACGCGGTTTGGTCGTGAATGATAACAGTCGCAATTTACTTTGCCCTCTTTCTAATCCCTTTATTTTGTCTTTACATATTACCTTCTGCACACCCTACTTAGGCTAATTGGTTTTCTTCATTCCCTACCTTTCGACACCTGCCTATAGTTTGGAATAAGATTATCCAATAAGCATAATAGGTGTACTCTCCTAAACTAAGGAGCCCTCGCAACCTGAGAGAAGGTGATAATAAAAGACAACTGAATACACTAATTCTATTTCTCCTGAACCTGGATCCATCCTCGGAGAAGTCCCTTCGCGTTCGTATATAACCATACGATGGATCTATCCAATGGAAGTGGATGTCCGTAGTTATACGGGGTGTTCTGAGAAATACAAAGGGTAAAAGAAGGAGCGGCAATGACTTATGCAACTTAGACAATCCAAAAGTCAGTATTTTAAGAAGGTTCGGTCAACTTGGTCACTAAGTCATAGTCTAGGGTCGGTCAAAGGTCACTGCTAAAGAGAGAGAGAAAAGAAACACTCTGCGTGTACTCTAACCTAGATCAGAATGGTTATCAATTTATCTAATCAGGAAACCTCCCACTGTAATCTCAAATTCTCCTCCAAACCTGAAAGAAGAATTAGTCCGAATCACCCGAAGAGTAAACCAACTCATCAGTGAGAATCGGAATCCAACTATAATCGTATGATAACTTGATGGAAGCCACTCAAGTTATCACACTCCAGAAGGTATGCGCATGCTTGGCAAGTTTGCTGTATCTTTGAAAATCCCGATGTTATTTTTACCCCATGCTCTTATGACCTTGACTAAGGGCCAAAATATCATAAGTCACATGTCAAGTTCTTCCCGTCATTATCCAGGTTGATTTGAACCCACCCACACATGCCTTTGACTAAGGGCCAAAATGGTAGAACGACTGTCCCAAACCAACGCATCTATCTATGCAACATGTGAATACCCCAGCAGCTACCAATCACTATATCTTGATTAAGGGCCAAGTATACATAGCTTGAATATTACTGACCATCCAAAAGAAATGACGGAGGGCTACGACTGGTTTTTGTGAAAAAACCTTTAACGTAATGAACTTGATCTCGTTGAAGGAACCTGATAGCTTTTTATAAAAATATAGTGACGAAAACATTTTGCTAAAGAGGTCATTCCCGGTGAAGGGATATCGGCTCTTTCCTCGTGGAATGAGGTGCAGGATATTCCAACTGAATACCGCGATGCAAAGCAACTTGTAATCGACTATAGTAAAGTTATTACCCTGACGCAAACTTCTGCCCAAGGGGTCACTCCCGGTGAAGGGATCTCGGCCCTTGCCTCGTCGAATGAGGTGCAGGATATTCTAACTTAATATCACTATGCAAAACAAAAAAAACGTCTTTCTAATTACACTTTTAAAATTTGTTCCAACAACATCAAATACAGGTTTGTTTTATCTTGCATTGATAAGAATCAACGCAATCCCATCAATCAATCACACCAGAAAAGAACGAAAATAAAATGTACGTATATGCCATCCGCATTCCTTGTTAGTTATATGTATGCCCTAGAGGCCATTACTGTACATTGGATGTATATTGTAGTGGATGCTGGGACATATATAGGTAGGACTTTCTTGCTCGACATGATAGTACGCTATCTGGTTGCACTTTATCTTAACATGTATACTTTCTGTCTCTCTGATTACATGTTGATAAAGCCCTTAGGATGTGTACTCGACTTCCAGGACTGTGATGCAGATCATACTAGTGGGGCCTGGATAGTCCATGAGTACATCCTTGAAATGTTCCTAGTCGAGGGAATATCGAGACGGGGCATCGATATTCCAGAGTAGACTAGCGCATATCTTCTCGACCCATGCGATGGGCGATGGATGATCCCATATCCATTGGTGTTTGACATCGAAGATGGTATGCGGGTGCTCAGTGGAGACTGGGTACACTGAACGGACTCGCCGAGAACTCCCAGATGGTATTATACCTCACGTCAGATGGCAGTTCTCTGGTGACACTGGTACAGCTTAGTCTGTTGAACCGAGATCGTCATAGAGTCTTGTGTGTCTTCCACTGTGCTTTGATTTCCACCCTACCACGGCTCTACTGAGTTGTGCAAACAGGTGTTTTTTGGGTACAGTCCCGATTCACATGGAGGCAATGAGCGATAGGAGGGGATTCGTCTCTCCCGGTATTGGGGGTTGATGTTGTGCTATGCTCGACTGGCCATAACAGGAAATCCCTGGCCAGGGTTGCAGTGATATACTGGTAAGTGTTATCAGTAGTTTCACGAATGTTATGGACCCTACGTCGGCATGACTTAACGAGCTATTGGGGTCTGACGTTTACCACCCCTAGACGAGATATGCGACATATCAGACGAACAGACCGGACCGTACGGTAAGTGTTACTGGTTGGATTCACAGGAGTGTGAGCGGGCTTGCTCGTCGATCTTCTGATCGCTCAATATCCGGGTGGCCGTTACGTTTAGCAGACCGCTTGCGGCTTGTGGGTGTTTGATATGATCATCATCCGCTGCCGGCGTATTGACGAGTCTTTAGAGTCCTACACAGAGGTTTCCTAGCTCAAGCGAAACGAAATAAGAGCGCATATGAGATATGTGCGGGACCGAGAATAATGCGTGTATGTGATACCGTATTTCATTCTCGCGATGAATGTGTCGAATGGTTGTATGCGATATAACCTAGTTATCGAATCAAGGATTGATTCGATAAGCCGATACATTGGATACTAGCCGGTTATATGCGATATAACCGGATCATTGAATCAAGTGTTGATTTAATGATTTAATGTATAATTATATATTTGATATATTACTTTGCATTAACTAGTAATGGTTCACTTTAAATGGATTAACTCACTTGGTTTGTGCACATTGTATATGTGATATATTTTGTGCACATGATTGTATCATGTTTGATGATACATGCAAGCTTAGGTTAGTGTAGAGAATTAAACAATGGTTAAGTTAGTGGTTAGGGTTTTCTTTTATCTCATTCATTTATCTTTTGATTTATCTATTTATTTCTTTTTGGAAAAGATAAAGAGAATGGTGGACTTTTTTTGTTGTTTTGTGGAAACTTCATGAAATGTTGAAATCTTCACCATTCTTGTTCTTTTCCTAAACCTAACCACTAACCCTAACCAAGGTTTATTCTCTACACCTAACTATGGTTACTATCATGATAAGTTTTGATTTATTTATCAAATAAAATATACTTATCATATCATCTTCTTCTTTCTTCATCTTCTTCTTCAATGAAGAAAGCTTGCTACTCCAATGGCAAGTCATGAAATCTAGTGAGAAATCCAAAACTAAAGTTTACCCATTTCCTATTTCTTCATCCTCTACCTCTTGCCAAGTAGTAGAGTGTGTTTCCTTCACAAATTTTCAAGGTTTGGTGAAGGTGGAGCTTGATCTAGCGATGCCTCGACGTAGATCATCTTCGGCATGGATATTGACGACCTAGCTCGCTTATTCTTCGACGAAGCCGACGCTAGAGCCCGGGAGTTCACTTGGACAGCGAGAGGACTTCGTTGCGGAGCCGTGGAGGTGGTGGACAGGATCTACAAAGGTTGTATATCTGTTCCCTTAGTTAAAATGTTAACTAGTTTGCTTGTTTCGCCTAAATATCTAGTAAACGATACGTAGTCGGGTTTGTAGGCACCCGTAAAATTTGATTTGTGCATGTTTGATCACTTGTGAGACTTCACTAGAGTGCCTAGGAACCCTACAGTGGTATCAGAGCCTAGCTAGAGCCTTAGACGAAGTCCCGACGGAATCAGAAGTCCGATCGACCCAAAACCCCGACTAAGAATATGCTATCTATACATTTTCTAATTTCGAGGATTTTTCCACATTAAAAATATCCAGAAACATCAGCAGGAAGAACTAAGAGAAACTGTAAAATTCGTAGTCCCAATTCGATAAACTAGGCGCGGATCCGCGGCCTTAGAGAAGGCACATGAGGCGGATCCACGCCAATTTTGTCGTTTTGTGCATTTATTTCGCCACAGTAATTCTTATTTTTCTGTGCTGATTTTTCTGGGAATTTTTAATAATTTTTCCAGAGTTGTATTTTCTGGGTTGTATTGGGGACTCGGTGTAATCGATCGGACTGTCTAATTTTTGTCAGTATGCTTTTCCGGGTATTTTTAGAATATGTTAAAAGGTTCGACCGGATATAAATACCCACTTTTTCCCCTGCCGGGAAATTTCCAATTGTTGGATTTTTCCGTAGTTTAACGACGTTCTAAGTAGTGCAAGTAACGCGATGGACCCTCTAGAAGACAACAAACCTTAACTCGATTATGTGACCGTCTTGAACTGCCCTTTGAACCTTCGGGTTTGGGGCAGTACGGCATGCCACATGTGAGGCGTTGGCTTGACCCTTCTACGGCTGGACCGTTGGTACTGAGGCACGAATTGAATGTTGTTAGACTTATTTCATGTGTTGAGCTGTATCGGGAAAACTTGGGTGTTCGATTGTTCGATCAAAAAGTTTAGCATTTTCTATTTATCCGGAATGTGATACAATAATTGGAATTCACAAGTAGTTATATGATAACTAAATGAATGATATAAACATAGCAGTTTAGTCTCACTTGATCGGTTGCCACGGAATTTTGATGTGATCAAAAGTCCGTTGCAATCACGTAGCGTACGCGGATACTCGCCGGGTAAACTTAATAGACAGCCTCACTCCATAGCCCCGACCAAGTGACTATAGGAGAACCCCGTCCCCGAAAGCATCCGTTTGGGTGCTCGCGGTAGCGGTGTTCCGCCTTGGTGCACTTCGTCGACGGTTTCGGGGGTGCGGCCGTCTACTAAAGTTTGCGACGAGCATTCGATCAGAATGTCGGGAATCTTGTTGAATTGCCCGACTTGATATTGAAAAGTGTTTTCGATAATGAGACTAAAATGCGGGGTTTATAATTGTTAGGCATGCGATATCTAAAGAATTCATTTGTCAGGCGTGCGATGTCTGAGGTGGTTGCGGATTCCAACTGTTGTAGTTTTACACTTTCTTTTCTATGACCGTAAGTGTAATATGTGATATCGCCGGTTTCGTTGCTATATGTCAACGACAATTGGGATGCGCATATTTACTTACGTTGATGACATGAGATGTTATGTGTTGCTGGATATGTTATATTGGATCGTCGTGTTTGAATAGCCGGGGAATTTTTATGTGAGATGAGTGTTTTTCATTTTCATTCATGTAAAAACTTGTATGTAATATTCTTTTATTGGGGCACTTCCAGGTTGCGGATGTTGTCACCATTTGTATATTATTTACTTTTCTGCACTAGGATAGACCCAAGGAGGGGAGCACAGGTAACCGGGTTCTGGAGTCCAGTGGGAGACCAACTCGAGGAGTCGAGTCCGGTCTCCTAACTCTAGAATTGGTAGGGTTGCTTGCCGCTCTCGTAGGGGTCTAGGGGTGTGGGATTGGCTATTTCATCACGACCGTGGAATCCGTGTTTTATACTGGCTCGTATTGAAAACACGGACGTCCTAGTATATCCAATATTTCATATGTTTCTTCTGCTGTGATTTATCTGTGATCATGTGATGTTCTGTGACAGGTATTATATATAGTATATATGATATATTATATAGACGTTGCTTATGTTTTACACCCGCGCTAGCCCTGCCTCGCTCTGGCGTTAGCTACCTAACCTAACGGTGCAGACGGGACATCAAGGCGAATGCGGATGGCATAAGCGTACGTTATATTTATCTGTGATGGTTAGGTGGACTTAAATGATGGGATATTCATTAATGAGATTAATGAAAGAAAATAAACCTAATTGATGTTGTGGAATCGAATTTCAAATAAAATAGGTAGCTACAGTTCTTGCTTTGCATCGCGGTGTTCATTATAGAACATCCTGCACCTTATTCGATGAGGAAAGGACCGAGATCCCTTCACCGGGAGTGACTCCTTTAGCAATAACTGGCAGATGCTACAACCCTCGGTTTGTCTTTGATCGCTTCTATAGTTTTCGCTTTGCACAATGATATATATGATATATCCCGCACCTCATTCGACGAGGAAAGGGCCGACGATCCCTTCACCGGGAGTGACCCCTTTAGCAAAACTAGAAAAGCCTCAAAAACATTCCATTTAAAAACCATTTGATTCCGCAACGAGATCAAGTTCAAAGCGTTAAAGGTTTTCACAAAAACCAGCCGCAACCCTCCGTCATTTTAGGAAGTAGAGTACTTAGTATTCGTGCTGTGTTTGTTGACCATAGTCAAGGCACAGTGTACGGTAGCTAAGTGATGTCTTCCTACACCGCATATGATGCGATTAGTTAGGACAGTCGCGTGACTTTGTTGACCTTAGTTAAGGGTCATGTGGGTGGGTCTAATTAATCACGAAATGACGGGTAGAACTTGACTAGTACTTATGATTTGTTGACCATAGTTAAGGTCATAAGTGCTAGGGGTAGAAACCATTATCGGGAGTTTCAAGTGTTGAAACTTGCAATGAGATTGCATACCTTCTATGTGATAGTTGGATCCCGATACCCACTGCGAGTAAGTGTTACTCCTGGGAGAGTTTTATACATTACAATTAGCCGATCAAGTAGGTGTCTAGAAAGGTGTCAACGGGGTTACGCCTCTGGGAAAACGAGGTTTACAGTAATTAGGTCCGTGCGAAAGCACGGGGAACCTCCCTCAAAGTACTGACACTGGCCTGGCTGAAAGATTGGCGAACTTGTAGTGTGTAATTAATCCCGGCTAGTCTTTCCTTTTAGGGTTTGAAGGAAGATTTGATAAAAAGCAGTGGGAGCCATCCTGATTAGATAAAATCATAACCAATCTATTCTTGAAAGAGCGCACACTGAGTGTTTTCTCTCTCTCTCTCTCCTGGTAGCGACCATATCACGCCTTAATCAAGATAATAATACGGATTATTGACCGAACCCGCTGTTATACTGAGCTGGGGAACGTTGGTCCCGCTCCGACTTATAATTGTTATAAGACAGAGCAGGAAATAGGGAATACCAGAATTCCTATGCCGCCCAAACGAAGAAAGTGCATATGATGCATCTCCTTCGGGTGTGTTCATTACAAAGAACTGTTTCTCAGTATCCTCTGCATCCTGGGTATATGATACTGGATCAGGATCCCAGTTATGCAATCTGTTACATAGGGCTACAAAAGGGTAGAAAAACTGAGAACGGGTGATAAGTTTCATGAGACAGAAAACGGGGCAAGTGTTGCAGCCAAGTCTGTTGGTCACTGTCACCCTGTATTACGAATACATTGATTCTGAACAAATGCTATTAGATACCGAACCTGATATACAAAATCATATCAGTCTCTTTGTTAGTAAAGAGAGGATATAATTTTGTATTGATGGATAATGTTTTGAACACTTCCTATATCAAAAGTTGATCGGTTCAGGCACGCTATCTAAAAGCATTGACGTTCTAAATCAAACTGCAGTTCCTAGTATACAGAACAGACACGAGAGGAAGAGTTCAGAAATGAATTGAATTCTTCTTGAGGCATTGTAGACTAGGTCATATCAATGCGACCCGACTGGCTGAAGTTACATTTTAGATGCATATTTATATCAGTTTGAATTTACATCTTATGAAACTTGCCAGTCATGTCACAAAGATTAGATGACCATAGCTCTGTTTACTAGAAACAGAGAAAGAGTTAGTAAACTCTTGGGACTGATACATGATGATGTATATAAAGTCTCCTGTCTACACATGCCAGGACTGGTTCTTTATACTTCATTATATTCTCTGATAATCTCTCAAGATTCAGTCATATGTTCCTGTTGAAACATAAGTCCGAACCTTTTGAGGTATTCACAGAATATAAGTTAGAAGTAGAGAACCAATAACCGGGTATAAGTATTATGTCTTATGATGAGATCAGGGAGGAGAATACTTGTGCATGGCATTCCTGGACCATTCTAAAGGAGAATGAGATTCTCTCTCCGTACTACTCCTCTGATTACACCACAGCACAACGGTGCATCAGGGTGGAGCAATCACACCCTATATGATATGGTGTGCTCTATGATAAGTATTACTGAGTGACCCTATTTCCTTTTGGGGTGTTATGCACTTGAGAAGCTGCATACCTATTGAATTGGGTTCGAATCAAATCAGTGCCTACCGCTTCATATATGATATGGAAAGGAAGAGCCCATATCTTAAGTTGGTTAAGATTTGGGGTTGTCCGGGCTATGTCTAAAAGCAAAATCCGGACAAGCTCAAGGCAAGGTCTGTTATGTAGAACTGGAAAGGTTCCAGCTATACAAATTACAGCAGATGATTTGATAGAACCAAGGGATTCAGTAGATTCCAACGAACCTCAGCCTCTCCGCCGATCTAGTAGGATTCCTCATCCGCCTGAGAGATCCCTCGGTTTCTCGATGACAGTGGGAGCAAGGATTGCATCATGAGATGATGACCCAACTAGTTTCGAGCAGGCCATCGCGAGCAGGGACTCTGTAAGAATGGCTGGATGCTTAGCGATCTGAGATGGAATCCATGTACACCAGCAAAGTATGGACTTTAGCTGCTATATCTGAAGGGTTAAATCCCCATCAGGAGCAAGTATATCTTGAGAAGATTACTTGGTGTAGATGGAAAAGTTGAGACTTTCAAAACTAGACTTGTTAAAGGTTTTCGTCATCGACCAGGCGTGGATAATGATGAAACCTTTTTCCAGTAGCTATGCTTAAGTGTATCCAGATCCTACTTACCACGGCTACATACCATGACTACGATATCTGGTGGTTGGGTGCCATGACTGCTTTTCTAAATACTGATTTAGAAGAGAACGTTTATAAGAACACAGCCAGAGGTCTTCGTAAACAGTGGGAGCAGCGGAAACGTGTGCAAGTTGCTTTACATAATGAAGCAGGCATCGCGGAGTTGGAACGTCTGTTTTGATGTGATAGTCAAAGTGTTTGACTTCGTCAAAGTGGTAGACGAACCTTGTATATACAAAAGTGTAGTAGAAAGTAAGGTGGTCATCTTCGTATTGTACGTAGACAACATACTCTTGATAGGAAAAGAGTTTCCTATACTACGATCGATCAATCTCCTATTATCACAAGGATTCTCCAAATAGGATCAAAGTGATACCTCCTAAATCCTGAGTTTTCATCTATGAGATAGATGTAATTGGATGTTAGGATTCTCACTAGATGTAGTGAAATGGTATCAATCGATCCTGGGGAGAATCACTGGAAGTGTTCCAGGGTGATAAAGACGACTGAATGTCAGTCACAGGCACTGTCTTTATCCTCAGAAAAGGGACGGTATGTTGGAAGAGTTCCAAGCTCGATACCGAGGCAAACTAGACAATAAAGGCTGGTAACATCGCTATTAAAGATACTACCAAAGAGGAAGTTTGGGTGTATATTGGTTCGTAAGATGAACTAGGTTCCTGCCATTGTATGACAATGGAAGCGTGGCTTCGACCCTGGAACCCTGGTCCCATCAGTGACCCAGACATATTCTGAGGCAGCATCACCTGATCATGGAGATAGTTAATCTCCAGGGTGATCGAGGTTAGGAGAGTAGACTCAGAGGACAACACGGCGGATCCACTCACGAAGGATCTTTTCCCAAAGAGAGACTTTTATGGGATGGTTGAGTATGTGATACTGCAACCACTGCTACAGATGGCCCTAGTGCAAGTGGGAGATTGTTAGTTATATGTATGCCCTAGAGGCCATTACTGTACATTGGATGTATATTGTAGTGGATGCTGGGACATATATAGGTAGGACTTTCTTGCTCGACATGATAGTACGCTATCTGGTTGCACTTTATCTTAACAGGTATACTTTCTGTCTCTCTGATTACATGTTGATAAAGCCCTTAGGATGTGTACTCGACTTCCAGGACTGTGATGCAGATCATACTAGTGGGGCCTGGATAGTCCATGAGTACATCCTTGAAATGTTCCTAGTCGAGGGAATATCGAGACGGGGCATCGATATTCCAGAGTAGACTAGCGCATATCTTCTCGACCCATGCGATGGGCGATGGATGATCCCATATCCATTGGTGTTTGACATCGAAGATGGTATGCGGGTGCTCAGTGGAGACTGGGTACACTGAACGGACTCGCCAAGAACTCCCAGATGGTATTATACCTCACGTCAGATGGCAGTTCTCTGGTGACACTGGTACAGCTTAGTCTGTTGACCCGAGATCGTCATAGAGTCTTGTGTGTCTCCCACTGTGCTTTGATTTCCACCCTACCACGGCTCTACTGAGTTGTGCAAACAGGTGGTTTTTGGGTACGGTCCCGATTCACATGGAGGCAATGAGCGATAGGAGGGGATTCGTCTCTCCGGTATTGGGGGTTGATGTTGTGCTATGCTCGACTGGCCATAACAGAAAATCCCTGGCCAGGGTTGCAGTGTTATACTGGTAAGTGTTATCAGTAGTTTCACGAATGTTATGGACCCTACGTCGGCATGGCTTATCGAGCTATTGGGGTCTGACGTTTACCACCCCTAGGCGAGATATGCGACATATCAGACGAACAGACCGGACCGTACGGTAAGTGTTACTGGTTGGATTCACAGGAGTGTAAGCGGGCTTGCTCGTCGATCTTCTGATCGCTCAATACCCGGGTGGCCGTTACGTTTAGCAGACCGCTTGCGGCTTGTGGGTGTTTGATATGATCATCATCCGCTGCCGGCGTATTGACGAGTCTTTAGAGTCCTACACAGAGGTTTCCTAGCTCAAGTGAAACGAAATAGGAGCGCATATGAGATATGTGCGGGACCGAGAATAATACGTGTATGTGATACCGTATTTCATTCTTGCGATGAATGTGTCGAATGGTTGTATGCGATATAACCTAGTTATCGAATCAAGGATTGATTCGATAAGCCGATACATTGGATACTAGCCAGTTATATGCGATATAACCGGATCATTGAATCAAGGTTGATTTAATGATTTAATGTATAATTATATATTTGATATATTACTTTGCATTAACTAGTAATGGTTCACTTTAAATGGATTAACTCAATTGGTTTGTGCACATTGTATATGTGATATATTTTGTGCACATGATTGTATCATGTTTGATGATACATGCAAGCTTAGGTTAGTGCAGAGAATTAAACAATGGTTAAGTTAGTGGTTAGGGTTTTCTTTTATCTCATTCATTTATCTTTTGATTTATCTATTTATTTCTTTAAAGAGAATGGTGGACTTTTTTTGTTGTTTTGTGGAAACTTCATGAAATGTTGAAATCTTCACCATTCTTGTTCTTTTCCTAAACCTAACCACTAACCCTAACCAAGGTTTATTCTCTACACCTAACTATGGTTACTATCATGATAAGTTTTGATTTATTTATCAAATAAAATATACTTATCATATCATCTTCTTCTTTCTTCATCTTCTTCTTCAATGAAGAAAGCTTGCTACTCCAATGGCAAGTCATGAAATCTAGTGAGAAATCCAAAACTATGTGGAGATAGTGCCCTCAGAGTCGATTATTGGGTCACAGGCACGTGATTGCAATGATTGAGGGAGGACCTATCCCGGTAGGACAGTCTTACTCGAGATGATAGTATGCTATCTGGTTTACCTTTATCATCGTGTACTGCTTTAGGTGACATGACATGCCGCTATTGCACGTTGATAGAGCCCCTAGGATTCTTGCTTGACTGCCAGCAGTATGAGGGCGATCATATAAGTGAGAGCTGGAGTCTATAAGCACATCCTTAAAAGGTCCCTAATCGTGGAGTTTCGAGACTGGGCATCGATTCCCCAGAGTAGACTAGTGTATACAATCGAGACCCCGACGAGGGGCGGTGGCCGGTCTCACAGGCCACTGGTGTCAGTTGGTTCATCTAAGATGTATACAGGTGCTCATTGGGTTTTGAGTACACCGGACAGGACTCGCCGGGAACATGCTAGTTGGTCTTATACCTGACGTCAGATAGCAGTTCCCAGGTGACATGTGTACAGGTTAGTTCATCGACCTGGGGATCGTCATTTGTCTCGTGTGAGTTCCCACTGTGCTTTGATTACTACCCTACCACGGCTCAAAGGAGTCGTGCAAACAGGTTTTAGTTGGGTACAGTCCCGAGCCACATGGAGGCAGTGAGCGGATCTTCGGGGGTTCGTCTCTCCCGGTATTGGGGGTGAGGTCGCGCTGTGTCTAGGAGAGCCATTACACAAAGACCTTGGCCAAGGCAGGAGATTTTCTGGTAGGTATTCCGGTAGTATCTCAGGGTGTTCTGGGCTACACTCCGACACGACTTGTACCGCTTTTGGGGGTCTGAATTTTACCCACCCCCTAGGCCCGACATGCGATGCTCATAGACGAACGGACCGGACTGTACGGATATTGTCACTGACAGGCTCAGTAGGGTGTCAGGATGAGTTCGCTCATCGACGTCCCTTTTTGTCAATAGCTGGTAGCCCGTTACGTATTGGCTTATACCTCTGACGTGCTAGTGGTTAAATCCACAGCCATAGTATTGACGAGTCTTTAGAGTCCACCACACTTTCAGTTACTCAGCTTTCGGGCGAAACGCTGTAGAGGCCGTATGGAGATATGACAGGGGCCGATCAGATACGTGCGGTATTGTACGGATCAGGATCGGACGGTTTGTACTAGTGGCCGTATGGATATATGGCAGGGTTCGGTCAGATACGTGCGGTATTGCACGGATCGGGATCGAACGGATATTACTAGCCGGCTTTGGTTTAAGCCGGATCCTAGTATAGTACAGTGTAGATTTTGTCTCATTGCATTTGTATCCGGTTGGAATACAGATGCGGGTGTGTATGCACAGTATCGGGGTTTTCCTGTAATTTATTACGGGACCAGTTTTCTGGTGTTGCCAGTTTGCTTTCCGTTCCGGCCGGTTTTCCTTTGTTCTTTCCCGGCCGGACTTTTCCGATGGAGGGGGTTATTTGCAAGTTTGCAAATAACATTTGTGGAGGGGTTTTCTTGCATATGGATTAATTATGATACCATTCTTTTCTTTTCCACCATGCTTTTGCATTAAAGAGAGGGTATGATTTTGTTGTGCTTGAAGTATGGTTGATGTTTGTTTAGGATCACCACTTGCTTTCTACTACACTCACCTCCCTCTTTGATATAGTTTTGTTTCCTCCACCATTCTCTTTCAAGCATGGCCAGCCACACAATTTGGAAGAGGGGAGAGAGTTCATTTTGAGAATAGATTGGTTAATATCATTCTTACATGCTTGCAAAATTCTACACTTCATTCCAAAGTCCATTCATGATCCCTCCATCATCCAAAGGCAACCAATACCCCAAAAAGAGACAAAGCACTACACTTCCTACAGCACATCTTGGGCATGTCGACTTGCCGGCTTCATGCCCGAGTTGCCTCGGTATTGAGGTGGGAGCCCGTAAAAGAAACAGGCGATGTGGTGCCCTTCCGGCGAGGAGGCGACGACCGGAGTTCCCGCGAGGAGATCGGAGTGGAGATGAAGACCGGAGGACTCGGATCAGTCGGTATATCTCTTCCCTTTCTTGTTAGTGCTTAGACTTGTTAATGGTTACGATCCGGAGTTTAGTGCGCGGTGGTGCCGGTTTGCAAAGTCCGCAAAAATTAAAGTTTATCACCGCTTCCGCATTCCGGCGTCGGATTGACGGCCGGGGCGCCGCCGTGCACTTACAGTGGTATCAGAGCCTCGCCATTAACTTCGTCTAGCTTTGTTTAATGTGTTTTACGTTTCCGATCGAACAAAATCCCGAAAACGCGTATTTCAAGCACATCAGTTTCTGTCGAATTTTTTTTTTGAGTCCAAAAATTTTTCAGGTTGTCTCAGAGTGATGTGCAGGGAATTAGAAGCAGACTGTAAAAATTTTGTACCATGAACTCACCATTCCACCGCGGAAGCGCGGCCAAAACCCTACTTGGGCCGCGCTTCCGCCGCAACGTTTACTGTTCATGCCCCCAAAACTTTGCAGAATGTTCCTGAGTTGAAAATGTGCTTTCTGGAAGGTTAAAGTTGGGCCAATTTTTTCTGTGAGTGCTACAGTTTTCTTTGGGGCCCACTTGTTAATTGTTTGATCAATCGGAAAATTTTAAACACATTTTTCACAGTATTTACATTATATCCGCGACCGTGAATGTCACTCGATCGGTAAATCCAGTCTAACTGCTATAGCCCGGTTAGACGGATTTGCGAACGTGACTTTCACGTTGATGTTCTATGTATTTGCTGTGATGTTGCGGAGGTCGTGGGGGATAGCCTGGATGCAATGCTAGTACAGTTTTTTGTTGTATTATGTACATTTGATATTGCGGGGCGAGCGTCCGACATGTGGACTGCCGTCACTGCCTGTTTGTATTATTCTTTTGGGGCACGACCTGGTTGCGGTCGATGTACCCGGTGTATGTATATTTTACTTTCTGTACTAGGGTTACCCCGCGGAGGGGTGCACGGATAGCCGGGTTCTAGAAGGCAACAAGCCCGCATCTCATGGCATTGGGACGGAGGGGGCTTCACTCCAGGATTGGCTGGCTATTCGCCGCACTCGTAGGGGGTATATGATTTCATTGCACAGGCTATCCACACGACCAAGGGAACGTCGGGTTTCAGTAGTGGCTCTATGAAACCCGGGGATCCCAGATATCTGTATTGTTCTGTGATGCTGTACATTTCTGTGATGTTGCATTTTATTCACGCCTTGAGCGAAATACTATATATTGGTATATATATTAGTAGATGTTGTATATGCTTTTCATCCGCGCTAGTCCAGTCCCCGCTCTGCCGTTAGTTAGCTAACCTAACGGGTGATGACGGGACCCAGTGGCGAATGCAGATGGCATATACGTACGTCAGTATATTTTCGTTCTTTGTGGTGTGATCAATTGATGGGACTGCGTTGATTCGGATCAATGCATGTTAAACAAACCTATTCTGATGTTGTTGGAACACTTTTCAAAAAGCTGTTATTGCGAGGAAGTTCACTTTTGTTTTGCATCGTGGTATTCATTTAGAATATCCTGCTCCTCAGTCGACGAGGCAAGGGCCGAGATCCCTTCACCGGGAGTGACCCCTTGGACAGAAGTTTGCGTCAGGGCATTAACTTCACTATAGCCGATTGCTTTTGCTTTGCATCGTGGTATTCATTTAGAATATCCTGCACCCCATTCTACGGGGAAAGAGCCGAGATCCCTTCACTGGGAGTGACCTCTTTAGTAAAGGTTTTCGTCACTATATTTTCTAAAAAGCTATCCGTTCCTTCAACGATATCAAGTTCATTACGTTAAAGGTTTTCGCCAGAAACCATTCGTAGCCCTCCATCATTTCAGTTGAATATTCGGTAGTATTCAAGCTATGTATTTTGACCTCACGCCAAGGCATAGTGTTTGGTAGTTGCCGGGTATTTATCTGTTGCATAGATAGATGCGTTGGTTTGGGACAGTCGTACTACTATTTTGGCCTACGTCAAGGGTATGTACGGGTGGGTTCAAATTAACCTGGACAATGATGGGTAGAACTTGACATGTGACTTATGATATTTTGACCTCACGCCAAGGTCATAAGAGCATGGGGTAAAAATCACATCGGGAGTTTCAAAAGAACTGAAACTTGCCAGATATGCGCATACCTTCTGGAGTGTAATACCGTGAGCGGATTCCGTCCAACTATCATGCGATGATAGTTGGATCCCGATTCCCACTGATGAGTTGGTTTACTCCTCGGGTGACCCCGACTAATTCTTCTTTCAGGTTTGGAGGAGAATTTGAGGTACAGTGGGAGGTTTCCAGATTAGATAAATTGGTAACCATTCTGATCTTGGTTAGAGTGCACGCTGAGTGTTTCTTTTCTCTCTCTCTTGGCAGCGACCATTGACCCGACCCTAAGACTATGACTCAGTGACCAAGTTGACCGAACCTTCTTAACACTGGCTTTTGGATTGTCAGAGTTGCAGACCTCATTGCCACTCCTACTTTTACCCTTTTCTCCAGGACATCCCGTATTACTACGAACGTCCACTTCCATTGGACAAAACCATCGTATGGTTAGATACGAACTCGAAGGAATTCAAGGATGGTTTCCGGTTTTGGAGAAAACGGATAGGATTATTCAGTTGTCTTTTCCTTTTTTCCTCCTCTCAAGTTACGAGTACTCCTTAGTTTAGGAGATAGTACACCTATTACGCAAATTGGATAGTCTTCTTCCAAACTTTAGGCTGGTGCCAAACAGTGGGGAATGAAGAAAACCAATTAGCATAACGATGGTGTGCAGAAGGTATTAAGATTAAGACAAAGCAAGGGATTAGTAAGAGGGCAAAGTAAATTGCGACTGATATTCATGACCAAACCAAGTATTTCTTCGCCAATCCTAAATCACCTTTGTATCTCTCCAGGACACTCCATATCACTACGAAGATCCACAGTTTATTGGATACTCCATCGTATGGTTAGATACGAACTCGAAAGGAACTTGTTCCAGTTCGGGGATGGATTCTGGTCCAGGAGAAATAGGAATAAGGTTTATTCGGTTGTCTTTTATCTTCACCTTCTCTCGCATTGCGAGTGCTCCTAGGGCTAGGACAGTACACCCATTATGCTTATTGGATAGTCTTCTTCCAAACCATAGGCTGGTGCCGAACGGTAGGGAAGGAAGAAAACCATTTGGCCTAAGGGGTGTGCAGAAGGTAACGACTAAAGACATATAAAGGGATTTGGAGAGGTGGCAAAGAATTATACGGTTATAGTTGTGAATCTGGATAATGGTAGAGGCATTACTAGGAATACCAGGATACCCCATCGAAACATTTCAATATTTCAGTTCAACTGTGTATTGTTAAAAGAAAACTGATTTCCCGATTAGACACTTGCTCCAGGGTATGTATTTACCAGGTTTGATTCTCACATCTGTATGGTTTTACAGATGATGAGTGGGAGTAAGTTATTGGGAATTGGGTGATCATCCTCATTATATCGGGATTCGTTGTTATCGGTGATATTTGAGGAGATCACCAGGGATGTTTGTGTTGGAGATAGTGCCCTCAGAGTCAATTATTGGATCACAGGCACGTGATTGCAATGATTGAGGGAGGACCTATCCCGGTGGGACAGTCTTACTCGAGATGATAGTATGCTATCTGGTTTATCTTTATCATCGTGTACTGCTTTAGGTGACCTGACACGTCGCTATTACACGTTGATAGAGCCCCTAGGATTCTTGCTTGACGACCAGCAGTATGATGGCGATCATATACGTGGGAGCTGGGGTCTATAAGCACATCCTTAAAAGGTCCCTAGTCGTGGGAGTTTCGAGACTGGGCATCGATACTCCATTAGTAGACTAGTGTATACAGTCGAGACCCCGACGAGGGGCGGTGGCCGGTCTCACAAGCTACTGGTGTCAGTTGGTTCACCTAAGATGTATACAGGTGCTCATTGGGTTATGAGTACACCGAACAGGACTCGCCGGGAACCTGCTAGTTGGGATTATACCAGACGTCAGATAGCAGTTCCCAGGTGACATGTGTACAGGTTAGTTCATCGACCTGAGATCGTCATTTGTCTCGTGTGAGTTCCCACTGTACTTTGATTACTACCCTACCACGGCTCAAAGGAGTCGTGCAAACAGGTTTTAGTTGGGTACAGTCCCGAGCCACATGGAGGCAGTGAGCGGATCTGCAGGGGTTCGTCTCTCCCGGTATTGGGGGTGAGGTCGCGCTGTGTCTAGGAGAGCCATTACGTAAAGCCCTTGGCCGAGGCAGGAGATTTACTGGTAGGTATTCCAGTAGTATCTCAGGGCGTTCTGGGCTACGCTCCGACACGACTTGTACCGCCTTTGGGGGTCTGACTTTTACCAACCCCCTAGGCCCGCCATGCGATACTCATAGACGAACGGACCGGACTGTACGGATATTGTCACTGACAGGCTCAGTTGGGTGTCGGGGTGAGCTTCCTCATCGACGTCCCTTTTGGTCAATAGCTGGTGGCTCGTCACGTATTGGCTTATACCTCTGACGTGCCAGTGGTTAAATCCACAGCCATAGTATTGACGAGTCTTTAGCGTCCACCACACTTACAGTTACTCAAGCTTTCGGGCGAAACGCTGTAGAGGCCGTATGGAGATATGGCAGGGTCCGATCAGATACATGCGGTATTGCACGGATCAGGATCGGACAGTTTTGTACTAGTGGCCGTATAGTAATATGGCAGGGTTTGATCTGATACGTGCGGTATTGCACGGATCAGGATCGAACGGATTTTACTAGCCGGCTTTGGCTTAAGCCGGTCTTAGTCTAGTACAGTGTAGATTTTGTCTCATTGCATTTGTATCCGGTCGGAATACAGATGCGGGTGTGTATGCACAGTATCGGGGTTTTCCTGTAATTTATTACGGGACCAGTTTTCTGGAGTTGCCAGTTTGCATTCCGTTCCGGCCGGTTTTCCTTTGTTCTTTCCCGGCCGGACTTTTCCGATGGAGGGGGTTATTTGCAGTTTTGCAAATAACACTTTGTGGAGGGGTTTCTTTGCATAATGTTTGATTATGATACCTTTCATTTCTTTCATCCATTGACTTGCTTTTTATTGTGATTGAAAGGGTATGGTTTGGATTTGATATAAGCATGGTTGATGTTTTGTTGTCCTTGGATGTGGTCACCTTTTCTTTGCTCCTACCATCACCTCCCTTGTATTAGTTCCTCCTCCACCATTCTCATTTTGATATGATAAGTCTTTCATGGTTATGAGAAAAGAGAGAAGAAGAAAAAGAAAGAGAGAGAAAAAGAATGAGAGAGTTCATCTTTGTTATGGGAGGAATTCTTCATCTCCTTCTTCTTCTTGTTTCGGAAAAATGCAAGCACCATTTTTCCTAACCCCAATCCTCCATCATGGCAACAACAAACCCCAAAGGAGACTATGATTCTACACTACACTTCCTACAGCATATCTTGAGCATGTCGAGTTGCCGGCTTCATGCTCGAGTTGCCTCGGTATTGAGGCGGGAGCCCGTAAAAGACGAAGGCGATGTGGTGCCCTTTCCGGCGAGGAGGCGACGATTTGGAGACTACACTTTCCGCGGGAGATCGGGGCGATGATGAGAAGACCGGAGGACTCGGATCTCGTGGTATACTTCTTTTCCCATCTCTTGTTAGCTAGCGTAGGTTAATGGTTAACGATCCGGGTTTTCTTTGTCCGCGGTAGCGCCGGTTTCCGAGTAAGGAAAATTTTTGATTCCGCATTTTGGCCTCGAGTAAGAGACCGGGGCGCTGCCGTGGCGCAACATGGTATCAGAGCCACGCCATTAACCTTACCTAGCTTCGTTTGATGTGTTTGCGTTTCCGATCGACCGAAATTTCCAAAAACCGTATTTTTTCCTACACATCAGTTTCTGTCGAAATTTTTTTGAGTCTAAAAATTTTTCAGGTGGTCTCAGAATGATGTGCAGGGAGTGCTAAGAACACTGCAAAATTTTGGTGACACGACGCCTCCGTACGACCGCGGAAGGGCGGCAAAAACCCCATTATTGCCGCGCTTCCGCCGCAGGAGTATGGGATCGTGTGATTAATTTTTTTCAGTGGGCTTATGGGCTAAAATTAGGGGTTTTGGAATATTAAATTTGGGCCCAGGTTTTCTGTGAGTGCTACAGTTTTGATTGGGGGCCCACTTGTTAATTTTTTGGTCGATCGGAAAATTTTAAACACATTATTTCACAGTATTTACATTATATCTGCGACCGTGAATGTCACTCGATCGGTAAATCCGGTCTGACTGCTATAGCCCGGTTAGACGGATTTGCGAACGTGACTTTCACGTTGATGTTCTATGTTTATGCTGTGATGTTGCGGATCGGTCGTGGGGATAGCCTGGATGCAATGCTAGTACAGCTATGTTGTATTATGTACATTTGATATTGCGGGGCGAGCGTCCGACATGTGGACTGCCGTCACTGCCTGTTTGTATTATTCTTTTGGGGCACGACCTGGTTGCGGTCGATGTACCCGGTGTATGTATATTTTACTTTCTGTACTAGGGTTGCCCCGCGGTGGGGTGCACGGATAGCCGGGTTCTGGAGGGCAACGGGCCCGCATCTCAGGGCATTGAGACGGAAGGGGCTTCAGTCCAGGATTGGCGGGCTATTCGCCGCACTCGTAGGGGGTACAGGTTGACCCAGGAGGGGTGCCCAAGTTACCGGATTCCGTGAAGTGCTGGGTGGTCCATTCACGGTGCTGAAGGGGGCTGCCTCGCTTCAGGTTTTGGCGGGTGACTTGCCGCGCCCGTAGGGGTCTAGGATTTCATTGCACAGGCTATCCACACGACCAGGGGAACGTCGGGTTTCAGTAGCGGCTCTGTGAAACCCGGGGCTTCCAGATATCTGTATTGTTCTGTGATGCTGTACATTTCTGTGATGTTGCATTTTATTCACGCCTTGAGCGAAATACTATATATTGGTATATATATTAGTAGATGTTGTATATGTTTTACATCCGCGCTAGTCCAGTCCCCGCTCTGCCGTTAGTTAGCTAACCTAACGGGTGATGACGGGACCCAGTGGCAAATGCGGATGGCATATACGTACGTCAGTATATTTTCGTTCTTTGTGGTGTGATCAATTGATGGGACTGCGTTGATTCGGATCAATGCAAGATAAACAAACCTATTCTGATGTTGTTGGAACACTTTTCAAAAAGCTGTTATTGCAAAGACGTTCACTTTTGTTTTGCATCGTGGTATTCATTTGGAATATCCTGCTCCTCAGTCGACGAGGCAAGGGCCGAGATCCCTTCACCGGGAGTGACCCCTTGGACAGAAGTTTGCGTCAGGGCATTAACTTCACTATAGCCGATTACTTTTGCTTTGCATCGTGGTATTCAGTTGGAATATCCTGCACCTCATTCTACGGGGAAAGAGCCGAGATCCCTTCACCGGGAGTGACCTCTTTAGTAAAGGTTTTCATCACTATATTTTCTAAAAAGTTATCCAGTTCCTTCAACGATATCAAGTTCATTACGTTAAAGGTTTTCGCCAGAAACCATTCATAGCCCTCCGTCATTTCGGATTAGTATTGCTTAGTATTCGCGCTACGTTTGTCGTTGCTATTCGCCGAGGCGTAGTGTGCGGTAGCTCTGTAATGCTTTCTGTCGCATGGATATGTGGATTGGTTAGGACAGTCGTGCGACTTTGTTGATTATTCGTCAAGGGTCGTGCGGGTGGGTTTAACGCAATCAAGATAATGACGGGTTGAACTTGACTAGGACCTTTTGATTTGTTGATTATTCGTCAAGGTCACTTGGGTCCTAGGGGTAAAAATCACATCGGGAGTTTCAAAAGAACTGAAACTTGCCAAGCATGCGCATACCTTCTGGAGTGTGGTGACTTGAGTGGATTCCGTCAAGTTATCATGCGATGATAGTTGGATCCCGATTCCCACTGATGAGTTGGTTTACTCCTCGGGTCATCCCGACTAATTCTTCTTTCAGGTTTGGAGGAGAATTTGAGGTACAGTGGGAGGTTTCCAGATTAGACAAAGTGGTAACCATTCTGATCTAGGTTAGAGTGCACGCTGAGTGTTTCTTTTCTCTCTCTCTTGGCAGCGACCATTGACCCGACCCTGGATTATGACTCAGTGACCAAGTTGACCGAACCTTCTTAACACTGGTTTTTGGATTGTCAGAGTTGCAGACCTCATTGCCACTCCTACTTTTACCCTTTTCTCCAGGACACCCCGTATTACTACGAACGTCCACTTCCATTGGACAAAACCATCGTATGGTTATATACGAACTCGAAGGACTTCGAGGATGGTTTCTGGTTCTGGAGAAAACGGATAGGACTATTCAGTTGTCTTTTCTTTTCACCTCCTCTCAGGTTGCGAGTACTCCTTGGTTTAGGAGTAGTACACCTATTACGCAAATTGGATAGTCTTCTTCCAAACCTTAGGCTGGTGCCGACCGGTAGGGAATGAAGAAAACCAATTAGCATAACGATGGTGTGCAGAAGGTATTAAGTTAAGACAAAGCAAGGGATTAGTAGGAGGGCAAAGTAAGTTGCAACTGATATTCACGACCAAACCAAGTATTTCTTCGCCAATCCTAAATCACCTTTGTATTTCTCCAGGATACTCCGTATCACTACGAAGATCCACAGTTTATTGGATACTCCATCGTATGGTTATATACGAACTCGAAAGGAACTTGTTCCAGTTCGGGGATGGATTCTGGTTCAGGAGAAATAGGAATAAAGTACATTCAGGTGTCTTTTATCTTCACCTTCTCTCGCGTTGCGAGTGCTCCTAGGATTAGGACAGTACACCCTTTATGCTTTTTGGATAGTCTTCTTCCAAACCATAGGCTGGTGCCGAACGGTAGGGAAGGAAGAAAACCATTTGGCTTAAAGGGGTGTACAGAAGGTAATGACTAAAGACATATAAAGAGATTTGGACAGGTGGCAAAGAATTATACGGTTATAGTTGTGAATCTGGTTGATGGTGGAGGCATTACTAGGAATACCAGGATACCCCATCGAAACATTACAATGTTTCAGTTTCACTGTGTAATGTTAAAAGAAAAACTGATTTCCCGATTAGACACTTACTCCAGGGTATGTATTTGCCAGGTATGATTCTCACATCTGTATGGTTTTACAGATGACGAGTGGGAGTAAGTTATTGGGAATTGGGTGATCATCCTCATTATATCGGGATTCGTTGTAATCGGTGATATTTGAGGAAGTCACCTGGGTTGTTTGCCGGTCGGCAAATATTTGGTTATGAATATCCGCTGTTGTGCACCAATTTCAAATTGATATATCTGTACGTCTATTTTCATAGAGTGAGATATACCTTTTGATATTATGTCGATGACATTTACCTATATCAGTGGATGGTTAGGTAAGGAGCATTAAACAGCGGTGTAATTCTTCTTAACCATAAGTACAGTTTTCAACCTACGACACACAGTGAAAGAGTTGTTAGACTCAGCGGACTTATACAGAGTATTGTATGTTGTCCAGTGTCCATCAGGACAGAGGGGTTGGTCCTCGTACTATATTCGGTTTACTTATGACTTCTCTCGATTTTAGACAGCTGTTTCGTGGAAACATAGGGTCTAAGTTTTGAGGAGTTATAGGTATTTGAATAGAGTAGAGAACCAGCTGTAGCAAGTATCGGGATTCTTCAAAGAGATCGAAGATGTAGATACTTGTGTATGGTATTCAGTTGATAGTAATGAGAACTTGCTTCTCTTTCAGGTTACTCATAATTGGAAGCATTCCTAAGTTGAGTAACGCTGATCGGTCTCCTTCCATTTAGTTGACATGCACTGGAGACAGCTGCATGATTTGAATCTGGTTCAATTAAATCAGTGCCTCTGGTTCTATATTGGATATAGAACAGTTCATATCTTAACGATGTTAAGGTACGGGGAGTTGTCCGGCTTATGCTTAAAACCAGACTCCGGATAACTCAAGGCACGTTTCTGTAATGGCTGTTTGTGGGTTGACCCAGGCTATGACGAGGGTTGACTTTCTACCATCTGGAAAATAAATAGAAATATTGTTCTAGACTCGCCACAGTTTTATTAAAAATGGATTTTTTCAAAAACAGTAGTGGGAGTATGGTAGAACTGGAAGTGATTCCAGAACCGCAAACGATTACTGAAGATTTGATAAGGAACCTAAAGATTCAATCTGATTTGACATTCCATTGCCACTCCGCAGATAAGGTGGGTAACTTCAGGCACCCGAGAGGTACTCCGGTAGCCTCAAGGACGGTGACAGGGAAGTTCTTGTTTACCCACACTTGCCATTGTTGTTGTTCCAGGCTGCGAGACCCGGCAGGAGGATGAGTTTAGCGTCGTTCTAAACTAGCTTTATAAGTGCACGTCTATATGACTCTGGCAGAGGGTTGTCGTAGTCAGTGGGAGCAGCGGAAGCATTGGTGGACTTTATGCTTATGTCTATTTATAGACTAAAGCAGATATAGCGGAGTTAGATCATCTGTTTCTGATGTGACAGTCATGGGTTTTGACGTCATCAGAATAGGGGATGGATCTGTTGAGAAGGTAGTAGGAAGTGACATTCCTATACTACGATCGGTTATACTTTGGTCGTCACACAGTGTTTTCTCCACATGGGACTTGGATATTATATCAGACATACTGGTTACTAGATCTATGGTTTTAGATCTAGATTTGGGTGGTTTCCCAATCTGGGTACCTTGACAGCATTCTATGAGTATTTAGAATGGACGACTCCTGGCACGGTAGTACACCTGCAGGTAATGGAGTCACCCTCTCTAAAGGTGTCTTACAGACTAAAGGGGAGAGGGATACGCATGATTGACAGATCACTTGCTTAGGCAATTGAGTCAATCATGAGATGTCAAGTACCACACCAGATGTTGTTCTTGCACTAGATGCAATAAGTAGATATTGATCCAATCCTGGAGGAATAGTCGGAAGCAGTTTTAGAACATAAGTGAATGTTCTAGGGATATGATAACGGCTGCCTCCTTTAGGAGACGGTTATCACTCCAGGCTTCCAAGGTGACATGGACGACAAGGAGGTTGTCAGAGTTATAGTTCTCCCTCTGATGAGGGACTGTATTTTGGACAGGCGGTCCAAGGCAATACTGAGGGAGGCATGGCGCAGGATACTGATTAAGTTCAGTTGTTGATACAGTCTAAGAATTTTGGATTTGGAGTTCATTTATGAGCTAGGTCCCATCAGACATCCAGACATTCTAAGACAGGTATTGCTCATTTCGGGAGATGGTTTTCTCCGCGAACTTGAGATATAGAGAGACATAGAAAGAAACATCACAGCGGATCCACTCACTGAGGCTATTCCTCGAACGCAATAGTTTCGCAAACAGGCTTTGTGCGACTGACTAGTAGAGGAGTTGGGTGTTCGGTATCACACGGGCTGTGAGTATGCGACATCGCAATAATTAGCCTTGAGTGCAAGTGGGAGATTGTTGGAGATAGTGCCCTCAGAGTCAATTATTGGATCACAGGCACGTGATTGCAATGATTGAGGGAGGACCTATCCCGGTGGGACAGTCTTACTCGAGATGATAGTATGCTATCTGGTTTATCTTTATCATCGTGTACTGCTTTAGGTGACCTGACACGTCGCTATTACACGTTGATAGAGCCCCTAGGATTCTTGCTTGACGACCAGCAGTATGATGGCGATCATATACGTGGGAGCTGGGGTCTATAAGCACATCCTTAAAAGGTCCCTAGTCGTGGGAGTTTCGAGACTGGGCATCGATACTCCATTAGTAGACTAGTGTATACAGTCGAGACCCCGACGAGGGGCGGTGGCCGGTCTCACAAGCTACTGGTGTCAGTTGGTTCACCTAAGATGTATACAGGTGCTCATTGGGTTATGAGTACACCGGACAGGACTCGCCGGGAACCTGCTAGTTGGGATTATACCAGACGTCAGATAGCAGTTCCCAGGTGACATGTGTACAGGTTAGTTCATCGACCTGAGATCGTCATTTGTCTCGTGTGAGTTCCCACTGTACTTTGATTACTACCCTACCACGGCTCAAAGGAGTCGTGCAAACAGGTTTTAGTTGGGTACAGTCCCGAGCCACATGGAGGCAGTGAGCGGATCTGCAGGGGTTCGTCTCTCCCGGTATTGGGGGTGAGGTCGCGCTGTGTCTAGGAGAGCCATTACGCAAAGCCCTCGGCCGAGGCAGGAGATTTACTGGTAGGTATTCCAGTAGTATCTCAGGGCGTTCTGGGCTACGCTCCGACACGACTTGTACCGCCTTTGGGGGTCTGACTTTTACCAACCCCCTAGGCCCGCCATGCGATACTCATAGACGAACGGACCGGACTGTACGGATATTGTCACTGACAGGCTCAGTTGGGTGTCGGGGTGAGCTTCCTCATCGACGTCCCTTTTGGTCAATAGCTGGTGGCCCGTCACGTATTGGCTTATACCTCTGACGTGCCAGTGGTTAAATCCACAGCCATAGTATTGACGAGTCTTTAGAGTCCACCACACTTACAGTTACTCAAGCTTTCGGGCGAAACGCTGTAGAGGCCGTATGGAGATATGGCAGGGTCCGATCAGATACGTGCGGTATTGCACGGATCAGGATCGGACAGTTTTGTACTAGTGGCCGTATAGTAATATGGCAGGGTTTGATCTGATACGTGCGGTATTGCACGGATCAGGATCGAACGGATTTTACTAGCCGGTTTTGGCTTAAGCCGGTCTTAGTCTAGTACAGTGTAGATTTTGTCTCATTGCATTTGTATCCGGTCGGAATACAGATGCGGGTGTGTATGCACAGTATCGGGGTTTTCCTGTAATTTATTACGGGACCAGTTTTCTGGAGTTGCCAGTTTGCATTCCGTTCCGGCCGGTTTTCCTTTGTTCTTTCCCGGCCGGACTTTTCCGATGGAGGGGGTTATTTGCAGTTTTGCAAATAACACTTTGTGGAGGGGTTTCTTTGCATAATGTTTGATTATGATACCTTTCATTTCTTTCATCCATTGACTTGCTTTTTATTGTGATTGAAAGGGTATGGTTTGGATTTGATATAAGCATGGTTGATGTTTTGTTGTCCTTGGATGTGGTCACCTTTTCTTTGCTCCTACCATCACCTCCCTTGTATTAGTTCCTCCTCCACCATTCTCATTTTGATATGATAAGTCTTTCATGGTTATGAGAAAAGAGAGAAGAAGAAAAAGAAAGAGAGAAAGAAAAAAAATGAGAGAGTTCATCTTTGTTATGGGAGGAATTCTTCATCTCCTTCTTCTTCTTGTTTCGGAAAAATGCAAGCACCATTTTTCCTAACCCCAATCCTCCATCATGGCAACAACAAACCCCAAAGGAGACTATGATTCTACACTACACTTCCTACAGCATATCTTGAGCATGTCGAGTTGCCGGCTTCATGCTCGAGTTGCCTCGGTATTGAGGCGGGAGCCCGTAAAAGACGAAGGCGATGTGGTGCCCTTTCCGGCGAGGAGGCGACGATTTGGAGACTACACTTTCCGCGGGAGATCGGGGCGATGATGAGAAGACCGGAGGACTCGGATCTCGTGGTATACTTCTTTTCCCATCTCTTGTTAGCTAGCGTAGGTTAATGGTTAACGATCCGGGTTTTCTTTGTCCGCGGTAGCGCCGGTTTCCGAGTAAGGAAAATTTTTGATTCCGCATTTTGGCCTCGAGTAAGAGACCGGGGCGCTGCCGTGGCGCAACAGTTTGCCGGTCGGCAAATATTTGGTTTTGAATATCCGCTGTTGTGCGCCAATTTCAAATTGATATATCTGTACGTCTATTTTTATAGAGTGAGATATACCTTTTGATATTATGTCGATGAAATTTGCCTCTATCAGTGGATGGTTAGGTAAGGAGCATTAAACAGCGGTGTAATTCTTCTTAACCATAAGTACAGTTTTCAACCTACGACACACAGTGAAAGAGTTGTTAAACTCAGCGGACTTATACAGAGTATTGTATGTTGTCCAGTGTCCATTAGGACAGAGGGGTTGGTCCTCATACTATATTCTGTTTACTTTTAACTTCTCTAGTTCTTAGACATGTGTTTCGTAGAAACACAGGGTCTAAGTTTTGAGGAGTTATAGGTATTTGAATAGAGTAGAGAACCAGGTGTAGCAAGTATCGGGATTCTTCAAAGTGATCGAAGATGTACATATTTGTGTATGGTATTCAGTTGATAGTAATGATAAAGAGAAATTGCTTCTCTTTCAGGTTACTCATAATTGGAAGCATTCCTAAGTTGAGTAACGCTGATCGGCCTCTCTCCATTTAGTTGACATGCACTGGAGACAGCTGCATGATTTGAATCTGGTTCAATTGAATCAGTGCCTCTGGTTCTATATTGGATATAGTACAGTTTATATCTTAACATTGTTAAGGTACGGGGAGTTGTCCGGCTTATGATTAAAACCAGACTCTGGATAACTCAAGGCACGTTTCTGTAATGGCTGTTTATGGGTTGACCCAGGCTATGACGAGGGTTGACTTTCTACCATCTGGAAGATCAATAGTGATATTGTTCTAGACTCGCCACAGTTTTAATAAAATTGGATTTTTTCAAAAACAATAGTGGGAGTATGGTAGAACTGGAAGTGATTCCAGAACCGCAAACGATTAATGAAGATTTGATGAGGAACCTAAAGATTCAATATGGATTGACATTCCATTGGCCACTCCGCAGATAGAGTGGGTAACTTCAGGCACCCGAGAGGTACTCTGGTAGCCTCAAGGACGGTGACAGGGAAGTTCTTGTTTACCCACACTTGCCATTGCTGTTGTTCCAGGCTGCGAGACCCGGTGGGAGGATGAGTATAGCGTCGTTCTAAACTAGCTTTAGAAGTGCACGTCTATATGACTCTGCCAGAGGGTTGTCGTAGTCAGTGGGAGCAGCGGAAGCATTGGTGGACATCAGGCTTATGTCTATTTATAGACTAAAGCATATATAGCGGAGATAGATCATCTGTTTCTGATGTGACAGTCATAGGGTTGACGTCATCAGAATAGGGGATGGATCTGTTGAGAAGGTAGTAGGAAGTGATATTCCTATACTACGATCGGTTATACTTTGGTCGTCACACGGTGTTTTCTCCACATGGGACTTGGACATTATATCAGACATACTGGTTACTAGATCTATGGTTGTAGATCTAGATTTGGGTGGTTTCCTAATCTGGGTACCTTGACAGCATTCTATGAGTATTTAGAATGGACGACTCCTGGCACGGTAGTGTACCTGCAGGTAATGGAGTCACCCTCTCTAAAGGTGTCTTATAGACTAAAGTAGAGAGGGATGTGCATGATTGGCAGATCACTTGCTTAGGCAATTGAGTCAATCATGAGATGTCAAGTACCACACCAGATGTTGTTCTTGCACTAGATGCAATAAGTTGACATTGATCCAATCCTGGAGAAACAGTCGGAAGCAGTTTTAGAACTTAAGTGGATATTCTAGGGATATGATAACGACAGCCTCATTTGGGAGGCAGTTATCATTCCAGGCTTCCAAGGTGACATGGACGACAGGGCGATCGTCAGAGTTGTAGTTTTCCTTCTGACGAGGGGCGGTATTTTGGACAGGTGGTCCAAGGAAATACTGAGGGTGGCATGGCGCAGGATACTGATTAAGTTCAGTTGACGATACAGTCTATGAAGTTTGGATTTGGAGTTCATTTATAAGCTAGGTCCCATCAGACATCTAGACATTCTAAGACAGGTATTGCTCATTTCGGGAGATGGCTTTCTCCGCGAACTTGAGATATAGAGAGACATAGAAAGAAACATCAGAGCGGATCCACTCACTGAGGCTATTCCTCGAACGCAATAGTTTCGCAAACAGGCTTTGTGAGAATGACTTGTAGAGGGGTTGGGTGTTCGGTATCACACGGGCTGTGAGTATGCGACATCGCAATAATTAGCCTTGAGTGCAAGTGGGAGATTGTTGGAGATAGTGCCCTCAGAGTCGATTATTGGGTCACAGGCACGTGATTGCAATGATTGAGGGAGGACCTATCCCGGTAGGACAGTCTTACTCGAGATGATAGTATGCTATCTGGTTTACCGTTATCATCGTGTACTGCTTTAGGTGACATGGCATGTCGCTATTGCACGTTGATAGAGCCCCTAGGATTCTTGCTTGACTGCCAGCAGTATGAGGGCGATCATATAAGTGAGAGATGGAGTCTATAAGCACATCCTTAAAAGGTCCCTAGTCGTGGGAGTTTCGAGACTGGGCATCGATTCTCCAGAGTAGACTAGTGTATACAGTCGAGACCCTGACGAGGGGCGGTGGCCGGTCTCACAGGCCACTGGTGTCAGTTGGTTCACCTAAGATGTATACAGGTGCTCATTGGGTTATGAGTACACCGGACAGGACTCGCCGGGAACATGCTAGTTGGTCTTATACCTGACGTCAGATAGCAGTTCCCAGGTGACATATGTACAGGTTAGTTCATCGACCTGGGGATCTTCATTTGTCTCGTGTGAGTTCCCACTGTGCTTTGATTACTACCCTACCACGGCTCAAAGGAGTCATGCAAACAGGTTTTAGTTGGGTACAGTCCCGAGCCACATGGAGGTAGTGAGCGGATCTTCGGGGGTTCGTCTCTCCCGGTATTGGGGGTGAGGTCGCGCTGTGTCTAGGAGAGCCATTACACAAAGACCTTGGCCAGGGCAGGAGATTTACTGGTAGGTATTCCGGTAGTATCTCAGGGTGTTCTGGGCTACACTCCGACACGACTTGTACCGCTTTTGGGGGTCTGACTTTTACCCACCCCCTAGGCCCGACATGCGATGCTCATAGACGAACGGACCGGACTGTACGGATATTGTCACTGACAGGCTCAGTAGGGTGTCAGGATGAGTTCGCTCATCGACGTCCCTTTTTGTCAATAGATGGTAGCCCGTTACGTATTGGCTTATATCTCTGACGTGCTAGTGGTTAAATCCACAGCCATAGTATTGACGAGTCTTTAGAGTCCACCACACTTTCAGTTACTCAGCTTTCGGGCGAAACGCTGTAGAGGCCGTATGGAGATATGACAGGGGCCGATCAGATACGTGCGGTATTGCACGGATCAGGATCGGACGGTTTGTACTAGTGGCCGTATGGATATATGGCAGGGTTCAGTCAGATACGTGCGGTATTGCACGGATCGGGATCGAACGGATATTACTAGCCGGCTTTGGTTTAAGCCGGATCCTAGTATAGTACAGTGTAGATTTTGTCTCATTGCATTTGTATCCGGTTGGAATACAGATGCGGGTGTGTATGCACAGTATCGGGGTTTTCCTGTAATTTATTACGGGACCAGTTTTCTGGAGTTGCCAGTTTGCTTTCCGTTCCGGCCGGTTTTCCTTTGTTCTTTCCCGGCCGGACTTTTCCGATGGAGGGGGTTATTTGCAAGTTTGCAAATAACATTTGTGGAGGGGTTTTCTTGCATATGGATTAATTATGATACCATTCTTTTCTTTTCCACCATGCTTTTGCATTAAAGAGAGGGTATGGTTTTGTTGTGCTTGAAGTATGGTTGATGTTTGTTTAGGATCACCACTTGCTTTCTACTACACTCACCTCCCTCTTTGATATAGTTTTGTTTCCTCCACCATTCTCTTTCAAGCATGGCCGGCCACACAATTTTGAAGAGGGGAGAGAGTTCATTTTGAGAATAGATTGGTTAATATCATTCTTACATGCTTGCAAAATTCTACACTTCATTCCAAAGTCCATTCATGATCCCTCCATCATCCAAAGGCAACCAATACCCCAAAAAGAGACAAAGCACTACACTTCCTACAGCACATCTTGGGCATGTCGACTTGCCGGCTTCATGCCCGAGTTGCCTCGGTATTGAGGTGGGAGCCCGTAAAAGAAAAAGGCGATGTGGTGCCCTTCCGGCGAGGAGGCGACGACCGGAGTTCCCGCGAGGAGATCGGAGTGGAGATGAAGACCGGAGGACTCGGATCAGTCGGTATATCTCTTCCCTTTCTTGTTAGTAGCTTAGACTTGTTAATGGTTACGATCCGGAGTTTAGTGCGCGGTGGTGCCGGTTTGCAAAGTCCGCAAAAATTAAAGTTTATCACCGCTTCCGCATTCCGGCGTCGGATTGATGGCCGGGGCGCCGCCGTGCACTTACAAACTAAAGTTTACCCATTTCCTATTTCTTCATCCTCTATCTCTTGCCAAGTAGTAGAGTGTGTTTCCTTCACAAATTTTCAAGGTTTGGTGAAGGTGGAGCTTGATCTAGCGATGCCTCGACGTGGATCATCTTCGGCATGGATATTGACGACCTAGCTCGCTTATTCTTCGACGAAGCCGACACTAGTGCCCGGGAGTTCACTTGGACAGCGAGAGGACTTCGTTGCGGAGCCGTGGAGGTAGTGGACCGGATCTACAAAGGTTGTATATTTGTTCCCTTAGTTAAAATGTTAACTAGTTTGCTTGTTTCGCCTAAATATCTAGTAAACGATCCGTAGTCGGGTTTGTAGGCACCCGTAAAATTTGATTTGTGCATGTTTGATCACTTGTGAGACTTCACTAGAGTGCCTAGGAACCCTACATTCCTCACTGGGTCCCGTCATCACCCGTTAGGTTACTTAACTAACGACAGAGCGGGGGCTGGACTAGCGCGGGTGTAAAACATATACAACATCTAATAGTATATATACCAATATACAATAATCGCTCCAGGCGTGATAATATGGAACATTACAGAAGAGTAATAAGCATCACAGAACAATACAGATAATCTGGGATCCCCGGGTTTCACGGAGCCGCTGCTGAAACCTGACGTTCCCCTGGTCGTGTGGATAGCCTGTGCAATGAAACCTAGACCTCTACGGGTGCGGCAAGTTACCCGCCAAAACCTGAAGCGAGGTAGTCCCCACAGCATAGTGAATGGAACACCCGGCACTTCACGGAATCCGGTAAATTGAGCACCCCTCCTTGGGTCAACCTGTACTCCCTACGAGTGCGGCGAACAGTCTGCCAATTCTAGAGTGAGGCCCTTCTGCCTCTCAAAGCCATGAGATACGGACCCGTTGCCCTCCAGAACCCGGCTATCAGTGCACTCCTTCGCGGGATAAACCTAGTACAGAAATAAAAATATGTACAACGGGTACATCGACCTCGACCCGGTCGTGCCCCAAAAGAATATTATACAACAGGCAGTGACGGCAGTCCACATGTTGGACGCTTGCCCCGCAATATCAAATTTACAAATAAATCCAAACTGCACTATCATTGCACCGTGCTATCCACCACGACAAATCCGCAACATCACAGCACAACACAGAACATCAACGTGAATGTCACGTTCGCAAACCCGTCTAAAAGAACTATAGAAATCAGACGCGGTTTACCGATCAAATGACATTCCCGGTCGGAGATATAATGTAAATACTGCATACTAACAAATTTAAAATTTTGATCGACCAAATTTCCCGAAGTGGGCCCCACGTACATCTGCTGTACGTAACAAAATCTTGGCCCAAAAAAACTATACCAAAAACCACAATTTCCAAAATGAAGCTCTCTGGAAAAAGTTGGTGCACTGTTCCCACTAAAGCGCCGCGGTTCCGCGGTCAAACCCTAGGTTTGACCGCGGATCCGCGGAGCTCTTATGGGATCACGTGCCCAAACTTTTCCAGTATGCTTAGAATAACCTGCACGCTTTTCTGTGATATGCAAAATTATTTTTAGGCCCATTAAAAAATCGATAGAAACTTGTGTGCTGAAAAATGTGATTTCGGAAATTCCTTTCGATCGATCTTTTAAACATGTTAGCACAAGTTAGTATAGCTTAATGGTGAGACTCTGATACCACTGTAAGTCCACGGTAGCGCCCCGGCAGTCTAACAGACGCCAAATGCGGAACAAAAACATTTTACAACTGGCGCTATCGCGTACTATAACCCGGATCTGCCATTAAAGCTAAACTAACAAACTACAAAGTGGGAAGAAATGTTATACCGAACGATCCGAGTCCTTCGATCTTCAACCATCATCCCACGCTTTATTGCGGCTGCTCCGATCTCCTGAATCTCCAATCTTCTCGTCCAGGTGGCACCACGTCGACGGACCTTTAAACGGGCTTCCGCCTCTGAACCGAGTCAACTCGGTCGTCAAGTTTGCTGAAAGAGATGACCATGATGATGTAGAGAATGTGTAGAACACTTTTTCTCGTTACATCCAAAGCCATGGACGAACGGTTAATGAAGTTGCCTTTTGAATCGGGTGATGGAATGAAATGAGCTATGAAATTTCCATACACCTTAAACTCTCATCTTTTTTCTCTCAAGCAACCATAATCCCTCTCTCACTCATAGACCGGCCATATATAGGAGAAAGGGGGTGAGTGTAGGAGGAGGGAGTGGTGACCACAAAGCAAAAGATCATGAATGAAACAATGAGTCACAATTACACCTAGTATGAACACAACTAACGCAAGTGATGAATCACTAACCTTGTCATCAAACATCATTAAATGCACTAATGAGTCACAAAGATGCATGAACCTAGTCACCACCTTCTAGAAGCCTCTAGAAACTTCCACACTCATTTCAAGAAAAGATAAATCCGTATTTACCGAATTTTAAATACGGCTGATAGAAAACTGGAAACTGGCAACTTCCAAAAGTGATCCTGAAACGAATTTCAGGATAACCACGTATCAATATAAACATACCCGCATTTGTATTATGACCGAATACAAATGCAACAGAGACAAAGATATTATATCTACACAGCATAATACTTGGATCCGGCTTAAACCAAAGCCGACCAGTATTATCTGCCCGAAATATGACACGTGCGAAAACGCACGTACATTTTCCGAACCTTGCCATAAACCCATACGACCTCTACAACGTTTCGCCCGAACTTGGAAACTGTCTGTGGGGGACTCTAATAACTCATCAACACACTGGCACTGGGTAAAACCACTAGCACGTCAGAGGTACAAGCTGTACGTAATGGTTGCCTATGTATTGATTGGAAGGGAAGCTGACGAGCGAACTCATCCATAAACCCTACTGAGCCTAACAGTGACAATATACATACAGTCCGGTCCGTTCGTCTATGAGTATCGCATATCTACCTAGGGGGCTAGTAACTTCAAACCCCCAATAGCGGTATAAGTCGTGTCAAAGAGTGGCCCAGAACACCCTGAGATACTACTGGAGTACCTACCAGTAAATCTCCTGCCTTGGCCGAGGGCTTTGTGTAATGCCTCTCCTAGACACAGAGCGATCTCACCCCCAATACCGGGAGAGACGAATCCCCTGCCGATCCGCTCACTTGCCTCCATGTGGCTCGGGACTGTACCCAAAAAGGACCTATTTGCACGACTCCTTTGAGCCGTGGTAGGGTAGAAATCAAAGCACAGTGGGAACTCACACGAGACAAATGACGACCTCAGGTCGATGAACTAACCTGTACATATGTCACCAGAGAACTGCTATCTGACGATATGTATAATACCAACTAGCAGGTTCCCGGCGAGTCCTGTCCGGTGTACTCATAACCCAATGAGCACATGTATACATCTTAGGCGAACCAACTGACACCAATAGCTTGTGAGACCGGCCATCGCCCCTCGTCGGGGTCTCGACTGTATACACTAGTCTACTCTGGAGTATCGATTCCCTGTCTCGAAACTCCCATGACTAGGGACACTTTAAGGATGTGCTTACAGATCCCAGCTCCCACGTATATGATCTCCATCATACTGCTGGTAGTCAAGCAAGAATCCTATGGGCTCTATCAACATGCAATAGCGAACTAAAGCATGTAGACGATGGTAAAGACAAACCAGATAGCATACTATCATCTCGAGCAAGACTGTCATATCGGTATAGGTCCTGCCTCAATCATTGCAATCACGTACCTGCGATCCAATAATTGACTTTGAGGGCACTATCTCCAACAACTGCAACCACTGCTATAGATGGCCCTAGTGCAAGTAGGAGATTGTTAGTTATATGTATGCCCTAGAGGCCATTACTGTACATGAGATGTATATTGTAGTGGATGCTAGGACATATATAGGTAGGACTTTCTTGCTCGACATGATAGTACGCTATCTGGTTGCTCTTTATCTTAACATGTATACTTGCTGTCTCTCTATTACATGTTGATAAAGCCCTTAGGATGTGTACTCGACTTGCAGGACTATGATGTAGATCATACTAGTGGGGCCTGGATAGTCCATAAGTACATCCTTCAATGTTCCTAGTCATAGGAATATCGAGACGGGGCATCGATATTCCAGAGTAAACTAGCGTATATCTTCTCGACCCATGTGATGGGCGATGGATGATCCCATATCCATTGGTGTTTGACAACAGAGATGGTATGCGGGTGCTCAGTGGTGACTGGGTACACTGAACGGACTCGCCGAGAACTCCCAGATGGTATTATACCTCACGTCAGATGGCAGTTCTCTGGTGAAACTGGTACAGCTTAGTCTGTTGACCCGAGATCGTCATAGAGTCTTGTGTGTCTCCTACTGTACTTTGATTTCCACCCTACCACAGCTCTACTGAGTCGTGCAAACAGGTGGTTTTTGGGTACAGTCCCGATTTACATGGAGGCAATGAGCGATAGGAGGGGATTCGTCTCTCCCGGTATTGGGGGTTGATGTTGCGCTATGCTCGACTGGCCATAACTGGAAATCCCTGGCCAGGGTTGCACTAATTTACTGGTAAGACTTATCAGTGGTTTCATGCTTGTTATGGATCTTACATCGGCATGACTTATCAAGCTGCTGGGGTCTGACGTTTACCACCCCTAGGCGAGATATGCGACATATTAGACGAACAGACCGGACTGTGCGGTAAGTGTTACTGGTTGGATTCACAGGAGTGTGAGCAGGCTTGCTCGTTGATCTTCTGATCGCTCAATACCCGGGTGGCCGTTACGTTTAGCAGACCACTTGCGTCTTGTGGGTGTTTGATATGATCATCACCTACTGTCGGCGTATTGACGAGTCTTTAGAGTCCTACACAGGGGTTTTCTGGCTCAAGCGAAACGAAATAGGAGCGCATATGAGATATGTACGGGACCGAGAATAATACCTGTATGTGATACTGTATTCTATTCTCGCGATTTGTATCATCGGACGGTTATATGAGAGCCGGGTTACCGAATCAAGTGTTGATTCGATACATTGATACACTAGATATTAGTCGGTTATATGCAATATGACCGGATCGTTAAATCAAGTGTTGATTTAATGATTTAATGTATAATTATATATTTGATATATTACTTTACATTAACTAGTATTAGCTCACTTAAGATTTGTTTTCTCACTAGTTTGTGCATAAGTATATATATGATATATATTTGTGTACATATGTTTGTGTCATACTTGATGATACACACAAGATGGGTGTATGAGACTTGTATCAGGGTTAGGTTTAAGATTAGGGTTATTGTTTTATCAAGAGATTTAACAAAAGAGTTGAACTTAGCCAAAGTTATCAAGCTTGAAGAAGCTTGGAGAAACTTTGACAAAGTCCACTGTTTTGTCATTTCTTTTGATATTCTTTAACCTAACCCTTAATTTAAAACCTTGGTCAATTCTCTACATGAGTTAAGCAAGATAGCTTAACTCACCCATGGTTACATTATTGAGAAAAGGAATTCATATGATGAATATTCTTTCTTCTTCTTCTTCTTCTTCATCAAGCTCCATCAAAAGCTTGCTAGCTCCAATGGTGCCATGAGAAAAAGAGTGAGAAATCCAATTCTAAAGTGAGCCCACTTCCTATTTCTTCATCCTCTACTACTTGCCATGTAATATAGGGTGTTCTCTTCATAAAGTTCTTGACCAAGTGAAGGAATAGCTTGAGTTTGAGTCTCCCCGACGTAGATCATCTTCGGCCTCGAAGTCAACGACCTAGCCCGCTCATTTCTCCGAAGAAACCAACGCTAGAGTCCGGGATCCCGATGATCGTAGTGAAGGGACGTCAACACGGAGCTTTATAAGTGAAGGACCGGATCTACAAAGGTTGTAATCCCTTTCACTTGTAGCAAAGTAGTTTGCTTGCTTTTCTTTTTCGCCTTACCTCTAGTAATCGATCTAGATTAGGGTTGTTCGGCACATAAAAATTTGAATCGGGCATGGTTGATACCTTATAGAACCTCATGAGTGTGCCTAGGAACCCTACACAACAAGCAAGCCTGCACATTCTCCTGTGAATCCAATCAGTAACACACCCGTACAGTCCGGTCTCGTTGTCTGATATGTCGCATATCTTGCCTAGGGGTGGTAAACGTCAGACCCCAGTAGCTTAATAAGTCGTGTCGATATGAGGTCTATAACAGTTTGAGAAACTACTGATAACACTTACCAGTAAATCTCAGCAACCCTGGCCAGGGATTTCCGGTTATAGCCAATCGAACACAGCGCAACATCAACTCTCTATACCGGGAGAGGCGAATCCCCTCCTATCGCTCATTGCCTCCATGTGATTCGGGACTGTACCCAAAAGCCATCTTTTTGCATGCCCTCTTGGACGTGGTATGAAGGAAATCAAAGCACAGTGGGAATCACACAAGACTCTATGACGATCTCGGGTCAACAGACTACTCTGTACCAGTGTCACCGGAGAACTGCCATCTGACGTGAGGTATAATACCATCTGGTAGTTCTCGGCGAGTCTGTCCAGTGTACCTAGTCTCTACTGAGCACCCGTACACCATCCTTGATGTCAAACACCGATGGATATGGGATCATCCATCGCCCATCATATAAGTCAAGATGCATATATGCTAGTCTACTCTGATGCATCGATGCCCTGTCTCGATACACCCTCGACTAGGAACAGTTATAGAATGTACTCGTCGACTACCGTGGCCCCACTAGTATGATCTCATCATAGTCCCAGTAGTCAAGTACGTATCCTAAGGGCTTTATCAACATGTAACATAGAGACAATCAGAGTACATGTTAAGATAAAGTACAACCAGATAGCATACTATCATGTCGAGCAAGAAAGTCCTCCCTATATATGTCCAAGCATCCATTACAATATACATCGTATGTACAGTAATGGCCTATAGGGCATACATATAACTAACACAAACTTATCTTTTTGCTCGTCTCGAGCAAAACAAAAATTCCTAACCTCACTTTCACAGGGAACACGATTGCACTGAGCCCATGTAACAAGCCGTTAAACCTCTAAGTGCCCCTAATAGCAGGAGTTTTTGTCTCATGAGGGTTTTCAGTGGATTGCATCCACAAAATCCCGTCAAACAAGTTTTCGTGCGGTAACTGTCGTTTCTAATACTAAGGTGTAGTATCAAAACTTAGAAATTGTATTATCCAAAGTCAAAAACATCGAACCCTCTGTTCATTTCTTGCTTTTTATTTAACCAAGATCCTATATGTCTTTTCGTGCTTTGTGCGAATAGGGTCGTTATGTTTCAAGAAACTTTGATTTAAAGTTTATGTCAAAGATGGACCAAAAAAAACTTCAGAAGAATCACACGAGTTTGTTTGATACTTAAATTTCGTTCTCCGGCTTGGTTTCAATTCAGAGTTTATATTATTTCAACATAGGACTAAGCTTTATTCTTCACTCTACCTATTACCTGATTTTGTATCATACACACCCTCGTGAACGTGCAATAGTCTTTTTGTAAGTCCATGCTACCTCTCCCGGTACTTTCGGGCATGCGGAATTTGGTGAAAAACAATTTTCTAGAGGTGGTAACATGGACTCAAAACCGGATCTTTGTTAAACATCTAACTAACAACCTAACTATGAGTTGTTAACTACTCGGTTAGGGGGTTATACCTTTCTTTCCTGAACTCCTTCGTCTTCAAGCCTCGATGGTTGTCCGGATCGGCTTCACCCCGTCGTCTCCTTGCGCCGAAGATCGATCCACCTGAAAGCTTCTACCTTTGGCTTCTTCTTCGGTCTTTGAAGAAACTAGTTCACTCGGTTTGCTAAACCTTGTGAACTAGAGTGAGTAGAGGAGAGTGTGTTGGGATTTTCTCTATGGTTCTTGGTTCTCAACACATGAGACAAGTGAACCATAGACTAAAGAGAGGGAAAGCAAGAGGAAGAAGATGAGAGCTCAAGAACAAGAGAGAGAATGAAAAATGATAGATTGAGAAAGACTTTTCTCACTTGGCTCTCATAATCCAAAACCATCATCACAAAAATAGTAATCAAGTATTGTGTAAATGGTTTAAGTCAAAATGGCTATATCATTTCATGCACTCATATTGCACAAGAGAAGAAGCAAGTGAAAAGTCTTTGCCATGAAATGATAGCCATTGTCATCATGATGGTCAACTAGTCCAACCTAGTCAACCGGTCAACAAAGTCAACAAGTCAACAAAGTCAACCCCTCAACAACCATGTCACCACAATACTTAATTAATATTATTGTTAATCATATATCATATTCTCATTAGGGTTGAGCAAAAAGTCAATAGTCAACAGTCAACGGTCAACAACCATAATGAGAATCCTCTGCCTCTGTCTCTCCGTCAACAGTGCGTACACACCCGCATCCGCGTTCCGAGGAACACGAATACAAACTGGATAAAACCAATCCCAATACGTACACTAGGATCTGGCTTAAACCAAAGCCCGCTAGTGTAAACTCTCCGGACACTAAACGTGCACAAGTGCACGGATGTGACTGAACCATGTCACAAAACCATGCGACCTGTCGCAAAACCATGCGACCTCTACTCTTTTGGCTAAAGGCGAATAGCTTTCTGTGTGGGACTCTAAAGACTCGACACTACGCTGGCAGTGGGTTTAACCACAGACCGCAAGCGGCACTAGCTGTGCGTAACGGTCCCCAGGTAGATGCCGACAAGAAGACTGACGAGGCGAAACCCATCTGAACTCCTACTGAGCCTGAATGTGACAGTCTCCGTACAGTCCGGTCTGTTTGTCTGATACATCTCATGGCGGGCCTAGGGGGCGGTAAACATCAGTCCCCTAATAGCAGTACAAGTCGTGTCGGAGTGAAGCCCAATACACCCTGAGATAATACTGGAAGCCTACCAGTATATCTCGCTTGCCCTGGCCAGGGACTACTCATGTAATGGCTCTCCTAGACACAGGGCGATGTCAACCCCCAATACCGGGAGAGACGAATCCTGTCTAACCGTCACTGCCTCCAAGTGTTTCGGGACTGCACCCAACTACTACCTGTTTGCACGACTCTTTTGAGCCGTGGTAGGGTAGTAATCAAAGTACAGTGGGAACACACTCGAGGCGAAGTGATAGTGTCAAGTCAGCGGATTAGCTGTACTCATGTCACCTGGGAACTGATAACTGACGATAGGTATAATACCAACCGGTCAGTTCCCGACGAGTCCTGTCCAGTGTACTCGTAACCCAACGAGCACCCGCATACTATCTCCAGTACGACGTACTGATGGCTGTGGGACAGACCATCTCCCACTCTGGGATGAGAAACGTATGCGCTAGTCTACTCCGGAGTATCGATGCCCTGTCTCGATAGTCCTGCGACTAGGGACCTGCATAAGGATGTGCTTATAGATTACCCAGCCCCCACTAGTGTGACTACCATCACAACGCTGGTAATCAAGCAAAGATCCTAAGGGCTCCACTAATGTGCATAGGCGATATACTAAAATAAACACATGTACACATTGAAGCAGAAACAAACCAAGTAGCATACTACTATTTTGAGCAAGATTGTATATACAAGGTGAATATCCCAAGCTTCCATTAAGTAATATACAAACTAGTATGATACAGTAATGGCCTCTAGGGCATATACACTAACAATCTCCCACTTGCACTAAGGCCATGTACTGGCGTATCGAAGACCTATCATCTCGATCAGCCGCTCGAACTGAGTCTGGGGCAAGGCCTTGGTGAATGGATCTGCAGTGTTATCTTCTGAAGCAACCCTCCGAACCTCGATCTCCTGGCGATCCACGATCTTCCTGATCAGGTGATACCGCCTCAAGATGTGTCTGGATTTCTGATGGGACCTGGGTTCCTTCGCTAAAGCTATAGTCCCGTTGTTGTCGCAATACAGAGGTATTGGATCAACAATGGACGGAACCACCTGAAGTTCTTTCAAGAACTTCCTCATCCAGACAGCTTCCTTTGCGGCATCAAATGCAGCGATGTATTCCGCTTCCATCGTCGAGTCTGCAACGGTTTCCTGTTTGGAACTCTTCCAACACACCACCCCTCCATTGAGGGTAAAGACAAAACCCGACATGGACTTGGAATCATCCTTGTCACTCTGGAAGCTGGAGTCAGCAAAGGCCTCGATCTGGAGGTCTTTTCCGCCATACACCAAGAACATCTCCTTAGTCCTTCTCAGGTACTTGAGAATGTTCTTTACCGCTATCCAGTGTTTCTCCCCAGGGTTTGACTGATACAGGCTTACCACACTCAGTGCATAAGCTATATCCGGTCTGGTACACAACATCGCATACATTATAGAGCCTACCGCAGAAGCGTAGGGTATAATAGACATGCGATCCCTCTCCAAATCAGTCTTGGGAGACATCTCTTTAGAGAGGGTGATCCCGTGACAAGTCGGTAGGTTACCGCGCTTGGAATCTTTCATACTGAATCTTTTCAGTATGGTGTCGATGTACCTGGACTGTGAAAGTCCTAATATCCTCTTGGATCTATCATGATGGATCTGGATCCCCAGGATGTATGAGGCATCACCCAGGTCTTTTATGGAGAACCTGTGTGACATGAACCCCTTGACAGATTGTAGCATAGGAATGTCATTTCCTATTAAAAGAATGTCATCCACGTATAAAACGAGGAATACTACAGTTCTCGCTACAAATCTACTATAGATGCATGGTTCATCTGGATTTTTGATAAAGCCAAATTCCTTGACCGTCTCATCAAAACAGATGTTCCAACTCCGCGATGCCTGCTTTAGTCCATAGATGGACTTAAGCAACTTGCACACCTTTCCGCTGCTCCCACTCTGAATGAAACCCTCTGGTTGGTCCATATAGACACACTCCTCTAAATTTCCATTTAGAAAAGCGGTCTTTACGTCCATTTGCCAGATCTCATAGTCGTGGAAGGCAGCAATGGCAAGAAGGATCCGAATGGATTTCAGCATAGCCACTGGAGAAAAGGTTTCGTCATAGTCCAAGCCAGGTCTTTGACGGAAACCCTTTGCAACAAGTCTAGCTTTATAGGTCTCAACCTGTCCATCTACACCAATCTTCCTTTTGAAGATCCACTTGCGTCCTACGGGTTTTACCCTGTCTGGAGCAATGTCCAACGTCCATACTTTGTTGGTATACATGGACTCCATTTCGGTCCGCATTGCATCCATCCATTTTACCGAGTCATCGCTCTGAACGGCCTGCTGGAAGCTAGTAGGCTCATCATAATCTATGATGCAATCCTCTCTATCCCCGTATATAAGAAAACCGTAGTATCTCTCGGGCGGATGAAACTGCCTACTACTCCTGCGGAGTAGCGTAGGAATGTCCTGTTCTTTTGAACCCTCTGGTTCCACTAAGCTTTCAGTAATAGCTCGTGGTTCTGGAATTTCTTCCAGTTCTACTGCGCTCCCACTAATTTCCTTTTCTAAGAACTGGTGTTCTAGAAAATGGGCATGACGAGAAACAAAAACCTTTTGTTCCTCTTCGCAATAGAAGAAATATCCCTTGGAGTTCTTTGGATATCCCACGAACTTGCATTGTACTGAGCGTGCCTCGAGCTTGTCCGCATGTTGCTTTTTGACAAAAGCTGGACTTCCCCATGTCTTAATGTGATTAAGATAGGGTCTCTTCCCACACCATATCTCATATGGTGTAGTAGGCACAGTCTTAGTGGGAACTCGGTTCAAAAGGTATGCAGCTGATTCTAGCGCATACCCCAAAATGATCGCGGTAACTCAGCGTTACTCATCATGGACCGTACCATGTCCAATAGGGTTCGGTTCCGTCTCTCCGATACACCGTTATGTTGCGGAGTGTATGGAGGAGTAAGCTGAGAGAGAATTCCGTTCTCTTTTAAATAGTCCAGGAACTCGGCACTCAAGTATTCTCCACCTCGATCCGATCTTAGAATCTTGATACTTTTGCCGGTTTGTTTTTCTACTTCATTCTTATATTCCTGGAATTTTCCAAAGGCTTCCTACTTATGTTTCATTAAGAAGACATAACCGTACCTTGAAAAGTCATCCGTGAAAGTAATGAAGTAAGAATAACCGCTTCGTGCATGTGTAGACATTGGACCGCACACGTCGCTGTGTACGAGTCCCAAGAGCTCGCTCGCCTTTACTCCATGTCCAGTAAACGGAGTCTTTGTCATCTTTCCTTTGAGAGAGGATTGACAAGTGGCATACGATTGATATTCGAACGGATTCAAATATCCTTCTGTATGTAACTTCGTCAACCTTCTCTCATTGATGTGACCCAGTCTACAATGCCACAAGAAAGTCTGATTTATTTCCGGAGACTTTCTTTTGTGGGTATTCTGGACATTGAAAATCTGTGGTTGGTTTAATACGTATATACCATTGCTCAATGTACCTGACCCAATCAGAACTTGATTAAGGTGAATGTTTACAACATTACTTACAAATGCAAATTCATAACCTTCTTTAGAAACCAAAGATACAGAAATGATATTACAAGTTGCGTTGGGTACAAAAAAGCAATTACGCAAAACCAAAACATGTCCATCTGACATTCCCAGGTGATAGTTGTAGGGTTCCTAGGCACACTAATGATGTCTCACAAGGCATCAACAATGCCCGTTTCAAAATTTACGGTGCCGAGAAATCCTAGACTAGATCGTTGGCTAGATGTCTAGGCGAAAGAGGAAACTAGTTAACACTTAACTACATGAATACGGAAATACAACCTTTGTAGATCCGGCCCTCCACCTCCACGGCTCCGTGATGAAGTCCTCTCCGCTGTCCAAATCAAATTCTGGGCTCTAGCGTCGGCTTCATCGGAGAAAGAGCGGGCTTGGTCATCGACGACGTGCCAAAGATGATCTACGTCGAGGTATCGCTAGATCAAGCTCCAACTTCACCAAGTCTAGAAAACTTGTGAAGGAAACACACTCTACTACTTGGCAAGAGGTAGAGGATGAAGAAATAGAAAGTGGGTAGACTTTAGAATTGGATTTCTCACTCATTTCATCAATCCACCATTGATGAAGTCAAGCTTCTTCATCTTGAAGAAGAAGAAGAAGAAGAAGATAATCTTATGACAAGTTAATTCTAAAATGAAAAGAATAATGAATTCTTATCATAATAGAACCATGGTTAGGTGTAGAGAATTAATTAGGGTTAAGTGGAATGGTTAGGGTTAAGGATGAGACAAAGTGGTCACAAAGTCAAAGTATTCATGAAGCTTCATGAAAGAACAAAGAATGCCACCATTTTATCATTTCCTTTTCTTTTTCCAAAAGAATAAATAAATGAATAAAATTAATAAGCAAATAAAAAAAACCCTAACCATTTCATTAACCAAGGTTTAATTCTTTATACTTAACCAATTTTACATGCACCATCAAACATGATACAAGCATGTGCACAAAATCATATCACATATATAATGCGCACATCCGAGCGAGAAAATCCATTTAAAGTGTACCAATACTAGTTAATGCAAAGTAATATATCAAATATATAATTATACATTAAATCATTAAATCAACACTTGATTCAATGATCCGGTCATATCGCATATAACCGACTAGTATTCTATGTATCGATTTATCGAATCAATCCGTGATTCGTTAACCAGGTTATATCGCATACAACTAATCGACACATTCTTCGCGAGAATGAAATACGGTATCACATACACGCATTATTCTCGGTCCCGCACATATCTCATATGCGCTCCTATTTCATTTCGCTTGAGCCAGGAAACCTCTGTGTAGGACTCTAAAGACTCGTCAATACGCCGGCAGCGGATGATGATCATATCAAACATCCACAAGCCGCAAGCGGTCTGCTAAACGTAACGGCCACCCGGGTATTGAGCGATCAGAAGATCGACGAGCAAGCCCGCTCACACTCCAGTGAATCCAACCAGTAACACTACCGTACAGTCCGGTCTGATCGTCTGATATGTCGCATATCTCGCCTAGGGGTGGTAAACGTCAGACCCCAATAGCTCGATAAGTCGTGTCGATATGAGGTCTATAACAATTCGAGAAACTACTGGTAACACTTACCAGTAAATCTCAGCAACCCTGGCCAGGGATTTCCTGTTATAGCCAATCGAACACAGCGCAACATCAACTCCCTATACCGGGAGAGACGAATCCCCTCCTATCGCTCATTGCCTCCATATGACTCGAGACTGTACCTAAAAACCACCGTTTTTCATGCCCTCTTGGACGTGGTAAGATGGAAATCAAAGCACAGTGGGAACCACACAAGACTCTATGACGATCTCGGGTCAACAGACTACTCTGTACCAGTGTCACCAGAGAACTGCCATCTGACGTAAGGTATAATACCATCTGGGAGTTCTCGGCGAGTCCGTCCAGTGTACCCAGTCTCTACTGAGCACCTGTATATCATCTCTGATGTCAAACACCAATGGATATGGGATCATCCATCGCCCATCTGTATGGGTCGAGAAGGTATACGCTAGTCTACTCTGGTATATCGATGCCCCGTCTCGATACACCCACGACTAGGGACTTTGAAGGATGTACTTATAGACTATCTGTCCCCACTAGTATGATCTGCATCATAGTCCAGGTAGTCAAGTACACATCCTAAGGGCTTTACCAACATGTAACAGAGAGACAATCAGTGTACACGTTAAGGTAAAGAGCAACCAGATAGCATACTATCATGTCGAGCAAGAAAGTCCTCCCTATATATGTCCAAGCATCCACTAGAATATACATCCTATGTATAGTAATGGCCTCTAGGGCATACATATAACTAACAATCTCCCACTTGCACTAGGGCCATCTGATAGCAGTGGTTGTAGTATCTCATACTCAACCATCCCATAAAAATCTCTCTTTGGGAACAGGCCTTTGTGAGTAGATCCGCTGTGTTGTCCTCTGAGTCTACTCTCCAAACCTCGATCCCCTGGAGATCAACCATCTCCATGATCAGGCGATACTGCCTTAGAATATGTCTGGATCACTGATGGGACGGACGTTCCTTGGCATAAGCCACAACTCCATTGTCTCACAATGGTTGGAACGTAGTTCATCTCATGAACCAATATACACCCAAACATCCTCCTTGGTAGCATCTTGAGTAGCGATGTATCCAGCCTTTATCTTCTAGTGTGTCACGGTATCTTGTTTGGAACTCTTCCAACATACCGTCCCTTTACTGAGGGTAAAGACAATGCCTGTGACTGACATTCAGTCGTCTTTATCACCCTGGAACCCTTCCAGTGATTCTCCCCAGGATCAACTGATACCATCTCACTACAACTAGTGAGTAGCCTAACATCCATTTAGATTTATCTCATAGATCCAAAACCCAGGATTTAGGAGGTATCATTTTGATCCTTTATGGAGAATCATTGTGATAAGCGGAGATTGACCGAGCGTAGCATAGGAAACTCCTTCCCTATCAGGAGCATGTCATCCACGTACTCTACGAGGATCGTTACTATACTCCCTACTACCTTTTGTTTATACAAGGTTTATCTACCATTTTGATGATGTCAAACTCTTTGACTAATACATCAAAACAGATGTTCCAACTCCGCGAAGCCTGCTTTATCACATAAACCATCTTGCACACGTTTCCGCTGCTCCCACTGTCTACGAAGCCCTCTGGCTGTATACTTATAGACGCTCTCTTCTAAAACATCATTTTAGAAAAGCAGTCATGGCACCCAAACGCCAGATAGCATAGTCATGGTATGTAGCCGTGGCAAGTAGTATCCGGATGGACTTAAGCATAGCCACTGAAAAAGGTTTCATCATTATCCACGCCTGGTCGATGACGAAAACCTTTAACAAGACTAGCTTTGAAAGTCTCAACCTTTCCATCTACACCAAGTAATCTTCTCAAGATATACTTGCTCCTGATGGGGATTTAACCCTTCAGATATAGCAACCAAAGTCCATACTTTGTTGGTGTACATGGATTCCATCTCAGATCACTAAGCATCCAGCCATTCTTACAGAGTCTTATTCCTGACGGCCAGCTCGAAACTAGTTGGGTCATCATCTCATGATGCAATCCTCGCTCCCACTGTCATAGAGGAAGTGAAGTATCTCTCAGGTGGGTGAGGAACCCTACTAGATCGGCGGAGAGGCTGAGGTTCGTTGGTAACTATTGAATCCTTTGGTTTTGTCAAATCGTCAGCTGCAGTTTTGTATAGCTGGAACCTTTCCAGTTCTACATAATTGATCTTGCCTCGAGCTTGTCCGGATTATGCTTTTAGACATAGGCCGGTCAACCCCAAATCTTAACTAGCTTAAGACATGGGCTTTTCCCTTTCCATATCACATATGAAGTGGTAGGCAACTGATTTGATTCGAACCCTATTCAATTGGTATGCAACTTCTCAGGTGTATAACTCCTAAAAGGAAATAGGAAACTCAGTAGTACTCATCCTAGAGCACACCTTATCATATAGGGTGTGATTGGTCCGCCCCGATATACCATCGTGCTATGGTGTATACGGAGGAGTAATTCTGAGAGAGAATCTCATTCTCCTTTAGAATAGTCCAGGATTTCCGTGCTCAAGTATTCTCCTCCTCGATCACATCAAAGGATATAATACTTATACCCGTATTTTGGTTCTCTACTTCTAACTTATATTCTGTGAATATCTCATAAGGTTCAGACATGTGTTTCAACAGGAACATATGTCTGAATCTTGAGAGATTATCAGAGAACGTAATGAAGTACAAAGAACCATTCTTGGCATGTGTAGACAGGGGACCTACATACATCAACTTGTATCATCCCAAGAGTTCATTAACTCTTTCTCTGTTACCAGTAAACGGAGCTATAGTCATCTTGTCTCTGTGACATGACTGGCAAGTTTCACAAGATGTAAATTCAAACTGATTTAAATATGCATCTAAATGTAACATTAGCCAGTCGGGTCGTATTGATATGACCTAGTCTACAATGCCTCAAGAAGGATCCGTTCATTTCTGAACTCTTCCTCTTGTGTGTGTTCAGTAGATTAAAGAACTGTAGTTTGATTTAGAACATCAACGCTTTTAGATAACGTGCCTGAACCGATCAACTTTTGATATAGGAAATGTTCAAAACATTATCCAACAGTACAAAATTTTATCATTTCTTTACTGATAAAGAGACTGATATGATTTTGTATATCAGGTTCGGTATCTAATAACATTCGTTCAGAATCAATGTATTGACAATACAGGGTGACAGTGACCAACAGACTTGGCTGCAACACTTGCCCCGTTTTCTGCCTCATGAAACTTATCACCCGTTCTCAGTTCTCTACCTTTCTGTAGCCCTATGTAACAGATTACATATCTGGGATCCTGATCTGGTATCACATACCCAGGACGTAGAGGATAGAGAAACAGTTCTGTATAAAGAACACACCCGAAGATGATGCATCAGCATGCACTCTCTTCGTTTGGGCGGCATGGGAAATCTGGTATTCCCCAATTTCCTGCTCTGTCTTATAATAATTATAAGTTGGAGCGGGACTAACGTTCCCCAGCTCAGTATAACAAGCGGGTTCGGTCAATAATCTGTATTATTATCTTGATTAAGGCGTGATATGGTCGCTACCTGGAGAGAGAGAGAAGAAAACACTCAACGTATGCTCTTGCAAGAATAGATTGGTTATTATTTTATCTAATCAGGATGGCTCCCACTGCTTTTTATCAAATCTTCCTTCAAACCCTAAAAGGAAAGACTAGCCGGGATTAATTACACGCTACAAGTTCGCCAATCTTTCAGCCAGAACAGTGTCGGTACTTTGAGGGAGGTCTCCCGTACTTTCGCACGAACCTAATTAATGTAAACCTCGTTTTCGCAGAGGCGTAACCTCGTTGACACCTTTCTAGACACCTACTTGATCGGCTAATTGTAATGTGTAAAACTCTCCCAGGAGTAACTCTTACTCGCAGCGGGTATCGGGATCCAACTATCTCATAGAAGGTATGCAATCTCATTGCAAATTTCAACACTTGAAATTCCCGATAATATTTTGCCCCGAACGATCTATGACCTTGACAAGGTCAACAAACCATAGATCGCAAGTCAAGTTCAACCCGTCATTTCTTGATTGAATCAAACCCACCCGCACGACCCTTGACAAGGTCAACAAGGCCGCACGACTACCCTAACCCAATCTGCATCATATGCATAAGCAGATAAATACTGGTTAGCTACCGCATACTGCGCCTTGACAAGGTCAACAAACGCAGCACGAATACTAAACATGACTTATCTGAAATGACGGAGGGCTACGACAGGTTTTTCTGAAAACCTATTGCGTAATGAACTTGATATCGTTGTAGAATCAAATGATTTTAAAATGGAGTGTTTTTGAGGCTTTTCTAGTTTTGCTAAAGGAGTCACTCCCGGTGAAGGGATCGTCAGTCCTTTCCTCGTCGAATGAGGTGAGGGATATATCATATATATCACTGTGCAAAGCAAAACACTTAAAAGCAATCAAAAGACAAACCGAGTGTGTAGCATCTGCCAGTTATTGCTAAAGGAGTCACTCCCGGTGAAGGGATCTCGGTCCTTTCCTCATCGAATAAGGTGCAGGATATATCACATATACCTCTGTGCAAAGCAAGAACTGTAGCTACCTGTTTTATTTTGAAATTCGATTTTACAACATCTTTAGGTTTCTTTTTCTTTCATTAATTACATTAATGAAGTCCCATCATTTAAATACCTAAACATCACAGATAAATACGACGTATACTTATGCCATCCGGATTCGCCTCGATGTCCCCTCGTGCACCGTTAGGTTAGGTAACTAACGGCAGAGCGGGGCAGGGCTAGCACGGGTGTAAAACATAAGTAACATCTATATAATATATCATATATACTATATAAAGTATCCACCACAGAACATATCACATGATCACATCACAGATATCGCAGCAGAAGAAACATATGAAACATTGGATATACTAGGACGTCCGTGTTTTCAATACGAGCCAGTATAAAACACGGATTCCACGGTCGTGATGAATAGCCAAACCCACACCCCTAGACCCCTACGAGAGCGGCAAGCAACCCTACCAATTCTAGAGTTAGGAGACCCGGACTCGACTCCTCGAGTTGGTCTCCCACTGGACTCCAGAACCCGGTTACTTGTGCCCTCCTCCTTGGGTCTATTCTAGTGCGGAAAAGTAAATAATATACAAAGGGTGACATCTTCCGCAACCTGGAAGTGCCCCAATAAAAGAATATTACATACAAGTTTTTACATGAATGAAAATGAAAAACACTCATCTCACATAAAAACCCTCGGCCATTCAAACACGACGATCCAATATAACATATCCAGCAACACATAACATCACATGTCATCAACGTAAGTAAATATGTCCATCCCAATTGTTGTTGACATATAGCAACGAAACCGGCGATATCACATATTACACTTACGGTCACAGAAAAGAAAGTAAAAAACTACAACAGTTGGAATCCGCAACCTCCTCAGACATCGCATGCCTGACCAAATGAATTACTTAGACATCGTATGCCTAACAATTATAAACCCCGCATTTTAGTCTCTTTATCGAAAACACTTTTCAATACCAAATCGGGCAATTCAACAGGATTCCCGACATTTTGATCGAATGCTCGTCGCAAACTTCAGTAGACGGCTGCACCCCCGATACCGTTGACGAAGTGCACCAAGGCGGAACACCGCTACCGTGAGCACCCGGACGGATGCTTTCGGCGACGGGGTTCTCCTACAGTCACTTAGTCGGGGCTATGGAGCGAGGCTGTCTATTAAGTTTACCCGGCGAGTATCCGCGTACGCTACGTGATTGCGACGGACTTTTGATCGCATCAAAATTCCGTGGAAACCGATCAAGTGAGACTAAAGTGCTATGTTTATAACATTCATTCAGTTATCTCATAACTTCTTGTGAATTCCAATTATTGTATCACATTCCAGATAAATAGAAAATGTTAAACTTTTCGATCGAACATTCAAACACCCAAGTTTTCCCGATACAGATCAACACATGAAATAAGTCTAACAACATTCAGTTCGTGCCTCAGTACCAACGGTCCAGCCGTAGGAGGGCCAAGCCAACGCCTCACATGTGGCACGCCGTACTCCCCCAAACCCGAAGGTTCAAAGGGCAGTTCAAGACCGGTCACATAATCGAGTTAAGGTTTGTTGTCTTCTAGAGGGTCCATTGCGTTACTTGCACTACTTAGAACGTCGTTAAACTACGGAAAGATCCAACACTTGGAAATTTCCCAACAGGAGAAAAGTTGGGTAATTATATCCGGTCGAACTTTTTAACATATTCTAAAATTTATCCGGAAAGCCACATAGACAAAATCTGATACTCCGATCGAAACACCGAATCCCCAAAACAACCCCAGAAAATTCAACTCTTGAATAAATATTAAAAATTCCCAGAAAATCCAACTTCAGAAAATAGGAATTATTGTGCAAACAAGGGAAGCGGACGTCATCAATGGGTCGCGGAACCGGCGCAGAAGCTAGGCTTCTGCCGCGGTTCCGCCGCCGTTTTGACTGTTCATGAGTAAAATTTTACACCGTGATTTTTAGATTTCCCTGCTGAATTTTTTAAGCATTTTTAATCTGGAAAAAACCCAGTTTTTGAAAAAAGGACAGAGAGCAATTTTTGAGTTGGGTTTCGGGTTCGTTCGGGTTTCAAATTCCGTCTAGACTTCGCCTAAGGCTCTAGCTAGGCTCTGATACCACTGTAGGGTTCCTAGGCACACTAATGATGTCTCACAAGGCATCAACCATGCCCGTTTCAAAATTTACGGTGCCGAGAAACCCTATACTAGATCGTTGGCTAGATGTCTAGGCGAAAGAGGAAACTAATTAACACTTAACTATATGAATATGGAAATACAACCTTTGTAGATCCGGTCCTCCACCTCCACGGCTCCGTGATGAAGTCCTCTCCACTGTCCAAATCAAATCCTGGGCTCTAGCGTCGGCTTCATCGGAGAAAGAGCGGGCTAGGTCATCGACGACGTGCCGAAGATGATCTACGTCGAAGTATCGCTAGATCAAGCTCCAACTTCACCAAGTCTAGAAAACTTGTGAAGGAAACACACTCTACTAATTGGCAAGAGGTAGAGGATGAAGAAATAGGAAGTGGGTAGACTTTAGAATTGGATTTCTCACTCATTTCATCAATCCACCATTGATGAAGTCAAGCTTCTTCATCTTGAAGAAGAAGAAGAAGAAGAAGAAGATAATCTTATGATAAGTTAATTCTAAAATGAAAAGAATAATGAATTCTTATCATAATAGAACCATGGTTAGGTGTAGAGAATTAATTAGGGTTAAGTGGAATGGTTAGGGTTAAGGATGAGACAAAGTGGTCACAAAGTCAAAGTATTCATGAAGCTTCATGAAAGAACAAAGAATGCCACCATTTTATCATTTCCTTTTCTTTTTCCAAAAGAATAAATAAATGAATAAAATGAATAAGCAAATAAAAAACCCTAACCATTTCATTAACCAAGGTTTAATTCTTTATACTTAACCAATTTTACATGCACCATCAAACATGATACAAGCATGTGCACAAAATCATATCACATATATAATGCGCACATCCGAGCGAGAAAATCCATTTAAAGTGAACCAATACTAGTTAATGCAAAGTAATATATCAAATATATAATTATACATTAAATCATTAAATCAACACTTGATTCAATGATCCGGTCATATCGCATATAACCGACTAGTATTCTATGTATCGATTTATCGAATCAATCCTTGATTCGATAACTAGGTTATATCGCATACAACTAATCGACACATTCTTCGCGAGAATGAAATACGGTATCACATACACGCATTATTCTCGGTCCCGCACATATCTCATATGCGCTCCTATTTCGTTTCACTTGAGCTAGGAAACCTCTGTGTAGGACTCTAAAGACTCGTCAATACGCCGGCAGCGGATGATGATCATATCAAACATCCACAAGCCGCAAGCGGTCTGCTAAACGTAACGGCCACCGAGGTATTGAGCGATCAGAAGATCGACGAGCAAGCCCACTCACACTCCAGTGAATCCAACCAGTAACACTACCGTACAGTCCGGTTTGATCGTCTGATATGTCGCATATCTCGCCTAGGGGTGGTAAACGTCAGACCCCAATAGCTCGATAAGTCGTGTCGATATGAGGTCTATAACAATTCGAGAAACTACTGGTAACACTTACCAGTAAATCTCAGCAACCCTGGCCAGGGATTTCCTGTTATAGCCAATCGAACACAGCACAACATCAACTCCCTATACCGGGAGAGACGAATCCCCTCCTATCGCTCATTGCCTCCATGTGACTCGGGACTGTACCCAAAAACCACCGTTTTGCACGCCCTCTTGGACGTGGTAAGATGGAAATCAAAGCACAGTGGGAACCACACAAGACTCTATGACGATCTCGGGTCAACAGACTTCTCTGTACCAGTGTCACCAGAGAACTGCCATCTGACGTAAGGTATAATGCCATCTGGGAGTTCTCGGCGAGTCCGTCCAGTGTACCCAGTCTCTACTGAGCACCCGTATATCATCTCTGATGTCAAACACCAATGGATATGGGATCATCCATCGCCCATCTGTATGGTTCGAGAAGGTATATGCTAGTCTACTCTGGTATATCGATGCCCCGTCTCGATACACCCACGACTAGGGACTTTGAAGGATGTACTTATAGACTATCTGTCCCCACTAGTATGATCTGCATCATAGTCCAGGTAGTCAAGTACACATCCTAAGGGCTTTACCAACATGTAACAGAGAGACAATCAGTGTACACGTTAAGGTAAAGAGCAACCAGATAGCATACTATCTTGTCGAGCAAGAAAGTCCTCCCTATATATGTCCAAGCATCCACTACAATATACATCCTATGTATAGTAATGGCCTCTAGGGCATACATATAACTAACAATAGTCCCCCACGGCCTTAGCATCCATGCTAGCTCCGTTGGCAACTTTGAGGGTCATGTCACCTGCCTTCAAAACCCTACGGTTTCTCAACGCCTGCAAAGAATTACAGATATGAGATCCTGATCCGGTATCCAATACCCAGGAAGTAGAGTTTATTGAAAGACAGTTTTCAATAACATACACACCTGAAGCTGAAGCTGCAACCTGCTTCAATTCCTGTGTCCTGGCTTTCCAAGCCCTGCAATCATTCTTCCAGTGTCCTTTCTTATGACAATAGAAGTATTCTTCCTTATCCACAAGCTTTCCCACTTTCTTTGTTGCTTTTTCATTTCCCTTCGTATCCACTTTACTAACACCACCCCTTGGTTTGGCGGGGGCTTTCTTCTTCTTTCCCTTGGCTTTCGCCTTGGACCTAGAAGAGGAAGATCCTCCTACAAACAAAGTGGATATTTCCCTACCTTTCTGTAGGGTGCCCTCTGCGCTCCTCAGCATGTTGAGGAGTTCTAAAAGTTTAACTTCCTTTTCTTATAAGTTGAAGTTCATTATAAACTGGGCGTAAGTGGAAGGAAGGACTGGAGAATCAAGTCCGTATAGAGCTCATTCTCCAACGTGGTCCCAAGGTCCGTGAGCTCCTCAATGTATCCAATCATCTTAAGCACGTGTTCCGCTACCGATGATCTGACGGCCAATCTTGCCGAAAATAACTTCTTCGACACTTCGTATCTTGCGATACGAGATTGCTCTCCATACAGTTCTTTTGTATGAAGAAATATGGATTCGAGGTCCATATTCTCGTGCCTCCTCTGATGTTCGTTGTCCATAGAGGCAAGCACAAGGCACTTGGCCTTCGCGCAGTCTAGTTCCCAGGTCTTACGGATTTCCTTATCCGCGACGCTGGTTTTGGGACCTGGGATAGGGGGAGCTTTGGTGGTAAGAAGATACCCCAGCTTGTCGTAAGTGATTGCCATCTTGACATTCCTGAGCCAATCTTTGTAGTTTGGCCCTGTCAGTATGTTTTTATCTAGAAGTAACTTAAGTCCAGTCATGTCGATTGGTCGCTGCAATTAGGAGAGAGAAGAAACATTCAGCTTGATGCTCTTGCAAGTTTAGAATGGTTTTTAATTTGTCTAAACAGGATGGCTCTTACTGTTTCTCGAATCCCTCCTCAAACCAAAAAGGAAGAATTAGTCAGGATCAATCTCACCGTACAATACTTGCTTAACCGTTCGGCCAGGCTGGTGTCGGTACTTCGAGGGAGGTTTTCCAACGCTTTCGCGAAGTTCCTTAATTAAATAACCTCTTTTCCCTGGGGGCGTAGCCCCGCTAACACCTTTCTAGACACCTACTTGGTTTATAGCATTGATCGTTAAGTGAGAAATTTCCCGAGGAGTAGCATATACTCACAGTAGGATCGGGATCCAAATATCATCGCGTGACGAAACTGAAGGAATCCTACCAGAATCATCACACTCCAAATGGTATGCAACACTAGCAAGTTTCAGTTCTTTTGAAACTCCCGATGTGGATTTTTGCCCCATGCTCTTATGACCTTGACTTTAGCCAAAATATCATAAGCCACATGTCAAGTTCTACCCGTCATTCTCCAGGTTAATTTGGATCCATCCGTACCTACCCTTAACTTTGGCCAAAATGGCAGTACGACTGTCCCAAACCAACGCATCTATCTATGCTACACATGAATACCCAATAGCTACCAATCACTATGCCTTGACTTTGGCCAACATACACAGCTTGAATACTATTGACTATTCATGTGAAACGACGGAGGGCTACGAATGGTTTTGGCAAAACCGTGAACGTAGTGAACTTGATATAATCGATGGAACGAGATAGCTTTTAAAAGGAGTGGCTCAAGCTCCGCATTTAAAAGTTAGTTTTGAAAAGAACCGAGTGGTTTTCCGAAAGCGTTCCAACGATTTTAACTTGGTTTATTTTCTTGCATTAGTTCTTTTAATGCGTGATATTCTTGCATTAGTTCTTTTAACGCGTCCCATCATTTAATCCTACCATTGCAGAAAATAACCAAAATATGACGTACGCTTATGCCATTCGCATTCGCCACGGGGCCCCGTCATTATCCGTTAGGTTACTTAACTAACGACAGAGCGGGGGCTGGGCTAGCGCGGCTGTAAAACATAAGCAACGCCTAAATAATATCATATATAGATATATTGCAATGATAGCCATTTCAGATCACAGATGAACACATTGGATATACTAGGAATCCGCAATTCGTACGAGCCTGTAACGAAAAGCAGATTACACGGTCGCGGTGAATAGCCAATACCCCACCCAAGACCCCTACGGGTGCGGCAAACTACCCGCCAAGTACCCGAAGCGAAGCAACCTCCCTCAACTCCGCGAGTAGGCCACTCGGCACTTCGGCATACCCGGTAGTTTGTGCACCCCCTCCATGGGTCAATCCTAGGAGCAAAAACAGTAAAAAGAAATTATACAATGACGGCTACAACCCCGACCCGGTTGTGCGGCCATACAAATAATTATTACATCAATTTACAAATTACATGAATTGAAAGAAAAGAAAACTCTCGTCTCACAACCCCCGGCTATTCACCCGCGACAATCCAATGAATTCATATACACATTCCAATAATATTACAGATCACAGATTTGTATAACTCCCACTAATCGATATATAGTGATTAGCAGACGTTCAATACAAATATCACATCACAGAAAAACCCGTCAGCTTAAGTCTTAAGAAATTCGATCAAAATACGGTTTTTCAGGCCCCAAACACAAAATTTTTGTTCTGGAAAATCTGGGCAGAAAATACATATTCCAAAAATCCCAAAATACCACTATGAACAAACTGCAAAAATAAAACCCCACGACCGAGTCAACTCGGCTGTGGTTCCGCGGCGGGAGCTTGCTCCCGCCGCGGAAACGCGGCGCGTTGATCGATTCAGTGGGTCGAATTTTTGCAGTTTCTTCTAAAAACCCTGAGTCGATTTTTGGTATATCTCAAATAATTTTTGCAGTACTTTGAAAATCGACAGAAAGTTTGAAATCCGGGTGTATTTCGCGACTTTTTCTCCGATCGAATTTCTAGCTACTATGCTAACATGTTAGATAGAGTTTAACTAGACTCTAATACCACTGTAAGTCCATGCTACCTCTCCTGGTACTTTTGGGCATGCGGAATTTGGTGAAAAACAATTTTCTAGAGGTGGTAACATGGACTCAAAACCGGATCTTTGTTAAACATCTAACTAACAACCTAACTAGGAGTTGTTAACTACTCGGTTAGAAGGTTATACCTTTCTTTCTTGAACTCCTTCGTCTTCAAGCCTCGATGGTTGTCCGGATCGGCTTCATCCCGTCGTTTCCTTGCGCCGAAGATCGATCCACCTGAAAACTTCTACCTTTGGCTTCTTCTTCGGTCTTTGAAGAAACTAGTTCACTCGGTTTGCTAAACCTTGTGAACTAGAGTGAGTAGAGGAGAGTGTGTTGGGATTTTCTCTATGGTTCTTGGTTCTCAACACATGAGACAAGTGAACCATAGACTAAAGAGAGGGAGAGCAAGAGGAAGAAGATGAGAGCTCAAGAACAAGAGAGAGAATGAAAAATGATAGATTGAGAAAGACTTTTCTCACTTGGCTCTCATAATCCAAAACCATCATCACAAAAATAGTAATCAAGTATTGTGTAAATGGTTTAAGTCAAAATGGCTATATCATTTCATGCAATCATAATGCACAAGAGAAGAACCAAGTGAAAAGTCTTTGCCATGAAATGATAGCCATTGTCATCATGATGGTCAACGAGTCCAACCTAGTCAACCGGTCAACAAAGTCAACAAGTCAACAAAGTCAACCCCTCAACAACCATGTCACCACAATACTTAATTAATATTATTGTTAATCATATATCATATTCTCATTAGGGTTGAGCAAAAAGTCAATAGTCAACAGTCAACGGTCAACAACCCTAATGAGAATCCTCTGCCTCTGTCTCTCCGTCAACAGTGCATACACACCCGCATCCGCGTTCCGAGGAACACGAATACAAACTAGATAAAACCAATCCCAATACATACACTAGGATCTGGCTTAAACCAAAGCCCGCTAGTGTAAACTCTCCGGACACTAAACCTGCACAAGTGCACGGATGTGACTGAACCTTGTCGCAAAACCATGCGACCTGTCGCAAAACCATGCGACCTCTACTCTTTTGCCTAAAGGCGAATAGCTTTCTGTGTGGGACTCTAAAGACTCGACACTACGCTGGCAGTGGGTTTAACCACAGACCGCAAGCGGCACTAGCTGTGCGTAACGGTCCCCAGGTAGATGCCGACAAGAAGATTGACGAGGCGAAACCCATCTGAACTCCTACTGAGCCTGAATGTGACAGTCTCCGTACAGTCCGGTCTGTTTGTCTGATACATCGTATGGCGGGCCTAGGGGGCGGTAAACGTCAGTCCCCTAATAGCGGTACAAGTCGTGTCGGAGTGAAGCCCAATACACCCTGAGATAATACTGGAAGCCTACCAGTATATCTCGCTTGCCCTGGCCAGGGACTACTCGTGTAATGGCTCTCCTAGACACAGCGCGATGTCAACCCCCAATACCGGGAGAGACGAATATTGTCTAACCGTCACTGCCTCCAAGTGCTTTGGGACTGCACCCAACTACTATCTGTTTGCACGACTCCTTTGAGCCGTGGTAGGGTAGTAATCAAAGTACAGTGGGAATACACTCGAGGCGAAGTGATAGTGTCAAGTCAGCGGACTAAGCTGTACTCATGTCACCTGGGAACTGATAACTGACGATAGGTATAATACCAACCGGTCAGTTCCTGACGAGTCCTGTCCAGTGTACTCGTAACCCAACGAGCACCCGCATACTATCTCCAGTACGACGTACTGATGGCTGTGGGACAGACCATCTCCCACTCTGGGATGAGAAATGCATGCGCTAGTCTACTCCGGAGTATCGATGCCCTGTCTCGATAGTCCTGCGACTAGGGACCTGCATAAGGATGTGCTTATAGATTACTCAGCCCCCACTAGTGTGACTGCCATCACAACGCTGGTAATCAAGCAAAGATCCTAAGGGCTCCACTAATGTGCATAGGCGATATACTAAAATAAACACATGTACACATTGAAGCAGAAACAAACCAAGTAGCATACTACTATTTTGAGCAAGATTGTATATACAAGGTGAATATCCCAAGCTTCCATTAAGTAATATACAAACTAGTATGATACAGTAATGGCCTCTAGGGCATATACACTAACACTTTTATCTGTATATCTCCGTTAAAAAGTATTTTATAGTAAAGCTTATCTTCCAAGATTATTCTCACACAAAGAACCATGAGGAATTTTAACTTAGAGAGAACACTTGTTTGACTTTGTTTTAAAACGGACTTTTTTGGTTTCTTACCGAGCTGTGGGTCAATGCTCCCAAACCAGATGGTTTTAGGACATTATGTGTGAAAACACTCCGGCGGACTTAATTGCCCAAGTCACCTAGGCTCTAAAACAAAAAAAAAACTTATTTTACACCTAAAAATCTTAAAGTAATGCGAACGGAGATGCAAATGATTTTTCTTTTCATTTTTTTTAGACCAAAAGACGTGTTTTGTGTAGATATGGGTATGTAATCACTCAAGAATCAAGATGGGTTATTTTTCAGACTTGGTCTCTATTATAGCCTCAATAATACCCTTTCATATTCACCTTACTTTATGAACTATTTTTGATATTATTTATTTCCAAACAACTTGTTTGATCCTAATGAGGTTTATCGATTTTAAAAGTTTTTATAACATGTCAAAACCCGTTCTCTCGTTTCTCAAAACTTACGACACGTGTATGGTGATATAAAAAAATGTATTTATCTATAGTTAATTTCAAAGAAGGGTTGTCGTTTCGGGTTTTTAATTTCTTAAATAGGATAAAGTTGTTTCAAACTTATCAAACACAAACTGTCGATATTTCGAAACTAGGTTTTTCCCACTAGCTAACTTGACGACAAAGTTTTTATACTTTTTAGAAAATCACATTTTTGGTTTTTTTGGATTGTTGTATATACAAACAAAAAAGGAAAATTTTTCGGTACTAATTTTTTTCATTTTTTTAAATTTTTCGGTACAATAAGGAAAATGCAGTACAAAAACAAATATGCAATGTAAACTACATGAAAATAAAGGGAAAATACAGAAATGAAAGTACGAAAATGCAGGAAACGTGCAAATGTAACTACATTCTATATACATGAACCAACTCATCCCATTACCCCAAACTCGAACTGGGCAATGCTCATTGTCTTCTCGATTTCCGTTTTCCCTTCCTACTACCGCTTGCTTCTTCCTGTACCGCTTGCCGAGCCGCCTCAATTCTATCTAGTTGTTCCTGCATCTTTTGTTGCTTTTTCAGCATATGGTGGATGCTTCGAAATGTTAAACGCCGCAAGTCTTCATTATCTGGTTCAGGCTCATGAAGAAGCGCCTCCGTAGAATCCTCTGGTCCAGGATGCTCGATCGGGTTCTCCCTTATCCAATTCTTCTGTTCGTAATGGTGACATGTATATCCCTGCGTAATCCGTTTTGTCTCAACTGGCCAATGTGCATAAGAGGTTGCATACCCATCGAACTTTTCCCTTGCCATATAGTACTTGGAAATGAAGGTCACCAAAACTGGAAGCAGGGTTTCTTTTGAGCCACCCCCTCCATGATCGTACTGAACAATTGGGTCACAACACAAAATTGGTGATCCTTTTCCATTAAGCAATGAACGATATGCCCTACTCCAGCCGGGAAGGAGGAAACACGGCTAATACCCCTGATATTGCGGTTTGCCCATCGGCAAACCGCAAGCACATTCCAGTACATCTGCACGGGGTTTAACCCCTTGACTTTCAACTCTACGAAATCGCCTAACAGAGATTGAATTACTGGCAATTCATTGGGCTGTTGATTTCCAGGCCTCATCGAAATGTTGGTTACTCTCGAGATTGTTTCGGATTGAAAAATTCTTCGTCTTTCTCGAAAGAAAAACTCAACATATTCTGACCCCGGCTAACCATTTCTCAAAACATCATAGAAATTCTCAACAAATTCTCTTATTTCAAAGAGATCCTCACTGTTATAAAATAAGAAATCCCACCCCTTTTAATGAATTTCATCGTAAAAATACTCCCCGTAAGTTTCATCGGAGAATATTTCAAAAAAATTCTTCACACTCGAAAACACCATCTTTAAAATTGACAGATTTTGCGTATAAATTAGAACATAAGAGGAGATAATCTTACGGTGGGAAAAATCTCGTCGAGATTGGAGATGCTCTGGCCGCAATTTGCGGCCTGAATGAATTTTTCGGCGGCCGAAAAGGGAAATTGGGGGTGGATCTTGGGAGAGAAGGTTGGGAAGGAAGAGAGGGTTTTGAGGTTTGGGGAAAAACTGAGATGGAGTCTCGGTCCAGGTGTGGGAGCTTTTTTAATGGCACCTTTCATATAAGCCCCCCAAAAAGTAATTTAAAAAATAACAAATATTTACAAAAAGGCACAAAATAGGCAAAATTTGTATATACAAGATGTGGGGATGTGATTAATCGAGATAACACGGCTCATGCAAAAACACGAGCTCCCCTGTTTCCGCTGACATTTCTAAAAATGGCTTCATACGCTAGCCATTGACTTTAAAGGTGTTTCCAGAGTGCGGATCTTCGATATTGACTGCAACATGCGGAAAATTGATGCGCACAAGAAACGGACCAGTCCATCGTGAATTCAATTTCTCTAGAAATAGATGAAGTCTGGAATCGTATAGTAGAACCTTTTGGCCTACCGTGAAATTTTTTCTGTAAATCATCCTGTCATGAAAGACTTTTGTCTTTTCCTTGTAGAGTGTGGCGTTCTCATACGCATAATTGTGTATCTCATCGAGCTCGTTCAGTTGAAGTTTTCATACTTCAGCGGCCTTTTCTATGTCGACATTGAGCTGTTTAATTACCCAGAATCCGCGGTGTTCCAGTTCAATAAGCAGATGACACGTTTTGCCAAAGATGAGTCGGTATGGAGACATACCTAAATTTTTTTTGAAGGTGGTGCGAAATGCCTAAAGTGCGTCATTTAACTTCAATGACTAATTCTTACGGTTGTGGCTGCCAGTTTTTTCCATAATCTGTCTATTAGAGACTCCAACCTGGCGTCAAGTTTGAGGATGGTAGGGCGTTGACAATTTGTGGCTTATGGAGTATTTATTCATTAGCGATTCAAAAAATCGGTTGCAAAAATGTGTTTCATTATCGCTGATGATGGTGCGAGGTATGCCGAACTGAGAAAAGGTGTTCTCTTTTAAGAATTTCACAACAACCTTGTTATCGTTGGTTCGATAAGGCACTGCCTCCATCCATTTGGATATATAGTCCACAACCAACAAGATGTACAAATTCCCGAAAAAGTTTGGGAACGGCCCCATGAAATCAACCTAGAAATGGCCGGTGAGGCACGAAAACTTCAACTGAATGAGCTCAATGAGATACACAATGATGCGTATGAGAACGCCAAACTCTACAAGGAAAAGACGAAAGATTTTCATATCAGGGTGATTCTCCAAAAAACTTTCACGGTAGGCCAAAAGGTTCTACTATACGATTCCGGACTTCATCTATTTTCAGGAAAATTGAAGTCTGGTCCATTTCTTGTGTGCGCCATTTTTCCGCATGGTGCAGTCATTATCGAAGATCCGTACTCTGGCAACACCTTTAATGTCAATGACCAGCGTCTGAAACCATTCTGAGAAATGCCAGCGGAAACGGGGGAGCTCATGTTTTTGCATGAGCCGCGTTATCTTGATTAATCACATCCCCACATCTTGTATATACAAATTTTGCCTCTTTTGTATCTTTTTGTAAATATTTGTTATTTTTTTAAATTACTTTTTAGGGGGTACTTATATGAAGTGCCATTAAAAACACCCCCACACCTGAACCGAGACTCTATCTCAGTTTTTCCACGGACATCAAAACCCTCTCTTCCTTCTCAACCTCCTCTCCCAAGATCCACCCCCAATTCCCTTTTTTCGCTGCCGAAAAATTCATTCAGGCCGCAAATTGTGGCCAGAGCATCCCAAATATCGACGAGATTTTTCCCACTGTAAGATTATCTCCTTTTCTATTCTAAGTTATACGTAAAATCTGTCAATTTTAAACATGGTGGCTTTCGAGTGTGAAGAATTTTTTTGAAATCTTCTTCGATGAAACTTATGGGGAGTATTTTTCTGATGAAATTCGTCAAATTGGGTGGGATTTCCTAGTTTATAAATCTCTTTGCAATAAGAGAATTGGTTGAGTATTTCTATGATACTTTGAGATATGGCGAGCCGAAATCAGGATATGTTGAGTTTTTCTTTCGAGGAAGACGGAAAAAAATTTCAACCCGAAACAATCTCCAGAGTAACCAACATTTCGATGATGCCTGAAAAACAACAGCCCAATAAATTGGCAGTATATCAATCTCTGTTAGGTGATTTCGTAGAGTTGAAAGACAAGGGGTTAAACACCGGGCAGATGTATCGGAATGTGCTTGCAGTTTGCCGATGGGCAAATCTCAACATCAGGGGTATTAGCCGTGTTTCCTCTTCCTAGTTGGAGCAGGGCATATCGTTCCTTGCTTAATGGAAAAGGATCACCACTTTTGTGTTGTGACCTAATTGTCCAGTAAGATCATGGAGGGGGTAGCTCAGAAGAAACCCCTGCTTTCAATCCTGGTGACCCTTATTTCCAAGTACTATATGACGAGAGAAGAGTTCGATGGGTGTGCAGCCTCTTACACACGTTGGCCAGTTGAGACAGAACGAATATCGCAGAGATATACAGGCCGCCACTATGAACAGAAGAATTGGACAAGGGAGAACCCGAGCGAGCATCCCGGACCAGAGGATTCTACGGAGGCGCTTCTTCACGAGCCTGAACCAGATAATAAGGACTTGCAGCGCTTAACATTTCGAAGCATCCGCCATATGCTGAAAAAGCAACAAAAGATGCAGAAACAGCTAAATAGAATTGAGGCGGCTCAGCAAGTAGCACAGGAAGAAAAAAGCAGTAATAGGAAAGGAAAAGGGAAATCGATAAGACAATGAGGACATTGCCCAGTTCGAGTTTGGGGGTGATGGGATGGGTTGGTTCATGCATATAGCATGTAGTTGCATTTGCACGTTTCCTGCATTTACGCATTTTCATTCCTGTATTTTTTCCTTTATTTTCATGTAGTTTGCATTGCATATTTGCTTTTATACTGCATTTTGCTTATTGTACCGAAAAATTAAAAAAATTAAAAAAATTAGTGTTAAAATTTTCTTTTTTTTTTGTTTGTATATACAACGATCTCAAAAAAAAAAGTGAAAATTTTCTAAAAAGCATAAAAACTGTCGTCAAATTAGCTAGTAGGAAAAACCTAGTTTCAAAATATCGACGGTTTGTGTTTGATAAGTTTAAAACAACTAGATCCTATTTTAGAAATTAAAAATCCTAAACGATAACCCTTCTTTAAAATTAACTATAGATAAAATACGCCTTTTTATATCATCATACACGTGTCGTAAGTTTTGAGAAACGAGAGAACGAGTTTTGACATGTTATAAAAACTTTTAAAATCGATAAATCTCTTTAAGATCAAACAAGTTGTTTGGAAATAAGTAATATCAAGACTAGTTCATAAAGTAAGATGGATATGAAAGGGTATTATTGAGGCAATAATGGAGACCAAGTCTGAAAAATAACCCATCTTAATCCTTGAGCGATTACACACCCATATCCACACAAAACACGTGTTTTGATCTAAAAAAATGAAAAGAAAAATCAATTTTATCTCTGTTTGCATTACTTTGAGATTTTCACGTATAAAATAAATCTTTTTGTTTTAGGGCCTAGGTGACTTGGGTAATTAAATCCGCCGGAGTGTTTTCACACCTAATGTCCTGAAACCATCTGGTTTGGGAGTACTAACCCAAAACTCACTAAAAATCTAGAAACTCCATTTTAAAATAAAGTCAAGCAAGTGTTCTCTCCAAGTTAAAATTCCTCACGGTTCTTTGTGTGAGAATAATTTTGGCTTTAGACAAGTTTTACTAGAAAAATACTTTTTAATGGAGATATACAGATAAAAGACTATTGTATGTTCACGAGGGTGTGTATGATACAAAATCAGGTAATATGTGGAGTGAAGAATAAAGCTTAGTCCTCTGTTGAAGTAATAGAAACTCTAATTTGAATCCAAGCCGGAGAACAAAATTTAAGTCTCAAACAAACTCGTGCAATCCTTCTAAAGTTTTTTTGGTCCATCTTTGACATAAACACTAAATCAAAGTTTCTTGAAACATAACGACGCTGTTCACGTAAAGCACGAAAAGACGTATAGGATCTTGGTTAAATAAAAAAGCGATGAGTGAAATAGAGGATTCGATGTTTTTGATTTAGGATAATAGAATTTCTATGTTTTGATACTACACCTTAGTATTAGAAACAACAGCTACCCCACGAAAACTAGCTTGACGGGATTTTGTGGGTGTAATCCACTGAAAACTCTCAGGAGACAAAAACTCCTTCTATTAAGGACACCTAGAGATTCAACGGCTTGTTGCAGGGGCTCAGTGCAATAGCGTTCTCTGCGAAAATGGGGTTAGGAATTTTTGTTTTGCTCGAGACGAGCAAAAAGGTAAGTTTGGGGATATTTGTTCGGCACGATTTATTATATTTTAATACCGCTCATTTTCTATCATTTTGTCAATAAACAATACTATCTAATCTGTATTTGCTCATTAGTACAGATTACAGGTACACAGGCAAAAACACTGGAGACAGTACACAACATGCACAGAAATTGCTGTTTTTAACCGGAACTGCAAACGGGACAGAATACAGATCAGATTGAATGAGTTTGCAACAAATAAGAGTTGTGTATGAATAATTCTTATTTCGGTCGAACATAATCATGTATGAACAAGTGTAAACAAGGATTTGATCATATGCATCAAGTGGGCAAACACCATCATGGTGCTTTGCAAGTGGACTTAAGCAAGTGGGTGCACAAGTTGGCATGGCAATGAGTATTTGAAAAAGAATTGATTTGAAGTGTGAACCATTGCAACTTGATCACTTGCTTTCTCTGTTCATTGCTTGAGATTTCACCAATGTGTGAATTACAATAAATTGCAACTACAGGCAGATGAACAAGTGACCAAAAGACCATAGACCAAAGGTGGGCCCCAGTAACCAAAATTTGGCCACAAATTAAAATCCCTTTGGCCGTAATTTGCGGCAAAGTCAGAGCCAAATTGGCTCGTGAAACTTGTGTGGGTCTCTGGTGGTCTTGTCAGTCTATTGGTATATGCAACTTCTGTTTTTACAAGTTTTATAAATAGCATATCAGTTTGTGAGAAATGGATGTACATTTTCACTACTTATAATCACTCTTGATAAAATTTTATAATTCTTATAATTTGATTGAGTTCTTTGCCTTCCTCTAGTCTTGCAACTTCTATTTTTGAGCTTGCAACATCATATTTTTGTAATTGAACTCACTTACTTGTACTTGGATTCCATATCAATAAAGACTTTATTGAGTTCAATTGTGGTTCTTGTATCTTTTTTTACTTTTTTCTTGTATTCTCTTTATATGTTATTTGTTCATTTGTGTTTCCTTGATCATATTGTGTGAGTAGTTTCACTTAAGCTTTAGTGAGGTAGGTTGATAAATGACTTGCCTTCCAACCCTTCATTCTTGATTCTTAGCACTTTTTGAACTTCTTTTCTTAATGTGTACAATATTATTGTGTTATCGCTTGATAGAATATGTTGTTTTAAATGGTTGCAAATCAATTTTTAACACATATCCTATTCTTTCTTTACATATCATTTGTAAGTGCACGGCAGCGCCCCGGCCGTCTTAACGAGGCCAAAATGCGGAATACAAAACTTTTCTATAAACTAGAACCGGCGCTACCGCGGACTTTAAAACCCAGATCGGGCCATTAACCTAATCCTAGATAACTAGAGAAGGGGTAGAGAGATATACCGAGCGATCCGTGTCCTTCGGTCTTCTCGTCGTCATCCCGATCTCCCCGCGGAATCTCCGGTCTTCATCTCCTCGTCGGAAGTGCACCACATCGCCGGGTTCTTTTACGGGCTCCCACCTCTGGACCGAGGCAACTCGGACACGAAGTTGGCAAGTCGATGTGTCCAAGAATACTGTAGGCTAAGTGTAGATTCACTCATCTCAAGCGGGTATGAAGTTGCCATGTTAAGATGTAGAGGAGAAAAAGAACTTTGGAGAGATGTGAGGAATTTTTGTAGCAAGCCAAATGTGTGATGAATATTTTTTTCCCACCCCAAATGAATCTCTCTCTCTCCCTCAAAGAATTGGCCGGACCCTACAAAAAGAATGAGAGAGGGAGAGAGCCAATAATAATGCATGAAAGAGAAAAGGTGATGATTATGAACAATGATCACCACACAAGTCAAAAAGCCCATCACTCATCATATCACAAAAGTCAAGCCATGATGGATAAAGAAGTCAAATGATGGTGGAACCATCATGAAGCTATCATCACAAAAACAACCCTCCATATTGCTAATTTGCATACTCGCAAATAAGCCCTTCCCAACCAATATTCAGCCAAAGAAAGATAAAAAGGAAAATGGCCGAAACGGAATGCAAAATGGCAACTTCAAAAAACTGATCCTATAATAAATTACAGGAAAACCCCGTGACTGTATATACATACCCGCATTTGTATTCCGACCGAATACAAATGCAATGAAACAAAATCTACACTGTACAACACTAGGATCCGGCTTAAACCAAAGCCCGCTAGTATTATCCGTCCGATCATGATCCGTGCAATACCGCACGTCCATGATCGAACCCTACCATATCTCCATACGGCCTCTACAGCGTTTCACCCGAAAATATGAGAAACTGTCTGTGGAGGACTCTAAAGATTCGTCAATACTTTGGTTGTGGATTTAACCACTAGCACGTCAGAGGTATTAGCCATACGTAATGGGCTACCAGTATTGACCAAAAGGGACGTCGATGAGCGAACTCATCCTGACACCCTACTGAGCCTGTCAGTGACAATATCCATACAGTCCGGTCCGTTCGTCTATGAGCATCGCATGGCGGGCCTAGGGGGTTGGTAAAAGTCAGACCCCCAAAAGCGGTATAAGTCGTGTCGGAGTGTAGCCCAGAACACCCTGAGATATTACTGGAATACCTACCAGTAAATCTCCTGCTTTGGCCAAGGACTTCGTGTAATGGCTCTCCTAGACACAGCGCGACCTCACCCCCAATACCGAGAGAGACTGATTGACAGGGATTTTACGATCACCAAAAATATTTTACCGCAATCAGAAACGGCGTCGCTTTGCAGCTAGCCGGTGAATACGGGTCGATCCACAGGGATGTGTAATTTTCCTAAGTGTTCTTACGAGCTGATTCCAATGGTTGTTTAGTTTTTTTAATTTAATCTAAAATTAAGTTGTACGATGATAAAGAAACTTGCTAGGGTTAGGTCTAAGGTAGGGTTTGATAAGATTGAATGTCACACCTCTATCATTGCCCTAAATGAAATCTTTTAGAAGTTATAGCAACTATTAGAAAAAGGGATTAGGATGATTGGGAAGAAATGAAGTTTCTTCCTCTAGATCCTTGTCCGTCCTTTCCTAATATTTGCTCTAACCTTCATGGAAGACATGCATGTCCGGTCTTTTATACTACGGTTTCACCGTTACCTCGTGGGTAGGATGCCGTAGGGAGCAGATCATGAATGCATGCATGAAGTTCTAGTTATGAAAAATAATTGGGCACGAAAGAGATGAGAGATCTTCATCTCTCATTCCCTTCCTTATTCCTAACCCTAACAAGCGAGAAATTTACTCGATCATTAGGGGATTTATAAAAAACATCATTTTGAGATTTTGCATTTTTAGATCTATTGGATTAATTTCCTACTGCAGTTTTAAGAGATTCTATGCTAGAAGTAACTAGGGAAAAAGATTAATTAGTCTAAGGCAAGAATTTAATTATAAAACTAGGGCAGAAATTAAAAGATAAACTTATAGAATTGATGCTCTTAGATCTTCAAAATAATCTGAATTTTATTTCTTGAAAAGAGGCATCCCCATTACAGTATTTTGATTACATATTTATAAGGAAATAGGAAAATTTAGGGTTACAGGATTCGCACATGTGCGATTACAAAAATACCCCCGAAAAATCCCAACTTTCGCACCGACGCACCGACACAAAAATTCTGCCCCAACATGTGCACTAAATGGCCGCGGAACCGCGGCATATGTGGGGGTGGGGCCGCGGTTCCGCGGCCCTTTGATGAGATCACTGGATCAAATTCAGTGGGCTGCTTCTTGATGCTTTGGGCTATCTATTTATCTAGTTCTTTTCTCCATTTGGCTTCTGGGTTTTCTCCAGATCTTTTCAGTGAAACTTGTAGTAGTCTTTTACTGTTTCCTTTGACATTTTGGATCATGCATTGTCTTGTACAGTTGTGAATTGTTCTTCATTTAGACTTGACTAGGATCCTTCTACTTGTTGGTCAAAAGTCCCTCCTTTGTATCATCTTCCGTCTTTTTCACTGTTTTCTCTCCAAGAACTGTATCCTGTAATATGCAGCAGACATGCGTCAAAAGCACCTATTTATTTATAAAACGAATAAGAATGGGGAATATAGTAATGCAATATTATGATATGAACAAATACCCCCAAACTTATCTTTTGCTCGTCCTTGAGCAAACTTATTATTTTATTCTCGATAAAACCTAACCGCACTTTCGCAGGGAAACGTGATTGCACTGAGCGTGCAACAAGCCGTTAAACCTCTAGGTGTCCCTAGTAGGAGGAGTGTTGTCTCCTGAGGGTTTTCAGCGGATACTACCCACAAAATCCTATCAATTTGGCTCATTAACTTTAATTCTCCAATTAGGTTTTCTAACAAGGAATTCTATTATCTTCGACTTGTAAACTATCCACCCATATTTTTCACACTTCCTCATCATTTAACTTAAGATTATATATGTTTGATAGACTCATTCAGCCGTCGGCATCTCTTAAGTTTTCCTTCTAAGGTTCCATCTCCATTTAGGAATTTTTCTATCAACTCCACTAAAGATACAAGTTCTATTCTTCATTCCTTTCTCTTATCTCAACTTTAATCATATATCCCCACGTGTGTGTATAAATCACCCCTACACTTGGAAATTCAAATCAAGCAATCATACCCTTGTCCGTTGTCTAAAGCACTAATTAACTGGTGAATTCTTAATGAATTTTTTGCTTACACATCCTTCATGCGAATGTTAATACTTCTTGAGGTACCAACAACCGATTACAAGATATGTTTGCACTTTAAAGCGTAATTCCTAGTCTTGCAACACCCAAGGGTTTTAGCAGTGACTCCCAAACCAGTTGGTCTAAGGCACTAGGTGATGAAGCACCCTCGCTAAATATTATTTTTCTATTTTTGCAGCCTTAAGTAATCACAAAGACCAGTGTTCATTTTTTTTCCTTTATTCACACACATTTTTTTTTATTTTCTTCGTACTAAGGACTTTAGACAAGAGCATTTCAAGGTCTCTTCTACTATTCCAAGTTTCAAGGTGCGTGATTGTGCAATTTGTAGGGTATACATTTTCAGAATATAGACTTAAGCTAGGAATTATTTTTCAAACTTATACTCTAATAAGAATATCATTATTTTTTCTTTATTTCAACTTAGCCCAAAAAGTGAACTCAAAATTTGCCTAGTTCTAAATAAACTACAAAGATATATACTTTCTACCGTTAGTCTTTAAAGAAGGTTATTTTTAGGGTTTTTAATTTACTCAATCAAAGATCTAGTTGTTCGAAGCCAGTTAACCTATTTGTCAAACTCAAGTTAAATATGGTCAAAATTGAATACATTTATTTTTATAATTTTTGAAATTTTCAAATTTTTTATGGGTTTTCAAAATAAGTATGCAAATGCAAAATGTACATATGAATGCGAAGGAAGAAAACGTACCGAGCATACCCCCAAACTTAAACTGGACAGTGTTCTCACTGTCATGCTACACCAAGTGGGTCAAAATGTCGGCACTCCCCTGTTTATTTATTTATAAAAAAAAATTTATTTTATTGTTAAAAGAAAAACAAAAATATATACAGAAAGGCCCCCCCAAACTTCAGTGAAATAATGTTAGACATTACTGCCAGACTTTGCACAGACCAAACATCAACACCAACCAGTCGAAAAATTTATCTGTAAAGAGTGTCGGTTGGTGGAAGAACATGTTGTGCCGATCCAAAAAGAATTAGGGAAGATAGGAATGATGGCAGGGAAAGTATGGAAGTGAATAGATATGATGTGGTGATGAATCAAAACGAGAATGAGAATGATCAGCAATCAGTGGAATATTAGCATTCTCATAGCTTATTAAAAGAAATGGGGATGGTTCAACTTCTAAAGGAGGAGGTTGACTCACCACAATATCCCCAAAATGTTTCTGTGGATCCTTTATTGACTTGGTATCATCCATCATTTGCATATGATATTCAATTATGAGGGAACTAATCTCCTCGATGTCCGTCATAGTCCAACCGAAAACTTGCCGCCTATCTTGTAAGACCTTTAAAATAGCGTTCTCTTGCTCGAAGGCTAGAGAGGCTGATATTATAATGGGAAAGGTCTCATCCTCACCTATGTAAGCATATTTAAGGTGAGACGGCAAGGGCATGAGCTCGAGTTTCTGAGGCGAAAGAATCATAGGTAAAATTGGGGAATCTACCTCGAACTCGAAGGACTCTAGCACAGGTTCGAAATCACTGCAAACAACCGATTCGGATGGTTCAACTAACTCATCCAAACATTCAAAAGACTCATATTCGGGCTGTGAGTCTTCATCATCCAAAAAAGTAAAACATTCATAATATCGGCTGTGTGTGGTAGGCTTAAGGAGGAACGCACTAGTGGCGTCAAAACTGTTCTTATCAAACAAGAAACTTTCAAACTCGCAGTCCTCCTGCATGATTTCATGAATAGAGCAAACTTCTTTTGTACTAGTATTAGGCATAGGGGGAAGACTTCCTAACTTGTAAATATTGAACTCACTAGACGTCTTCCCGAAGGATAGAGTCATGGAGCCATTGCGACAGTTTATTACGGCGTTGGAAGTGGCCAAAAATGGTCGACCGAGGATCACCGGAATTTGGTTCCGTGAGTTAGCAACAGGTTGTGTGTCCATAACAATAAAATCTACTGGGAATATAAACTCCCCAACTTTGATCAACACATCCTCTAGCTCACCCCTTGGATGGGTGATTGATCGATCAGCCATTTGGAGAGTACAGTGAGTGGGCTTAAGCTCTCCAATGCCTAATTGCTCGTACACAGAATAAGGTAGCAAATTGACACTAGCACCAAGATCTAGTAGTGCTCTATTGATGTTCTTGTCCCCAATTGTTATTGAAATAGTAGGACAACCGGGGTCCTTGTGCTTTTGGGTTAAAGAATTAACAAGAGCATCGCTAATAGCACTGGCCACAAAAACTTTCTTTGGTACTTGTGACTTCCTCTTTTTGGTGCATAAGTCCTTTAAGATTTTTGCATATAAAGGAACTTGTTGGATTGCATCCAAAAGAGGGATATTTATCCTAACCTATTTGAACAGCTCAACAATTTTCTCTATTTGTGGAGTTGGTTTATTGGATCTCAACCGGTTTGGAAAAGGAGCATTTTGAAATGTTATTGAGTCCAATTTTTGCGGATCAGATTGTTGAGTTGGAACGGAACCCCGTATAGATGTGTTCATGTTGTGAGAAGTGGGTCCGTTCGAGCTAGAAGGAGTAGAGCCTTGTGAATGATGGAGAACATGCTCTAACGAAGAAGAAGAAGGTGAAGAAGAACCACTGGTAGGGGTGTCATCGTGAATACCCACATTGTTTTGCAACATTTTTCCCGATCTCAATGTGGTCACAGCATTTACGTTATGAGTTTGCTAATGATATGCAGCATGTGCGTGATCGGGATTTGGCAGTGGTTGAGATGGGAGCTTTCCTTTTTCTCGCTCGCTCAATGCTGCATTGAGTTGTGCAATTTGTGCCTCAATAGATTTGATGCTTTGATCGTGTGAGGCACTGTTTTGCACCAAAGATTGAATAGAAGTCTCTAGTCTTGCTGTAGACTGTGTAGATTGCTTTAGGAACGCATCTAGACTTCTTTCGAGCGAGCTAACATTATCATTATTAGGTTGAACAAAATTGTTTGGCGCGTAAGAATTATTAGGAAAAAAATTGTTCACTTGATTAGGGTAAGCTTGCTGTTGGAAAGGTTGTTGAAATTGAGTTTGTGGGGGTGCTTGTTGTTGTTGTGGAGGAGGCCCTTGAAAATCGTTATTTCCTTGGAATTGTTGATTTTGGTTCCAAGCGAAATTTGGGTGACTTCTCCACCCCGGATTGTATGTTGAAGAGTATGGATCGTTTCTCTGTCGTTGTTGATAGGCAGCATTGACTTGATCCTGTCCTTGAGTAGATGCATTGTAAGGACACTCTTCGGTGAGATGTGATGGAGCCGAACAACAAGCACAAACAGTTTGTAGAGGCACTATTAGTTATATTTATGCCCTAGAGGCCATTACTATATATTGGATGTATATTGTAGTGGATGTTGGGACATATATAGGTAGGACTTTCTTGCTCGACATGATAGTACGCTATCTGGTTGCTCTTTATCTTAACATGTATACTTTCTGTCTCTCTGTAACATGTTGATAAAGCCCTTAGGATGTGTACTCGACTTCCAGGACTGTGATGCGGATCATACTAGTGTGGCCTGGGTAGTCCATGAGTACATCCTTCAACGTTCCTAGTTGTGGGAATATCGAGACGGGACATCGATATTCCAGAGTAGACTAGCATATATCTTCTCGACCCATGTGATGGGCGATGGATGATCCCATATCTATTGGTGTTTGACATCATAGATGGTATGCGGGTGCTCAGTGGAGACTGGGTACACTGAACGGACTCGCCGAGAACTCCCAGATGGTATTATACCTCACGTTAGATGGCAGTTCTCTGGTGACACTGGTACAGCTTAGTCTGTTGACCCGAGATCGTCATAGAGTCTTGTGTGTCTCCCACTGTGCTTTGATTTCCACCCTAACACGGCTCTACTGAGTCGTGCAAACAGGTGGCTTTTGGGTACAGTCCCGATTCACATGGAGGCAATGAGCGATAGGAGGGGATTCGTCTCTCCCGGTATTGGGGGTTGATGTTGCGCTATGCACGACTGGCCATAACTGGAAATCCCTGGCCAGGGTTGCAGTGATCTACTGGTAAGTGTTATCAGTAGTTTCATGCTATGTTATGGACCTTATATCGGCATGACTTATCAAGCTACTGGGGTCTGACGTTTACCACCCTTAGGCGAGATATGCGACATATCAGACGAACAGACCGGACTGTACGGTAAGTGTTACTGGTTGGATTCACAGGAGTGTGAGCGGGCTTGCTCATCGATCTTCTGATCGCTCAATACCCGGATGGCCGTTACGTTTAGCAGACCGCTTGCGGCTTGTGGGTGTTTGATATGATCATCACCTGCTGCCGGCGTATTGACGAGTCTTTTAGAGTCCTACACAGAGGTTTCCTGGCTCAAACGAAACGAAATAGGAGCGCATATGAGATATGTACGGGACCGAGAATAATTCGTGTATGTGATACCGTATTCTATTCTCTCGATGAATGTATCGATTGGTTGTATGCGATATAACCTAGTTATCGAATCGAGGATTGATTCGATAAGTCGATACATTGGATATTAGTCGGTCATATGCGATATGACCGGATCGTTAAATCAAGTGTTGATTTAATGATTTAATGTATAATTATATATTTGATATATTACTTTGCATTAACTAATATTGGTTCACTTAAAATAGATTTTCTCACTTGATGTGCACATTGTATATGTGATATATTTTTGTGCACTTGATTGTATCATGTTTGATGATACATGCAAGCTTGGGTGTATTTTTACTTCAAACCATGTTTAAGTGAATGGTTAGGGTTTTGTTATCTTTTCTTAACTATTTATTTTATTTCATTTATTTTAGGGAAAGAAAAGAAAAGGTTGCTTCTTTTGTTTGTTTCTTTGAAGCTTCAAGAAGCTTTGACCATTCTTGTTTCTTTCCTAAACCTAACCATTCACCTAACCTTGGTTTATTCTCTACACTTAACCAAGGTTGCATTATGATAAGAATGAATGGGATTTTCTTTTTAAGACAATTCTTTTTATTCTTTCATCTTCATCATCTTCATCAAGCTTCATGAAAGCTTGCTAGCTTCAATGGTGAAATGAGAAAAAGAGTGAGAAATCCAATTCTAAAGTGAACCCACTTCCAATTTCTTCATCCTCTACCACTTGCCATGTAGTATAGGGTGTTTTCTTCACAAGTTTCATGGCTTGGTGAAGTTGGAGCTTGATCTTGAGTTGCCTAGACGTAGATCATCTTCGGCATCGAAGTCGACGACCTAGCCCGATCTTTTCTCCGATGAAACCACCGCGAGAGTCTAGGATTCCGATGGGTACAGCGGAGGGACGTCATCATGGAGCCAAGGAAGTGGAGGACCGGATCTACAAAGGTTGTAGTCACTTTCCTTTAGCAATAAACTCGTTTACTTGCTTGCATCGCCTTACCTCTAGTAACGATCTAGTTTAGGGTTTCTCGGCACATAGAAATTTTTTGAATTGGCCATGTTTGATCACTTGTAGAACCTCATGGGTATGCCTAGGATCCCTACAGTGGTATCAGAGCTACTAGGCATTAGATGTCGATCTATGGGGAGTTCTCACTGTGTGACAGTGTGGCGAAGCATAGGCTCTTACCCCCAGGGTGTCCCAAGACCGGAAGGTGTTTCGGCGGGTTGTAGTCCTCGCGAGGGGGCATGAGTAAAAAGTAGCCGCTGAGGGACCCGTTGGTGCCACGGTGACCCCATTGGATGGGGTGGCTGCCTGACCTACAGTGGTATCAGAGCCTAGATAGAGCCTTAGGCGATGCATAGACGAAGCTAGAAACCCGATCGAACCCCGAAACCCTAGATTTCACCACTCTCTGTACATTTTTGAAAATTGTGGAATTTTGTGAATTAAAAATATGTTGAAAAATCAGCAGGCTTTTATAAGAGTTACTGTGCAAATTCGAGTGCCTAATTCAATCAAAGCGCCGCGGAACCGCGGCACGAGCATTGCTCGTGCGGCGGTTCCGCGGCAGTTCTGTTATTTCATTTATCATGTTTTGCACAGTAATGTTAAACTGTTGGTCCTGAGTTTTCCGGGAATTTTTAATTTGCACTCTAGAGTTGAGTTTTCTGGGTTGTATTGGGGACTCGATGATTCGATCGGATTATTTAACTTTGTTTACTGTGTTTTTCCGGATAACTTTAGAATATGTTAAAAAGTTCGACCGGATATAAATACCCACTTTTTCCCCTGCCGGGAAATTTCCAATTGTTGGATTTTTCCGTAGTTTAACGACGTTCTAAGTAGTGCAAGTAACGCGATGGTCCCTCTAGAAGACAATAAACCTTAACTCGATTATGTGACCGTCTTGAACTGCCCTTTGAACCTTAGGGTTTGGGGCAGTACGGCGTGCCACATGTGAGGCGTTGGCTTGACCCTTCTACGGCTGGACCGTTGGTACTGAGGCACGAAGTGAATGTTATTAAACTTATTTCATGTGTTGAGCTGTTTCAGGAAAACTTGGGTGCTCGATTGTTCGATCGGAAAGTTTAACATTTTCATATTTATCCGGAATGGGATACAATATTTGGAATTCACAAGTAGTTATGAGATAACTGAATGAATGTTGTAAACATAGCAGTTTAGTCTCACTTGATCGGTTGCCATGGAATTTTGATGTGATCAAAAGTCCATCGCAATCACGTAGCGTACGCGGATACTCGCCGGGTAAACTTAATAGACAGCCTCGCCCCATAGCCCCGACCAAGTGACTGTAGGAGAACCCCGTCGCCGAAAGCATCCGTTCGGGTGCTCGCGGCAGCGGTGTTCCGCCTTGGTGCACTTCGTCGACGGCGTCGGGGGTGCGGCCGCCTACTAAAGTTTGCGACGAGCATTCGATCAGGATGTCGGGAATCTTATTGAATTGCCTGACTTGATATTGAAAAGAGTTTTCGGTAATGAGACTAAAATGCGGGGTTTATAATTGTTAGGCATGCGATGTCTAAGGAATTCATTTGATTAGGCATGCGATGTCTATGCAGGTTGCGGATTCCAACTGTTGTAGTTTTACACTTTCTTTTCTGTGACCGTAAGTGTAATATGTGATATCGCCGGTTTCGTTGCTATATGTCAACGACAATTGGGATGCGCATATTTACTTACGTTGATGACATGTGATGTTATGTGTTGCTAGATATGTTATATTGGATCGTCGTGTTTGAATAGCCGGGGTTTTTTATGTGAGATGAGTGTTTTTCATTTTCATTCATGTAAAAACTTGTATGTAATATTATTTTATTGGGGCACTTCCAGGTTGCGGAAGATGTCACCGTTGATGTATATTATTTACTTTTCCGCATTAGGATAGACCCAAGGAGGGGAGCACAAGTAACCGGGTTCTAGGGTCCAGTGGGAGACCAACTCGAGGAGTCGAGTCCGGGTCTCCTAACCCTAGAATTGGTAGGGTTGCTTGCCGCTCTCGTAGGGGTCTAGGGGTATGGGATTGGCTATTCATCACGACCGTGGAATCCGTGTTTTATACTGGCTCGTATTGAAAACACGGACGTCCTAATATATCCAATATTTCATATGATATTTTATGTTGCGTTATCTGTGATGTGATCATGTGATATGTTTAGATAGATATTGCATATAGTATATATGATATATTATATAGACGTTGCTTATGTTTTATACCCGCGCTAGCCCTGCCTCGCTCTGGCATTAGTTACCTAACCTAACGGTGCAGACGGGACATCGAGGCGAATGCGGATGGCATAAGCGTACGTTATATTTATCTGTGATGTTTAGGTGGACTTAAATGATGGGATATTCATTAATGTGATTAATGAAAGAAAAGAAACCTAAGATGTTGTGGAATCAAATTTCTAAATAAAACAGGTAGCTACAGTTCTTGCTTTGCATCGCGGTGTTCCTTGTAGAACATCTTGCACCTTATTCGATAAGGAAAGGGCCGAGATCCCTTCACCGGGAGTGACTCCTTTAGCGATAACCGGCAGACGCTAAACACTCGGTTTGTCTTTTGATTGCTTCTATAGTTTCTGCTATGCACAATGATATATATGATATATCCCGCACCTCATTCGACGAGGAAAGGGCCGACGATCCCTTCACCGGGAGTGACCCCTTTAGCAAAACTAGAAAAGCCTAAAAAACATTCCATTTAAAAACCATTTGATTCCGCCACGAGATCAAGTTCAAAGCGTTAAAGATTTTCATAAAAACCATTCGCAACCCTCCGTCATTTTAGAAAGTAGAGTACTTAGTATTCGTGCTGTGTTTGTTGACCTTAGTTAAGGCACAGTGTACGGTAGCTAAGTGATGTCTTCCTACACTGCATATGATGCGATTAGTTAGGACAGTCACGTGACTTTGTTGACCTTAGTTAAGGGTCATGTGGGTGGGTCTAATTAATCACGAAACGATGGGTAGAACTTGACTAGTGCTTATGATTTGTTGACCATAGTTAAGGTCATAAGTGCTAGGGGTAAAAACCTTTATCGGGAGTTTCAAGTGTTGAAATTTGCAATGAGATTGGATACCTTCTATATGATAGTTAGATCCCAATACCGACTGCGAGTAATTGTTACTCCTGGGAGAGTTTTGCACTTTACAATTAGCCGATCAAGTAGGTGTCTAGAAAGGTATCAACGGGGTTACGCCTCTGGGAAAACAAGGTTTACTGTAATTAGGTCCGTGCGAAAGCACGGGGAACCTCCCTCAAAGTACCGACACTGGCCTGGCTGAAAAATTGGCGAACTTGCAGAGTGTAATTAATCCCAGCTAGTCTTTCCTTTTATGGTTTGAAGGAAGATTTGATAAAAAACAGTGGGAGCCATTCTGATTAGATAAAATATATAACCAATCTAATCTTGCAAGAGCGCACGCAGAGTGTTTTCTTCTCTCTCTCTCTCCCACATCATGCCTTAATCAAGATAATAATATGGATGTATTGACCGAACCCGCTTGTTATACTGAGCTGGGGAACGTTGGTCCTGCTCCAACTTATAATTGTTATAAGACAGAGCAGGAAATAGGGGAATACCAGAATTCCTATGCCTCCGAAACGAAGAAAGTGCATATGATGCATCTCCTTCGGGTGTGTTCACTACAAAGAACTGTTTCTCAGTATCCTCTGCATCCTGGGTATTTGATACCGGATCAGGATCCCAGATATGTAATCTGTTACATAAGGCTACAGAAAGGTAGAAAACTGAGAACGGGTGATAAGTTTCATGAGACAGAAAACGGGGCAAGTGTTGCAGCCAAGTCTGTTGGTCACTGTCACCCTGTATTACCAATACATTGATTCTGAACAAATGCTATTAGATACCGAACCTGATATACAAAATCATATCAATCTCTTTAATTATTAAAGAAATGATAAAATTTTGTATTGATGGAAAATGTTTTGAACATTTCCTATATCAAAAGTTGATCGGTTCAGGCACGTTATCTTAAAAGCTTTGATGTTCTAAATCAAACTACAGTTCCTAGTATACAGAACACACACAAGAGGAAGAGTTCAGAAATGAACGAATCCTTCTTGAGGCATTGTAGACTAGGTCATATCAATGCGACCCGACTGGCTGAAATTACATTTTAGATGCATATTTAAATCAGTTTGAATTTACATCTTGTGAAACTTTCCAGTCATGTCACAAAGATAAGATGACCATAGCTCTGTTTATTGGAAACAGAGAAAGAGTTAGTGAACTCTTGGGACTGATACATGATGATGTATGTAAGGTCTCCTGTCTACACTTGCCAGGACCGGTTCTTTGTACTTCGTTACATTCTCTGATAATCTCTCAAGATTCAGTCATATGTTCCTGTTGATACATAACTCCAAAGCTTTTGAGATATTCACAGAATATCAGTTAGAAGTAGAGAACCAAAAACCGGGTATAAGTATTATGTCCTATGATAAGATCAGGGAGGAGAATACCTGTGCATAGTATTCCTGGACTATTCTAAAGGAGAATAAGATTCTCTCTCGGTGTTACTCCTCTGAATATACCACAGCATAATGGTGTATCAGGGCGGAGGAATAGCACCCTATATGATATAGTGTGCTCTATGATGAGTATTACTGAGTTACCTATTCCTTTTAGGGGGTTATGCACTTGAGAAACTGCATACCTATTGAATTGGGTTCGAATCAAATCAGTGCCTACCACTCCATATAAGATATGGTATGGGAAGAGCCTATCTCTTAAGGAAGTTAAGATTTGGGATTGTCCGGCCTATGTCAAAAGCAAAATCCGGACAAGATTGAGGCAAGGTCAGTTCTGTAGAACTGGAAATGTTCTAGCTATACAAAACTGCAGCTGATGATTTGACAGAACCAAAGGATTCAATAGTCTTCGACGAATCTCAGCCTCTCCGCCAATCTGGTAGGGTTCCTCACCTGCCTGAGAGATACTTCGGTTTCTCGATGACAGTGGGAGCGAGGAATGCATCATGAGATGACGACCCAACTAGTTTTGAGCAGGCCATCGAGAGTGGGGACTCTATAAGAATGGCTGGATGCTTAGCAATCTGAGATGGAATCCATGTACACCAGCAAAGTATGGACTTTGGCTGCTATATCTGAAGGGTTAAATCCCCATCAGGAGCAAGTATATCTTGAGAAGATTACTTGGTATAGATGAAAAAGTTGAGACTTTCAAAGCTAGACTTGTTAAAGGTTTTTCGTCATCGACCAGGCATGGATAATGATGAAACCTTTTCCAGGGACTATGCTTAAGTCCATCCAGATCCTACTTGCCATTGCTACATACCATGACTACGATATCTAGTGGTTGGGTGTCATGACTGCTTTTCTAAATACTTATTTAGAAGAGAACGTCTATAAAAAACACAGCCAGAGGGCTTCGTAAACAGTGGGAGCAGCGGAAACGTGTGCAAGTTGCTTTACAGAATAAAGCAGGCATCGCGGAGTTGGAACGTCTGTTTTGATGTGGTAGTCGAAGTGTTTGACTTCATCAAAATGGTAGATAAACCTTGTATATACAAAACGGTAGTAGAGAGTAAGGTGTTCATCCTCGTATTGTACGTGGACAACATACTCTTAATAGGAAAAGAGTTTCTTATGTTACGAGCGGTCAATCTCCACTTATCACAAGGATTCTCCAAATAGGATAAAGGTGAATCACTGGAAAGGTTCCAGAGTAATAAGGATGACTGAATGTCAGTCACAGACATTGTCTTTACCCTCAGTAGAGGGACGGTATGTTGGAAGAGTTCCAAGCTAGATACCGTGGCAAACTAGACAATAAAGGCTTGTAACATCGCTATTAAAGATACTACCAATGAGGCAGTTCGGGTGTATATTGGTTCATAAGATGAACTAGGTTCCCACCATTATGTGACAATGGAAATGTGGCTTTGGCCCAGGAACCCGGGTCCCATCAGTGACCCAGACATATTCTGAGGCAGCATCACCTGATCATGGAGATAGTTGATCTCCACGGTGATTGAGGTTAGGAGAGTAGACTTAGAGGACAACACGGCGAATCCACTCACAAAGGCCTTTTCCCAAAGAGAGACTTTTATGGGATGGTTGAGTATTAGATACTGCAACCACTGCTACAGATGGCCCTAGTGCAAGTGGGAGATTGTTAGTTATATGTATGCCCTAGAGGCCATTACTGTACATTGGATGTATATTGTAGTGGATGCTGGGACATATATAGGTAGGACTTTCTTGCTCGACATGATAGTACGCTATCTGGTTGCTCTTTATCTTAACATGTATACTTTCTGTCTCTCTGTTACATGTTGATAAAGCCCTTAGGATGTGTACTCGACTTCCAGGACTGTGATGAGGATCATACTAGTGGGGCCTGGGTAGTCTATGAGTACATCCTTCAATGTTCCTAGTCGTGGGAATATCGAGACGGGGCATCGATATTCGAGAGTAGACTAGCGTATATCTTCTCGACCCATGTGATGGGCGATGGATGATCCCATATCCATTGGTGTTAGACATCAGAGATGGTATGTGGGTGCTCAGTGGAGAATGGGTACACTGAACGGACTCGCCGAGAACTCCCAGATGGTATTATACCTCACGTCAGATGGCAGTTTTCTGGTGACACTGGTACAGCTTAGTCTGTTGACCCGAGATCGTCATAGTCTTGTGTGACTCCCACTGTGCTTTGATTTCCACCCTACCACGGCTCTAATGAGTCGTGCAAACAGGTGGCTTTAGGGTACAGTCCCGATTCGCATGGAGGCAATGAGCGATAGGAGGGGATTCGTTTCTTCCGGTATTGGGGGTTGATGTTGCGCTATGCACGACTGGCCATAACTGGAAATCCCTGGCCAGGGTTGCAGTGATCTACTGGTAAGTGTTATCAGTAGTTTCATGCTATGTTATGGACCTTATATCGGCATGACTTATCAAGCTACTGGGGTCTGACGTTTACCACCCCTAGGCGAGATATGCGACATATCAGGCGATCAGACCGGACTGTACGGTAAGTGTTACTGGTTGGATTCACAGGAGTGTGAGCGGGCTTGCTCGTCGATCTTCTGATTGCTCAATACCCGGGTGGCCGTTATGTTTAGCAGACCGCTTGCGGCTTGTGGGTGTTTGATATGATCATCACCTGCTGCCGGCGTATTGACGAGTCTTTTAGAGTCCTACACAGAGGTTTCCTGGCTCAAGCAAAACGAAATAGGAGCGCATATGAGATATGTGCCGGACCGAGAATAATGCGTGTATGTGATACCGTATTCTATTCTCGCGATGAATGTATCGATTGGTTGTATGTGATATAACCTAGTTATCGAATCGAGGATTGATTCGATAAGTCGATACATTGGATATTAGTCGGTCATATGCGATATGACCGGATCGTTAAATCAAGTGTTGATTTAATGATTTAATGTATAATTATATATTTGATATATTACTTTGCATTAACTAATATTGGTTCACTTAAAATAGATTTTCTCACTTGATGTGCACATTGTATATGTGATATATTTTTGTGCACTTGATTGTATCATGTTTGATGATACATGCAAGCTTGGGTGTATTTTTACTTCAAACCATGTTTAAGTGAATGGTTAGGGTTTTGTTATATTTTCTTAACTATTTATTTTATTTCATTTATTTTAGGGAAAGAAAAGAAATGGTTGCTTCTTTTGTTTGTTTCTTTGAAGCTTCAAGAAGCTTTGACCATTCTTGTTTCTTTCCTAAACCTAACCATTCACCTAACCTTGGTTTATTCTCTACACTTAACCAAGGTTGCATTATGATAAGAATGAACGGGATTTTCTTTTTAAAACAATTCTTTTTATTCTTTCATCTTCATCATCTTCATCAAGCTTCATGAAAGCTTGCTAGCTTCAATGGTGAAATGAGAAAAAGGGTGAGAAATCCAATTTTAAAGTGAACCCACTTCCTATTTCTTCATCCTTTACCACTTGCCATGTAGTATAGGGTGTTTTCTTCACAAGTTTCATAGCTTGGTGAAGTTGGAGCTTGATCTTGAGTTGCCTCGACGTAGATCATCTTCGGCATCGAAGTCGACGACCTAGCCCGATCTTTTCTCCGATGAAACCACCGCGAGAGTCTAGGATTCCGATGGGTACATGTTAGTTATATGTATTCCTTAGATGCCATTACTATACATAGGATGTATATTGTAGTGGATGCTTGGACGTATATAGGGAGGACTTTCTTGCTCGACATGATAGTATGCTATCTGCTTGTTCTTTACCTTAACGTGTACACTGATTGTCTCTCTGATACATGTTGGTAAAGCCCTTAGGATGTGTACTTGACTACCTGGACTATGATGCGGATCATACTAGTGGGGACATGGTAGTCCATAAGTACATCCTTCAAGGTCCCTAGTCGTGGGTGTATCGAAACGGGGCATCGATATACAAGAGTAGACTAGCGTATACCTTCTCGACCCATACAGATGGGCGATGGATGATCCCATATCCATTGGTGTTGGACATCGGAGATTATATACGGGTGCTCAGTGGAGACTGGGTATACTGGACGGACTCGCCGAGAACTCCCAGATGGTATTATACCTTACGTCAGATGGCAGTTCTCTGGCGATACTGGTACAGAGTAGTCTGTTGACCCGAGATCGTCATAGAGTCTTGTGTGGTTCCCACTGTGCTTTGATTTCTACCTTACCACGTCCAAGAGGGCGTGCAAAGCGGTGGTTTTTGGGTACAGTCCCGAATCACATGGAGGAAATGAGCGATAGGAGGGGATTCGTCTCTCCCGGTATAGGGAGTTGATGTTGCGCTGTGTTCGATTGGCTATAACCAGAAATCCCTGGCCAGGGTTGCTGAGATTTACTGGTAAGTGTTACCTGTAGTTTCTCGAACTGTTATAGACCTCATATCGACACGACTTATCGAGCTATTGGGGTCTGACGTTTACCACCCCTAGGCTAGATATGCGACATATCAGACGATCAGACCGGACTGTACGGTAAGTGTTACTGGTTGGATTCACAGGAGTGTGAGCGGGCTTGCTCGTCGATCTTCTGATCGCTCAATACCCGGGTGGCCGTTACGTTTAGCAGACCACTTGCGGCTTGTGGGTGTTTGATATGATCATCACCTGCTGCCGGCGTATTGACGAGTCTTTAGAGTCCTACACAGAGGTTTCCTGGCTCAAGCGAAACGAAATAGGAGCGCATATGAGATATGTGCGGGACCAAGAATAATGCGTGTATATGATACCGTATTCTATTTTCGCGATGAATGTATCGATTGGTTGTATGCGATATAACCTAGTTATCGAATCAAGGATTGATTCGATAAGCCGATACATTGGATATTAGTCGGTTATATGCGATATGACCGGATCGTTAAATCAAGTATTGATTTAATGATTTAATGCATAATTATATATTTGATATATTACTTTGCATTAACTAGTATTGGTTCACTTTAAATGGATTTTCTCACTTGAAATGCACAAGTTGTATATGTGATATATTTTTGTGCACTTGTTTGTATCATGTTTGATGATACATGCAAACTTGGGTTTGCGTAAAGACTTAAACCATGTTTAGTGAATGGTTAGGGTTTCATTTCACTTATTTATTTATCTACTCATTTTGGTTAAAAGATAAAAGAAAACAAAATGGTTGCTTTCATACATGAAGCTTCTTGATGCTTTATGCATCTTTGACTAAAGTGACCATTCTTGTCTTCTTCTCCTAACCCTAACCGTTCAACTAAACCTTAGTTAGTTCTCTACACTAAACCATGGTTGAGAATATGATAAGTATCATTTTATTTTCTATTTTGGATATACTTATTATATTCTTTTCTTCTTCTTCTTGAACAAAGAAGAAAGCTTGCTACCATTAATGGCATCTTGAGAAAAGTGTGAGAAATCCAATTCTAAAGTGAACACACTTCCTATTTTTTCATCCTCTACCACTTGCCATGTAGTATAGGGTGTTTTCTTCACAAGTTTCATGACTTGGTGAAGTGGGAGCTTGATCTTGTGTTGCCTCGACGTAGATCATCTTCGGCATCAAAGTCGACGACCTAGCCCGATCATTTCTTCGATGAAACCACCGCGAGAGTCCGGGATCCGATGGGTATAGCGGAGGGAATTCATCACGGAGCAATGGAGGTGGAGAACCGGATCTACAAAGCTTGTATTTCCGTTCACTTATTAGTAAAGCAGTTTACTAGTTGTAGTTATCGCCTAAAACTCTAGTCAACGATCGCATTAGGGTTTCTCGGCACCTAGAATTTTTGAATTTGGCATGGTTGATACCTTGTGAGACCTCTTGAGCATGCCTAGGAACCCTACAGTGGTATCAGAGCCTAGCTAGAGCCTTAGGCGATGCGTAGACGGAGTTAGAAGTCCGTTCGAATCGAAACCCTAATCCAAATCCGCTCTCTGTACATTTTTTGAAATCGGGGATTTTGGAGAATTAAAAATATGCAGAAAAATAAGCAGGAGTTTCTAAGAATTACTGTGAAGCCCGTACTCATGATTCCATCAAAGCGCGGCGGAACCGCGGCATTAGCATGGCTAATGCGGCGGCTCCGCGGCCATTTAGTGGCTTCTTCAATTCATCTTTGCACAATAATTCCTATATTTTGGTGCTGTATTTTCTGGAAATTTTTAACTTCTACTCAAGAGTTGAGTTTTCTGGGTTGTATTGGGAGTTCGTTGATTCGATCGGATTATCAAACTTTGTCTATGTGTTTTCCGGATAATTTTTGAATATGTTAAAAAGTTCGACCGGATATAAATAACCACTTTTTCCCCTCCCGGGAAATTTCCAAGTGTTGGATTTTCTGTAGTTTAATGACGTTCTAAGTAGTGCAAGTAACGCGATGGTCCCTCTAGAAGACAACAAACCTTAACTCTATTATATGACCGTCTTGAACTGCCCTTTGAACCTTAGGGTTTGGGGCAGTACGGCGTGCCACATGTGAGGCGTTGGCTTGACCCTTCTACGGCTGGACCGTTGGTACTGAGGCATGAACTGGATGTTTTTAAACTTGTTTCATGTGTTGAGCTGTTTCGGGAAAACTTGGGTGTTTAAATGTTCGATCGGAAAGTTTAACATTTTCTATATATCTGGAATGGGACACAATAATTGGAATTTGTAAGTCCACGTTGCGACCCCCGGTTCTTACGGGGAGGCGGAAACGGTATAAAAACAAATTTTTTAGTGCAAGAGGCAACATGGATTTGACTAGGTCGGGATCGTGTCTAAACTAAACTAGCAAATACGCTAAAAGGAGTTAGCTACTATGGAAGATGGTTATACCTAAACTTGAACTCCTTCTTCTTCAAACCTTGTAGAGGTTGATGGTTCTCTTTTCGTCGCCTTCTCCCGTCGAAGATGGATCCACCTCGAAGGTTCGACTTTGGGCTCTTCCTCGATCTTTGAGTGAACTAGGGTTTCCGGCTTGCTAAACCTTCATCCTAGAATGAGTAGAGAGTGATTAGGGTTTGCTTTTCCTTTTAAAGAGAATGATTCTCAACACATGAGAAGGTTTCTCTTTGCTAGAGGAAGAAGAAGATGAAATGAGGAGAGAGAGAGGTTATGATAGAATGAGATATCTTTTCTCTTTCTTGCAACCATAATGCAAAAGAAAAATATTATCTAAATGATAATAATTGAAAATGAGAATAGTTGATGGTAGTATTTGGAATGACCACAACCATGCTTCATTTAATAAAAAGTAAGCATGAATCAAGGAAGACTTTTTAAAGCATGATGGTAGTCAATGGTCAACAAGTCAACCATGGTCAACAAGTCAACAAAAAATCAACCATAACATAATTCTCATTTAATTACTATTATTAATAGATAATATATAAATCCATTAGGGTTTGGAAAATGATAACTGTCAACTGTGCATACGCACCCGTTCCGAAACCCTAATGAAATACCTCATCCTCCGCCTCAAGCAACCGTGCATACACACCTGTATTCTCGTTCCGAGGAACAAGAATACCAAGAGATAAAAGCAACCCTAAAACATATACCAGTATCTGGCTCAAACCAGAGCCTGCCAGTATAATCCGTCCGGACTCCAAACGTGCACAAGTGCGCGGATGAGAACGAACCCTGTCGCAAAACCATGCGACCTCTACTCTGTTTTGCCCAGAGGCGAATACCCTCTGTGTGGGACTCTAAAGACTCGACACTACGCTGGCAGTGGGATTAACCACAGACCGCAAGCGGCACTAGCTGTGCGTAACGGTCCCCAGGTAGATGTCGACAAGAAGGCTGACGAGGTGAAACCCCATCTGAACTCCTACTGAGTCTGAATGTGACATTCTCCGTACAGTCCGGTCTGTTCGTCTGATACATCGCATGGCAGGCCTAGGGGGTGGTAAACGTCAGTCCCCCAATAGCGGTACAAGTCGTGCCGGAGCGAAGCCCAAAACACCCTGAGATAACACTGGAAACCTACCAGTATATCTCGTTTGCCCTGGCCAGGGACTACTCGTGTAATGGCTCTCCTAGACACAGCGCGATGTTAACCCCCAATACCGGGAGAGACGAATCCTGTCTAACCGTCACTGCCTCCAAGTGCTTCGGGACTGCACCCAACCACCACCTGTTTGCACGACTCCTTTGAGTCGTGGTAGGGTAGTGATCAAAGTGCAGTGGGAACACACTTGAGGCGAAGTGCCAGTGTCAAGTCAGCGGACTAAGCTGTACTCATGTCACCTGGGAACTGATAACTGACGATAGGTATAATACCAATCTGTCAGTTCCCGACGAGTCCTGTCCAGTGTACTCGTAACCCAACGAGCACCCGTATACTATCTCCAGTACGACGTACTGATGGCTGTGGGACAGACCATCTCCCACACTGGGATGAGAAGCGCATACGCTAGTCTACTCCGGAGTATCGATGCCCTGTCTCGATAGTCCTGCGACTAGGGACCTGTATAAGGATGTGCTTATAGATTACCCAGCCCCCACTAGTGTGACTGCCATCACAACGCTGGTAATCAAGCAAAGATCCTAAGGGCTCCACTAATGCGTATAAGTGATATAATGAAATAAACACATGTACACATTGAAGTAGAAACAAACCAAGTAGCATACTACTATTTTGAGCAAGATTGTATATACAAGGTGAATATCCCAAGCATCCATTAAGTAATATACAAACTAGTATGATACAGTAATGGCCTCTAGGGCATATACACTAACAATCTCCCACTTGCACTAAGGCCATGTACTGGCGTATCGAAGACCTATCATCTCGATCAGCCGCTCGAACTGAGTCTGGGGCAAGGCCTTGGTGAATGGATCTGCAGTGTTGTCTTCTGAAGCGACTCTCCGAACCTCGATCTCCTTGCGATCCACGATCTCCCTGATCAGGTGATACCGCCTTAAGATGTGCCTGGATCTCTGATGGGACCTGGGTTCCTTTGCTAAAGCTATAGCCCCGTTGTTGTCGCAATACAGAGGTATTGGGTCAACAATGGACGGAACCACCTGAAGTTCTTTCAAGAACTTCCTCATCCAGACAGCTTCTTTTGCGGCATCAGATGCAGCGATGTATTCCGCTTCCATCGTCGAGTCTGCAACGGTTTCCTGTTTGGAACTCTTCCAGCACACCGCCCCTCCATTGAGGGTGAAGACAAAACCCGACATGGACTTGGAATCATCCTTGTCACTCTGGAAGCTGGAGTCAGCAAAGGCCTCGATCTGGAGGTCTTTTCCGCCATACACCAAGAACATCTCCTTAGTCCTTCTCAGGTACTTGAGAATGTTCTTTACTGCTATCCAGTGTTTCTCCCCAGGGTTAGACTGATACCGGCTTACCACACTCAGTGCATAAGCTACATCCGGTCTGGTACACAACATCGCATACATTATAGAGCCTACCGCAGAAGCGTAGGGTATAATAGACATGCGATCCCTCTCCAAATCAGTCTTGGGAGACATCTCTTTAGAGAGGGTGATCCCGTGACAAGCCGGTAGGTTACCGCGCTTGGAATCTTCCATACTGAATCTTTTCACTATGGTGTCGATGTACCTGGACTGAGAAAGTCCCAATATCCTCTTGGATCTATCACGATGGATCCGGATCCCCAGGATGTATGAGGCATCACCTAGGTCTTTCATGGAGAACCTTTGTGACAAGAACCCCTTGACAGATTGTAGCATAGGAATGTCATTTCCTATCAAGAGAATGTCATCCACGTATAAAACGAGGAATACTACAGTTCTCGCTACAAATCTACTATAGATGCATGGTTCATCTGGATTTTTGATAAAGCCAAATTCCTTGACTGTCTCATCAAAGCAGATGTTCCAACTCCGCGATGCCTGCTTTAGTCCATAGATGGACTTAAGCAACTTGCACACCTTTCCGCTGCTCCCACTCTGAATGAAACCCTCTGGCTGGTCCATATAGACACACTCCTCTAAATTTCCATTTAGAAAAGCTGTCTTTACGTCCATTTGCCAGATCTCATAATCGTGGAAGGCAGCAATGGCAAGAAGGATCCGAATGGATTTCAGCATGGCTACTGGAGAAAAGGTTTCGTCGTAGTCCAAGCCAGGTCTTTGACGAAAACCCTTTGCTACCAGCCTAGCTTTATAGGTCTCAACCTGTCCATCTACACCAATCTTCCTTTTGAAGATCCACTTGCATCCTACGGGTTTTACCCCGTCTGGAGCAATGTCCAACGTCCATACCTTGTTGGTGTACATGGACTCCATTTCGGTCCGCATTGCATCCAGCCATTTCACTGAGTCAACGCTCTGAACGGCCTACTGGAAGCTAGTAGGCTCATCATAATCTATGATGCAATCCTCTCTATCCCCGTCTATGAGAAAACCGTAGTATCTCTCGGGCGGATGAGACTGCCTACTACTCCTGCGGAGCGGCGTAGGAATGTCCTGTTCTGTTGAACCCTCTGGTTCCACCAAGCTTTCAGTAACAGTCTGTGGTTCTGGAATTTCTTCCAGTTCTACTGCGCTCCCACTTATTTCTTTTTCTATGAACTGGTGTTCTAGAAAGTGGGCATGACGAGAAACAAGAACTTTTTGTTCCTCTTCACAGTAGAAGAAATATCCCTTGGAATTCTTTGGATATCCCACAAACTTGCATAGTACTGAGCGTGCCTCGAGCTTGTCCGCATGCTGCTTTTTGACAAAAGCTGGACTTCCCCATATCTTAATGTGATTAAGATGGGGTCTCTTCCCACACCACATCTCAAATGGCGTGGTAGGCACAGTCTTAGTGGGAACTCGGTTCAAAAGGTATGCGGCTGATTCTAGTGCATACCCCCAGAATGATCGCGGTAACTCAGCGTTACTCATCATGGACCGCACCATATCCAATAGGGTGCGGTTCCGTCTCTCCGATACACCGTTATGTTGCGGGGTGTATGGAGGAGTAAGCTGAGAGAGAATTTCGTTCTCTTTTAAATAGTTCAGGAACTCGGCACTTAAGTATTCTCCACCTCGATCCGATCTTAGAATCTTAATACTTTTGCCGGTCTGTTTCTCTACTTCATTCTTATACTCCTGGAATTTTCCAAAGGCCTCGGACTTATGTTTCATTAAGAAGACATAACCGTACCTTGAGAAGTCATCCGTAAAAGTAATGAAGTAAGAATGTCCGCTTCAGGCATGTGTAGACATTGGACCGCACACGTCACTGTGTACGAGTCCCAAGAGCTCGCTCGCTCTTACTCCATGTCCAGTAAACGGAGTCTTTGTCATCTTTCCTTTGAGACAAGATTGACAAGTGGCATATGATTGATATTCGAACGCATTCAAATATCCTTCTGTATGCAACTTAGTCAACCTTCTCTCATTGATGTGACCCAATCTACAATGCCATAAGAAAGTCTGATTTATTTCTGGAGACTTTCTTTTGTGTGTATTCTGGAAATTAAAAATCTGTGGTTGGTTTAACACGTATATACCATTACTCAAAGTACCTGACCCAATCAAAACTTGATTAAGGTGAATGTTTACAACATTACTTACAAACGCAAATTCATAACCTTCTTTAGAAACTAAAGATACTGAAATGATATTACAAGTTGCGTTGGGTACAAAAAAGCAATTACGCAAAACCAAAACATGTCCATCTGACATTCCCAGGTGATAGTCCCCCACGGCTTTAGCATCCATGCTAGCTCCGTTCGCAACTCTGAGGGTCATGTCACCTGCCTTCAAATCCCTACGGTTTCTCAACGCCTGCAAAGAATTACAGATATGAGATCCTGATCCGGTATCCAATACCCAGGAAGTAGAGTTTATTGAAAGACAGTTTTCAATAACATACACACCTGAAGCTGAAGCTGCAACCTGCTTCAATTCCTGTGTTCTGGCCTTCCAGGCCCTGCAATCATTCTTCCAGTGTCCTTTCTTATGACAAAAGAAGCATTCTTCCTTATCCACAAGCTTCCCCGCTATCTTTGTTGCTTTCCCTTTTCCCTTCGTATCCACTTTACTAACACCGCCCCTTGGTTTGGCGGGGGCCTTCTTCTTCTTTCCCTTGGCTTTCGCCTTGGACCTAGAAGAAGATGATCCTCCTACAAACAAAGTGGATGTATCCCTACTTTTCTGTAGGGTGCCCTCTGCGCTCCTCAGCATGTTGAGGAGCTCTGATAGTTCAACCTCCTTTTCTTGTAGGTTGAAGTTCAGTATAAACTGGGCGTAAGTGGAAGGAAGGGACTGGAGAACTATATCCGTATATAGCTCACTCTCCAATGTGATCCCTAGGTCAGCGAGCTCCTCAATGTAGCCGATCATCTTTAGCACGTGCTCGGCTACTGATGATCCGACGGCCATTCTTGTCGAAAACAACTTTTTCGACGCTTCGTATCTAGCGATACGTGATTGCTCTCCATACAGTTCTTTTGTATGGAGCAATATGGACTCCATGTCCATATTCTCATGCCTCCTCTGATGTTCGTTGTCCATCGAGGCAAGCAGGAGGCACTTGGCCTTCGCGCTATCAATCTCCCAAGTCTTGCGGATTTCCTTATCCGCGACACTGGAAGTTGGACCAGGGACAGGGGGAGCTTTGGTGGTAAGAAGATACCCCAGCTTGTCATAAGTGATTGCTATCTTGACATTCCTGAGCCAATCTTTGTAGTTTGGCCCTGTCAGTTTGTTTTTATCTAGGAGTAACTTAAGTCCAGTCATGTTGATTGGTCGCTGCAATTAGGAGAGAGAAGAAGAAAAACTCAGCATGATGCTCTTGCAAGTTTAGAGTGGTTTTTAGTTTGTCTAAACAGGATGGCTCCCACTGTTTCTCGAATCCCTCCTCAAACCATAAAGGAAGAATTAGTCAGGATCAATCCCACCGTACAATACTTGCTTAACCGTTCAGCCAGGCCGGTGTCGGTACTTCGAGGGAGGTTTTCCAACGCTTTCGCGAAGTTCCTTAATTAAATAACCTCTTTTCCCTGGGAGCGTAACCCCGCTAACACCTTTCTAGGCACCTACTAGGTTTATAGCATTGATCGTTAAGTGAGAAATTTCCCGAGGAGTAGCATATACTCACAGTAGGATCGGGATCCAAATATCATTGCGTGACGAAACTGAAGGAATCCTACCAGGATCACCACACTCCAAATGGTATGCAAATCTAGCAAGTTTCAGTACTTATGAAACTCCCGATGTGGATTTTTGCCCCATGCTCTTATGACCTTGACTTTGGCCAAAATATCATAAGTCACATGTCAAGTTCTGCCCGTCACTATCCAGGTTAATTTGGATCCATCCGTACCTACCCTTGACTTTGGCCAAAATGGCAGCACGACTGTCCCAAACCAACGCATCTATCTATGCTACACATGAACACCCAATAGCTACCAATCACTATGCCTTGACTTTGGCCAAAATACATAGCTTGAATACTATTGCCTATTCATGCGAAGCGACGGAGGGCTACGAATGGTTTTGGCGAAACCGTGAACGTAGTGAACTTGATTTGGTCGATGGAACGAGATAGCTTTTAAAAGGAGTGGCTCAAGCTCCGCATTTAAAAGTTGTTTTTGAAAAGAACCGAGTGGTTTTTCGAAAGTATTCCAACGACTTTAACTTGGTTTATTATCTTGCATTAGTTCTTTTAATGCGTGATATTCTTGCATTAGTACTTTTAATGCGTCCCATCATTTAATCCTACCATTGCAGAAAACAACCAAAATATGACGTACGCTTATGCCATTCGCATTCGCCACGGGGCCCCGTCATTACCCGTTAGGTTACTTAACTAACGACAGAGCGGGGGCTGGGCTAGCGCGGCTGTAAAACATAAGCAACGCCTAAATAGAAAGCAATGATAGACATTACAGATCACAGATGAATACATTGGATATACTAGCAATCCGCAATCCTTTCGAGCCTGGAACGAAAAGCGGATAACACGGTCGCGGTGAATAGCCAAATACCCCACCCAAGACCCCTACGGGTGCGGCAAACTACCCGCCAAGTCCTCGGTAGTTTGTGCACCCCTCCATGGGTCTATCCTAGGAGCAAAAACAGTAAAAAGAATTATACAATGACGGCTACAACCCCGACCCGGTTGTGCGGCCAAACAAATAATATTATTACATCAATTTACATTTACAATGAATGAAAGAAAAACAATAGCTCATCTCACATCCACCCCGGCTATTCACCCGCGACAGTCCAACACATTCATATACACATTCCAGCACATTACAGATCATGTATAACCCCGACTAATCGTCTTATAGCGATTAGCCGACGTTCAATACATGCAAACATTACAGATATAACCATCATAGTCAAAGTGCAGTGAAGTTCGGAAAAAATACGGAATTATAGGACCCCAAAAGGAAATTTCAGTTCTGGAAAATCTGGGCATATATAATATATTTTAAAAAACCCAAAACCAACACACAAACATACTGCACGAAAATCGATGGACAGAAGACGACAAACCGCGGCGATTCCGCCGCACATGCCTACCTCGTGCGGCGGAAGCGCGGCGGTTTAAGGGAATTAGGTCATCGTTTTTCATGGGTGTACTCACAAAACCCTGAGACGATTTTAGAAGTATAAATTTTTTCATTTTGAGCCAAAAAAATTTCAACAGAAACTCAGGTTTTGTAATTATTCCGGTTTTGTGTTTTTTTCGTTTCCGAACTTCGTTACATTTCACTACCTAGCTAGTTTAAGTTTAGTTAGGCTCTGATACCACTGTAAGTCCACGTTGCGACCCCCGGTTCTTACGGGGAGGCGGAAACGGTATAAAAACAAATTTTTTAGTGCAAGAGGCAACATGGACTTGACTAGGTCGGGATCGTGTCTAAACTAAACTAGCAAATACGCTAAAAGGAGTTAGCTACTATGGAAGATGGTTATACCTAAACTTGAACTCCTTCTTCTTCAAACCTTGTAGAGGTTGATGGTTCTCTTTTCGTCGCCTTCTCCCGTCGAAGATGGATCCACCTCGAAGGTTCGACTTTGGGCTCTTCCTCGATCTTTGAGTGAACTAGGGTTTCCGGCTTGCTAAACCTTCATCCTAGAATGAGTAGAGAGTGATTAGGGTTTGCTTTTCCTTTTAAAGAGAATGATTCTCAACACATGAGAAGGTTTCTCTTTGCTAGAGGAAGAAGAAGATGAAATGAGGAGAGAGAGAGGTTATGATAGAATGAGATATCTTTTCTCTTTCTTGCAACCATAATGCAAAAGAAAAATATTATCTAAATGATAATAATTGAAAATGAGAATAGTTGATGGTAGTATTTGGAATGACCACAACCATGCTTCATTTAATAAAAAGTAAGCATGAATCAAGGAAGACTTTTTAAAGCATGATGGTAGTCAATGGTCAACAAGTCAACCATGGTCAACAAGTCAACAAAAAATCAACCATAACATAATTCTCATTTAATTACTATTATTAATAGATAATATATAAATCCATTAGGGTTTGGAAAATGATAACTGTCAACTGTGCATACGCACCCGTTCCGAAACCCTAATGAAATACCTCATCCTCCGCCTCAAGCAACCGTGCATACACACCTGTATTCTCGTTCCGAGGAACAAGAATACCAAGAGATAAAAGCAACCCTAAAACATATACCAGTATCTGGCTCAAACCAGAGCCTGCCAGTATAATCCGTCCGGACTCCAAACGTGCACAAGTGCGCGGATGAGAACGAACCCTGTCGCAAAACCATGCGACCTCTACTCTGTTTTGCCCAGAGGCGAATACCCTCTGTGTAGGACTCTAAAGACTCGACACTACGCTGGCAGTGGGATTAACCACAGACCGCAAGCGGCACTAGCTGTGCGTAACGGTCCCCAGGTAGATGTCGACAAGAAGGCTGACGAGGTGAAACCCCATCTGAACTCCTACTGAGTCTGAATGTGACATTCTCCGTACAGTCCAGTCTGTTCGTCTGATACATCGCATGGCGGGCCTAGGGGGTGGTAAACGTCAGTCCCCCAATAGCGGTACAAGTCGTGCCGAAGCGAAGCCCAAAACACCCTGAGATAACACTGGAAACCTACCAGTATATCTCGTTTGCCCTGGCCAGGGACTACTCGTGTAATGGCTCTCCTAGACACAGCGCGATGTTAACCCCCAATACCGGGAGAGACGAATCCTGTCTAACCGTCACTGCCTCCAAGTGCTTCGGGACTGCACCCAACCACCACCTGTTTGCACGACTCCTTTGAGTCGTGGTAGGGTAGTGATCAAAGTGCAGTGGGAACACACTTGAGGCGAAGTGCCAGTGTCAAGTCAGCGGACTAAGCTGTACTCATGTCACCTGGGAACTGATAACTGACGATAGGTATAATACCAACCTGTCAGTTCCCGACGAGTCCTGTCCAGTGTACTCGTAACCCAACGAGCACCCGTATACTATCTCCAGTACGACGTACTGATGGCTGTGGGACAGACCATCTCCCACAATGGGATGAGAAGCGCATACGCTAGTCTACTCCGGAGTATCGATGCCCTGTCTCGATAGTCCTGCGACTAGGGACCTGTATAAGGATGTGCTTATAGATTACCCAGCCCCCACTAGTGTGACTGCCATCACAACGCTGGTAATCAAGCAAAGATCCTAAGGGCTCCACTAATGCGTATAAGTGATATAATGAAATAAACACAAGTACACATTGAAGTAGAAACAAACTAAGTAGCATACTACTATTTTGAGCAAGATTGTATATACAAGGTGAATATCCCAAGCATCCATTAAGTAATATACAAACTAGTATGATACAGTAATGGCCTCTAGGGCATATACACTAACAGAATTCACAAGGAGTTATGAGATAACTGAATGAATGTTATAAATCAAGCACTTTAGTCTCACTTGATCGGTTGCCACGGAATTTTGATGTGATCAAAAGTCCGTCGCAATCACGTAGCGTACGCGGATACTCGCCGGTAAACTTAATAGACAGCCACGCCCTATAGCCCCGACCAAGTGACTGTAGGAGAACCCCGTCGCCGAAAGCATCCGTTTGGGTGCTCGCGGCAGTGGTGTTCCGCCTTGGTGCACTTCGTCGACGGCGTCGGGGGTGCGGCCGCCTATAAAAGTTTGCGACGAGCATTCGATCAGGATGTCGGGAATCTTGTTGAATTGCCCGACTTAATATTGAAAAGTGTTTTCGATAATGAGACTAAAATGCGGGGTTTATAATTATTAGGCATGCGATGTCTAAGGAATTCATTTGGTCAGGCATGCGATGTCTAAAGAGGTTGCGGATTCCAACTGTTGTAGTTTTACACTTTCTTTTCTTCGACCGTAAGTGTAATACGTGATATCGCCGGTTTCGTTGCTATATGTCAACGACAATTGGGATGGGCATATTTACTTACGTTGATGACATGTGATGTTATGTGTTGCTGGATATGTTATATTGGATCGTCGTGTTTGAATAGCCGAGGGGTTTTTATGTGAGATGAGTGTTTTTCATTTTCATTCATGTAAAAACTTGTATGTAATATTCTTTTATTGGATCACTTCCATGTTGCGGAAGATGTCACCTTTTGTATATTATTTACTTTTCCGCACTAGGATAGACCCAAGGAGGGGAGCACAAGTGACCGGGTTCTAGGGTCCAGTGGGAGACCAACTCGAGGAGTCGAGTCCGGGTCTCCTAACCCTAGAATTGGTAGGGTTGCTTGCCGCTCTCGTAGGGGTCTAGGGGTGTGGGTTTGGCTATTCATTGCGACCGTGGAATCCGTGTTTTATACTGGCTCGTATTGAAAACACGGACGTCCTAGTATATCCAATGTTTCATATGATTCTTCTGCTGCGATATCTGTGATGTGATCATGTGATGTTCTGTGATAAATATTGTATATAGTATATATTTTATATTATATAGATATTTCTTATGTTTTACACCCACGCTAGCCCTGCCCCGCTCTGCCGTTAGTTACCTAACCTAACGGTGCACGAGGGGACATCGAGGCGAATGCGGATGGCATAAGTGTACGTCGTATTTATCTGTGATGTTTAGGTAACTTAAATGATGGGACTTCATTAATGAGATTAATGAAATAAAAGAAACCTAAGATGTTGTAGAATCGAATTTCAAAAATAAAACAGGTAGCTACAGTTCTTGCTTTGCACAGCGGTATATATGATATATCCTGCACCTTATTCGATGAGGAAAGGGCCGACGATCCTTTCACCGGGAGTGACCCCTTTAGCAATAACGGGCAGATGCTACACACTCGGTTTGTCTTTTGATAGCTCTTATAGTTTCTGCTTTGCACAGTGATATATATGATATATCCCGCACCTCATTCGACGAGGAAAGGGCCGACGATCCCTTCACCGGGAGTGACCCCTTTAGCAAAACTAGAAAAGCCTAAAAAACACTCCATTTTAAAAATCATTTGATTCTACAACGATATCAAGTTCATTACGCAATAGGTTTTCAGAAAAACCTGTCGTAGCCCTCCGTCATTTCAGATAAGTAGTAGTTAGTATTCGTGCTACGTTTGTTGGCCTGCGTCAAGGCGTAGTGTGCGGTAGCTAACTAGTATTTATCTGCTTATGCATATGATGCAGATTGGATTAGGGTAGTCGTGCGACTTTGTTGGCCTGCGTCAAGGGTCGTGCGGGTGGGTTTAATTCAATCAGGAAATGACGAGTTGAACTTGACTAGCGCACTATGGTTTGTTGGCCTGCGTCAAGGTCATAGGACGCTAGGGGCAAAATTATCGGGAATTTCAAGTGTTGAAATTTGCAATGAGATTGCATACCTTCTATATGATAGTTGGATCCCGATACCCACTGCGAGTAATTGTTACTCCTGGGAGAGTTTTACACATTACAATTAGCCGATCAAGTAGGTGTCTAGAAAGGTGTCAACAGGGTTACGTCTCTGGGAAAATGAGGTTTACTGTAATTAGGTTCATGCGAAAGCACGGGGGACCTCCTTCAAAGTACCGACATTGGCCTGGCTGAAAGATTGGCGAACTTGTAGTGTGTAATTAATCCCGGCTAGTCTTTCCTTTTAGGGTTTGAAGGAAGATTTGATAAAAAAATAGTGGAAGCCATCCTGATTAGATAAAATAATAACCAATCTACTCTTGCAAGAGCGCACGCTGAGTGTTTTCTTCTCTCTCTCTCCAGGTAGCGACCATATCACTCCTTAATCAAGATAATAATACGGATATTTGACTGAACCCGCTTGTTATACTGAGCTGGGGAACGTTGGTCCCGCTCCAACTTATAATTGTTATAAGACAGAGCAGGAAATTGGGGATTACCAGAATTCCCGTGCCGCCCAAACGAAGAAAGTGCATGCTGATGCATCATCTTCGGGTGTGTTCATTATAAAGAACTGTTTCTCAGTATTCTTTATGTCCTGGGTATGTGATACCAGATCAGGATCCCGCATATGTAATTTGTTACATGGGCTACAGATAGGTAAAGAACTGAGAACTTTCATGAGACAGAAAACGGGGCAAGTATTGCAGCCAAGTCTGTTGGTCACTGTCACCCTGTATTACCAGTACATTGATTCTGAACGAATGTTATTAGATACCGAACTTGATATACAAAATCATATCACTCTCTTTATTAGTAAAGAAATGATAAAATTTTGTATTGTTGGATAATGTTTTGAACATTTCCTATATCAAAAGTTGATCGGTTCAGGCACGTTATCTAAAAGCATTGATGTTCTAAATCAAACTACAGTTCTTAGTATACAGAACACACACAAGAGGAAGAGTCCAGAAATGAACGAATCCTTCTTGAGGTATTGTAGACTAGGTCATATCAATGCGACCCGACTAGCTAATTTGCACATAGATGCATATTTAAATCAGTTTGAATTTACATCTTGTGAAACTTTCCAGTCATGTCACAGAGATAAGATGACCATAGCTCTGTTTACTGGAAACAGAGAAAGAGTTAGTAAACTCTTGGGATTGATACATGTTGATGTATGTAAGGTCCCCTGTCTACATATGCCAAGACCGGTTCTTTGTACTTCATTACATTCTCTGATGATCTCTCAAGATTCAATCATATGTTCCTGTTGAAACACAAGTCCGAACCTTTTGAGATATTCACAGAATATAAGTTAGAAGTAGAGAACCAATACGGGTATAAGTATTATGTCCTTTGATGTGATCAAGGAGGAGAATACTTGAGCACGGAAATCCTGGACTATTCTAAAGGAGAATGAGATTCTCTCTCAGCATTACTCCTCCGTATACACCATAGCACGATGGTATATCGGGGCGGAGCAATTGCACCCTATGTGATATGGTGTGCTCTATGATAAGTACTGCTGAGTTTCCTATTTCCTTTTGGGAATAATGCACTTGAGAAGTTGCATACCTATTGAATAAGGTTCAAATCAAATCAGTTGCCTACCACTTCATATTTGATATGGTATGGGAAAAGCCCATGTCTTAAGCTAGTTAAGATTTGGGGTTGTCCGGCCTATGTCTAAAAGCAAAATCCGGACAAGCTCGAGGCAAGGTCAGTCATGTAGAACTGGAAAGGTTCCAGCTATACAAACTACAACAGATGATTTGGTAGAACCAAAGGATTCAATAGTATCCAACGAACCTTAGCATCTCCGCCGATCTAGTAGGGTTCCTCACCCACCTAAGAGATACTTCAGTTTCTCTATGACAGTGGGAGCGAGGATTGCATCATGAGATGATGACCCAACTAGTTTCGAACTGGCCATCGAGAGTAGTGACTCTGTAAGAATGGCTGGTTGCTTTGCGATCTGAGATGGAATCCATGTACACCAACAAAGTATGGACTTTGGTATATCTGAAGGGTTAAATCCCCATCAGGAGCAAGTATATCTTGAGAAGATTACTTGGTGTAAATGGAAAAGTTGAGACTTTCAAAGCTAGACTTGTTAAAGGTTTTAGTCATCAACCAGGCATGGATAATGATGAAACCTATTTCCAGTGGCTATGGTTAAGTCCATCCAGATCCTACTTGCCACGGCTACATACCATGACTACGATATCTGGTGGTTGGGTGTCATGACAGCTTTTCTAAATGTTGTTTTAGAAGAGAGCGTCTATAAGTACACAGCCAGAGGGCCTCGTAGACAGTGGGAGCAGCGGAAACGTGTGCAAGATGTTTTATGTGATAAAGTAGGCATCGCGGAGTTGGAACATCTGTTTTGATGGGTTAGTCAAAGAGTTTGACATCATCAAAATGGTAGATGAACCTTGTATAAACAAAAAGGTAGTAGGGAGTATGGTGGCGATCCTCGTAGAGTACGTGGAAGACATACTCTTGATAGGGAAGAAGTTTCCTATGCTACGCTCGATCAATCTCCGCTCATCACAATGATTCTCCACATAGGATCAAAGTGATACCTACTAAATCCTGGGTTTTGGATCTATGAGATTGATCTAAATGGATGTTAGGATTCTCACTAGTTGGAGTGAGATGGTATCAATTGATCCAGAGGAGAATCACTGGAAAAGTTCCAGAGTGATGAGGACGACTGAATGTCAGTCACAGGCATTGTCTTTACCCTAAGTAAAGGGACGGTATGTTGCAAGAGTTCCAAGCTAGATACCATGGCATACTAGACGATAAAGGCTGGATACATCGCTACTTAAGATGCTACCAAAGAGGCTGTTTGGGTGTATATTGGTTCATGAGATGAACTACGTTCCTACCATTGTGAGACAATAGAGTTGTGGCTTACGCCAAGGAACGCCGGTCCCATTAGTGATCCAGACAAATTCTAAGGCAGTGTCAGCTGATCATGGAGATGGTTGATCTCCCAGGGATCAAGGTTAGGAGAGTAGACTCAGAGGACAACACGGCGGATCCACTCACAAAGGCCGTTTCCCAGAGAGAGACTATTATGAGATGGTTGAGTATGAGATACTACAACCACTGCTATCAGATGGCCCTAGTGCAAGTGGGAGATTGTTAGTTATATGTATGCCCTAGAGGCCATTACTGTACATAGGATGTATATTGTAGTGGATGCTTGGACGTATATAGGGAGGACTTTCTTGCTCGACATGATAGTGTGCTATCTGGTTGCTCTTTACCTTAACGTGTACACTGATTGTCTCTCTGATACATGTTGGTAAAGCCCTTAGGATGTGAACTTGACTACCTGGACTATGATGCGGATCATACTAGTGGGGACATGGTAGTCCATAAGTACATCCTTCAAGGTCCCTAGTCGTGGGTGTATCGAGACGGGGCATGATATACCAGAGTAGAAGTGCGTATACCTTCTCGACCCATACAGATGGGCAATGGAAGATCCCATATCCATTGGTGTTTGACATTGGAGATGATATACGGGTACTCAGTGAAGACTGGGTACACTGGACGGACTCGCCGAGAACTCCCAGATGGTACTATACCTTACGTCAGATGGCAGTTCTCTGGTGACACTGGTACAGAATAGTCTGTTGACCCGAGATCGTCATAGAGTCTTGTGTGGTTCCCACTGTGCTTTGATTTCTACCTTACCACGTCCAAGAGGGCGTGCAAAACGGTGGTTTTTGGGTACAGTCCCGAATGACATGGAGGCAATGAGCGATAGGAGGGGATTCGTCTCTCCCGGTATTGGGAGTTGATGGTGCGCTGTGTTCGATTGGCTATAACCGGAAATCCCTGGCCAGGGATACTGAGATTTACTGGTAAGTGTTACCTGTAGTTTCTCGAACTGTTATAGACCTCATATCGACACAACTTATCGAGCTATTGGGGTCTGACGTTTACCACCCCTAGGCGAGATATGCGACATATCAGACGATCAGACCAGACTGTACGATAAGTGTTACTGGTTGGATTCACAGGAGTGTGAGCGGGCTTGCTCGTCGATCTTCTAATCGCTCAATACCCGGGTGGCCGTTACGTTTAGCAGACCGCTTGCGGCTTGTGGGTGTTTGATATGATCATCACCATCTGCCGGCGTATTGACGAGTCTTTAAAGTCCTACACAGAGGTTTCCTGGGTCAAGCGAAACGAAATAGGAGCGCATATGAGATATGTGCGGGACCGAGAATAATGCGTGTATGTGATACCATATTCTATTCTAGCGATGAATGTATCGAATGGTTGTATGCGATATAACCTAGTTATCGAATCAAGGATTGATTCGATAAGCCGATACATTGGATATTAGTCGGTTATATGCGATATGACCGGATCGTTAAATCAAGTATTGATTTAATGATTTAATGCATAATTATATATTTGATATATTACTTTGCATTAACTAGTATTGGTTCACTTTAAATGGATTTTCTCACTTGAAATGCACAAGTTGTATATGTGATATATTTTTGTGCACTTGTTTGTATCATGTTTGATGATACATGCAAACTTGGGTTTGTGTAAAGACTTAAACCATGTTTAGTGAATGGTTAGGGTTTCATTTCACTTATTTATTTATCTATTCATTTTGGTTAAAAGATAAAAGAAAACAAAATGCTTGCTTTCATACATAAAGCTTCTTGATGCTTCATGCATCTTTGACTAAAGTGACCATTCTTGTCTTCTTCTTCTAACCCTAACCATTCAACTAAACCTTAGTTAGTTCTCTACACTAAACCATGGTTGATAATATGATAAGTATCATTTTATTTTCTATTTTGGATATACTTATTATATTCTTTTCTTCTTCTTCTTCTTCTTGAACAAAGAAGAAAGCTTGCTACCATTAATGGCATCTTGAGAAAAAGAGTGAGAAATCCAATTCTAAAGTGAACCCACTTCCTATTTCTTCATCCTCTACTACTTGCCATGTAGTATAGGCTGTTTTCTTCACAAGTTTCATGACTTGGTGAAGTGGGAGCTTGATCTTGTGTTGTCTCGACGTAGATCATCTTTGGCATCGAAGTCGACGACCTAGCCCGATCATTTCTTCGATGAAACCACCGCGAGAGTTCGGGATCCGATGGGTACAGCGGAGGGACTTCATCACGGAGCAATGGAGGTGGAGAACCGGATCTACAAAGGTTGTATTTCCGTTCACTTATTAGTAAAGCAGTTTACTAGTTGTAGTTATCGCCTAAAACTCTAGTCAACGATCGTATTAGGGTTTCTCGGCACCTAGAATTTTTGAATTTGGCATGGTTGATGCCTTGTGAGACCTCTTGAGCATGCCTAGTAACCCTACAGTACAGCGGAGGGACGTCATCACGGAGTCCAAGGAAGTGGAGGACCGGATCTACAAAGGTTGTAGTCACTTTCCTTTAGCAATAAAGTCGTTTACTTGCTTGCATCGCCTTACCTCTAGTAACGATCTAGTTTAGGGTTTCTCGGCATATAGAAAAATTTTGAATTGGCCATGTTTGATCACTTGTAGAACCTCATGGGTGTGCCTAGGATCCCTACAGTGGTATCAGAGCTACTAGGCATTAGATGTTGACCTATGGGGGGTTCTCACTGTGTGACAGTGTGGCGAAGCACAGGCTCTTACCCCCAGGGTGTCCCGAGACCGGAAGGTGTTCCGGCGGGTTGTAGTCCTCGCGAGGGGGCATGCGTAAAAAGTAGCCGCTGAGGGACCCGTTGGTGCCACGGTGACCCCTGTTGGAGATAGTGCCCTCAGAGTCAATTATTGGATCACAGGCACGTGATTGCAATGATTGAGGGAGGACCTATCCCGGTAGGACAATCTTACTCGAGATGATAGTATGCTATCTGGTTTACCTTTATCATCGTGTACTGTTTTAGGTGACCTGACATGTCGCTATTACACGTTGATAGAGCCCCTAGGATTCTTGCTTGACTACCAGCAGTATGATGGCGATCATATACGTGGGAGCTGGTAGTCTATAAGCACATCCTTAAAAGGTCCCTAGTCGTAGGAGTTTCGAGACAGGGCATCGATACTCCATTAGTAGACTAGTGTATACAGTCGAGACCCCGATGAGGGGCGGTGGCCGGTCTCACAAGCCACTGGTGTCAGTTGGTTCACCTAAGATGTATACAGGTGCTCATTGGGTTATGAGTACACCGGACAGGACTCGCCGGGAACCTGCTAGTTGGTCTTATACCAGACGTCAGATAGCAGTTCCCTGGTGACATGTGTACAGGTTAGTTCATCGACCTGAGGATCGTCATTTGTCTCGTGTGAGTTCCCACTGTGCTTTGATTACTACCCTACCACGGCTCAAAGGAGTCATGCAAACAGGTTTTAGTTGGGTACAGTCCCGAGCCACATGGAGGCAGTGAGCGGATCTGCAGGGGTTCGTCTCTCCCGGTATTGGGGGTGAGGTCGCGCTGTGTCTAGAAGAGCCATTACACAAAGCCCTCGGCCGAGGCAGGAGATTTACTGGTAGGTATTCCAGTAGTATCTCAGGGTGTTCTGGGCTACACTCCGACACGACTTGTACCGCTTTTGGGGGTCTGACTTTTACCAACCCCCTAGGCCCGCCATGCGATACTCATAGACGAACGGACCGGACTGTACGGATATTGTCACTGACAGGCTCAGTTGGGTGTCGGGGTTAGCTTCCTCATCGACGTCCCTTTTGGTCAATAGCTGGTGGCCCGTCACGTATTGGCTTATACCTCTGACGTGCCAGTGGTTAAATCCACAGCCATAGTATTGACGAGTCTTTAGAGTCCACCACACTTACAGTTACTCAAGCTTTCGGGCGAAACGCTGTAGAGGCCGTATGGAGATATGGCAGGGTCCGATCAGATACGTGCGGTATTGCACGGATCAGGATCGGACAGTTTTGTACTAGTAGCCGTATAGTTATATGGCAGGGTTAGATCTGATACGAGCGGTATTGCGCGGATCAGGATCGAACGGTTTTTACTAGCCGGCTTTGGCTTAAGCCGGTCCTAGTTTAGTACAGTGTAGATTTTGTCTCATTGCATTTGTATCCGGTCGGAATACAGATGCGGGTGTGTATGCACAGTGTCGGGGTTTTCCTGTAATTTATTACGGGACCAGTTTTCTGGAGTTGCCAGTTTGCATTCCGTCCCGGCCGGTTTTCCTTTGTTCTTTCCCGGCCGGTCTTTTCCGATGGAGGGTGTTATTTGCAAGTTTGCAAATAACATTTTGTGGAGGGTTTATTCGTAAGATGATTTGTTATGATAGCATCTTTTGATACCATTCTTTTCCATCATCATTATATTCTTTTTCCATCACCTTTTCTTGGATTGTTTGTGATTAGAAATGGATGATAAGTTGATGTAAGTTTTGTTATCATGATGCTTGGGATATGGTCACCTTTCTTTTTCTCCTACACTAACCTCCCTTCTTGTTATGGTTTGATATTCATTCCTCCACCATTCTTGAAAGAGATGAGAGGCTTCACTTGAGAGAAAAAGAATGAGAGAGTTCATTTTTCATCTTCTTCTTGCTAGAAAATTGAAAGCACCAATTTTCTTTACCTCTTCCTCCATCCATCAATGGCAACTACATAAACTCCAAGAGACAAAGTTTCTACACTACATTCTACAGCAATTCTTGGGCATGTCGAGTTGCCGGCTTCATGCCCGAGTTGCCTCGGTATTGAGGCGGGAGCCCGTAAAAGACGCAGGCGATGTGGTGCCCTTTCCGGCGAGGAGGCGACGATATGGAGACTACACTTTCCGCGGGAGATCGGGACGATGACGAGAAGACCGGAGGACTCGGATCACTCGGTATACTTCTCACCCCATCTCTTGATTGCTAGCATTAGGTTAATGGTTACGATCCGGGTTTTCTTTGTCCGCGGTAGCGCCGGTTTCCGAGTAAGGAAAATTTTTGATTCCGCATTTTGGTCTCGAGCATGAGGCCGGGGCGCTGCCGTGGCGCAACAATCCCATTGGATCGGGTGGCTGCCTGACCTACAGGAACAACAGGGGCAGGAGAAGACGATGTGATTTTGGTTTCAATTGCTTCCAGCTTTTTCGTAAGAGCGGCCATCTCGGCCTTCATGGCAATCGACATCTCTACTTGATGTATGCCTGCCCTAGATTGACCACTAGAAGAAGATGATGTGGTCTTGGTGCTCTCCCACTGAATTATTTGTTCACTAAGATTCTCAAGAAACTGCCACGCTTCCTCACTAGATTTGGAGAGAAAGTGACCTTGACAGATGGTTTCTAGCAACTGCTTCGTTGCCGAGTTCAATCCCTCGTATAATGTTTGGCAAAGTTGCCAACTTTCGATCCCATGATGAGGGCATTGAATGAGTAGGTCTTTGAATCTTTCAAAACACTTCCAAAATGGTTCGGAAGGAAGCTGTGAAAATTGTATAATCTCATTACGGATTCTAGCAATTTTGTGATGAGGATAGAACTTTTTAAGAAAAGCTTTCACAAACTCGTCCCAATTTCTGATGGAATATGATGCGGTGCTGTATAGCTACTTCTCGGCTAGGTTACATAAGGTAAAAGGAATGACCCTTAGCCTTATAGCGTCATCACTTAATTGGGTCGTTTTCATCATAGCGCAAACATTTTGGAATTTATTGATAAAGATATATGCATCTTCAGATTCCAAACCATGAAATTTTGGCAGCATATTGATGAAATGTAGTTTTATTTCAAAGTTGTCCCCATTTGCCGGTGGGGGTGAAAGACAGGTAGGTAAAGAAGTGCGGACAGGGTAGAAGAGATTCTGGAGCGCGACTCATGCGGGCGCTTCAACAGGCGGTCGATTCGGGTTATTCGCACCTAACGGAGGTGGAATCATTCCCGTCGGTAAGGTATTGTTGGGGTTGAATCCCGACATGCCTTCGGAAAAAGAATGTGAAGATGGTGGTAAGGAAGTGGACGGAATTTCGACTTCGGTGTCTAAAGGTTCGTCGGTCGGTACCAACGAAACACGGACTAATCGGGCACTAGTGTCCCTAGTCCAAAGTGACATATACTAAAGGGGTAGTGTAGTCAGAAAAAAAAATGAAAGGCAGAATGTGGAGGTAAGATAACGTCAATGAGAAGTGGTATAAGTGAGGTGCAAGTTTTCTTTAGCGACAAGTTGCAAGTTTTGAAAAGATTTTTCTTTTTTCTTTTTATTTATGTAGGTGAGAGTTTTGCAAAGAGATTTTTGAAAAAAGACTTGAGGCACAAACGCGATCAACCACACATGCACAATCAGGCCTAGATCTAGGGTCACCTAGGTCATCTAGACAGCTCGTAACTAGGGCTAGAAATATGACCTCAAACCGCCTCTGCACCTCCAATTGCGGCCAGGTAAGTGCCAGGTAAGTGGGAAGGAACCACAGTAGTGGGCCTAATTAATAACCACTAGCCTTTGACACACTTGCCTAGACACCGCAAAGTCAGGTTAGGATAAACGGTCGATGCCTATACTAGTCCTTTTCCTATTGAGCTCGAAGTCCTTAGGGCTGAGTCTAGTATTTTTTAATTAATAGTGGTCAATGCAAATGCTTTAAAGTGATTTCTGGGGTCATGGGAAGGATGATGAAATCCCCACCCAATTTGAGTTTGGTCAATAGCCCTTTAAAGTCAGATTAAAACATGCAAAACAGTAAATTCACTTGCAATCAATTATTTTTAGCGCGGCGCAAAGAAACCTGCAGAAAATCTGTTATTGAGAAGGGGGAGAAGATTTTTAGCGCAAAGAAATCCTGCAAAAAATTTGACAAAGGATATATTGTAGGTTGCAGAGGAGAGAAGGAGAGATCAAACCATGCAAAATTGAGGAGCTGACGTGGCAATACTGCGGCGGAACCGCGGTTTGGGGCCCACTTATGCCGCGGAAGGGCGGCGGAGTAATGGAATCAGGGCTCTGTAAAAATTGTGCTATTCTGTTGTCGAGTTTTCCCTCTGTTCTGATGTACCCTTTTCTGTTTTGCCCTCTGTAAATTTTCAGATCGGAGATTCTTCGCTGTTCCTGCAAGATTCAAACAATAAAACCCTTCAAACAGATAAAAATTGATAAAATATTTTTATACTTTGTCTATTTTCAGATTTTTATGATTTTAAAATTTATATCAACCCGAAATTACACAAAAGAAATTTTACGCCATCCCCGGCAGCGGCGCCATTTGATTTGTGTATGTTTTAACGATCAAAAATATATTACCGCAATCAGAAACGGCGTCGCTTTGCAGCTAGCCGGTGAATACGGGTCGATCCACAGGGATGTGTAATTTTCCTAAGTGTTCTTACGAGCTGATTCCAATGGTTGTTTGGTTTTTTTAATTTAATCTAAAACTAAGTTGTACGATGATAAAGAAACTTGCTAGAGTTAGGTCTAAGGTAGGGTTTGAAAAGATTGAATGTCACACCTCTTTCATTGCCCTAAATGAAATCTTTTAGAAGTTATAGCAACTATTAGAAAAAGGGATTAGGATGATTGGGAAGAATCGAAGTTTCTTCCTCTAGATCCTTGTCCGTCATTCCCTAATATTTGCTCTAACCTTCATGGAAGACATGCATGTCCGGTCTTTTATACTACGGTTTCACCGTTATCTCGTGGGTAAGGTGCCGTAGGGAGCGGATCATGCATGCATGCATGAAGTTCTACTTATGAAAAATAATTGGGCATGAAAGAGATGAGAGATCTTCATCTCTCATTCCCTTCCTTATTCCTAACCCTAACAAGCGAGAAATTTACTTGCTCATTAGGGTTTTTATAAAAAAACATCATTTTGAGATTTCGCATTTTTAGATCTATTGGATTAATTTCCTACTGCAGTTTTAAGAGATTCTATGCTAGAAGTAACTAGGGCAAAAGATTAATTAGTCTAAGGCAAGAATTTAATTATAAAACTAGGACAGAAATTAAAAGATAAACTTATAGAATTGATGCTCTTAGATCTTCAAAATAATCTGAATTTTATTTCTTGAAAAGAGGCATCCCCATTACAGTATTTTGATTACATATTTATAAGGAAATAGGAAAATTTAGGGTTACAGGATTCGCACATGTGCGATTACAAAAATACCCCCGAAAAATCCCAACCTTCGCACCGACACACCGACACAAAAATTCTGCGCCGACACGTGCACTAAATGTCCGCGGAACCGCGGCATATGTGGGGGTAGGGCCGCGGTTCCACGACCCTTTGATGAGATCACTGGATCAAATTCAGTGGGCTGCTTCTTGATACTTTGGGCTCTCTATTTATCTAGTTCTTTTCTCCATTTGGCTTCTGGGTTTTCTCCAGATCTTTTCAGTGAAACTTGTAGTGGTCTTTTACTGTTTCCTTTGACATTTTGGATCATGCATTGTCTTGTACAGTTGTGAATTGTTCTTCGTCTAGGCTTGACTAGGATCCTTCTACTTGTAGGTCAAAAGTCCCTCCTTTGTATCATCTTCCGTCTTTTTCACTGTTTCGCTCCAACAACCTGTATCTTGTAATATGCAGCAAACATGCGTCAAAAGCACCTGTTTATTTATAAAACGAATAAGAATGGGGAATATAATAATGCAATATTATGATATGAACAGAGACGGACCCCTGAAGATCCGCTCACTGCTTCCATGTGGCTCGGGACTGTACCCAACTAAAACCTGTTTGCACGACTCCTTTGAGCCGTGGTAGGGTAGTAATCAAAGTACAGTGGGAACTCACACGAGACAAATGATGATCTCAGGTCGATGAACTAACCTGTACACATGTCACCAGGGAACTTCTATCTGACGTCAGGTATAAGACCAACTAGCATGTTCCCGGCGAGTCATGTCCGGTGTACTCATAACCCAATGAGCACCTGTATACATCTTAGGTGAACCAACTGACACCAGTGGCTTGTGAGACCGGCCACCGCCCCTCTTCGGGGTCTCGACTGTATACACTAGTCTACTCTGGAGTATCGATGCCCTGTCTCGAAAACTCCTACGACAAGGGACCTTTTAAGGATATGCTTATAGACTCCAGCTCCCACGTATATGATTGCCATCATACTGCTGGTCATCAAGCAAGAATCCAAAGGGCTCTATCAACGTGCAATAGTGACCTATAAGGTCACCTAAAGCAGTACACGATGATAAGGATAAACCAGATAGCATACTATCATCTTGAGTAAGACTGTCCTACCGGTATAGGTCCTCCCTCAATCATTGCAATCACGTGCCTGTGATCCAATATTTGACTCTGAGGGCATTATACCCAAGAATCTCCCACTTGCACTCAAGGCTAATTATTGCGATGTCGCATACTCACATCCCGTGTGATACCGAACACCCAACTCCTCTACTAATCAGTCTCACAAAACCCATTTGCGAAACTAATGCGTCCGAGGAATAGCCTTAGTGAGTGGATCCGCTTTGATGTTTCTTTCTATGCTTCTCTTTATCTCAAGTTCGCAGAGAAGGCCATCTCCTGAAATGAGCAATACCTGCCTTAGAATATGTCTGGATATCTAATGGGACCTAGTTCATAAATGAACTCCAAATCCAAACTTCATAGACTGTACGTCAACTGAACTTAATGTAAGTCCATTTCACGCACCCAACGAACTTCCGGGGAGGCGGAATATATGAAAAACGATTATCAAAGCTTCGTAACACGGACTTGAGCGCATGAATCGTATCTAAACCGTTGCTAGAAAACTACAGGAGGATTAACTACTCGGATTCGAAGTTATACCTCACGTTACTTGTCTTTCGGGTCTTCATCGCTGTCCTCCACTCCTCGTAGGCTCCTTGGAACATCGGCACCTCAACGGTCTCCTCGAGTCAAAGATGATCCACCCGAGAGCTCCTACGCCAAGCTTGATCTTTAACTTGAGATAACTAGGTTGCTCAAAGTGCTAATCTAAGCTACCTAGGGGATATAAAGTGAGGTTATGGATCAATTAGTCTAGCTAACCCTTGATCTCAACACATGAGAGGTTAAGGTTGTTAGTTATATGTATGCCCTAGAGGCCATTACTGTACATTGGATGTATATTGTAGTGGATGCTGCGACATATATAGGTAGGACTTTCTTGCTCGACATGATAGTACGCTATCTGGTTGCTCTTTATCTTAACATGTATACTTTCTGTCTCTCTGATCACATGTTGATAAAGCCCTTAGGATGTGTACTCGACTTCCAGGACTATGATGCAGATCATACTAGTGGGGCCTGGGTAGTCAATGAGTACATCCTTCAATGTTCCTAGTCGTGGGAATATCGAGACGGGGCATCGATATTCCAGAGTAGACTAGCGCATATCTTCTCGACCCATGTGATGGGCGATGGATGATCCCATATCCATTGGTGTTTGACATCAGAGATGGTATGCGGGTGCTCAGTGGAGACTGGGTACACTGAACGGACTCGCCGAGAACTCCCAGATGGCACGTTAGATGGCAGTTCTCTGGTGACACTGGTACAGCTTAGTCTGTTGACCCGAGATCGTCATAGAGTCTTGTGTGTCTCCTACTGTGCTTTGATTTCCACCCTACCACGGCTCTACTGAGTCATGCAAACAGATGGTTTTTGGGTACAGTCCCGATTCACATGGAGGCAATGAGCAATAGGAGGGGATTCGTCTCTCCCGGTATAGGGGGTTGATGTTGCGCTATGCTCGACTGGCCATAACAGGAAATCCCTGGCCAGGGTTGCAGTGATCTACTGGTAAGTGTTATCAGTAGTTTCATGCTATGTTATGGACCTTATATCGGCATGACTTATCAAGCTACTGGGGTCTGACGTTTACCACCCCTAGGCGAGATATGCGACACATCAGACGAACGAGACCGGACTGTACGGTAAGTGTTACTGGTTGGATTCACAGGAGTGTGAGCGGGCTTGCTCGTCGATCTTCTGATCGCTCAATACCCGGGTGGCCGTTACGTTTAGTAGACCGCTTGCGGCTTGTGGGTGTTTGATATGATCATCATCTGCTGCCGGCGTATTGACGAGTCTTTAGAGTCCTACACAGAGGTTTCCTGGCTCAAGCGAAACGAAATAGGAGAGCATATGAGATATATGCGGGACCGAGAATAATGCGTGTATGTGATACCGTATTCTATTCTCGCGATGAATGTATCGAATGGTTGTATGCGATATAACCTAGTTATCGAATCAAGGATTGATTCGATAAGCCGATACATTGGATATTAGTCGGTTATATGCGATATGACCGGATCGTTAAATCAAGTGTTGATTTAATGATTTAATGTATAATTATATATTTGATATATTACTTTACATTAACTAGTATTTGTTCACTTTAAATGGATTTTCTCTCTTGAAATACACAAGTTGTATATGTGATATACTTTTGTGCACAAGATTGTATCATGTTTGATGATACATGCTAGCTTGGGTGTGTGTAAAGAATTAAACCATGGTTAGTTAGTGGTTAGGGTTTCATTTGATTTACTTATTTATTTATTCATTTATTTGTTTATTTCCTTTTAAGGCAAGAAAAGAAATGGTTTCTTTTTGGATTTACTTGAAGCTTCATGAAGCTTTGAAAAAGTTCAACCATTTTTGTTTCTTTGCCTAACCTAACCATTCACCTAACCTTGGTTTATTCTCTACACATAACCATGGTTGCATATGATGCTTATCATATTATTTTTCTATTAGAAAATACTTATGATATTCTTTCTTCTTCTTCTTCTTCATCTTCAACATGAAGAAAGCTTGCCTCCATCAATGGCAACTAGTGAAAAAGAGTGAGAAATCCAATTCTAAAGTGAACCCACTTCCTATTTCTTCATCCTCTACTTCTTGCCAAGTAGTATAGGTTGTTTTCTTCACAAGTTTCATGACTTGGTGCAGTGGGAGCTTGATCTTGTGATGCCTCGACGTAGATCATCTTCGGCATCGAAGTCGACGACCTAGCCCGCCCATTTCTCCGATGAAGCCGATGCTAGAGTCATGGATTCGATTTGGACAGCTAGGGGACTTCATCACGGAGCTTAGGAGGTGGAGGACCGGATCTATAAAGGTTGTAGCCTCTTTTCTTTTAGATAAAGTTGTTTATTTGCATTGCATCGTCTATAAATCTAGTTAACGATCCGTATTAGGGTTTGTAGGCACATGAAATTTTATAATTGGGCATGTTTGATCACTTGTGAGACTTCATTAGAGTGCCTAGGAACCCTACAGTGGTATCAGAGCCTAGTTAGAGCCTTAGGCGATGCGTAGACGGAGTTAGAAGTCCGATCGAACCGAAACCCTAACTCAAAAATTGCTCTCTGTACATTTTTGAATTTTGAGGATTTTTGAGAATTAAAAATATGCAGAAAAATCAGCAGGAATATCTAAGAGTTACTGTGAAATTCGATTCCCTAATTCCATCAAACCGCCGCGGTTCCGCGGCACGAGCATGGCTCGTGCGGCGGATCCGCGGCCGTTTTGTCTTATCATGCATTGAATTTTGTACAGTAATTCTTATTTTGCAGTACTGGTTTTCCTGGGAATTTTTAATATTTATTCAAGAGTTGAATTTTCTGGGTTGTATTGGGGACTCGGTGTATCGATCGGATTGTCTAATTCTGTCTGTGTGCTTTTCCGGATAATTTTAGAATATGTTAAAAAGTTCGACCGGATATAAATACCCTCTTTTTCCCCTGCCAGGAAATTTCCAATTGTTGGCTTTTCCGTAGTTTAATGATGTTCCAAGTAGTGCAAGTAACACGATGGTCCCTTTAGAAGACAACAAACCTTAACTCGATTATGTGACCGTCTTGAACTGCCCTTTGAACCTTAGGGTTTGGGGCAGTACGGCGTGCCACATGTGAGGCGTTGGCTTGACCCTTCTACGGCTGGACCGTTGGTACTGAGGCACGAACTGAATGTTTTTAGACTTATTTCATGTGTTGAGCTGTATCGGGAAAACTTGGGTGTTCGATTGTTCGATCGGAAAGTTTAACATTTTCTATTTATCCGGAATGTGATACAATAATTGGAATTCGCAAGTAGTTATGAGATAACTGAATGAATGTTATAAACATAGCAGTTTAGTCTCACTTGATCGGTTGCCACAGAATTTTGATGCAATCAAAAGTCCGTCGCAATCACGTAGTGTACGCGGATACTCGCCGGGTAAGCTTAATAGACAGCCTCACTCCATAGCTCAGACCAAGTGACTGTAGGAGAACCCCGTCGCCGAAAGCATCCGTTCGGGTGCTTGCGGTAGCGGTGTTCCGCCTTAGTGCACTTCGTCGACGGTATCGGGGGTGCGGCCGCCTACTAAAGTTTGCGACGAGCATTCGATCTGAATGTCGGGAATCCTGTTGAATTTCCCGACTTTATATTGAAAAGTGTTTTCGATTTTGAGACTAAAATGCGGGGTTTATAATTGTTAGGCATGTGATGTCTAAGTATTTCATTTGATTGGCATGCGATGTCTAAAGAGTTTGCGGATTCCAACTGTCGTAGTTTTACACTTTCTTTTCTGTGACCGTAAGTGTAATATGTGATATCGCCGGTTTCGTTACTATATGTCAACGACAATTGGGATGCGCATATTTACTTACGTTGATGACATGTGATGTTATGTGTTGCTGGATATGTTATATTGGATCGTCGTGTTTGAATAGCCGGGGTTTTTTATGTGAGATGAGTGTTTTTCATTTTCATTCATGTAAAAACTTGTATGTAATATTCTTTTATTGGGGCACTTCCAGGTTACGGAAGATGTCACCTTTTGTATATTATTTACTTTTCTGTACTAGGATAGACCCAAGAAGGGGAGCACAAGTAACCGGGTTCTGGGGTCCAGTGGGAGACAATCTCGAGGAGTCGAGTCCGGGTCTCCTAACCCTAGAATTGGTAGGGTTGCTTGCCGCTCTCGTAGGGGTCTAGGGGTGTGGGATTGGCTATTCATCACGACCGTGGAATCCGTGTTTTATACTGGCTCGTATTGAAAACACGGACGTCCTAGTATATCCAATATTTCATATGATATTTTCTGCTGCGTTATCTGTGATGTGATCATGTGATGTGTTCAGATAGATATAGTATATAGTATATATGATATATTATATAGACGTTGCTTATGTTTTACACCCGTGCTAGCCCTGCCTCGCTCTGCCGTTAGTTACCTAACCTAACGGTGCAGACGGGACATCGAGGCGAATGCGGATGGCATAAGTGTACGTTATATTTATCTGTGATGTTTAGGTGGACTTAAATGATGGGACATTCATTAATGAGATTAATGAAAGAAAATAAACCTAATTGATGTTATGGAATCGAATTTCAAAATAAAAACAGGTAGCTACAGTTCTTGCTTTGCATCGCGGTGTTCCTTGTAGAACATCCTGCACCTTATTCGATGAGGAAAGAACCGAGATCCCTTCACCGGGAGTGACTCCTTTAGCAATAACTGGCAGATGCTACTCACTCGGTTTGTCTTTTGATTACTTCTATAGTTTCTGCTTTGCACAGTGATATATACGATATATCCCGCACCTCATTCGACGAGGAAAGGGCCGACGATCCCTTCACCGGGAGTGACCCCTTTAGCAAAACTAGAAAAGCCTAAAAAACATTCCATTTAAAAACCATTTGATTCCGCAACGAGATCAAGTTCAAAGCGTTAAAGGTTTTCATAAAAACCATTCGCAACCCTCCGTCATTTTAGGAAGTAGAGTACTTAGTATTCGTGCTTTGTTTGTTGACCTTAGTTAAGGCACGGTGTACGGTAGCCAAGTGATGTCTTCCTACACCGCATATGATGCGATTAGTTAGGACAGTCACGTGACTTTGTTGACCTTAGTTAAGGGTCATGTGGGTGGGTCTAATTAATCACGAAATGACGGGTAGAACTTGACTAGTACTTATGATTTGTTGACCATAGTTAAGGTCATAAGTGCTAGGGGTAAAAATCTTTATCGGGAGTTTCAAGTGTTGAAATTTGCAATGAGATTGCATACCTTCTATAAGATAGTTGGATCCCGATACCCACTGCGAGTAATTGTTACTCCTGGGAGAGTTTTGCACTTTACAATTAGCCGATCAAGTAGGTGTCTAGAAAGGTGTTAACGGGGTTATGCCTCTGGGAAAACGAGGTTGACTGTAATTAGGTCCGTGCGAAAGCACGGGGAACCTCCCTCAAAGTACCGACACTGGTCTGGCTGAAAGATTGGCGAACTTGTAGAGTGTAATTAATCCCGGCTAGTCTTTCCTTTTAAGGTTCGAAGAAAGATTTGATAAAAACAGTGGGAGCCATCCTGATTAGATAAAATATATAACCAATCTAATCTTACAAGAGCGCACGCAGAGTGTTTTCTTCTCTCTCTCTCCAGGTAGCGACCATATCACGCCTTAATCAAGATAATAATATGGATGTATTGACCGAACCCGCTTGTTATACTGAGCTGGGGAACGTTGGTCCCGCTCCATCTTATAATAGTTATAAGACCGAGCAGGAGTTAGGGGAATACCAGAATTCCTATGCCGCCCAAACGAAGAAAGTGCATATGATGCATCTCTTTCGGGTGTGTTCATTACAAAGAACTGTTTCTCAGTATCCTCTGCATCCTGGGTATATGATACCGGATCAGGATCCCAGATATGTAATCTGTTACATAGGGCTACAAAAAGGTAGAAAAACTGAGAACGGGTGATAAGTTTCATGTGACAGAAAACGGGGCAAGTGTTGCAGCCAAGTCTGTTGGTCACTGTCACCCTGTATTACCAATACATTGATTCTGAACGAATGTTATTAGATACCGAACCTGATATACAAAATCATATCAGTCTCTTTACAAGTAAAGAAATGATAAAATTTTGTATTGTTGGATAATGTTTTGAACATTTCCTATATCAAAAGTTGATCGGTTCAGGCACATTATCTAAAAGCATTGATGTTCTAAATAAAACTACAGTTCCTAGTATACAGAACACACACAAGAGGAAGAGTTCAGAAATGAACAAATCCTTCTTAAGGCATTGTAGACTAGGTCATATCAATGCGACCCGACTGGCTGAGGTTACATTTAAGATGTATATTTAAATCAGTTTGAATTTACATCTTGTGAAACTTGCCAGTCATGTCACAAAGATTAGATGACCATAGCTCTGTTTATTGGAAACAGGGAAAGAGTTAGTAAACTCTTGGGATTGATACATGATGATGTAAGTAAGGTCTCCTGTCTACACATGCCAGGACTGGTTCTTTATACTTCATTACGTTCTCTGATAATCTCTCAAGATTCAGACATATGTTCTTGTTGAAACACAAGTCCGAACCTTTTGAGATATTCACAGAATATAAGCTAGAAGTAGAGAACCAATATAGGTATAAGTATTATGTCCTATGATGAGATCAGAGAGGAGAATACTTGTGCATGGCTTTCCTGGACTATTCTAAAATGAGAATGAGATTCACTCTCAGTGTTACTCCTCTGAATATACCACAGCACTATGGTATATCAGGGTGGAGCAATAGCACCCTATGTGATATGGTGTGCTCTATGATGAGTACTACTGAGTTTCCTATTTCCTTATGGGAGTTATGCACTTGAGAAGTTGCATACCTATTGAATAGGGTTCCGATCAAATCAGTTACCTACCACTTCATATGTGATATGGAAAGGAAAGAGCCCATATCTTAAGTTGGTTAAGATTTGGGGTTGTCCGGGCTATGTCTAAAAGCAAAATCCGGATAAGCTCGAGGCAAGATCTGTTACGTAGAACTGGAAATGTTCCAGCTATACGAAATGAAGAAGATGATTCGGTAGAACCAAAGGATTCAGTAGATTCCAACGAACCTCAGCCTCTCCTCCGATCTAGAAGGGTTCCTCACCCGCCTGAGAGATACTTCGGTTTCTCGATGACAGTGGGAGCGAGGATTGCATCATGAGATGATGACCCAACTAGTTTCGAGCTGGCCATCAGGAGTGGGACTCTGTAAGAATGGCTGGATGCTTAGTGATCTGAGATGGAATCCTTATACACCAACAAAGCCTGGAGCAGGGAAACTCTCTGTGTGGGACTCTAAAGACTCGACACTACGCTGGCAGTGGGTTTAACCATAGACCGCAAGCGTCACTAGCTGTACGTAACTGTCCCCAGGTAGATGTCGATAAGAAGGCCGATGAGGAAAACATCCGAACTCCTACTGAGCCTGTCCGTGACAATCTCCGTACAGTCCGGTCTGTTCGTCTAAGACTATCGCATATCGAGCCTAGGGGGCGGCAAGCGTCAGTCCCCTAATAGCGGTATAAGTTGTGTCGGAGTGTAGCCCATTACACCGTGAGAAACTACTGGAACCTACCAGTAAATCTCGCTTGCCCTGGCCAGGGACTTTGCGTAATGGCTCTCTGACACAGCGCGATATCAACTCCCAATACCGGGAGAGACGAATCCTTTCTAACCGCCACTGCCTCCAAGTGCTCGGGACTGCACCCAACTGGTACCTGTTTGCATGACTCCTTTGAGCCGTGGTAGGGTAGCAATCTAAGAACAGTGGGACACACTCGAGGCGAAGTAGCAGTGTCAAGTCTGCGGACTATGCTGTACTCATGTCACCTGGGAACTGTTAACTAATGACGGGTATAATACCAACCAATCAGTTCTCCTGCGAGTCCTGTCCAGTGTATCCGTAACCTAACGAGCACCTATATACTATCTCCAATACGACGTACTGATGGCTGTGAGACAGACCATCTTCCCAACTGGGATGAGAAGCGTACACACTAGTCTACTCCGGAGTATCGATGCCCTGTCTCGATAATCCTACGACTAGGGACATATATAGGATGTTGCTTATAGACTACCCAGCCCCCACTAGTGTGACTGCCATCACAACACTGGTAATCAAGCAAAGAACCTATGGGCTCTACTAATATGTATAAGTGATACGTTACAAGAAACATATGCACATATTAAAGTAGACACAAACCAAGTAGCATACTACCATTTTTAGCAAGACTGTATATACAACTGTGAATATCCCAAGCTTCCATTAAGTAATATACATACAAGTATGATACAATAATGGCCCCTAGGGCATATACACTAACAATCTCCCACTTTCACTAGGGCCATGAGCTAGCATATCGTAGACCTATTATCTCGAATAGCCTCTCGAACTGCGTCTGAGGAAGAGCCTTTGTGAATGGATCAGCAATGTTATTCTCCGTCTCTACTCTTTTCATCTCGATCTCCCGGCGATAGACGATCTTCCTGATCAGGTGATGCCACCTTAAGATGTGTCTGGACTTCTGATGGGACCTGGGTTCCTTCGCTAAAGCTATAGCGCCGTTGTTGTCACAATACAGAGGTATTGGATCAACACTGGTAGGAACCACCTGAAGTTCTGTGAGGAACTTCTTCATCCAGACAGCTTCTTTTGCAGCATCGCAAGCAGCTATGTACTCTGCTTCCATCGTTGAGTCAGCAACGGTCTCCTGTTTGGAACTCTTCCAACAGACCGCCCCTCTATTGAGGGTAAAGACATAACCTAACATGTACTTGGAGTCATCTTTGTCACTCTGGAAGCCGGAGTCGGCAAAGGCCTCAATCTGGAGGTCTTTTCCGCCATACACCAAGAACATATCTTTAGTCCTCCTTAGGTACTTGAGAATGTTCTTTACTGCTATCCAGTGATTCTCCCCTGGGTTTGCCTGATACCGGCTTACAACGCTCAATGCGTATGCTATATCTGGTCTGGTACATAACATCGCATACATTATAGAGCCTACCGCAGAAGCGTAGGGTATAATCCACATGCGATCTTTTTCCAAATCAGTCTTGGGAGACATCTCTTTGGAGAGGGTGATTCCGTGACAAGCCGGTAGATTACCGCGCTTAGAATCATCCATACTGAATCTCTTCACTATAGTGTCTATGTACCTGGACTGCGAAAGTCCCAACTGTTGGAGTTAGTGCCCTCAGAGTCAATTATTGGATCACAGGCACGTGATTGCAATGATTGAGGGAGGACCTATCCCGGTAGGACAGTCTTACTCGAGATGATAGTATGCTATCTGGTTTATCTTTATCATCGTGTACTGCTTTAGGTGACCTGACATGTCGCTATTACACGTTGATAGAGCCCCTAGGATTCTTGCTTGACTGCCAGCAGTATGATGGCGATCATATACGTGGGAGCTGGTGGTCTATAAGCACATCCTTAAAAGGTCCCTAGTCGTAGGAGTTTCGAGACAGGGCATCGATACTCCGTTAGTAGACTAGTGTATACAGTCGAGACCCCGACGAGGGGCGGTGGCCGGTCTCACAAGCCACTGGTGTCAGTTGGTTCACCTAAGATGTATACAGGTGCTCATTGGGTTATGAGTACACCGGACAGGACTCTCCGGGAACCTGCTAGTTGGTCTTATACCAGACGTCAGATAGCAGTTCCCAGGTGACATGTGTACAGGTTAGTTCATCGACCTGAGATCGTCATTTGTCTCGTGTGAGTTCCCACTGTGCTTTGATTACTACCCTACCACGGCTCAAAGGAGTCGTGCAAACAGGTTTTAGTTGGGTACAGTCCCGAGCCACATGGAGGCAGTGAGCGGATCTGCAGGGGTTCGTCTCTCCCGGTATTGGGGGTGAGGTCGCGCTGTGTCTAGGAGAGCCATTACGCAAAGCCCTCGGCCGAGGCAGGAGATTTACTGGTAGGTATTCCAGTAGTATCTCAGGGCGTTCTGGGCTACGCTCCGACACGACTTGTACCGCTTTTGGGGGTCTGACTTTTACCAACCCCCTAGGCCCGCCATGCGATACTCATAGACGAACGGACCGGACTGTACGGCTATTGTCACTGACAGGCTCAGTTGGGTGTCGGGGTGAGCTTCCTCATCGACGTCCCATTTGGTCAATACCTGGTGGCCCGTCACGTATTGGCTTATACCTCTGACGTGCTAGTGGTTAAATCCACAGCCAAGGTATTGACGAGTCTTTAGAGTCCACCACACTCAGTTTCAGTTACTCAAGTTTCGGGCGAAACGCTGTAGAGGCCGTATGGAGATATGGCAGGGTCCGATCAGATACGCGCGGTATTGCACGGATCAGGATCGGACAGTTTTGTACTAGTGGCCGTATAGTAATATGGCAGGGTTTGATCTGATACGTGCGGTATTGCACAGATCAGGATCGAACGGATTTAACTAGCCGGCTTTGGCTTAAGCCGGTCCTAGTCTAGTACAGTGTAGATTTTGTCTCTTTGCATTTGTGTTCAGTGGGAATACAAATGCGGGCATGTATTTGCAGCAGTGGGGTTTTCCTGTAATTTATTACGGGATCGGTTTTCTGAAGTTGCCAGTTTGCATTCCGTTCCGGCCGGTTTTCCTTCATTCCTTCTCGGTCGGACTTTCTTGGTGGAGGGTGTTAATTGCACGTTTGCAATTAACAATTTGTGAGGGGTTTCTTTGCATATTTGTGGCATCATGATTGCTATTTCATGATGAGATCCTTTTTTGGTCTTCTCACTTGCTTTCATTGTGATGGATGGTAGAAAGGATTTAAAAATGAAATGAGAGTGACTAATTTCTATTGTTGTTATATATTCTTTCTTGCATTTCTTTTTCTCTCTCCAATCCCATTCATGAGAGAAGGGGCCGGCCACATTAAGAGAGGGGAGGGGGTGAGTTCTTTTGGGAGGAGGAAAAACTTTGTTCATATCATTATTTCCTTTGCTAAGTTGAGAGCATCATATTCCTCCAAAGCTTTTTCTCTCATCACCACCTCCATCCATGGCAACTTCAAGAACCCTAAAGAGACAAGTTCACTACACTATTCTATAGCAAGCCTTGGACGCGTCGGCTAGCCAACTTCCCGCCCGAGTTGCCTCGGTCAAGAGGCGGGAGCCCGTAAAAGATTCCGGCTACGTGGTGCCCTTTCCGACGAGCGAGGAGGTGACGGAGATTCCGCGGGAGATCGGAGTGGAGACGAAGACCGAAGGACACGGATCGCTTGGTATATTCTCACCCCATCTCTAGTTAGCTAGTATAGGTTAATGGTTTACGATCCGGGTTTTCATTGTCCGCGGTAGCGCCGTTTTGCAAAGTTCGCAAAATTTTGATTCCGCATTTTGGCCTCGAGTACGTGGCCGGGGCGCTGCCGTGGCGCAACATGGTATCAGAGCCACGCCATTAACCTTACCTAGCTTCGTTTGATGTGTTTGCGTTTCCGATTGACCGAAATTTCCAAAAACCGTATTTTTAATGCACATCAGTTTCTGTCGAAATTTTTTGGAGTCTAAAAATTTTTCAGGTGGTCGCAGAATGATGTGCAGAGAGTCGTAAGACTACAGAAAAAATTTGGTAAAGTGTTGATACTTTTTGACCGCGGAAGCGCGGTCTTAGCCCCTCATTGGCCGCGCTTCCGCCGCAATAATGAGGTGTCACTTCACCATTTTCTTTCTGTGGGATTGTGGGCTTATTTTAGGGCTTTTGGGATATTAAAATTGGGCCAATTATTTCTGTGAGTGCTACAGTTTTCTTTGGGGCCCACTTGTTAAGGTTTGATCAATCGGAATATTTTAAACACATTATTTCACAGTATTTACATTTTTTCTGCGACCGTGAATGTCACTCGATCGGTAAATCCGGTCTAACTGCTATAGCCCGGTTAGACGGATTTGCGAACGTGATTTTCACGTTGATGTTCTATGTTTATGCTGTGATGTTGCGGATCGGTCGTGGGGGATAGCCTGGATGCAATGCTAGTACAGTTTTTGTTGTATTATGTACATTTGATTTTGCGGGGCGAGCGTCCGACATGTGGACTGCCGTCACTGCCTGTTTGTATTATTATTTTGGGGCACGACCTGGTTGCGGTCGATGTACCCGGTGTATGTATATTTTACATTCTGTACTAGGATTACCCCGAGGAGGGGTGCACGGATAGCCAGGTTCTGGAGGGCAACAAGCCCGCATCTCATGGCATTGAGACGGAGGGGGCTTCACTCTGGGATTGGCGGGCTATTCGCCGCACTCATAGAGGGTACAGGTTGACCCAGGAGGGGTGCCCAAGTTGCCGGATTCCGTGGAGTGCTGGGTGGTCCATTCACGGAGCTGAAGGGGGCTGCCTCGCTTCAGGTTTTGGCGGGTGACTTGCCGCGCCCGTAGGGGTCTAGGATTTTATTGCACAGGCTATCCACACGACCAGGGGAACGTCGGGTTTCAGCAGCGGCTCTGTGAAACCCGGGGTTTCCAGATATCTGTATTGTTCTGTGATGCTATACATTTCTGTGTTGCTGCTTTTTTATCACGCCTTGAGCGAAATACTATATATTGGTATATATATTAGTAGATGTTGTATATGTTTTACATCCGCGCTAGTCCAGTCCCCGCTCTGCCGTTAGTTAGCTAACCTAACGGGTGATGACGGGACCCAGTGGCGAATGCGGATGGCATATACGTACGTCAGTATATTTTCGTTCTTTGTGGTGTGATCAATTGATGGGACTGCATTGATTCGGATCAATGCAAGATAAACAAACCTAATCTGATGTTGTTGGAACACTTTTTCAAAAAGCTGTTATTGCAAGGACGTTCACTTTTGTTTTGCATCGAGGTATTCATTTGGAATATCCTGCTCCTCAGTCGACGAGGCAAGGGCCGAGATCCCTTCACCGGGAGTGACCCCTTGGACAGAAGTTTGCGTCAGGGCAATAGCTTCACTATAGCCGATTACTTTTGCTTTGCATCGTGGTATTCAGTTGGAATATCCTGCACCTCATTCTACGGGGAAAGAGCCGAGATCCCTTCACCGGGAGTGACCTCTTTAGTAAAGGTTTTCGTCACTATATTTTATAAAAGGCTATGCAGTTCCTTCAACGATATCAAGTTCATTACGTTAAAGGTTTTTCGCCAAAAACCATTCGTAGCCCTCCGTCATTTCTTATGGGTATTATTTAGTATTCGTGCTGCGTTTGTTGACTCCGTCAAGGCGTAGTGTACGGTAGCTAAGTGGTACTTGTTTGTCGCATAAGTGGGATTGGTTAGGACAGTCGTGCGGCCTTGTTGACTCCGTCAAGGGCACGTACGGGTGGGTTTAATGCAATCCAGATAATGACGGGTTGAACTTGACTAGGACTCTTTGATTTGTTGACTCCGTCAAGGTCACTTGAGTCCTAGGGGTAAAAATCACATCGGGAGTTTCAAAAGAACTGAAACTTGCCAGGCATGCGCATACCTTCTGGAGTGTGGTGACGTGAGTGGATTTCGTCACGTTATCATGCGATGATAGTTGGATCCCGATTCCCACTGATGAGTTGGTTTACTCCTCGGGTGATCCCGACTAATTCTTCTTTCAGGTTTGGAGGAGAATTTGAGGTACAGTGGGAGGTTTCCAGATTAGACAAAATGATAACCATTCTGATCTAGGTTAGAGTGCACGCTGAGTGTTTCTTTTCTCTCTCTCTTTGGCAGCGACCATTGACCCGACCCTGGACTATGACTCAGTGACCAAGTTGACCGAACCTTCTTAACACTGGCTTTTGGATTGTCAGAGTTGCAAACCTCATTGCCACTCCTACTTTTACCCTTTTCTCCAGGACACCCCGTATTACTACGAACGTCCACTTCCATTGGACAAAACCATTGTATGGTTATATACGAACTCGAAGGACTTCGAGGATGGTTTCTGGTTCTGGAGAAAACGGATAGGATTATTCAGTTGTTTTTTCTTTTCACCTTCTCTCAGGTTGCGAGTACTCCTTGGTTTAGGAGTAGTACACCTATTACGCAAATTGGATAGTCTTCTTCCAAACCATAGGCTGGTGCCGACCGGTAGGGAATGAAGAAAACCAGTTAGCCTAAACGGTGTACAGAAGGTATTAAGTTAAGACAAAGCAAGGGATTAGTAAGAGGGCAAAGTAAGTTGCGACTGCTATTCACGACCAAACCAAGTATTTCTTCGCCAATCCTAAATCACCTTTGTATTTCTCCAGGACACTCCGTATCACTACGAAGATCCCATTTTATTGGATAATCCATCGTATGGTTATATACGAACTCGAAAGGAACTTGTTCCAGTTCGGGGATGGATCCTGGTTCAGGAGAAATAGGAATAAAGTACATTCAGGTGTCTTTTATCTTCACCTTCTCTCGCGTTGCGAGTGCTCCTAGGATTAGGACAGTACACCCTTTATGCTTTTTGGATAGTCTTCTTCCAAACCATAGGCTGGTGCCGAACGGTAGGGAAGGAAGAAAATCATTTGGCTTAAAGGGGTGTACAGAAGGTAATGACTAAAGACATATAAAGGGATTTGGAGAGGTGGCAAAGAATTATACGGTTACAGTTGTGAATCTGGATAATGGAAGAGGCATTACTAGGAATACCACGATACCCCAACGAAACATTTCAATGTTTCAGTTTCACTGTGTACTGTTAATGGAAAACTGATTTCCCAGTTAGACACTTGCTCCAGGGTATGTATTTACCAGGTTGGATTCTCATATCTGTATGGTTTTACAGATGATGAGTGGGAGTAAGTTATTGGGAATTGGGTGATCATCCTCATTATATCGGGATTCGTTGTAATCAGTGATATTTGAGGAGATCACCTGGGCTATTTGCCGGTCGGCAAATATTTGGTTATGAATATCCGCTGTTGTGCACCAATTTCAAATTGATATATCTGTACGTCTATTTTCATAGAGTGAGATATACCTTTTGATATTATGTCTACGACATTTACCTATATCAGTGGATGGTTAGGTAAGGAGCATTGAACAGCGGTGTAATTCTTCTTAACCATAAGTACAGTTTTCAACCTACGACACACAGTGAAAGAGTTGTTAGACTCAGCGGACTTATACAGAGTATTGTATGTTGTCCAGTGTCCATCAGGACAGAGGGGTTGGTCCTCGTACTATATTCGGTTTACTTATGACTTCTCTAGATTTTAGACAGCTGTTTCGTGGAAACACAGGGTCTAAGTTTTGAGGAGTTATAGGTATTTGAATAAAGTAGAGAACCAGGTGTAGCAAGTATCGGGATTCTTCAAAGAGATCGAAGATGTAGATACTTGTGTATGGTATTCAGTTAATAGTAATGATGAAGACAGATAGCTTCTCTTTCAGGTTACTCATAATTGGAAGCATTCCTAAGTTGAGTAACGCTGATCGGCCTCCTTCCATTTAGTTTACATGCACTGGAGATAGCTGCATGATTTGAATCTGGTTCAATTGAATCAGTGCCTCTGGTTCTATATTGGATATAGAACAGTTCATATCTTAACGATGTTAAGGTACGGGGAGTTGTCCGGCTTATGCTTAAAACCAGACACTGGACAACTCAAGGCACGTTTCTGTAATGGCTGTTTGTGGGTTGACCCAGGCTATGACGAGGGTTGATTTTCTACCATCTGACAGATCAATAGAAATATTGTTCTAGACTCGCCACAGTTTTATTAAAAATGGATTTTTCAAAAACAGCAGTGGGAGTATGGTAGAACTGGAAGTGATTCCAGAACCGCAAACGATTACTGAAGATTTAATAAGGAACCTAAAGATTCAATCTGATTTGACATTCCATTGGCCACTCCGCAGATAAGGTGGGTAACTTCAGGCACCCGAGAGGTACTACGGTAGCCTCAAGGACGGTGACAGGGAAGTTCTTGTTTACCCACACTTGCCATTGCTGTTGTTCCAGGCTGCGAGACCCGGTGAGAGGATGAGTATAGCGTCGTTCTAAACTAGTTTTAGAAGTGCGCGTCTATATGACTCCACCAGAGGGTTGTCGTAGTCAGTGGGAGCAGCGGAAGCATTGGTGGACATCAGGCTTATGTCTATTTATAGACTAAAGCAGATGTAGCGGAGATAGATCATCTGTTTCTGATGTGACAGTCATGGGTTTGACGTCATCAGAATAGGGGATGGATCTGTTGAGAAGGTAGTAGGAAGTGATATTCCTATACTACGATCGGTTATACTTTGGTCATCACACAGTGTTTTCTCCACATGGGACTTGGATATTATATCAAACATACTGGTTACTAGACCTATGGTTTTAGATCTAGATTTGGGTGGTTTCCCAATCAGGGTACTTTGACAGCATTCTAAGAGTATTTAGAATGGACGACTCCTGGCATGGTAGTGTACCTGCAGGTAATGGAGTCACCCTCTCTAAAGGTGTCTTACAGACTAAAGGGGAGAGGATGTGCATGATTGGCAGATCACTTGCTTAGGCATTTGAGTCAATCATGAGATGTCAAGTACCACACCAGATGTTGTTCTTGCACTAGATGCAATAAGTTGATATTAATCCAATCCTGGAAAACCAGTCGGAAGCAGTTTTAGAACATAAGTGAATGTTCTAGAGATATGATAACGGCTGCCTCCTTTTAGGAGACGGTTATCACTCCAGGCTTCCAAAGTGACATGGACGACAAGGAGGTTGTCAGAGTTATAGTTATCCCTCTGACGAGGGGCAGTATTTTGGACAGGTGGTCCAAGGCAATACTGAGGGAGGCATGGCGCAGGATACTGATTAAGTTCAGTTGTTGATACAGTCTAAGAAGTTTGGATTTGGAGTTCATTTATGAGCTAGGTCCCATCAGACATCCAGACATTCTAAGACAGGTATTGCTCATTTCGGGAGATGGCTTTCTCCGCGAACTTGAGATATAGAGAGACATAGAAAGAAACATCACAGCGGATCCACTCACTGAGGCTATTCCTCGAACGCAATAGTTTCACAAACGGGTTTTGTGAGACTGACTAGTAGAGGAGTTGGGTGTTCGGTATCACACGGGCTGTGAGTATGCGACATCGCAATAATTAGCCTTGAGTGCAAGTGGGAGATTGTTGGAGTTAGTGCCCTCAGAGTCAATTATTGGATCACAGGCACGTGATTGCAATGATTGAGGGAGGACCTATCCCAGTAGGACAGTCTTACTCGAGATGATAGTATGCTATCTGGTTTATCTTTATCATCGTGTACTGCTTTAGGTGACCTGACATGTCGCTATTACACGTTGATAGAGCCTCTAGGATTCTTGCTTGACTGCCAGCAGTATGATGGCGATCATATACGTGGGAGCTGGTGGTCTATAAGCACATCCTTAAAAGGTCCCTAGTCGTAGGAGTTTCGAGACAGGGCATCGATACTCCGTTAGTAGACTAGTGTATACAGTCGAGACCCCGACGAGGGGCGGTGGCCGGTCTCACAAGCCACTGGTGTCAGTTGGTTCACCTAAGATGTATACAGGTGCTCATTGGGTTATGAGTACACCGGACAGGACTCGCCGGGAACCTGCTAGTTGGTCTTATACCAGACGTCAGATAGCAGTTCCCAAGTGACATGTGTACAGGTTAGTTCATCGACCTGAGATCGTCATTTGTCTCGTGTGAGTTCCCACTGTGCTTTGATTACTACCCTACCACGGCTCAAAGGAGTCGTGCAAACAGGTTTTAGTTGGGTACAGTCCCGAGCCACATGGAGGCAGTGAGCGGATCTGCAGGGGTTCGTCTCTCCCGGTATTAGGGGTGAGGTCGCGCTGTGTCTAGGAGAGCCATTACGCAAAGCCCTCGGCCGAGGCAGGAGATTTACTGGTAGGTATTCCAGTAGTATCTCAGGGCGTTCTGGGCTACGCTCCGACACGACTTGTACCGCTTTTGGGGGTCTGACTTTTACCAACCCCCTAGGCCCGCCATGCGATACTCATAGACGAACGGACCGGACTGTACGGCTATTGTCACTGACAGGCTCAGTTGGGTGTCGGGGTGAGCTTCCTCATCGACGTCCCATTTGGTCAATACCTGGTGGCCCGTCACGTATTGGCTTATACCTCTGACGTGCTAGTGGTTAAATCCACAGCCAAGGTATTGACGAGTCTTTAGAGTCCACCACACTCAGTTTCAGTTACTCAAGTTTCGGGCGAAACGCTGTAGAGGCCGTATGGAGATATGGCAGGGTCCGATCAGATACGCGCGGTATTGCACGAATCAGGATCGGACAGTTTTGTACTAGTGGCCGTATAGTAATATAGCAGGGTTTGATCTGATACGTGCGGTATTGCACAGATCAGGATCGAACGGATTTAACTAGCCGGCTTTGGCTTAAGCCGGTCCTAGTCTAGTACAGTGTAGATTTTGTCTCTTTGCATTTGTGTTCAGTGGGAATACAAATGCGGGCATGTATTTGCAGCAGTGGGGTTTTCCTGTAATTTATTACGGGATCGGTTTTCTGAAGTTGCCAGTTTGCATTCCGTTCCGGCCGGTTTTCCTTCATTCCTTCTCGGTCGGACTTTCTTGGTGGAGGGTGTTAATTGCACGTTTGCAATTAACAATTTGTGAGGGGTTTCTTTGCATATTTGTGGCATCATGATTGCTATTTCATGATGAGATCCTTTTTTGGTCTTCTCACTTGCTTTCATTGTGATGGATGGTAGAAAGGATTTAGAAATGAAATGAGAGTGACTAATTTCTATTGTTGTTATATATTCTTTCTTGCATTTCTTTTTCTCTCTCCAATCCCATTCATGAGAGAAGGGGCCGGCCACATTAAGAGAGGGGAGGGGGTGAGTTCTTTTGGGAGGAGGAAAAACTTTGTTCATATCATTATTTCCTTTGCTAAGTTGAGAGCATCATATTCCTCCAAAGCTTTTTCTCTCATCACCACCTCCATCCATGGCAACTTCAAGAACCCTAAAGAGACAAGTTCACTACACTATTCTATAGCAAGCCTTGGACGCGTCGGCTAGCCAACTTCGCGCCCGAGTTGCCTCGGTCAAGAGGCGGGAGCCCGTAAAAGATTCCGGCTACGTGGTGCCCTTTCCGACGAGCGAGGAGGTGACGGAGATTCCGCGGGAGATCGGAGTGGAGACGAAGACCGAAGGACACGGATCGCTTGGTATATCTCTCACCCCATCTCTAGTTAGCTAGTATAGGTTAATGGTTTACGATCCGGGTTTTCATTGTCCGCGGTAGCGCCGTTTTGCAAAGTTCGCAAAATTTTGATTCCGCATTTTGGCCTCGAGTACGTGGCCGGGGCGCTGCCGTGGCGCAACACCAACATCCTCTTTGATCTATCATGATAGATCCGGATCTCCAGAATATAGGTGGCATCACCCAGGTCTTTATATGGAGAATTTATGTGACAAGAATCTTTTGACTGACTGTAATATAGGAATATCATTTCCTATTAGGAGAATGTCATCCACGTATAAGACGAGGAATACTACAGCTCTTCCTACAATCTTACTGTATATGCATGGTTCATCTGGATTTTTGATAAAGTCAAATTCTTTGACAGCATCATCAAAACAGATGTTCCAACTCCGAGATGCCTGCTTTAGTCCATAAATGGACTTAAGCAACTTGCATACTTTACCGCTGCTCCCACTCTAAATGAATCCCTCTGGCTGATCCATATAGACGCACTCTTCCAAATTTCCATTTAGAAAGGCTGTCTTTACGTCCATCTGCCAGATCTCATAATCGTGGAATGCAGCAATAGCAAGAAGGACCCTAATTGGATTTTAGCATAGCTACTGGAGAAAAGGTTTCTTCATAGTCCAAACCAGGTCTTTGACGGAAACCCTTTGCAACAAGTCTAGCTTTATAGGTTTCAACCTGTCCATCTACACCAATCTTCTTTCTGAAGATCCATTTGCATCCTACGGATTTTACCCCATCTGGAGCAATGTCCAAAGTCCATACTTTGTTAGTGTACATGGACTCCATTTTGGTCCGCATTGCATCTAGCCATTTTACCGAGTCGCCGCTCTGAATGGCTTGCTGGAAGCTAGTAGGGTCATTTTCATCAATGACACAATCCTCTCTATCCCCATCTATGAGAAAACCGTAGTATCTCTCAGGCGGATGAGACGGCCTACTACTCCTGCGGAGGGGTGCGGGAATGTCCTGTTCTTCTTGAACTACTGGTTCTACTTGTAGTTTATGGTTCTGGAATTTCTTCCAGCTCTATCTCGCTCCCACTTGTATCCTTTTCTAAAACTTGTTGTTCTAAAAAATGGGCATTACGAGAAACAAAAACCTTTTGTTCCTCTGCGTAATAGAATAGATACCCCTTGGAGTTCTTTGGATATCCCACAAACTTACACTGTACCGATCGTGCCTCGAGCTTGTCCGCATGCCGCTTTTTAACAAAAACCGGACATCCCCAAATCTTCAGATACTGAAGATAGGGTTTTTTCCCACTCCACATTTGATATGGGGTGGTAGGCACTGTCTTGGTAGGAACCCTATTCAGAAGATATGCCGCTGATTCTAGCGCATATCCCCAGAATGATCGCGGTAACTCAGCGTTGCTCATCATGGAACAAACCATATCCAATAGGGTTCGATTCCTCCTTTCCGATACACCGTTATGTTGTGGCGTGTATGGAGGAGTAAGCTGAAAGAGAATTCCATTCTCTTTTAAGTAACCCAAGAACTCGATACTTAAGTATTCACCATCTTGATCAGATCTCAGTGTCTTTATACTCTTGCCTGTTTGTTTTTCCACTTCATTCTTGTATTCTTGGAATTTCTCAAAGGCCTCGGATTTATGCTTCATTAAGAAGACATATCCATACCTAGAGAAATCATCCGTAAAAGTAATGAAGTAGGAATAACCACCTCGCGCATGTGTAGACATTGGACGGCACACGTCACTGTGTACGAGTCCCAAGAGCTCGCTTGCTCTTACTCCATGTCCAGTGAATGGAGTTTTTGTCATCTTTCCTTTGAGACAAGATTCACAAGTAGTATAAGATTGATATTCGAACGGATTCAAATATCCTTCTCTATGTAACTTAGTTAACCTTCTCTTATTGATGTGACCTAGTCTACAATGCCATAAGAAAGCCTGATTTATTTCTGGGGACTTTCTTTTAAGTGTGTTCTGGACATTAAAAACCTGAGCTTGACTTAATACGTATATACCGTTATCTAATGTACCGGACCCAATCAAAACTTGATTTAGGTGGATGTTAACTGTAAGTGCACGGCGGCGCCCCGGCCGTCAATCCGACGCCGGAATGCGGAAGCGGTGATAAACTTTAATTTTGCGGACTTTGCAAACCGGCACCACCGCGCACTAAACTCCGGATCGTAACCATTAACAAGTCTAAGCTAACTAGAAGATGGGTTAGAGATATACCGACTGATCCAAGTCCTCCGGTCTTCATCTCTACTCCGATCTCCTCGCGGGATCTCCGTCCGTCTCCTCCTCGTCGGAAAGGGCACCACATCGCCTGTAGCTTTTACGGGCTCCCACCTCAATACCGAGGCAACTCGGGAGCGAAGCTGGCGAATCGACGCGTCCAAGATTTGCTGTAGGAAGTGTAGTGTAGAGTGCATGTCTCACTTTGGGGTTTGTTGCCATTTGTAGATGATGGAGGAAACAAGATAAGAAAAATGGTGCTTGCATTTTTCTTAGCATGAAAAGAGATCAAGAATGCTACTCTCTCAAAAATGAAGCTCTCATCTTCTTCTCTCTCAACCATGGAAAAAACTTATGAACTTAGAAAATGGAGGAGGAAAGAATATGAAGCATTAAGGGAGGTGAGTGTAGGAGTGAACAAGAGGTGACCACAACCCAAGACAAGAAAACATACAAGCATGCTTCATTAAATCCAACCATACCCTTTTCTAATCAAATTTAATGCAAAAGCATGGATGAAAGATATGAAGCTATCATAATCAATACTTTTGCAATAAAACCCTCCACAAAGTGTTATTTACAAACTTGCAAATAACCCCCCTCCATCGGAAAAGTCCGGCCGGGAAAGAACAAAGGAAAACCGGCCGGAACGGAATGCAAACTGGCAACTCCAGAAAACTGGTCCCGTAATAAATTACAGGAAAAACCCCGATACTGTGCATACACACCCACATCTGTATTCCGACCGGATACAAATGGAAAAAGACAAAATCTACACTGTACTAAACTAGGACCGGCTTAAACCAAAGCCGGCTAGTAATATCCGTTCAATCCTGATCCATGCAATACCGCACGTATCTGATCGAACCCTGCCATATACCAATACGGCTACTAGTACAAACCGTCCGATCCTGATCCGTGCAATACCGCACGTATCTGATCGGACCCTGCCATATCTCCATACGGCCTCTACAGCGTTTCGCCCGAAAGCATGAGTAACTGAAAGTGTGGTAGACTCTAAAGACTCGTCAATACTATGGCTGTGGATTTAACCACTAGCACGTCAGAGGTATAAGCCAGTACGTGACGGGCCACCAGCTATTGACTAAAAGGGACGTCGATGAGCGAACTCATCCTGACACCCTACTGAGCCTGTCAGTGACAATATCCGTACAGTCCGGTCCGTTCGTCTATGAGCATCGCATGTCGGGCCTAGGGGGTGGGTAAAAGTCAGACCCCCAAAAGCGGTACAAGTCGTGTCGGAGTGTAGCCCAGAACACCCTGAGATACTACTGGAATACCTACCAGTAAATCTCCTGCCTTGGCCAAGGACTTCGTGTAATGGCTCTCCTAAACACAGCGCGACCTCACCCCCAATACCGGGAGAGACGAAACCCCCGAAGATCCGCTCACTGCCTCCATGTGGCTCGGGACTGTACCCAACTAAAACCTGTTTGCACGACTCCTTTGAGCCGTGGTAGGGTAGTAATCAAAGCACAGTGGGAACTCACACGAGACAAATGACGATCCCCAGGTCGATGAACTAACCTGTACACATGTCACCTGGGAACTGCTATCTGACATCAGGTATAAGACCAACTAGCATGTTCCCGGCGAGTCCTGTCCGGTGTACTCATAACCCAATGAGCACCTGTATACATCTTAGGTGAACCAACTGACACCAGTGGCTTGTGAGACCGGCCACCGCCCCTCGTCGGGGTCTCGACTGTATACACTAGTCTACTCTGGAGTATCGATGCCCTGTCTCGAAACTCCCACGACTAGGGACCTTTTAAGGATGTGCTTATAGATTACCAGCTCCCACGTATATGATCGCCCTCATACTGCCGGTAGTCAAGCAAGAATCCCAGGGGCTCTATCAACGTGCAATAGTGACATGTCATGTCACTTAAAGCAGTACACGATGATAAAGGTAAACCAGATAGCAAACTATCATCTCGAGTAAGACTGTCGTCTCGGGATTGGTCCTCCCTCAATCATTGCAATCACGTGCCTGTGATCCAATAATTGACTCTGAGGGCACTATCTCCAACAATCTCCCACTTGCACTCAAGGCTAATTATTGCGATGTCGCATACTCTCAGCCCGTGTGATACCGAACACCCAACTCCTCTACTAGTGAGTCCCACAAAGCTCGTTTGCGAGACTATTGCGTTCGAGGAATAGCCTCAGCGAGTGGATCCGCTCTGATGTTTCTTTCTATGTCTCTCTATATCTCAAGTTCGCGGAGAAAACCATCTCCCGAAATGAGCAATACCTGTCTTAGAATGTCTGGATGTCTGATGGGACCGAGCTCATAAATGAACTCCAAATCCAAACTTCTTAGACTGTATCGTCAACTGAACTTAATCAGTATCCTGCACCATGCCACCCTCAGTATTTCCTTGGACCACCTATCCAAAATACTTCCCCTCGTCAGAAGGAAAAATATAACTCTGACAACCTCCTTGTCGTCCATGTCACCTTGGAAGCCTGGAATGATAACTGTCTCCCAAATGAGGCTGTCGTTATCATATCCCTAGAACATTCACTTATGTTCTAAAACTGCTTCCGACTGTTTCTCCAGGATTGGATCAATGTCAACTTATTGCATCTAGTGCAAGAACAACATCTGGTGTGGTACTTGACATCTCATGATTGACTCAATTGCCTAAGCAAGTGATCTGCCAATCATGCACATCCCTCTCCCCTTTAGTCTGTAAGACACCTTTGGAGAGGGTGACTCCATTACTTGCAGGTACACTACCGTGCCAGGAGTCGTCCATTCTAAATACTCTTAGAATGCTGTCAAAGTACCCTGATTGGGAAACCACCCAAATCTAGATCTAAAACCATAGATCTAGTAACCAGTATGTCTGATATTGTGTCCAAGTCCCTTGTGGAGAAACCACTGTGTGACGACCAAAGTATAACCGATCGTAGTCTAGGAATATCACTTCCTACTACCTTCTCAACAGATCCATCCCCTATTCTGATGACGTCAAACCTATGACTGTCACATCAGAAACAGATGATCTATCTCCGCTATATCTGCTTTAGTCTATAAATAGACATAAGCCTGATGTCCACCAATGCTTCCGCTGCTCCCACTGACTACGACAACCCTCTGGCAGAGTCATATAGACGTGCACTTCTAAAGCTAGTTTAGAACAACGCTATACTCATCCTCCTGCCGGGCCTCGCAGCCTGGAACAACAGCAATGGCAAGTGTGGGTAAACAAGAACTTCCCTGTCACCGTCCTTGAGGCTACCGGAGTACCTCTCGGGTGTCTGAAGTTACCCACCTTATCTGCGGAGTGGTCAATGGAATGTCAAATCAGATTGAATCTTTAGGTTCCTTATATAATCTTCAGTAATCGTTTGCGGTTCTGGAATCGCTTCCAGTTCTACCATACTCCCACTGCTGTTTTCTGAAAAATAACCATTTCTTTTAAAATGTGGCGAGTTAAGAACAATATCACTATTGATCTTCCAGATGGTAGAAAATCAACCCTCGTCATAGCCTGGGTCAACCCACAAACAGCCATTACAGAAACGTGCCTTGAGTTATCCAGAGTCTGGTTTTAATCATAATCCGGACAACTCCCCGTACCTTAACAATGTTAAGATATGAACTGTACTATATCCAATATAGAACCAGAGGCACTGATTTAATTGAACCAGATTCAAATCATGCAGCTATCTCTAGTGCATGTCAACAAATGGAGAGAGGCCGATCAGTGTTACTCAACTTAGGAATGCTTCCAATTATGAGTAACCTGAAAGAGAAGCAATTTCTCTTTATCATTACTATCAACTGAATACCATACACAAGTATCTACATCTTCGATCACTTTGAAGAATCCCAATACTTGCTACACTTGGTTCTCTACTCTATTCAAATACCTATAACTCCTCAAAACTTAGACCCTGTGTTTCTACGAAACACATGTCTAAGAACTAGAGAAGTTAAAAGTAAACAGAATATAGTATGAGGACCAACCCCTCTGTCCTAATGGACACTGGACAACATACAATACTCTGTATAAGTTCGCCGAGTCTAACAACTCTTTCACTGTGTGTCGTAGGTTGAAAACTGTACTTATGGTCAAGAAGAATTACACCGCTGTTTAATGCTCCTTACCCAACCATCCACTGATATAGGTAAATGTCATCGACATAATATCAAAAAGGTATATCTCACTCTATGAAAATAGACGTACAGATATATCAATTTGAAATTGGTGCATAACAGCGGATATTCAAAACCAAACATTTGCCGACCGGCAAACAGCCCAGGTGATTTCCTCAAATATCACCGATTACAACGAATCGCGATATAATGAGGATGATCACCCAATTTCCAATAACTTACTCCCACTCATCATCTGTAAAACCATACAGATGTGAGAATCATTCCTGGTAAATACATACCCTGGAGCAAGTATCTTATCGGGAAATCAGTTTTCTTTTAACAGTACACAGTGAACTGAAACATTGAAATGTTTCGATGGGGTATCCTGGTATTCCTAGTAATGCCTCTACCATTATCCAGATTCACAACTATAACCGCATAATTCTTTGCCACCTCTCCAATTCCCTTTATATGTCTTTAGTCATTACCTTCTGCACACCCCTTTAGGCCAATTGGTTTTCTTCCTTCCCTATCGTTCGGCACCAGCCTATGGTTTGGAAGAAGACTATCCAATAAGCACAATGGGTGTACTGTCCTAGTCCTAGGAGCACTCGCAATCCGAGAGAAGGTGAAGATAAAAGACAATCGAATAAACCTTATTCATATTTCTCCTGGACCAGAATCCATCCCCGAACTGGAACAAGTTCCTTTCGAGTTCGTATATAACCATACGATGGAGTATCCAATAAACTGTGGATCTTCGTAGTGATACGGAGTGTCATGGAGAAATACAAAGGTGATTTAGGATTGGCGAAGAAATACTTGGTTTGGTCGTGAATATTAGTCGCAATTTACTTTGCCCTCTTACTAATCCCTTGCTTTGTCTTAATCTTAATACCTTCTGCACACCATCGTTATGCTAATTGGTTTTCTTCATTCCCCACTGTTCGGCACCAGCCTAAAGTTTGGAAGAAGACTATCCAATTTGCGTAATAGGTGTACTACTCCTAAACCAAGGAGTACTCGCAACCTGAGAGAGGGTGAAAAGAAAAGACAACTGAATAATCCTATCCGTTTTCTCCAGAACCGGAAACCATCCTCGAATTCCTTCGAGTTCGTATCTAACCATACGATGGTTTTGTCCAATGGAAGTGGACGTTCGTAGTAATACGGGGTGTCCTGGAAAAAAGGGTAAAAGTAGGAGTGGCAATGAGGTCTGCAACTCTGACAATCCAAAAGCCAGTGTAAAGAAGGTTCGGTTAACTTGGTCACTGAGTCATAGTCTTAGGGTCGGGTCAATGGTCGCTGCCAGAGAGAGAGAAAAGAAACACTCAGCGTGCACTCTAACCTAGATCAGAATGGTTACCAATTTATCTAATCTGGAAACCTCCCACTGTACCTCGAATTCTCCTCCAAACCTGAAAGAAGAATTAGTCGGGGTCACCCGAGGAGTAAACCAACTCATCAGTGGGAATCGGGATCCAACTATCATCGCATGACAACGTGACGGAATCCGCTCACGGTATCACACTCCAGAAGGTATGCGCATATCTGGCAAGTTTCAGTTCTTTTGAAACTCCCGATGTGATTTCTACCCCATGCTCTTATGACCTTGGCGTGAGGTCAAAATATCATAAGTCACATGTCAAGTTCTACCCATCATTGTCCAGGTTAATTTGAACCCACCCGTACATACCCTTGACGTAGGCCAAAATAGTAGTACGACTGTCCCAAACCAACGCATCTATCTATGCAACAGATAAATACCCGGCAACTACCAAACACTATGCCTTGGCGTGAGGTCAAAATACATAGCTTGAATACTACCGAATATTTAACTGAAATGATGGAGGGCTACGAATGGTTTCTGGCGAAAACCTTTAACGTAATGAACTTGATATCGTTGAAGGAACGGATAGCTTTTTAGAAAATATAGTGACGAAAACCTTTACTAAAGAGATCACTCCCGGTGAAGGGATCTCGGCTCTTTCCCCATAGAATGGGGTGCAGGATATTCATAACCGAATATCACTGTGCAAAGCAAAAGTAATCGGCTATAGTGAAGTTAATGCCCTGACGCAAACTTCTGTCCAAGGGGTCACTCCCGGTGAAGGGATCTCGGCCCTTGCCTCATCGACTGAGGAGCAGGATATTCTAAATGAATACCACGATGCAAAACAAAAGTGAACGTCCTTGCAATAACAGCTTTTTGAAAAGTGTTCCAACAACATCAGATTAGGTTTGTTTAACTTGCATTGATCCGAATCAACGCAGTCCCATCAATTGATCACACCACAAAGAACGAAAATATACTGACGTACGTATATGCCATCCGCATTCGCCACTGGGTCTCGTCATCACCCGTTAGGTTAGCTAACTAACGGCAGAGCGGGGACTGGACTAGCGCGGATGAAAAACATATACAACATCTACTAATATATATACCAATATATAGTATTTCGCTCAAGGCGTGAATAAAATGCAACATCACAGAAATGTACAGCATCACAGAACAATACAGATATCTGGGATCCTCGGGTTTCACAGAGCCACTACTGAAACCCGACGTTCCCCTGGTCGTGTGGATAGCCTGTGCAATGAAATCCTAGACCCCTACGGACGCGGAAAGTCACCCGCCAAAACCTGAAGCGAGGCAGCCCCCTTCAGCGCCGTGAATGGACCACCCAGCACTCCACGGAATCCGGCAACTTGGGCACCCCTCCTGGGTCAACCTGTACCCCCTACGAGTGCGGCGAATAGCCCGCCAATCCTAGAGTGAAGCCCACTCCGTCCCAATGCCATGAGATGCGGGCTTGTTGCCCTCCAGAACCCGGCTATCCGTGCACCCCTCCGCGGGGTAATCCTAGTACAGAATGTAAAATATACATACAACGGGTACATCGACCGCAACCAGGTCGTGCCCCAAAAGAATAATACAAACAGGCAGTGACGGCAGTCCACATGTCGGACGCTCGCCCCGCAATATCAAATGTACGTAATACAACCACAACTGTACTAGCATTGCATCCAGGCTATCCCCACGACCGATCCGCAACATCACAGCAATTACATAGAACATCAACGTGAAAGTCACGTTCGCAAATCCGTCTAACCGGGCTATAGCAGTCAGACCGGATTTACCGATCGAGTGACATTCACGGTCGCAGATATAATGTAAATACTGTGAAATAATGTGTTTAAAATATCCGATCGATCAAATTTTAACAAGTGGGCCCCAAAGAAATACTGTAGCACTCACAGATAATCTGGGCCCAAATATAATATTCCAAACACCCTAAAATAACCCCAGAACCCCACTGGAGAAGTTTGACAAATTGACCATATCATAGTGAGGCGGAACCGCGGCCCGAGATGGGGTTTGGCCGCGGTTCCGCGCTCCACATAGAAGATCAATTGGTCGAATTTTCCCAGATCTCTTATAATATCATGTACATCAATTTTCTGCCACCTGAAAAATTTTTAGACACCAAAAAATCTTAACAGAAAACTGATGTGAGGTAAAATGTAGATTTTAGAATTTTGGTCGATCGGAAACGCAAAACACATCAAACGAAGCTAGACGAAGTTAATGGCGAGGCTCTGATACCACTGTAAGTGCACAGCGGCGCCCCGGCCGTCAATCCGACGCCGGAATGCGGAAGCGGTGATAAACTTTAATTTTGCGGACTTTGCAAACCGGCACCACCGCGCACTAAACTCCGGATCGTAACCATTAACAAGTCTAAGCTAACTAGAAGATGGGTTAGAGATATACCGACTGATCCAAGTCCTCCGGTCTTCATCTCCACTCCGATCTCCTCGCGGGATCTCCGTCCGTCTCCTCCTCGTCGGAAAGGGCACCACATCGCCTGTAGCTTTTACGGGCTCCCACCTCAATACCGAGGCAACTCGGGCGCGAAGCTGGCGAATCGACGCGTCCAAGATTTGCTGTAGGAAGTGTAGTGTAGAGTGCATGTCTCACTTTGGGGTTTGTTGCCATTTGTAGATGATGGAGGAAACAAGATAAGAAAAATGGTGCTTGCATTTTTCTTAGCATGAAAAGAGATCAAGAATGCTACTCTCTCAAAAATGAAGCTCTCATCTTCTTCTCTCTCAACCATGGAAAAAACTTATGAACTTAGAAAATGGAGGAGGAAAGAATATGAAGCATTAAGGGAGGTGAGTGTTGGAGTGAACAAGAGGTGACCACAACCCAAGACAAGAAAACATACAAGCATGCTTCATTAAATCCAACCATACCCTTTTCTAATCAAATTTAATGCAAAAGCATGGATGAAAGATATGAAGCTATCATAATCAATACTTTTTCAATAAAACCCTCCACAAAGTGTTATTTACAAACTTGCAAATAACCCCCCTCCATCGGAAAATTCCGGCCGGGAAAGAACAAAGGAAAACCGGCCGGAACGGAATGCAAACTGGCAACTCCAGAAAACTGGTCCCGTAATAAATTACAGGAAAAACCCCGATACTGTGCATACACACCCGCATCTGTATTCCGACCGGATACAAATGGAAAAAGACAAAATCTACACTGTACTAAACTAGGACCGGCTTAAACCAAAGCCGGCTAGTAATATCCGTTCAATCCTGATCCGTGCAATACCGCACGTATCTGATCGAACCCTGCCATATACCAATACGGCTACTAGTACAAACCGTCCGATCCTGATCCGTGCAATACCTCACGTATCTGATAGGACCCTGCCATATCTCCATACGGCCTCTACAGCGTTTCGCCCGAAAGCTTGAGTAACTGAAAGTGTGGTAGACTCTAAAGACTCGTCAATACTATGGCTGTGGATTTAACCACTAGCACGTCAGAGGTATAAGCCAATACGTGACGGGCCACCAGCTATTGACTAAAAGGTACGTCGATGAGCGAACTCATCCTGACACCCTACTGAGCCTGTCAGTGACAATATCCGTACAGTCCGGTCCGTTCGTCTATGAGCATCGCATGTCGGGCCTAGGGGGTGGGTAAAAGTCAGACCCCCAAAAGCGGTACAAGTCATGTCGGAGTGTAGCCCAGAACACCCTGAGATACTACTGGAATACCTACCAGTAAATCTCCTGCCTTGGCCAAGGACTTCGTGTAATGGCTCTCCTAAACACAGCGCGACCTCACCCCCAATACCGGGAGAGACGAAACCCCCGAAGATCCGCTCACTGCCTCCATGTGGCTCGGGACTGTACCCAACTAAAACCTGTTTGCACGACTCCTTTGAGCCGTGGTAGGGTAGTAATCAAAGCATAGTGGGAACTCACACGAGACAAATGACGATCCCCAGGTCGATGAACTAACCTGTACACATGTCACCTGGGAACTGCTATCTGACATCAGGTATAAGACCAACTAGCATGTTCCCGGCGAGTCCTGTCCGGTGTACTCATAACCCAATGAGCACCTGTATACATCTTAGGTGAACCAACTGACACCAGTGGCTTGTGAGACCGGCCACCGCCCCTCGTCGGGGTCTCGACTGTATACACTAGTCTACTCTGGAGTATCGATGCCCTGTCTCGAAACTCCCACGACTAGGGACCTTTTAAGGATGTGCTTATAGACTACCAGCTCCCACGTATATGATCGCCCTCATACTGCCGGTAGTCAAGCAAGAATCCCAGGGGCTCTATCAACGTGCAATAGTGACATGTCATGTCACTTAAAGCAGTACACGATGATAAAGGTAAACCAGATAGCAAACTATCATCTCGAGTAAGACTGTCGTCTCGGGATAGGTCCTCCCTCAATCATTGCAATCACGTGCCTGTGATCCAATAATTGACTCTGAGGGAACTATCTCCAACATTAACTACATCGCTTACGAATGTAAATCGTATCCCTCTCTCGAAAGTGAGGACACTGATATGATATTACAAGTCATACTAGGTACATACAAACAGTTACATAGAATCAATATATGCCCACTTGTCAAACCTAGGAGATATTCTCCAATGGATTCAATGTCCACGCTTATTCCGTTTGCAACTCTGAGAGACCAATCACCTACCTTTATAACTCTACGGTTTCTCAAAGCATGTATTGAATTACAGATATGGGATCCTGCTCCAGTATCTAGTACCCAGGAAGTAGAGTTAATTGACAAACAGTTCTCAATAACAAATACACTTGAGGCCGAAGTCACGACATGCTTCGTATCCTGGCTACTGGCTTCTAAAGCCCTGCAATCTTTCTGCCAATGCCCAGTCCCATAACAATAAGAACGTTCCTTTTTCACAACATTCAGTCCCGAAACTTTTGCCCTTCTCTTTCTTTCTTCTTCCCTGGTTTTCTTCAGGGTAGAAGGCAGAGACTGTAGAATCAAGTCAGTATCTGACTCGTTTCCTAACGTGGTCTCCAGGTCCTGGAGCTCATCAATAAAGCTAGTCATTGTAAGGACGTTGACCGGTTAGCCAACCTCGCTTGAATTAATTCGTTCGAGGTCCCATATCTCGTGATATGAGATTGCTCTCCATTTAAATCTTTGTTATGGAGAAAGATGGAAACTAAGTCCATCTTTTCGTGCTGCTTCTGGTATACACCATCAACTGAAGCTAACACGAGGCACTTGGCTTTCGCTTTATCCTTTTCCCTTGTCTGACGGATATCCATATCCGCGACAGTGGAAACTGGACCTGGGACGGCGGGATCTTGAGTAGTAATAGGGTGGTCCAGCTTGCCATAGGCAATGGACATCTGGACAGACCTTTTCCTGTCATATAAATCAGATTCAGTCAATTTGTTATCTAGATGTAACCTAGTCGTGGTCACAAGGTCGCTGCAATTAAGAGAGAGAGAAGAAAACAGTTTTAGCATGATGCTCTTGCAAGTTTAGAGTGGTTTTTAATTTATCTAAACAGGATGGCTCCCACTGTTTCTCGAATCCCTCCTCAAACCATAAAAGAAGAATTAGCCAGGACTATTCTCACCGTACAATTCTTGCTTAACCGTTCAGCCAGGTCAGTGTCGATACTTCGAGGGAGGTTTTCCAACGCTTTCGTGAAGTTCCTTAATTAAAGAACCTCTTTTCTCTGGGGCGTAGCCCCGCTGACACCTTTCTAGGCACCTACTTGGTTTATAGCATTGATCCTTAAGTGACGAATCTCCTGATAAGTAGTATATACTCACAGTAGGATCGGGATCCAAAATATCATCGTATGATAATGTTGAAGGAATCCTACCAACATTCATCAAACTCCAAAATGATATGCTCTCTCTGCAAATTTCAGTTTCTTTAGAAATCCCCGATATAAATTTTTGCCCCATGCTCTTATGACCTTGGCGTTGGTCAAAATGTCATAAGTCACATGTCAAGTTCTACCCATCATTGTCCTTGTTAATTTGAACCCATCCGTACATATCCCTGACGTTGGCCAAATGATAATACGACTGTCCCAAACTAACACATCTATCTATACAACAAATGAAATACCCAGCAGCTACCAAACACTATGCCCTGGCGTTTGTCAAATGCATAGCTTGAATACTACTGAATACCCAAATGAAATGATGGAGGGCTACGAATGGTTTTGGCAAAACCGTGAACGTAGTGAACTTGATATAATCGAAGGAACCTGATACTTTTTAAAAGGAGTGGTTAAAACTCCGCAATTTTAAAAAAAACTGATCCTTTTTAAAAATAACCGAGTGATTTCTTTTAAATTTGTTCCAACGATTAAACTTTGGTTTATTTTCTTTGCATTATAATAATGTGTCCCATCATTTATCCGATCATTGCAGAAAAAACGAAAATACCACGTCCTCTTATGCCATCCGCATTCGCCACGAGGTCCCGTCATCACCCGTTAGGTTACTTAACTAAAGACAAAGCGGGGGCTGGGCTAGTGCGGGTGTAAAACATAAGTGGCGTCTAATATCTATCATATATAGATATTGTACATTCGTCAGACGCAATAATAAGCATTACAGATCACAGATGAACTTTATTGGATATACTAGCAATCCGCATTTTGCTTTGAGCCTGCAATAAAAGACGGATTACACAGTTGTGATGAATAGCCATTACCCACCCTAGACCCCTACGGGTACGGCAAACTACCCACCAAGTACCCGAAGTGAAGCGGTCTCCCCCAACGACGTGAGTAGGCCACTAAACACTTCAACGTACCCGGTAGTTTGTGTACCCTACCTTGGGTCTATCCTAGGAGCAAAAACAGAAAAATTACAACGGTGGCTACAACCGCAACCTGGATGTGCCCCGCAAAAGAATTTTACATCATATTACATTTATATCGAATGAATGAATATTAAACCCATCTCAAACCCCGGCTAATCATCACAACACTCCAATCAAGTCTATATACACAAACGGTAAACATTACAGAAATGTGAAACCCCCTGCCAACCGACATACTAGCAGTTAGGGGAGGTTTACGAACACATTAAACTGAAAGGTTCCTAGGCACCCTATAGAGGTCTCACAAGGCATCAAACATGCCAAATTTAAAAAATATGGTGCCGAGAAACCCTAGTTAACGGATCGTTGCTAGATGTCTAGGCGAAATATAAAACTAGTTAACAAATTAACTATAGGTTAGATGCTACAACCTTTGTAGATCCAGTAATCCTCTTCCTTGGCTCCACGAAGGCATCCTTTCGCTGTCCATCTCGATTCCCAAACTCGAACTTTGGCTTCATCGAAGAAACGGGCAAGCTAGGTCGTCGGCTTTGTGTCAAAGACGATCTACCTCGAGGCATCGCAAGTTCAAGCTACGACTTCACAAACTTGTGAAACTTGTGAAGTAAACACCCAAAACAACTTGGCAAGAGGTAGAGGGTGAAGAAATAGGAGGTGGGTTCTCTTTGGAATTGGATTTTACTCACTTTTGCTCAAGTTGCCATTCAAGTAGCAAGCTTGAAGAAGAAGAAGATGAAGATAGTTATGATAAGTTCTATTAAAAAGAAATAGAAAATCAAATACTTATCATAACTTAAACTAGGGTTAAGTGTAGAGAATTAACCATGGTCACTTGGATGGGTTAGGGTTAAGCATGAAGATAAGGATGGTTACAAAAGTCAAGGCTTCATGAAGCTTCAACTAATGACAAAGAAAGCCACCATTCTTATCTTTATCTTTTCCAAATAAATAAATAAACAAACAAATAAATAAATGAATATGCAAAACCCTAATTATCAAATTAACCATGGATTAATTCTATATACTTAACTACATGATCAAGTATCATCAAACATGATACAAAAAAGTGCACAAAAGCATATCACATATACTATGTGCATCAAGTGAGAAAATCCGTATAAAGTGAACCAATACTAGTTAATGCAAAGTAATATATCAAATATATAATTATACATTAAATCATTAAATCAACATTTGATTCAATGATCCGGTCATGTCGCACATAACCGACTAGTATTCAATGTATCGATTTATCGAATCAATGATTCGATAACTAGGTCATATCAAATATAACCAATCGAAACATTTATCGCGAGAATGAAATGCGGTATCACATACACGCATTATTCTCGGTCCTGCACATATCTCATATGCGCTCCTATTTCGTTTCGCTTGAACCAGGAAACCTCTGTGTAGGACTCTAAAGACTCGTCAATACGCCGGTAGCAGATGATGATCATATCAAGCACCCACAAGCCGCAAGCGGTCTGCTAAACGTAACGGCCACCCGGGTATTGAGCGATCAGAAGATCGACGAGCTAGCCCGCTCACACTCCTGCGAATCCGACCAGTAACACTTACCGTACAGTCTGGTCTCTTCGTCTGATACGTCGCATATCAAGTCTAGGGGTGGTAAACGTCAGACCCCAATAACCCGATAAGTCGTGCCGATGTGAGGCTCGTAACGGGTCGAGAAACTACTGCTAACACTTACCAGCAAATCTCTGATCAGCCCTGGCCAGGGACTTCCCTGTTACGGCCAATCGAGCACAGCGCAACATCTACCCCCAATACTGGGAGAGACGAAACCCCTCCTATCGCTCATTGCCTCCATGTGACTCGGGACTGTGCTCAAAGACCACCGTTTTGCACGCCCTCATGGACGTGGTAAGGTGGAGATCAAAGCACAGTGGGAATCACACAAGACTCTATGACGATCTCGGGTCTACAGACTAACCTGTACAAGTGTCACCTGAGAACTGCCATCTGACGTGAGGTATAATACCATCTGGGAGTTCTCGGCGAGTCCGTCCAGTGTACTCAATCTCCACTGAGCACCCGTATACCATCTCTGATGTCAAACACCAATGGATATGGGATCATCCATCGCCCATCTCATGGGTCGAGAAGCGTATACGCTAGTCTACTCTGGTATATCGATGCCCCGTCTCGATACACCCACGACTAGGGACCTTGAAGGATGTACTTATGGACTACCATGTCCCTACTAGTATGATCTGCATCATAGTCCAGGTAGTCAAGTACAAATCCTAAGGGCTTTACCAACATGTAACTATAAGACAGTATAAAGAGACTAGTGTACATGTTAAGATAAAGAGCAACCAGATAGCATACTATCATGTCGAGCAAGAAAGTCATCTCTATATATGTCCAAGCATCCAATATAATATACATAATCTGTACAATACTGGCCTCTAGGGCATACATACAACTAACAATCTCCCACTTGTACTAGGGCCAGCTGCTGTAGTATCTCATACCGAGCATCCCGAAGAGTCTCTCAAATTGTATCTGGGGAATGGCCTTCGTAAGTGGATCCGCCGTGTTGTTCTTCGTGTCAACTCTCCTGACCTCGATCTCCCGGCGATCAACTATCTCCCGGATCAGGTGATACCGCCTCAGAATATGCCTGGATCGCTGATGGGACCTGGGTTCCTTGGCCAAAGCCACCGCTCCATTGTTATCGCAATACAAAGGTATTGGATGCTCAATGGATGGAACCACTCCAAGTTCAGTAATGAACTTCTTGATCCAGACAGCCTCTTTGGCAGCATCGTTGGCAGCGATGTATACAGCCTCCATCGTCGAGTCTGCCACGGTTTCCTGCTTGGAACTCTTCCAGCTAACCACCCCTCCGTAAAGGGTAAAGACAAAGCCCGACTGCGACTTAGAGTCGTCCTTATCACTCTGGAAGCTCGAATCGGTAAAGGACTCCACTTGGAGTTCTCCGTTACCATACACCAAGAACATATCTCTAGTCCTTCGCAAGTACTTGAGAATGCTCTTCACAGCTGTCCAGTGACTCTCTCCAGGATCAGCTTGATACCTGCTCACTATACTTAGTGAGTATGCTACATCGGGTCTGGTACATAGCATCGCATACATGATAGAGCCTACTGCCGAAGCATAGGGTATCCCTTGCATGCGAGCTCTCTCCAAATCAGTCTTGGGAGACATCTCTTTGGAGAGAGTGACTCCAGAGATCGTGGGCATATTCCCACGCTTGGACTCTTCCATACTAAACCTCTTTAGTATGGTGTCAATGTACCTGGATTGGGACAATCCCAAAATCCGTTTGGATCTATCTCTATAGATCCTGATCCCCAATATGCAGGAGGCATCACCAAGATCTTTCATTGAGAATCTTTGTGATAAGAAGAGCTTGACCGATTGCAGCATAGGAATATCATTTCCTATCAAGAGTATGTCGTCCGCGTACAATACGAGGAAGACAACCTTACTCTCTGCCACCTTCTTGTAGATACAAGGTTCATCTGGGTTTTTGACGAAATCAAACTCTTTGATAACGACGTCAAAGCAGATGTTCCAACTCCGTGATGCTTGCTTTAATCCATAAATGGATTTAAGCAGCTTGCACACCTTCCCGCTGCTCCCACTGTCTACGAAGCCCTCTGGCTGAGTCATGTACACGCACTCTTCTAAATCACCGTTTAGAAAGGCGGTCTTAACATCCATTTGCCAGATTTCGTAATCATGATATGCAGCGATGGCAAGCATGATCCGGATGGATTTAAGCATAGCCACTGGAGAAAAGGACTCGTCATAGTCCACACCTGGTCTTTGACGAAAACCCTTTGCTACAAGTCTAGCTTTGAAAGTCTCTACTTTCCCATCTACACCAAGTTTCTTCTTAAAGATCCACTTGCTCCCAATGGGTTTTACCCCTTCAGGAGCAACTTCCAAAGTCCATACTTTGTTGGTGTACATGGAATCCATCTCGGACCGCATAGCATCCAGCCATTTCACTGAGTCCCCACTCGTGATGGCCTGCTCGAAGCTAGTTGGGTCATCATCCTTCATGATGCAATCCTCACTACCACCATCAATGAGAAAACCATAGTATCTCTCAGGTGGATGAGAAACCCTACTAGATCGGCGGAGAGGCTGGGGTACGTCGGGCACCACTGAATCCTCTGGTTCTACTAAATTGTCAGTTGCAGTTTGTGGTGCTGGAACCTCTTCCAGCTCTACCTCTTTGCCATTAATTTCTTTTGCAAGAAATTCCCTTTCCAAAAAGGTGGCATGTTGAGCAACAAACACTCTTTGTTCCTCAGCTTGGTAGAAAAAATATCCTTGAGAATTCTTAGGATATCCCACAAACTTGCAAAGGACTGATCGTGCCTCGAGTTTGTCCGGATTTTGCTTTTTGACATAGGCCGGACAACCCCATATCTTAATTCGCTTAAAATATGGTCTCTTCCCACTCCATATCTCATATGGTGTGGTAGGTACAGATTTAGACGGAACCAGATTCAATAGGTATATGGCTGTCTCAAGCGCATACCCCCAAAAGGAAATAGGTAACTCAGCATTACTCATCATTGAACGCACCATATCTAATAGGGTGCGATTCCTTCGTTCCGATACACCGTTGTGCTGTGGTGTATAAGGAGGAGTAAGCTGAGAGAGAATCCCATTCTCTTTTAGATAATCCAGGAATTCACTGCTTAAGTATTCACCTCCTTGATCAGATCGAAGAACCTTAATACTTTTTCCCGTTTGGTTCTCTACCTCGTACTTATATTCTTTGAATTTCTCAAAAGCTTCAGACTTGTGTTTCAACAGGAACACATGCCCGTATCTAGAGAGATCGTCAGTGAATGTAATGAAGTAGGAAGAACCATTTCTGGCGTGTGTAGACATTGGACCGCATACATCACTTTGCACCAGTCCCAAGAGTTCAGTAACTCTTTCTCCGTGTCCTTTAAACGGAGTTTTGGTCATTTTTCCTTTGAGACATGAATGGCAAGTGTCATAAGATGATAATTCGAATGAATTCAAATATCCGTTCTTATGCAACTTAGCTAGTCGTGTCTCATTGATATGGCCAAGTCTACAGTGCCACAAGAAGGATTCGTTCATTTCTGAGCTTTTCCTTTTGTGTGTGTTTTGTATATTGAAGACTGTATTTTGATTGAGAATGAATATGCCATTATGTAACGAGCCTGATGCAATCAACCTTTGATCTAGGAATATGTTCATAACATTATCCTTTACTACAAAATTATAACCTTCTTTACTTAATAAAGAAACTGATATAATGTTGCACATCATGTTCGGTATACAATAGCACTCATTCAGGACTAGTGTATCACCATTTGGTAATACCAGGTGATATATGTGTTGGAGATAGTGCCCTCAGAGTCAATTATTAGGTCACAGGTACGTGATTGTAATGATTAAGGGAGGACCTATCCCGGTAGGACAGTCTTACTCGAGATGATAGTATGCTATCTGGTTTACCTTTATCATCGTGTACTGCTTTAGGTGACCTGACATGTCGCTATTACACGTTGATAGAGCCCCTAGGATTCTTGCTTGACCACCAGCAGTATGAGGGCGATCATATAAGTGGGAGCTGGGGGTCTACAAGCATATCCTTAAAAGGTCCCTAGTCGTGGGAGTTTCGAGACCGGGCATCGATACTCCATTAGTAGACTAGTGTATACAGTCGAGACCCCGACGAGGGGCGGTGGCCGGTCTCACAAGCCACTGGTGTCAGTTGGATCACCTAAGATGTATACAGGTGCTCATTGGGTTATGAGTACACCGGACAGGACTCGCCGGGAACATGCTAGTTGGTCATATACCAGACGTCAGATGGCAGTTCCCTGGTGACATGTGTGCAGGTTAGTTCATCGACCTGGGGATCGTCATTTGTCTCGTGTGAGTTCCCACTGTATTTTGATTACTACCCTACCACGGCTCAAAGGAGTCGTGCAAACAGGTTTTAGTTGGGTACAGTCCCGAGCCACATGGAGGCAGTGAGCGTATCTTCAGGGGTTCGTCTCTCCCGGTATTGGGGGTGAGGTCGTGCTGTGTCTAGGAGAGCCATTACACAAAGTCCTTGGCCAAGGCAAGGAGATTTACTGGTAGGTATTCTAGTAGTATCTCAGGGTGTTCTGGGCTACACTCCGACACGACTTGTACTGCTTTTGGGGGTCTGACTTTTACCAACCCCCTAGGCCCGCCATGCGATACTCATAGACGAACGGACCGGACTGCACGGATATTGTCACTGATAGGCTCAGTAGGGTGTCAGGATGAGTTCGCTCATCGACGTCCCTTTTGGTCAATAGCTGGTGGCCCGTCACGTATTGGCTTATACCTCTGACGTGCTAGTGGTTAAATCCACAGCCATAGTATTGACGAGTCTTTAGAGTCCACCACACTTTCAGTTACTCAAGTTTCGGGCGAAACGCTGTAGAGGCTGTATGGAGATATGGCAGGGTCCGATCAGATACGTGCGGTATTGCACGGATCAGGATCGGACAGTTTGTACTAGTAGCCGTATAGTATATGGCAGGGTTCGATCAGATACGTGCGGTATTGCACGGATCAGGATCGAACGGATATTACTAGCCGGCTTTGGTTTAAGCCGGTCCTAGTTTAGTACAGTGTAGATTTTGTCTCTTTGCATTTGTATTCGGACGGAATACAGATGCGGGTGTGTATGCACAGTATCGGGGTTTTTCCTGTAATTTATTACGGGACCAGTTTTCTGGAGTTGCCAGTTTGCATTCCGTTCCGGCCGGTTTTCCTTTGTTCTTTCCCGGCCGGACTTTTCCGATGGAGGGGGTTATTTGCAATTGTGCAAATAACATTTGTGGAGGGGTTTTATTGCAAAAGGGTTTGATATGATAAGAATCTTTTCTTTTGCACCATGCTTTTGCTTTAATGGGATTTGATTGAATGAGGATGAGATTTGAAAGGGTATGGTTGGTTTTAAATATGAAGCATGGTGTATGTTTTCTTGTCTCTTGGTGTGGTCACCTCTTTCATCTCCTACACTCACCTCCCTTCACGCTTCATAACCTTTGCTCCACCATTTTCATAGGAAGAGAGTTTTCATTTTAGAAAAGAAAAGTGAGAAGAAGAAAAGAGAAGGAGAGAGCTTCATCTTTGAGAGTGATTCATTTTGTGTATATCATTCTTCATCTCATTCCATTGCTAGAAAATTGAAAGCACCAATTTTATATACACCATTCCTCCATCTATGGCAACCAACCCCAAAGTGAGACATACACTCTACACTATATTCCTACAGCAAATCTTGGACGCGTCGATCCGCCAGCTTCGCGCCCGAGTTGCCTCGGTATTGAGGTGGGAGCCCGTAAAAGCTACAGGCGATGTGGTGCCCTTTCCGACGAGGAGGAGACGGACGGAGATCCCGCAAGGAGATCGGAGTGGAGATGAAGACCGGAGGACTCGGATCAGTCGGTACATCTCTAACCCGTATTCTAGTTAGCTTAGACTTGTTAATGGTTACGATCCGGAGTTTAGTGCGCGGTGGTGCCGGTTTGCAAAGTCCGCAAAAAATTAAAGTTTTTCACCGCTTCCGCATTCCGGCGTCGGATTGACGGCCGGGGCGCCGCCGTGCACTTACAGTGGTATCAGAGCCTCGCCATTAACTTAGTCTAGCTTGGTGTAATGTGTTTGCATTTCCGATCGATCAAAAAGTCCAAAAACCCGTATTTTGTCGCATCAGTTTTCTGTTGGAAATTTTTTAGTGTCGAAAATTTTTTCAGGTTGTTCAATATTGATGTACTGAAAAATCTAAGCACTCTGTAAAAATTTGATGAAGTGATACCATAGTCGGAGCGCGGAAGCGCCGCACTATCCCCCATTATGCCGCCCTTCCGCCGCACCCTGTAGCAATTACTGCACCATTTTTTTTCCAGAGGCTTTCTGGGCTTAAATTATGGGTTTTAGGATATTAAAGTTAGGCCAATTATTTCTGTGAGTGCTACAGTTTTCTTTGGGGGCCCACTTGTTAAGGTTTGATCAATCGGAAAATTTTAAACACATTTTTCACAGTATTTACATTATATCTGCGACCGTGAATGTCACTCGATCGGTAAATCCGGTCTAACTGCTATAGCCCGGTTAGACGGATTTGCGAACGTGACTTTCACGATGATGTTCTGTGTTTATGCTGTGATGTTGCGGATCGGTCGTGGGATAGCCTGGATGCAATGCTAGTACAGTGTTGTTGTATTATGTACATTTGATATTGCGGGGCGAGCGTCCGACATGTGGACTTCCGTCACTGCCTGATTGTATTATTATTTTGGGGCACGACCTGGTTGCGGTCGGTGTACCCGGTGTATGTATATTTTACTTTCTGTACTAGGATTACCCCGCGGAGGGGTGCACGGATAGCCGGGTTCTGGAGGGCAACAAGCCCGCATCTCATGGCATTGAGACGGAGGGGGCTTCGCTCTAGGATTGGCGGGCTATTCGCCGCACTCGTAGGGGGTACAGGTTGACCCAGGAGGGGTGCCCAAGTTGCCGGATTCCGTGAAGTGCTGGGTGGTCCATTCACGGCGCTGAAGGGGGCTACCTCGCTTCAGGTTTTGGCGGGTGACTTGCCGCTCCCGTAGGGGTCTAGGATTTCATTGCGCAGGCTATCCACACGACCAGGGGAACGTCGGGTTTCAGCAGTGGCTCTGTGAAACCCGGGGATCCCAGATATCTGTATTGTTTCTGTGATGCTGTACATTTTCTGTGATGTTGCATTTTATTCACGCCTTGAGCGAATATAATATATTGGTATATATATTAGTAGATGTTGTATATGTTTTGCATCCGCGCTAGTCCAGTCCCCGCTCTGTCGTTAGTAAGCTAACCTAACGGGTAATGACGGGACCCAGTGGCGAATGCGGATGGCATATACGTACATCAGTATATTTTCGTTCTTTTTGGTGTGATCAATTGATGGGACTGCATTAATTCGGATCAATGCAAGTTAAACAAACCTAATCTGATGTTGTTGGAACACTTTTCAAAAAGCTGTTATTGCAAGGACGTTCACTTTTGTTTTGCATCGTGGTATTCATTTAGAATATCCTGCTCCTCAGTCGACGAGGCAAGGGCCGAGATCCCTTTACCGGGAGTGACCCCTTGGACAGAAGTTTGCGTCAGGGCATTAACTTCACTATAGCCGATTACTTTTGCTTTGCATCGTGGTATTCAGTTGGAATATCCTGCACCTCATTCTACGGGGAAAGAGCCGAGATCCCTTCACCGGGAGTGACCTCTTTAGTAAAAGTTTTCGTCACTATATTTTCTAAAAAGCTATCCGTTCCTTCAACGATATCAAGTTCATTACGTTAAAGGTTTTCGCCAGAAACCATTCGTAGCCCTCCGTCGTTTCATATGGGTAGTCAATAGTATTCAAGCTGTGTATGTTGGCCAAAGTCAAGGCACAGTGTTTGGTAGCTGTTGGTTATTCATATGCAGCATAGATAGATGCGTTGGTTTGGGACAGCCGTACTGCCATTTTGGCCAAAGTCAAGGGTATGTACGGGTGGACTCAAATTAACCTGGAGAATGACGGGTTGAACTTGACATGTGACTTATGATATGTTGGCCAAAGTCAAGGTCATAAGAGCATGGGGTAAAAATCACATCGGGAGTTTCAAAAGAACTGAAACTTGCCAGGTATGCGCATACCTTCTGGAGTGTGATACCGTGAGCGGATTCCGTCACGTTATCATGCGATGATAGTTGGATCCCGATTCCCACTGATGAGTTAGTTTACTCCTCGGGTGACCCCGACTAATTCTTCTTTCAGGTTTGGAGGAGAATTTGAGGTACAGTGGGAGGTTTCCTGATTAGAAAAAGTGATAACCATTCTGATCTAGGATAGAGTGCACGCTGAGTGTTTCTTTTCTCTCTCTCTTTGGCAGCGACCATTGACCCGACCCTAAGACTATGACTCAGTGACCAAGTTAACCGAACCTTCTTAACACTGGCTTTTGGATTGTCAGAGTTGCAAACCTCATTGCCACTCCTACTTTTACCCTTTTCTCCAGGACACCCCGTTTTACTACGAACGTCCACTTCCATTGGACAAAACCATCGTATGGTTAGATACGAACTCGAAAGAATTTATTCGAGGATGGTTTCCGGTTCTGGAGAAAACGGATAGGATTATTCAGTTGTCTTTTCCTTTTACCCTCTCTCACGTTATGAGTACTCCTTGGTTTAGGGGTAGTACACCTATTACGCAAATTGGATTGTCTTCTTCCAAACCTTAGGCTGGTGCCGACCGGTAGGGAATGAAGAAAACCAATTAGCATAACGACGGTGTACAGAAGGTATTAAGTTCAGACAAAACAAGGGATTAGTAAGAGGGCAAAGTAAATTGCAACAGATATTCACGACCAAACCAAATATTTCGTTACCACTCCCACATCACCTTTGTATTTCTCCAGGACACTCCGTATCACTACGAAGATCCACAGTTTATTTGGATACTCCATCGTATGGTTATATACGAACTCGAATGGAACTGGTTCCAGTTCGGGGATGGATTCTGGGTCAGGAGAAATAGGAATAAGGTTTATTCGGTTGTCTTTTATCTTCACCCTCTCTCATTATGGGTGTTCCTAGGATTGGGACAGTACACCCATTATGCTTATTGGATAGTCTTCTTCCAAACCATAGGCTGGTGCCGAACGGTAGGGAAGGAAGAAAACCATTTGGCCTAAAAGGGTGTGCAGAAGGTAAAGACTAAAGACATATGAAGGGATTTGGAGAGGTGGCAAAGAATTATACGGTTATAGTTGTGAATCTGGATAATGGAAAGGGCATTACTAGGAATACCAGGATACCCCATCGAAACATTTCAATGTTTCAGTCTCACTGTATACTGTTAAAGGAAAACTGATTTCCCAATTAGACACTTACTCCAGGGTATGTATTTACCAGGTACGATTCTCACATCTGTATGGTTTTACAGATGATGAGTGGGAGTAAGTTATTGGGAATTAGGTGATCATCCTCATTATATCGGGATTCGTTGTAATCGGTGATATTTGAGGAAGTCACCTGGGTTGTTTGCCGGTCGGCAAATATTTGGTTTTGAATATCCGCTGTTGTGCGCCAATTTCAAATTGATATATCTGTACGTCTATTTTCATAGAGTGAGATGTACTTTTTGAAATTATGTCGATGACATTTACCTATATCAGTGGATGGTTAGGTAAGGAGCATTAAACAGCGGTGTAATTCTTCTTAACCATAAGTACAGTTTTCAACCTACGACACAGTGAAAGAGTTATCAGACTCAGAGGACTTATACAGAGTATTGTATGTTGTCCAGGGTCCATCTGGACAGAGGGGTAGGTCCTCGTACTATATTCGGTTTACTTATGACTTCTCTAGTTTTTAGACAGGTGTTTCGTGGAAACACAGGGTCCGAATTTTGAGAAGTTATAGGTATTTGAATAGAGTAGAGAACCAGGTATAGCAAGTATCGGGATTCTTCAAAGAGATCGAAGATGTAGATACTTGTGTATGGTATTCAGTTGATAGTAATGATTAAGAGATCTTGCTTCTCTTTCAGGTTACTCATAATTGGAAGTGTTCCTAAGTTGAGTAACGCTGATCGGCCTCCTTCCATTTAGTTGACATGCGCTGGGGACAGTTGCATGATTTGAATCTGGTTCAATTAAATCAGTGCCTCTGTTTCTATATTGGATATAGAACAGTTCATATCTTAACGATGTTAAGGTACAGGGAGTTGTCCGGTTTATGATTAAAACCAGACACTGGACAACTCAAGCCACGTTTCTGTAATGGCTGTTTGTGGGTTGACCCAGGCTATGACGAGGGTTGATTTTCTACCATCTGGATGAACAATAGCGATATTGTTCTAGACTCGCCACAGTTTTATTAAAAATGGATTTTTTCAGAAAACAGTATTGGGAGTATGGTAGAACTGGAAGTGATTCCAGAACCACAAACGATTACTGAAGATTTGATAAGGAACCTAAAGATTCAATCTGGATTGACATTCCATTGGCCACCCCGCAGATACGGTGGGTAACCTCAAGCACCCAAGAGGCACTACGGTAGCCTCAAGGACGGTGACAGGGAAGTTCTTGTTTACCCACAATTGCCATTGCTGTTGTTCCAGGTTACGAGACCCGGCGGGAGGATGAGTATAGCGTCGTTCTAAACCAGTTTTAGAAGTGTACGTCTATATGACTCTGCCAGAGGGTTGTCGTAGTCAGTGGGAGCAGCGGAAGCATTGGTGGACAGGTTGCTTATGTCTATTTATAGACTAGAGCAGATGTAGCGGAGATAGATCATCAATTTCTGATATGACAGTCATGGGTTTGACTTCATCAGAATAGGGGATGGATCAATTGAGAAGGTAGTAGGGTGTGATATCCTGGTATTTGGATGATATACACAGAGTAGGAAAAGAAGCTCCTACACTACGATCGGTTATACTTTGGTCGTCACACAGTTGTTTCTCCACAAAGGAAATGGATTTTATATCAGACATACTGGTTACTGGATCTATGGTTTTAGATCTAGATTTGGGTGGTTTCCCAATCAGGGTACTTGACAGCATTCTAAGAGTATTTAGGATGGACGACTCCTGGCACGGTAGTATACCTGCAGGTGATGGAGTCACCCTCTCCAAAGGTGTCTTACAGACTAAAGGGGAGAGGGATGTGCATGATTGGCAGAGCACTTGCTTAGGCAATTGAGTCAATCATGAGATGTCAAGTACCACACCAGATGTTGTTCTTGCACGAGATGCAATAAGTTGATATTGATCCAATCCTGGAGGAACAGTCGGAAGCAGTTTTAGAACATAAGTGGCTGTTCTAGGGATATGATAGCGAAAGCCCCATTCGGGAAACAGTTATCATTCCAGGCTTCCAAGGTGACCTGGACGACAAGGAGGTTGTCAGAGTTATAGTTTTCCCTCTGACGAGGGGCAGTATTTTGGACAGGTGATCCAAGGCAATACTGAGGGAGGCATGGCGCGCAGGATACTGATTAAGTTCAGTTGACGATACAGTCTAAGAAGTTTGGATTTGGAGTTCAATTATGAGCTATGTCCCATCAGACATCCAGACATATTCTAAGACAGGTATTGCTCATTTCGGGAGATGGGTTTCTCCGCGAACATGAGATATAGAGAGACATGGAAAGAAACAACAAAGCGGATCCACTCACTGAGGCTATTCCTCGAACACAATAGTTTCGCAAACGAGCTTTGTGAGATTGACTAGTAGAGGAGTTGGGTGTTCGGTATCACACGGGCTGTGAGTATGCGACATCGCAATAATTAGCCTTGAGTGCAAGTGGGAGATTGTTGGAGATAGTGCCCTCAGAGTCAATTATTAGGTCACAGGTACGTGATTGTAATGATTAAGGGAGGACCTATCCCGGTAGGACAGTCTTACTCGAGATGATAGTATGCTATCTGGTTTACCTTTATCATCGTGTACTGCTTTAGGTGACCTGACACATCGCTATTACACGTTGATAGAGCCCCTAGGATTCTTGCTTGACCACCAGCAGTATGAGGGCGATCATATAAGTGGGAGCTGGGGGTCTACAAGCATATCCTTAAAAGGTCCCTAGTCGTGGGAGTTTCGAGACCGGGCATCGATACTCCATTAGTAGACTAGTGTATACAGTCGAGACCCCGACGAGGGGCGGTGGCCGGTCTCACAAGCCACTGGTGTCAGTTGGATCACCTAAGATGTATACAGGTGCTCATTGGGTTATGAGTACACCGGACAGGACTCGCCGGGAACATGCTAGTTGGTCATATACCAGACGTCAGATAGCAGTTCCCTGGTGACATGTGTGCAGGTTAGTTCATCGACCTGGGGATCGTCATTTGTCTCGTGTGAGTTCCCACTGTATTTTGATTACTACCCTACCACGGCTCAAAGGAGTCGTGCAAACAGGTTTTAGTTGGGTACAGTCCCGAGCCACATGGAGGCAGTGAGCGTATCTTCAGGGGTTCGTCTCTCCCGGTATTGGGGGTGAGGTCGTGCTGTGTCTAGGAGAGCCATTACACAAAGTCCTTGGCCAAGGCAAGGAGATTTACTGGTAGGTATTCCAGTAGTATCTCAGGGTGTTCTGGCTACACTCCGACACGACTTGTACCGCTTTTGGGGGTCTGACTTTTACCAACCCCCTAGGCCCGCCATGCGATACTCATAGACGAACGGACCGGACTGCACGGATATTGTCACTGACAGGCTCAGTAGGGTGTCAGGATGAGTTCGCTCATCGACGTCCCTTTTGGTCAATAGCTGGTGGCCCGTCACGTATTGGCTTATACCTCTGACGTGCTAGTGGTTAAATCCACAGCCATAGTATTGACGAGTCTTTAGAGTCCACCACACTTTCAGTTACTTAAGTTTCGGGCGAAACGCTGTAGAGGCCGTATGGAGATATGGCAGGGTCCGATCAGATACGTGCGGTATTGCACGGATCAGGATCGGACGGTTTGTACTAGTATCCGTATAGTATATGGCAGGGTTCGATCAGATACGTGCGGTATTGCACGGATCAGGATCGAACGGATATTACTAGACGGCTTTGGTTTAAGCCGGTCCTAGTTTAGTACAGTGTAGATTTTGTCTCTTTGCATTTGTATCCGGACGGAATACAGATGCGGGTGTGTATGCACAGTATCGGGGTTTTTCCTGTAATTTATTACGGGACCAGTTTTCTGGAGTTGCCAGTTTGCATTCCGTTCCGGCCGGTTTTCCTTTGTTCTTTCCCGGCCGGACTTTTCCGATGGAGGGGGTTATTTGCAATTGTGCAAATAACATTTGTGGAGGGGTTTTATTGCAAAAGGGTTTGATATGATAAGAATCTTTTCTTTTGCACCATGCTTTTGCTTTAATGGGATTTGATTGAATGAGGATGAGATTTGAAAGGGTATGGTTGGTTTTAAATATGAAGCATGGTGTATGTTTTCTTGTCTCTTGGTGTGGTCACCTCTTTCATCTCCTCACTCACCTCCCTTCATGCTTCATAACCTTTGCTCCACCATTTTCATAGGAAGAGAGTTTTCATTTTAGAAAAGAAAAGTGAGAAGAAGAAAAGAGAAGGAGAGAGCTTCATCTTTGAGAGTGATTCATTTTGTGTATATCATTCTTCATCTCATTCCATTGCTAGAAAATTGAAAGCACCAATTTTCTATACACCATTCCTCCATCTATGGCAACCAACCCCAAAATGAGACATACACTCTACACTATATTCCTACAGCAAATCTTGGACGCGTCGATCCGCCAGCTTCGCGCCCGAGTTGCCTCGGTATTGAGGTGGGAGCCCGTAAAAGCTACAGGCGATGTGGTGCCCTTTCCGACGAGGAGGAGACGGACGGAGATCCCGCAAGGAGATCGGAGTGGAGATGAAGACCGGAGGACTCGGATCAGTCGGTACATCTCTAACCCGTATTCTAGTTAGCTTAGACTTGTTAATGGTTACGATCCGGAGTTTAGTGCGCGGTGGTGCCGGTTTGCAAAGTCCGCAAAAAATTAAAGTTTTTCACCGCTTCCGCATTCCGGCGTCGGATTGACGGCCGGGGCGCCGCCGTGCACTTACAATATGCCAACTGCTTTGGCTGCAACATTTGCCCCATTCCCTACATGAACGGAATGTTCACCTTTTCTCAGTTCTCTACCTTTTCGCAGCCCATGTAACATCTTACATATGTGGGATCCTGACCCGGTATCTAATACCCAGGACGTAGGGTGAACTGAGAAATAGTTCTCAATGACAAACACACCCGAAGATGATGCATCAACATGCAAGTTCTCTGTTTGGGCGGTGTGAGAATCCAGATATTCTCCTGTTTCCTGTTCAGTCTTATAATATTTATAAGATAGAACGGGTCCAACGTTCCCCTGCACAGTATAACATGCGGGTTCGGTCAATACATCCATATTATTATCTTCATTAGGGCATGAAATGGTCGCTACCTGGAGAGAGAGAGAAGAAAACACTTTAGCGTATGCTCGTGCAAGATCAGATTGGTTATTATCTTATCTAATCAGGATGGCTCCCACTGCTTTTTATCAAATCTTCCTCCAAACCCTAAAAGGTAAGACTAGCCGGGATTAATTACACACTACAAGTTCGCCAATCTTTCAGCCAGGCTAGTGTCGGTACTTTGAGGGAGGTCCCCCGTGCTTTCGCACGAACCTAATTAATGTAAACCTCGTTTTCCCAGAGGCGTAACCTCGTTAACACCTTTCTAGACACCTACTTGATCGGCTAATTGTAATGTATAAAACTCTCCCAGGAGTAACTCTTACTCGCAGTGGGTATCGGGATCCAACTATCTCATAGAAGGTATGCAATCTCATTGCAAATTTCAACACTTGAAATTCCCGATAATATTTTGCCCCAGGCGATCTATGACCTTGACTGAGTCAACAAACCATAGACCGCAAGTAAAGTTCAACTCGTCATTTCCTGATTGAATCAAACCCACCCGCACGACCCTTGACTAAGTCAACAAGGCCGCACGACTACCCTAATCCAATCTGCATCATATGCATAAACAGATAAATAGTAATCAGCTACCGCACACTATGCCTTGACTGAGTCAACAAACGCAGCACGAATACTAACTATTACTTATCTGAAATGACGGAGGGCTACGTCAGGTTTTTAAGAAAACCCTTTGCGTAATGAACTTTATATCGTTGTAGAATCAAATGAAGTTTTGAAATGGAGTGATTTTGAGGCTTTTCTAGTTTTGCTAAAGGAGTCACTCCCGGCGAAGGGATCTCGGTCCTTTCCTCGTCGAATGAGGTGCGGGATATATCATATATACCGCTGTGCAAAGCAAAAACCCAAAAGCAGTCAAAAGCAAACCGAGTGTGTAGCATCTGCCAGTTATTGCTAAAGGAGTCACTCCCGGTGAAGGGATCTAGGTCCTTTCCTCATCCAATAAGGTGCGGGATATATCATATATATCGCTGTGCAAAGCAAGAACTGTAGCTACCTGTTTTATTTTAAAATTCGATTCCACAACATCTTAGGTTTCTTATCTTTCATTAATCACATTAATGAAGTCCCATCATTTAAATACCTAAACATCACAGATAGATATGACGTACACTTATGCCATCCGCATTCTCCTCGATGTCCCCTCGTGCACCGTTAGGTTAGGTAACTAACGACAGAGCAGGGCAGGGCTAGCACGGGTGTAAAACATAAGTAACGTCTATATAATATATCATATATACTATATACTATATCCATCACAGAGTCACAACACAGATATCGCAGCAGAATAAACATATGAAATATTGGATATACTAGGACGTCCGTGTTTTCAATACGAGCCAGTATAAAACACGGATTCCACGGTCGTAACGAATAGCCAATCCCACACCCCTAGACCCCTACGAGAGCGGCAAGCAACCCTGCCAATTCTAGGGTTAGGAAACCCGGACTCGACTCCTCGAGTTGGTCTCCCACTGGACCCCAGAACCCGGTTACTTGTGCTCCCCTCCTTGGGTCTATCCTAATGCGGAAAAGTAAATAATATACAAAAGGTGACATCTTCCGCTACCTGGAAGTGCCCCAAATAAAAGAATATTACATACAAGTTTTTACATGAATGAAAATGAAAAACACTCATCTCATATAAAAAACCCCGGCTATTCGAACACGACGATCCAATATAACATATCCAGCAACACATAACATCACATGTCATCAACGTAAGTAAGTATGCATACCCCAATTGTCGTTGACGTATAGCAACGAAACCGGCGATATCTGCATACTACACTTACGGTCACAGAAAAGAAAGTGTAAAACTACAACAATTGGAATCCGCAACTTCTTTAGACATCGCATGCCTAACAGATATAAATCCCGCATTTTAGTCTCATTATCGAAAACTCTTTTCAATATCATATGGGCCTAAATTGCTAGATTTATAACATTCATTCAGTTATCACATAACTGTTTGTGAATTCCAATTATTGTATCACATTCCAGATAAACAGAAAATGTTAAACTTTCCGATCGAACAGTCGAATACCCAAGTTTTCCCGATACAGTCCAACACATGAAATAAGTCTAACTACATTCAGTTCGTGCCTCAGTACCGACGGTCCAGCCGTAGAAGGGTCAAGCCAACGCCTCATATGTGGCACGCCGTACTGCCCCAAACCCGAAGGTTCAAAGGGCAGTTCAAGATGGTCACATAATCGAGTTAAGGTTTGTTGTCTTCTAGAGGGTCCATCGCGTTACTTGCACTACTTAGAACGTCGTTAAACTACGGAAAAATCCAACACTTGGAAATTTCCCGACAGGGGAAAAATTGGGTATTTATATCCGGTCGAACTTTTTAACATATTCTGAAAATTATCCGGAAATACACAAAAGACGAAATTTGATAATCCGATCGAAATACCGAATCCCCAAAACGACCCTAGAAAATTCAACTCTTGAATGAATATTAAACATTCCCAGAAGACTCAGCACTAGGTGACATGAATTACTGTGCAAACCACTTGCTGTAAATCAGCACAGTGGCCGTGAACCGCCGCTCTTCCTATGGTGGGGGCCGCGGTTCCGCGCCTCAGTAGTTGATTTAGTAACACGTGCTTCACAGTAACTTATGCAATTACCTGCTGAATTTTTTTGGTAATTTTTAATCTTGAAAAATCCCAGAAAATGGAAAAAGTCCAGAGAGCTATTTTGGGTTCGGATTTTTGGTTCGATCGGATTTCAAAGTCCGTCTAGACTTCGCCTAAGGCTCTAGCTAGGCTCTGATACCAGTGAAAGGTTCCTAGACACCCTATAGAGGTCTCACAAGGCATCAAACATGCCAAATTTAAAAAATATGGTGCCGAGAAACCCTAGTTAACGGATCGTTGCTAGATGTCTAGGCGAAATATAAAACTAGTTAACAAATTAACTATAGGTTAGATGCTACAACCTTTGTAGATCCGGTAATCCTCTTCCTTGGCTCCACGAAGGCATCCTCTCGCTGTCCATCTCGATTCCCAAACTTGAACTTTGGCTTCATCGGAGAAACGGGCAAGCTAGGTCGTCGGCTTTATGTCAAAGACGATCTACCTCGAGGCATCACAAGTTCAAGCTCCGACATCACAAACTTGTGAAACTTGTGAAGTAAACACCCAAAACAACTTGGCAAGAGGTAGAGGGTGAAGAAATAGGAGGTGGGTTCTTTTTGGAATTGGATTTTACTCACTTTTGCTCAAGTTGCCATTCAAGTAGCAAGCTTGAAGAAGAAGAAGATGAAGATAGTTATGATAAGTTCTATTAAAAAGAAATAGAAAATCAAATACTTATCATAACTTAAACTAGGGTTAAGTGTAGAGAATTAACCATGGTCACTTGGATGGGTTAGGGTTAAGCATGAAGATAAGGATGGTTACAAAAGTCAAGGCTTCATGAAGCTTCAACTAATGACAAAGAAAGCCACCATTCTTATCTTTATCTTTTCCAAATAAATAAATAAACAAACAAATAAATAAATGAATATGCAAAACCCTAATTATCAAATTAACCATGGATTAATTCTATATACTTAACTACATGATCAAGTATCATCAAACATGATACAAAAAAGTGCACAAAAGCATATCACATATACTATGTGCATCAAGTGAGAAAATCCGTATAAAGTGAACCAATACTAGTTAATGCAAAGTAATATATCAAATATATAATTATACATTAAATCATTAAATCAACATTTGATTCAATGATCCGGTCATGTCGCACATAACCGACTAGTATTCAATGTATCGATTTATCGAATCAATGATTCGATAACTAGGTCATATCAAATATAACCAATCGAAACATTTATCGCGAGAATGAAATGCGGTATCACATACACGCATTATTCTCGGTCCTGCACATATCTCATATGCGCTCCTATTTCGTTTCGCTTGAACCAGGAAACCTCTGTGTAGGACTCTAAAGACTTGTCAATACGCCGGTAGCAGATGATGATCATATCAAGCACCCACAAGCCGCAAGCGGTCTGCTAAACGTAACGGCCACCCGGGTATTGAGCGATCAGAAGATCGACGAGCTAGCCCGCTCACACTCCTGCGAATCCGACCAGTAACACTTACCGTACAGTCCGGTCTCTTCGTCTGATACGTCGCATATCAAGTCTAGGGGTGGTAAACGTCAGACCCCAATAACCCGATAAGTCGTGCCGATGTGAGGCTCGTAACGGGTCGAGAAACTACTGGTAACACTTACCAGCAAATCTCTGATCAGCCTTGGCCAAGGACTTCCCTGTTACGGCCAATCGAGCACAGCGCAACATCTACCCCCAATACCGGGAGAGACGAAACCCCTCCTATCGCTCATTGCCTCCATGTGACTCAGGACTGTGCTCAAAGACCACCGTTTTGCACGCCCTCATGGACGTGGTAAGGTGGAGATCAAAGCACAGTGGGAATCACACAAGACTCTATGACGATCTCGGGTCTACAGACTAACCTGTACAAGTGTCACCTGAGAACTGCCATCTGACGTGAGGTATAATACCATCTGGGAGTTCTCAGCGAGTCCGTCCAGTGTACTCAGTCTCCACTGAGCACCCGTATACCATCTCTGATGTCAAACACCAATGGATATGGGATCATCCATCGCCCATCTCATGGGTTGAGAAGCGTATACGCTAGTCTACTCTGGTATATCGATGCCCCGTCTCGATACACCCACGACTAGGGACCTTGAAGGATGTACTTATGGACTACCATGTCCCCACTAGTATGATCTGCATCATAGTCCAGGTAGTCAAGTAGAAATCCTAAGGGCTTTACCAACATGTAACTATAAGACAGTATAAAGAGACTAGTGTACATGTTAAGATAAAGAGCAACCAGATAGCATACTATCATGTCGAGCAAGAAAGTCATCTCTATATATGTCCAAGCATCCAATATAATATACATAATCTGTACAATACTGGCCTCTAGGGCATACATACAACTAACATAAACAATACAGATAAAAACCCAATTAGCAAATATCTTAGAACATCGATCGACAACCATTTTCCGTGTCTACCCCAATAGCAAGCCAGCACAGAAGTAACCTGGGTAGAAACAGAACATACAGGAAACCAAAACACCAAACAATATGAATAACAGAGCAAATCCGAGTTAACTCGGCGTTGACTTGGCGGCGGATCCGCGGCCAAAAGCACCTTCTTGCCGTGGATCCGCGGCCGTCTTGCCGAGTTAGGGGCTCGTATTTTCCCAGTATTCTTATAATTCCCTGCTGTGAATTTTAAGGCATATCAAATAATTTTTTAGACATGTTTAAAATTAACAGAAACTGTTAGGGGGTTAGGGTTTTGTTTTCATGTTTTCCGTCGATCGAACTTCTAATTAGTTGCTAATAAGCTAGTAATGGTTTAGTTGGCTCTGATACCACTGTAAGTCCATGTCACGCACCCCACGAACTTCCGGGGAGGCGGAATATATGAAAAACGATTATCAAAGCTTCGTAATACGGACTTGAGCGCATGAATCGTATCTAAACCGTTGCAAGCAAACTACAAGAGGATTAACTACTCGGATTCGAAGTTATACCTCACGTTACTTGTCCTTCGGGTCTTCATCGCTGTCCTCCACTCCTCGTAGGCTCCTTGGAATATCGGCACCTCAACGGCCTCCTCGAGTCAAAGACGATCCACCCGAGAGCTCCTACGCCAAGCTTGATCTTTAACTTGAGATAACTAGGTTGCTCAAAGTGCTAATCTAAGCTACCTAGGGGATATAGAGTGAGGTTATGGATCAATTAGTCTAGCTAACCCTTGATCTCAACACATGAGAGGTTAGGGTTAGGATTTCAAGAATGAGAGCTTGAGGAGAGAGAAGGTGAGAAAATGAATTACTTTGGATGAATGAAATCATTTGTGTATATATGAAACATATGATATTATTAAGTAGATAATAAATAAAGCTTTATCATCATGTTTCATTAATACCCTAAGTGATTCATCATATGAGTCATATAAATCATTAAATGAATCAATAACTCATAGCATGAATCACTACATGACTCACTAATCCAATTAATGCAAATGCCACCTTAGCCTCCAACTCACCATGCTTCTAGAAGCTTTTCGGAAAATTACGAGAACTCCCCTCCAATCCGTGAAAACACGGAAAAACTTTAGACTGTATAAATCCAATAACCCGATACTAGAATCTGGCTTAAACCAAAGCCGACTAGTAAAAACTGTCCGAACGTCGCACGTGCGTTTAAACACGTATGCGTCCGAACCCTTGTCGTAAAACCATACGACATCTATATCGTTTCGCCTGGAGCAGGAAAACTCTTTGTGTGGGACTCGAAAGACTCGACACTACGCTGGCAGTGGGTTTAACTACAGACCGCAAGCGGCACTAGCTGTACGCAAAGGTCCCAAGGTAGATGTTGATAAGAAGGCCGATGAGTAAAACATCCGAACTCCTACTGAGCCTGTCTGTGACAATCTCCGTACAATCTCCGTAACATACAGAAGGATATTTGGATTCGTTCGAATATCAATCGTATGCAACTTGTCAATCCTGTCTCAAAGGAAAGATGACAAAGACTCCGTTCACTGGACACGGAGTAAGAGCAAGCGAGCTCTTGGGACTCATACACAGCGACGTGTGCGGTCCAATGTCTACGCATGCACGAAGCGGTTATTCGTACTTCATTACTTTTACGGATGACTTTTCAAGGTATGGTTATGTCTTCTTAATGAAACATAAATCCGAGGCTTTTGAAAAATTCCAGGAATATAAGAATGAAGTAGAAAAACAAACAGGCAAAAGTATCAAGGCACTAAGATCTGATCGAGGTGGTGAATACTTGAGTGCTGAGTTCCTGGGTTACTTAAAAGAGAATGGAATTCTCTCTCAGCTTACTCCTCCATGCACTCCGCAACATAACGGTGTATCGGAGAGACGGAACCGAACCCTATTGGATATGGTACGGTCCATGATGAGTAACGCTGAGTTGCCGTGATCGTTCTGGGGATATGCGCTAGAATCAGCTGCATACCTTTTGAACCAAGTTCCTACTAAGACTGTGCCTACTACACCATATCAGATATGGTGTGGGAAGAGACCCTATCTTAATCACATTAAGACATGGGGATGTCCAGCTTTTGTCAAAAAGCAGAATGCGGACAAGCTCGAGGCACGCTCAGTACAGTGCAAGTTTGTGGGATATCCAAAGAACTCCAAGGGATATTTCTTCTATTGCGAAGAGGAACAAAAGGTTTTTGTTTCTCGCCATGCCCACTTTCTAGAACACAAGTTCATAGAAAAAGAAATAAGTGGGAGCGCAATAGAACTGGAAGAAATTCCAGAACCACGAGCTATTACTGAAAGCTTAGTAGAACCAGAGGGTTCGAAAGATCAGGACATTCCCACGCCACTCCGCAGAAGTAGTAGGCAGTCTCATCCGCCCGAGAGATACTACGGTTTTCTCATTGACGGGGATAGAGAGGATTGCATCATAGATTGTGATGAGCCTACTAGCTTCCAGCAAGCCATTCAGAGCGTCGACTCGGTAAAATGGCTGGATGCAATGCGGACCGAAATGGAGTTCATGTACACCAATAAAGTATGGACGTTGGACATTGCTCCAGATGGGGTAAAACCCGTAGGATGCAAGTGGATCTTTAAAAGGAAGATTGGTGTAGATGGAGAGGTTGAGACCTATAAAGTTAGACTGGTTGCAAAGGGTTTTCGTCAGCGACCTGGTTTGGACTATGACGAAACCTTTTCTCCAGTAGCTATGCTGAAATCCATTCGGATCCTTCTTTCCATTGCTGCCTTCCACGATTATGAGATTTGGCAGATGGACGTAAAAACCGCTTTTCTAAATGGACATTTAGAGGAGTGTGTCTATATGGACCAGCCAGAGGGTTTCATTCAGAGTGGGAGCAGCGGAAAGGTGTGCAAGTTGCTTAAGTCCATTTATGGACTAAAGCAGGCATCGCGGAGTTGGAACATCTGTTTTGATGAGACGGTCAAGGAATTTGGCTTTATCAAAAATCCAGATGAACCATGCATCTATTGTAGATTTGTAGCGAGAACTGTAGTATTCCTCATTTTATACGTGGATGACATTCTCTTAATAGGAAATGACATTCCTATGCTACAATCTGTCAAAAGGTTCTTGTCACACAGGTTCTCCATGAAAGACCTGGGTGATGCCTCATACATTCTGGGGATCCGGATCTACCATGACATATCCAAGAGGATTTTAGGACTATTACAGTCCAGGTACATCGACACCATACTGAAAAGATTCAGTATGGAAGATTCCAAGCGCGGTAATCTACCGGCTTGTCATGGGATCACCCTCTCCAAAGAGATGTCTCCCAAGACTGATTTGGAGAAGGATCGCATGACTATTATACCCTACGCTTCTGCGGTAGGCTCTATAATGTATGCGATGTTGTGTACCAGACCAGATGTGGCTTATGTTAGTTGTATGTATGCCCTAGAGGCCAGTATTGTACAGATGATGTATATTATATTGGATGCTTGGAAATATATAGAGATGACTTTCTTGCTCGATATGATAGTATGCTATCTGGTTGCTCTTTATCTTAACATGTACACAAGTCTCTTTAAACTGTCTTATAGTTACATGTTGGTAAAGCCCTTAGGATGTGTACTTGACTACCTGGAATATAATGCAGATCATACTAGTGGGGACATGGTAGTCCATAGGTACATCCTTCAAGGTCCCTAGTCGTAGGTGTATCGAGACGGGGCATCGATATACCAGTGTAGACTAGCGTATACGCTTCTCGACCTATGAGATGGGCGATGGATGATCCCATATCCATTGGTGTTTGACATCAGAGATGGAATACGGGTGCTCAGTGGAGACTGGGTACACTGGACGGACTCGCCGAGAACTCCCAGATGGTATTATACCTCACGTCAGATGGCAGTTCTCAGGTGACACTTGTGCAGGTTAGTCTGTAGACCCGAGATCGTCATAGAGTCTTGTGTGATTCCCACTGTGCTTTGATCTCCACCTTACCACGTCCATGAGGGCGTGCAAAACGGTGGTTTTTGGGTACAGTCCCGAGTCACATGGAGGCAATGAGCGATAGGAGGGGTTTCGTCTCTCATGGTATTGGGGGTTGATGTTGCGCTGTGCTCGATTGGCCGTAACAGGGAAGTCCCTGGCCAGGGCTGATCAGAGATTTGCTGGTAAGTGTTACCAGTAGTTTCTCGACCCGTTATGAGCCTCACATCGGCACGACTTATCAGTTATTGGGGTCTGACGTTTACCACCCCTAGATTTGATATGCGACATATCAGACGAAGAGACCGGACTGTACGGTAAGTGTTACTGGTTGGATTCACAGGAGTGTGAGCGGGCTTGCTCATCGATCTTCTGATCGCTCAATACCCGGGTGGCCGTTACGTTTAGCAGACCGCTTGCGGCTTGTGGGTGCTTGATATGATCATCATCTGCTGCCGGCGTATTGACGAGTCTTTAGAGTCCTACACAGAGGTTTCCTGGCTCAAGCGAAACGAAATAGGAGCGCATATAAGATATGTGCGGGACCGAGAATAATGCGTGTATGTGATACCGTATTTCATTCTCGCGATGGATGTTTCGATTGGTTGTATGCGATATAACCTAGTTATCGAATCGAAGATTGATTCGATAAGTCGATACATTGGATACTAGTCGGTTATGTGCGACATGACCGGATCATTGAATCAAGTGTTGATTTAATGATTTAATGTATAATTATATATTTGATATATTACTTTGCATTAACTAGTATTGGTTCACTTTAAAAGGATTTTCTCACTTGATGTGCACATTGTATATGTGATATATTTTTATATGCACTTGATTGTATCATATTTGATGATACATGCTAACTTGAGTTTGTGTAAAGATTAAACCATGGTTATATGAATGGTTAGGGTTTTGTTGACTTATTCATTTATTTATTTTGATTATTTATTTTGGAAAAGTAAAATGGAAATGGTGGCTTTCTTTGCCTCTTTCATGAAGCTTCATGAAGAGTTGAAAGCTTGACCATTTTTGTTTTATTCCCTTAACCTAACCATTCACCTAACCCTAGTTTACTCTCTACACTTGACCATGGTTAGTATATGATAAGTATTCATATTATTTTCTTTTTGAGGTGAGACTTATGATAATCTATCTTCATCATCTTCTTCTTCTTCAAGAAGAAAGCTTGCAACCATTAATGGCATCTTGAGAAAAAGAGTGAGAAATCCAATTCTAAAGTGAACCCACCTCCTATTTCTTCATCCTCTACCTCTTGCCAAGTAGTATAGGGTGTTTTCTTCACAAGTTTCATAGCTTGGTGAAGTTGGAGCTTGATCTTGTGTTGCCTCGACGTAGATCATCTTCGGCATCGAAGTCGACGGCCTAACCCGCCCATTTATCCGATGAAGCCGATGCTAGAGTCCGGGATCCGATATGGACAGCGAGTGGACGTCTACGTGGAGCTAAGGAAGTGGAGAACCGGATCTACAAAGGTTGTAGCCTCTTTCTTATAGTTAAGTTGTTAACTTGTTTCACTTTTCGCCTAAAGAGTCAACGAATCCGTATTAGGGTTTCTCGGCACTTGTAAAATTTGAAATTGGCATGGTTGATACCTTGTGAGACCTCATTAGTGTGTCTAGGAACCCTACAGTGGTATCAGAGCCTAGCTAGAGCCTTAGGTAAAGTGTAGACGATGTTTGAAGTCCGAACGAACATCGAAACCCTAATCCAAAATGTTCTCTGGAAATTTTCTGAAAATTTGGATTTTTGTGAATTAAAAATATGTAGAAAACTAAGCAGGAATTTCTAAGAATTACAGTGAAGTACGATCACATGATTCTATCAAAGTGCGGCGGAACCGCGGCATTAGCATGGCTAATGCGGCGGTTCCGCGGCCACTTTGTCTCTTCTCCTGTTGATTTCTGGACAGTAATTCTTATATTTGAATGCTAGATTTTCTTGGTATTTTTGTTATGACTCAAGAGTTGGGTATTCTAGGGTTGTATTGGGAATCGAAGATTCGATCGGATTATCAAACTTTGTCTATGTGTTTTTCCGGATAATTTTAGAATATGTTAAAAAGTTCGACCGGATGTAAATATCCAATCTTTCCCCTGCCGGGAAATTTCCAATTGTTGGACTTTTCCGTAGTTTAATGATGTTCTAAGTAGTGCAAGTAACGCGATGGTCCCTCTAGAAGACAACAAACCTTAACTCGATTATGTGACTATCTTGAACTGCCCTTTGAACCTTAGGGTTTGGGGCAGTACGGCGTACCTCATGTGAGGCGTTGGCTTGACCCTTCTACGGCTGGACCGTTGGTACTGAGGCATGAAGTGAATGTCTTTTGAACTTATTTCATGTGTTGAACGGTTTAGGGAAAACTTGGGTGTTCGAATGTTCGATCGGAAAGTTTAATATTTTCTATTTATCCGGAATGGGATACAATAATTGGAATTCACAAACAGTTATGAGTTAACTGAATGAATGTTATAAATCTAGCGGTTTAGTCTCACTTGATATTGAAAAGAGTTTTCGATAATGAGACTAAAATGTGGGGTTTATAATTGTTAGGCATGTGATGTCTAAGTATTTCATTAGATTAGGCATGTGATGTCTAAAGAGGTTGCGAATTCCAACTGTTGTAGTTTTACACTTTCTTTTCTGTGACCGTAAGTGTAGTATGTAGTGGTATTGCCGATTGTCGTTGCTATACATCGACGACAATCGGTGTATGCATACTTACTTACGTTGATGACATATGATGTTATGTGTTGCTGGATATGTTATATTGGATCGTCGTGTTTGAGTAGCCGGGGGTTTTTATGTGAGAAGAGTGTTTTTCATTTTCATTCATGTAAAAACTTGTATGTAATATTCTTTTATTGGGGCACTTCCAGGTTGCGGAAGATGTCGCCGTTGATGTATATTATTTAATTTTCCGCATTAGGATAGACCCAAGGAGTGGAGCACAAGTAACCGGGTTCTAGGGTCCAGTAGGAGACCATCTCGAGGAGTCGAGTCCGGGTCTCCTAACCCTAGAATTGGTAGGGTTGCTTGCCGCTTTCATAGGGGTCTAGGGGTGTGGGATTGGCTATTCATCACGACCGTGGAATCCGTGTTTTATACTGGCTCGTATTAAAAACACGGACGTCCTAGTATATCCAATATTTCATATGATATTTTCTGCTGCGATATCTGTGATGTGATCATTTGATATGTTCTGATGGATACAGTATATAGTATATATGATATATTATATAGACGTTACTTATGTTTTGCACCCGCACTAGCCCTGCCCCGCTCTGTCGTTAGTTACCTAACCTAACGGTTCACGAGGGGACATCGAGGCGAATGCGGATGGCATAAGTGTACGTCATATTTATCTGTGATATTTAGGTGACTTAAATGATGGGACTTCATTAATGTGATTAATGAAAGAAAAGAAACCTAAAAGATGTTGTAGAATCAAATTTTAAATAAAAAAGGGTAGCTACAGTTTTGCTTTGCATAGCGGTATATATGATATACCCTGCACCTTATTCGATGAGGAAAGGGCCGAGATCCCTTCACCGGGAGTGACCCCTTTAGCAATAACTGGCAGATGCTACACACTCGGTTTGACTTTTGATTGCTTCTATAGTTTCTGTTTTGCACAATGATATATATGATATATCCCGCACCTCACTCAACGAGGAAAGGGCCGACGATCCCTTCACCGGGAGTGACCCCTTTAGCAAAACTAGAAAAGCCTCAAAACCACTCCATTTCAAAACTTCATTCGATTCTACAACGATATCAAGTTCATTAAGCAATAGGTTTTCAGAAAAACCTGTCGTAGCCCTCCGTCATTTCAGATAAGAACTGTTTAGTATTCGTGCTGCGTTTGTTGGCCTTTGTCAAGGCGTAGTGTGCGGTAGCTGAATAGTGCTTATCTGCTTATGCATGTGATGCAGATTGTTTCAGGGTAGTCGTACGACCTTGTTGGCCTTTGTCAAGGGTCGTGCGGGTGGGTTTGATTCAATCAAGAAATGACGGGTTGAACTTGACTAGCATCCTGTGATTTGTTGGCCTTTGTCAAGGTTATAGGACGCTAGGGGCAAAATATTATCGGGAATTTCAAGTGTTGAAATTTGCAATGAGATTGCATACTTTCTATGAGATAGTTGGATCCCGATACCCACTGCGAGTAAGAGTTAGTCCTGGGAGAGTTTTACACATTACAATTAGCCGATCAAGTAGGTGTCTAGAAAGGTGTCAACGAGGTTACGCGACTGGGAAAACGAGGTTTACTTTAATTAGATCCGTGCGAAAGCACGGGGAACCTCCCTCAAAGTACCGACACTGGCCTGGCTGAAAGATCAGCGAAGTTGTAAGGTGTAATTAATCCCGGCTAGTCTTTCCTTTTAGGGTTTGAAGGAAGATTTGATAAAAACCAGTGGGAGCCATCCTGATTAGATAAGATAATAACCAATCTGATCTTGCAAGAGCATACGCTAAAGTGTTTTCTTCTCTCTCTCTCCAGGTAGCGACTATTTCATGCCCTAATCAAGATAATAATATGGATGTATTGACCGAACCCGCATGTTATACTGTGCTGGGGAACGTTGGTTCCGTTCTTTCTTATAAGAGTTATAGGACTGAACAGAATATAGGGGAATACCAGGATTCCCATGCCACCCGATTGAAGAAAGTATATGTTGATGCATTTTCTTCGGGTGTGTTCGTTACAGAGAACTGTTTCTCCATTTGCCCTACGTCCTGGGTATTAGATACCGGGTCAGGATCCCATATATGTAATCAGTTACATGGGCTAAGGAAAGGTAGAGAACTTAGAGAAGGTGATAAAGACATTAGAGTTGGAAATGGTGCAATTGTTGCAGCTAAGACTGTCGGGGAGTATCACCTTGCATTACCAACTGGTAATACATTGGTTCTGAATGAATGCTTTTACATGCCGAACCTGATATGCAACATTATATTGGTCTCTTTGTTGAGTAAAGAGGGATATAATTTTGTATTACAGGACAATGTTATGAACATTTTCCGTAACCAAAAGTTGGTTGGATCAGGCATGTTGTGCAATGGCATTTATGTTCTAAATCAATCAACAGTTCTGAGCATAACAAACACACACAAGAGGAAGAGTTCAGAACTGAACGAATCCTTCTTGTGGCATTGTAGGCTGGGTCACATCAATGCGACACGACTGGCTAAGTTGCATAAGGATGGATATTTGAATCCGTTTGAATTTTCATCTTATGACACTTGCCAGTCATGTATCCAAGGAAAGATGACCAAAACTCTGTTTACAGGACATGGAGATAGAGTTACCGAACTCTTGGGACTGATACATAGTGATGTATGCGGTCCCATGTCTACACATGTCAGGGATGGTTTTTCGTACTTCATTACATTCACTGACGATCTCTCTAGATTCGGATATGTGTTCCTGATGAAACACAAATCAGAAGCTTTTGAGAAATTTAGAGAATATAAACAAGAAGTCGAGAACCAAACCGGAAAAAGTATTAAAATCCTTCGATCTGATCGAGGAGGTGAATACTTAAGCAATGAATTCCTGGACTTCCTAAAAGAGAATGGGATTCTCTCTCAGCTGACTCCTCCATATACACCACAGCACAACGGTGTATCAGAACGGAGGAACCGCACCCTATTAGATATGGTGCGCTCTATGATGAGCACAGCTGAGTTACTTATTTCCTTCTGGGGATATGCGCTGAAAACAGCAGCATACCTATTGAATCAAGTTCCAACTAAATATGTACCTACCACACCATATGAGATATGGAGTGGGAAGTGACCATGTCTTAAACGAGTTAAGATATGGGGTTGCCCGGCCTATGTCAAAAGGCAAAATCCGGACAAACTCGAGGCACGGTCAGTTCTATGCAAGTTTGTAGGATATCCCAAACATTCACATGGATATCTTTTCTACCATCCAGAGGAACAAAAAGTGTTTATTTTTCGACATGCCGCCTTTTTGGAAAAGGAATTTCTTGCAAAAGAAATTAGTGGGGGTAACGTAGAACTGGAAGAAATTCCGGCTACACAAACTAAAACTGAAGATTTAGTGGAACCAGAGGATTCAGTAGCTCCAAATGAACCTCAGCCTCTCCGCCGATCTAGTAGGGTTCCTCGCCCACCTGAGAGATACTACGGTTTTCTCATGGATGGTGGGAGCGAGGATTGCATCATGGAGGATGATGATCCAACTAGCTTCGAGCAGGCCATCACGAGTAGGGACTCAGTGAAATGGCTGGATGCTATGCGGTCCGAGATGGAATCCATGTACACCAACAAAGTATGGACTTTGGAAGTTGCTCCTGAAGGGGTAAAACCCATTGGGAGCAAGTGGATCTTCAAGAAAAACTTGGTGTAGACGGGAAAGTAGAGACTTTCAAAGCTAGACTTGTTGCAAAGGGTTTTCGTCAAAGACCAGGTGTGGACTATGACGAAACCTTTTCTCCAGTGGCTATGCTTAAATCCATCCGGATCATGCTTGCCATCGCTGCATATCATGACTACGAAATCTGGCAAATGGATGTTAAGACCACCTTTCTAAACGGTGATTTAGAAGAGTGCGTGTACATGACTCAGCCAGAGGGCTTTGTAGACAGTGGGACCAGCGGGAAGGTGTGCAAGCTGCTTAAATCCATTTATGGATTAAAGCAAGTATCGCGGAGTTGGAACATCTGCTTTGACGTCGTTATAAAAGAGTTTGATTTCGTCAAAAACCGAGATGAACCTTGTATTTACAAGAAGGTGGCAGAGGGTAAGGTTGTCTTCCTCGTATTGTACATGGACGACATACTCTTGATAGGAAATGATATTCCTATGCTGCAATCAGTCAAGCTCTTCTTATCACAAAGATTCTCAATGAAAGATCTTGGTGATGCCTCCTGCATATTGGGAATCAGGATCTATAGAGATAGATCCAAACGGATATTGGGATTGTCCCAATCCAAGTACATTGACACCATACTAAAGAGGTTTAGTATGGAAGAATCCAAGCGTGGGAACTTGCCCACGATCTCTGGAGTCACTCTCTCCAAAGAGATGTCTCCCAAGACTGATTTGGAGAGAGCTCGCATGCAAGGGATACCCTAGGCTTCGGCTGTAGGCTCTATCATGTATGTGATGCTATGTACCAGACCCGATGTTGCATACTCACCAAGTGTAGTGAGCAGGTATCAAGCTGATTCTGGAGAGAGTCACTGGACAGCCGTGAAGAGCATTCTCAAGTACTTGCGAAGGACTAAAGAGATGCTCTTGGTGTATGGTAACAGAGAACTCCAAGTGGAGTCCTTTACCGATTCGAGCTTCCAGAGTGATAAGGACGACTCTAAGTCGCAGTCGGGATTTGTCTTTACCCTTTACGGAGGGGCGGTTAGCTGGAAGAGTTCCAAGCAGGAAACCGTGGCAGAATCGACGATGGAGGCTAAATACATCGCTGCCAACGATGCTGCCAAAGAGGCTGTCTGGATCAAGAAGTTCATTACTGAACTTGGTGTGGTTCCATCCATTGAGCATCCAATACCTTTGTATTGCGATAACAATGGAGCGATGGCTTTGGCCAAGGAACCTAGGTCCCATCAGCGATCCAGGCATATTCTGAGGCGGTATCACCTGATCCGGGAAATTGTTGATCGCCGCGAGATCGAGGTAAGGAGGGTTGACACGAAGAATAACACGGCGGATCCACTCACGAAGGCCATTCCCCAGATACAGTTTGAGAGACTCTTCGGGATGCTCGGTATGCGATACTACAGCAGCTGGCCCTAGTGCAAGTGGGAGATTGTTAGTTGTATGTATGCCCTAGAGGCCAGTATTGTACAGATGATGTATATTATATTGGATGCTTGGACATATACAGAGATGACTTTCTTGCTCGATATGATAGTATGCTATCTGGTTGCTCTTTATCTTAACATGTACACAAATCTCTTTAAACTGTCTTATAGTTACATGTTGGTAAAGCCCTTAGGATGTGTACTTGACTACCTGGAATATGATGCAGATCATACTAGTTGGGACATGGTACTCCATAGGTACATCCTTCAAGGTCCCTAGTCGTGGGTGTATCGAGATGGGGCATCGATATACCAGTGTAGACTAGCGTATACGCTTCTCGACCCATGAGATGGGCGATGGATGATCCCATATCCATTGGTGTTTGACATCAGAGATGGAATACGGGTGCTCAGTCGAGACAGGGTACACTGGATGGACTCGCCGTGAACTCCCAGATGGTATTATACCTCAAGTCAGATGGCAGTTCTCAGGTGACACTTGTGCAGGTTAGTCTGTAGACCCGAGATCGTCATAGAGTCTTGTGTGATTCCCACTGTGCTTTGATCTCCACCTTACCACGTCCATGAGGGCGTGCAAAACGGTGGTTTTTGGGTACAGTCCCAAGTCATATGGAGGCAATGAGCGATAGGAGGGGTTTCGTCTCTCCCGGTATTGGGGGTTAATGTTGCGCTGTGCTCGATTGGCCGTAACAGGGAAGTCCCTGGCCAGGGCTGATCAGAGATTTGCTGGTAAGTGTTACCAGTAGTTTCTCGACCCGTTATGAGCCTCACATCGGCACGACTTATCGGTTATTGGGGTCTGACGTTTACCACCCCTAGATTTGATATGCGACATATCAGACGAAGAGACCGGACTGTACGGTAAGTATTACTGGTTGGATTCACATGAGTGTGAGCGGGCTTGCTCGTCGATCTTCTGATCGCTCAATACCCGGGTGGCCGTTACGTTTAGCAGACCACTTGCGGCTTGTGGGTGCTTGATATGATCATCATCTGCTGCCGGCGTATTGACGAGTCTTTAGAGTCCTACACAGAGGTTTCCTGGCTCAAGCGAAACGAAATAGGAGCGCATATGAGATATGTGCGGGACCAAGAATAATGAGTGTATGTGATACCGTGTTTCATTCTCGCGATGGATGTTTCGATTGGTTGTATGCGATATAAGCTAGTTATCGAATCGAAGATTGATTCGATAAGTCGATACATTGGATACTAGTCAGTTATGTGCGACATGACCGAATCATTGAATCAAGTGTTGATTTAATGATTTAATGTATAATTATATATTTGATATATTACTTTGCATTAACTAGTATTGGTTCACTTTAAAAGGATTTTCTCACTTGATGTGCACATTGTATATGTGATATATTTTTATGTGCACTTGATTGTATCATGTTTGATGATACATGCTAACTTGAGTTTGTGTAAAGATTAAACCATGGTTATATGAATGGTTAGGGTTTTGTTGACTTATTCATTTATTTATTTTGATTATTTATTTTGGAAAAGTAAAATGGAAATGGTGGCTTTCTTTGTCTCTTTCATGAAGCTTCATGAAGAGTTGAAAGCTTGACCATTTTTGTTTTATTCCCTTAACCTAACCATTCACCTAACCCTAGTTTACTCTCTACACTTGACCATGGTTAGTATATGATAAGTATTCATATTATTTTCTTTTTGATGTGAGACTTATGATAATCTATCTTCATCATCTTCTTCTTCTTCAAGAAGAAAGCTTGCCACCATTAATGGCATCTTGAGAAAAAGAGTGAGAAATCCAATTCTAAAGTGAACCCACCTCCTATTTCTTCATCCTCTACCTCTTACCAAGTAGTATAGGGTGTTTTCTTCACAAGTTTCATAGCTTGGTGAAGTTGGAGCTTGATCTTGTGTTGCCTCGACGTAGATCATCTTCGGCATCAAAGTCGACGACCTAACCCGCCCATTTCTCCGATGAAGCCGATGCTAGAGTCCGGGATCCGATATGGACAGCGAGGGGACGTCTACGTGGAGCTAAGGAAGTGGAGAACCGGATCTACAAAGGTTGTAGCCTCTTTCTTATAGTTAAGTTGTTAACTTGTTTCACTTTTCGCCTAAACTCTAGTCAATGAATCCGTATTAGGGTTTCTCGGCACTTGTAAAATTTGAAATTGGCATGGTTGATGCCTTGTGAGACCTCATTAGTGTGCCTAGGAACCCTACAGCTTATGCACTGAGTGTGGTAAGCAGGTATCAGTCAAACCCTGGGGAGAAACATTGGATAGCGGTAAAGAACATTCTCAAGTACCTGAGAAGGACTAAGGAGATGTTCTTGGTGTATAGCGGAAAAGACCTCCAGATTGAGGTCTTTGCTGACTCCAGCTTCCAGAGTGACAAGGATGATTCCAAGTCCATGACGGGTTTTGTCTTTACCCTCAATGGAAGGGCGGTGTGTTGGAAGAGCTCCAAACAGGAAACCGTTGCTGACTCGACTATGGAAGCGGAATACATCGCTGCATCTGATGCCGCAAAAGAAGCTGTCTGGATGAGGAAGTTCTTGAAAGAACTTCAGGTGGTTCCGTCCATTGTTGACCCAATACCTCTGTATTGCGACAACAACGGGGCTATAGCTTTAGCGAAGGAACCCAGGTCCCATCAGAAATCCAGACACATCTTAAGGCGGTATCACCTGATCAGGGAGATCGTGGATCGCCAGGAGATCGAGGTTCGGAGGGTTGCTTCAGAAGATAACACTGCAGATCCATTCACCAAGGCCTTGCCCCAGACTCAGTTCGAGCGGCTGATCGAGATGATAGGTCTTCGGTACGCCAGTACATGGCCTTAGTGCAAGTGGGAGATTGTTAGTGTATATGCCCTAGAGGCCATTACTGTATCATACTAGTATGTATATTACTTGATGGAAGCTTGGGATATTCACAGTTGTATATACAATCTTGCTCGAAATGGTAGTATGCTACTTGGTTTGTCTCTGCTTTAATATGTGCATGTGTTTCTTTTAGCATGTCGCTTATATACATATTAGGAGAGCCCTTAGGATCTTTGCTTGATTACCAGCGTTGTGATGGCGCTCACACTAGTGGGGACTGGGTAATCCATAAGCACATCCTTATACAGGTCCCTAGTCATTGGAATATCGAGACAGGGCATCGATACTCCGGAGTAGACTAGCGTATGCGCTTCTCATCCCAGCGTGGGAGACGGTCTGTCCCACAGCCGTCAGTACGTCGTACTTGAGATAGTATGCGGGTGCTCGTTTGGTTACGAGTACACTGGACAGGACTCGTCGGGAATTGTTGGTTGGTATTATACCTATCGTCAGTTATCTGTTCCCAGGTGACATGAGTACAGCTTAGTCCGTTGACTTGACACTGTCACTTCGCCTCGAGTGTGTTCCCACTGCACTTTGATTACTACCCTACCATGGCTCAAAGGAGTCGTGCAAACATGTAGTTTTTGGGTGCAGTCCCGAAGCACTTGGAGGCAGTGACGGATAGACAGGATTCGTCTCTCCCGGTATTGGGGGTTGACATCGCGCTGTGTCTAGGAGAGCCATTACACGAGTAGTCCCTGGCCAGGGCAAGCGAGATATACTGGTAGGTTTCCAGTATTATCTCAGGGTGTTCTGGGCTACACTCCGACACGACTTGTACCGCTATTAGGGGACTGACGTTTACCGCCTCCTTAGGCCCGCCATGCGATGTATCAGATGAACAGACCGGACTGTACGGAGACTGTCACATACAGGCTCAGTAGGAGTTCAGATGGGGTCACCTCATCAGTCTTCTTATCGGCATCTACCTAGGGACCGTTACGTACAGCTAGTGCCGCTTGCGGTCTGTGGTTAAACCCACAACCAGCGTAGTGTCAAGTCTTTAGAGTCCCATACAGAGAGGTATTCTCCATTAGGCAAAATGAGTAGAGGTCGCATGGTTTTGCGACAGGGTTCGTTCACATCCGCGCACTTGTGCACGTTTGTTGTCCGGACAGCTTATACTAGCGGGCTTTGGTTTAAGCCAGATCCTAGTATATGATTTGGGATTGGTTTTATCTCTTTGTATTCGTGTTCCTCGGACCACGAATACGGGTGCGTATGCACAGTTGCTTGAGACAGAGGGAGAGGACTTTGATTAGGGTTAATGACCATTGTCATTTTTATTAACCCTAATGCTTATGTGTGTATTATGGTTAATTGATATTAGTTTAATATAATTGTGCATGGTTATGGTTGTTGACCATTTGACATTCTTGACTTGTTGACCTAGGTTGACACTTTGACCATCATCATTTCATTTGGAAGATGCTCTTTGATCATTGCAATTTGCATTAAAAATGAAATGATAATGGTCATGTCTTGATTAAGCCATGACAATTATCTCACTAATTATCAATTCACAATATTTCATACATATATGTGAGAATGCTTCATATTTCTCTCATATTCTATGATATACTTTCTCTCTCTTGCTCTTCCTCTTCCTCAAGCTATCCCCTCTCATGTGTTGAGAAACACTTGAGCTTGAGAAAAACCATTCCATAATAATCTCTACTCTCATCTAGGGTTCTGAGATTAGCACTTCTAGCACCCTAGTTACTTCTAGCTTGAAGTTGAAGCCAAAAGTTGAGGCTTTCGGGTGGATCCTTCTTCGACGTGAGAAGACGACAAAGGTGATCCCTTTCTACTACTCCAAGGAGTGAGGAGAGAAGGACTTAAAGCCCTAGGTATAACCATTCTACCCTTTAGCTAGTTTCTAGTTAGCTTTAGCTAGTTTTTGTTTAGCAAAGATCCTCCTTTGTCTAGTCCATGTTGCCTAGCATGATAAAAATCCGATTTTGATTCCGTTTTCCGCCTCCCCGCAAGCACCGGGGGTGGGCAACGTGGACTTACAGTTGTATCAGAGCCTAACTAAACATAAACTAGCTAGGTAGTAAAGTGTATGGAAGTTCAATCGGAAAAAATCACAAAACTAAAAACGCAAAACCCTAACATTCTGTTGAAATTTTTTCTGCTCAAAATAAAATAAATCTCACGTCAAAAATCATCTCAGGGTTTTGTGAAGAAAGCCACCAAAAACGATCCAGTGAATCGTTCAATGTGCCGCGGTTCACGGCAATAGCAAGCTATTGCCGCGCAACCGCGGCCGAGTTGACTCGGTTCAGGGTCGAGTTTGGTGCAGTGTTCTTCTGACATGGTTTTGGGATTTTTAAGATGGTTTATTTGTGCCCAGGTTTTCCAGAAAAGAAATTTGTTTTTGGGGGCCTATAAATCCGTATTTTTGATCGAACTTCACTACACTTTGACTAATGGGTTATATCTGTGATGTTTATATGTATTGAACGTCGGCTAATCGCTATATGTCGATTAGTGGGGGTTATACATATCTGTGATCTGTGTTTGATGATGGTATGTGTATATGAATGCGTTGGATTGTCGCGGGTGAATAGCCGGGTGAATAGCCGGGGTGGATGTGAGATGAGTGTTTCTTTTTCTTTCATTCATGTAATATGTAAATTGATGTATTATTATTTGTTTGGCCGCACAACCGGGTCGGGGTTGTAGCCGTCATTGTATAATTCTTTTTACTGTTTTTGCTCCTAGGATAGACCCATGGAGGGGGTGCACAAACTACCGGGTATCTCGAAGTGCCGAGTGGCCTACTCACGGTGTTGAGGGAGGTTGCTTCGCTTCGGCTACTTGGCGGGTAGTTTGCCGTACCCGTAGGGGTCTTGGGTGGGGTATTGGCTATTCACCGCGACCGTGTAATCCTATTTTCGTTGCAGGCTCGAACGGATTGCGGATTCCTACTATATCCAATGTATTCATCTGTGATCTGTAATGTCTGTCATTGCTATATATCTATATACTATAACTATTTAGGCGTTGCTTATGTTTTACAGCCGCGCTAGCCCAGCCCCCGCTCTGTCGTTAGTTAAGTAACCTAACGGGTGATGACGGGGCCTCGTGGCGAATGCGAATGGCATAAGCGTACGTCATATTTTGGTTGTTTTCTGCAATGGTAGGATTACATGATGGGACGCATTAAAAGAACTAATGCAAGAAAATAAACCAAGTAAAAGTCGATTGGAACACTTTGAAAACCACTCGGTTCTTTTCAAAACTAAACTTTTAAACGCGGAGCTTGAACCACTCCTTTTAAAAGCTATCTCGTTCCATCGATTATATCAAGTTCACTACGTTCACGGTTTCGCCAAAACCATTCGTAGCCCTCCGTCATTCCACATGAATGGTCAAAAAGTATTCAAGCTATGTATTTTGGCCAAAGTCAAGGCATAGTGATTGGTAGCTATTGGGTATTCATGTGCAGCATAGATAGATGCGTTGGTTTGTGACAGTCGTGCCGCCATTTTGGCCAAAGTCAAGGGTAGGTATGGGTGGGTCCAAATTAACTAGGAGAATGACGGGTAGAACTTGACATGTGACTTATGATATTTTGGCCAAAATCAAGGTCATAAGAGCATGGGGCAAAAATCCACATCGGGAAGTACTGAAACTTGCTAGCGCTGCATACCATTTGGAGTGTGATGATTCTGGTAGGATTCCTTCGGTTTTATCACGCGATGATATTTGGATCCCGATCCTACTGTGAGTATATGCTACTCCTCGGGAAAACTCTCACTTAACGATCAATGCTATAAACCTAGTAGGTGTCTAGAAAGGTGTTAGCGGGGCTACGCCCACAGGGAAAAGAGGTTACTTAATTAAGGAACTTCGAGAAAGCGTTGGAAAACCTCCCTCGACGTACCGACACTGGCCTGGCTGAACGGTTAAGCAAGTATTGTACGGTGAGATTGATCCCGACTAATCCTTTCTTTACGGTTTGAGAAGGGATTCGAGAGACAGTGGGAGCCATCCTGTTTAGACAAACTAAAAACCATTCTAAACTTGCAAGAGCATCATGCTAAAGTGTTTCTTTTCTCTCTCCTAATTGCAGCGACCATTCAAGATGACCGGAATTAAGTTATTACTAGATAAAAACATACTGACAGGGCCAAACTACAAAGATTGGCTCAGGAATGTCAAGATGGCAATCACTTATGACAAGTTGGGGTATCTCCTTACCACCAAAGCTCCCCCTGTCCCAGGTCCCAAAACCAGTGTCGCGGATAGGGAAATCCGTAAGACCTGGGAAATAGATTGCGCGAAGGCCAAATGCCTCATACTTGCCTCGATGGACAACGAACATCAGAGGAGGCACGAGAATATGGACATAGATTCCATATTTCTTCATACAAAAGATCTGTATGGAGAGCAGTCTCGTATCGCCTGATACGAAGTGTTGAAGAAGTTTTTTTCGGCAAGGTTGGTCGTCGGATCATCGGTAGCGGAACACGTGCTTAAGATGATTGGCTACATAGAGGAGCTCGCGGAACTTGGGACCACGTTGGAGAATGAGCTCTATACGAACTTGATTCTTCAGTCCCTTCCATCCACTTACGCCCAGTTCATTCTGAACTTTAACTTACAGGAAAAGGAAGTTGAACTTTCAGAGCTCCTCAACATGCTGAGGAGTGCAGAGGGCACCCTACAGAAAGGTAGGGAGACATCCACTTTGTTTGTAGGAGGATCTTCCTCTTCTAGGTCCAGGGCGAAAGCCAAGGGCAAGAAGAAGAAAGCCCCCGCCAAACCAAGAGGCGGTGTTAGTAAAGTGGATACGAAGGGAAAAAGAAAGGCAACAAAGGTAGCGGGAAAGCTGGTGGGGAAGGAAGAATGCTTCTACTGTCACAAAAGTGGACACTGGAAACAGGATTGCAAGGCTTGGAAGGCCAGAACCCAGGATCTGAAGCAAGTTGCGGCTTCAGCTTCAAGTGTGTATGTTATTGAAAACTGTCTATCAATAAACTCTACATCCTGGGTATTGGATACCGGATCAGGTTCTCATATCTGTAATTCTTTGCAGGCGTTGAGAAAGCGTAGAGTTTTGAAGGCAGGTGACATGACCCTCAGAGTTGCAAACGGAGCTAGCATGGATGCTGAGGCCGTGGGGCACTATCACCTGGGATTGTCAGATGGACACTTTTTGGTTTTGCGTAGTTGTTATTTTGTACCAAATGCAACCTGTAATATCATTTCTGTATCTTTATTATCTAAAGAAGGTTATGAATTTGCATTTTTAAGTAATGTAGTGAACATTCACCTTAATCAAGTTTTGATTGGGTCAGGTACATTAAACAACGGTATATACGTATTGAACCAACCACAGATTTTCAATGTCCAGAATACACACAAAAGAAAGTCTCCAGAAATCAATAAAACTTTCTTATGGCATTGTAGACTGGGTCACATCAATGAGAGAAGGTTGACTAAGTTACATACAGAAGGATATTTGGATTCGTTCGAATATCAATCGTATGCAACTTGTCAATCCTGTCTCAAAGGAAAGATGACAAAGACTCCGTTCACTGGACACGAAGTAAGAGCGAGCGAGCTCTTGGGACTCGTACACAGCGACGTGTGCGGTCCAATGTCTACGCATGCATGAAGCGGTTATTCTTACTTCATTACTTTTACGGATGACTTTTCAAGGTACGGCTATGTCTTCTTAATGAAACATAAATCCGAGGCTTTTGAAAAATTCCAGGAATATAAGAATGAAGTAGAAAAACAAACAAGCAAAAGTATCAAGGCACTAAGATCTGATCGAGGTGGTGAATACTTGAGTGCCGAGTTCCTGGGTTACTTAAAAGAGAATGGAATTCTCTTTCAGCTTACTCCTCCATACACTCCGCAACATAACGGTGTATCGGAGAGACGGAACCGAACCCTATTGGATATGATACGGTCCATGATGAGTAACGCTGAGTTGCCGCGATCGTTCGGGGATATGCGCTAGAATCAGCTGCATACCTTTTGAACCGAGTTCCTACTAAGACTGTGCCTACTACACCATATCAGATATGTAAGTCCACGTTGCGACCCCCGGTTCTTACGGGGAGGCGGAAACGGTATAAAATCAAAATTTTAACGCAAGAGGCAACATGGACTAAGCTAGGTCGGGATCTTTACCTAAACTAAAACTAGCATACTAAGCTAAAGATATTTAGCTACTCGGATAGAGATGGTTATACCTAGCTTGTCTTGAACTCCTTCGTCTTCAAGCTCCGGTGGTGGTCCGATGGCTCCTTCTCGTCGTCTCCGTACGCCGAAGATAGATCCACTTGAAAGCTCCAACCTTTAGCTCCTTCTTCGGTCTTTGAAGAAACTAGTTCACTTGGTTTGCTAAACCTAGTGAACTAGAATGAGTAGAGAGGAAATAGAATGGGATTTTATCTATGGTTCTTGATTCTCAACTCATGAGACAAGAGAACCATAGATCAAGAGAGGGAGCAAGAGGTTGAGGGTGAGAGCAAGGGGAGAGCTCAAGAACAAGAGAGAGAATGAGCAAGAAAGAATGAGGCTCTCTTTTCTCTCTCACCCTCTCATAATCCAAAGTGATCATAACTCATCATATCAAAAAAGTCTTTTGGTGATGGTTAGAAGCAACCATAAGGTTATCATATCATGCACTCATTTTACTCAAAAAGCAAGCAAGAAAAAAGTCTTTGGCATGAAATGATAACCATGGTTATCATGATGGTCAACTAGTCAAGCCTAGTCAACCGGTCAACAAGTCAACAAAAGTCAACAAGTCACCAAAGTCAACAAGTCAACAAAAGTCAACAAGTCAACAACCATATCACCATAATACTTAATTAATATAATAGTTAATCACATATCATATTCTCATTAGGGTTGAGCAAAAAGTCAAAAGTCAACGGTCAACTGTCAACAACCCTAATGAGAATCCACTGCCTCTGCCTCCCTGTCAACTGTGCATACACACCCGCATCCGCGTTCCGAGGAACACGAATGCAAACTGGATAAATCCAATCCCATAAGGTACACTAGGATCTGGCTTAAACCAAAGCCCGCTAGTGTAAACTGTCCGGACACTGTACGTGCACACGTGCACGGATGTGACCGAACCCTGTCGCAAAACCATGCGACCTGTCGCAATACCATGCGACCTCTACTCTTTTGCCTAAAGGCGAAAAGCTTTCTGTGTGGGACTCTAAAGACTCGACACTACGCTGGCAGTGGGTTTAACCACAGACCGCAAGCGGCACTAGCTGTGCGTAACGGTCCCCAGGTAATGCCGACAAGAAGACCGACGAGGCGAAACCCATCTGAACTCCTACTGAGCCTGAGTGTGACATTCTCCATACAGTCCGGTCTGTTCGTCTGATACATCGCATGGCGGGCCTAGGGGGCGGTAAACGTCAGTCCCCCAATAGCGGTACAAGTCGTGCCGGAGTGAAGCCCAATACACCCTGAGATAACACTGGAAACCTACCAGTATATCTCGTTTGCCCTGGCCAGGGACTACTCGTGTAATGGCTCTCCTAGACACAGCGCGATGTCAACCCCCAATACCGGGAGAGACGAATCCTGTCTAACCGTCACTGCCTCCAAGTGCTTCGGGACTGTACCCAACCACCACCTGTTTGCACGACTCCTTTGAGCCGTGGTAGGGTAGTGATCAAAGTACAGTGGGAACACACCCGAGGCGAAGTGACAGTGTCAAGTCAGCGGACTAAGCTGTACTCATGTCACCTGGGAACTGATAACTGACGATAGGTATAATACCAACTAGTCAGTTCCCGACGAGTCCTGTCCAGTGTACCCGTAACCTAACGAGCACCCGCATACTATCTCAAGTACGACGTACTGACGGCTGTGGGACAGACCGTCTCCCACACTGGGATGAGAAGCGCATGCGCTGGTCTACTCCGGAGTATCGATGCCCTGTCTCGATAGTCCTGCGACCAGGGACCTGAATAAGGATGTGCTTATAGATTACCCAGCCCCCACTAGTGTGACTGCCATCACAACGCTGGTAATCAAGCAAAGATCCTAAGGGCTCCACTAATGCGTATAAGTGATATACTGAAATAAACACAAGTACACATTGAAGTAGAAACAAACCAAGTAGCATACTACTATTTTGAGCAAGATTGTATATACAAGGTGAATATCCCAAGCATCCATTAAGTAATATACAAACTAGTATGATACAGTAATGGCCTCTAGGGCATATACACTAACAATCTCCCACTTGCACTAAGGCCATGTACTGGCGTATCGAAGACCTATCATCTCGATCAGCCGCTCGAACTGAGTCTGGGGCAGGGCCTTGGTGAATGGATCAGCAGTGTTATCTTCTGAAGCGACTCTCCGAACCTCGATCTCCTGGCGATCTACGATCTCCCTGATCAGGTGATACCGCCTTAAGATGTGCCTGGATTTCTGATGGGACCTGGGTTCCTTCGCTAAAGCTATAGCCCCGTTGTTGTCGCAATACAGAAGTATTGGATCAACAATGGACGGAACCACCTGAAGTTCTTTCAAGAACTTCCTCATCCAGACAGCTTCTTTTGCGGCATCAGATGCAGCGATGTATTCCGCTTCCATCGTCGAGTCTGCAACGGTTTCCTGTTTGGAACTCTTCCAACACACCGCCCCTCCATTGAGGGTAAAGACAAAACCCGACATGGACTTGGAATCATCCTTGTCACTCTGGAAGCTGGAGTCAGCAAAGGCCTCGATCTGGAGGTCCTTTCCGCCATACACCAAGAACATCTCCTTAGTCCTTCTCAGGTACTTGAGAATGTTCTTTACCGCTATCCAGTGTTTCTCCCCAGGGTTAGACTGATACCGGCTTACCACACTCAGTGCATAAGCTACATCCGGTCTGGTACACAACATCGCATACATTATAGAGCCTACCGCAGAAGCGTAGGGTATAATAGACATGCGATCCCTCTCCAAATCAGTCTTGGGAGACATCTCTTTAGAGAGGGTGATCCCGTGACAAGCCGGTAGGTTACCGCGCTTGGAATCTTCCATACTGAATCTCTTCAGTATGGTGTCGATGTACCTGGACTGTGAAAGTCCTAATATCCTCTTGGATCTGTCACGGTAGATCCGGATACCCAGAATGTACGAGGCATCACCCAGGTCTTTCATGGAGAACCTGTGTGACAAGAACCCCTTGACAGATTGTAGCATAGGAATGTCATTTCCTATTAAGAGAATGTCATCCACGTATAAAACGAGGAATACTACAGTTCTCGCTACAAATCTACTATAGATGCATGGTTCATCTGGATTTTTGATAAAGCCAAATTCTTTGACCGTCTCATCAAAGCAGATGTTCCAACTCCGCGATGCCTGCTTTAGTCCATAGATGGACTTAAGCAACTTGCACACCTTTCCGCTGCTCCCACTCTGAATGAAACCCTCTGGCTGGTCCATATAGACACACTCCTCTAAATTTCCATTTAGAAAAGCTGTCTTTACGTCCATTTGCCAGATCTCATAATCGTGGAAGGCAGCAATGGCAAGAAGGATCCGAATGGATTTCAGCATGGCTACTGGAGAAAAGGTTTCGTCGTAGTCCAAGCCAGGTCTTTGACGAAAACCCTTTGCTACCAGCCTAGCTTTATAGGTCTCAACCTGTCCATCTACACCAATCTTCCTTTTGAAGATCCACTTGCATCCTACGGGTTTTACCCCGTCTGGAGCAATGTCCAACGTCCATACCTTGTTGGTGTACATGGACTCCATTTCGGTCCGCATTGCATCCATCCATTTCACTGAGTCAACGCTCTGAACGGCCTGCTGGAAGCTAGTAGGCTCATCATAATCTATGATGCAATCCTCTCTATCCCCGTCTATGAGAAAACCGTAGTATCTCTCGGGCGGATGAGACTGCCTACTACTCCTGCGGAGCGGCGTAGGAATGTCCTGTTCTGTTGAACCCTCTGGTTCCATCAAGCTTTCAGTAACAGTCTGTGGTTCCGGAATTTCTTCCAGTTCCACTGCGCTCCCACTAATTTCCTTTTCCAAGAACTGGTGTTCTAGAAAGTGGGCATTACGAGAAACAAGGACTTTTTGTTCCTCTGCGTAGTAGAAAAGATACCCCCTGGTGTTCTTTGGGTATCCCACAAACTTGCACAGTACTGAGCGTGCCTCGAGTTTGTCCGCATGCTGCTTTTTGACAAAAGCTGGACATCCCCAGATCTTCAGATATTGAAGATAGGGTTTCTTCCCACTCCACATTTCATATGGGGTAGTAGGCACAGTCTTAGTCGGAACTCGGTTCAAAAGGTATGCTGCTGATTCTAGCGCATATCCCCAGAATGATCGCGGCAACTCAGCGTTACTCATCATGGACCGCACCATATCCAATAGGGTGCGGTTCCGTCTCTCCGATACACCGTTATGTTGCGGGGTGTATGGAGGAGTAAGCTGAGAGAGAATTCCGTTCTCTTTTAAATAGTCCAGGAATTCGGCACTTAAGTATTCTCCACCTCGATCCGATCTTAGAATCTTAATACTTTTGCCGGTCTGTTTCTCTACTTCATTCTTATACTCCTGGAATTTTCCAAAGGCCTCGGACTTATGTTTCATTAAGAAGACATAACCGTACCTTGAGAAGTCATCCGTAAAAGTAATGAAGTAAGAATGTCCGCTTCGGGCATGTGTAGACATTGGACCGCACACGTCACTATGTACGAGTCCCAAGAGCTCGCTCGCTCTTACTCCTTGTCCAGTAAATGGAGTCTTTGTCATCTTTCCTTTGAGACAAGATTGACAAGTGGCATACGATTGATATTTGAACGCATTCAAATATCCTTCTGTATGTAACTTAGTCAACCTTCTCTCATTGATGTGACCCAATCTACAATGCCATAAGAAAGTCTGATTTATTTCTGGAGACTTTCTTTTGTGTGTATTCTGGACATTAAAAATCTGTGGTTGGTTTAACACGTATATACCATTACTCAGAGTACCTGACCCAATCAATACTTGATTAAGGTGAATGTTTACAACATTACTTACAAACGCAAATTCATAACCTTCTTTAGAAACTAAAGATACAGAAATGATATTACAAGTTGCGTTGGGTACAAAAAAGCAATTACGCAAAACCAAAACATGTCCATCTGACATTCCCAGGTGATAGTCCCCCACGGCTTTAGCATCCATGCTAGCTCCGTTCGCAACTTTGAGGGTCATGTCACCTGCCTTCAAAACACTACGGTTTCTCAACGCCTGCAAAGAATTACAGATATGAGATCCTGATCCGGTATCCAATACCCAGGAAGTAGAGTTTATTGAAAGACAGTTTTCAATAACATACACACCTGAAGCTGAAGCTGCAACCTGCTTCAATTCCTGTGTTCTGGCCTTCCAGGCCCTGCAATCATTCTTCCAGTGTCCTTTCTTATGACAATAGAAGCATTCTTCCTTATCCACAAGCTTTCCCGCTAACTTTGTTGCTTTGCCTTTTCCCTTCGTATCCACTTTACCAACACCGCCCCTTGGTTTGGCGGGGGCCTTCTTCTTCTTTCCCTTGGCTTTCGCCTTGGACCTAGAAGAAGATGATCCTCCTACAAACAAAGTGGATGTTTCCCTACCTTTCTGTAGGGTGCCCTCTGCGCTCCTCAGCATGTTGAGGAGCTCTGATAGTTCAACCTCTTTTTCTTGTAGGTTGAAGTTCAGTATAAACTGGGCGTAAGTGGAAGGAAGGGACTGGAGAACTATATCCGTATATAGCTCACTCTCCAATGTGATCCCTAGGTCAGCGAGCTCCTCAATGAAGCCGATCATTTTTAGCACATGCTCGGCTACTGATGATCCGACGGCCATTCTTGTCGAAAACAACTTTTTCGACGCTTCGTATCTTGCGATACGTGATTGCTCTCCATACAGTTCTTTTGTATGGAGCAATATGGACTCCATGTCCATATTCTCATGCCTCTTCTGATGTTCGTTGTCCATCGAGGCAAGCAGGAGGCACTTGGCCTTCGCGCTATCAATCTCCCAAGTCTTGCGGATTTCCTTATCCGCGACGCTGGAAGTTGGACCAGGGACAGGGGGAGCTTTGGTGGTAAGAAGATACCCCAGCTTGTCATAAGTGATTGCGATCTTGACATTCCTGAGCCAATCTTTGTAGTTTGGCCCTGTCAGTTTGTTTTTATCTAGGAGTAACTTAAGTCCAGTCATGTTGATTGGTCGCTGCAATTAGGAGAGAGAAGAAGAAACACTCAGCATGATGCTCTTGCAAGTTTAGAGTGGTTTTTAGTTTGTCTAAACAGGATGGCTCCCACTGTTTCTCGAATCCCTCCTCAAACCATAAAGGAAGAATTAGTCAGGATCAATCCCACCGTACAATACTTGCTTAACCGTTCAGCCAGGCCGGTGTCGGTACTTCGAGGGAGGTTTTCCAACGCTTTCGCGAAGTTCCTTAATTAGAGAACCTCTTTTCCCTGGGGGCGTAGCCCCGCTAACACCTTTCTAGGCACCTACTAGGTTTATAGCATTGATCGTTAAGTGAGAAATTTCCCGAGGAGTAGCATATACTCACAGTAGGATCGGGATCCAAATATCATCGCGTGACGAAACTGAAGGAATCCTACCAGAATCATCACACTCCAAATGGTATGCAAATCTAGCAAGTTTCAGTACTTATGAAACTCCCGATGTGGATTTTTGCCCCATGCTCTTATGACCTTGGCGTGAGGTCAAAATGTCATAAGTCACATGTCAAGTTCGTCCCATCATTATCCAGGTTAATTTGAATCCACCCGTACATACCCTTGACGTAGGCCAAAATGGCAGTACGACTGTCTCAAACCAACGCATTCTATCTATGCAACAGATAAATATCCGGCAGCTACCAATCACTATGCCTTGGCGTGAGGTCAAAATACATAGCTTGAATACTACCGAATATTTAACTGAAATGATGGAGGGCTACGGATGGTTTTGGCAAAACCGTGAACGTAGTGAACTTGATTTGGTCGATGGAACGAGATAGCTTTAAAATGGAGTGGCTCAAACTCCGTATTTTAAAAGTTTGTTTTGAAAAGAACCGAGTGGTTTTTCGAAAGTGTTCCAACGACTTTAACTTGGTTTATTATCTTGCATTAGTTCTTTTAATGCGTGATATTCTTGCATTAGTTCTTTTAATGCGTCCCATCATTTAACCCTACCATTGCAGAAAACAACCAAAATATGACGTACGCTTATGCCATTCGCATTCGCCACTGGGCCCCGTCATTACCCGTTAGGTTACTTAACTAACGACAGAGCAAGGGCTGGGCTAGCGCGTCTATAAAACATAAGCAACGCCTAAATAGTAAGCAATGATAGACATTACAGATCACAGATGAATGCATTGGATATACTAGCAATCCGCAATCCTTTCGAGCCTGAAACGAAAAGCGGATAACACGGTCGCGGTGAATAGCCAAATACCCCACCCAAGACCCCTACGGGTGCGGCAAACTACCCGCCAAGTACTCGGTAGTTTGTGCACCCCTCCATGGGTCTATCCTAGGAGCAAAAACAGTAAAAAGAATTATACAATGACGGCTACAACCCCGACCCGGTTGTGCGGCCAAACAAATAATAATTATTACATCAATTTACATTTACAATGAATGAAAGAAAAACAAAAGCTCATCTCACATCCACCCCGGCTATTCACCCGCGACAGTCCAACACATTCATATACACATTCCAGCACATTACAGATCATGTATAACCCCGACTAATCGACTTATAGCGATTAGCCGACGTTCAATACATGCAAGCATCACAGATATAACCATCATAGTCAAAGTGCAGTGAAGTTCGGAAAAAATACGGAATTATAGGACCCCAAAAGGAAATTTCTTTTCTGGAAAATCTGGGCACATATAATATATTTTAAAAATCCCAAAACCAACACACAAACACACTGCACGAAAAACGATGCAGAGAAGAAACCAAGTCGCGGCGGTTCCGCGGCGGCCAAGAAGGATCACGCGGCGGAAGCGCGGCACTTTAGGCGAATCACTGTATCGTTTTTCTTGGGTGTTCACACAAAACCCTGAGCCGAATTTAGGAGTATAAAGTTTTTCATTTTGACCAGGAAAAATTTCAACAGAAACTCAGATTTTGTAAAGTTTGATTTTTGGATTTTTCCGGTTCCGAACTTCGTTACACTTCACTACCAAGCTAGTTTAAGTTTAGTTAGGCTCTGATACCACTGTAAGTCCACGTTGCGACCCCCGGTTCTTACGGGGAGGCGGAAACGGTATAAAATCAAAATTTTAACGCAAGAGGCAACATGGACTAAGCTAGGTCGGGATCTTTACCTAAACTAAAACTAGCATACTAAGCTAAAGATATTTAGCTACTCGGATAGAGATGGTTATACCTAGCTTGTCTTGAACTCCTTCGTCTTCAAGCTCCGGTGGTGGTCCGATGGCTCCTTCTCGTCGTCTCCGTACGCCGAAGATAGATCCACTTGAAAGCTCCAACCTTTAGCTCCTTCTTCGGTCTTTGAAGAAACTAGTTCACTTGGTTTGCTAAACCTAGTGAACTAGAATGAGTAGAGAGGAAATAGAATGGGATTTTATCTATGGTTCTTGATTCTCAACTCATGAGACAAGAGAACCATAGATCAAGAGAGGGAGCAAGAGGTTGAGGGTGAGAGCAAGGGGAGAGCTCAAGAACAAGAGAGAGAATGAGCAAGAAAGAATGAGGCTCTCTTTTCTCTCTCACCCTCTCATAATCCAAAGTGATCATAACTCATCATATCAAAAAAGTCTTTTGGTGATGGTTAGAAGCAACCATAAGGTTATCATATCATGCACTCATTTTACTCAAAAAGCAAGCAAGAAAAAAGTCTTTGGCATGAAATGATAACCATGGTTATCATGATGGTCAACTAGTCAAGCCTAGTCAACCGGTCAACAAGTCAACAAAAGTCAACAAGTCACCAAAGTCAACAAGTCAACAAAAGTCAACAAGTCAACAACCATATCACCATAATACTTAATTAATATAATAGTTAATCACATATCATATTCTCATTAGGGTTGAGCAAAAAGTCAAAAGTCAACGGTCAACTGTCAACAACCCTAATGAGAATCCACTGCCTCTGCCTCCCTGTCAACTGTGCATACACACCCGCATCCGCGTTCCGAGGAACACGAATGCAAACTGGATAAATCCAATCCCATAAGGTACACTAGGATCTGGCTTAAACCAAAGCCCGCTAGTGTAAACTGTCCGGACACTGTACGTGCACACGTGCACGGATGTGACCGAACCCTGTCGCAAAACCATGCGACCTGTTGCAATACCATGCGACCTCTACTCTTTTGCCTAAAGGCGAAAAGCTTTCTGTGTGGGACTCTAAAGACTCGACACTACGCTGGCAGTGGGTTTAACCACAGACCGCAAGCGGCACTAGCTGTGCGTAACGGTCCCCAGGTAATGCCGACAAGAAGACCGACGAGGCGAAACCCATCTGAACTCCTACTGAGCCTGAGTGTGACATTCTCCATACAGTCCGGTCTGTTCGTCTGATACATCGCATGGCGGGCCTAGGGGGCGGTAAACGTCAGTCCCCCAATAGCGGTACAAGTCGTGCCGGAGTGAAGCCCAATACACCCTGAGATAACACTGGAAACCTACCAGTATATCTCGTTTGCCCTGGCCAGGGACTACTCGTGTAATGGCTCTCCTAGACACAGCGCGATGTCAACCCCCAATACCGGGAGAGACGAATCCTGTCTAACCGTCACTGCCTCCAAGTGCTTCGGGACTGTACCCAACCACCACCTGTTTGCACGACTCCTTTGAGCCGTGGTAGGGTAGTGATCAAAGTACAGTAGGAACACACCTGAGGCGAAGTGACAGTGTCAAGTCAGCGGACTAAGCTGTACTCATGTCACCTGGGAACTGATAACTGACGATAGGTATAATACCAACTAGTCAGTTCCCGACGAGTCCTGTCCAGTGTACCCGTAACCTAACGAGCACCCGCATACTATCTCAAGTACGACGTACTGACGGCTGTGGGACAGACCGTCTCCCACACTGGGATGAGAAGCGCATGCGCTGGTCTACTCCGGAGTATCGATGCCCTGTCTCGATAGTCCTGCGACCAGGGACCTGAATAAGGATGTGCTTATAGATTACCCAGCCCCCACTAGTGTGACTGCCATCACAACGTTGGTAATCAAGCAAAGATCCTAAGGGCTCCACTAATGCGTATAAGTGATATACTGAAATAAACACAAGTACACATTGAAGTAGAAACAAACCAAGTAGCATACTACTATTTTGAGCAAGATTGTATATACAAGGTGAATATCCCAAGCATCCATTAAGTAATATACAAACTAGTATGATACAGTAATGGCCTCTAGGGCATATACACTAACAGATATGGTGTGGGAAGAGACCCTATCTTAATCACATTAAGACATGGGGATGTCCAGCTTTTGTCAAAAAGCAGAATGCGGACAAGCTCGAGGCACGCTCAGTACAGTGCAAGTTTGTGGGATATCCAAAGAACTCCAAGGGATATTTCTTCTATTGCGAAGAGGAAAAAAAGGTTTTTGTTTCTCGCCATGCCCACTTTCTAGAACACCAGTTCATCGAAAAAGAAATAAGTGGGAGCGCAATAGAACTGGAAGAAATTCCAGAACCACGAGCTATTACTGAAAGCTTAGTAGAACCAGAAGGTTCGAAAGATCAGGACATTCCCACGCCACTCCGCAGAAGTAGTAGGCAGTCTCATCCGCCCGAGAGATACTACGGTTTTCTCATTGACAGGGATAGAAAGGATTGCATCATAGATTGTGATGAGCCTACTAGCTTCCAGCAAGCCATTCAGAGCATCGACTCGGTAAAATGGCTGGATGCAATGCGGACCGAAATGGAGTCCATGTACACCAACAAAGTATGGACGTTGGACATTGCTCCAGACGAGGTAAAACCCGTAGGATGCAAGTGGATCTTCAAAAGGAAGATTGGTGTAGATGGACAGGTTGAGACCTATAAAGTTAGACTGGTTGCAAAAGGTTTTCGTCAGCGACCTAGTTTGGACTATGACGAAACCTTTTCTCCAGTAGCTATGCTGAAATCCATTCGGATCCTTCTTGCCATTGCTGCCTTCCACGATTATGAGATTTGGCAGATGGACGTAAAAACCGCTTTTCTAAATGGACATTTAGAGGAGTGTGTCTATATGGACCAGCCAGAGGGTTCATTCAGAGTGGGAGTAGCGGAAAGGTGTGCAAGTTGCTTAAGTCCATTTATGGTCTAAAGCAGGTATCGCGGAGTTGGAACATCTGTTTTGATGAGACGGTCAAGGAATTTGGCTTTATCAAAAATCCAAATGAACCATGGATCTATTGTAGATTTGTAGCGAGAACTGTAGAATTCCTCGTTTTATACGTGGATGACATTCTCTTAATAGGAAATGACATTCCTATGCTACAATCTGTCAAAGGGTTCTTGTCACACAGGTTCTCCATGAAAGACCTGGGTGATGCCTCATACATTCTGGGGATCCGGATCTACCGTGACAGATCCAAGAGGATTTTAGGACTATCACAGTCCAGGTACATCGACACCATACTGAAAAGATTCAGTATGGAAGATTCCAAGCGCGGTAATCTACCGGCTTGTCACGGGATCACCCTCTCCAAAGAGATGTCTCCCAAGACTGATTTGGAGAAGGATCGCATGACTATTATACCCTACGCTTCTGCGGTAGGCTCTATAATGTATGCGATGTTGTGTACCAGACCAGATGTGGCTTATGCACTGAGTGTGGTAAGCAGGTATCAGTCAAACCCTGGGGAGAAACATTGGATAGCGGTAAAGAACATTCTCAAGTACCTGAGAAGGACTAAGGAGATGTTCTTGGTGTATGGCGGAAAAGACCTCCAGATTGAGGTCTTTGCTGACTCCAGCTTCCAGAGTGAAAAGGATGATTCCAAGTCCATGACGGGTTTTGTCTTTATCCTCAATGGAAGGGCGGTGTGTTGGAAGAGCTCCAAACAGGAAACTGTTGCTGACTCGACTATGGAAGCGGAATACATCGCTGCATCTGATGCCGCAAAAGAAGCTGTCTGGATGAGGAAGTTCTTGAAAGAACTTCAGGTGGTTCCGTCCATTGTTGACCCAATACCTCTGTATTGCGACAACAACGGGGCTATAGCTTTAGCGAAGGAACCCAGGTCCTATCAGAAATCCAAACACATCTTAAGGCGGTATCACCTGATCAGGGAGATCGTGGATCGCCAGGAGATCGAGGTTCGGAGGGTTGCTTCAGAAGATAACACTGCAGATCCATTCACCAAGGCCTTGCCCCAGACTCAGTTCGAGCGGCTGATCGAGATGATAGGTCTTCGGTACGCCAGTACATGGCCTTAATGCAAGTGGGAGATTGTTAGTGTATATGCCCTAGAGGCCATTACTGTATCATACTAGTATGTATATTACTTGATGGAAGCTTGGGATATTCACAGTTGTATATACAATCTTGCTCGAAATGGTAGTATGCTACTTGGTTTGTCTCTGCTTTAATATGTGCATGTGTTTCTTTTAGCATATCTCTTATATACATATTAGTAGAGCCCTTAGGATCTTTGCTTGATTACCAGCGTTGTGATGGCGCTCACACTCGTGGGGGCTGGGTAATCCATAAGCACATCCTTATACAGGTCCCTAGTCGTTGGACTATCGAGACAGGGCATCGATACTCCGGAGTAGACTAGCGTATGCGCTTCTCATCCCAGCGTGGGAGACGGTCTGTCCCACAGCCGTCAGTACATCGTAATTGAGATAGTATGCGGGTGCTCGTTAGGTTACGAGTACACTGGACAGGACTCGTCGGGAACTGTTGGTTGGTATTATACCTATCGTCAGTTATCAGTTCCTAGGTGACATGAGTACAGCTTAGTCCGTTGACTTGACACTGTCACTTGGCCTCGAGTGTGTTCCCACTGCACTTTGATTACTACCCTACCACGGCTCAAAGGAGTCCTGCAAATAGGTAGTTTTTGGGTGCAGTCCCGAAGCACTTGGAGGCAGTGACGGTTAGACAGGATTCGTCTCTCCCGGTATTGGGAGTTGACATCGCGCTGTGTCTAGGAGAGCCATTACACGAGTAGTCCCTGGCCAGGGCAAGCGAGATATACTGGTAGGTTTCCAGTGTTATCTCAGGGTGTTCTGGGCTACACTCCGACACGACTTGTACCGCTATTAGGGGACTGACGTTTACCGCCCCTTAGGCCCGCCATGCGATGTATCAGACGAACAGACCGGACTGTACGGACACTGTCACATACAGGCTCAGTAGGAGTTCAGATGGGGTCACCTCGTCGGTCTTCTTATCGGCATCTACCTGGGGACCGTTACGTATAGCTAGTGCCGCTTGCGGTCTGTGGTTAAACCCACTGCCAGCGTAGTGTCGAGTCTTTAGAGTCCCACACAGAGAGCTATTCGCCTTTAGGTAAAATGAGTAGAGGTCGCATGATTTTGCGACAGGGTTCGTTCACATCCGCGCACTTGTGCACGTTTGTTGTCTGGACAGCTTATACTAGCGGGCTTTGGTTTAAGCCAGATCCTAGTATTTGATTTGGGATTGGTTTTATCTCTTTGTATTCGTGTTTCTCGGACCACGAATACGGGTGCGTATGCACAGTTGCTTGAGACAGAGGGAGAGGACTTTGATTAGGGTTAATGACCATTGTCATTTTTATTAACCCTAATGCTTATATGTGTATTATGGTTAATTGATATTAGTTTAATATAATTGTGCAAGGTTATGGTTGTTGACCGTTTGACATTCTTGACTTGTTGACCTAAGTTGACACTTTGACCATCATCATTTCATTTGGAAGATGCTCTTTGATCCTTGCAATTTGCATTAAAAATGAAATGATAATGGTCATGTCTTGATTAAGCCATGACAATTATCTCACAATTATCAATTCACAATAATTCACACATATATGTGAGAATGCTTCATATTTCTCTCATATTCTATGATATACTTTCTCTCTCTTGCTCTTCCTCTTCCTCAAGCTCTCCCCTCTCATGTGTTGAGAAACACTTGAGCTTGAGAAAAACCATTCCATAGTAATTTCTACTCTCATCTAGGGTTCTAGGATTAGCACTTCTAGCACCCTAGTTACTTCTAGCTTGAAGTTGAAGCCAAAAATTGAGGCTTTCGGGTGGATCTTTCTTCGACATGAGAAGATGACAAAGGTGATCCCTTTCTACTACTCCAAGGAGCGAGGAGAGAAGGACTTAAAGCCCTAGGTATAACCATTCTACCCTTTAGCTAGTTTCTAGTTAGCTTTAGCTAGTTTTTGTTTAGCAAAGATCCTCCTTTGTCTAGTCCATGTTGCCTAGCATGATAAAAATCCGATTTTTATTCCGTTTTCCGCCTCCCCGTAAGCACCGGGGTGGGCAACGTGGACTTATAGGGCTACGCAGGTTTTTCGGAAAACCATGAGCGTAAAGAACTTGATATCATCGTAGAATCGAGTGAATTTTGAAATGGAGTGATTTTGAGGCTTTCATTAATTTTGCTAAAGAGGTCACTCCCGATGAAGGGATCTCGGCTCTTTCCTCATCGAATAAGGTGCAGGACATATCATATATATCACTATGCAAAGCAAAACTCCAAAAGCAGTCAAAAGTCAAACCGAATGTTGTTGCATCTGCCAGTTTTGCTAAAGAGGTCACTCCCGGTGAAGGGATCTCGGCTCTTTCCCCATCGAATAAGGTGCAGGGTATATCATATATACCGCTATGCAAAGCAAAACTGTAGCTACCCTTTTATTTGAAAATTTGATTCTACAACATTTTTTAGGTTTCTTTTCTTTCATTAATCACATTAATGAAGTCCCATCATTTAAGTCACCTAAACATCACAGATAAATACGACGTACACTTATGCCATCCGTATTCGCCTCGATGTCCCCTCGTGCACCGTTAGGTTAGGTAACTAACGGCAGAGCAGGGCAGAGCTAGCGCGGGTGTAAAACATAAGTAACGTCTATATAATATATCATATATACTATATATAGTATCTATCACAGCACATCACATGATCACATCACAGATATCGCAGCAGAAGAAACATATGAAACATTGGATATACTAGGACGTCCGTGTTTTATTTTGAGCCTGTATAAAACACGGATTCCACGGTCGCGATGAATAGCCAAACCCATACCCCTAGACCCCTACGAGAGCGGCAAGCAACCCTACCAATTCTAGAGTAAGGAGACCCGGACTCGACTCCTCGAGTTGGTCTCCCACTGGACCCTAGAACCCGGTTACTTGTGCTCCCCTCCTTGGGTCTATCCTAGTGCGAAAAGGTAAATAATATACAAAAGGTGACATCAACCTCGACCCCGAAGTGCCCCAATAAAAGAATATTACATACATTTAAATTTTAAATGAATGAAAATAAAAACTCTCATCTCACATAAAACCCCCCGGCTATTCAGAACGCGACGATCCAATATAACATATCCAGCAACACAGAACATCACATGTCATCAACGTAAGTAAATATGCGCATCCCAATTGTCGTTGACATATAGCAACGAAACCGGCGATATCACATATTACACTTACGGTCGCAGAAAGAAATTTGTAAAACTACAACATTTGGAATCCACAATCTCTTTAGACATCGCAAATCCGAAATATCACATATTTCGTATTTCATGCCTAACTGTATGAATTCCACATATTGTATCACATTCCAGATAAATAGACAGTATTAAACTTTCCGATCGAATAATCAAATACCCAAGATTTCCTAAATAGCTCAACACTTGAGCGGAGTTCAAAAATTCCAGAATGCGTCACAGTAGCAACGGTCCAGCCGTAGAAGGGTCAAGCCAATGCCTCACATGTGGCACGCCGTACTGTCCCAAACCCTAAGGTTCCAAGGGCAGTTCAATACGGTCACATAATTGAGTTAAGGTTTGTTATCTTCTAGAGGGTCCATCGCGTCACATGCACGTATTTCCGAAAGATTTAAACCCGAGAAAAATTCAACACTTAAATGTTTTTCGTGCCGGGAAAAATTGAGTTAAGGATATCCGTTCGAACATTTTAATACTTTCTAAATTATCCGGAATAACAAAACAAAATTAAATTCTCCGATCGAATCGACGATTACAAAATGAACCCCTGAATACTCAACACTTGAGTCAAATTAAAAATACCCAGAAAATAACAATCACAGAATCTAGAATTACTGTGCAAACAAAGGATCCAAAGGTCACCATACTGCCGCGGTTCAGCGGCACAAGCAGGGATTTGCCGCGGAACCGCGGTCAACTGTACGATTCATGTCCTCGTTTTGCACAATAATTCTTATAAAAACCTGCTGATTTTTTTAGATATTTTTAATTCACAAAAATCCCAGATTTTAAAAATTGTCCAGAGAGGAGGTCGTTTTGTCATATTCGGGCTCGTTCGGAGTTTTAACTTCGTTAACGCATCGTCTATGTAGCGCCTTGAAAAGTCGTTTTGGTGTTTTCCTGAAAATCGGTGAAAATTCGGTATTTTTCCGAAAACCGTCTTTTTTGTTATTTTGCAGTTTAGGGCTAATTATACCTAAAATGGATAGGTAATTGCTTGTTTTTAGTAGCTAATGAGTTACTTATTAAATTTTGGGCATTTAAAAATTTTTCCCTATTTTTCAATTTTTTAATATTATTTTAAGCCGGTAAGAAAATACATTAAATTAGCGATAAATACAAATTTTTCCGGGCTAATTTTAATCTTTAAAATTATGTTAATTAAAATCTAGTTGTAACATAAATTTTTAGTATTTTATTTTGATTTTTAACTAATTTTTATTATAGAAAACGAAATTTATTGAATTTAAGCTTAAACTTGCAATTTTGGACTTGTAGGGGGTCTTTTTGCATAAAATTTTTTTTTGTGCACTCCCTCACACTTCTCCCTCACCCTAGGCCGGCCATTTCCAGCAGCACATGGGAAAAAAAAATTCCATGCTCTTTGACTTGTGTTTTTGTGTGGAAATGAGGGTTTTTTTAAAGGTTTTTGAATTGTTAAATGGGATATGGTGCTTTGACTTTGGGGGAGTTTGACTAGAGACTTTTTCCCACATCCATACCACTCCCCTCTCCCTCATTTCTGTCCAGAAAATCAACAGCTCCCCCCCTTCATTTTCCTCTCTATTTTGTTCACAAATTCATCTCAAAAACCATCAAAAATCAACAAATCCTTTACAATTTCAAAGCAAAACCTTATTCCCTCTCTTCTCAAACCCAAATTGGCTCAAATCTTGGAGAAAGATGGCATCTTGGGAGGCTTTAGCAACATAGGGTTTGAACTTTTGAGGTATAACTTCTAATCAAATGGTTACATTGTAGTTAAAGTATGCTAATTAGAACTTTGAAAATTGTTTTAGTGTTAATTTTAGTGTTAATTGCATACTAGTTTTTTAAAGTTTGTGGTTTGAAATTAATTTAGGGTTTATATCACCATTAAGAGATTAATTAAGCTATTTTGTTATCTAGTTATTTTGTTAGCTTAATCTAAGTGGTTAAATTGCTAATTGGGCTAAAATCTAGTGTTAATTTAGTGTTAGATTCTAATCTAGTTTTTAAAGGTTTATGGTTAGAGTTAAACTAGGGTTTTTAGGAACCATTATTTAGTTAATTAAAGCTAATTAGATATCTAGTTAATTACTAAACCAATCTTTAAGGTTACTTTGCTTAAGTGGCTTCATATTATGCTAATCTATGTTAAGCATGTGTGAAATTTTCATTAAGATTGCTAATTACCAAATTCAAGAAGAGGTTTGTGTATGGAATGTGGGTTTTGTAGCATGGTAAATAAGTTAAAATTTATGTTTTTGGTGGCTAACTAGTTGTGTGGATTGGATGGTTGTGTTGGACCGTGATAACTTTGTCGCTATTGTCGATGTTTGCACCTAATTGCTATTCTAGCTTACTAGTTTTTACTAAAATGTTGTGTTGAATTAATTGCGATGTCTTGATGACATTTTTAGCGTATCCTATGACATTTAGGATGTGTGTGTGCGGATTTTTGAGTGGTCGGGTTTTAGTTTTGCCGGGCGACCAAATCGGCGATTTTTGGCAGTTTTTGCGATTTTCGCGTATGTTCCGCGCACCTTGTGCACGTTGTACCTAGCTAGTGAACATTAGTATTTTCGTTTGGGTTTTGCGTCAGTCTTGATAGGTAACCTTATGTTTGGTATTGATGTAAATTCCAGGTTCGGTCGCGGAGAAGTCAGACGCGGCACGAAAGGGGAAAGCGGTGATTGGACACAGCTAGCTAGGGATTCCGGTGAGTAGATGTAACATCTACGGGTGACTATCGTTGGATGGCGCAAGCCGCCCGATAGTTTTAGTAACTTAAAAGATTCATAGTAATGTTAGAAATTAGGGGTGTAATACTTGTATGATTATTTGCTACATTCATGCCCTATATTGACATACCTATACGAAACCATTTTATAGGACACCTGCACCATTGCCAGGGTTTTTATATGCAGCACGAGCACTATTCATGCTTACACACACACCCTGGTAATTGCCATGCCACCACACTAGATAACCTTTAAATTGAAACATTTTCCTAATTGATACTTAAACTTGTGCTATTGCCTTTAATTCCTTAAAATGAAATCATAGGATTGCTATTCATGTGCATGTACTTCATCATATTATTTGTTCATGCCTAATCTATTAATCACACATCGCAACTTGATTATTGATACCATATGCATTCATTATCATTGACATATGCACTTATGAGGATTTCTTGAGATTTTATGATATTTCTGGATTTCGGGGAAAAACCGCAAAATTTCTAAACTTATTATATTTTTAAAATATGTAAATTGCGGTTTTCTAGTGATGTAAGTGTCGTCTACCATGAGTTTGCTGTGGTTTTCGAGACCCGTTTCGAGGAGTTGGATGAACCGTCTCGGGTACATGGTGGGCCCGGTAGGGTACCCCGGGGCAAGAAGCTCGTGGTGCTGACGATGAGCCTGGCAGGGGACGGATTACCTACCGGTGACTTCATTGGGCACGGCGGATATCCAGAGGATACCGACTGGGGCCGCGAGAGGATGAGATATTGATATTGAGATGGGTCAGCCGAATGGCTGAGGCCAGAGACACTATGACATGGATTTATGAGATTTGAGACAGCTTTTTGGTGTCGTTGTTGGACACCGGTTCTCGTCGATTCTTTGAGTATTATGCTGGCATTCTAAAGGAGTTTCAAAAACAAAAGGAGATAAAATGTTTCTTATATATACCTATTGAGACCTCAGATATTCATGTTGCATACATATTAGTACACTGATGTTGTATACACACCTGCTAGTGCATCCAGTCATACCTGTATTTTAGATGCTAAGATGCTTGTGTGCATGCATACGATAGCCTTTATAGATGTTATTTATTACTCACGAGTTGGCAACTCACCCCCGTTGTGCCACATCCTTTTGCAGGTCCGCTCCGTCAGTACAGTAGCGGCGGGCGCACTTGTTCTTTTGCCTCCTTTGCCTGGACTCGAGGTTTTGCTCTTAGGTGGGTTATATCATTATTTTTGTACCACCTTGTATATTCTTGTATCTAGTGTACTCCATCTACTGTATCTACCAGTATTATTGTATATTGACCTAGAGATGAGACTATGAGGTTTGTGGACTTTTATGCTGTATTTTGGGGTCGAGCTCACTTGAGTCGACATGCTGTTTTTCTTATGCTTCATTATGATTATTTCGCATGTTGTTGCTTTATTTTGCATGGGATTTGTGACCGCCTTGTGGCGAAGAGCTAGCTCCCGCTTGGGGATGCCTTATTTGTTGGATTCATATATATTTTTGTTGTACCCATTTTGGGGGCCAGTATTTACAAAGGAGACTCTGCCGAAATTTTCGGAAAAATTGATATTGTTTTCAAAAAGGGTTTTATATGACTTATTGATAAACTTGTTTCCAATTGATTGGGTTCTCTTCACTCTTTTGCTTATTTGGTTTTGTTTTCTGGGCTTTGGCTTACTTATTTTACGGACGTCTTTAGACGTTTCGTAAACTTAAGTGCCAGTCGCGTTCCATACCCTGCGGGTCGTGACAAAGTTGGTATCAGAGCGATAGATTTTACCTTTTTGAGTGTAGGATTACCCTTGGTAGATGGAGTAAGTGACTTAAGCAGGGTAACGTAGCGTGCGCATGTCCGCGGCATACTTGCGATACGGTACTCCGCCTAAGTGACTTTAGGATACTTGCTTGAAATTCCTTCTTCAATTCCGTGTATCCTTTGATTCTATTGCACTGTTCTTATTATCCATTTTCCTGTAACAGCCACTATGCCGCCGAAGGCTACGAGGGCACAGAGGGCTGCCGCCAAAGACGAGATTCGAGCTGGCTCGTCCGAGACTAGGACTGAGCAGGGTGGTATGCCTACGCCGCAGGGACAGACCGATCCACCTTCCCCAGGCCGTATGGATAGGCTCGAGACTGGTATGGCGGAGTTGCGACAGATGATGGGGGTATGCAGGAGCTACGTCAGATGGTAGGATCCCTAGTTGCAGCCAGTCGTACACCGAGGCCGGATGACGCACCTACTACATCACAGATAACCATGATACCTGCTCCTACTACTACCACCGTGGCCATTCCGGTTTCACTACAGGATTTCATGAGGCTGAGACCTCCAGTATTCACCGGCACCGAGGCAGCGGAGGAACCACAGACGTTCTTTGACAGTTTAGCCAGGATCTGCCGTTCGCTGAGATGTTTGGATGATCGATGGGTAGAGCTTGCGAGTTTCCGACTAGAGGGTCTCGCGCAGACATGGTGGGAGTCAGTCTTGAGAGGTCGAACTGCAGGTCTGCCGCCTATGACTTGGGTCGAGTTTACAGCGGTCTTTCTAGCCCGTTTCCTTCCAGAGAGCGTTCGTGACGCCAGAGCTCGTAGCTTCGAAGCCTTAGTCAAGACACCTGGGATGACGGTGTCTGAGTATGACATCCAGTTTACATAGTTATCCCAATATGCTTAGTATTTGGTGGATACCGAGGAGAAGATAGTGAAGAGGTTCGTACAGGGACTTGATGCCCAGCTATATCTTGCCATTGGCGCCCAGCACTACGACACTTATTCAGCTGCTATGGATACGGCATTGTGGATGGAGGCACGCATATCACAGACTTCGGCCGTTTCTGGGCCGAAGAGGATTCGCACCGATGTACCGTCTCAGAGGCAGCGCGCCAGATTCTTTCCGAGAGATAGGCCTGGCAGAGGATTTGGGCGGGGAAAGTTATATGGTTCTTATCCCCAGGGGCAGCAGCCGTCGCCAGGGTGTTTTGGGTGCGGGAGTTTGCACCATCTTGTCAGAGACTGTCCGGCGAGACGACAGGGAGCAGCGACAGTTCCGCATGTGACCCTACCACCATCGCCACCCCCTCCACGGAGAACCCTACTTCCTACCACAGGCGATGCTCCACGCCAGTTAGGTGCACCCAGAGGCCGTGGACGCGGCGGTCCTGTTCAGAGAGGACGAGGAGGCAGAGGCCGAGGTCGAGGTCAGCCCGCTATCGGTGGATGACATGCCCGAGTATTTTCTTTGACACCGCAGGATGCGCAGGCATCCAATGCCGTTGTGACAGGTACCTTGCCAGTTTGTTCTTTCGACGCACGGGTATTATTCGACCCAGGTTCCACACATTCGTACGTATCTACACACTTTGCACCGATGTTAGGCCGTGAGTCGTCGTCGTTAGATCATCCGCTTGTTGTTAGTACTCCGGTAGGCGAGTCGTTTGTCGCTCGTTTTGTTCTTCGTTTGTGTTCCGTTCGTATCGGGGAGAGGGATTCATCGGTTGATTTGATTCTCCTCGATATGTTGGACTTTGATGTGCTTCTGGGCATGGATTGGCTAGCCACTTGTTATGCTTCAGTGGACTGCCGTGAGAAGGCAGTCAGATTTAGCTTTCCGGGAGAGCCAGTCCTTGTTATTCAGGGAGACCGCAGCGTCACCCTTCTCAGCTTGATTTCGTCTCTTCGCGCTGGTCAGCTCTTACGGAAGGGATGTCTGGGATTCTTAGCGTATATTTGTGATACTCGAGGTGCAGAGGTTCCGTTAGACCGGGTCCCGGTAGTTTGTGAGTTCCCTGATGTTTTCCCTGATGAGCTACCTGGGCTACCGCCTGAGCGCGATGTTGAGTTCTGCATTGATTTGATTCCCGGCTCGGGGCCTATTTCTATACCGCCTTATCGGATGGCCCCGGCGGAGCTTCGAGAGCTGAAGGATCAGTTGCAGGATTTGTTAGATAAGGGGCTTATTCGACCGAGTGTTTCTCCGTGGGGTGCTCCGGTCCTGTTTGTCAAGAAGAAGGATGGAAGTTTGCGCTTATGTATCGACTACCGCCAGCTGAACAAAGTTACCGTTCGGAACAGATATCCGTTGCCACGCATTGATGATTTGTTCGACCAGCTTCAGGGTGCGGGGTATTTTTCGAGTATCGACTTGCGATCAGGATACCATCAGCTGCGAGTTCGACAGGAGGATATACCGAGGACAGCTTTCCGCACGCGCTACGGCCACTATGAGTTTTTGGTGATGTCGTTCGGACTCACCAACGCCCCAGCAACATTCATGGATTTGATGAACCGTACATTCAGGCCGTATCTTGACTTGTTCATCATCGTGTTTATCGACGATATCTTGGTGTACTCCCGGAGCAGAGAGGAGCACGAGCAACACTTGCGGATTACGTTACAGACTCTGAGGGAGCACCAGCTGTTCGCAAAGTTCTCCAAGTGTGCATTCTGGCTGGACAGCGTCGGATTCTTGGGTCACGTGGTTACGAGAGACGGCATTTGTGTGGACCCGAAGAAGATTGAGGCTGTTCAGCAGTGGCCCCGACCTACATCGGTTACTGAGATCCGTAGTTTTCTAGGACTGGCAGGCTACTATAGGCGTTTTGTTCAGGACTTCTCCCGTATAGCTGCACCTTTGACCGGTTTGACCCGGAAGGGAGTTCCTTTCGTTTGGACAGAGGAGTGCGAGCGCAGTTTTCAGCAGCTACGAACTTGTTTGACTACGGCGCCGGTATTATCTTTGCCTTCGGGATCAGACGGATTTGTGGTCTACTGTGATGCTTCGCGAGTGGGATTAGGATGCGTATTGATACAGCATGGCCGGGTGATCACTTATGCTTCTCGGCAGTTGAAGAAGCATGAACAGAACTACCCCACTCATGATTTGGAGATGGCTGCAGTGGTCTTTGCACTGAAGATTTGGCGACATTACCTATACGGTGAGTCGTATCAGATATTCACCGATCACAAGAGCTTAAAGTACATATTTCAGCAGCGAGACCTGAACCTCAGACATCGTCGTTGGATGGAGTTGGTGAAAGACTACGACTGCGAGATCTTATATCACCCAGGCAAGGCGAATGTGGTGGCAGATGCGTTGAGTAGGAGGCCCGGGGGTAGTCTATCCTTTTTGCGCGCAGTGCAGAGGCAGTCGTCAGCAGATTGGCAGATGTTATGCGACAGCCGAGTTGAGTTCGAGTTCACTCAAACAGGGGGACAGCTCGCGCATGTTCGTGCACGCCCACAGTTGCTTGACCGTATATATGAGGCACAGCGCAGTGACGACTGTTGCTCAGAGATTATGGCACAGATGGGACAGGGCAGATTTTTCGAGTTCGTGATTGACGATCAGGGGATTTTACGATATGGATCTAGACTGTGCGTACCAGATGCTGATGGATTGCGGCGCGACATTCTTGAGGAGGCACACCGATCAGTGTATAGTGTCCACCCCGGTTCCACCAAGATGTACCATGATATGAGAGAGACCTACTGGTGGGACGGGATGAAGAGGGACATTGCGGAGTTCGTTTCGAGATGCCTGACTTATCAGCAAGTCAAGGCCGAGCACCAGAGGCCCGCAGGAGAGCTACAGACGTTACCCATTCCAGAGTGGAAATGGGAGCAGATTTCGATGGACTTCGTGTGGGTCTACCTAGGACCAGTCGAGGGTACGACTCCATCTGGGTGATCGTGGATAGATTGATGAAAGCGGCTCACTTCCTACCAGTGAAGACCACTTTCAGCTTCGCTCAGTATGCTCAGCTCTATATTGACGAGATCGTGCGACTACATGGCGTACCGACTTGTATCGTGTCAGATCGAGGCACTCAGTTTACCAGCCGACTATGGCAGAGACTCCAGGAGGCTTTGGGCACTCGTTTGAGCTTCAGCACAGCATTTCATCCGCAGACCGACGGACAGTCAGAGCGGACCATTCAGACTCTCGAGGACATGCTCAGAGCGTGCGTTTTAGACTTTGGTGGTAGCTGGGATCGTCATTTACCTCTAGTGGAGTTCTCCTACAACAACAGCTTCCAGGATACTATTCAGATGGCACCTTTCGAGGCATTGTATGGGAGGAGATGCAGATCGCCCGTCTGTTGGTCAGAGCTCAGCGAGAGCAGCATTTTGGGGCCGCAGCTTGTTGAGGAGACGACAGTTGATCCGAGACTGGATGAGAGCGGCTCAGAGCAGGCAGAAATCCTATGCAGACAGGCGCCTCGCAGATTAGAGTTCGCAGTTGGCGACCATGTTTTTCTGAGGGTCTCTCCGATGAAGGGCGTGATGCGTTTTGGGCGAAAGGGGAAGCTTAGCCCTAGATTCGTAGGTCCCTTCGAGATCCTCGAACGTGTCGGCACTGTTGCGTATCGTTTGGCTCTTCCACCCAGCTTTCCCGATGTTCACCCCGTCTTCCATGTTTCGATGTTCCGCAAGTACCTCCACGACCCTTCGCATGCGATTCAGCACCCGACAGTCCAGCTAGAGCGCGACCTTTCTTTTGCAGAGAAGCTGGTGGCCATCCTGGGTCGGCAGGTGAAGAAGTTGAGATCGAAGATTATACCAACCGTCAAGGTCCTTTGGCGTAGCCCGAGCAGCGAGGAGGTTACCTGGGAGACCGAAGGCGAGATGCGGAAGAAATTCCCTCATCTCTTTGAAGGTACGCGTAGTTATATTTTTAAATTCGGGGACCGAATTTCTTTAAGGGGGGAAGATTGTAGCGCCTTGAAAAGTCGTTTTGGTGTTTTCCTGAAAATCGGTGAAAATTCGGTATTTTTCCGAAAACCGTCTTTTTTTTTATTTTGCAGTTTAGGGCTAATTATACCTAAAATGGATAGGTAATTGCTTGTTTTTAGTATCTAATGAGTTACTTATTAAATTTTGGGCATTTAAAAAATTTTCCCTATTTTTCAATTTTTTAATATTATTTTAAGCCGGTAAGAAAATACATTAAATTAGCGATAAATACAAATTTTTCCGGGCTAATTTTAATCTTTAAAATTATGTTAATTAAAATCTAGTTGTAACATAAATTTTTAGTATTTTATGTTGATTTTTAACTAATTTTTATTATAGAAAACGAAATTTATTGAATTTAAGCTTAAACTTGCAATTTTGGACTTGTAGGGGGTCTTTTTGCATAAAAAAAAATTTTTGTGCACTCCCTCTCACTTCTCCCTCACCCTAGGCCAGCCATTTCCAGCAGCACATGGGAAAAAAAAATTCCATGCTCTTTGACTTGTGTTTTTGTGTGGAAATGAGGGTTTTTTTAAAGGTTTTTGAATTGTTAAATGGGGTATGGTGCTTTGACTTTGGGGGAGTTTGACTAGAGACTTTTTCCCACACCCACACCGCTCCCCTCTCCGTCATTTCTGTCCAGAAAATCAGCAGCTCCCCCCCTTCATTTTCCTCTCTATTTTGTTCACAAATTCATCTCAAAAACCATCAAAAATCAACAAATCCTTTACAATTTCAAAGCAAAACCTTATTCCCTCTCTTCTCAAACCCAAATTGGCTCAAATCTTGGAGAAAGATGGCATCTTGGGAGGCTTTAGCAACATAGGGTTTGAACTTTTGAGGTATAACTTCTAATCAAATGGTTACATTGTAGTTAAAGTATGCTAATTAGAACTTTGAAAATTGTTTTAGTGTTAATTTTAGTGTTAATTGCATACTAGTTTTTTAAAGTTTGTGGTTTGAAATTAATTTAGGGTTTAGATCACCATTAAGAGATTAATTAAGCTATTTTGTTATCTAGTTATTTTTTTAGCTTAATCTAAGTGGTTAAATTGCTAATTGGGCTAAAATCTAGTGTTAATTTAGTGTTAGATTCTAATCTAGTTTTTAAAGGTTTATGGTTAGAGTTAAACTAGGGTTTTTAGGAACCATTATTTAGTTAATTAAAGCTAATTAGATATCTAGTTAATTACTAAACCAATCTTTAAGGTTACTTTGCTTAAGTGGCTTCATATTATGCTAATCTATGTTAAGCATGTGTGAAATTTTCATTAAGATTGCTAATTACCAAATTCAAGAAGAGGTTTGTGTATGGAATGTGGGTTTTGTAGCATGGTAAATAAGTTAAAATTTGTGTTTTTGGTGGCTAACTAGTTGTGTGGATTGGATGGTTGTGTTCGACCGTGATAACTTTGTCGCTATTGTCGATGTTTGCACCTAATTGCTATTCTAGCTTACTAGTTTTTACTAAAATGTTGTGTTGAATTAATTGCGATGTCTTGATGATATTTTTAGCGTATCCTATGACATTTAGGATGCGTGTGTGCGGATTTTTGAGTGGTCGGGTTTTAGTTTTGCCGGGCGACCAAATCGGCGATTTTTGGCAGTTTTTGCGATTTTCGCGTATGTTCCGCGCACCTTGTGCACGTTGTACCTAGCTAGTGAACATTATTATTTTCGTTTGGGTTTTGCGTCAGTCTTGATAGGTAACCTTATGTTTGGTATTGATGTAAATTCCAGGTTCGGACGCGGAGACGTCAGACGCGGCACGAAAGGGGAAAGCGGTGATTGGACACAGCTAGCTAGGGATTCCGGTGAGTAGATGTAACATCTACGGGGGACTATCGTTGGATGGCGCAAGCCGCCCGATAGTTTTAGTAACTTAAAAGATTCATAGTAATGTTAGTAATTATGGGTGTAATACTTGTATGATTATTTTCTACATTCATGCCCTATATTGACATACCTATACGAAACCATTTTATAGAACACCTGCACCATTGCCAGGGTTTTTATATGCAGCACGAGCACTATTCATGCTTACACACACACCCTGGTAATTGCCATGCCACCACACTAGATAACCTTTAAATTGAAACGTTTTACTAATTAATACTTAAACTTGTGCTATTGCCTTTAATTCCTTAAAATGAAATCGTAGGATTGCTATTCATGTGCATGTACTTCATCATATTATTTGTTCATGCCTAATCTATTAATCACACATCGCAACTTGATTATTGATACCATATGCATTCATTATCATTGACATATGCACTTATGAAGATTTCTTGAGATTTTTTGATATTTCTGGATTTCGGGGAAAAACCGCAAAATTTCTAAACTTATTATATTTTTAAAATATGTAAATTGCGGTTTTCTAGTGATGTAAGTGTCGTCCACCATGAGTTTGCTGTGGTTTTCGAGACCCGTTTCGAGGAGTTGGATGAACCGTCTCGGGTATATGGTGGGCCCGGTAGGGTACCCCGAGGCAAGAAGCTCGTGGTGCTGACGATGAGCCTGGCAGGGGACGGATTACCTACCGGTGACTTCATTGGGCACGGCGGATATCCAAAGGATACCGACCGGGGCCGCGAGAGGATGAGATATTGATATTGAGATGGGTCAGCCAAATGGCTGAGGCCAGAGACACTATGACATGGATTTATGAGATTTGAGACAGCCTTTAGGTGTCGTTGCTGGACACCGGTTCTCGTCGATTCTTTGAGTATTATGCTGGCATTCTAAAAGAGTTTCAAAAACAAAATGAGATAAAATGTTTCTTATATATACCTATTGAGACCTCAGATATTCATGTTGCATACATATTAGTACACTGATGTTGTATACACACCTGCTAGTGCATCCAGTCATACCTGTATTTTAGATGCTAGGATGCTTGTGTGTATGAATACGATAGCCTTTGTAGATGTTATTTATTACTCACGAGTTGGCAACTCACCCCCGTTGTGCCACAGCCTTTTGCAGGTTCGCTCCGTCAGTACAGTAGCGGCGGGCGCACTTGTTCTTTTGCCTCCTTTGCCTGGACTCGAGGTTTTGCTCTTAGGTGGGTTATATCATTATTTTTGTACCACCTTGTATATTCTTGTATCTAGTGTACTCCATCTACTGTATCTACCAGTATTATTGTATATTGACCTAGAGATGAGACTGTGAGGTTTGTGGACTTTTATGCTGTATTTTGGGGTCGAGCTCACTTGAGTCGACATGCTGTTTTTCTTATGCTTCATATGATTATTTCGCATGTTGTTGCTTTATTTTGCGTGGGATTTGTGACCGTCTTGTGGCGAAGAGCTAGCTCCCGCTTGGGGGATGCCTTATTTGTTGGATTCATATATATTTTTGTTGTACCCATTTTGGGGGCCAGTATTTACAAAGGAGACTCTGCCGAAATTTTCGGAAAAATTGATATTGTTTTGAAAAAGGGTTTTATATGACTTATTGATAAACTTGTTTCCAATTGATTGGGTTCTCTTCACTCTTTTGCTTATTTGGTTTGGTTTTCTGGGCTTTGGCTTACTTATTTTACGGACGTCTTTAGACGTTTCGTAAACTTAAGTGCCAGTCACGTTCCGTACCCTGCGGGTCGTGACAGTCTAATGCTCTAGCTAGGCTCTGATACCACTGTAGGGTTACTAGGCACACTAACAAGGCTCTACAAGGCATCGACCATGCCCGTTTAAAAAATTATGTGCCTAAAACCCTAAGCAAGATCTTGTACTGGAGTTTAGGCGAATTTAAAAGCAAGGAAACAACTTTACTCTAAAGAGAATACGAAATACAACCTTTGTAGATCGGTCCTCCACTTCATTTGCTCCTTGTTGAAGTCTCTTCGCTGCGATCAAGATTCTCCCGGGCTCTTGCATGGCTTCACGACACGAAGGATGCGACCTTGCTTGAAGTCTCCGAGGCCGAAGATGGTCTACGTCGAGGGAATTCCGACTCAAGCTTCTACTTCACTAACTAGAGAATTAGTGAAGTAAACATCCTAAACTAAAGTGCTAGTCTAGTAGAGGATGGAGAAATAGGAAGTGGGTTCTTTTTAGAATTTTGTTTCTCACAAGGATTCTCACTTTGGATCAAACCCTAGTTTGCTTTTTCTTTTTGTTCAATGAAGAAGATGATGAACAAAAGAAAGTGAAGAGGATAATGATCAAGTGAGAAGGCTAACCATGGTGAGTGAGTATCATATACTAACTCTTGTAGAGCCATAACCATAGCTAATTGTGTGATGGTTAGGTTAAAGTCTAAAGTAAAAACAAATCTAGTGGACTTTAGTCAATGCATCCACAAGCTTCCATAAGCTTCAAGCATTTTCCAATTTCCCACTAATTTTGTAATTACTTTTAAACATTAAACCCAATCATAACAATTAGGATGGTGTATGTCTCATACACACAAGTCATGTGTATCATCAACCATGATACAATATGATAACACATTTTAACATATATCATATACATGTTAAAATAGTGTGCATGTGAGAAAAACCCTAAAGTGAACAAGTGTTAGCAAATGTAAATTAGTATATCTAATATACAATTATACACTTAATTATTAAATCAACACTTGACTTAATAATCCGGTCATATCTCATATAACCGGCTAACATCCATCGTATCGACTTATCGAATCAACACTTGATTCGATAACCCGGTCATATCATATATAACCGACCGATACAAAAAGTCACGAGAATAGAATACGGTATCACATACTTGCATTTATTCTCGGTCTCGCACATATCACATACGTGCTCCTATTTCGTTTTGCCTGAGCCAGTAAAACCTCTATGTAGGACTCTAAAGACTCGTCAATACGCCGGCAGTAGATGATGATCACATCACGCTCCCACAAGCCGTCAGCGGTACTAGCTGGACGTAACGGCTACCCAGGTATTGAGCGATCAGAAGATCAGCAAGCAAGCCTGCTCCAACTCCTGTAAAAGCCTGCCGGTAATACTTCCCGTACAGTCCGGTCTCCTCGTCTGATATGTCGCATATCAAGTCTAGGGGTGGTAAACGTCAGACTCCAATAAACGATAAGTCGTGCCGATGTGAGGCTCATAACGGGTCGAGAAACTACTAGTAACACTTACCAGCAAATCTCTAAATCAGCCCTGGACAGGGACTTCCCTGTTATGGCCAATCGAGCACAGCGCAACATCAACCCCCAATACCGGGATAGACGAAACCCCTCCTATCGCTCATTGCCTCCATGTGACTCGGGACTGTACCCAAAAACCACCGTTTTGCACGCCCTCATGGACGTGGTAAGGTGGAAATCAAAGCACAGTGGGAATCACACAAGACTCTATGACGATCTCGGGTCTACAGACTAACCTGCACAAGTGTCACCAGAGAACTGCCATCTGACGTAAGGTATAATACCATCTGGGAGTTCTCGGCGAGTCCGTCCAGTGTACCCAGTCTATACTGAGCACCCGTATACTATCTCTGATGTCAAACACCAATGGATATGGGATCATCCATCGCCCATCTCATGGGTCGAGAAGCGTATACGCTAGTTTACTCTGGTATATCGATGCCCTGTCTCGATACACCCACGACTAGGGACCTTGAAGGATGTACTTATGGACTACCATGTCCCCACTAGTATGATCTGCATCATAGTTCAGGCAGTCAAGTACATATCCTAAGGGCTTTACCAACATGTAACTATAAGACAGTATAAAGAGACAAGTATACATGTTAAGATAAAGAGCAACCAGATAGCATACTATCATATCGAGCAAGAAAGTCCTCTCTATATATGTCCAAGCATCCAATATAATATACATCATCTGTACAATACTGACCTCTATGGCATACATACAACTAACAGTAGATAGCAGTGTGCAATGGTAGTGCTGTTTGGATTTATTTGTACATTTGATATTGCGGGGCGAGCGTCCGACTTGTGGACTGCCGTCACTGCCTATTTGTATATTATTCTTTTGGGGCACGACCAGGATGAGGTCGATGTACCCGTTGTATATATTTTTATTTCTATACTAGGTTTATCCCGCGACGGAGTGCGCAAATAGCCGGGTTCTGGAGGGCAATGGGTCCGTATCTCATGGCTATGAGAGGCAGAGGGGCCTCACTCTAGAATTAGCAGACTATTCGCCGCACTCGTAGGGGGTACAGGTTGACCCAAGGAGGGGAGCTCAAGTTACCGGATTCCGTGAAGTGCCGGGTGGTCCATTCATTTTGCTGTAGTGGCCTGCCTCGCTTCAGGTTTTGGCGGGTAACTTGCCGCACCCGTAGGGGTCTAGGTTTCATTGCACAGGCTATCCATGTGACCTGGGGAACGTCTTGTTTCAGTAGCGGCTCTGTGAAACCCGGGGATCCCAGATTATCTGTATTGTTCCGTGATGCTTATTACTTTTCTGTAATGTTGCATATTATCACGCCTGGAGTTATTATTGTATATTAGTATATATACTATTAGATGTTGTATATGTTTTACACCCGCGCTAGTCCAGTCCCCGCTCTGTCGTTAGTTAAGTAACCTAACGGGTGATGACGGGACCCAGTGACGAATGCAGATGGCATATACGTACATTTTATTTTCGTTCTTTTCTGGTGTGATTGATTGATGGGACTGCATTGATTCTTATCAATGCAAGGATAAAACAAACCTATATTTGATGTTGTTGGACCACATTACAAAGACGATTCCTTTTGTTTTGCATAGCGGTATTCAGTTAGAATATCCTGCACCTCATTCGACGAGGCAACGGCCGAGATCCCTTCACCGGGAGTGACCCCTTGGGCAAAAGTTTGCGTCAGGGTAATAACTTAAATATAGTCGATTACAAGTTGCTTTGCATAGAGGTATTCAGTTAGAATATCCTGCACCTCATTCGACGAGGCAAGGGCCGAGATCCCTTCACCGGGAGTGACCCCTTGGGCAAAAGTTTGCGTTAGGGTAATAACTTAGATATAGTCGATTACAAGTTGCTTTGCATAGCGGTATTCAGTTAGAATATCCTGCACCTCATTCCACGAGGAAAGAGCCGAGATCCCTTCACCAGGAGTGACTTCTTTAGCAAAAAGTTTTCGCCACTATATTTTATAAAAAGCTATTAGGTTCCTACAACGAGATCAAGTTCATTACGTTAAAGGTTTTTTGCTAAAAACCAGCCGTAAACCTCCGTCATTTCTTATGGATGGTCAGTAGTATTCAAGCTATGTTTGTTAGCCTACGTCAAGGCGTAGTGTTTGGTAGCTGCTGGGTATTCATTTGTTGCATAGATAGATGCATTAGTTTAGGACAGACGTACAGCCTTGTTGGCCTACGTCAAGGGCATATACGATGACCTAAATTAATCAGGACAACGACGAGCAGAACTTGACATGTGGCTTATGATTTGTTGGCCTACGTCAAGGTCATAATTGTTAGTTATATGTATGCCCTAGAGGCCATTACTGTACATAGGATGTATATTGTAATGGATGCTGGGACATATATAGGGAGGACTTTCTTGCTCGACATGATAGTATGCTATCTGGTTGAACTTTACCTTAACGTGTATGCTGATTGTCTCTCTGTTACATGTTGGTAAAGCCCTTAGGATCTGTACTTGACTACCTGGACTATGATGCGGATCATACTAGTGGGGACATGGTAGTCCATAAGTACATCCTTCAAAGTCCCTAGTCGAGGGTGTATCGAGACGGGGCATCGATATACCAGAGTAGACTAGCGTGTACTTTCTCGACCCATACAGATGGGCGATGGATGATCCCATATCCATCGGTGTTTGACATCAGAGATGATATACGAGTGCTCAGTAGAGACTGGGTACACTGGACGGACTCGCCGAGAACTCCCAGATGGTATTATACCTCACGTCAGATGGCAGTTCTCTGGTGACACTGGTACAGAGTAGTCTGTTGACCCGAGATCGTCATAGAGTCTTGTGTGGTTCCCACTGTGCTTTGATTTCCATCTTACCACGTCCAAGAGGGCATGCAAAACGGTGGCTTTTGGGTACAGTCCCGAGTCACATGGAGGCAATGAGCGATAGGAGGGGATTCGTCTCTCCCGGTATATGGGGGTTGATGTTGCGCTGTGTTCGATTGGCTATAACAGGAAATCCCTGGCCAGGGTTGCTGAGATTTACTGGTAAGTGTTACCAGTAGTTTCTCGAACAGTTATAGACCTCATATGGACACGACTTATTAAGCTATTGGGGTCTGACGTTTACCACCCCTAGGCGAGATATGCGACATATCAGACGATCAGACCGGACTGTACGGTAGTGTTACTGGTCGGATTCACTGGAGTGTGAGCGGGCTTGCTCGTCGATCTTCAGATCGCTCAATACCCGGGTGGCCGTTACGTTTAGCAGACCGCTTGCGGCTTGTGGGTGTTTGATATGATCATCACCTGCTACCGGCGTATTGACGAGTCTTTAGAGTCCTACACAGAGGTTTCCTGGCTCAAGCGAAACGAAATAGGAGCGCATATGAGATATGTGCGGGACCGAGAATAATGCGTGTATGTGATACCGTATTCTATTCTCGCGATAAATATATCGAAAGGTTCTATGCGATATAACCTATTTATCGATTCAAGCGTTGATTCGATAAGCCGATATATTAGATACCAGTCGGTTATGTGCGCATGACCGGATCATTGAATCAAGTGTTGATTTAATGATTTAATGCATATTTATATATTTGATATATTGCTTTGCATCAACTAGTATAGGTTTACTTAAGATGGATTTTCTCGCTCGGGTGTGCACATTACATATGCGATATGATTTTGTGCACTTGATTGTATCATGTTTGATGATACAAGTTTACTTGGTTAAGTGCAAAGAATAAACCATGGTTAAAAGAATGGTTAGGGTTTTATTTTCCATTACTTATTTATTCATTTATTTATTTGTTTATTCACTTTGGAAAATAAAAAGAAAAGAGAAAAGAATGGTTGCTAGATTTGGACTTTAGTTGAAGCTTCATGAAGCTTTGTTCAAGTCAACCATCCTTATCTCATCCTTAACCCTAACCATTCCCACTAACCATGATTCATTCTCTACACTTAACTCTAGTTAGAATTATGATAAGAATTCATTTTCTTTTCTTTTTCTATTAACTTATCATAATATCTTTCTTCTTCTTCTTCATTCTTCAAGTGAAGAAAAGCAAGGTCCATCAATGGTGATTGTTGGAAATGAGTGAGAAATCCAATTCTAAAGTCTACCCACTTCCTATTTCTTCATCCTCTACCTCTTGCCAAGTAGTAGAGTGTGTTTCCTTCACAACTTTTCACGGTTTAGTGAAGGTGGAGCTTGATTCATCGATGCCTCGACGTAGATCATCTTCGGCATGGACATCGACGACCTAGCTTGCCCAATCTCCGACGAAGCCGATCCTAGAGCCCGGATTTGATTTGGACAGCGGAGAGGACCTCGTTGCGGAGCCGTGGAGGTGGAGCACCGGATCTACAAAGGTTGTATTTCCGTATTCTCATTAGCTAAGTTGTTAGCTAGCTTTCTTTTCGCCTAGACATCTAGTTATCGATCCGTACACTAGGGTTTGTAGGCACCATATTTTTTGAAATTGCCATGGTTGATGGCTTGGGAGACCTCACTAGTGTGCCTAGGAACCCTACAGTGGTATCAGAGCCTAGCTAGAGCCTTAGGCGAAGCGTAGACGGAAATTGAAGTCCGAACGAACCCGAAACCCCGATTCAAACATGCTCTCTGTACAATTTTTAAAATCTGGTATTTTTCAACATTAAAAATGTTCATAAAAATCAGCAGGCAATTATAAGAAATAATGTAAAATTCGGCTGCCTAATTCCAACAGTGCGCCGCGCTTCCGCGGCACGAGCTTGGATCGTGCGGCGCAAGCGCGGCCATTTTGTCGTTTCTGGCATCCTAATTTCTACAGTAATTCATATTGTGCTGTGCTGGTTTTCCTGGGTATTTTTAATATTTTTTCAAGAGTTGAATTTTTCTGAGTTGTTTTGGGGATTCGGTATTTCGATCGGGGTATCAAATTTTTTCTGTTTGGCTTTCCGGATAAATTTTAGAATATGTTAAAAAGTTCGACCGGATATAAATACCCAACTTTTCCCCTGTCGGGAAATTTCCAAGTGTTGGATCTTTCCGTAGTTTAACGACGTTCTAAGTAGTGCAAGTAACGCGATGGTCCCTCTAGAAGACACAAACCTTAACTCGATTATGTGACCGTCTTGAACTGCCCTTTGAACCTTCGGGTTTGGGGTAGTACGGCGTGCCACATGTGAGGCGTTGGCTTGACCCTTCTACGGCTGGATCGTTGGTACTGAGGCACGAACGGAATGTTGTTAGACTTGTTTCATGTGTCGATCTGTTTCGGGAAAACTTGGGTGTTCGATTGTTCGATCGGAAAGTTTAACATTTTCTGTTTATCTGGAATGGGATACAATAATTGGAATTCACTAAAAGTTATATGATAACTAAATGAATGTTATAAACACAGCAGTTTAGTCTCACATGATCGGTTGCCACGGAATTTTGATGAGATCAAAAGTCCGTCGCAATCACGTAGCGTACGCGGATACTCGCCGGGTAAACTTAATAGACAGCCTTACCCCATTGCCCCGACCAAGTGACTGTAGGAGAACCCCGTCGCCGAAAGCATCCGTTCGGGTGCTCGCGGTAGCGGTGTTCCGCCTTGGTGCACTTCGTCGACGGTATCGGGGGTGCGGCCGCCTACTGAAGTTTGCGACGAGTATTCGATCAGACTGTCGGGAATCTTGTTGAATTCCCCGACTTGATATTGAAAAGTGTTTTCGATAATGAGACTAAAATGCGGGGTTTATAATTGTTAGGCATGCGATGTCTAAGTAATTCATTTGGTCAGGCATGCGATGTCTGAGGTGGTTGCGGATTCCAACTGTTGTAGTTTTACATTTTCTTTTCTGTGACCGTAAGTGTAATATGTGATATCGCCGGTTTCGTTGCTATATGTCAACGACAATTGGGATGCGCATATTTACTTACGTTGATGACATGTGATGTTATGTGTTGCTGGATATGTTATATTGGATCGTCGTGTTTGAATAGCCGGGGGTTTTTATGTGAGATGAGTGTTTTTCATTTTCATTCATGTAAAAACGTGTATGTAATATTCTTTTATTGGGGCGCTTCCAGGTTGCGGGAGTTGTCACCTGTTGTATATTATTTACTTTTCCGCACTAGGATAGACCCAAGGAGGAGGGCATAAGTAACCGGGTTCTGGAGTCCAGTGGGAGACCAACTCGAGGAGTCGAGTCCGGGTCTCCTAACTCTAGAATTGGTAGGGTTGCTTGCCGCTCTCGTAGGGGTCTAGGGGTGTGGGTTTGGCTATTCATCACGACCGTGGAATCCGTGTTTTATACTGGCTCGTATTGAAAACACGGACGTCCTAGTATATCCAATATTTCATATATTTCTTCTGCTGCGATATCTGTGATGTGATCATGTGATGTTTCTGTGATGGATATAGTATATAGTATATATGATATATTATATAGACGTTACTTATGTTTTACACCCGCGCTAGCCCTGCCCTGCTCTGCCGTTAGTTACCTAACCTAACGGTGCACGAGGGGACATCGAGGCGAATGCGGATGGCATAAGTGTACGTCATATCTATCTGTGATGTTTAGGTACTTAAATGATGGGACTTCATTAATGTGATTAATGAAATTAAAAGAAACCTAAGATGTTGTAGAATCGAATTTCAAAATAAAACAGGTAGCTACAGTTCTTGCTTTGCACAGCGGTATATGCGATATATCCTGCACCTTATTCGATGAGGAAAGGACCGAGATCCCTTCACCGGGAGTGACTCCTTTAGCAATAACTGGCAGATGCTACACACTCGGTTTGTCTTTTGTTCGCTTTTAAGTGTTTTTGCTTTGCACAGTGATATATGTGATATATCCCGCACCTCATTCGACGAGGAAAGGACCGACGATCCCTTCACCGGGAGTGACTCCTTTAGCAAAACTAGAAAAGCCTCAAAAGCACTCCATTTCAAAATCATTCGATCCTACAACGATATCAAGTTCATTACGCAATAGGTTTTCAGAAAAACCTGTCGTAGCCCTCCGTCATTTCAGATAAGTTGTATATAGTATTCGTGCTGCATTTGTTGGCTTTTGTCAAGGTGCAGTGTGCGGTAGCTATATGCTGCTTATCTGCTAGCATACGATGTGATTGGATTAGGGTAGTCGTGCGGCTTTGTTGGCTTTCGTCAAGGGTCGTGCGGGTGGGTTTAATTCGATCAAGAAATGTACGGGTTGAACTTGACTAGCGGGCTATGGTTTGTTGGCTTTCGTCAAGGTCATAGCACGTTAGGGGCAAAACATTATCGGGAATTTCAAGTGTTGAAATTTGCAATGAGATTGCATACCTTCTATGAGATAGTTGGATCCCGATACCCGCTGCGAGTAAGTGTTACTCCTGGGAGAGTTTTATACATTACAATTAGCCGATCAAGTAGGTGTCTAGAAAGGTGTTAACGAGGTTACGCCTCTGGGAAAACGAGGTTTACATTAATTAGGTTCGTGCGAAAGCACGGGGGACCTCCCTCAACGTACCGACACTGGCCTGGCTGAAAGATTGGCGAACTTGTAGTGTGTAATTAATCCCGGCTAGTCTTTCCTTTTAGGGTTTGAAGGAAGATTTGATAAAAAGCAGTGGGAGCCATCCTGATTAGATAAAATAATAACCAATCTATTCTTGACAGAGCGCACGCTGAGTGTTTTCTTCTCTCTCTCTCCTGGTAGCGACCATATCACGCCTTAATCAAGATAATAATACGGATTATTGACCGAACCCGCTTGTTATACTGAGCTGGGGAACGTTGGTCCCGCTCCAACTTATAATTGTTATAAGACAGAGCAGGAAATTGGGGATTACCAGAATTCCCGTGCCGCCCAAACGAGGAGAGTGCATGATGATGCATCATCTTCGGGTGTGTTCATTATATAGAACTGTTTCTCAGTGTCCTTTATGTCCTGGGTATGTGGTGCCAGATCAGGATCCCAGATATGTAATCTGTTACATAGGGCTACAGAAAGGTAGAGAACTGAGAACGGGTGATAAGTTTCATGAGGCAGAAAACGGGGCAAGTGTTGCAGCCAAGTCTGTCGGTCACTGTCACCCTGTATTACCAATACATTGATTCTGAACGAATGTTGTTAGATACCGAACCTGATATACCAAATCATATCACTCTCTTTGTTAGTAAAGAAAGGATATAATTTTGTATTGTTGGATAATGTTTTGAACATTTCCTATATCAAAAGTTGATCGGTTCAGGCACGTTATCTAAAAGCATTGATGTTCTAAATCAAACTACAGTTCTTAGTATACAGAACACACACAAGAAGAATTGTTCAGAAATGAACGAATTCTTCTTGAGGCATTGTAGACTAGGTCAGATCAATGTGACCCGACTAGCTAGAGTTACATATAGATGCATATTTAAATAAGTTTGAATTTACATCTTGTGAAACTCGCCAGTCATGTCACAAAGATAAGATGACCATAGCTCCGTTTATTGGAAACAAAGAAAGAGTTAGTGAACTCTTGGGATGATACATGTTGATGTATGTAAGGTCCCCTGTCTACAAATGCCAGGACTGGTTCTTTGTACTTCATTACATTCTCTGATAATCTCTCAAGATTCAGACATATGTTCCTGTTGAAACACAAGTCCGAACCTTTTGAGATATTCAAAGAATATAAGTTAGAAGTAGAGAACTAACATACGGGTATAAGTATTATGTCCTTTGATGTGATCAAGGAGGAGAATACTTGAGCACGAAAATCCTGGATTATTCTAAAGGAGAATGAGATTCTCTCTCGGCATTACTCCTCCGTATACACCACAGCACGTTGGTATATCGGGGCGGAGCAATCACACCCTATATGATAAGGTGTGCTCTATGATGAGTAATACTGAGTTACCTGTTTCCTTTAGGGTGTTATGCACTTGAGAAGCTGCATACCTATTGAATAGGGTTCTAATCAAATCAGTTGCCTACCACTTCATATGTGATATGGAATGGGAAGAACCCATGTCTTAAGTTAGTTAAGATTTGGGGATTGTCCGGCCTATGTCTAAAAGCAAAATCCGGACAAGCTCGAGGCAAGGTCTGTTATGTAGAACTGGAAATGTTCCAGCTATACAAACTACAGCAGATGATTTGATAGAACCAAAGTATTCAGTAGATGCCAACGAACCTCAGCCTCTCCGCCGATCTAGTAGGGTTCCTCACCCACCTGAGAGATACTTCGGTTTCTCTATGACAGTGGAAGCGAGGATTGCATCATGAGATGATGACCCAACTAGCTTCGAGCAGGCCATCGAGAGTAAGACTCTGTAAGAATGGCTGGATGTTTAGCGATCTGAGATGGAATCCATATACACCAACAAAGTATGGACTTTAGTTGCTATATCTGAAGGGTTAAATTCCCATCAGGAGCAGGTATATCTTGAGAAGATTACTTGGTGTACATGGAAAAGTTGAGACTTTCAAAGCTAGACTTGTTAAAAGTGTGCATCATTGACCAGGTGTGGATAATGATGAAACCTTTTTCAAGTAGCTATGCTTAAGACCATCCAGATCCTACTTGCCACGGCTACATACCATGACTACGATATCTGGTAGTTGGGTGTCTTGACTGCTTTTCTAAATGATGATTTAGAAGAGTGCGTCTGTAAGTACACCGCCAGAGGGATTCGTAGACAGTGGGAGCAGCGGAAACGTGTGCAAGATGCTTTATAGGATAAAGCAGGCATCGCGGAGTTGGAACGTCTGTTTTGATGTATTAGTCAAAGAAGTTGACATCATCAAAATGGTAGATGAACCTTGTATAAACAAAAAGGTAGTAGGGAGTATGGTGACGATCCTCGTAGAGTACGTGGATGACATACTCTTGATAGGGAAGGAGTTTCCTATGCTACGTTCGGTCAATCTCCGCTTATCATAAAGATTCTCCATATAGGATTAAAGTGATACCTACTAAATCCTGGATTTTGGATCTATGAGATAGATCTAAATGGATGTTAGGAAACTCACTAGATGTAGTGAGATAGTATCAATTGATCCTGGGGAGAATCACTGGAAGTGTTCCAGGGTGATAAAGACGACTGAATGTCAGTCGCAGGCATTGTCTTTACCCTCAGTAAAGGGACGGTATGTTGGAAGAGTTCCAAGCTGGATACCGTGACATACTAGACGATAAAGGCTGGATACATCGCTACTTAAGATGCTACCAAAGAGGCTGTTTGGGTGTATATAAGTTCATGAGATGAACTATGTTCCTCCCATTGTGTGACAATGGAGTTGTGGCTTATGCCAAGGAACGCAGGTCCCATCAGTGATCCAGACATATTCTAAGGCAGTATCACTTGATCATGGAGATGGTTGATCTCCAGGGAGATCGAGGTTTGGAGAGTAGACTCAGAGGACAACACAGCGGATCCACTCACAAAGGCCTGTTCCCAGAGAGAGACTTTTATGGGATGGTTGAGTATGAGATACTTCAAACCACTGCTACAGATGGCCCTAGTGCAAGTGGGAGATTGTTAGTTATATGTATGCCCTAGAGGCCATTACTGTACATAGGATGTATATTGTAATGGATGCTGGGACATATATAGGGAGGACTTTCTTGCTCGACATGATAGTATGCTATCTGGTTGAACTTTACCTTAACGTGTATGCTGATTGTCTCTCTGTTACATGTTGGTAAAGCCCTTAGGATCTGTACTTGACTACCTGGACTATGATGCGGATCATACTAGTGGGGACATGGTAGTCCATAAGTACATCCTTCAAAGTCCCTAGTCGAGGGTGTATCGAGACGGGGCATCGATATACCAGAGTAGACTAGCGTGTACTTTCTCGACCCATACAGATGGGCGATGGATGATCCCATATCCATCGGTGTTTGACATCAGAGATGATATACGGGTGCTCAGTAGAGACTGGGTACACTGGACGGACTCGCCGAGAACTCCCAGATGGTATTATACCTCACGTCAGATGGCAGTTCTCTGGTGACACTGGTACAGAGTAGTCTGTTGACCCGAGATCGTCATAGAGTCTTGTGTGGTTCCCACTGTGCTTTGATTTCCATCTTACCACGTCCAAGAGGGCGTGCAAAACGGTGGCTTTTGGGTACAGTCCCGAGTCACATGGAGGCAATGAGCGATAGGAGGGGATTCGTCTCTCCCGGTATATGGGGGTTGATGTTGCGCTGTGTTCGATTGGCTATAACAGGAAATCCCTGGCCAGGGTTGCTGAGATTTACTGGTAAGTGTTACCAGTAGTTTCTCGAACAGTTATAGACCTCATATGGACACGACTTATTGAGCTATTGGGGTCTGACGTTTACCACCCCTAGGCGAGATATGCGACATATCAGACGATCAGACCGGACTGTACGGTAGTGTTACTGGTCGGATTCACTGGAGTGTGAGCGGGCTTGCTCGTCGATCTTCAGATCGCTCAATACCCGGGTGGCCGTTACGTTTAGCAGACCGCTTGCGGCTTGTGGGTGTTTGATATGATCATCACCTGCTACCGGCGTATTGACGAGTCTTTAGAGTCCTACACAGAGGTTTCCTGGCTCAAGCGAAACGAAATAGGAGCGCATATGAGATATGTGCGGGACCGAGAATAATGCGTGTATGTGATACCGTATTCTATTCTCGCGATAAATATATCGAAAGATTGTATGCGATATAACCTATTTATCGATTCAAGCGTTGATTCGATAAGCCGATATATTAGATACCAGTCGGTTATGTGCGCATGACCGGATCATTGAATCAAGTGTTGATTTAATGATTTAATGCATATTTATATATTTGATATATTGCTTTGCATCAACTAGTATAGGTTTACTTAAGATGGATTTTCTCGCTCGGGTGTGCACATTACATATGCGATATGATTTTGTGCACTTGATTGTATCATGTTTGATGATACAAGTTTACTTGGTTAAGTGCAAAGAATAAACCATGGTTAAAAGAATGGTTAGGGTTTTATTTTCCATTACTTATTTATTCATTTATTTATTTGTTTATTCACTTTGGAAAATAAAAAGAAAAGAGAAAAGAATGGTTGCTAGATTTGGACTTTAGTTGAAGCTTCATGAAGCTTTGTTCAAGTCAACCATCCTTATCTCATCCTTAACCCTAACCATTCCCACTAACCATGATTCATTCTCTACACTTAACTCTAGTTAGAATTATGATAAGAATTCATTTTCTTTTCTTTTTCTATTAACTTATCATAATATCTTTCTTCTTCTTCTTCATTCTTCAAGTGAAGAAAAGCAAGGTCCATCAATGGTGATTGTTGGAAATGAGTGAGAAATCCAATTCTAAAGTCTACCCACTTCCTATTTCTTCATCCTCTACCTCTTGCCAAGTAGTAGAGTGTGTTTCCTTCACAACTTTTCACGGTTTAGTGAAGGTGGAGCTTGATTCATCGATGCCTCGACGTAGATCATCTTCGGCATGGACATCGACGACCTAGCTTGCCCAATCTCCGACGAAGCCGATCCTAGAGCCCGGATTTGATTTGGACAGCGGAGAGGACCTCGTTGCGGAGCCGTGGAGGTGGAGCACCGGATCTACAAAGGTTGTATTTCCGTATTCTCATTAGCTAAGTTGTTAGCTAGCTTTCTTTTCGCCTAGACATCTAGTTATCGATCCGTACACTAGGGTTTGTAGGCACCATATTTTTTGAAATTGCCATGGTTGATGGCTTGGGAGACCTCACTAGTGTGCCTAGGAACCCTACAATAATAGCATGGGATAAAAATTATATCGGGAGTTTCAAACATACAGGAAACTTGCCAAACTTGCGCATACCTTCTGGAGTGTGGTAACTTGAGTGGCTTCCATCAAGTTATCATGCGATGATGGTTGGATCCCGATTCCCACTGATGAGTTGGTTTACTCTTCGGGTGATCCCGATTGATTCTTCTTTCTGGTTTGGAGGAGAATTTGAGATTACAGTGGGAAGTTTCCTAATTAGATAAAGTGATAACCATTCTGATTTAGGTTAGAGTGCACGTAGAGTGTTTCTTTTCTCTCTCTCTTTCGCAGCGATTTTTGACCGACCCTAGACTATAACTCAGTGACCAAGTTGACCGAACCTTCTTAATATATTGGCTTTTGGATTGTCTATAGTTGCATAAGTCATTGCCTCTCCTTCTTTTACCCTTTGTATTTCTCAGAACACCCCGTATTACTACGGATATCCACTTCTATTGGATAGATCCATCGTAAGGTTATATACGAACTCGAAGGGATTTCTTCGAGGATGGATCCAGGTTCAGGAGAAATAGAATTGGATTATTCAGTTGTCTTTTATTATCAGCTTCTCTCAGGTTGCGAGGGCTCCTTGGTTTAGGAGAGTACACCTATTACGCCTATTGGATAGTCTTCTTCCAAACCATAGGCAGGTGCCGAAAGGTAAGGAATGAAGAAAACCAATTAGCCTAAGTAGGGTGTGCAGAAGGTAATATGTAAAGACAAATAAAGGAATTAGAAAGAGGGCAAAGTAAATTGCGACTACTAACATTCACGACCAAACCACGTATTTCATCGCCACTCCTACTTCACCTTTAATTTCTCCAGAACAACCCGTATCACTACGAACATCCAATTCCATTGGACAAATCCATCGTATGGTTATATACGAACTTTAAGGATATTTTTTCGAGGATGGATTCTGGTTCAGGAGAAATAGGAATAAGGTATTATTCAGTTGTCTTTTATCATCACCTTCTCTCAAGTTGTGAGTACTCCTTGGTTTAGGAGAGTACACCTATTATGCTTACTGGATATTCTTCTTCCAAACCATAGGCTGGTGCCGAACGGTAGGGAAGGAAGAAAACCATTTAGCCTAATGATGGTGTACAGAAGGTAACGACTAAAGACAAATAAAGAGAATTGGAAAGATGGCAGGGAAATATACTGTTAAAGTCATGATTTGGATTATGGAAGAGGCATTACTAAAGAATACCAGGATACCCCTACGAAACATTTTATTGTTTCAGTGCATTGTTAATGAAAAACTGATTTCCCGATTAGATACTTACTCCAGGGTATGTATTTACCAGGTTTCATTCTCACATCTGTATAGTTTTACAGATAATGAGTGGGAGTAAGTTATTGGGAATTAGGTGATCATCCTTATTATATCGGAATTCGTTGTAATTGGTGATATTTAAGGAAATCACCTGGGTACAGTTTTCAACCTACGACGCACAGGTTTTGAGTTATTCAAACTCAGCGGACTTCTACAGAGTATTGTATGTTGTCCAGTGTCCATCAGGACAAAGGGGTTGGTCATCGTACTATATTCTGTTTACTTGTAACTTCTCTAGTTTTTAGCCAAGTGTTTCGTAGAAATACAATGTCTAAATTTTGAGAAGTTGTGGATATAAGAATAAAGTAGAGAACCAGGTGTCACAAGTATCGGGATTCTTCAAAGAGATTGAAGATGTAGATTCTTGTGATTGGTATTCAGTTGATAGAAAATGGTTTTGAGAAACTTGTTTCTCTTTCAGGTTACTCATAAATGGATGGATTCCTAAGTTGAGTAATGCTGATTAGCCTCTCTCCATTAAGTTTATATGCACTGGAGACAGCTGCATGATTTGAATCTGGTTCCAATTAAATAAGTGCCAAAGTTTCTATATTGGATCTTAACGATGTTAAGGTAAGGGGAGTTATCCAGCTTATGCTTAAAACCAAACACTGGATAACTCAAGGCACGTTTCTGTAATGGCAGTTTGCGGGTTGACCCTAGCTTTAACGAGGGTTGATTTCCTACCATCTGAAAGATCAATTGTGATATTGTTCTAGACTCGCCACAGTTTTAGTAAAATGGAATTTTTTTTCAGAAAACAGTAGTGGGAGTATGGTAGAACTGGAAGTGATTCCAGAACTGCAAACGATTACAGAAAATTTAATAGGACCTATATATTCAATTAGCTTTGACATTCCAATAGCCACTCCGCAGATATGGTGGGTAACCTCAGACACCCGAGAGGTACTCCGGTAGCCTCAAGGACGGTGACAGGGAGGTTCTTATTTACCCAGACTTGACACTACTGTTGTTCCAGACTATGAGACCCGACAGGAGGATATGTATAGCGCCGTTCTAGTTTTAGAAGTATACGTATATATTATTCTGCCAGAGGGTTGTCGTAGTCAGTGGGAGCAGCGGAAGCATAGTGGGCAAGTAGCTAGTTTCTATTTATAGACTTGAGCAGAAATAGCGGAGATAGATCATCTATTTTTGATGTGACAGTCATGAGTTTGACTTCGTCAGAATAGGGGATGGATCTGTTGAGAAGGTAGTAGGGTGTGATGTCCTGGTATTTGGATGACATACACAGAGTAGGAAGTAAAATTCCTATACTACGATCGGTTGCACTGTGGTCGTCACACAGTTATTTCTCTACAAAGGATATGGATATAATATCTGACATTCTAGTTACTCGATTTATGGTTTTAGATCTATATTTGGGTAGTTTCCCAATATGGGTACTTTGACAGTATTCTAATGGTATTTTTAGAATAGATGACTCCTTGCATGGTGGTGTACCTGCAGGTGATGGAGTCACCCTCTCTGAAGGTGTCTTACAGACTAAAGGGGAGAGGGACGTTCATGATTGGCAGATCACTTGCTTGGGCAATTGAGTCAATCGTGAGATGTCAAGTACCACACCAGATGTTGTTATTGCACTAGATGCGATAAGTATATATTAATCCAATCCTGGAGAAACATTAGGAAGCAGTTTTAGAACATAAGTGAATGTTCTACGGATTTGATGACGGCAACCTCCTTCGGGAGACGGTTATCATTCCAGGCTTCAAAGGTGACATGGATGACAGAGTGATTGTCAGAGTTACAGTTTTTCCTCTGACAAGGGACAGTATTATGGACAGTTGGTCCAAGAGGATACTGTGGGAGGCATGGTGCTTGACACTGATTAATTTCAGTTGTCGATACAGTCTAAGAAGTTTGGATTTGGAGTTCATTTATGAACTAAGTCCCATCAGATATCCAAACATATTCTAAGACAGGTATTACTCAATTTGGGAGATGGTTTTCTCCGCGAAGTTGAGATATAGAGAGATACAGAAAGAAACACCGAAACGGATCCACTCACTGAGGCTATTTCTCGAACACAATAGTTTTGCAAACGAGTTTTGTGAAACTGACAAATAGAGGGGTTGGATGTTTGGTATCACACGAGCTGTGATTACACGACATCGCAATAATTAGCCTTAAGTGCAAGTGGGAGATTGTTGGATATAGTGCCCTCTAAGTCAATTATTGGATCGTAGGTACATGATTGCAATGATTGAGGGAGGACCTATACCGATAGAACAGTCTTACTCAAGATGATAGTATGCTATCTGGTTTGTCTTTATCATCATATATATGTTGATAAAGCCTATAGGATTCTTTCTTGACTACCAGCAGTATGATGGCGATCATATATGTGGGAGCTGGGGTCTATAAGCACATCCTTAAAGTGTCCCTAGTCGAGGGAGTTTCGAGACAGGGTATCGATACTCCAGAGTAGACTAGTGTATACATTCGAGACCACGACGAGGGGCGGTGGCCGGTCTCATAAGCCATTGGTGTTAGTTGGTTCACCTAAGATGTATACAGGTACTCATTGGGTTATGAGTACACCGGACAGGACTCGCGCGGGAACTTGCTGTTGGTATTATATCTAGCGTCAGATAGCAGTTCCCTGGTGACATGTGTACAGGTTAGCTCATCGACCTGAGGTCATCATTTGTCTCGTGTGAGTTCCCACTGTGGTTTGATTTATACCCTACCACGGGTCAAACGAGTCGTGTAAACAGGTATATTTTAGGTACAGTCCCGAGCCACATGGAGGCAGTGAGCAGATCGTCGGGGATTCGTCTCTCCCGGTATTGGGGGTGAGATCGCGCTGTGATTAGGAGAGCCATTACATGAAATCCCTGGCCAGGGTAATGGAGATTTACTGGAATGTATTCCAGTAGTATCTCAGGGTGTTCTGGGCTGCTCACTGACACGACTTATACTGCTATTGGGGGTCTGACGTTTACCGGCCCCCTAAGCCCTATATGCGATACTCATAGACGAATGGACCGGACTGTACGGATATTGTCACTGTCAGGATCAGTAAGGTTTATGGATGAGTTCACTCATCGGCTTTCCTTCCAATCAATATATAGGCAACCGTTACGTACAGCTTGTACCTCTGACGTACTAGCGGTTATACCCAGTGCCAGTGTGTTGATGAGTCATTAGAGTCCCCCACAGACACTTTCCCAAGTTCGGGTGAAACGTTGTAGATGCTGTATGGGATTATGGCAAGGTTCGGAAAATGCACGTGTGTTTTCGCACGTGTCATTTTTCGGGCAGATAATACTGGTAGGCTTTGGTTTAAGCCGGATCCAAGTATTATACTGTGTAGATATAATATCTTTGTCTCAGTTGCATTTGTATTCGGTCGTAATACAAATGCGGGTATGTTTATACTAATACGGGGTTATCCTGAAATTCGTTTCAGGATCACTTTTGGAAGTTGCCGGTTTCCAGTTTTCTATCACCCGTCTTTAACATTCGGTTAAAGACGGATTTATCTTTTCTTTAATTGGGTGAGTCATGAGGAGAGTCATAGTTCTAGAAGGTTCTAGAAATGGTGACTAGCTTCATGAGTCATTAGTTCATTAATGGTGCATTTAATGATGGATGATGACTAGATGATGATTCATTCTTTCATTAATTGTGTTGATAACTATCATATTGTTATGGTCACCACTTGAAGTTCCTACACTCACCCTCCTTGCTCTTATATTGTGGCCGGCCCTTCTTGTGATGGCATGGGATTCATTTTTGAGAAAAAGATTATGATAGCTTAGTGTAAGGAAATTTCACAACTCAATTTCCATTTACCCGATTCAAATTGGAAACTTCATTAACCGTTCGTCCATAGCCTTGGACGTAATGAGACAAAGTGTTCTACTCATTCTCCACATCAATCTTGGTCGTCTCTTTTGGCAAACTTAACGATCGAGTTGCCTCGGTTCAGAGGCGGGAGCCCGTTTAAAGAACCGTCGACGTGGTGCCACCTGGATGATGAGACTGTAGTTTCAGAAGATCGAAGCCGCCGCAACAAAGCGTGGGATAATGGTTGAAGACCAAAGGACTCGGATCGTTCGGTATAACATTTCTACCCTCTTTGTAGTTTGTTAGTTTAGTTTTAATGGCAGATCCGGGTTATAGTATGCTATAGCGCCAGTTTATAAAAGTTTTGTTCCGCATATTGGCGTCTGTTAGATGGCCGGGACGCTACTGTAGACTTACACGGACTATGTTGTACTCATGTCACCTGGGAACTGTTAACCGACGACGGGTATAATACCAACCAATCAGTTCTCCTGCAAGTCCTGTCCGGTGTACCCGTAACCTAACGAGCACCTGTATACTATCTCCAGTACAACATACTGATGGCTGTGGGACAGACCATCTCCCCAACTGGGATGAGAAGCGTACACACTAGTCTACTCCGGAGTATTGATGCCCTGTCTCGATAATCCTACGACTAGGGACATGTATAGGATGTTGCTTATAGACTACCCAGCCCCCACTAGTGTGACTGCCATCACAACGCTGGTAATCAAGCAAAGAACCTATGGGCTCTACTAATATGTATAAGTGATACGTTAGAAGAAACATATGCACATATTAAAGTAGACACAAACCAAGTAGCATACTACCATTTTTAGCAAGACTGTATATACAACTGTGAATATCCTAAGCTTCCATTAAGTAATATACATACAAGTATGATACAATAATGGCCCCTAGGGCATATACACTAACACTTAATCAGTATCCTGCGCCATGCCTCCCTCAGTATCCACTTGGACTACCTGTCCAAAATACTGCCCCTCGTCAGAGGGAAAACTATAACTCTGACAGTCACTCTGTCATCCAGGTCACCTTGGAAGCCTGGAATGATAACTGTTTCCCGAATGAGGCTGTCGTTATCATTTCCCCAGAACATCAACTTATGTTCTAAAACTGCTTCCGAATGTTTCTCCAGGATTGGATCAATATCAACTTATTGCATCTACTGCAAAAACAACATCTGGTGTGGTACTTGACATCTCATGATTGACTCAATTGCTTAAGCAAGTGATCTACCAATCATGCACATCCCTCTTCTCTTTAGTCTGTAAGACTGCTTTAGAGAGGGTGACTTCATCACCTGCAGGTGCACTACCGTGCCAGGAGTCGTCCATTCTAAAACACCTTTAGAATGCTGTCTAAGTACCCAGATTGGGATACTACCTAAATCTAGATCTAAAACCATAGATCCAGTAACCAGAATGTCTGATATAATATCCAATTCCTATATGGAGAAACCACTGTGTGACAACCAAAGTATAATCGATCGTAGTATAGGAATTTCGCTTCCTACTCTGTGTATGTCATCCAAATACCAGGACATCACACCCTACTACCTTCTTAATAGATCCATCCCCTATTCTGATGAAGTCAAACCTATGATTGTCACATCAGAAATAGATGATCTATCTCCGCTACAACTGCTTTAGTCCATAAATAGACATAAGCCACTTGTCCACTATGCTTCCGCTGCTCCCACTGACTACGACAACCCTTTGGCAGAGTCATATACACATACGGTTCTAAAGCCAGTTCAGAACGACGCTATACTCATCCTCCTGTCGGGTCTCATAGTCTAGAACAACAGCAATGGCAAGTCTGGATAAACAAGAACCTCCCTGCCACCGTCCTTGAGGCTACTGGAATACCTCTCGGGTGCCTGAGGTTACCCACCTTTTCTGCGGAGTGGCCAATGGAATGACATATCAGATTGAATTTTTAGGTTCTTATCAAATTTTCAGTAATCGTTTGCGGTTCTGGAATCACTTCCAGTTCTACCATACTCCCACTACTGTTTTCTGAAAAAATCCATTACTTTTAAAACTGTGGCGAGTCAAGAACAATATCACTATTGATCTTCCAGATGGTAGAAAGTCAACCCTCGTCATAGCCTGGGTCAACCCACAAACAGCCATTACAGAAACGTGGCTTGAGTTATCCAGAGTCTGGTTTTAAGCATTAGCCTGACAACTCCCCGTACCTTAACATCGTTAAGATATGAACTGTTCTATATCCAATATAGAAGCAGAAGCACTGGTTTAATTAGAACCAGATTCAAATCATGCAACTGTCTCCAGTGCATGTCAACTAAATGGACGGAGGCCGATCAGCGTTACTCAACTTAGGAGTGCTTTCAATTATGAGTAACCTGAAAGAGAAACAAGTTCTCTTAATCATTACTATCAATTGAATACCATACACAAGTATCTACATCTTTGATCACCTTGAAGAATCCTGATACTTGCAATACTTGGTCTTCTACTTTATTCATATACCTATAACTTCTCAAAACTTGGACCCTGTGTTTCTACGAAACACCTGTCTAAAAACTAGAGAAGTCATAAGTAAACCGAATATAGTACGAGGACCATCCCCTCTGTCCTAATGGACACTGGACAACATACAATACTCTGTATAAGTCCCTTGAGTCTGATAACTCACTCCCGGTGTGTCGTGGGTTGAAAACTGTACTTATAGTTAAGAAGAATTACACCGCTGTTTAATGCTCCTTACCTAACCATCCACTGATATGGGTAAATGTCACCGACATAATTTCAAAAAGTTACATCTCACTCTATAAAAATAGACGTACAGATATGTCAATTTGAAATTGGTGCATAACGACGGATATTCAAAACCAAATATTTGCCATCCGGCAAACAACCAAGGCGATTTCCTCAAATATCACCAATTACAACGAATTCCGATACAGTGAGGATGATCACCTAATTCCTAATAACTTACTCCCATTCATCATCTGTAAAACCATACAGATGTGAGAAACAAACCTGGTAAATACATACCCTGGAGCAAGGGCTAATTGGGAAATCAGTTTTCTTTTAACAGTACACAGTGAAACTGAAACATTGAAACGTTTTGATGGGGTATAAGGGTATTCCTAATAATGCCTCTTCCATTATCAGATTCACAACTGTAACCGTATATTTCTTTGCCATCTCTCCAAATCCCTTCATATATCTTTAGTCATTGCCTTCTGTACACCCTCTTAGGCTAAATTGTTTTCTTCCTTCCCTACCGTTCGGCACCAGCCTATGGTTTGGAAGAAGACTATCCAATAAGCATAATAGGTATACTGTCCTAATCCCAGGAGCACTCGCAATGCGAGAGAATGTGAAGATAAATGACAACCGAATAAACCTTATTCTTATTTCTCCTGAATCAGAATCCATCCCCGAACTGGAACAAGTTCCTTTCGAGTTCGTATATAACCATACGATGGAATATCCAAATAACTGTGGATCTTCGTAGTGATATGGAGTGTCCTGGAGAAATACAAAGGTGAAGTGGGAGTGGTAATGAAATACTTGGTTTGGTCATGAATAGCAGTCGCGGTTTACTTTGCCCTCCTACTAATCCCGTTATTTGTCTTTACTTAATACCTTCTGTACACCACACTTAGGCTAATCGTCTTTCTTCATTCCCCACCGTTCGACACCAGCCTAAGGTTTGGAAGAAGATGTTGCGCCACGGCAGCGCCCCGGTCTCTTACTCGAGGCCAAAATGCGGAATCAAAAATTTTCCTAACTTGGAAACTGGCGCTACCGCGGACAATTACCCGGATCGTTTACCATTAACCTAATGCTAGCAAATAAGAGATGGGAAGAAAAGTATACCGAGTGATCCGAGTCCTCCGGTCTTCTCTTCATCATCCCGATCTCCCGCGGAAAGTCTTGGCTCCACATCGTCGCCTCCTCGCCGGAAAGGGCACCACATCGCCTTCGTCTTTTTCGGGCTCCCGCCTCAATACCGAGGCAACTCGAGCATGAAGCCGGCAACTCGACATGCTCAAGATTTGCTGTAGAATGTGTAGTGTAGAATACGCTTTGTCTCAATGGGGTTGGTTTCCATAGATGGAGGAATGGTGTATAGAGAATTGGTGCTTTCAATTTTCTAGCAATGGAAAGAGATGATGAATGATATACACAAAATTAATCACTCTTATTTTTTTTTCATCCTCACCCCAAATGAAGTGGCCGGCCTCTTTTTATCATGAGAATGGTGGAGGAAAAACCTATACAAGGGAGGTGAGTGTAGGATCAAGAAGGAGGTGACCACAACCCAAGACAAGAAAACATGCAACAATGCTTTTAACTTTAACCCATTCCTTTCTCATTAATGCACCATTAAAGCAAGTGATGGTGCAAAGAAATGAAAGCTATCATAATAGATCTTTATGCAAGAAAACCCTCCACAAAGAGTTATTTGCAAAACTGCAAATAACCCCCTCCATCGGAAAAGTCCGGCCGGGAAAGAACAAAGGAAAACCGGCCGGAACGGAATGCAAACTGGCAACTCCAGAAAACTGGTCCCGTAATAAATTACAGGAAAACCCCGATACTGTGCATACACACCCGCATCTGTATTCCGTCCGGATACAAATGCAATGAGACAAAATCTACACTGTACTAAACTAGTACCGGCTTAAACCAAAGCCGGCTAGTAAAAACCGTTCGATCCTGATCCGTGCAATACCGCACGTATCTGATCGAACCCTGCCATATCTCCATACGGCCTCTACAGCGTTTCGCCCGAAAGCTGAGTAACTGAAAGTGTGGTGGACTCTAAAGACTCGTCAATACAATGGCTGTGGATTTAACCACTAGCACGTCAGAGGTATAAGCCAATACATGACGGGCCACCAACTATTGACCAAAATGGACGTCGATGAGGAAGCTCACCCCGACACCCAACTGAGCCTGTCAGTGACAATATCCGTACAGTCCGGTCCGTTCGTCTATGAGCATCGCATGTCGGGCCTAGGGGGTTGGTAAAAGTCAGACCCCCAAAGGCGGTACAAGTCGTGTCGGAGTGTAGCCCAGAACGCCCTGAGATACTACTGGAATACCTACCAGTAAATCTCCTGCCTCGGCCGAGGGCTTTGTGTAATGGCTCTCCTAGACACAGCGCGACCTCACCCCTAATACCGGGAGAGACGAACCCCTGCAGATCCGCTCACTGCCTCCATGTGGCTCGGGACTGTACCCAACTAAAACCTCTTTGCACGACTCCTTTGAGCCGTGGTAGGGTAGTAATCAAAGCACAGTGGGAACTCACACGAGACAAATGACGATCTCAGGTCGATGAACTAACCTGTACACATGTCACCTGGGAACTGCTATCTGACGTCTGGTATAAGACCAACTAGCAGGTTCCCGGCGAGTCCTGTCCGGTGTACTCATAACCCAATGAGCACCTGTATACATCTTAGGTGAACCAACTGACACCAGTGGCTTGTGAGACCGGCCACCGCCCCTCGTCGGGGTCTCGACTGTATACACTAGTCTACTAATGGAGTATCGATGCCCAGTCTCGAAACTCCCACGACTAGGGACCTTTTAAGGATGTGCTTATAGACTACCAGCTCCCACGTATATGATCGCCATCATACTGCTGGTCGTCAAGCAAGAATCCTAGGGGCTCTATCAACGTGTAATAGCGACATGTCAGGTCACCTAAAGCAGTACACGATGATAAAGATAAACCAGATAGCATACTATCATCTCGAGTAAGACTGTCCTACCGGGATAGGTCCTCCCTCAATCATTGCAATCACGTGCCTGTGATCCAATAATTGACTCTGAGGGCACTAACTCCAACAATCTCCCACTTGCACTCAAGGCTAATTATTGCGATGTCGCATACTCACAGCCCGTGTGATACCGAACACCCAACTCCTCTACTAGTCAGTCTCACAAAACCCGTTTGCGAAACTATTGCGTTCGAGGAATAGCCTCTGTGAGTGGATCCGCAGGGATGTTTCTTTCTATGTCTCTCTATATCTCATGTTCGCGGAGAAGGCCATCTCCCGAAATGAGCAATACCTGTCTTAGAATGTCTGGATGTCTGATGGGACCTAGCTCATAAATGAACTCCAAATCCAAACTTCTTAGACTGTATCATCAACTGAACTTAATCAGTATCCTGCGCCATGCCTCCCTCAGTATTGCCTTGGACCGCCTGTCCAAAATACAGTCCCTCATCAGAGGGAGAACTATAACTCTGACAACCTCCTTGTCGTCCATGTCACCTTGGAAGCCTGGAGTGATAACCGTCTCCTAAAGGAAGCAGCCGTTATCATATCCCTAGAACATTCACTTATGTTCTAAAACTGCTTCCGACTGTTTTTCCAGGATTGGATTAATATCAACTTATTGCACCTACTGCAAGAACAACATCTGGTTTGGTACTTGACATGTCATGATTGACTCAATTGCCTAAGCAAGTGATCTGTCAATCATGCGTATCCCTCTCCCCTTTAGTCTGTAAGACACCTTTAGAGAGGGTGACTCCATTACCTGCAGGTACACTACCATGTCAGGAGTCGTCCATTCTAAATACTCATAGAATGCTGTCAAGGTACCCTGATTGGGAAACCACCCAAATCTAGATCTAAAACCATAGGTCTAGTAACCAGTATGTCTGATATAATTTCCAAGTCCCATGTGGAGAAAACACTGTGTGACGACCAAAGTATAACCGATCGTAGTATAGGAATATTACTTCCTACTACCTTCTCAACAGATCCATCCCCTATTCTGATGACGTCAAACCCATGACTGTCACATCAGAAACAGATGATCTAACTCCGCTATATCTGCTTTAGTCTATAAATAGACATAAGCATGAAGTCCACCAATGCTTCCGCTGCTCCCACTGACTACGACAACCCTCTGCCAGAGTCATATAGACGTGCACTTCTAAAGCTAGTTTAGAACGACGCTATACTCATCCTCCTGCCGGGTCTCGCAGCCTGGAACAACAACAATGGCAAGTGTGGGTAAACAAGAACTTCCCTGTCACCGTCCTTGAGGCTACCGGAGTACCTCTCGGGTGCCCGAAGTTACCCACCTTATCTGCGGAGTGGCCAATGGAATGTCAAATCAGATTGAATCTTTAGGTTCCTTATCAAATCTTCAGTAATCGTTTGTGGTTCTGGAATTACTTCCAGTTCTACCATACTCCCACTACTGTTTTCTGAAAAATCCATTTTTTAATAAAACTGTGGCGAGTCTAGAACAATATTTCTACTGTTCATCCAGATGGTAGAAAATCAACCCTCGTCATAGCCTGGGTCAACCCACAAACAGCCATTACAGAAACGTGCCTTGAGTTATCCGGAGTCTGGTTTTAAGCATAAGCCGGACAACTCCCCGTACCTTAACATCGTTAAGATATGAACTGTTCTATATCCAATATAGAACTAGAGGCACTGATTTATTTGAACCAGATTCAAATCATGCAGCTGTCTCCAGTGCATGTCAACTAAATGGAGAGAGGCCGATCAGCGTTACTCAACTTAGGAATGCTTCCAATTATTAGTATCCTGAAAGAGAAGCAATCTGTCTTCATCATTACTATCAACTGAATACCATACACAAGTATCTACATCTTCGATCTCTTTGAAGAATCCCGATACTTGCTACACCTGGTTCTCTACTCTATTCAAATACCTATAACTCCTCAAAACTTAGACCCTGTGTTTCCACGAAACAGCTGTCTAAAATCTAGAGAAGTCATAAGTAAACCGAATATAGTACGAGGACCAACCCCTCTGTCCTGATGGACACTGGACAACATACAATACTCTGTATAAGTCCGCTGAGTCTAACAACTCTTTCACTGTGCGTCGCAGGTTGAAAACTGTACTTATGGTTAAGAAGAATTACACAGCTGTTTAATGCTCCTTACCTAACCATCCACTGATATAGGTAAATGTCATCGACATAATATCAAAAGGTATATCTCACTCTATGAAAATAGACGTACAGATATATCAATTTGAAATTGGTGCATAACCGCGGATATTCAAAACCAAATAATTGCCGTCCGGCAAACAACCCAGGTGACTTCCTCAAATATCACCGATTACAACGAATCCCGATATAATGAGGATGACCACCCAATTCCCAATAACTTACTCCCACTCATCATCTGTAAAACCATACAGATGTGAGAATCAAACCTGGTAAATACATACCCTGGAGTGAGTGTCTAATCGGGAAATCAGTTTTCTATTAACAGTACACAGTGAAACCGAAACATTGAAATGTTTCTGTGGGGGATCCTGGTATTCTTAGTAATGCCTCTACCATTATCCAGATTCACAACTATAACCGTATAATTCTTTGCCACCTGTCCAAATCCCTTTATATGTCTTTAGTCAATACCGTCTGCACACCCTTTTAGGCCAAATGGTTTTCTTCCTTCCCTACTGTTCGGCACCAGCCTATGGTTTGGAAGAAGACTATCCAAAAAGCATAAAGGGTGTACTGTCCTAATCCTAGGAACACTCGCAACGCGAGAGAAGGTGAAGATAAAAGACACCTGAATGTACTTTATTCCTATTTCTCCTGAACCAGAATCCATCCCCGAACTGGAACAAGTTCCTTTCGAGTTCGTATATAACCATACGATGGAATATCCAATAAACTGTGGATCTTCGTAGTGACACGGAGTGTCCTGGAGAAATACAAAGGTGATTTAGGATTGGCGAAGAAATACTTGGTTTGGTTGTGAATATCAGTCGCAATTTACTTTGCCCTCCTACTAATCCCTTGCTTTGTCTTAACTTAATATCTTCTGCACACCATCGTTATGCTAATTGGTTTTCTTCATTCCCCACCGTTCGGCACCAGCCTAAGGTTTGGAAGAAGACTATCCAATCTGCGTAATAGGTGTACTACTCCTAAGCCAAGGAGCACACGCAACCTGTGAGAAGGTGAAAAGAAAAGACAACTGAATAGTCCTATCCGTTTTCTCCAGAACCAGAAACCATCCTTGAAGTCCTTCGAGTTCGTATATAACCATACGATGGTTTTGTCCAATGGAAGTGGACGTTCGCAGTAATACGGGGTGTCCTGGAGAAAAGGGTAAAAGCAGGAGTGGCAATGAGGTCTGCAACTCTGACAATCCAAAAGCCAGTGTTAAGAAGGTTCGGTCAACTTGGTCACTGAGTCAAAGTCCAGGGTCGGGTCAATGGTCGCTGCCAGAGAGAGAGAAAAGAAACACTCAGCGTGCACTCTAACCTAGATCAGAATGGTTATCACTTTATCTAATCTGGAAACCTCCCACTGTACATCAAATTCTCCTCCAAACCTGAAAGAAGAATTAGTCGGGGTCACCCGAGGAGTAAACCAACTCATCAGTGGGAATCGGGATCCAACTATCATCGCATGATAACGTGACGGAATCCACTCACGTCACCACACTCCAGAAGGTATGCGCATACCTGGCAAGTTTCAGTTCTTTTGAAACTCCCGATGTGATTTTTACCCCAAGCGGTTTATGACCTTGACTAGGTCAACAAACCATAAACCGCCAGTCAAGTTCAACCCGTCATTATTCTGGATTGCATTAAACCCACCCGTACGTGCCCTTGACTAGGTCAACAAGGCCGCACGACTGTCCTAACCAATCCCACTTATGCAACAAACAAGTACCACTTAGCTACCGAACACTACGTCTTGACTAGGTCAACAAACGCAGCACGAATACCAAATAATACCTGTAGGAAATGACGGAGGGCTACGGCTGGTTTTTGGCGAAAAACCTTTAACGTAATGAACTTGATATCGTTGAAGAAACTGCATAGTTTTTATAAAAATATAGTGACGAAAGCCTTTGCTAAAGAGGTCACTCCCGGTGAAGGGATCTCGGCTCTTTCCCCGTAGAATGAGGTGCAGGATATTCCAACTGAATACCACGATGCAAAGCAAAAGTAATCGGCTATAGTGAAGTTAATGCCCTGACGCAAACTTCTGTCCAAGGGGTCACTCCCGGTGAAGGGATCTCGGCCCTTGCCTCGTCGACTGAGGAGCAGGATATTCCAAATGAATACCACGATGCAAAACAAAAGCGAACGTCCTTGCAATAACAGCTTTTTGAAAAGTGTTCCAACAACATCAGAATAGGTTTGTTTAAACTTGCATTGATCCGAATCAATGCAGTCCCATCAATTGATCACACCACAAAGAACGAAAATATACTGACGTACGTATATGCCATCCGCATTCGCCACTGGGTCCCGTCATCACCCGTTAGGTTAGCTAACTAACGGCAGAGTGGGGACTGGACTAGCGCGGATGTAAAACATATACAACATCTACTAATATATATACCAATATATAGTATTTCGCTCAAGGCGTGAATAAAATGCAACATCACAGAAATGTACAGCATCACAGAACAAAACAGATATCTGGAAGCCCCGGGTTTCACAGAGCCGCTGCTGAAACCCGACGTTCCCTTGGTCGTGTGGATAGCCTGTGCAATGAAATCCTAGACCCCTACGGGCGCGGCAAGTCACCCGCCAAATCCTGAAGCGAGGCAGCCCCCTTCAGCACCGTGAATGGACCACCCAGCACTTCACGGAATCCGGTAACTTGGGCACCCCTCCTGGGTCAACCTGTACCCCCTACGAGTGCGGCGAATAGCCCGCCAATCCTGGACTGAAGCCCCCTCCGTCTCAATGACCTGAGATGCGGGCCCGTTGCCCTCCAGAACCCGGCTATCCGTGCACCCCACCGCGGGGCAACCCTAGTACAGAAAGTAAAATATACATACACTGGGTACATCGACCGCAACCAGGTCGTGCCCCAAAAGAATAATACAAACAGGCAGTGACGGCAGTCCACATGTCGGACGCTCGCCCCGCAATATCAAATGTACATAATACACCAAAACTGTACTAGCATTGCATCCAGGCTATCCCCCACGACCGATCCGCAACAACACAGCATAAACATAGAACATCAACGTGAAAGTCACGTTCGCAAATCCGTCTAACCGGGCTATAGCAGTCAGACCGGATTTACCGATCGAGTGACATTCACGGTCGCAGATATAATGTAAATACTGTGAAATAATGTGTTTAAAAATATCCGATCGATCAAACAATTAACAAGTGGGCCCCCAAGAAAAACTGTAGCACTCACAGAAGACCTGGGCTCAATTTTAATATTCCAAAACCCCTAATTATGGCCCAGAAGCCCACTGGAGAAATTATAAGCAGTGACCCCACCAACCTGCGGCGGAAGGGCGGCACAATTGGGGTTCTTGCCGCGCTTCCGCGCTCTTGCTGAGTGATCACTGTCTCGAATTTTCCCAGAGTTCTTAGAACTCCCTGCACATCATTCTGAGACCACCTGAAAAATTTTTAGACTTCAAAAAATTTCAACAGAAACTGATGTGAAAGAAAAATACGGTTTTTGGAATTTCGGTCGATCGGATAAGCAAAACACATTAGAACAAGCTAGGTAAGGTTAATGGCGTGGCTCTGATACCATGTTGCGCCACGGCAGCGCCCCGGTCTCTTACTCGAGGCCAAAATGCGGAATCAAAAATTTTCCTAACTTGGAAACTGGCGCTACCGCGGACAATTACCCGGATCGTTTACCATTAACCTAATGCTAGCAAATAAGAGATGGGAAGAAAAGTATACCGAGTGATCCGAGTCCTCCGGTTTTCTCTTCATCATCCCGATCTCCCGCGGAAAGTCTTGGCTCCACATCGTCGCCTCCTCGCCGGAAAGGGCACCACATCGCCTTCGTCTTTTACGGGCTCCCGCCTCAATACCGAGGCAACTCGAGCATGAAGCCGGCAACTCGACATGCTCAAGATTTGCTGTAGAATGTGTAGTGTAGAATACGCTTTGTCTCAATGGGGTTGGTTGCCATAGATGGAGGAATGGTGTATAGAGAATTGGTGCTTTCAATTTTCTAGCAATGGAAAGAGATGATGAATGATATACACAAAATTAATCACTCTTATTTTTTTTTCATCCTCACCCCAAATGAAGTGGCCGGCCTCTTTTTATCATGAGAATGGTGGAGGAAAAACCTATACAAGGGAGGTGAGTGTAGGATCAAGAAGGAGGTGACCACAACCCAAGACAAGAAAACATGCAACCATGCTTTTAACTTTAACCCATTCCTTTCTCATTAATGCACCATTAAAGCAAGTGATGGTGCAAAGAAATGAAAGCTATCATAATAGATCTTTATGCAAGAAAACCCTCCACAAAGAGTTATTTGCAAAACTGCAAATAACCCCCTCCATCGGAAAAGTCCGGCCGGGAAAGAACAAAGGAAAACCGGCCGGAACGGAATGCAAACTGGCAACTCCAGAAAACTGGTCCCGTAATAAATTACAGGAAAACCCCGATACTGTGCATACACACCCGCATCTGTATTCCGTCCGGATACAAATGCAATGAGACAAAATCTACACTGTACTAAACTAGTACCGGCTTAAACCAAAGCCGGCTAGTAAAAACCGTTCGATCCTGATCCGTGCAATACCGCACGTATCTGATCGAACCCTGCCATATCTCCATACGGCCTCTACAGCGTTTCGCCCGAAAGCTGAGTAACTGAAAGTGTGGTGGACTCTAAAGACTCGTCAATACAATGGCTGTGGATTTAACCACTAGCACGTCAGAGGTATAAGCCAATACATGACGGGCCACCAACTATTGACCAAAATGGACGTCGATGAGGAAGCTCACCCCGACACCCAACTGAGCCTGTCAGTGACAATATCCGTACAGTCCGGTCCGTTCGTCTATGAGCATCGCATGTCGGACCTAGGGGGTTGGTAAAAGTCAGACCCCCAAAGGCGGTACAAGTCGTGTCGGAGTGTAGCCCAGAACGCCCTGAGATACTACTGGAATACCTACCAGTAAATCTCCTGCCTCGGCCGAGGGCTTTGCGTAATGGCTCTCCTAGACACAGCGCGACCTCACCCCCAATACCGGGAGAGACGAACCCCTGCAGATCCGCTCACTGCCTCCATGTGGCTCGGGACTGTACCCAACTAAAACCTGTTTGCACGACTCCTTTGAGCCGTGGTAGGGTAGTAATCAAAGCACAGTGGGAACTCACACGAGACAAATGACGATCTCAGGTCGATGAACTAACCTGTACACATGTCACCTGGGAACTGCTATCTGACGTCTGGTATAAGACCAACTAGCAGGTTCCCGGCGAGTCCTGTCCGGTGTACTCATAACCCAATGAGCACCTGTATACATCTTAGGTGAACCAACTGACACCAGTGGCTTGTGAGACCGGCCACCGCCCCTCGTCGGGGTCTCGACTGTATACACTAGTCTACTAATGGAGTATCGATGCCCAGTCTCGAAACTCCCACGACTAGGGACCTTTTAAGGATGTGCTTATAGACTACCAGCTCCCACGTATATGATCGCCATCATACTGCTGGTCGTCAAGCAAGAATCCTAGGGGCTCTATCAACGTGTAATAGCGACATGTCAGGTCACCTAAAGCAGTACACGATGATAAAGATAAACCAGATAGCATACTATCATCTCGAGTAAGACTGTCCTACCGGGATAGGTCCTCCCTCAATCATTGCAATCACGTGCCTGTGATCCAATAATTGACTCTGAGGGCACTAACTCCAACAGAAGACTATCCAATAGGCGTAACGGGTGTACTATCCCCTAATCCAAGGAGCACTCGCAACCTGAGAGAAGGTAAAAGGAAAAGACAACTGAATAGTCCTATTCGTTTTCTCCAGAACCGGAAACCATCCTCGAATCTGGAACAAGCTCCTTCGAGTTCGTATATAACCATACGATGGTTTTATCCAATGGAAGTGGACGTTCGTAGTAATACGGGGTGTCCTGGAGAAAAGGGTAAAATTAGGAGTGGCAATGAGGTATGCAACTCAGACAATCCAAAAGCCTGTGTTATAAGAAGGTTCGGTCAACTTGGTTACTGAGTCATAGTCTAGGGTCGGGTCATGGTCGCTGCCAAAGAGAGAGAGAAAAGAAACACTCAGGGTGCACTCTAACCTAGATCAGAATGGTTATCACTTTATCTAATCAGGAAACCTCCCACTGTAACGTCAAATTGTTCTCCAAACCTGAAAGAAGAATTAGTCGGGATCACCCGAGGAGTGAACCAACTCATTAGTGGGAATCGGAATCCAACTATCATCCCATGATAATGTGATGGAATCCACTCACGTTATCACACTCCAGAAGGTATGCGCATATCTGGCAAGTTCCAGTTTCTTTAGAAACTCCCGATGTGATTTTTACCCCATGCTCTTATGACCTAGACGAAGGCCAACAAATCAAAAGTCACATGTCAAGTTCTACCCGTCATTATCCAGGTTGATTTGAACCCACCCGTACCTACCCTTGACTTTGGCCAACAAGGCAGTACGACTGTCCCAAACCAACGCATCTATCTATACAGCAGAAAAGTAACAAGCAGCTACCTACACTATGCCTTGACGAAAGCCAACAAACATAGCATGAATACTACGTGCTACCCGTCTGAAATGACGGAGGGCTACGAATGGTTTTTGGCGAAAAAACTTTAACGTAATGAACTTGATATCGTTGAAGGAACCAGATAGCTTTTATAAAAATATAGTGGCGAAAACCTTTGCTAAAGAGGTCACTCCAGATGAAGGGATCTAGGCTCTTTCCCCGTAGAATGAGGTGCAGGATATTCCAACTGAATACCATGATGCAAAGCAAAAGTAAACGACTATAATGAAGTTATTGCCCTGACGCAAACTTCTGTCCAAGGGGTTACTCCCGGTGAAGGGATCTCGGCCCTTGCCTCGTCGACTGAGGTGTTGGATATTCATAACCGAATACCACTGTGCAAAAAAAAAGAGAACGTCCTTGCAATAACAGCTTTTTGAAAAATGTTCCAACAACATCAGAATAGGTTTGTTTAGCTTGCATTGATCCGAATCAATGCAGTCCCATCAATTGATCACACCAATAAAGAACGAAAATAATGATGTACGTATATGCCATCCGCATTCGCCACTGGGTCCCGTCATTACCCATTAGGTTACTTAACTAACGACAGAGCGGGGACTGGACTAGCACGGATGCAAAACATATACAACATCTACTAGTATATATATCAATATATAATATTCGCTCAAGGCGTGATAAAAAGCAACATCACAGAAATATAATAAGTATCACAGAACAATACAGATATCTGGGATCCCCGGGTTTCATAGAGCCGCTACTGAAACCCGACGTTCCCCTAGTCGTGTGGATAGCCTGTGCAATGAAATCCTAGACCCCTACGGGTGCGGCAAGTTACCCGCCAAAACCTGAAGCGAGGCAGCCCCCTTCAGCAACATGAATGGACCACCCAGTACTTCACGGAACCCGGTAACTTGGGCACCCCTCCTTGGGTCAACCTGTACCCCCTATGAGTGCGGCGAATAACTCGCCAATTCTAGAGTGAAGCCCCCTACGTCTCAACGCCATGAGATGGGGGCCCGTTGCCCTCTAGAATCCAGCAATCCATGCACCCCTCCGCGGGATAATCCTAGTACAGAAAGTAAAATATACATACAACGGGTACATCGACCTCAGCCCGGTCGTGCCCCAAAAGAATAATATACAAACAGGCAGTGACGGCAGTCCACATGTCGGACGCTCGCCCCGCAATATCAAATGTACATAATAACCAAACTGTACTAACATTGCATCTGGGCTATCCACCACGACAAATCCGCAACATCACATCACAACATAGAACATCAACGTGAATGTCACGTTCGCAAATCCGTCTAAAAGGGCTATAGCAGTTAGACAGGATTTACCGATCAAGTGACATTCACGGTCGTAGATATAATGTAAATACTGTGAACTAACATGTTTAAAATTTTCGATCGACTAAATTTTCCGAAGTGGGCCCCAAGTACAACTGTAGCACTCAAAATAAATCTGGGCCCAAATAAAATATACCAATAACCCCATTTCCAAGTCTAAAGAGCTCTGTAGAAAATTGGTAGGGTGATCACACTTTACTGCGGCGGAACCGCAGCCAAAACAGGGGTTTGGCCGCGGTTCCGCGGCCTATCTACAGTATCACAATACCAGTTTTTCACAGAAGTCTTAAAAATTCCTGTATGTATTTCTGCAACACTCCAAATAATTTTTCGAGCCAAAAATAATTCGACAGAAACTGATGCAAATGGAAACGCGGTTTTGGAATTTTGTTCGATCGAACTTTTAAACACGCTAGAGCAAGCTAGACTAGGTTAATGGCGTGGCTCTGATACCAGTATAAGTGCACGGCAGCGCCCCGACCGTCTTAACGAGGCTAAAATGCGGAATACAAAACTTTTCTATAAACTAGAACCGGCGCTACCGCGGACTTTAAAACCCGGATCGGGCCATTAACCTAATCCTAGCTAACTAGAGAAGGGGTAGAGAGATATACCGAGCGATCCGTGTCTTTTAGTCTTCTCGTCGTCGTCCCGATCTTCCCGCAGAATCTCCGGTCTTCATCTCCTCGTCGGAAGGGCACCACATCGCCGGGTTCTTTTACGGGCTCCCACCTCTAGACCAAGGCAACTCAGGCACGAACTTTGCTAGTCGACGTGTCCAAGAATACTGTAGGCTAAGTGTAGAATCACTCGTCTCAAGCGGTTATGAAGTTGCCATGTTAAGATGTGGAGGAGAAAAAGAACTTTGGAGAGATGTGAGGAATTTTTGTAGCAAGCCAAATGTGTGATGAATATTTTTTTCCCATCCCAAATGAATCTCTCTCTCCCCCTCAAAGAATTGGCCGGCCCCTACAACAAGAATGAGAGAGGGAGAGAGCCAATAATAATGCATGAAAGAGAAAAGGTGATGATTATGAACAATGATCACCACACAAGTCAAAAAGCCCATCACTCATCATATCACAAAAGTCAAGCCATGATGGATAAAGAAGTCAAATGATGGTGGAACCATCATGAAGCTATCATCACAAAAACAACCCTCCATATTGCTAATTTGCATACTCGCAAATAAGCCCCTCCCAACCAATATTCAGCCAAAGAAAGATACAAAGGAAAATGGCCGAAACGGAATGCAAACTGGCAATTTCAAAAAACTGATCCCGTAATAAATTACAGGAAAACCCCGCGACTGTATATACATACCCGCATTTGTATTCCGACCGAATACAAATGCAATGAGACAAAATCTACACTGTACAATACTAGGATCCGGCTTAAACCAAAGCCCGCTAGTATTATCCGTCCGATCATGATCCGTGCAATACCGCACGTCCATGATCGAACCCTGCCATATCTCCATACGGCCTCTACAGCGTTTTGCCCGAAAACTTGAGAAACTGTCTGTGGGGGACTCTAAAGACTCGTCAATAATTTGGTTGTGGATTTAACCACTAGCATGTCAGAGGTATTAGCAATACGTAATGGGCTACCAAGTATTGACTAAAAGGGACGTCGATGAGCGAACTCATCCTGACACCCTACTGAGGCTTTCAGTGACAATATCTGTACAGTCCGGTCCGTTCGTCTATGAGCATCGCATGGCGGGCCTAGGGGTTAGTAAAAGTCAGACCCCCAAAAGCTGTACAAGTCGTGTCGGAGTATAGCCCAGAACACCCTGAGATATTACTGGAATACCTACCAGTAAATCTCCTGCCTTGGCCAAGGACTTCGTGTAATGGCTCTCCTAGACACAACGCGACCTCACCCCCAATACCGGGAGAGACGAACCCCTGAAGATCCGCTCACTGCCTCCATGTGGCCCGGGACTGTACCCAACTAAAACCTGTTTGCACGACTCCTTTGAGCCGTGGTAGGGTAGTAATCAAAGTACAGTGGGAACTCACACGAGACAAATGACGATCTCAGGTCGATGAACTAACCTGTACACATGTCACCAGGGAACTGCTAACTGACGTCGGGTATAAGACCAACTAGCATGTTCCCGGCGAGTCATGTCCGGTGTACTCATAACCCAATGAGCACCTGTATACATCTTAGGTGAACCAACTGACACTCGTGGCTTGTGAGACCGGCCACCGCCCCTCATCGGGGCCTTGACTGTATACACTAGTCTACTCTGGAGTATCGATGCCCTGTCTCGAAAACTCCCACGACTAGGGACCTTTTAAGGATATGCTTATAGACCCCAGCTCTCACGTATATGATCGCCATCATACTGCTGGTCGTCAAGAAAGAATCCTAAGGGCTTTATCAACGTGCAATAGTGACCTGTAAGGTCACCTAAAGCAGTACACGATGATAAAGATAAACCAGATAGCATACTTGTTGCACCACGGCAGCGCCCCGGCCGTCTACTCGAGACCAAAATGCGGAATCAAAAATTTTTCTTAAATTTAAACTGGCGCTACCGTGGACAATAAACCCGGATCGTAACCATTAACCTAATCCTAGCTAACAAGAGAATGGGGTAGAAGCTATACCGAGCGATCCGTGTCCTCCGGTCTTCGTCTCCACTCCAATCTCCCGCGGAATCTCCATCCGTCACCTCCTCGTCGGAAAAAGGGCACCACGTAGCCAAATACTTTTACGGGCTCCCACCTCTGGACCGAGGCAACTCGGGCGCGAAGTTGGTGAGCCGACGCGTCCAAGAGATGCTGTAGACTAGTGTAGAAAACCTTTGTCTCAATGGGGTGAAGTTGCCTTGGTGATGGAGGAATAGAATGAAAGAACTTTGGAGAGAGGTTGAGAATTTAGCAAGCATGAATGAGATGAATCAATTTCCCTCACCAAAAAATGAAAACCTCTCCTCTCCCCTCAAAAGTGGCCGGCCCCTCTCCTCATGAAATGGTGGAGGGAAAAAGCAAGTGCAGAAAAAGAAAATGATAATGAGAAAAAGAAAATGTCACCCTCATTTCTCATCTCATCACATCTAAATCCAATCTCAAAAAGCAAAGGAAAAGACCAATAAAGAATCTCATCATGAGAGAACAATCATGAAGCCACAAAGTGCAAGAAAACCCTCCACAACAAGTTATTTGCAAACTTGCAAATAACCCCCTCCAACGGAAAGTCCCGCCGGGAAGGAACAAAGGAAAACCTGCCGGAACGGAATACAAACTGGCAAATTCAGAAAATTGATCCCGTAATAAATTACAGGAAAACCCCCGTTACTGCATATACATGCCCGCATTTGTATTCCCACTGAACACAAATGCAAAGAGACAAAATCTACACTGTCTAATACTAGGATCCGGCTTAAACCAAAGCCGGCTAGTAAAATCCGTCCGATCGCGATCCGTGCAATACCGCACGTATCTGATCGAACCCTGCCATATCTCCATACGGCCTCTACAGCGTTTCGCCCGAAACTTGAGTAACTGTGTGTGGTGGATGTAGGGTTGCTAGGCACGCGCACAAGGTTTTACGAGGCATCAACCATGTCCGATTTAAAATTTAGCCGTGCCGAATAACCCAAAGCCGGATCTTTAAACTAGAGATTAGGCGAAAACTAACATGTTAAACACTTTAACACTAAGTGAGAGGGATTACAACCTTTGTAGATCCGGTCCTTCACTTCATAAGCTCCGTGTTGTGGTCCCTTCGCTGCGATCATCGGGTTCCGGACTCTCGAGAGGTTCCATGAAGAGAAAGATGCAGTCTTGCTTCCGATCTTCGATACAAAGATGATCTACCTTGAAGTTTCATTAACACAAGCTGACACTCACTAAAATTGAGTGAACACTCTCATCTAAATGGCAAGGGAAGATGAGGATGATGAAGTAGTATTTTTGCTCTCTTTATTTATCTTTTTCTCATATTTATTCATCACTTGGAAAAAGCTAGTAAGCTTTTTCCATGAAAGAATGATGAAGGAAGAAGATGAATAATGATTTGTGATGAATAATAAAAAGGTTATCATAATTATTTATGCAACCATGGTTGTAGTAACCATTGTAGAGTGTTTACTACGGTTAGGGTTTGGGTTAGGTTAAAGGGTGAGTCACAAAGAAATATCTAGCATAATATCTTAACAAAGACAAAGTATAGCTTCTAGAATCAACTAGAAGGTTTAACCCTAATCCAAACCCTAATCATGTTTAAACTCCTCTAAACATGTTGCATTAATAATTATAATATGTTACAATATTATATATCACATATACAATATTTATTGTAACAAAATAAAATAATACATTTAACATATATCGCATATATATCAATGTATTACCCGAGTGAGAAAAAGAATCTTTTAGTGAGCTAATATTAGTTAATGCAATTTAATATATCAAATATATTATTATACATTAAATTATCGAATAAACACTTGATTCGACAATCCGGCTATATCGCATATAACCGACTAATATTTATCCGTACCGATTCATCGAATCAACACTTGATCCGATGACCCGGCTGATATCAAATATCGCGAGAATATAATACGGTATCACATATCGCATTATCCTCGGTCCCGCACATATCACATATGTGCTCCTACTCCGTTTTGCCTGAGCCAAGAAACCTCTGTGTAGGACTCTAAAGAATCGTCAATACGCCGGCAGTAGGTGATGATCATATCAAACACCTACAAGCTGCAAGCGGTCAGCTAAACGTAACAGCTACCCAGGTATTGAGCGCTCAGAAGATCAACAAGCAAGCCTGTACATTCTCCTGTGAATCCAAACAGTAACACTCCCGTACAGTCCGGTCTCGTCGTCTGATATGTCGCATATCTCGCCTAGGGGTGGTAAACGTCAGACCCCAGTAGCTTGATAAGTCGTGTCGATATGAGGTCTATAACAGTTCGAGAAACTACTGATAACACTTACCAGTAAATCTCAGCAACCCTGGCCAGGGATTTCCGGTTATAGCCAATCGAATACAGCACAACATCAACTCCCTATACCGGGAGAGACGAATCCCCGCCTATCGCTCATTGCCTCCATGTGATTCGGGACTGTACCCAAAAGCCACCTTTTTGCACGCCCTCTTGGACGTGGTATGATGGAAATCAAAGTACAGTGGGAATCACACAAGACTCTATGACGATCTCGGGTCAACAGACTACTCTGTACCAGTGTCACCGGAGAACTGCCATCTGACGTATGGTATAATACCATCTGGGAGTTCTCGGCGAGTCCGTCCAGTGTACCCAGTCTCCACTGAGCACCCGTACACCATCCTTGATGTCAAACACCGATGGATATAGGATCATCCATCGCCCATCATATGGGTCAAGATGCGTATACGCTAGTCTACTCTGGTGCATCGATGCCCTATCTCGATACACCCTCTACTAGGAACAGTTATAGGATGTACCCGTCGACTACCATGGCCCCACTACTATGATCTCATCATAGTCCCAGTAGTCGAGTACATAGCCTAAGGGCTTTATCAACATGTAATATAGAGACAATCAGACTACATGTTAAGATAAAGTATAACCAGATAGCATACTATCATGTCGAGCAAGAAAGTCCTCCCTATATATGTCCTAGCATCCACTACAATATACATCGTATGTACAGTAATGGCCTCTAGGGCATACATATAACTAACAATCTCCCACTTGCACTAGGGCCATCTGTTGTGGTATCACATACCCAACAATTAGCTGCGGTTGAAATATCTCATACTCAACCCATAAAATTCTCTACTGGGAAAAAGGCCTTTGTGAGTGGATCCGCGCTGTCATCTTCTGTGTTTACTCTCCTAACCTCGATCTCCCTGGAGATCAACCATCTCCATGATCAGGTGATACTGCCTAAGAATTATATCTGGATTTCTGATGGGACGGTAGTTCCTTGGCTAAAATCACAACTCCATTGTCACACAATGGTAGGAACGAAGTTCATTTTATTAACTTATATCTATCCAGACTGCCTCTTTGGTAGCATCCTTGGTAACGATGTATCTTTCCTTTAATCGTCTAGTAAGTCACGGTATCTAGCTTGGAACTCTTCCAACATACCGTCCCTTCACTGAGGGTAAAAACAATGCCTGCGACTGACATTCAGTCGTCCTTATCATCCAGGAACCTTTCCAGTGATTCTCCCCAGGATCGATTGATACCATCTCACTACATCTAGTGAGTATCCTAACATCCAATTACATCTATCTCATAGATGAAAACACAGGATTTAGGAAGTATCACTTTGATCCTATATGGAGAATCCTTGTGATAAGCGGAGATTGACCGAGCGTAGCATAGGAAATTCCTTCCCTATCAAAAGTATGTCATCCACGTACTCTTACGAGGATCACCACCATACTCTCTACTACCTTTTTGTATATACAAGGTTCATCTACCATTTTGATGAAGTCAAACTCTTTGACTACCACATCAAAACAGATGTTCCAACTCCGCGATGCCTGTTTTATCACATAAAACATCTTGCGCACGTTTCCGCTGCTCCCACTGTCTACGAAGCCCTCTGGCTATGTACTTATAGACGCTCTCTTCCAAAACATTATTTAGAAAAGAAGTCTTGACACCCAACCACCAGATATCATAGACATGGTATGTAGCCGTGGCAAGTAGGATCTGGATGGACTTAAGCATAGCTTTGAAAGCCTCAACCTTTCCATGTACACCAAGTAATCTTCTCAAGATATACTCGCTCCTGATGGGGATTTAACCCTTCAGATAAAGCAACTAAAGTCCATACTTTGTTGGTGTATAAGGATTCCATCTCAGATCGCTAAGCATCCAGCCATTCTTACAGAGTCCCACTCCTGATGGCCAGCTCGAAACTAGTTGGGTCATCATCTCATGATGCATTCCTCGCTCCCACTGTCATAGAGAAACCGAAGTATCTCTCAGGTGGGTAAGGAACCCTACAAAATCGGCGGAGAGGCTGAGGTTCGTTGGAAACTATTGAATCCATATTCAATAGGTATGAAGCTTCTCGAGTGCATTACTCCTAAAAAGGAAATAGGAAACTCAGTAAAACTCATTATAGAGCACACCATATCACATATGGTGCTATTGCTCTGCCCCGATATACCATCGTGCTATGGTGTATACGGAGGAGTAATGCTGAGAGAGAATCTCATTCTCCTTTAGAATTAGTCCAGGATTTCCGTGCTCAAGTATTCTCCTCCTTGATCTCATCAAAGGACATAATACTTCTACCCGTATTTTGGTTCTCTACTTCTAACTTATATTCTGTGAATATCTCAAAAGTTTCGGACTTGTGTTTCATCAGGAACATATGTCTGAATCTTGAGAGATCATCAGAGAATGTAATGAAGTAAAAAGAACCGGTCGTGGCATGTGTAGACAGGAGATTTTTCATACATCAGCATGTATCAATCCCAAGAGTTTACCAACTCTTTCTCTGTTTCCAATAAACAGATCTATGGTCATCTAATCTTTGTGACATGACCGGAAAGTTTCATAAGATGTAAATTTAAACTAATTTAAATATGCATATTTATGTAACTTCATCCAGTCGGGTCACATTGATATGACCTAGTCTACAATGTCTCAAGAAGGATTCGTTCATTTCTTAACTCTTCCTCTTGTGTGTGTTCTGTATACTAAGAACTGTAGTTTGATTTAGAACGTTAATGCTTTTAGATAACGTACCTGAACCGATCAACTCTTGATATAGGAAATGTTCAAAACATTATCCAACAATACAAAATATATCCTTTCTTTACTAATAAAGAGAATGATATGATGTTGTATATCAGATTCGGTATCTAATAACATTTGCTCAGAATCAATGTATTCTTATAATACAAGGTGACAGTGACCAACATACTTGGCTGCAACACTTGCACCATTTTCTGTCTCATGAAACTTATCACCCGTTCTCAGCTCTCTACCTTTCTGTAGCCCATGTAACGGATTACATATGCGGGATCCTGATCCGGTATCTAATACCTAGGACGTAGAGGATACTGAGAAACAGTTCTTTATAATGAACACACCCGAAGATGATGCATCAACATGCACTGTCTTCGTTTGGGAGGTACGGGAATTCTGGTAATCCCCAATTTCCTGCCCTGCCTTATAACAATTATAAGTTGGAGCAGGACCAACGTTCCCCAGCTCAGTATAACAAGCGGGTTCGGTCAATATATCCGTATTATTATCTTGATTAAGGCGTGATATGGTCGCTACCTGGAGAGAGAGAGAAGAAAACACTCAGCGTATGCTCTTGCAAGATTAGATTGGTTATCTAATATATCTAATCAGGATGTCTCCCACTGTTTTAATCAAATCTTCCTTCAAACCCTAAAAGGAAAAACTAGCCGGGATTAATTACACGCTACAAGTTCGCCAATCTTTCAGCCAGGCCAGTGTCGGTACTTTGAGGGAGGTCCCCCATGCTTTCGCACGAACCTAATTAATGTAAACCTCGTTTTCCCAGAGGCGTAACCCCATTGACACCTTTCTAGACACCTACTTGATCGGCTAATTGTAATGTATAAAACTCTCCCAGGAGTAACTCTTACTCGCAGCGGGTATCGGGATCCAACTATCTCATAGAAGGTATGCAATATTATTGCAAATTTCAACACTTGAAATTCCCAATAATATTTTACCCCTAGCACTTATGACCTTAACTATGGTCAACATATCATAAGCACTAGTCAAGTTCTACCCGTCATTTCATGATTAATCAGACCCACCCTATATGACCCTCAACTATGGTCGACATAATCACATGAATGTCCTAACTAATCGCATCATATGCAGTGTAGGAAGACATCACTTAGCTACCGTACACTACGCCTCAACTAAAGTCGACATACGCAGCACGAATACTAAGTACTCTACTTCCAAAAATGACGGAGGGCTACGACAGGTTTTAAAGAAAACCCTTTGCGTAATGAACTTGATATCGTTGTAGAATCAAATGATTTTTAAAATGGAGTGTTTTTGAGGATTTTCTAGTTTTGCTAAAGGGGTCACTCCCGGTGAAGGGATCGTCGGCCCTTTCCTCGTCGAATGAGGTGCAGGATATATCATATATATCACTGTGCAAAGCAGAAACTATAGAAGCAATCAAAAGACAATCCGAGAATTGTAGCATCTGCCAGTTATTGCTAAAGGAGTCACTCCCGGTGAAGGGATCTCGGTCCTTTCCTTATCGAATAAGGTGCAGGATGTTCTACAAGGAACACCGCGATGCAAAGCAAGAACTGTAGCTACCTGTTTTTGAAAATTCGATTCCACAACATCTTAGGTTTCTTTTATTTCATTAATCATATTAATGAAGTCCCATTTTATTATACTTCACAAGCATCAGATATGAAACGAAATCAACAATATAATATATATATCTCATATAATATAAACATTCGTCTCAGGCAGTAATATGATCTCATCACAGAACATTGCAGCAGAAGAACATATATGAAATATTGGATAAACTAGGACGTCCGTGTTTTCAATACGAGCCTGTATAAAACACGGATTCCACGGTCGCGATGAATAGCCAAACCCACATCCCTAGACCCCTACGAGAGCGGCAAGTAACACGGCCAATTCTAGGGTTAGGAGACCCGGTCTCGACTCCTCGAGATGGTCTCCCATTGGACCCTAGAACCCGGTTACTTGTGCTCCCCGCCTTGGGTCTACCTAATGCGGAAAAGTAAATAATATACAACGGCGGTGACATCTTCCGCAACCTGGAAGTGCCCCAATAAAAGAATATTACATACAAATGAATTTTACATGAATGAAAATGAAAAACTCTCATCTCACATAAAAACCCCCAGCTATTCAAACACGACGATCCAATATAACATATCACAGCAACACATAATATCTCATATCATCAACGTAAGTAAGTATGCATACACCGATCGTCGTTGATGTATAGCAACGAAAACCGGCGATACAACTACATACTACATTTACGGTCACAGAAAATAAAGTGTAAAACTACAACAGTTGGAATCCGCAACCTCTTTAGACATCGCATGCCTAACCAAATGAATTCCTTAGACATCGCATGCCTAACAATTATAAACCCCGCATTTTAGTCTCATTATCGAAAACACTTTTCAATATCAAGTCGGGGAATTCAACTAGATTCCCGACGTCCTGATCGAATGCTCGTCGCAAACTTTCGTAGACGGCCGCACCCCCAGATGCCGTCGACGAAGTGCACTAAGACGGAACACCGCTGCCGCGAGCACCCGAACGGATGCTTTCGGTGACGGGGTTCTCCTACAGTCACTTGGTCGGGGCTATGGGGCGTAGCTGTCTATTAAGTTTACCCGGCGAGTATCCGCGTACACTACGTGATTGCGACGGACTTTTGATCACATCAAAATTCCGTGGCAACCGATCAAGTGAGACTAAACTGCTATGTTTATAATATTCAAATCAGTTATCTCATAACTATGTGTGGATTCCAAATATTGTATCCCATTCCGGATAAATAGAAAATGTTAAACTTTCCGATCGAACATTCAAACACCCAAGATTTCCCCAATGTATCTCAACACTTGAAATTAGTTTAAAAACATCCATCACATGCCACAGTACCAATGGTCCAGCCGTAGAAGTGTCAAGCCAACGCCTCACATGTGGCACGCCGTACTGCCCCAAACCCTAAGGTTCAAAAGGCAGTTCAAGACGGTCACATAATCGAATTAAGGTTTGTTGTCTTCTAGAGGGTCCACCACGTTACTTGCACGACTTAGGACGTTCTTAAACATGAGGAAAAATCCAACTTTTGAAAAATTTTCCGACAGGGGAAAAAGTGAGTTATCGATATCCGCCCGAACTTTTTAACAGTTTCTAAAATTATCCGGATAAAATAAACAAAGTTAAATTATCCGATCGAATCAACGATTCCCCAATACAACCCTTGAAAAATCAACACTTGAGTGAAATTAAAATATTCACAGAAAAAATTACCAAGAAAGGACCTAAGAATAAATACAAGAAATTCCAGGGACTAACTCGAAATTTTGGCCGCGGAACCGCCGCAAAACCCATGGTTTCGCCGCGGTTCCGCCGCCATTTATTCGACTTAGGGGACCGTACTTCACAGTAATTCTTAGTTTTTCCTGCTTGTTTTTCTGAGAATTTTTAATTCACAAAAAATCAACTTTTTGAAAAAAGTACAGAGAGGGTTCCGTGTTGGGGTTTCGGCGTTCGATCGGACTTTAAACTTCGTCTAAACTTCGCTTAAAGCTCTAGCTTGGCTCTGATACCACTGTAGGGTTGCTAGGAACACGCACAAGGTTCTACGAGGCATCAACCATGCCCGATTTAAAATTTAGCTGTACCGAACAACCCGAAGCCGGATCTTTAAACTAGAGATTAGGCTAAAACCAACATGTTAAACACTTTAACACTAAGTGAGAGGGATTACAACCTTTTGTTAGTTATATGTATGCCTTAGAGGCCATTACTATACATAGGATGTATATTGTAGTGGATGCTGGGACATATATAGGGAGGACTTTCTTGCTCGACATGATAGTATGCTATCTGGTTAATCTTTACCTTAACGTGTACACTGATTGTCTCCCTGTTACATGTTGGTAAAGCCCTTAGGATCTGTACTTGACTACCTGGACTATGATGCGGATCATACTAGTGGGGACATGGTAGTCCATAAGTACATCCTTCAAAGTCCCTAGTCGTGGGTGTATCGAGACGGGGCATCGATATACCAGAGTAGACTAGCGTATACCTTCTCGACCCATACAGATGGGCGATGGATGATCCCATATCCATTGGTGTTTGACATCAGAGATGATATACGGGTGCTCAGTAGAGACTGGGTACACTGGACGGACTCGCCGAGAACTCCCAGATGGTATTATACCTCACGTCAGATGGCAGTTCTCTGGTGACACTGGTACAGAGTAGTCTGTTGACCCGAGATCGTCATAGAGTCTCGTGTGGTTCCCACTGTGCTTTGATTTCCATCTTACCACGTCCAAGAGGGCATGCAAAACGGTGGTTTTTGGGTACAGTCCCGAGTCACATGGAGGCAATGAGCGATAGGAGGGGATTCGTCTCTCCCGGTATAGGGGGTTGATGTTGTCTGTGTTCGATTGGCTATAACAGGAAATCCCTGGCCAGGGTTGCTGAGATTTACTGGTAAGTGTTACCAGTAGTTTCTCAAATTTTTATAGACCTCATATCGACACGACTTATCGAGCTATTGGGGTCTGACGTTTACCACCCCTAGGCGAGATATGCGACATATCAGACGATCAGACCGGACTGTACGGTAGTGTTACTGGTTGGATTCACTGGAGTGTGAGCGGGCTCGCTCGTCGATCTTCAGATCGCTCAATACCCGGGTGGCCGTTACGTTTAGTAGACCGCTTGCGGCTTATGGGTGTTTGATATGATCATCGCCTGCTGCCGGCGTATTGACGAGTCTTTAGAGTCCTACACAGAGGTTTCCTGGCTCAAGCGAAACGAAATAGGAGCGCATATGAGATATGTGCGGGACCGAGAATAATACGTGTGTGTGATACCGTATTCCATTCTCGCGATGAATGTGGCGAATGGTTGTATGCGATATAACCTAGTTATCGAATCAAGGATTGATTCGATAAGCCGATACATTGTATACTAGTCGGTTGTGTGCGACATGACCGGATCATTGAATCAAGTGTTGATTTAATTATTTAATGCATAATTATATATTTGATATATTACTTTGCATTAACTAGTATCGGTTCACTTTAAATGGATTTTCTCACTCGGATGTGCGCATTGCATATGCGATATGATTTTGTGCACTTGCTTGTATCATGTTTGATGATACATGCCTTTTGGTTAAGTGTAAAGAATTAAATCTTGGTTAATGAAATGGTTAGGGTTTACTATTTCCTTATTCATTTTATTCATTTGTTTATTCTTTTGGAAAAAGAAAAGCAAATGAGAAAATGGTGGCTTGTTTTGTTTTGTTCATGAAGTTTCATGAATGCTTTGACTTGATGACCATTTTGTTTTTAGCATAACCCTAACCATTGCATTGAACCATGACTAGTTCTCTACACTTAACTATGGCCATGTTATGATAAGGATGGATTATTCTTTTCTTTTTTAATTAACTTATCATAACATAATTCTTCTTCTTCTTCCTTTCTTCACTTGAAGAAAGCAAGCTCCATCAATGGTGATTGATGGAAATGAGTGAGAAATCCAATTCTAAAGTCTACCCACTTCCTATTTCTTCATCCTCTACCTCTTGCCAAGTAGCAGAGTGTGTTTCCTTCACAAGTTTTCATGACTTGGTGAAGGTGGAGCTTGATTTAGCGATGCCTCGACGTAGATCATCTTCGGCATGGACATCGACGACCTAGCTCGCCATTTCTCCGACGAAGCCGACGCTAGAGCCCGGGAATTCATTTGGACAGCAAAGGGACTTCGTTGCGGAGCTATGGAGGTGGAGCACCGGATCTACAAAGGTTGTATTTCCGTTATGTTATAGTTTAGTTGTAAACTAGCTCGCTTTTTCGCCTAGTTTTCTAGCCAACGATCCGTAGTCGGGTTTCTCGGCACCTAGATTTTTTGAAATTCGCATGTTCGATGCCTTGTGAGACCTCATTAGGGTGCCTAGGAACCCTACAGTGGTATCAGAGCCTAGCTAGAACCTTAGGCGAAGTCCATACGATGTTTGAAACCCGATCGAACCGAAAAACCAACCCGGAAAATGCTCTCTGTACTTTTTCTAAAAACAGGGATTTTTCAGTATTAAAAATATGTAAAAATATCAGCAGGAATATCTAAGAGTTACTGTAAATTTCGATGCCCTAATTCCATTAAAGCGCCGCGTTTCCGCGGCACGAGCATGGCTCGTGCGGCGGATCCGCGGCCTGTTTGTCGTGTTATGAGTTAAAGTTTGCACAGTAACTCCTATTTAACAGTGCTGGTTTTCCTGGGTATTTTTAATATGTATTCAAGAGTTGAATAATCTGGGATGTTTTGGAGCTTCGATGATTCGATCGGGTTTATCAGATTTTGTCTATTTGGCTTTCCGGATAAATTTTAGAATATGTTAAAAAGTTCGACCGGATATAAATACCCAATTTTTCCCCTGTCGGGAAATTTCCAAGTGTTGGATTTTTCCGTAGTTTAACGACATTCTAAGTAGTGCAAGTAACTCGATGGACCCTCTAGAAGACAACAAACCTTAACTCGATTATGTGACCGTCTTGAACTGCCCTTTGAACCTTCGGGTTTGGGGCAGTACGGCGTGCCACATGTGAGGCGTTGGCTTGACCCTTCTACGGCTGGACCGTTGGTACTGAGGCACGAACTGAATGTTGTTAGACTTATTTCATGTGTTGATCTGTACCGGGAAAACTTGGGTGTTCGATTGTTCGATCGGAAAGTTTGACATTTTCTATTTATCCGGAATGGGATACAATAATTGGAATTCATAACAAGTTATGAGATAACTAAATGAATGTTATAAACATAGCAGTTTAGTCTCACTTGATCGGTTGCCACGGAATTTTGATGTGATCAAAATTCCGTCGCAATCACGTAGCGTACGCGGATACTCGCCGGATAAACTTAATAGACAGCCTCTCCCCATAGCCCCGACCAAGTGACTGTAGGAGAACCCCGTCGCCGAAAGCATCCGTTCGGATGCTCGCGGCAGCGGTGTTCCGTCTTGGTGCACTTCGTCGACGGTATCGGGGGTGCGGCCATCTACTGAAGTTTGCGACGAGCATTCGATCAGGATGTCGGGAATCTTGTTGAATTGCCTGACTTTATATTGAAAAGTGTTTTCGATTTATAGACTAAAATGCGGGGTTTATAATTGTTAGGCATGCGATGTCTAAGGAATTCATTTGGTCAGGCATGAGATGTCTGAGGTGGTTGCGGATTCCAACTGTTGTAGTTTTACACTTTCTTTTCTGTGATCGTAAGTGTAATTTGTGATATCGCCGGTTTCGTTGCTATATGTCAACGACAATTGGGATGGACATATTTACTTACGTTGATGACATGTGATGTTATGTGTTGCTGGATATATTATATTGGATCGTCGTGTTTGAATAGCCGGGGTTTTTTATATGAGATGAGTGTTTTTCATTTTCATTCATGTAAAAACTTGTATGTATTATTCTTATATTGGGGCACTTCCAGGTTGCGGAAGTTGTCACCGTTTGTATATTATTTACTTTTCCGCACTAGGATAGACCAAGGAGGGGAGCACAAGTAACCGGGTTCTGGAGTCCAGTGGGAGACCAACTCGAGGAGCCGAGTCCGGGTCTCCTAACTCTAGAATTGGTAGGGTTGCTTGCCGCTCTCGTAGGGGTCTAGGGGTGTGGGTTTGGCTATTCATCGCGACCGTGGAATCCGTGTTTTATACTGGCTCGTATTGAAAACACGGACGTCCTAGTATATCCAATATTTCATATGATTCTTCTGCTGCGATATCTGTGATGTGATCATGTGATGTTCTGTGATAGATACAGCATATAGTATATATGATATATTATATAGACGTTACTTATGTTTTACACCCGTGCTAGCCCTGCCCTGCTCTGCCGTTAGTTACCTAACCTAACGGTGCACGAGGGGACATCGAGGCGAATGCGGATGGCATAAGTGTACGTCGTATTTATCTATGATGATTTGGTACTTAAATGATGGGACTTCATTAATGTGATTAATGAAATAAAAGAAACCTAAGATGTTGTAGAATCGAATTTCAAAATAAAACAGGTAGCTACAGTTCTTGCTTTGCACAGCGGTATATGTGATATATCCTGCACCTTATTCGATAAGGAAAGGACCGAGATCCCTTCACCGGGAGTGACTCCTTTAGCAATAACTGGTCGATGCTACGCCCTCGATTTGTCTTTTGATTGCTTTTAAGAGTTTTTGCTTTGCACAGTGATATATATGATATATCCCGCACCTCATTCGACGAGGAAAGGACCGACGATCCCTTCACCGGGAGTGACTCCTTTAGCAAAATTAGAAAAGCCTCAAAAACACTCCATTTCAAAATTCATTCGATCCTACAACGATATCAAGTTCATTACGCAATAGGTTTTCAGAAAAACCTGTCATAGCCCTCCGTCATTTGAGATAAGTCCTATTTAGTATTCGTGCTACGTTTGTTGACCTCCGTCAAGGCGTAGTGTGCGGTAGCTAACTAGTATTTATCTGCTTATGCATATAATGCAGATTGGATTAGGGTAGTCGTGCGGCCTTGTTGACCTCCGTCAAGGGTCGTGCGGGTGGGTTTAATTCGATCAAGAAATGACGGGTTGAACTTGACTAGTAGCCTATGGTTTGTTGACCTCCGTCAAGGTCATAGGACGCTAGGGGCAAAATATTATCGGGAATTTCATGTGTTGAAATTTGCAATGAGATTGCATACCTTCTATGAGATAGTTGGATCCCAATACCCGCTGCGAGTAAGAGTTACTCCTGGGAGAGTTTTATACATTACAATTAGCCGATCAAGTAGGTGTCTAGAAAGGTGTTAACGAGGTTACGCCTCTGGGAAAATGAGGTTTACATTAATTAGGTTCGTGCGAAAGCACGGGGGACCTCCCTCAAAGTACCGACACTGGCCTGGCTGAAAGATTGGCGAACTTGTAGTGTGTAATTAATCCCGGCTAGTCTTTCCTTTTAGGGTTTGAAGGAAGATTTGATAAAAAGCAGTGGGAACCATCCTAATTAGATAAAATAATAACCAATCTATTCTTGTAAGAGCGCACGCTGAGTGTTTTCTTCTCTCTCTCTCTCCTGGTAGCGACCGTGTCACGCCTTAATCAAGATAATAAAACGGATTATTGACCGAACCCGCTTGTTATACTGAGCTGGGGAACGTTGGTCCCGCTCCAACTTATAATTGTTATAAGACAGAGCAGGAAATTGGGGATTACCAGAATTCCTATGCTGCCCAAACGAAGAGAGTGCATGCTGATGCATCATCTTCGGGTGTGTTCATTACAGAGAACTGTTTCTAAGTATCCTCCGCATCCTGGTATATGATACCGGATCAGGATCCCAGATATGTAATCTGTTACATAGGGCTACAAAAGAGTAGAAAAACTGAGAACGGGTAATAAGTTTCATGAGACAGAAAACGGGGCAAGAGTTGCAGCCAAGTCTGTCGGTCACTGTCACCCTGTATTACCAATACATTGATTCTGAACGAATGTTATTAGATACCGAACCTGATATACCAAATCATATCACTCTCTTTGTTAGAAAAGAAAGGATATAATTTTGTATTGATGGATAATGTTTTGAACATTTCCTATATCAAAAGTTGATCGGTTCAGGCACGTTATCTAAAAGCATTGATGATCTAAATCAAACTACAGTTCTTAGTATACGGAACACACACAAGAGGAAGAGTTCAGAAATGAACGAATTCTTCTTGAGGTATTGTAGACTAGGTCATATCAATGCGACCCGACAAGCTAAGTTCCACATAGATGCATATTTAAATCTGTTTGAATTTACATCTTATGAAACTTGCCAGTCATGTCACAAAGATAAGATGACCATAGCTCCGTTTACTGGAAACAGAGAAAGAGTTAGTGAACTCTTGGGATGATACATGTTGATGTATGTAGGTCCCCTGTCTACACATGCCAGGAATGGTTCTATATACTTCATTACATTCTCTGATGATCTTTCGAGTTTCAGACCTATGTTCCTGTTGAAACACAAGTCCGAACCTTTTGAGATATTCACAGAATATAAGTTAGAAGTAGAGAACCAAAATACGGGTATAAGTATTATGTCCTTTGATGTGATCAAGGAGGAGAATACTTGAGCACGGAAATCCTGGACTATTCTAAAGGAGAATGAGATTCTCTCTCAGCATTACTCCTCTGTATACACCATAGCACGATGGTATATCGGGGTGGAGCAATTACACCCTATGTGATAAGGTGTGCTCTATGATGAGTAATACTGAGTCACCTATTTCCTTTTGGGTGTTATGCGCTTGAGAAGCTGCATACCTATTGAATAGGGTTCAGATCAAATCAGTTGCCTACCACTTCATATGTGATATGGAAAGGGAAGAGCCCATTTCTTAAGTTAGTTAAGATTTGGGGTTGTCCGGCCTATGTCTAAAAGCAAAATCCGGACAAGCTCGAGGCAAGGTCTGTAATGTAGAACTAGAAAGGTTCCAGCTATACAAACTACAGCAGATGATTTGATACAACCAAAGGATTCAGTAGATTCCAACGAACCTCAGCCTCTCCGCCGATTTAGTAGGGTTTCTCACCCACCTGAGAGTTACTTCGGTTTCTCTATGACAGTGGGAGCGAGGATTGCATCATGAGATGATGACCCAACTAACTTCGAGCTGGCCATCAGGAGTAAGTCTCTGTAAAAATGGCCGGATGCTTATCGATTTGAGATGGAATCCTTATACACCAACAAAGTATGGACTTTGGTTGCTATATCTGAAGGGTTAAATTCCCATCAGGAGCAAGTATATCTTGAGAAGATTACTTGGTATACATGGAAAAGTTGAGACTTTCAAAGCTAGACTTGTTAAAAGTTTGCATCATTGACCAGGTGTGGATAATGATGAAACCTTTTCAAGTAGCTATGCTTAAGTCCATCCAGATCCTACTTGTCACGGCTACATACCATGACTGCGATATCTGGTGGTTGGGTGTCTTGACTGCTTTTCTAAATGATGATTTAGAAGAGAGCGTCTATAAGTACACAGCCAGAGGGCTTCGTAGACAGTGGGAGCAGCGGAAACGTGTGCAAGATGCTTTATAGGATAGATCAGGCATCGCGGAGTTGTAACATCTGTTTTGATGTATTAGTCAAAGAAGTTGACATCATCAAAATGGTAGATGAACCTTGTATAAACAAAAAGGTAGTAGGGAGTATGGTGACGATCCTCGTAGAGTACGTGGATGACATACTCTTGATAGGGAAGGAGTTTCCTATGCTACGCTCGATCAATCTCCGCTTATCACTATAATTCTCCATATAGGATCAAAGTGATACCTCCTAAATCCTGGGTTTTGGATCTATGAAATAGATCTAAATGGATGTTAGGATTCTCACTAGTTGTAGTGAGATGGTATCAATCGATCATAGGGAGAATCACTGGAAAGGTTCCAGGGTGATAAAGACGACTGAATATCAGTCACATGCATTGTCTTTACCCTCAGTAAAGGGACGGTATGTTGGAAGAGTTCCAAGCTAGATACCATGACATACTAGACGATAAAGGCAGGATACATCGCTACTTAAGATGCTACCAAAGAGGCAGTCTGGGTGTATATTGGTTCATGAGATGAACTACGTTCCAACCATTGTGAGACAATGGAGTTGTGGCTTATGCCAAGGAACGTCCGTCCCATCAGTGATCCAGACATATTCTAAGGCAGTGTCACCTGATCATGGAGATGGTTGATCTCCAGGGAGATCGAGGTTAGGAGAGTACACTCAGAGGACAACACAGCGGATCCACTCACAAAGGCCTGTTCCCAGAGAGAGACTTTTATGGGATGGTTGAGTATGAGATACTATAACCACTGCTACAGATGGCCCTAGTGCAAGTGGGAGATTGTTAGTTATATGTATGCCCTAGAGGCCATTACTATACATAGGATGTATATTGTAGTGGATGCTGGGACATATATAGGGAGGACTTTCTTGCTCGACATGATAGTATGCTATCTGGTTAATCTTTACCTTAACGTGTACACCGATTGTCTCCCTGTTACATATTGGTAAAGCCCTTAGGATCTGTACTTGACTACCTGGACTATGATGCGGATCATACTAGTGGGGACATGGTAGTCCATAAGTACATCCTTCAAAGTCCCTAGTCGTGGGTGTATCGAGACGGGGCATCGATATACCAGAGTAGACTAGCGTATACCTTCTCGACCCATACAGATGGGCGATGGATGATCCCATATCCATTGGTGTTTGACATCAGAGATGATATACGGGTGCTCAGTAGAGACTGGGTACACTGGACGGACTCGCCGAGAACTCCCAGATGGTATTATACCTCACGTCAGATGGCAGTTCTCTGGTGACACTGGTACAGAGTAGTCTGTTGACCCGAGATCGTCATAGAGTTCCGTGTGGTTCCCACTGTGCTTTGATTTCCATCTTACCACGTCCAAGAGGGCATGCAAAACGATGGTTTTTGGGTACAGTACCGAGTCACATGGAGGCAATGAGCGATAGGAGGGGATTCGTCTCTCCCGGTATAGGGGGTTGATGTTGTGCTGTGTTCGATTGGCTATAACAGGAAATCCCTGGCCAGGGTTGCTGAGATTTACTGGTAAGTGTTACCAGTAGTTTCTCGAATTGTTATAAACCTCATATCGACACGACTTATCGAGCTATTGGGGTCTGACGTTTACCACCCCTAGGTGAGATATGCGACATATCAGACGATCAGACCGGACTGTACGGTAGTGTTACTGGTTGGATTCACTGGAGTGTGAGCGGGCTTGCTCGTCGATCTTCAGATCGCTCAATACCCGGATGGCCGTTACGTTTAGCAGACCGCTTGCGGTTTGTGGGTGTTTGATATGATCATCGCCTGCTGCCGGCGTATTGACGAGTCTTTAGAGTCCTACACAGAGGTTTCCTGGCTCAAGCGAAACGAAATAGGAGCGCATATGAGATATGTGCGGGACCGAGAATAATACGTGTATGTGATACCGTATTCCATTCTCGCGATGAATGTGTCGAATGGTTGTATGCGATATAACCTAGTTATCGAATCAAGGATTGATTCGATAAGCCGATACATTGTATACTAGTCGGTTGTATGCGACATGACCGGATCATTGAATCAAGTGTTGATTTAATTATTTAATGCATAATTATATATTTGATATATTACTTTGCATTAACTAGTATCGGTTCACTTTAAATGGATTTTCTCACTCGGATGTGTGCATTGCATATGCGATATGATTTTGTGCACTTGCTTGTATCATGTTTGATGATACATGCCTTTTGGTTAAGTGTAAAGAATTAAACCTTGGTTAATGAAATGGTTAGGGTTTACTATTTCCTTATTCATTTTATTCATTTGTTTATTCTTTTGGAAAAAGAAAAGCAAATGAGAAAATGGTGGCTTGTTTTGTTTTGTTCTTGAAGTTTCATGAATGCTTTGACTTGATGACCATTTTGTTTTTAGCTTAACCCTAACCATTGCATTGAACCATGATTAGTTCTCTACACTTAACTATGGTCATGTTATGATAAGGATTGATTATTCTTTTCTTTATTAATTAACTTATCATAACATAATTCTTCTTCTTCTTCCTTTATTCACTTGAAGTAAGCAAGCTCCATCAATGGTGATTGATGGAAATGAGTGAGAAATCCAATTCTAAAGTCTACCCACATCCTATTTCTTCATCCTCTACCTCTTGCCAAGTAGCAGAGTGTGTTTCCTTCACAAGTTTTCATGACTTGGTGAAGGTGGAGCTTGATTTAGCGATGCCTCGACGTAGATCATCTTCGGCATGGACATCGACGACCTAGCTCGCCATTTCTCCGACGAAGCCGACGCTAGAGCCTGGGAATTCATTTTGACAGCAAAGGGACTTCGTTGCGGAGCTATGGAGGTGGAGCACCGGATCTGCAAAAGTTGTATTTCCGTTATCTTATAGTTTAGTTGTAAACCAGCTCGCTTTTTCGCCTAGTTTTCTAGCCAACGATCCGTAGTCGGGTTTTTCGGCACCTAGATTTTTTGAAATTGGCATGTTCGATGCCTTGTGAGACCTCATTAGGGTGCCTAGGAACCCTACACCTTTATAGATCCGGTCCTTCACTTCATAAGCTCCGTGTTGTGGTCCCTTCGCTGCGATCATCAGGTTCCGGACTCTCGAGAGGTTCCACGAAGAGAAAGATGCAGTCTTGCTTCCGATCTTCGATACAAAGATGATCTACCTTGAAGTTTCATTAACACAAGCTAACACTCACTAAAATTGAGTGAACACTCTCATCTAAAGGGCAAGGGAAGATGAGGATGATGAAGTAGTATTTTTGCTCTCTTTATTTATCTTTTTCTCACATTTATTCATCACTTGGAAAAAGCTAGTAAGCTTTTTCCATGAAAGAATGATGAAGGAAGAAGATGAATAATGATTTGTGATGAATAATAAAAAGGTTATCATAATTATTTATGCAACCATGGTTGTAGTAACCATTATAGAGAGTTTACTAGGGTTAGGGTTTGGGTTAGGTTAAAGGGTGAGTCACAAAGAAATATCTAGCATAATATCTTAACAAAGACAAAGTATAGCTTCTAGAATCAACTAGAAGGTTTAACCCTAATCCAAACCCTAATCATGTTTAAACTCCTCTAAACATGTTGCATTAATAATTATAATATGTTACAATATTATATATCACATATACAATATTTATTGTAACAAAATAAAATAATACATTTAACATATATCGCATATATATCAATGTATTACCCGAGTGAGAAAAAGAATCTTTTAGTGAGCTAATATTAGTTAATGCAATTTAATATATCAAATATATTATTATACATTAAATTATCGAATCAACACTTGATTCGACAATCCGGCTATATCGCATATAACCGACTAATATTTATCCGTACCGATTCATCGAATCAACACTTGATCCGATGACCCGGCTGATATCAAATATCGCGAGAATATAATACGGTATCACATATCGCATTATCCTCGGTCCCGCACATATCACATATGTGCTCCTACTCCGTTTTGCCTGAGCCAAGAAACCTCTGTGTAGGACTCTAAAGAATCGTCAATACGCCGGCAGTACGTGATGATCATATCAAACACCCACAAGCTGCAAGCGGTCAGCTAAACGTAACAGCTATCCAGGTATTGAGCGCTCAGAAGATCAACAAGCAAGCCTGTACATTCTCCTGTGAATCCAAACAGTAACACTCCCGTACAGTCCGATCTCGTCGTCTGATATGTCGCATATCTCGCCTAGGGGTGGTAAACGTCAGACCCCAGTAGCTTGATAAGTCGTGTCGATATGAGGTCTATAACAGTTCGAGAAACTACTGATAACACTTACCAGTAAATCTCAGCAACCCTGGCCAGGGATTTCCGGTTATAGCCAATCGAACACAGCACAACATCAACTCCCTATACCGGGAGAGACGAATCCCCTCCTATCGCTCATTGCCTCCATGTGATTCGGGACTGTACCCAAAAGCCACCTTTTTGCACGCCCTCTTGGACGTGGTATGATGGAAATCAAAGTACAGTGGGAATCACACAAGACTCTATGACGATCTCGGGTCAACAGACTACTTTGTACCAGTGTCACCGGAGAACTGCCATCTGACGTATGGTATAATACCATTTGGGAGTTCTCGGCGAGTCCGTCCAGTGTACCCAGTCTCCACTGAGCACCCGTACACCATCCTTGATGTCAAACACCGATGGATATGGGATCATCCATCGCCCATCATATGGGTCAAGATGCGTATACGCTAGTCTACTCTGGTGCATCGATGCCCTATCTCGATACACCCTCGACTAGGAACAATTATAGGATGTACTCATCGACTACCGTGGCCCCACTAGTATGATCTCATCATAGTCCCAGTAGTCGAGTACATAGCCTAAGGGCTTTATCAACATGTAATATAGAGACAATCAGAGTACATGTTAAGATAAAGTATAACCAGATAACATACTATCATGTCGAGCAAGAAAGTCCTCCGTATATATGTCCTAGCATCCACTACAATATACATCGTATGTACAGTAATGGCCTCTAGGGCATACATATAACTAACAGTGGACTCTAAAGACTCGTCAATACTATGGCTGTGGATTTAACCACTAGCACGTCAGAGATATTAGCCATACGTGACGGGCCACCAGCTATTGACCAAAAGGGACGTCGATGAGCGAACTCATCCTGACACCCTACTGAGCCTGTCAGTGACAATATCCGTACAGTCCGGTCCGTTCGTCTATGAGTATCGCATGGCGGGCCTAGGGGGTTGGTAAAAGTCAGACCCCCAAAAGCGGTACAAGTCGTGTCGGAGTGTAGCCCAGAACACCCTGAGATACTACTGGAATACCTACCAGTAAATCTCCTGCCTCGGCCGAGGGCTTTGTGTAATGGCTCTCCTAGACACAGCGCGACCTCACCCCCAATACCGGGAGAGACGAACCCCTGCAGATCCGCTCACTGCCTCCATGTGGCTCGGGACTGTACCCAACTAAAACCTGTTTGCACGACTCCTTTGAGCCGTGGTAGGGTAGTAATCAAAGCACAGTGGGAACTCACACGAGACAAATGACGATCTCAGGTCGATGAACTAACCTGTACACATGTCACCTGGGAACTGCTATCTGACATCTGGTATAATCCCAACTAGCAGGTTCCCGGCGAGTCCTGTCCATTGTACTCATAACCCAATGAGCACCTGTATACATCTTAGGTGAACCAACTAACACCAGTGGCTTGTGAGACCGGCCACCGCCCCTTGTCGGGGTCTCGACTGTATACACTAGTCTACTCTGGAGTATCGATGCCCTGTCTCGAAACTCCCACGACTAGGGACCTTTTAAGGATGTGCTTATAAACTCCAGCTCTCACGTATATGATAGCCCTCATACTGCTGGTAGTCAAGCAAGAATCCTAGGGGCTCTATCAACGTGTAATAGCGACTCGTAAGGTCACCTAAAGCAGTACACGATGATAAAGATAAACCAGATAGCATAATATCATCTCGAGTAAGACTGTCCTACCGGAATAGGTCCTCCCTCAATCATTGCAATCGCGTGCCTGTGATCCAATAATTGACTCTGAGGGCACTATCTCCAACAATCTCCCACTTGCACTCAAGGATAATTATTGCGATGTCGCATACTCACAGCCCGTGTGATACGGAACACCCAACTCCTCTACTAGTCAGTCTCACAAAACTCGTTTACGAAACTATTGCGTTCGAGGAATAGCCTCAGTGAGTGGATCCGCTGTGATGTTTCTTTTTATGTCTCTCTATATCTCAAGTTCGCGGAGAAAACCATCTCCTGAAATGAGCAATACCTGTCTTAGAATGTGTATGGATGTCTGATGGGACCTAGCTCATAAATGAACTCCAAATCCAAACTTCTTAGACTGTATCGTCAACTGAACTTAATCAGTATCCTGCGCCATGCCTTTCCCTCAGTATCCACCTGGACCACCTGTCCAAAATACTGCCCCTCGTCAGAGGGAAAACTATAACTCAGACAGCCACTCTGTCATCCAGGTCACCTTGGAAGCCTGGAATGATAACCGTCTCCTAAAGGAGGCTGCCGTTATCAAATCCTTAGAACATCCACTTATGTTCTAAAGCTGCATCCGATTGTTTCTCCAGGATTGGATTAATATCAACTTATTGCATCTCCTGCAAGAACAACATCTGGTGTGGTACTTGACATCTCATGATTGACTCAATTGCCTAAGCAAGTGATCTGCCAATCATGCACATCCCTCTCCCCTTTAGTCTGTAAGACACCTTTAGAGAGGGTGACTCCATCACCTGCAGGTACACTACCGTTCCAGGAGTCGTCCATTCTAAATACTCATAGAATGCTGTCAAAGTACCCAGATTGGGAAACCACCCAAATCTAGATCTAGAACCATAGATCCAGTAACCAGAATATCTGATATAATATCCAAGTCCTATGTGGAGAAACCACTGTGTGACAACCAAAGTATAACTGATCATAGTATAGGAATATCATTTCCTACTCTGTGTATGTCATCCAAATACCAGGACATCACACACTACTACCTTCTTAACAGATCCATCCCCTATTCTGATGAAGTCAAACTTATGACTGTCACATCAGAAATAGATGATCTATCTCCGCTATATCTGCTTTAGTCTATAAATAGACATAAGCCACTTTTCCACCAATGCTTCCACTGCTCCCACTGACTACGACAACCCTCTGGCAGAGTCATATAGATGTACACTTCTAAAGCTGGTTTAGAACGACGCTATACTCATCCTCCTGCCGAGTCTCACAGTCTGGAACAACAGCAATAGCAAGTCTGGGTAAACAAGAACCTCCCTGCCACCGTCCCTGAGCATACCGAAGTACCTCTCGGGTGCCTGAGGTTACCCACTTTATCTGCGGAGTGGTCAATGGAATGTCAAATCAGATTGAATTTTTAGGTTCTTATCAAATCTTCAGTAATCGTTTGCGGTTCTGGAATCACTTCCAGTTCTACCATACTCCCACTACTGTTTTCTGAAAAAATCCATTTCTTAATTAAAACTGTGGCGAGTTAAGAACAATATCACTATTGATCTTCCAGATGGTAAAAGGTCAACCCTCGTCATAGCCCAGGTCAACCCACAAACAGCCATTACAGAAACGTACCTTGAGTTATCCAGAGTCTGGTTTTAAGCATAAGCCGGACAACTCCCCGTACCTTAACAATATCAAGATATGAACTGTTCTATATCCAATATAGAAACAGAGGCACTGATTTAATTGAACCAGATTCAAATCATGCAGCTGTCTCCAGTGCATGTCAACTAAATGGAGAGAGGCCGATCAGCGTTACTCAACTTAGGAGTACTTCCAATTATGAGTAACCTGAAAGAGAAGCTAGTTCTCTTAATCATTACTATCTACTGAATACCATATACAAGTATCTACATCTTCGATCACCTTGAAGAATCCCGATACTTGCAACTCCTGGTTCTCTACTTTATTCATACACCTATAACTTCTCAAAACTTATACCCTGTGTTTCTACGAAACACCTGTCTAAGAACTAGAGAAGTCATAAGTAAACCGAATATAGTACGAGGACTAACCCCTCTGTCCTAATGGATACTGGACAACATACAATACTCTGTATAAGTCCCCTGAGTGTAATAACTCATTCACTGTGTGTCGTAGGTTGAAAACTGTACTTATGGTTAAGAAGAATTACACCGCTGTTCAATGCTCCTTACCTAACCATCCACTGATATAGGTAAATGTAATAGACATAATTTCAAAGGTATATCTCACTCTATAAAAATAGACGTACAGATATATCAATTTGAAATTGGTGCATAACAACGGATATTCAAAACCAAATATTTGCCGTCCGGCAAACAACCCAGGTGACTTCCTCAAATATCACCAATTACAACGAATTCCGATATAATGAAGATGGTCACCTAATTCCCAATAACTTACTCCCACTCATCATCTGTAAAACCATACAGATATGAGAATCAAACCTGGTAAATACATACCCTGGAGCAAGTGTCTAATTGGGAAATCAGTTTTCTCTTAACAGTACACAGTGAAACTGAAACATTTAGATGTTTCGATGGGGTATCCCGGTATTCCTAGTAATGCCTCTTCTATTATCCAGATTCACAACTGTAACCGTATAATTCTATGCCACCTCTGCAAATCCCTTTATATGTCTTTAGTCATTACCTTCTGTACACCCCTTTAGGCCAAATGGTTTTCTTCCTTCCCTACCGTTCGGCACCAGCCTATGGTTTGGAAGAAGACTATCCAATAAGCATAATGGGTGTACTGTCCTAATCTTAGGAGCACTCGCAATGCGAGAGAAGGTGAAGATAAAAGACAACCGAATAAACCTTATTCCTATTTCTCCTGAACCGGGATCCATCCCCGAACTGGAACAAGTTCCTTTCGAGTTCGTATATAACCATACGATGGAGTATCCAATAAACTTAGGATCTTCATAGTGATATGGAGTGTCCTGGAGAAATACAAAGATGATTTAGGATTGGCGAAGAAATACTTGGTTTGGTCGTGAATAGCAGTCGCAGTTTACTTTGCCCTCTTACTAATCCCTTTCTTTGTCTTAACTTAATACCTTCTGTACACCATTTAGGCTAATTGGTTTTCTTCATTCCTTACCGGTCGGCACCTGCCTATGGTTCGGAAGAAGACTATCCAATTTGCGTAATAGGTGTACTATCTCCTAAACCAAGGAGTACTCGCAATGAGAGAAGGTGAAAGGAAAAGACAACTGAATAGTCCTATTCGTTTTCTCCAGAACCAGAAACCATCCTCGAATTCTTTCGAGTTCGTATATAACCATACGATGGTTTTGTCCAATGGAAGTGGACGTTCGTAGTAATACGGGGTGTCCTGGAGAAAAAGGTAAAAGTAGGAGTGGCAATGAGGTTTGCAACTCTGACAATCCAAAAGCCAGTGTTAAGAAGGTTCGGTTAACTTGGTCACTGAGTCATAGTCTAGGGTTGGGTCAATGGTCGCTGCCAAAGAGAGAGAGAAAAGAAACACTCAGCGTGCACTCTAACCTAGATCAGAATGGTTATCACTTAATCTAATCTGGAAACCTCCCACTGTAACCTTAAATTCTTCCCCAAACCTGAAAGAAGAATTCATCGGGATCACCCGAGGAGTAAACCAACTCATCAGTGGGAATCGGGATCCAACTATCATCGCATGATAACGTGACGGAATCCACTCACGTCACCACACTCCAGAAGGTATGCGCATGCCTGGCAAGTTTCAGTTTCTTTAGAAACTCCCGATGTGATTTTTACCCCTAGGACTCAAGTGACCTTGACGGAGTCAACAAATCAAAGAGTCCTAATCAAGTTCAACCCGTCATTATCTGGATTGCATTAAACCCACCCGTACGTGCCCTTGACGGAGTCAACAAGGCCGCACGACTGTCCTAACCAATCCCATTTATGCAACAAACAAGCACCACTTAGCTACCGTACACTACGCCTTGACGGAGTCAACAAACGCAGCACGAATACTAAACAATACCCGTAAGAAATGACGGAGGGCTACGGCTGGTTTTTGGCGAAAAACCTGTAACGTAATGAACTTGATATCGTTGAAGGAACTGCATAGCTTTTTAGAAAAATATAGTGACGAAAACCTTTGCTAAAGAGGTTACTCCCGGTGAAGGGATCTCGGCTCTTTCCCCGTAGAATGAGGTGCAGGATATTCCAACTGAATACCACGCTGCAAAGCAAAAGTAATCGACTAGTGAAATTATTGCCCTGACGCAAACTTTTGTCCAAGGGGTCACTCCCGGTGAAGGGATCTCGGCCCTTGCCTCGTCGACTGAGGAGCAGGATATTCCAACCGAATACCACGATGCAAAACAAAAGTGAACGTCCTTACAATAACAGCTTTTTGAAAAATGTTCCAACAACATCAGAATAGGTTTGTATATCTTGCATTGATCTGAATCAACGCAGTCCCATCAATTGATCACACCACAAAAGAACGAAAATAATGATGTCCGTATATGCCATCCGCATTCGCCACTGGGTCCCGTCATCACCCGTTAGGTTACTTAACTAACGACAGAGCGGGGACTGGACTAGCGCGGATGCAAAACATATACAACATCTACTAGTATATATAAATATATAATATTCGCTCAAGGCGTGATAAAATGCAACATCATAGAAATGTAACCAGCATCACAGAACAATACAGATATCTGGGATCCCCGGGTTTCATAGAGCCGCTACTAAAACCCGACGTTCCCCTGGTCGTGTGGATAGCCTGAGCAATGAAAATCCTAGACCCCTACGGGCGCGGCAAGTTACCCGCCAAAACCTGAAGTGAGGCAGCCCCCTTCAGCAACGTGAATGGACCACCAAGCACTTCACGGAATCCGGTAACTTGGGCACCCCTCCTTGGGCTAACCTGTACCCCCTACGAGTGCAGCGAACAGCCCGCCAATTCTAGAGTAAAGCCCCCTCCGTCTCAATGTCATGAGATGCGGGCTCGTTGCCCTCTAAAACCTGGCTGTCCGTGCACCCCTCCGCGGGGTAAACCTAGTACAGAAAGTAAAATATACATACAACGGGTACATCGACCGCAACCTGGTCGTGCCCCAAAAGAATAATACAAACAGGCAGTGACGGCAGTCCACATGTCGGACGCTCGCCCCGCAATATCAAATGTACATAATACAACAAAACTGTACTAATACTGCAACCAGGCTATCCCCCACGACCGATCCGCAACAACACAGCACAATCACAGAACATCAACGTGAATGTCACGTTCACAAATCCGTCTAACCGGGCTATAGCAGTTAGACAGGATTTACCGATCAAGTGACATTCACGGTCGCAGATATAATGTAAATACTATGAACTAATGTGTTTAAAATATCCGATCGATCAAATTTTACCAAGTGGGCCCCAAGCATTACTGTAGCACATAAAGAAATTCTGGGCCCAAAAAGAATATACCAAAACCCCTATTTTCAGCCTAAAAGCCTACTGCGAAAAATTGGTGAAGTGAAGACTCAATACTGCGGCGGAACCGCGGCCAAATAGGGGTTATGGCCGCGGTTCCGCGGTCGTATGGAGGGATCACACTACCAAATTTTCACAGTGTTCTTATAATTCCATGTACATCATTCTGCAACAACCTGAAAAAATTTTGGAGCTAAAAAAATTTCGACAGAAAACACATGGAATGAAAATGCGGTTTTAGGATAAATGTTCAATCGAAGTTTTAAACACACTAGACCAAGCTAGACTAGGTTAATGGCGTGGCTCTGATACCATGTTGCGCCACGGCAGCGCCCCGGCCGTCTACTCGAGACCAAAATGCGGAATCAAAAATTTTTCTTAACTTTAAACTGGCGCTACCGCAGACAATAAACCCGGATCGTAACCATTAACCTAATCCTAGCTAACAAGAGAATGGGGTAGAAGCTAGACCGAGCGATCCGTGTCCTCCGGTCTTCGTCTCCACTCCAATCTCCCGCGGAATCTCCGTCCGTCACCTCCTCGTCGGAAAAAGGGCACCACGTAGCCAAATACTTTTACGGGCTCCCACCTCTGGACCGAGGCAACTCGGGCATGAAGTTGGCGAGCCGACGCGTCCAAGAGATGCTGTAGACTAGTGTAGAAAACCTTTGTCTCAATGGGGTGAAGTTGCCTTGGTGATGGAGGAATAGAATGAAAGAACTTTGGAGAGAGGTTGAGAATTTAGCAAGCATGAATGAGATGAATCAATTTCCCTCACCAAAAAATGAAAACCTCTCTTCTCCCCTCAAAAGTGGCCGGCCCCTCTCCTCATGAAATGGTGGAGGGAAAAAGCAAGTGGAGAAAAAGAAAATGATAATGAGAAAAAGAAAATGTCAACCTCATTTCTCATCTCATCACATATAAATCCAATCTCAAAAAGCAAAGGAAAAGACCAATAAAGAATCTCATCATGAGAGAACAATCATGAAGCCACAAAGTGCAAGAAAACCCTCCACAACAAGTTATTTGCAAACTTGCAAATAACCCCCTCCAACGGAAAGTCCAGCCGGGAAGGAACAAAGGAAAACCGGCCGGAACGGAATACAAACTGGCAAATTCAGAAAACTGATCCCGTAATAAATTACAGGAGAACCCCCGCTACTGTATATACATGCCCGCATTTGTATTCCCACTGAACACAAATGCAAAGAGACAAAATCTACACAGTCTAATACTAGGATCCGGCTTAAACCAAAGCCGGCTAGTAAAATCCGTCCGATCGCGATCCGTGCAATACAGCGTTTCGCCCGAAACTTGAGTAACTGTGTGTGGTGGACTCTAAAGACTCGTCAATACTATGGCTGTGGATTTAACCACTAGCACGTCAGAGGTATTAGCCATATGTGACGGGCCACCAGCTATTGACCAAAAGGGACGTCGATGAGCGAACTCATCCTGACACCCTACTGAGCCTGTCAGTGACAATATCCGTACAGTCCGGTCCGTTCGTCTATGAGTATCGCATGGCGGGCCTAGGGGGTTGGTAAAAGTCAGACCCCCAAAAGCGGTACAAGTCGTGTCGGAGTGTAGCCCAGAACACCCTGAGATACTACTGGAATACCTACCAGTAAATCTCCTGCCTCGGCCGAGGGCTTTGTGTAATGGCTCTCCTAGACACAGTGCGACCTCACTCCCAATACCGGGAGAGACGAACCCCTGCAGATCCGCTCACTGCCTCCATATGGCTCGGGACTGTACCCAACTAAAACCTGTTTGTACGACTCCTTTGAGCCGTGGTAGGGTAGTAATCAAAGCACAGTGGGAACTCACACGAGACAAATGACGATCTCAGGTCGATGAACTAACCTGTACACATGTCACCTGGGAACTGCTATCTGACATCTGGTATAATCCCAACTAGCAGGTTCCCGGCGAGTCCTGTCCGGTGTACTCATAACCCATGAGCACCTGTATACATCTTAGGTGAACCAACTGACACCAGTGGCTTGTGAGACCGGCCACCGCCCCTCGTCGGGGTCTCGACTGTATACACTAGTCTACTCTGGAGTATCGATGCCCTGTCTCGAAACTCCCACGACTAGGGACCTTTTAAGGATATGTTTATAAACTCCAGCTCTCACGTATATGATCACCCTCATACTGCTGGTAGTCAAGCAAGAATCCTAGGGGCTCTATCAACGTGTAATAGTGACTCGTAAGGTCACATAAAGCAGTACACGATGATAAAGATAAACCAGATAGCATACTATCATCTTGAGTAAGACTGTCCTACCGGGATAGGTCCTCCCTCAATCATTGCAATCACGTGCCTGTGATCCAATATTTGACTCTGAGGGCACTATCTCCAACAATACTATCATCTTGAGTAAGACTGTCCTACCGGTATAGGTCCTCCCTCAATCATTGCAATCACGTGCCTGTGATCCAATATTTGACTCTGAGGGCATTATACCCAACATCATTTTTGTTGCATTAAGAATTGAAGTACAAAGGAGGATAAAATTTAGCTAAGTATAGTGAACTAGCTAGATAGGACATATAGCCACACAAGCGTATGTCCTATACTTGCTAACATCATAGGAGCACTTTTCTCTGCAGAGCCATCATTTGAGCTTACTTTCCCAACTCTTAGTTTCTTCCCAGATTTGTCAAGCACCCGGTTTTGGCGCCTAACGGTTTCTCTTCTGCGACTTGCTCACCTCCATCTTCATTTTTAGTACTCTTTTCCAAAATCTCTCCCTTAGTATGATCTTGATCATTAACCTTTTGCTTTATATCCATCATCTTCCATTTTATCAGAAGAAGCTTTAACCGAATTAACACTGTCATCTGTTTCTTCTTTTTTATCATAAATTTTCCTACGATGACAAAAATCCCTCTTACTTTTAACATCACCTCTCATTTCATGGACGGTTGTATTTGCTTGTTCTTGATTCAGAATCACCCCCATTTACATCTCCTCTCTTTCGACCTATATTTCTCCCTCTTGCTTTAGGCAGATCAATCACTTCATTTCTAATGAGTATTCGCTCACCACGATGACCGCTTCTCATTTCATGAGGCCTACTCGGGCTTTTCGTCTCTTCATCGGTATCGTCTCTAGAAAAATCTGTTCTATTTTTATTAATGGGTCTTCTTCCGAATGTCATATCATCATCTCTACCATTTCTACCAAAATTTTTCTTAGTAGACAAAGGTCTCCTTTCATTACCTTTCGTTTCGTGGGTCTCTCTCGGATTTCTCATATTTGCTTCGGAATCATCCCTAGAACAACCTCTTCTATTCCTATCGATGGGTTTTCTACCAAATGTCCTATCATCACTATCTCAATCATTTTTACCAAATTTTTTCTCAGTGAACAAAGCTCTCCTTTCATTACCTCTCATTCCTCGGGTCTCTCTTGGATTTCTCATACTTGCATCCGGATCATCCCTACCAAAATCTCTTCTATTTCTGTCAACGGGTCTTCTTCCAAACGTCCTATCATCACTATCTCTTCTGTCAACGGTTCTTCTTCCAAATGTCCTATCATCACTATCTCTACCTCTTCTATCAAAGTTTTTCTCAGTAGGCAAAGAACTCGTACATTGAATTAAAAAAAAATTAAAATGTGCAAGAAGTGGGAATTGAACCCAACATCTTTTTCATGAAATTAAGACCATCTAGGATAGACTCTATTATTATGTTTAATAGCATAAATATGTATTAACATATATTCTAAAATGTAACACTTGCTTGCAACCGAAATTATTTTTCTAATTTCTTTTTCAAAACTCAGTGGGGGCACTTGCCCATCTTGACCCTTAATAGATCCTCCCTTACTCACAATGTTATGGTTTTAATGGCAACTAGATGAAATGAATTTCACTTCCTATACCACTGGAAATTCAACTTGGCTGCAAGTACCTTGGTAGTTAATTCTAGTGTATGTCCCGAAAATCTTTAGATTAGATTGCAAAAATTAATCAACGCTGTTTACTTAAAAATAAATAGAAAACTATAATAAAAAAATTAAATCACTTGCAATTAGTGTTGTCAAACTTGCAAGTTTTTGTATAAGAACTTGGTAACATAGTGCCAATCTCTCCATTGATTTTTTTATCAAGAGAAAAACCGAGTCTCTCAATTTAAATAGCTACTCAGAAACTATGTAAATAGAAGAAAACAGTCGCGATAAAATTGACCACAAAAGAAAGATTTGATGTTTCATTCAAAATAAAAACGGTAATAAAGCAGACACACACGCATATGCGTGTGTGCATGCACGCGCACACACAAACATACTAGAAGGCAAAATATAATTTACTCACCATCAATAGGAGCAGAATCATCTAATCTCTTATTCGAGATATCATACGGATCAAGCTAATAACTCTCTTTGTCTTCTTCATAGGAGCACTTTTCTCTGTAGAGCCATCATTTGAACTTACTTTACCAACTCTTAGTTTCTTCCCAGATTTGTCAAGCACCCGGTTTTGGCGCCTAACTGGTTTATCTTCTGCGACTTGCTCGCCTCCATCTTCATTTTTAGTACTCTTTTCCAAAATCTCTCTTTTTTCTTATCCATCTTCTTCCATTTCAATCTAGGTTTATCAGAAGAAGCTTCAACCGAATCAATACTGTCATCTGTTTCTTCCTTTTCATCATAAATTTTCCCACGATGACCAAAATCCCTCTTACTTTTAACATCACTTCTCATTTCACGGGCGATTGTATTGCTTGTTCTTGCTTCAGAATCACCCCCATTTACATCTCCTCTCTTTCGACCTACATTTCTCCCTCTTACTTTAAGCGGATCAATCACTTCACTTCGAATGGGTATCCGCTCACCACGATGACCGCCTCTCATTCCACGAGGCCTACTCGGACTTTTCATCTCTTCATCAGTATTGTCTCTAGAAAAATCTCTTCTATTTCTATTAATGGGTCTTCTTCCAAATGTCCTATCATCACTATCTCTACCGTTTCTACCAAAAATTTTCCTAGTGGACAAAGGTCTCCTTTCATTACCTTTCATTTCACGGTCTCTCTCGGATTTCTCATACTTGCTTCGGGATCATCCCAAGAACAATCTCTTCTATTTCTATCGATGGGTTTTCTTCCAAATGTCCTATCATTATCTCTATGATTTCTACCAAATTTTTTCTCAGTGAAGCTCTCCTTTCATTACCTCTCATTCCTCGGGTCTCACTTGGATTTCTCATACTTGCATCCGGATCATCCCTACCAAAATCTCTTCTATTTCTGTCAGCGGGCCTTCTTCCAAACGTCCTATCATCACTATCTTTTCCAAATGTCATATCGTCACTATCTCTACCTCTTCTATCAAACTTTTTCTCAGTAACCAAAGATTTCCTATCTTCTCTTTCGCCATGTTTTCTGTAAGAATCATTGCCATTCGAACCAAATTTATCATTTGTCCTTCTATTAGAAGATTTTCCACAATTGAGGCTTTTCTTCAAAAGAGTTGCGAGCGCCATTCTATAAACACAAACCCATCAAATTTGAAACATGAGCAAAAATTTCGTTGTTAAAAATCGAAGCATAAATGCTCAAATATCGAGAAAAGGTTGTGAACTGGTTCAAAATGACAACAAGTTAAAGTTACAAATGAACTCACTCTCTGCTAAATATTGAAATGGAGATATTATAAGATTAGTATGTAGAAGATGAAGAGAACAAACCAAGAAATGAATGAAGCCTTGATGAAATATTTGTGTTTTTTTTTCCTTTCAAATGTTGCTGCTCTTTTCTCATAATCAATCGTTGTTGCCCTAGTTTTGGTTTAAGAGACCATCTTTCTTTATATTTACTAAAATGCCCACCAAACGCTTGTGTGAAGAGAATAGGTATATTGCACTTAAGTACCCTTAACTATCACGGCTTTACACTAAAATAACTTAATAAGTTATTTTTATTACACTGAAAAAACTTAAAGCTAAAATACACTGAAAATTGGCACTTAAGGTTTTCTACTGTAATTAAAAAAGACGAGAATGCAGGAAATCTCTCGCCTTTGCCAGAAGAATAGGATACCCCATAAGCTTGAAAACATACCATTAACCCCTACAAATTTAACGCCGTTAGATTTTACTGTATGCCTCCCAAAATTGCTTTCAAACCTTTCTTCTCCAAATTATTTTCCCGCCAAACTTCTTTTTCTCCTTCTTCCTCTAATTCATCACACTAACTCGCTTTTCTCTTCTCCTATGAAGAGTGAGCATGAAGAAATTATGGATTTAGAAAAGATGAGGAAAAAATAAAAGAGAATAATATGTAATCCATTAAATTTATTAGAGGAGAAATTTTGGAATAAAAAACATATGGATGGAATAATTAAAACCCTTAGGTTTTTCAAGATAAAGTTTATGTTTTTCCAGATTTAGGAGGATTTTCTTGTTTTCAGGAAAAAGTGGCGGAGGTTTTCTGTGTTTTACCCTTAAAAGTACTTTAATATATTTTGGTGAAGAATCCTGATAGTTAAGAATATTTTAGAGTAATTTACTCATAAAGAAAAAGAGCCCTTTGCATTATTTTGTTTCCTAGACTTTCTAAACCTCAAATAGTTTTTCATATGATTTCCAGAGTTTTTTTTCTCTTTTGGGAGTTTGGTAATGATAACATTAGGAACTTCGGAGATCTGGTGCATTAGCAAAAATGTAGAATTGTCTTAGAGCCATCAATGTGTTGGATATGTATGCCCTAGAGGCCATTATTGTATAGTACTAGTATGTATAATACATTTTGGAAGCTTGGGATATATACGCGGGTTTACGACAGTCTTGCTCGATATAGTAGTATGCTACTTGGTTTGTATCTATCTTAATATGTGTATATGTTTCTTTTAACATATCGCTAAAAACATTTTGATAGAGCCCTTAGCATCTTTACTTGACTACCAGCGTTGTGATGGCGATCGCACTAGTGGGGGTTGGGTAGTCTATAAGCACATATTTACTTTGGTCTCTGGTCGTAGGATTATCGAGACAGGGCATCGATACTCCAGAGTAGACCGGTGCATACGCTTCTCGTCCCAGCAGGGGAGATGGTCTGTCCCACAGCCATCAGTACGTCGTACTGGAGATAGTATGCAGGTGCTCGTTAGGTTACGAGTACACTGGACAGGACTCGTCGGGAACTGTTGGTTGGTATTATACCTATTGTCAGTTAACAGTTCCCAGGTGACATGAGTACAACTTAGTCCGTTGACTTGACACTGTCACTTCTCCTCGAGTGTGTTCCTACTGTACTTAGATTACTACCCTACCACGGCTCTATTGAGGCGTGCAAACAGGTAGTAGTTGGGTGCAGTCCCAAAGCACTTGGAGGCAGTGACGGTTAGACAGAATTCGTCTCTCCCGGTATTGGGAGTTGATATCGCGCTGTGTCAAGGAGGGCCATTACACATAGTCGTCCCTGGCCAGGGCAAGCGAGATTTGCTGGTAGTGTTACCAGTAGTTTCTCAGGGTGTTCTGGGCTACACTCCGACACGACTTGTACCGCTATTAGGGGTCTGACGTTTGCCACCCCCCTAGGCCCGACATGCGATACTCTCAGACGAACAGACCAGACTGTACGGAGATTTTCACATTTAGGCTCAGTAGGAGTTCGGATGGGTTCACCTCATCAGTCTTCTTGTCAGCATCTACTTGGGGACCGTTACTTACAGCTAGTACCGCTTGCGGCCTGTGGTTAAACCCACTGCCAGCGTAGTGTCAAGCCTTTAGAATCCCACACAGAGGGTTACTCGCCTTTAGGCAAAACAGAGTAGAGATCGCATGGTTTTGCGATGGGGTTCGTTCACATCCGCGTGCTTGTGCACGTTTAGTGTCCGGGCAGTTATTACTAGTGGGCTTTAGTTTAAGCCAAATCCTAGTATTTGTTTTGGGATTGATTTTGTCTCAGTGTATCCGTGTTCCTCGGAACACGGATGTGTAGGGTTCCTAGGCACTCTAATGGAGTCTCACAAGGCATCAAACATGGCCAATTGAAATTTTACAAGTGCCTACAAACCCTAATACGGATCGTTAACTAGATAATGAGGCGATGCAAGCATGTAAACGAATTAAATGCTAAAGGAAAGTGGCTACAACCTTTGTAGATCCGGTCCTCCACCTCCATGGCTCCGTGATGAAGTCTCCTCGCTGTACAAATCAAATCTTGGGCTCTAGCGTCGGCTTCATCGGAGAAAAAGCGGGCTAGGTCATCGACGACGATGCCGAAGATGATCTACGTCGAGGCATCGCTAGATCAAGCTCCAACTTCACCAAGTCAAGAAAACTTGTGAAGGGAACACCCTATACTACTTGGCAAGAGGTAGAGGATGAAGAAATAGGAAGTGGGTAGACTTTAGATTTGGATTTCTCACACTTTTTCATCAATCACCATTGATGTAGCAAGCTTCTTTTCATGGATGAAGAAGATGAAGAAGAAGAAGAAGATATGATAAGTTTATTAGAAAATAGAAAATAAATCATACTTATCATAATGTCAAATATGGTTAGATGTAGAGAATAAACTAAGGTTAAAGTGAATGGTTAGGGTTAAGGAAAGAAACAAAATAGTCAACCATTCAAAGCTTCATGAAGCTTCAAAGATAAACCAAACTTAGCCACCATTTTATTTCTTTCAATAAAGAATAAATGAATAAAGAAATAAGCAAATAAAAATGAAACCCTAACCATTCATATAACTATGGTCAATTCTTTACACAAACCCTAGCTTGCATGTATCATCAAACATGATACAATCTTGTGCACAAAAGTATATCACATATACAACTTGTGCGTTTCAAGTGAGAAAATCCATTTAAAGTGAAGCAATACTAGTTAATGCAAAGTGATATATCAAATATAAAATTATACATTAAATTATTAAATCAACACTTGATTTAACGATCCGGTCATATCGTATATAACCGACTAGTATCCTATGTATCGGCTTATCGAATCAATCCTTGATTCGATAATTAGGTTATATCGCATATAACCAATCGATACATTCATCGCGAGAATGGAATACGGTATCACATACACGAATTATTCTCGGTCCCGCACATATCTCATATGCACTCCTATTTCGTTTCGCTTGAGCTAGGAAACCTCTGTGTAGGACTCTAAAGACTCGTCAATACGCCGGCAGCAGATGATGATCATATCAAACACCCACAAGCCGCAAGCGGTCTGCTAAACGTAACGGCCACCCGGGTATTGAGCGATTAGATGATCGACGAGCAAGCCCGCTCACACTCCTGTGAATCCAACCAGTAACACTTACCGTACAGTCCGGTCTGTTCGTCTGATATGTCGCATATCTCGCCTAGGGGTGGTAAACGTCAGACCCCAATAGCTTGATAAGTCATGCCGACGTGAAGTCCATGACATGTGTGAAACTACTGATAACACTTACCAGTAGGTCACTGCAACCCTGGCCAGGGATTTCCTGTTATGGCCAGTCGAGCATAGCGCAACATCAACCCCCAATACCGGGAGAGACGAATCCCCTCCTATCGCTCATTGCCTCCATGTGAATCGGGACTGTACCCAAAAACCACCTGTTTGCACGACTCAGTAGAGCCGTGGTAGGGTGGAAATCAAAGCACAGTGGGAGACACACAAGACTCTATGACGATCTCGGGTCAACAAACTAAGCTGTACCAGTGTCACCAGAGAACTGCCATCTGACGTGAGGTATAATACCATCTGGGAGTTCTCGGCGAGTCCGTTCAGTGTACCCAGTCTCCACTGAGCACCCGTATACCATCTCTGATGTCAAACACCAATGGATATGGGATCATCCATCGCCCATCACATGGGTCGAGAAGATATACGCTAGTCTACTCTGGAATATCGATGCCCCGTCTCGATATTCCCATGACTAGGAACATTGAAGGATGTGCTCATGGACTATCCAGGCCCCACTAGTATGATCTGCATCACAGTCCTGGAAGTCGAGTACACATCCTAAGGGCTTTATCAACATGTAATCAGAGATACAGAGAGTATACATGTTAAGATAAAGAGCAACCAGATAGCGTAATATCATGTCGAGCAAGAAAGTCCTACCTATATATGTCCCAGCATCCATTACAATATACATCCAATGTACAGTAATGGCCTCTAGGGCATACATACAACTAACAGGATGTGTAGGTTTGCTATGCACGCGCACAAGGGTCTACGAGGCATCAACCATGCCCGATTTAAAAATTAGCCATGCCGAACAACCCGAAGCCGGATCTTTAAACTAGAGATTAGGCGAAAACTAACATGCTAAACACTTTAACACTAAGTGAGAGAGACTACAACCTTTGTAGATCCGGTCCTTCACTTCATATGCTCCGTGTTGAGATCCCTTCGCTGCGATCATCATGCTCCGGACTCTCGAGAGGTTCCACGAAGAGAAAGATGCAGTCTTGCTTCCGATCTTCGATACAAAGATGATCTACCTTGAAGTTTCGTTAATACAAGCTAACACTCACTAAATGAAGTGAACACTCTCATCTAAAGGGCTAGGGTAGATGAGGATGATGAAGTAGGATTTTTGCTCTCATTTGTTTTCTAATTCTCACACTCATTCATCACTTGAAAAAGCTAGTAAGCTTTTTCATGGAAGAAAGAAGAAGGAAGAAGAACAAGAATGAATAAAGAATAAATTCCTTTTGTGATGAATAAGCAAAAGATGATAATGATGAATTATGCAACCATGGTTAACTAAACCATTGTAGAGATTTAACCAAGGGCAAGGGTTTGGGTTGGGTTAAGTATGGGTCACTTAAAAATATCTTTTCCAAAACAAAAAAGAAAACCTTCTAGAATCTACTAGAAGTCATTAACCCAAATCAAACCCTAATCTTGATTAATCTTTACTAAACATGTTGCATTAGTTATCATATCATGTTACAATATTATATATCACATATATAATATTTATCGTAACAAAATAAAATAATACATTTAACATATATCGCATATATATCAATGTATTACCCGAGTGAGAAAAATAATCTTTTAGTGAGCTAATATTAGATAATGTAATTTAATATGTCATATATATTATTATACATTAAATTATCGAATCAACACTTGATCCGACAATCTGGCTATATCGCATATAACCGACTAATATTTATCCGTATCGATTCATCGAATCAACACTTGATCCGACGACCCGGCTGATATCAAATATCGCGAGAATAGAATACGGTATCTCATATCGCATTATCCTCGGTCCCGCACATATCACATATGTGCCCCTACTCCGTTTTCCTTGAGCCAAGAAACCTCTGTGCAGGACTCTAAAGAATCGTCAATATGCCGGCAGTAGCTGATGATCATATCAAACACCCACAAGCTGCAAGCGGTCAGCTAAACGTAACAGCCACCCAAGTATTGAGCGCTCAGAAGATCAACAAGCATGCCTGTACATTCTCCTGTGAATCCAAACAGTAACACTCTCGTACAGTCCGGTCTCATCGTCTGATATGTTGCATATCTCGCCTAGGGGTGGTAAACGTCAGACCCCAGTAGCTTGATAAGTCATGTCGATATGAGGTCTATAACAATTCGAGAAACTACTGATAACACTTACCAGTAAATCTCAGTAACCCTGGCCAAGGATTTCCGGTTATAGCTAATCGAACACAGCACAACATCAACTCCCTATACCGGGAGAGACGAATCCCCTCCTATCGCTCATTACCTCCATGTGATTCGGGACTGTACCCAAAAGCCACCTTTTTGCATGCCCTCTTGGACGTGGTATGATGGAAATCAAAGCACGGTGGGAATCACACAAGACTCTATGACGATCTCGGGTCAACAGACTAAGCTGTACCAGTGTCACCAGAGAACTGCCATCTGACGTAAGGTATAATACCATCTGGGAGTTCTCGGCGAGTCCGTCCAGTGTACCCAGTCTCCACTGAGCACCCATACACCATCCTTGATGTCAAACACCGATGGATATGGGATCATCCATCACCCATCATATGGGTCAAGATGCGTATACGCTAGTCTACTCTGGTATATCGATGCCCTGTCTCGATACACCCTCGACTAGGAACGGTTGTAGGATGTACTCGTCGACTACCGTGGCCCCACTAGTATGATCTTATCATAGTCCCAGTAGTCGAGTACATATCCTAAGGGCTTTATCAACATGTAATATAGAGACAATCAGAATACATGTTAAGATAAAGTACAACCAGATAGCATACTATCATGTCGAGTAAGAAAGTCCTCTTTATATATGTCCTAGCATCCACTACAATATACATCGTATGTACAGTAATGGCCTCTAGGGCATACATATAGCTAACAATTTCCCACTTACACTAGGGCCATCTATTGTGGTATCGCATACCCAACAATTAGCTGCGGTTGAAGTATCTCATACTCAACCATCCTATAAAAGTCTCTACTGGGAAAAAGGCCTTTGTGAGTGGATCCGCGCTGTTGTCCTCTGTGTCTAATCTCTTAACCTCGATCTCCCTGGAGATCAACCATCTCCATGATCAGGTGATACTGCCTAAGAATTATATCTGGATTTCTGATAGGACGGTAGTTCCTTGGCTAAAGCCACAACTCCATTATCACACAATGGTAAGAACGAAGTTCATCTTATGAACTTATATTTATCCAGACTGCCTCTTTGGAAGCATCCTTAGTAACGATGTATCTTGCCTTTAATCGTCTAGTATGTCACGGTATCTAGCTTAGAACTCTTCCAACATACCGTCCCTCCACTGAGGGTAAAGACAATGCTTGCGACTGACATTCAGTCGTTCTTATCACCCTGGAACCTTTCCAGTGATTCTCCCCAGGATCAATTGATACCATCTCACTACAACTAGTGAGAATCATAACATCCAATTAGATCTATCTCATAGATCCAAAACCCAGGATTTAGGAGGTATCACTTTGATCCTATATGGAGAATCCTTGTGATAAGCGGAGATTGACCGAGCGTAGCATAGGAAACTCCTTACCTATCAAGAGTATGTCATCCACGTACTCTACGAGGATCACCACCATACTCTCTACTACCTTTTTCTATATACAAGGTTCATCTACCATTTTGATGAAGTCAAACTCTTTGACTACCACATCAAAACAGATGTTCCAACTCCGCGATGCGTGTTTTATCATATAAAACATCTTGCACACGTTTCCGCTGCTCCCACTGTCTACGAAGCCCTCTGGCTGTGTACTTATAGATGCTCTTTTCTAAAACATCATTTAGAAAAGCAGTCATGACACCCAACCGCCAGATATTGTAGTCATAGTATGTAGCCGTGGCAAGTAGGATCTGGATGGACTTAAGCATAGCTTTGAAAATCTCAACTTTTCCATGTACACCAAGTAATCTTCTCAAGATATACTTGCTCCTGATAGGGATTCAACCCTTCAGATAAAGCAACCAAAGTCCATACTTTGTTGGTGTATAAGGATTCCATCTCAGATCGATAAGCATCCAGCCATTCTTACAGAGTCCCACTCCTGATGGCCAGCTCGAAACTAGTTGGGTCATCATCTCATGATGCAATCCTCGCTCCCACTGTCATAGAGAAACCAAAGTATCTCTCAGGTGGGTGAGGAACCCTACTAGATCGGCGGAAAGGCTGAGGTTCGTTGGAAACTATTGAGTCCTTTGGTTCTACCAAATCATCAGCTGAAGTTTGTTAGTGTAACATCTTAGGATAAGGGTTAGTGAATAATTATAATTAAATAATGATTTTTAATAAAAAGTTTACCAAATTGTGTTTTAAATATTTTTCCCAATTTAATAATTATTTTTCCAAAATTTTCCTAGGCTTGCACACACATGTGCATGTAAACTAGGGTTTTTAAATGAAGTAAATACCATAATTATTAACCATGGTAGGTTAATTATAGGATTAAGTCTTTTGGGTTTTAAGTAAGTTTAATTAGCTAATTAAAAAGGTTGCTTTATTTTGAATTAGTCTTTGAGTGTTGACTTGTGAGAGAGAGGGAGTAGGCATCATGGCTCAAGCCATGCTTGCATTAAATGAAGTGAGAGAGAGAGGGGGGTGACTTTTGTGTGATGATTGTGATGGTTCTTTCTCTCAACTCTTTTGCTATTCTCTCAAACACTCACACAACACACTCACACACACAACACTCACCTCAGCAGAACCCCCAGCTCCTGAAGCAGCAGCAGCAGCAACATGAAGCAGCAGCAGCAGCAGCGACACAGTGAAGCAGCAGCAGCAGCAGCAGCAGCAGCAACATGAAGCAGCAGCAGCAGCAACACAGTGAAGCAACAGCAACAGCAGCACAGTGAGCAGCAGTGAGCACCAACACATAGTGCAGCCCCTCCCCTTCACTTCTCCATCTTCCTGCAACTCCCTAGGGTCGAGTGTGAGGTATACTCCCTATCTTATTCTCTAGTTAGCTTGGTTATTGTAGATTTGCATCGGTTAATGGATATTGGTGCGTTTTAGTGTGATATGGGTTGTTTAGTAGGAACTTTGTGCTAAGGTGATGTGTTAGGGTTTCAGTAGCTTGTTAGTGAGTTAGTGAGGCCATTGTAACCTAGTTCAACCCCAGTTACGCTAAAATACCACCAGTTTCACAAATTGTTGCAAAATGTCGTATTTGTGCAGGGTGGTTTATGTGGGTATTTTTGCAGTGTTTGGTCTGGCTTAATTTTTGGGTTGTCTTCCAGGTAAAAATCTGGGAGCTTTTTTCCTTTAGTTTGGGGTGGATGTGTTAGTGCGACTTGCACGCTTCTGTTAGTCTGGTGCGTGCTACGCATCGTAGCGCGTCGGGGTAGTTCGTGGTTCAGCACACACATGTTTTAACGTATCGCGCACACGCGCGATTGGGTTGCGACACGAGTTTCTAGTTGGACCGTATTGTCGCGTTCTTGTGATTTAAGCTTATGTGTGATCCATATTATGTGATTTTAGGTTCGCAGGACAGTGAGACGGACGCCGCGAAGAAGGGCAAGCAAGTTGTTGGATACACATAGCACGAAGCTAGGTGAGTAGATTTCATATCTACGGGGATATCGCCCGCATGGCGTTATGCGTCAGGGCTGATAGGACTTTATTATTATATGTTGCATGCACCCCATAGACTGTCATCGCATATTGCATTCCCTGCTGTGTTGGTATATATATTGCTTAGAACTGATAGAACACCGCACTATTACTAACGGTTTATGTTGCACGTGTTAGTTATATGTATGCCCTAGAGGCCATTACTGTACATAGGATGTATATTGTAGTGGATGCTGGGACATATATAGGGAGGACTTTCTTGCTCGACATGATAGTATGCTATCTGGTTACTCTTTACCTTAACGTGTATGCTGATTGTCTCTCTGTTACATGTTGGTAAAGCCCTTAGGATCTGTACTTGACTACCTGGACTATGATGCGGATCATACTAGTGGGGACATGGTAGTCCATAAGTACATCCTTCACAGTCCCTAGTCGTGGGTGTATCGAGATGGGGCATCGATAATACCAGAGTAGACTAGCGTGTACCTTCTCGACCCATACAGATGGGCGATGGATGATCCCATATCCATCGGTGTTTGACATCAGAGGAGATATACGGGTGCTCAGTAGAGACTGGGTACACTGGACGGACTCGCCGAGAACTCCCAGATGGTATTATACCTCACGTCAGATGGCAGTTCTCTGGTGACACTGGTACAGAGTAGTCTGTTGACCCGAGATCGTCATAGAGTCTTGTGTGGTTCCCACTGTGCTTTGATTTCCATCTTACCACGTCCAAGAGGGCGTGCAAAACGGTGGTTTTTGGGTACAGTCCCGAGTCACATGGAGGCAATGAGCGATAGGAGGGGATTCGTCTCTCCCGGTATATGGGGGTTGATGTTGCGCTGTGTTCGATTGGCTATAACAGGAAATCCCTGGCCAGGGTTGCTGAGATTTACTGGTAAGTGTTACCAGTAGTTTCTCGAACAGTTATAGATCTCATATCGACACGACTTATTGAGCTATTGGGGTCTGACGTTTACCACCCCTAGGCGAGATATGCGACAGATCAGACGATCAGACCGGACTGTACGGTAGTGTTACTGGTCGGATTCACTGGAGTGTGAGCGGGCTTGCTCGTCGATCTTCAGATCGCTCAATACCCGGGTGGCCGTTACGTTTGGCAGACCGCTTGCGGCTTGTGGGTGTTTGATATGATCATCATCTGCTGCCGGCGTATTGACGAGTCTTTAGAGTCCTACACAGAGGTTTCCTGGCTCAAGCGAAACGAAATAGGAGCGCATATGAGATATGTGCGGGACCGAGAATAATACGAGTATGTGATACTGTATTCGATTCTCGCGATGTGACATTGATCGGTTATATGCGATATAGCCGGGTTATCGGATCAAGTGTTGATTCGATAAGATGTTACTATTGATACCAGTCGGTTATGTGCGCATGACCGGATCATTAAATCAAGCGTTGATTTAATGATTTAATGCATAATTATATATTTGATATATTACTTTGCGTTAACTAGTATCGGTTCACTTAAGATGGATTTTATCACTCGGGTGTGCGCATTGCATATGCGATATGATTTGTGCACTTACTTGTATCATATTTGATGGTACATGCATGTTTGTGTGTAGGTTTAGTCTAAACCTTAGTTAAGTAAATGGTTAAGGTTATGTTTAATTATTTTAATCATTTATTAATTTATTTATTGCATTTTGGCAAAAGGAAAAATGGTTGCTTTATTTTTGTTTCTATCTTGAAGTTTCATGAAGGATTGAAAAGTCAACCATTTTTGTTTCATGCCTAACCTAACCATTCACCTAACTAGGGTTTGCTCTCTACACATAACCATGGTTATGTTATGATAAGTATGATTTAATTATTCTTTTCATTTTGAACTTATCATAATATAACTTGCTTCTTCTTCCTTGCTTCAAGTAAAGAAACCTTCACTTCAACAATGGCAAGTGATCAAAAAGAGTGAGAAATCCAATTCTAAAGTCTACCCACTTCCTATTTCTTCATCCTCTACCTCTTGCCAAGTAGTAGAGTGTGTTTCCTTCACAACCTTTCACGGTTTGGTGAAGGTAGAGCTTGATTCATCGATGCCTCGACGTAGATCATCTTCGGCATGGACATCGACGACCTAGCTTGCCCATTCTCCGACGAAGCCGACTCTAGAGCCCGGATTTGATTTGGACAGCGGAGACGACATCGTTGCGGAGCAGTGGAAGTGGAGCACCGGATCTACAAAGGTTGTATTTCCGTTTTCTCATTAGTTAACTGTTAACTAGTTCAATGTTCGCCTAGACATCTAGCAAACGATCCGTACTTTAGGGTTTGTAGGCACCATAATTTTTGAAATTGCCATGGTTGATGGCTTGGGAGACCTCACTAGAGTGCCTAGGAACCCTGCAGTGGTATCAGAGCCTAGCTAGAGCCTTAGGCGAAGTCCAGACGCGATTTGAAGTCCGATCGAACCGAAACCATACCCGGAAAATTGCTCTCTGTACAATTTTTAAAATCTGGTATTTTTCTACATTAAAAATGTTCAGAAAAATAATCAGGTTAATATATGATATACTGTGAAATTCGTGCCCATAATTCCTTCATGTTGCCGCGCTTCCGCGGCACGAGCTAGCCTCGTGCGGCGGTTGCGCGGCGGTACGGCATGTTCATTTAATATTTTTTACACAGTATCTCATAATTATTAATTCTGGTGTTTCTGGGAATTTTTAATATTTTTTCCAGAGTTGAATTTTTCTGAGTTGATTTGGGGATTCGGTGTTTCGATCGGGGAATCAAATTTTGTCTGTTTGGCTTTCCGGATAAATCTTAGAATATGTTAAAAAGTTCGACCGGATATAAATACCCAACTTTTCCCCTGTCGGGAAATTTCCAAGTGTTGGATTTTTCCGTAGTTTAACGACGTTCTAAGTAGTGCAAGTAACGCGATGGTCCCTCTAGAAGACACAAACCTTAACTCGATTATGTGACCGTCTTGAACTGCCCTTTGAACCTTCGGGTTTGGGGCAGTACGGCGTGCCACATGTGAGGCGTTGGCTTGACCCTTCTACGGCTGGATCGTTGGTACTGAGGTACGAACGGAATGTTGTTAGACTTGTTTCATGTGTTGATCAGTTTCGGGAAAACTTGGGTGTTCGATTGTTCAATCGAAAAGTTTAACATTTTCTGTTTATCTGGAATGGGATACAATAATTGGAATTCACAAAAGTTATGAGATAACTAAATGAATGTTATAAACGTAGCAGTTTAGTCTCACTTGATCGGTTGCCACGGAATTTTGATGTGATCAAAGGTCCGTCGCAATCACGTAGCGTACGCGGATACTCGCCGGGTAAACTTAATAGACAGCCTCACTCCATAGCCCCGACCAAGTGACTGTAGGAGAACCCCGTCGCCGAAAGCATCCGTCCGGGTGCTCGCGGTAGCGGTATTCCGCCTTGGTGCACTTCGTCGACGGTATCGGGGGTGCGGCCGTCTACTGAAGTTTGCGACGAGCATTCGATCAGGATGTCGGGAATCTTTTTGAATTGCCCGACTTGATATTGAAAAGAGTTTTCGATTTTGAGACTAAAATGCGGGGTTTATAATTGTTAGGCATGCGATGTCTAAGAAATTCATTTGGTCAGGCATGCGATGTCTGAGGTGATTGCGGATTCCAACTGTTGTAGTTTTACACTTTCTTTTCTGTGACCGTAAGTGTAATATGTGATATCGCCGGTTTCGTTGCTATATGTCAACGACAATTGGGATGGACATATTTACTTACGTTGATGGCATGTGATGTTATGTGTTGCTGGATATGTTATATTGGATCGTCGTGTTTGAATAGCCGGGGGTTTTTATGTGAGATGAGTGTTTTTCATTTTCATTCATGTAAAAACTTGTATGTAATATTCTTTTATTGGGGCGCTTCCAGGTTGCGGGAGTTGTCACCTGTTGTATATTATTTACTTTTCTGCACTAGGATAGACCCAAGGAGGGGAGCACAAGTAACCGGGTTCTGGAGTCCAGTGGGAGACCAACTCGAGGAGTCGAGTCCGGGTCTCCTAACTCCAGAATTGGCAGGGTTGCTTGCCGCTCTCGTAGGGGTCTAGGGGTGTGGGTTTGGCTATTCATCACGACCGTGGAATCCGTGTTTTATACTGGCTCGTATTGAAAACACGGACGTCCTAGTATATCCAATATTTCATATATTTCTTCTGCTGCGATATCTGTGATGAGATCATGTGATGTTTCTGTGATGGATATAGTATATAGTATATATGATATATTATATAGACGTTACTTATGTTTTACACCCGCGCTAGCCCTGCCCTGCTCTGCCGTTAGTTACCTAACCTAACGGTGCAAGAGGGGACATCGAGGCGAATGCGGATGGCATAAGTGTACGGCATATCTATCTGTGATGTTTAGGTACATAAATGATGGGACTTCATTAATGTGATTAATGAAATAAAAGAAACCTAAGATGTTGTAGAATCGAATTTCAAAATAAAACAGGTAGCTACAGTTCTTGCTTTGCACAGAGGTATATGTGATATATCCTGCACCTTATTCGATGAGGAAAGGACCGAGATCCCTTCACCGGGAGTGACTCCTTTAGCAATAACTGGCAGATGCTACACACTCGGTTTGTATTTTGATTGCTTTTAAGAGTTTTTGCTTTGCACAGTGATATATATGATATATCCCGCACCTCATTCGATGAGGAAAGGACCGACGATCCCTTCACAGGGAGTGACTCCTTTAGCAAAACTAGAAAAGCCTCAAAAGCATTCCATTTTTAAAATCATTTGATTCTACAACGATATAAAGTTCATTATGCAAAAGGTTTTCTTAAAAACCTGTCGTAGCCCTCCGTCATTTCAGATAGGTAATAGTTAGTATTCGTGCTGCGTTTGTTGACTCAGTCAAGGCGTAGTGTGCGGTAGCTAATTATTGCTTATCTGCAAAGCATATGATGCGATTGGATTAGGGTAGTCGTGCGGCCTTGTTGACTCAGTCAAGGGTCGTGCGGGTGGGTTTAATTCAATCGAGAAATGACGGGTTGAACTTTACTTGCGGTCTATGGTTTGTTGACTCAGTCAAGGTCATAGATCGCATGGGGCAAAATATTATCGGGAATTTCAAGTGTTGAAATTTGCAATGAGATTGCATACCTTCTATGAGATAGTTGGATCCCGATACCCGCTGCGAGTAAGAGTTACTCCTGGGAGAGTTTTATACATTACAATTAGCCGATCAAGTAGGTGTCTAGAAAGGTGTTAACGAGGTTACGCCTCTGGGAAAACGAGGTTTACAGTAATTAGGTTCGTGCGAAAGCACGGGGGGACCTCCCTCAAAGTACCGACACTGGCCTGGCTGAAAGATTGGCGAACTTGTAGTGTGTAATTAATCCCGGCTAGTCTTTCCTTTTAGGGTTTGAAGGAAGATTTGATAAAAAGCAGTGGGAGCCATCCTGATTAGATAAAATAAAAACCAATCTATTCTTGACAGAGCGCACGCTGAGTGTTTTCTTCTCTCTCTCTCCTGGTAGCGACCATATCACGCCTTAATCAAGATAATAATACGGAATGTTGACCGAACCCGCTTGTTATACTGAGCTGGGGAACGTTGGTCCCGCTCCAACTTATAATTGTTATAAGACAGAGCAGGAAATTGGGGAATACCAGATTTCCCGTGCCGCCCAAACGAAGAGAGTGCATGCTGATGCATCATCTTCGGGTGTGTTCATTACAAAGGACTGTTTCTCTGTATTCTCTACGTCCTGGGTATGTGATACCAGATCAGGATCCCAGATATGTAATCTGTTACATAGGGCTACAGAAAGGTAGAGAACTGAGAACGGGTGATAAGTTTCATGAGGCAGAAAACGGGGCAAGTGTTGCAGCCAAGTCTGTCGGTCACTGTCACCCTGTATTACAGTACATTGATTCTGAACGAATGTTGTTAGATACCGAACCTGATCATATCATTCTCTTTATTAGAAAAGAAAGGATATAATTTTGTATTGTTGGATAATGTTTTGAACATTTCCTATATCAAAGGTTGATCGGTTCAGGCACGTTATCTAAAAGCATTAATGTTCTAAATCAAACTACAGTTCTTAATATACGGAACACACACGAGAGGAATAGTTCAGAAATGAACGAATTCTTCTTGAGGTATTGTAGACTAGGTCAGATCAATGCGACCCGACTGGCTAGAGTTACAAATAGATGTATATTTAAATCAGTTTGAATTTACATCTTCTGAAACTCGCCAGTCATGTCACAAAGATAAGATGACCATAGCTCCGTTTACTGAAACAGAGAAAGAGTTAGTAAACTCTTGGGATGATACATGTTGATGTATGTAAGGTCCCCTGTCTACACCTGCCAAGACTGGTTCTTTATACTTCATTATATTCTCTGATAATCTCTCAAGATTCAGACATATGTTCCTGTTGAAACACAAGTCCGAACCTTTTGAGATATTCACGGAATATAAGTGAGAAGTAGAGAACCAAAATACGGGTATAAGTATTATGTCCTATGATGAGATCAAGGAGGAGAATACTTGAGCACGGAAATACTGGACTATTCTAAAGGAGAATGAGATTCTCTCTCAGCATTACTCCTCCGTATACACCATAGCACGATGGTATATCGGGGCGGAGCAGATACACCCTATTTGATATGGTGTGCTCTATGATGAGTACTACTGAGTTACCTTTTTCCTTCTGGGAGTTATGCACTTATGAAGTTGCATACCTATTGAATAGGGTTCGAATCAAATCAGTTGCCTACCACTCCATATGAGATATGGAAAGGGAAGAGCCCATGTCTTAAGCCAGTTAAGATTTGGATTTGTCCGGCCTATGTCTAAAAGCAAAATCCGGACAAGCTCGAGGCAAGGTCAGTTATGTACAACTGGAAAGGTTCCAGCTATACAAACTACAGCTGATGATTTGATAGAACCAAAGTATTCAGTAGAAACCAACGAACCTCAGCCTCTCCGTCGATCTAGTAGGGTTCCTCACCCACCTGAGAGATACTTCGGTTTCTCTATGACAGTGGGAGCGAGGATTGCATCATGAGATGATGACCCAACTAGTTTCGAGCTGGCCATCGAGAGTAAGACTCTGTAAGAATGGCTGGATGCTTAGCGATCTGAGATGGAATCCTTATACACCAACGAAGTATGGACTTTGGTTGCTATATCTGAAGGGTTAAATCCCCATCAGGAGCAAGTATATCTTGAGAAGATTACTTGGTGTAAATGGAAAAGTTGAGACTTTCAAAGCTAGACTTGTTAAAGGTTTTCGTCAAAGACCAGGCGTGGATCATGATGATACCTTTTCAAGTAGCTATGCTTAAGTCCATCCAGATCCCACTTGCCACGGCTACATACCATGACTGCGATATCTGGTGGTTGGGTGTCTTGACTGCTTTTCTAAATGATGATTTAGAAGAGAGCGTCTATAAGTACACAGCCAGAGGGCTTCGTAGACAGTGGGAGCAGCGGAAACGTGTGCAAGATGCTTTATAAGATAAAGCAGGCATCGCGGAGTTGGAACGTCTGTTTTGATGAAGTAGTCAAAGAGTTTGACATCATCAAAATGGTAGATGAACCTTGTACAAACAAAAAGGTAGTAGGGAGTATGGTGACGATCCTCGTAGAGTACGTGGATGACATACTCTTGATAGGGAAGGAGTTTCCTATGCTACGCTCGATCAATCTCCGCTTATCACAATGATTCTCCACATAGGATTAAAGTGATACATACTAAATCCTGGATTTTGGATCTATAAGATAGATTTAATTGGATGTTAGGATTCTCACTAGTTGTAGTGAGACGGTATCAACCGATCCTGGGGAGAATCGCTGGAAGGGTTCCAGTGTGATAAAGACGACTGAATGTCAGTCGCAGGCATTGCCTTTACCCTCAGTAAAGGGACGGTATGTTGGAAGAGTTCCAAGCTATATACCGTGGCATACTAGACGATAAAGGCAGGATACATCGCTACTTAAGATGCTACCAAAGAGGCTGTTTGGGTGTATATAGGTTCATGAGATGAACTATGTTCCTCCCATTGTGTGACAATGGAGTTGTGGCTTATGCCAAGGAACGCCGGTCCCATCAGTGATCCAGACTTATTCTAAGGCAGCATCGCCTGATCATGGAGATGGTTGATCTCCAGGGTGATCGAAGGTGGGAGAGTAGACTCAGAGGACAACACAGCGGATCCACTCACAAAGGCCTGTTCCCAGAGAGAGACTTTTATGGGATGGTTGAGTATGAGATACTGCAACCACTGCTACAGATGGCCCTAGTGCAAGTGGGAGATTGTTAGTTATATGTATGCCCTAGAGGCCATTACTGTACATAGGATGTATATTGTAGTGGATGCTGGGACATATATAGGGAGGACTTTCTTGCTCGACATGATAGTATGCTATCTGGTTACTCTTTACCTTAACGTGTATGCTGATTGTCTCTCTGTTACATGTTGGTAAAGCCCTTAGGATCTGTACTTGACTACCTGGACTATGATGCGGATCATACTAGTGGGGACATGGTAGTCCATAAGTACATCCTTCACAGTCCCTAGTCGTGGGTGTATCGAGATGGGGCATCGATAATACCAGAGTAGACTAGCGTGTACCTTCTCGACCCATACAGATGGGCGATGGATGATCCCATATCCATCGGTGTTTGACATCAGAGGAGATATACGGGTGCTCAGTAGAGACTGGGTACACTGGACGGACTCGCCGAGAACTCCCAGATGGTATTATACCTCACGTCAGATGGCAGTTCTCTGGTGACACTGGTACAGAGTAGTCTGTTGACCCGAGATCGTCATAGAGTCTTGTGTGGTTCCCACTGTGCTTTGATTTCCATCTTACCACGTCCAAGAGGGCGTGCAAAACGGTGGTTTTTGGGTACAGTCCCGAGTCACATGGAGGCAATGAGCGATAGGAGGGGATTCGTCTCTCCCGGTATATGGGGGTTGATGTTGCGCTGTGTTCGATTGGCTATAACAGGAAATCCCTGGCCAGGGTTGCTGAGATTTACTGGTAAGTGTTACCAGTAGTTTCTCGAACAGTTATAGACCTCATATCGACACGACTTATTGAGCTATTGGGGTCTGACGTTTACCACCCCTAGGCGAGATATGCGACAGATCAGACGATCAGACCGGACTGTACGGTAGTGTTACTGGTCGGATTCACTGGAGTGTGAGCGGGCTTGCTCGTCGATCTTCAGATCGCTCAATACCCGGGTGGCCGTTACGTTTGGCAGACCGCTTGCGGCTTGTGGGTGTTTGATATGATCATCATCTGCTGCCGGCGTATTGACGAGTCTTTAGAGTCCTACACAGAGGTTTCCTGGCTCAAGCGAAACGAAATAGGAGCGCATATGAGATATGTGCGGGACCGAGAATAATACGAGTATGTGATACTGTATTCGATTCTCGCGATGTGACATTGATCGGTTATATGCGATATAGCCGGGTTATCGGATCAAGTGTTGATTCGATAAGATATTACTATTGATACCAGTCGGTTATGTGCGCATGACCGGATCATTAAATCAAGCGTTGATTTAATGATTTAATGCATAATTATATATTTGATATATTACTTTGCGTTAACTAGTATCGGTTCACTTAAGATGGATTTTCTCACTCGGGTGTGCGAATTGCATATGCGATATGATTTGTGCACTTACTTGTATCATATTTGATGGTACATGCATGTTTGTGTGTAGGTTTAGTCTAAACCTTAGTTAAGTAAATGGTTAAGGTTATGTTTAATTATTTTAATCATTTATTAATTTATTTATTGCATTTTGGCAAAAGGAAAAATGGTTGCTTTATTTTTGTTTCTATCTTGAAGTTTCATGAAGGATTGAAAAGTCAACCATTTTTGTTTCATGCCTAACCTAACCATTCACCTAACTAGGGTTTGCTCTCTACACATAACCATGGTTATGTTATGATAAGTATGATTTAATTATTCTTTTAATTTTGAACTTATCATAATATAACTTGCTTCTTCTTCCTTGCTTCAAGTAAAGAAACCTTCACTTCAACAATGGCAAGTGATCAAAAAGAGTGAGAAATCCAATTCTAAAGTCTACCCACTTCCTATTTCTTCATCCTCTACCTCTTGCCAAGTAGTAGAGTGTGTTTCCTTCACAACCTTTCACGGTTTGGTGAAGGTGGAGCTTGATTCATCGATGCCTCGACGTAGATCATCTTCGGCATGGACATCGACGACCTAGCTTGCCCATTCTCCGACGAAGCCGACTCTAGAGCCCGGATTTGATTTGGACAGCGGAGACGACATCGTTGCGGAGCAGTGGAAGTGGAGCACCGGATCTACAAAGGTTGTATTTCCGTTTTCTCATTAGTTAACTGTTAACTAGTTCAATGTTCGCCTAGACATCTAGCAAACGATCCGTACTTTAGGGTTTGTAGGCACCATAATTTTTGAAATTGCCATGGTTGATGGCTTGGGAGACCTCACTAGAGTGCCTAGGAACCCTGCAGCACGGGCACTATTTACATGCTACACACACACCGTTAGTAATTGCCATGCCACACTCACTGTAGAACTGCCATGATTATACTGTTGTATTATTGCTGTAGTTCATCTTACATGTGATTGATTATGATTTCCTGGAAATTTGGGAGCCGCATGACATCTTTAAAAACGGAAACTATTTTAAAAAGCGGCTTTCCCCTTATTTACCTGCCATGGATTGATTACATTGTACCTCGCATTGGATTGACTTATTGGTGATGGATTTTCATGTGATTTCTGGTTTTGAGGACCGTGGAAATATTTAAGAAAAGATGCATTATTTTGAAAACCCGGTACCTCGTGATATGATATTTTGGTGTGTCCACCACGCGTTTTCTCGGTGCTGAGACGTGTGCTTGAAACCCGATTCGAGGAGTGGATGTTCCGTTTACGGGTTCGTGGTGGGCCCGGTATGGTTCCCCTCAGCGAGATGATCGATGGGATTTGCCGATTGAGCCTGGAGACGGGCGAGTACCTACCGGTGATTGGTTGGACCTGGCAGTTGTCCGGAGGATACTGACCAGAGTCGAGTGATGGATGCGGGACGACCCGTGCTGCCGGGGCCGAGGGCCGACACCCCAGACGGACCCCGTGGGCCGATCCGGACTAACGGAGCCCGATATACGAGGATTTGCGTGTCGATGCTGGACACGAGTATTTTATGATATTTTGGGTGCCGATGTTGGGCACTCGTGATTTCTCAGAGATGTACAGGATTTGAGGGCCGATGGGTGTGCCGGCGCCTGAGTGTATTTGGGATTTGAGTGCAGCCTGAGGCACCGATTATGGTTTTCCATGTTGACATAGTCCATGTAGATGTTATTATCCCATACTCAGCATTGACTACTATATATCTCATCCTGTAGCATTTACCTGTTAGAGTATTTGCATTACTATTGCATTCTCTATTTGACATGCATTGATATCTTCTGCCGGCGTTAGTAGAGCCACGCTATATGTGCATGCTTGCGATCACCTTTATATGTTATCTCTATTCACGAGTTGGCAACTCACCCCCGTTGTGCCACAGTGTTTGCAGGTTGCCCTGGGGAGTAGTCACGGCTGGCTGTTTTCGCATCTTTTGGCACAGATACCCTTTTTGAGCAGAGATAGCTTCTTGCTGATAGGTGGGTTTTGTACGGTATCTGTTATCTTTCAGTTGTATATTGATGTATCTAGTATTCTCCATCTACCTTTCTGTATTGACTTAGAGACAGTTGAGAGGACGATATGTATGATTTTATATTCTGGTGTCGAGCTCGCATGTGAGTCGATTTTACTTTTGCAGTCTCATCTTTTATGATATTGTCCTTGCTTTACTGTGTATTCTTCGCTACGGCGTCGTATATCTTATTTTGATGCTTCATTCATTTTACTCGTCATTTCTGTTACACCTGGTTTCTATCCGACTGGCGGGGCAAATGTTTTAAAAAGGAAATGTTACCAAAATTATAAAACTTATAACTTTTGAACTTAAAAAGGATTTCTACTAAATAAATGGAAGTTTTTCAGACATGTACGATTGTTTTTACAAAATGTTTTAAATCGCTCTATATTTATTGGTTTTGATTTCTGGGTTCGGCTTACTTAGCCGCGTTACGCCTGTAGACGTTGCGTGGTTAAGTGCCGGTCACGAGTCGAATTCTCGGGTCAAGACAGTTAGCTGGAACAATTTCAGTTGTACATAACAGACCTTGCCTCGAGCTTGTCCGGATTTTGCTTTTAGACATAGGCCGGACAACCCTAAATCTTAACAAACTTAAGATATGGGCTCTTCCCTTTCCATATCACATATGAAGTGGTAGGCAACTTATTTAATTTGAACCCTATTCAATAGGTATACAGCTTCTCAAGTGCATAACTCCCAAAAGGAAATAGGAAACTCAGTAGTACTTATCATAGAGCACACCATGTCACATAGGGTGCTATTGCTCCGCCCCGATATACCATCGTGCTATGGTGTATACGGAGGAGTAATGCTGAGAGAGAATCTCATTCACCTTTAAAATAGTCCAGGAATTCCGTACTCAAGTATTCTCCTCCCTGATCTCATCAAAGGACATAATACTTATACCCGTTTTTGGTTCTCTACTTCTAACTTATATTCAGTGATTATCTCAAAAGTTTTGGACTTGTGTTTCAACGGAAACATATGTCTGAATCGTGAGAGATCATCAGTGAATGTAATGAAGTACAAAGAACCGGTCCTGGCATGTGTAGACAGGGGACCTTCATACATCAGCATGTATCAATCCCAAGAGTTCACTAACTCTTTCTCTGTTTCCAATAAATAGAGCTATGGTCATCTTATCTTTGTGACATGACCGGCAAGTTTCATAAGATGTAAATTCAAACAGATTTAAATATGCATCTATATGTAACTTCAGCTAGTCGGGTCGCATTAATATGACCTAGTCTACAATACCTCAAGAAGGATTCGTTCATTTCTGAACTCTTCCTCTTGTGTGTGTTCCGTATATTAAGAACTGTAGTTTGATTTAGAACGTCTATGCTTTTAGATAACGTGCCTGAACCGATCAACTCTTGATATAGGAAATGTTCAAAACATTATCCAACAATACAAAATTATATCCTTCTTTACTAATAAAGAAAAAGATATGATGTTGTATATCAGGTTCGGTATCTAATAATATTCGTTCAGAATCAATGTATTCTAGTAATACAGGGTGATAGTGACCAACAGACTTGGCTGCAACACTTGCACCGTTTCTATCTCATGAAACTTATCACCCGTTCTCAGTTCTCTACCTATCTGCAGCCTATGTAACAAATTACATCTGCGGGATCCTGATCTGGTATCACATACACAGGACGTAAAGGATACTGAGAAACAGTTCTCGGTAATGAACACACCCGAAGAAGATGCATCAGTATGCACTTTCTTCGTTTGGGTGGCACAGGAAATCTGGTATTCCCCAATTTCCTGCTCTGTCTTATAACAATTATAAGTTGAAGCAAGACCAACGTTCCCCAGCTCAGTATAACAAGCGGGTTCGGTTAATTCATCCGTTTTTGTTATCTTGATTAAGGCGTGATATGGTCGCTACCTGGAGAGAGAGAGAAGAAAACACTCAGCGTATACTCTTGCAAGATTAGATTGGTTATCAAATATATCTAATCAGTATGTCTCCCACTGTTTAATCAAATCTTCCTTCAAACCCTAAAAGGAAAGACTAGCCGGGATTAATTACACGCTATAAGTTCGCCAATCTTTCAGCCAGGCTAGTGTCGGTACTTTGAGGGAGGTCCCCCGTGCTTTCGCACGAACCTAATTAATGTAAACCTCGTTTTCCCATAGGCGTAACCCCGTTAACACCTTTCTAGACACCTACTTGATCGGCTAATTGTAATGTGTAAAACTCTCCCAGGAGTAACTCTTACTCGCAGCGGGTATCGGGATCCAACTATCTCATAGAAGGTATGCAATCTCATTGCAAATTTCAACACGTGAAATTCCCAATAATATTTTACCCCTAGCGTCCTATGACCTTGACAGAGGTCAACAAACCATAGGCTGCTACTCAAGTTCAACCTGTCATTTCCTGATTGAAGTAAACCCACCCGCACGACCCTTGACAGAGGTCAACAAGGTCGCACGACTACCCTAAATCAATCACATCATATGCTTATACAGATAAGCACTAATCAGCTACCGCACACTGCGCCTTGACAGAGGTCAACAAACGCAGCACGAATACTAAATAGTACTTATCTGAAATGACGGAGGGCTACGACAGGTTTTTAAGAAAACCTTTTGCGTAATGAACTTGATATCGTTGTAGAATCGAGTGATTTTTAAATGGAGTGTTTTTGAGGCCTTTCTAGTTTTGCTAAAGGGGTCACTCCCGGTGAAGAGATCGTCGGCCCTTTCCTCATCGAATAAGGTGCAGGATATTTCACAAATACCACTATGCAAAGCAAGAACTATAGAAGCAATCAAAAGACAAACTGAGTTTGTAGCATCTACAAGTTTCACTAAAGAGGTCACTCCCGGTGAAGAGATCTCGGCACTTTCCATATCGAATAAGGTGCTGGATGTTCTACAAGGAACACCGCTATGCAAAGCAAGAACTAGAGCTACCTGTTTTTAAACAAGTTTCTACAACATCTTTAGGTTTCTTTTATTTCATTAATCTCATTAATGAAGTCCTATTTTATTATGCTTCGCAAGCATCTCTTTTGAAACGAAATCTGCAATATAACATATATCTCATATATATATAATTTAAACATTCGTCTCAGGCAGTAATATGATCTCATCACAGAACATTGCAGCAGAAAAACATATATGAAATATTGGATATACTAGGATGTCCGTGTTTTCAATACGAGCCTGTATAAAACACGGATTCCACGGTCGTGATGAATAGCCAAACCCACATCCCTAGACCCCTACGAGAGCGGCAAGCAACTCTGCCAATTTCAGGGTTAGGAGACCCGGTCTCGACTCCTCGAGATGGTCTCCCACTGGACCCTAGAACCCGGTTACTTGTGCTCCCCGCCTTTGGTCTACCTAATGGGGAAAAGTAAATAATATACAATGGTGACATCATCCTCAGCCCGGAAGTGCCCCAATAAAAGAATATTACATACAATTGAATTTTACATGAATGTAAAAGAAAAACTCTCATCTCACATAAAACCCCCGGCTATTCAGAACGCGACGATCCAATATAACATATCACAGCAACACATAATATCTCATATCATCAACGTAAGCAAGTATGCGTATCCCGATTGTCATTGATGTATAGCAACGAAGCCGGCGATACACCACATACTACGCTTACGGTCATAGAAAAGAAAGTGTAAAACTACAACAGTTGAAATCCGCAACCTCCTTAGACATCGCATGCCTAACCAAATGAATTCCTTAGACATCACATGCCTAACTATTATAAACCCCGCATTTTAGTCTCATTATCGAAAACTCTTTTCAATATCAAGTCGGGCAATTCAACAAGATTCCCGACATCCTGATCGAATGCTCGTCGCAAACTTTAGTAGACGGCCGCACCACCGGATGCCGTCGAGAAAGTGCACTAAGGCGGAACACCGCAGCCGCAAGCACCCGAACGGATGCTTTTGGCGACGGGGTTCTCCTACAGTCACTTGGTCGGGGCTATGGGGCGTAGCTGTCTATTAAGTTTACCCGGCGAGTATCCGCGTACGCTACGTGATTGCGACGGACTTTTGATCACATCAAAATTCCGTAGCAACCGATCAACTGAGACTAAACTGCTAAATTTATAACATTCAAATTAGTTATCTCATAACTACATGTGGATTCCAAATATTGTATCACATTCCAGATAAATAGACAAAGTTAAACTTTCCGATCGAATAATCAAACACCCAAGATTTCCCCAATATATCTCAACACTTGAAATTGGTTTAAAAACATCCATCACATACCACAGTACCAATGGTCCAGCCGTAGAAGGGTCAAGCCAACGCCTCACATGTGGCACGCCGTACTGCCCCAAACCCTAAGGTTTAGAGGCAGTTCAAGACGGTCACATAATCGAGTTAAGGTTTGTTGTCTTCTAAAGGGTCCACCGCATTACTTGCATGACTTAGAACATTCTTAAACTCGAGGAAAAATCCAACTTTTGAAAAAATTTCCGACAGGGGAAAAAATGAGTTATTGATATCCGTTCGAAGTTTTTAACAGTTTCTATAAATTACCCGGACAAACTAAACAAAGTTAAATTATCCGATCGAATCAACGAGTCCCCAATACAACCCTAGAAAACTCAACACTTGAGTGGAATTAAAAAATTCCCAGAAAAAAATAACAAGAAAGGACCAAAGAATAATTAAGTGAAATTCCAGGGACTAAGTCCAAATTTTGGCCGCGGAACCGCCGCAAAACCCATGGTTTCGCCGCGGTTCCGCGGTCAAATTTTTGAGTTAGAGGTCCGTACTTCACATTAATTCTTAGTTTTTCCTGCTTAATTTTCTGAGCATTTTTAATTCATAAAAAAACACATTTTTGAAAAATGTACAGAGAAGGGTTCGTGTCGGGGTTTTCGGGTTCGATCGGACTTTAAACTTTGTCTAGACATTGCCTAAAGCTCTAGCTTGGCTCTGATACCATTGTAGGGTTGCTATGCACGCGCACAAGGGTCTACGAGGCATCAACCATGCCCGATTTAAAAATTAGCCGTGCCGAACAACCCGAAGCCGGATCTTTAAACTAGAGATTAGGCGAAAACTAACATGCTAAACACTTTAACACTAAGTGAGAGAGATTACAACCTTTGTAGATCCAGTCCTTCACTTCATATGCTCCGTGTTGAGGTCCCTTCGCTGCGATCATCGTGCTCCGGACTCTCGAGAGGTTCCACGAAGAGAAAGATGCAGTCTTGCTTCCGATCTTCGATACAAAGATGATCTACCTTGAAGTTTCGTTAACACAAGCTAACACTCGCTAAATGAAGTGAACACTCTCATCTAAAGGGCTAGGGTAGATGAGGATGATGAAGTAGGATTTTTGCTCTCATTTGTTTTCTAATTCTCACACTCATTCATCACTTGAAAAAGCTAGTAAGCTTTTTCATGGAAGAAAGAAGAAGAAAGAAGAACAAGAATGAATAAAGAATAAATTCCTTTTGTGATGAATAAGGAAAAGATGATAATGATGAATTATGCAACCATGGTTAACTAAACCATTGTAGAGATTTAACCAAGGGCTAGGGTTTGGGTTGGGTTAAGTATGAGTCACTTGAAAATATCTTTTCCAAAACAAAAAAGAAAACCTTCTAGAATCTACTAGAAGTCATTAACCCAAATCAAACCCTAGTCTTGATTAATCTTTACTAAACATGTTGCATTAGTTATCATATCATGTTACAATATTATATATCACATATATAATATTTATCGTAACAAAATAAAATAATACATTTAACATATATCGCATATATATCAATGTATTACCCGAGTGAGAAAAAGAATCTTTTAGTGAGATAATATTAGATAATGTAATTTAATATATCATATATATTATTATACATTAAATTATCGAATCAACACTTGATCCGACAATCCGGCTATATCGCATATAACCGACTAATATTTATCCGTACCGATTCATCGAATCAACACTTGATCCGATGACCCGGCCGATATCAAATATCGCGAGAATAGAATACGGTATCTCATATCGCATTATCCTCGGTCCCGCACATATCACATATGTGCCCCTACTCCGTTTTGCTTGAGCCAAGAAACCTCTGTGCAGGACTCTAAAGAATCGTCAATACGCCGGCGGTAGGTGATGATCATATCAAACACCCACAAGCTGCAAGCGGTCAGCTAAACGTAACAGCCACCCAGGTATTGAGCGCTCAGAAGATCAACAAGCAAGCCTGTACATTCTCCTGTGAATCCAAACAGTAACACTCCCGTACAGTCCGGTCTCGTCGTCTGATATGTTGCATATCTCGCCTAGGGGTGGTAAACGTCAGACCCCAATAGCTTGATAAGTCGTGTCGATATGAGGTCTATAAAAGTTTGAGAAACTACTGATAACACTTACCAGTAAATCTCAGTAACCCTGGCCAGGGATTTCCTGTTATAGCCAATCGAACACAGCACAACATCAACTCCCTATACCGGGAGAGACGAATTCCCTCCTATCGCTCATTGCCTCCATGTGATTCGGGACTGTACCCAAAAGCCACCTTTTTGCATGCCCTCTTGGACGTGGTATGGTGGAAATCAAAGCACAGTGGGAATCACACAAGACTCTATGACGATCTCGGGTCAACAGACTAAGCTGTACCAGTATCACCAGAGAACTGCCATCTGACGTAAGGTATAATACCATCTGGGAGTTCTCGGCGAGTCCGTCCAGTGTACCCAGTCTCCACTGAGCACCCGTATACCATCCTTGATGTCAAACACCGATGGATATGGGATCATCCATCGCCCATCATATGGGTCAAGATGCATATACACTAGTCTACTCTGGTATATCGATGCCCTGTCTCGATACACCCTCGACTAGGAACGGTTATAGGATGTACTCGTCGACTACCGTGGCCCCACTAGTATGATCTTATCATAGTCCCAGTAGTCGAGTACATATCATAAGGGCTTTATCAACATGTAATATAGAGACAATCAGAATACATGTTAAGATAAAGTACAACCAGATAGCATACTATCATGTCGAGCAAGAAAGTCCTCCCTATATATTTCCTAGCATCCACTACAATATATATCGTATGTACAGTAATGGCCTCTAGGGCATATATATAACTAACAGGATGCGAGTGTGTATGCACAGTTGACAGAGGCAGAGGCAGAGGATTCTCATTGGGGTTGTTGACCATTTGACTTTGGTTGACTTGTTGACCGTTGACTTTTTCCAAACCCTAATGAGAATGAGGAATATGGTAAATAATATTAATTAAGGATAATTGTGCTATGGTTAGGGTTGTTGACAATTTGACTTTTGTTGACTTGTTGACCGGTTGACCTTTGTAGTGTTGTTGACCATCATCATTTCATTTCAATGATGCTTCTTGTTCTTTGCAAAATGTATTAAATAAAGGTAATGATAGTAGTCATTCACAAACTAACCATCACAATTCTTAATCATTATTATTATTATCATCATCATTCCAAAATATGTGAGCATGGTTGCATGATGAGAGCTCATTCTATCATATTCTTTCTCTCTCTTGAAAGAAAGTGTTGGATATATGTATGCCCTAGAGGCCATTATATGATAGTGGATGTATTTATACATGTGTGTGTGTGTGTATTCAGTGTACATTCTTGCCCGACATGATAGTATGCTATCTGGTTCTTCTTTATCTGACATGTTGATTTGATCATGCATTTATTCATTCACACATGTTGATAAAGCCCTGAAGATATAGACTTGACTACTGTGATTATGATAGAGATCATACTAGTGGGACATCTGTAGTTTATAAGCATATCCTGGAATATCCCTAGTCGTAGGTGTATCGAGACGGGGTATCAATATACCATAGTAGACTAGCGTATATGATACTAGACCCATATGATGAGCGATGGATGTTCCCACATTCATCGATGTTTGACATCGAGATCGTATACGGGTGCTCAGTGGTGACTGGGTACACTAGACGGACTCACCGAGAACTCCTATATGGAATTATATCTATCGTCGGATAGCAGTTCTCAGATGACACTGGTGCATGTTAGTCTGTAGACCCGAGATCGTCATAGAGTCTTGTATGTTCTCCCATTGTACTTTGATTACCACCCTACAACGGCTCTACTGAGTCATGCAAACAGGTGGCCGTTGGGTACAGTCCCGAGACACACGAAGGCGATAAGCGATAAGAGAGGTTTCGTCTCTCCCGGTATTGGGAGTTGATGCTGTACTGTGCTCGATTGGCTATATCAGTAAGTCCCTGGCCAGGGCTGCTGAGATTTACTGATAAGTGTTATCAGTAGTTTCTCGATCTGTTATAGACCATTCATCGGCACGACTTATTGAGTTATTAGGGTCGACGTTACCATTCCTAGACTCGATATGCAGTATATCTGACGAAGAGACCGGACTGTACGGTAGTGTTGCCGGTTGGCTCGATGGGAGTTGTAACAGGTTCGCTTGTTTTCTTCTGATCGCTCAATACCCGGATGGCTGTTACGTTTAGCTGACCGCTTGCGGCTTGGAGGTGCTTGATATGATCATCACCCACTGCCGGCATATTGACGAGTCTTAGAGTCCCACAATGGAGTTGCCTAGTCCAGGCGAAACGATGTGGTGCGCATATGAGATATGCGTGTGGACCCGGTTAAAATGCGCGTATGAGATACCGTATATTAATCGGACGGTTTGCTTTTGGTCGGGTCGTATGTGATATGATCAGGTTGCTAAATCAAGTGTTGATTTATCATTGACCATTAGTTTCTCACTTTAAATCCTTTCTTGTCTTTTTGTTATATGCATGCATGTATGCATTTATTCTTATTCATGCGCATATGGATGTGCATGCACACATACATGCATACATCATTCTATCATGGTTGTTGATATAGTGGATGGTGGCAATATAAGACTCACACCCTTTATAAAATATATGGATATTATTTTTTGGAAAAGAAAAATGGAAATGGAAATTATAATCATGGTTTAATTTTTTATTCTTTCACTAACCCTTCGGTTTAACCATGATTCATTTTCTATGGCCATTTTTTTTCCAAACTAAAATATCTAGATATTTTATAACTATAGTTAAGAATGAGAGAGTGAAAATATATATATTTTCATTTCTCATTTTTATTCACAAGCTTATCATTTTACCTTGAGCTCTTAAAAAGCTATCATCTTCTTCCTCCTTTCTCTCTTGCTCTCTAGTTTTCTCAAGTGAGAAAAAGAGTCACCAAGTTAGGATTTTGAAGTGAGAAAATAAACCACATCATCATTCTACACTAGTCTTGCCCATTAGTGTAGAGTGTTAGCTTCCATTTCTTCTCTTGATCTAGTGAAGTTTCAAGCTTGGACAAAGAGGACTCCGGGTGGATCGTCGTGGACCTAGAGGATCTCAAGCGGACCTTTTTCCAACCCTCAAGTAGCCAAGGATTCTAGCGTAGGGAGCTACAAAGGTTGTACTCTCAAAACCCTAGCTTTTACTACTTGTGTTTGTGTTAAAGTTTTGTTGCCCTAATTTTTCTAGCATGATCCTTTAGATTGTTTCATTAGCACCATGGAAATTTGAAATATGGCATGTGTGTTGCCTCCAACCCTTGTAGTGGTGCTATAGGAAACCCTTCATGGTATCAGAGCCAAGCTAGAACCTTAGGCGACGCTTTGGAGAAGTTAAAACTCCGATCGAACCAAAAAATACGGATTTTGACCCTTCTCTGGACATTTTTTGAAATTGTGTTATTTTCTGAATTAAAAATACTTAAAAAATTCAGCAGGAAAATCTAAGCATAACTGTAAAAAATGACACCATGATCCGTACATGTCGCCACGGAACCGCGGCCATACCTTGCTTGGGCCGCGGATCCGCGGCCGTACAGATGCTTTATGGCCTCGTTTTTGTACAGTAATCTTCTTACCTGCTTGTAGATATTTTTGGGTATTTTTAATCTGATTCAAGTGTTGAGTGTTCTGGGGATTGTTTTGGATTCGTTGATTCAATCGGAATATTTAATTTCGTGCTGTTTTCGGGTAATTTAGAAAGTATTAAAAAGTTCGAATGGATATCATTAACTCACTTTTTCCCGGTACAAAAAACTTTCAAATGTTGAATTTTTCTCGAGTTTAAATCTTTCGGAAATAAGTGCAAAAAATGTAGTGGACCCTCTAGAAGAACACAAACCTTAACTCGATTATGTGACCGTCTGAACTGCCTCTGAACCTTAGGGTTTGAGGCAGTACGGCATGCCACATGTGAGGCATTGGCTTGACCCTTCTACGGCTGGACCGCTGCTACTGTGACACATTCCGGGATTTTTGAACTCCGCTCAAGTGTTGAGCTATTAAGGAAATCTTGGATATTTGATTATTCGATCGGAAAATTTAATACTGTCTATTTATCTGGAATGTGATACAATATGTGGAATTCATATAGTTAGGCATGAAATGCGAAGTATGTGATATTTCGGATTTACGATGTCTAAAGTGATTGTGGATTCCAAATATTGTAGTTTTACACTTTCTTTTCTGTGACCGTAAGTGTAGTATGTAGTTGTATTGCCGGTTTTCGTTACTATACATCAACGACGATCGGTGTATGAATACTTACTTACGTTGATGATATATGATATTTTGTGTTGCAGAGATATGATGTGCAGGATTGTCGCGATTGAATAGCCGGGGGTTTTTATGTGAGATGAGAGTTTTCTTTTCATTCATGTAAAATTCAAATGTAATGTAATATTCTTTTATTTGGGGCATTTCCGGGTTGAGGTTGATGTCACCAGTGTTGTATATTATTTACTTTTCCGCATTAGGATAGACCCAAGGAGGGGAGCACAAGTGACCGGGTTCTGGGGTTCAGTGGGAGGCCATCTCGAGGAGTCGAGACCGGGTCTCCTAAACTCCAGAATTGGTAGGGTCGCTTGCCGCTCTCGTAGGGGTCTAGGGGTGTGGGCTTGGCTATTCATCGCGACTGTGGAATCCGTATTTTCTATTGTTGGCTAAATACTAAATACGGACGTCCTAGTATATCCCATCATATCTGTGTTTCTGCTGCCTGTGTTCTGTGATATCTGAGATGAATGATATATTATATATAAGATATATAGTAGACGTTGCTTATGTTTTACACCCGCGCTAGTCCCGTCCCGGTATGCCGTTAGTTAAGTAACCTAACGGTGCATAACGAAACATTGCGGCGAATGCGGATGGTATAAGCGTACGTTGTATTTTCGTTTCTTTTCTATGATTGGCTTAAGGACTTAAATGATGGAGCTACATTAATATGATTAATGTAAAGAAAATAAACCTAAAAAGATGTTGTAGAATCGGATATGAAAACCACTCGGCTCTTTATGAAAAAGCTACATTTCAAAACTGCGGAGCTTAAGCCACTCCTTCTGAAAACCATTTGATTCTACAACGATATTAAGTTCAAAGCGTTAAAGATTTTCTTAAAAATCATCCGCAACCCTCCGTCATTTTAGGAAGTAGAGTACTTAGTATTCGTGCAACGTTTGTTGACCTTAGCCAAGGCGTAGTGTACGGTAGCTAAGTGATGTCTTCCTACAATGCATATGATGCAGATTAATTAGGACGGGCATTTGACTTTGTTGACCTTAGCCAAGGGTCATGTGAACGGGTCTAATTAATCAAGAAATGATGGGTTGAACTTGACTAGTGCTTGTGATTTGTTGATCATAGCCAAGGTCATGAGTACTAGGGGTAAAAACCACATCGGGAATTTCAATAGTTGAAATTTGCAATGAGATTGCATACCTTCCATTTGATGGTTGGATCCCGATCCCACTTTGGGCAATAGTTGTTCCCAGGAGAGTTTTGCAGTTTACAATTAGCTAACCCATTAGGTGTCTAGAAAGGTGTTAACGGGGCTACGCCTCTGGGAAAATGAGGTTTACTTTAATTAGGTCCGTGCGAAAGCACGGGGAACCTCCCTCAAGTACCGACACTGGCCTGGCTAAACGGTTGGAGAAGTTGTAGACTGTAATTAATCCTGGCTAGTTTTTCTTCTTAAAGTTTGAAAGAAAAACTTGATTAAAGCAGTGGAAGATATCGATTAGACAAGATAATAACCAATCTGATCTTTGCAAGAGCTTTCGCTGAGTATATTCTTTTCTCTCTCTTAATGGCAGATACCCATGACAGGACTCAAGCTTCTACTAGATAAAAATAAACTGAATGGGACCAATTATAAAGACTGGCTGAGGAATCTGAACATTGCCTTGACTTATGATAAAGTATCATATGTCCTCACGGCTCCAGCCCCGCCCATCCTAGGTCCGAAATCCTCAGTTGCGGATATTGAAGTCCGCAAGACATGGGACGCTGACTGTGCCACGGCCAAATGCCTCGCGCTTGCATCGATGGACAACATACATCAAAAGCAGCACGAGAATATGGACATTCACGACATATTCCTCCATACAAAGGAGTTGTATGGAGAGCAATCCCGCGTATTACGATACGAAGCATCAAAGAAATTGTTTCAGATGCGAATGGCCCCTGGCACACCAATAGGAGACCATGTTCTAAAGATGATAGCTCTCATAGAAGAGCTTGAGGACCTTGGATGGACGATGGACAATGAACAATATACGGATATTATTCTGCAATCCCTCCCCTCCACCTTTGCTCAATTTATAGTTAACTTCAACATGCACAACATGGAGAAGGAACTACCTGAACTCCTTAATATGTTAAGGAGTGCAGAGAGCATACTGAAATCAGTGAAAACTCCCGTTTTGAGTGTTGGGCAATCTTCCTCTTCTCGCCCAAAGGCTAAGGCCAAGGGAAAGATAAAGAAGAAGCCCACCAAGCCTAGGGGTGGAGTTAAAAAGGTTAAGGGGAAGGACAAGTCCAAAGCTGGAGAATCGGGGAAAGTGAAATGTTTTCATTGCCACAAAACATGACATTGGAAGCGCAACTGCACGGAGTACTTAAATCTCAAGAAGAAGCATGGGGATGCTTCCGCTTCAGGTGTGTTTATGACAGAAAACGGTTTTTCAATAAACTCTGCTTCCTGAGTATTAGATACCGGTTCAGATTCTCACATTTGCAATTTCATGCAGGGGCTGAGAAATAGCAAGGTTTTGAAGACAGGTGACCATACTCTCCGCGTTGGAAATGGTTCCAATGTACATACAGTCGCAGTGGGAGAGTATCATTTGGGGTTGCCGTCTGGGTGTATATTGGTTTTGAACCCATGTTATTTTGTACCAAGTATGCTTTATAATATAATATCTGTTTCTTTGTTAGACAATGAAGGATATAATTTTGTATTGCAGAACAATGTTATGAACATTCACCTGAATCAAATGTTGGTTGGGTATGGTACGCTTAATAACGGGATATACGTCCTAAATCAACACACAGTTTTCAGCATACAACACACTAATAAAAGAAAACTTTCAGAAATAAATGAAGCTTTTCTTTGGCACTGTAGACTTGGTCATATTAACGAAACAAGACTAAACAAGTTACACAAAGATGGATATTTAAACTCTTTTGAATATAAATCTTATGCGACTTGCCAGTCTTGTATCAAGGGTAAAATGACCAAAACTCCATTTACCGGACATGGAGAAAGAGCTACTGAGCTCCTAGGCCTCATACATAGTGATGTATGTAGGTCAATGTCTAGACAGGCTAGAGGCGGTTTTTCATACTTCATTACTTTCACTAACGATTTCTCAAGATTCGGTCATGTATTTTTATTAAAGCACAAATCCGAAGCTTTCGAGAAACTCACTGAATATAAACAAGAAGTAGAAAAACAAACTGGCTTGAGTATCAAAATGCTTCGATCAGATCGATGTGGAGAGTATCTCAGTACAGAATTTGCAAACTTCCTAAAAGAGAATGGGATTCTCTCTCAGCTCACTCCTCCTTACACACCACAGCACAACGGTGTGTCAGAACGACGGAATCGGATCCTATTAGATATAGTCTGATCCATGATGAGTGATGTTGAGTTACCCGTCTCATTTTGGGGGCATGCATTGGAGACTGCAGCGTTTCTACTGAACAGGGTCCCAACCAAAACTTGTCTACCACACCATATGAGATATGGCATGGGAAGAGACCATCTCTTAAGAGAATTAAGATTTGGGGTTGCCCGGCCTATGTTAAAAAGCAGAATCCGGACAAACTCGAGACACGGTCGGTCATATGTAATTTTGTGGGATATCCAAGGAATTCTTATGGATATCTTTTCTACCACAAGGAGGAACAAAAGGTGTTTGTTTCTCAGCATGCCACATTCTTGGAAAAAGAGTTTTTCACAGATAAAGCTGATGGCAATGTGGTAGATCTAGAAGAGGTTCTAAAGACACAAACTACAGATGACGACTTGGTTGAACTGGCTGTTGCAATAGAAACTGAGGAACCTCGGCCACTCCGTAGGTCTGGTAGGACTTCTCGCCCACCGGAGAGGTACTACGGTTTCCTCATTGATGGTGACAGAGAAGACTGCATCATGGAGGATGATGATCCTACCAGCTTTCAGCAAGCTATCACGAGTGGAGACTCTGTGAAGTGGCTGGATGCCATGAGATCCGAAATGGAGTCTATGTACACCAACAAAGTATGGACTTTGGACGTTGTACCCCCTGGGGTAAAACCTGTGGGGTGCAAATGGATCTTTAAAAGAAAGATTGGTGTAGATGGGCAGGTGGAGACCTATAAGGCAAGACTTGTGGCGAAGGGTTTTCGTCAAAGACCAGGTTTGGACTATGACGAGACTTTTTCTCCTGTAGCCATGCTTAAATCCATTCGGATCCTACTTGCTATTGCTGCTCACTACGACTATGAAATCTGGCAGATGGACGTTAAAACGGCATTTCTAAATGGAGATTTAGAAGAATGCGTTTATATGGATCAGCCAGATGGCTTCATTGACAGTGGGAGCAGCGGGAAAGCATGTAGATTGCTTAAATCCATATATGGGTTAAAGCAGGCATCACGGATTTGGAACATCTGTTTCGATGATTTTATCAAAGAGTTTGATTTCATCAAAAATCCAGATGAACCTTGTGTTTATAAGAAAGCTGTAGGGAGAGCTGTCACATTCCTCGTATTGTACGTGGATGACATTCTTCTGATAGGAAATGATATTCCTATGCTACATTCGGTCAAATCATTCTTATCACTAAGGTTCTCCATGAAGGACCTGGGTGATGCCACATACATTCTGGGTATTAGGATCTATAGGGATAGATCCAAGAGATTATTGGGATTGTCCCAAACCAGGTACATCAACACCATCTTAAAAAGGTTTAGTATGGAAGACTCAAAGCGGGATGCCTTACCCCCTTGCTATGGGGTCACTCTCTCCAAGGACTCTTGCCTAAAGACCGATGAAGAGAGAGCTCGCATGAGCATTATACCCTATGCTTCGGCAGTAGGATCTATACTGTATGCGATGTTATGTACAAGCCCAGATGTAGCTTATGCACTTAGTGTTGTAAGCAGGTATCAATCTAACCCAGGGGAGAATCACTGGGTAGCTGTGAAGAACATTCTTAAGTACTTGCGAAGGACTAAAGAATTGTTCTTGGTGTATGGTAATGGAGATCTCCAAATGGAGGCCTTTACCGATTCGAGCTTCCAGAGCGATAAGGACGACAACAAATCTATCTCCGGGTTTGTATTTACCCTCAATGGAGGGGCGGTAAGTTGGAAGAGTTCCAAACAGGATACCGTTGCAGACTCTACGATGGAGGCTGAGTACATAGCTGCGAATGATGCCGCCAAGGAAGCCGTCTGGATGAAGAAGTTCGTCTCGGAACTAGGAGTAGTTCCAACCATTATTGATCCAATACCATTGTATTGTGATAATAATAGGGCTATGGCGTTAGCCAAGGAGCCCAGGTCCCATCAGCAGTCCAGACACATCCTGAGGCGTTTTCATTTCATCCGGGAGATTGTAGATCGCCGTGAGATCGAGATTAAGAGAGTAGACACAAAGAATAACACCGCGGATGCATTCACCAAGGCCCTCCCTCAGCCGCAGCATGAGCGACTTTTTGAAATGTTGGGTATAAGATACGCCAATAACTGGCCTTAGTGCAAGTGGGAGATTGTTGGATATATGTATGCCCTAGAGGCCATTATATGATAGTGGATGTATTTATACATGTATGTATGTATGTATGTGTATATATATATATATATATATATATATATATATATATATATTCAGTGTACATTCTTGCTCGACATGATAGTATGCTATCTGGTTCTTCTTTATCTGACATGTTGATTTGATCATGCATTTATTGTAGGGTTCCTAGGCACACTAATGAGGTTCTACAACTGATCAAATATGTCTAATTCAAAATTTTCATGTGCCAAAGAAACCCTATGCAAGATCGATAACTAAAGGTAAGGCGAAACATATAAGTAAACAACTTTATTGCTAAGTGAAAGGGACTACAACCTTTATAGATCCGGTCCTCCACTTCTCTAGCTCCGTGTTGACGTCCCTCCGCTGCGATCATCGGAATCCCGGACTCTCCTGTCGGTTTCATCGAAGAAATGATCGGGCTAGGTCGTTGACTTCGATGCCGAAGATGATCTACGTCGAGGCAACTCGGACTCAAGCTGCATCTTCACTTGGTCATAAAACTTGTGAAGATAACACACTCTACTACATGGCAAGTGGTAGAGGATAAAAAATAGGAAGTGGATTCACTTTGGATTTGGATTTCTCACTTGGAATCATCACTTGGAATTTTTCAAGAAAGCTTTCTTCTTCACTTCAAGAAGATGAAGAAGAAAATGGAAAAAGAATTATCTTCAAAAAGAAAATCCAAGTGATTCTTATCATAATGCAACCATGGGTGAGTTTAACTAGTGTAGAGACTAAACTAGAGTTTAGGTGAATGGTTAGGTTAAGGAAAGAAACAAAAATGGTCAAAGCTTCATGAAGCTTCAAGTAAAAAACAAAAGAATCCACCATTTTGTTTCTTGCCCAAAAATAAATAAATAAAACAAATAATTAAGTAAAGATAACAAAACCCTAACCATTAACCTAAACATGGTTTAAATCAAACATACACCCAAGTTTGCATGCATCATCAAACATGATACAATCAAGTGCACTACTTGTGCATACCAAGTGAGAAAATCAATCTTAAGTGAACAAATACTAGTTAATGTAAAGTAATATATCAAATATATAATTATAAATTAAATCATTAAATCAACACTTGATTTAATGATCCGGTCATATTGCATATAACCGACTAATATCAAGTGTATCAATGTATCGAATCAACACTTGATTCGGTAACCCGGCTATATCTTATATAGCCGTCCAATGATACAAATCGCGAGAATAGAATACAGTATCACATACTGGTATTATTCTCGGTCCCGCACATATCTCATATGCACTCCTATTTCGTTTCGCTTGAGCCAGGAAACCTCTGTGTAGGACTCTAAAGACTCGTCAATACGCCGGCAGCAGGTGATGATCATATCAAACACCCACAAGCCGCAAGCGGTCTGCTAAACGTAACGGCCACCCGGGTATTGAGCGATCAGAAGATCAATGAGTAAGCCCGCCCACACTCCTGTGAATCCAACCAGTAACACTTACCGTACAGTCCGGTCTCGTCGTCTGATATGTCGAATATCTCTCCTAGGGGTGGTAAACGTCAGACCCCAGTAGCTCGATAAGTCGTGTCGATATGAGCTCTATAACATTTCGAGAAACTACTGGTAACACTTACCAGTAAATCTCAGCAACCCTGACCAGGGATTTCCGGTTATAGCCAATCGAACACAGCGCAACATCAACTCCCTATACCGGGAGAGACGAATCCCCTCCTATCGCTCATTACCTCCATGTGATTCGGGACTGTAACCAAAAGCCACCGTTTTGCACGCTCTCTTGGACGTGGTAAATTGGAAATCAAAGCACAGTGGGAATCACACAAGACTCTATGACGATCTCGGGTCAACAGACTAACATGTACCAGTGTCACCAGAGAACTGCCATCTGACGTAAGGTATAATACCATCTGGGAGTTCTCGTCGAGTCCGTCCAGTGTACCCAGTCTCCACTGAGCACCCGTATATCATCTCCGATGTCAAACACCAATGGATATGGGATCATCCATCGCCCATCTGTATGGGTCGAGAAGGTATACGCTAGTCTACTCTGGTATATCGATGCCACGTCTCGATACACCCACGACTAGGGACCTTGAAGGATGTACTTATGGACTACCATGTCCCCACTAGTATGATCCGCATCATAGTCCAGGTAGTCAAGTACATATACTAAGGGCTTTACCAACATGTAACAGAGAGACAATTAGTGTACACGTTAAAGTAAAGAGCAACCAGATAGCATACTATCATGTCGAGCAAGAAAGTCCTCCCTATATATGTCCCAACATCCACTACAATATACATCCTATGTACAGTAATGGCCTCTAGGGCATACATATAACTAACAATCTCCCACTTGCACTAGGGCCATCTGAAGCAGTGGTTGTAGTATCTCATACTCAACCATCCAATAAAAGTCTCTCTCTGGGAAAAGGCCTTTGTGAGTGGATCCGCCGTATTGTCCTCTGAGTCTTCTCTCCTAACCTCGATCCCCTGGAGATCAACCATCTCCATGATCAGGTGATACTGCCTTAGAATATGTCTGGATCACTGATGGGACGGGCGTTCCTTGGCATAAGCCACAACTCCATTGTTACATAATGGTAGGAACGAAGTTCATCTTATGAACTAATATTCACCCAGACTTCCTCTTTGGTAGCATCTTTGGTAACGATGTATCTTGCCTTTAATCGTCTAGTATGCCTCGGTATCTAGCTTGGAACTCTTCCAACATACCGTCCCTTTACTGAAGGTAAAGAAAATGCCTGTGACTGACATTCAGTCGTCCTTATCACCCTGGAACCCTTCCAGTGATTCTCCCCAGGATCAATTGATACCATCTCACTACAACTAGTGAGAATCCTAACATCCAATTACTTCTATCTCATAGATCAAAACTCAGGATTTAGAAGGTATCACTTTGATCCTTTATGGAGAATCCTTGTGATAAGCGGAGATTGATCGAGCGTAGCATAGGAAACTCCTTCCCTATCAAGAGTATGTCATCCACGTTCTCTACGAAGATCACCACCATACTTCCTACTACCTTTTTGTTTATACAAGGTTCATCTACTATTTTGATGATGTCAAACTCTTTGACTAACACATCAAAACAGATGTTCCAACTCCGCGATGCCTGTTTTATCCTATAAAGCATCTTGCTCACGTTTCCGCTGCTCCCACTGTTTACGAAGTCCTCTGGCTGTGTACTTATAGACGCTCTCTTCTAAATCAATATTTAGAAAAGCAATCATGACACCCAACCGCCAGATTTCGTAGTCATGGTATGTAGCCGTGGCAAGTAGGATCTGGATGGACTTAAGCATAGCTACTTAGAAAAGGTTTCATCATAATCCATACCTGGTCAATGATGCAAACTTTTAACAAGTCTAGCTTTGAAAGTCTCAACTTTTCCATCTACACCAAGTAATCTTCTTAAGATATACTTGCTCCTGATGGGAATTTAACCCTTCAGATATAGCAACCAAAGTCCATACTTTGTTGGTGTACATGGATTCCATCTCAGATCACTAAGCATCCAGCCATTCTTACAGAGTCCCTACTCTCAATGGCTTGCTCGAAACTAGTTGGGTCATCATCTCATGATGCATTCCTCGCTCCCACTGTCATCGAGAAACCGAAGTATCTCTCACGCGGATGAGGAACCCTACCAGATCGGCGGAGAGGCTGAGGTTCGTCGGGGACTATTGAATCCTTTGGTTCTACCAAATCATGAGCTGCAGTTTGTATAGCTGGAACCTTTCCAGTTCTACATAACTGACCTTGCCTTGAGCTTGTCCGGATTTTGCTTTTAGACATAGGCCGGACAACCCCAAATCTTAACTTACTTAAGAGATAGGTTCTTCCCATACCATATCTCATATGGAGTGGTAGGCAACTGATTTGATTTGAACCCTATTCAATAGGTATGCAGCTTCTCAAGTGCATATCTCCCAAAAGGAAATAGGTAACTCAGTAGTACTCATCATAGAGCACACCTTATCATATAGGGTGTGATTGATCCGCCCCGATATACCATCGTGCTATGGTGTATACGGAGGAGTAATGCTGAGAGAGAATCTCATTCTCCTTTAGAATAGTCCAGGATTTCCGTGCTCAAGTATTCTCCTCCCTGATCACATCAAAGGACATAATACTTATACCCGTATTTTGGTTCCCTACTTCTAACTTATATTCTGTGATTATCTCAAAAGTTTCGGACTTATGTTTTAACAGGAACATATGTCTGAATCTTGAGAGATTATCAGAGAATGTAATGAAATACAAAGAACCGGTCTTGTCATGTGTAGACGGGGACCTACATAAATCAACATGTATCATCCCAAGAGTTCACTAACTCTTTCTCTGTTTCCAGTAAACAGAGCTATGGTCATCTTATCTCTGTGACATGACTGGCAAGTTTCACAAGATGTAAATTCAAACTTATTTAAATATACATCTAAATGTAACTTCAGCTAGTCGGGTAGCATTGATATGACCTAGTCTACAATGCCTCAAGAAGGATCCGTTCATTTCTGAAATCTTCCTCTTGTGTGTGTTCCGTATACTAAGAACTGTAGTTTGATTTAGAACATCAATGCTTTTAGATAACGTGCCTGAACCGATCAACTTTTAATATAGGAAATGTTCAAAACATTATCCAACAATACAAAATTTTATCATTTCTTTACTAATAAAGAGACTGATATGATTTTGTATATCAGGTTCGGTATCTAATAACATTCGTTCAGAATCAATGTACTGGTAATACAGGGTGACAGTGACCAACAGACTTGGCTGCAACACTTGCACCGTTTTCTGTCTCATGAAACTTATCACCCGTTCTCAGTTCTCTACCTTTCTGTAGCCCATGTAACGGATTACATATACGGGATCCTGATCCGGTATCAAATACCCAGGACGTAGAGGATACTGAGAAACAGTTCTTTGTAATGAACACACTCGAAGGAGATGCATCATGTGCACTTTCTTCGTTTGGGCGGCATAGGAAATCTGGTATTCCTGTATTTCCTGCTCTGTCTTATAACAATTATAAGTTGGAGCGGGAACAACGTTCCCCAGCACAGTAAAACAAGCGGGTTCGGTCAAAACATCCGTATTATTATCTTGATTAAGGCGTGATATGGTCGCTACCTGGAGAGAGAGAGAAGAAAACACTCAGCGTATGCTCTTGCAAGATCAGATTGGTTATTATTTTATCTAATCAGGATGGCTCCCACTGTTTTTATCAAATCTTCCTTCAAACCCTAAATGGAAAGACTAGCCGGGATTAAACACACGCTACAAGTTTGCCAATCTTTCAGCCAGGCCAGTGTCGGTACTTTGAGGGAGGTTCCCCGTGCTTTCGCACGGACCTAATTACAGTAAACCTCGTTTTCCCAGAGGCGTAACCCCGTTCACACCTTTCTAGACACCTACTAGATCGGCTAATTGTAATGTGTAAAACTCTCCCACGATTAACAATTACTCGCAGCGGGTATCGGGATACAACTATCTCATAGAAGGTATGCAATCTCATTGCAAATTTCAACACTTGAAATTCCCGATAATATTTTACCCCTAGCGTCCTATGACCTTGACGCAGGCCAACAAACCATAGTCCGCTAGTCAAATTCAACCCGTCATTTCTTGATTGAATTAAACCCACCTGCACGACCCTTGATGCAGCCAACAAAGTCGCACGACTACCCTAATCCAATCTGCATCATATGCATAAACAGATAAATACTAGTTAGTTACCGCACACTACGCCTTGACGCAGGCCAACAAACGTAGCACGAATACTAAGTAGGATTTATCTGAAATGACGGAGGGCTACGACAGGTTTATAAGAAAACCTATTGCGGAATGAACTTGATATCATTGTAGAATCGAATGAATTTTGAAATGGAGCGTTTTTTAGGCTTTTCTAGTTTTGCTAAAGGGGTCACTCCCGATGAAGGGGTCGTCGGCCCTTTCCTCATCGAATAAGGTGCAGGATATATCATATATACCGCTGTGCAAAGCAAAAACTATAGAAGTAATCAAAAGCCAAACCGAGAGTTGTAGCATCTGCCAGTTATTGCTAAAGAGGTCACTCCCGGTGAAGGGATCTCGGCCCTTTCCTTATCGAATAAGGTGAGGGATGTTCTACAAGGAACACCGCGATGCAAAGCAAGAACTGTAGCTACCTGTTTTTGAAAATTCGATTCCACAACATCTTAGGTTTCTTTTCTTTCATTAATCATATTAATGAAGTCCCATCATTTAAGTTAGCTAAACATCACAGATAAATACGACGTACACTTATGCCATCCGCATTCGCCTCGATGCCCCTCGTGCACCGTTAGGTTAGGTAACTAACGGCAGAGTGGGGCAGGGCTAGCGCGGGTGTAAAACATAAGTAACGTCTATATAATATATCATATATACTATATACAATATCTATCTGAACATATCACATGATCATATCACAGATAACGCAGCAGAAAATAGCATATGAAATATTGGATATACTAGGACGTCCGTGTTTTCAATACGAGCCAGTATAAAACACGGATTCCACGGTCGCGATGAATAGCCAAACCCACACCCCAAGACCCCTACGAGAGCGGTAAGCAACCCTACCAATTCTAGAGTTAGGAGACCCGGACTCGACTCCTCGAGTTGGTCTCCCACTGGACTCCAGAACCCGGTTACTTGTGCCCTCCTCCTTAGGTCTATCCTAGTGCGGAAAAGTAAATAATATACAAAGGGTGACATCTTCCGCAACCTGGAAGTGCCCCAATAAAAGAATATTACATACAAGTTTTTACATGAATGAAAATGAAAAACACCCATCTCACATAAAAAAAACCCGGCTATTCAAACACGACGATCCAATATAACATATCCAGCAACACATAACATCACATGTCATCAACGTAAGTAAACATGCGTATCCCAATTGTCGTTGACATATAGCAACAAAACCGGCGATATCACATATTACACTTACGGTCGCAGAAAATAAAGTGTAAAATTACAACAGTTGGAATCCGCAACCTACTTAGACATCGCATGCCTAATCAAATGAATTACTTAGACATCGCATGCCTAACAATTATAAACTCCGCATTTTAGTCTCATTATCGAAAACACTTTTCAATATCAAGTCGGGCAATTCAACAAGATTCCCGGCATTTTGATCGAATGCTCGTCGCAAACTTTAGTAGGCAGCCGCACCCCCGATGCCGTCGACGAAGTGCACCAAGACGGAACACCGCTACCGCGAGCACCCGAACGGATGCTTTCGGCGACGGGGTTCTCCTACAGTCACTCGGTCGGGGCTATGGGGCGTGGCTATCTATTAAGTTTTACCAGCGAGTATCCGCGTACGCTACGAGATTGCGACGGACTTTTGATCACATCAAAATTCCGTGGCAACCGATCAAGTGAGACTAAGGTGCTATGTTTATAACATTCAAATCAGTTATCTCATAACTATTTGTGAATTCCAAATATTGTATCACATTCCAGATAAATAGAAAATGTTAAACTTTCCGATCGAACAATCAAACACCCAAGTTTTCCCGAAACTGCTCAACACATGAAATAAGTTTAAAAACATTCACTTCATGCCACAGTACCAACGGTCCAGCCGTAGAAGGGTCAAGCCAACGCCTCACATGTGGCACGCCGTACTGCCCCAAACCCTAAGGTTCAAAGGGCAGTTCAAGACGGTCATATAATCGAGTTAAGGTTTATTGTCTTCTAGAAGGTCCATCGCGTTACTTGCACTACTTAGAACGTCTTTAAACCACGGAAAAATCCAACACTTGGAAATTTTCCGGCAGGGGAAAAACTGGGTATTTATATCCAGTCGAACTTTTTAACATATTCTAAATTACCCGGAAAAACACATAGACAAAATTAGACAATCCGATCGAATCAACGAATTCCCAATACAACCCAGAAAACTCAACCTTTGAGTGCAATTTAAAAATTCCCAAAAAACTCAGCAACTAAATAAAGAAATTACTGTGCAAAATTCACAACACAATGGTACTGTATGGCCGCGGAACCGCCGCACGAGCCATGCTCGGGCCGCGTTTCCGCAGCGCTTTAGTGGACACAGGCGCACGTGCTTCACAGTTTTTCTTAGAAAACCCTGCTGAATTTTCTGCATATTTTTAATTCACAAAAATCCCCGATTTCAAAAAAATTACAAAGAATGGTTTTGAATTAAGGTTTCGGGTTCGATCGGGTTTCTAACTTCGTCTACACTTCGCCTAAAGCTCTAGCTAGGCTCTGATACCACTGTAAGATTCCTAGGCACACTAATGAGGTTCTACAACTGATCAAATATGTCCAATTCAAAATTTTCATGTGCCAAAGAAACCCTATGCTAGATCAATAACTAGAGGTAAGGCGAAACATGCAAGTAAACAACTTTATTGCTAAGTGAAAGGGACTACAACCTTTGTAGATCCGGTCCTCCACTTCTCTAGCTCCGTGTTGACGTCCCTCCGCTGCGATCATCGGAATCCCGGACTCTCTTGTCGGTTTCATCGGAGAAATGATCGAGTTAGATTGTTGACTTCGATGCCGAAGATGATCTATGTCGAGGCAACTCAGACTCAAGCTTCATCTTCACTTGGTCATAAAACTTGTGTAGATAACACACTCTACTACATGGCAAGTGGTAGAGGATGAAGAAATAGGAAGTGGGTTCACTTTGGATTTGGATTTCTCACTTGGAATCATCACTTGGAATTTTTCAAGAAAGCTTTCTTCTTCACTTGAAGAAGATGAAGAAGAAAATGGAAAACGAATTATCTTCAAAAAGAAAATCCAAGTGATTCTTATCATAATGCAACCATGGGTGAGTTTTGTTGGGTTTACCTAGCACCCTATGTAGAGTTTGGAAGCATCACATGTCACAAAGTTCAAATTTTTATGGTGCTAAGCAAGCATACAAAAGATCGATCCTAGAAAATTAGGGTTTCTAAATATTAAATGCAACAAAGACTAGGGTTTCGAGAGTACAACCTTTGTAGCTCCCTTCGCTGGACTCTTTGGCCTCTTGAGTGTTGGAGGAAGGTCCTCTTGAAGTCTTCTAGTGTCCACGACGATCCACCCGAAGCTCCTTCGTCCAAGCTATCGACTTCACTTTCCAAGAGAAGAAAAGAAGATAACACTCTAAACAAGTGGGCTAGACTTGTGTAGAATGATGTTGTGGTTCTAATTCTCACTTCAAAAAACTTTCTTGATGTGTGTTTTGCTCACTATAAAAAACTAGAGGGCAAAGGAAGAAGGAGGAAGAAGATGATGGCTTTTCTTTTTGAAGAAGAGAAAAGATTAACTCATGAAAAGAAATGAAAATATATCTATATATATTTATTTCTTCTCATGTCAAACCATGGTTAAATGTTTGAGATATTATTTAATTAGAGTTTAAAACATAGAAGGAAAGTTTAATCCATGGTTAAGGGTAGGTGAGGATGGTTAGGTTAAAGAAGGATGTAGAAACTAGTGATGAATTATCCTTTCCTTTTCCATTTTGTTTTAAACTCAAATTAAATAATAATCCATATATTTAACCAAGGTGTGAGTCTTATATTGCCACCATTTTCCATGTGTAATCAACCATGAAGGATGATGTATGTATATATGTGTGTATGCACATCCATATGTGCATGAAACTAAATGAAAGAAAGCATACATGCATGCATACATCCATCATGTACAAGAAAGGATTTCAAGTAAGAAAACTAATGGTTAAATGATAAATCAACACTTGATTTATCAATCCGGCCATATCACATATGACCCCACCAAAAGCAAGCCGCCCGATCAATATACGGTATCCTATACGCGCATTTTAATCGGGTCCATGCGCATATCGGATACGCGCACCACAACGTTTCGCCTAGATTAGGTAACTCCTTTGTGGGACTCTAAGACTCGTCAATACGCCGGCAGTGGGTGATGATCATATCAAGCACCCCCAAGCCGCAAGCGGTCAGCTAAACGTAACGGCCACCCGGGTATTGAGCGATCAGAAGAAAATGAGCGATCAGAAGAAAATAAGCAAACCTGCAACAACTCCCGTCGAGCCAATCGGCAACACTTCCCGTACAGTCCGGTCTCCTCGTCTGATATGTCGCATATCAAGTCTATGGGTGGTAAACGTCAGACCCCAATAATTGATAAGTCGTGCTGATGTGAAGCTCATAACGGGTCGAGAAACTACTGGTAACACTTACCAGCAAATCTCTGAATCAGCCCTGGCCAGGGACTTCCCTGTTACGGCCAATCAAGCACAGCGCAACATCAACCACCAATACCGGGAGAGACGAAACCCCTCCTATCGCTCATTGCCTCCATGTGACTCGGGACTGTACCCAAAAACCACCGTTTTGCACACCCTCATAGACGTGGTAAGGTGGAAATCAAAGTACAGTGGGAATCACACAAGACTCTATGACGATCTCGGGTCTACAGACTAACCTGTACAAGTGTCACCGGAGAACTGCCATCTGACGTGAGGTATAATACCAACTGGGAGTTCTCGGCGAGTCCGTCCAGTGTATCCAGTATCCACTGAGTACCCGCATACCATCTCTGATGTCAAACACCAATGGATATGGGATCATCCATCACGCATCTCATGGGTCAAGAAGCGTATACGCTAGTCTACACTGGTGTATCGATGCCCCGTCTCGATACACCCACGACTAGGGACCTTGAAGGATGTACTTATGGACTACTATGTCCCCACTAGTATGATCTGCATCATAGTGCAGGTAGTCAAGTACACATCCTAAGGGCTTTACCAACATGTAACTCTAAGACAGTATAAAGAGACAAGTATACATGTTAAGATAAAGAGCAACCAGATAGCATACTATCATATCAAGCAAGAAAGTCATCTCTATATATGTCCAAGCATCCAATATAATATACATCATCTGTACAATACTGACCTCTAGGGCATACATACAACTAACAAGTTTAACTAGTGTAGAGACTAAACTAGGGTTTAGGTGAATGGTTAGGTTAAGAAAAGAAACAAAAATGGTCAAAACTTCATGAATCTTCAAGTAAAAAACAAAAGAATCCACCATTTTGTTTCTTGCCCAAAAATAAATAAATAAAACAAATAATTAAGTAAAGATAACAAAACCCTAACCATTAACCTAAACATGGTTTAAATCAAACATACACCCAAGTTTGCATGTATCATCAAACATGATACAATCAAGTGCTCAAAAATATATCACATATACTACTTGTGCACACCAAGTGAGAAAATCAATCTTAAGTGAACAAATACTAGTTAATGTAAAGTAATATATCAAATATATAATTATACATTAAATCATTAAATCAACACTTGATTTAATGATCCGGTCATATTGCATATAACCGACTAATATCAAGTGTATCAATGTATTGAATCAACACTTGATTCGGTAACCCGGCTATATCTTATATAACCGTCCAATGATACAAATCGCGAGAATAGAATACAGTATCACATACTGGTATTATTCTCGGTCCCGCACATATCTCATATGCGCTCCAATTTCGTTTCGCTTGAGCCAGGAAACCTCTGTGTAGGACTCTAAAGACTCGTCAATACACCGGCAGCAGGTGATGATCATATCAAACACCCACAAGCCGCAAGCGGTCTGCTAAACGTAACGGCCACCCGAGTATTGAGCGATCAGAAGATCAACGAGCAAGCCCGCTCACACTCCTGTGAATCCAACCAGTAACACTTACCGTACAGTCCGGTCTCGTCGTCTAATATGTCGCATATCTCTCCTAGGGGTGGTAAACGTCAGACCCCAGTAGCTCGATAAGTCGTGTCGATATGAGGTCTACTGGTAACACTTACCAGTAAATCTCAGCAACCCTGGCCAGGGATTTCCGGTTATAGCCAATCGAACACAGCGCAACATCAACTCCCTATACCGGGAGAGACGAATCCCCTCCTATCGCTCATTGCCTCCATATGATTCGGGACTGTACCCAAAAGCCACCGTTTTGCATGCCCTCTTGGACGCGGTAAGGTGGAAATCAAAGCATAGTGAGAATCACACAAGACTCTATGACGATCTCGGGTCAACAGACTAACCTGTACCGGTGTCACCAGAGAACTGCCATCTGACGTAAGGTATAATACCATCTGGGAGTTCTCGGCGAGCCCGTCCAGTGTACCCAGTCTCCACTGAGCACCCGTATATCATCTCCGATGTCAAACACCAATGGATATGGGATCATCCATCGCCCATCTGTATAGGTAGAGAAGGTATACGCTAGTCTACTCTGGTATATCGATGCCCCGTCTCGATACACCCACGACTAGGGACCTTAAAGGATGTATTTATGGACTACCATGTCCCCACTAGTATGATCCGCATCATAGTCCAGGTAGTCAAGTACACAACCTAAGGGCTTTACCAACATGTAACAGAGTGACAATTAGTGTACACGTTAAAGTAAAGAGCAACCAGATAGCAAACTATCATGTCGAGCAAGAAAGTCCTCCCTATATATGTCCCAGCTTCCACTACAATATACATCCTATGTACAGTAATGGCCTCTAGGGCATACATATAACTAACATTTATTCATTCACACATGTTGATAAAGCCCTGAGGATATAGAATTGACTACTGTGATTATGATAGAGATCATACTAGTGGGACATCTGTAGTTTATAAGCATACTAGTGGGGCATCGATATACCAGAGTAGACTAGCGTATATGATACTAGACCCATATGATGGGCGATGGATGTTCCCACATTCATCGATGTTTGACATCGAGATTGTATACGGGTGCTCAGTGGTGACTGGGTACACTGTACGGACTCACCGAGATCTCCTATATGGAATTATATCTATCGTCGGATAGCAGTTCTCAGGTGACACTGGTGCATGTTAGTCTGTAGACCCGAGATCGTCATAGAGTCTTGTATGTTCTCCCACTGTACTTTGATTACCACCCTACCACGGCTCTACTGAGTCGTGCAAACAGGTGGCCGTTGGGTACAGTCCCGAGACACACGAAGGCGATGAGCGATAGGAGGGGTTTCGTCTCTCCCGGTATTGGGAGTTGATGTTGTGCTGTGCTCGATTGGCTATATCAGTAAGTCCCTGGCCAGGGCTGCTGAGATTTACTGATAAGTGTTATCAGTAGTTTCTCGATCTGTTATAGACCATTCATCGGCACGACTTATTGAGTTATTAGGGTCGACGTTACCATCCCTAGACTCGATATGCATAAAGAGACCAGACTGTACGGTAGTGTTGCTGGTTGGCTCGACGGGAGTTGTAACAGGTTCGCTTGTTTTCCTCTGATCGCTAAATACCCGGGTGGCCGTTACGTTTAGCTGACCGCCTGCGGTTTGGGGGTGCTTGATATGATTATCACCCACTGCCGGCATATTGACGAGTCTTAGAGTCCCACAATGGAGTTGCCTAGTCCAGGAGAAACGATGTGGTGCGCATATGAGATATGCGCGTGGACCCAGTTAAAATGCGCGTATGAGATACCGTATATTAATCGGGCGGTTTGCTTTTGGTCGGGTCGTACGTGATATGACAGGGTTGCTAAATAAAGTGTTGATTTATCATTGACCATTAGTTTCTCACTTTAAATCCTTTCTTGTCTTTTTGTTGTATGCATGCATGTATGCATTTATTCTTATTCATGCACATATGGATGTGCATGCACACATACATGCATACATCATTCTATCATGGTTGTTGATATAGTGGATGGTGGCAATATAAGACTCACACCCTTTATAAAATATATGGATATTATTTTTTGGAAAAGAAAAATGGAAATGGAAATTATAATCATGGTTTAATTTTTTATTCTTTCACTAACCCTTTGGTTTAACCATGATTCATTTTCTATGGCCATTTTTGTTCCAAACTAAAATATCTAGATATTTTATAACTATGGTTAAGAATGAGAGAGTGAAAATATATATATTTTCATTTCTCATTTTTATTCACAAGCTTATCATTTTAACTAGAGCTCGTAAAAAGCCATCATCTTCTTCCTCTTTTCTCTCTTGCTCTCTAGTTTTCTCAAGTGCGCAAAAGAGTCACCAAGTTAGGATTTTGAAGTGAGAAAACAAACCACATTATCATTCTACACTAGTCTTGCCCATTAGTGTAGAGTGTTAGCTTCCATTTCTTCTCTTGATCTAGTGAAGTTTCAAGCTTGGACAAAGAGGACTCCGGGTGGATCGTCGTGGACGTAAAGGATCTCAAGCGGACCTTTTTTCCAACCCTCAATTAGCCAAGGAGTCTAGCGTAGGGAGCTACAAAAGTTGTACTCTCAAAATCCTAGCTTTTACTACTTGTGTTTGTGTTAAAGTTTTGTTGCCCTCATTTTTCTAGCATGATCCTTTAGATTGTTTCTTTAGCACCATGGAAATTTGAAATATGGCATGTGTGTTGCCTCCAACCCTTGTAGTAGTGTTGTAGGAAACCCTTCAGAAAGCTCTCCCTCTTCCTCTCCCAAAAGTTCAAGTGTTCCATGAGTTGGAAATCATGAACTTTTTAGACAAAACCACCATAACCCTTCTCTACTCATTCTAAGGTTCTAGGTTTAGCAAACCAAGCACCTTAGTTATCTCTAGGTTGAGATAGGAGCTCAAGTTCGAGGCCCTCGGGTGGATCCAACTACGGTAAAGAGGAGACGACGAGGAGGAGCCATTCAAACCACTACAAGGAGCAAGCAAGGAGGAGAACCACAAAAGAAGAGAAGGAGTTCAAGACCTAAGTATAACCATTCTACATAGTAGCTAAAACTTGTAGTTTTTGTTAGTTTTTGTTTAGCAAAGATCCTTCATGGATGGTCCATGTTACCAAGTTAGAAAATTTTGATTTTTACCTATTCCGCCTCCCCGAAAGAACCGGGGTGGGTAACGTGGACCTAACAATGGTATCAGAGCCTGGCTAAACAACAACTAACTGTTAGCAAAGTGTTTAGAACTTCGATCCGGAAAAAATCCCGAAAACACACCAAAATCTTGTATTTTCTGTCGATTTTCAAAACTGGCCTAAAAAATATTTCCTCAGACATGAAAAATACAAGCAGGGTTTTCTGAGAAATCTGTAGAATTTTGGGCGCCTGAACCGTTCATTGGACCGCGGATCCGTGGCCGATCCAAGCGATCCGCCGCGGTTCCGCGGCCGAGTTGACTCGGTGGCGCACCAAAATTCTTCTGGGGTTCTCTGTTGTGGTTTTGTGTATTCTGGGAATTTTTGTTTCTGCCGAGATTTGTCTGAGTACTGGATTTTACTTGGGGTAGTTACAAATTGGTACTTTGATCGAATTTCTATAAACTTTAGCTAAATTGGTTATATCTGTAATGTGATATATGCACTGAACGTCGGCTAATCGCTATATGTCGATTAGTGGGGGTTGTACGTATCTGTGATCTGTAATGTTGTTGGATTGTGTATATGAACTTGTTGGATTGTCACGGATGAATAGCCGGGGTTTTGTGAGATGAGAGTTTCTTTATCTTTCATTTGATATAATATGTAAATTGATGTAATATTATTTTTATGGCCGCACATCCGGGATGAGGTTGTACCCGCCATTGTATATTATTTCTTTTACTGTTTTTGCTCCTAGGATAGACCCAAGGTGGGGTGCACAAACTACCAGGCACGTTGAAGTGCTGAGTGGCCTACTCACGTTGTTGAGGGAGGCTGCTTCACTTCGGGTATTTGGCGGGTAGTTTTCCGCACCCGTAGGGGTCTAGGGTGGGGTTTGGCTATTCATCGCGACCGTGTAATCCGTCTTTCGTTGCAGGCTCGAATGAAACACGGATTCCTAGCATATCCAATGTGTTCATTTGTGATCTGGAATGGCTATCATTGTATCTGACGAATGTATATATCTATATATGATATCTAGTAGGCGTTGCTTATGTTTTGCATCCGCGCTAGTCCAGCCCCCGCTCTGTCGTTAGTTATGTAACCTAACGGGTAATGACGGGGCCCCGTGGCGAATGCGGATGGCATAAGTGTACGTCATATTTTCGTTGTTTTCTGCAATGGTAGGATTAATTGATAGGACGCATTAGATTAATGCAAAGAAAAATAAACCTAAAAGACGTTGTTAGAACAATTTTCAAAAGGATGTTATTATAAGGATGTTCTCTTTTGTTTTGCACAGAGATATTCGGTTATGAATGCCCAGCACCTCATTCGATGAGGCAAGGGCCGAGATCCCTGTATCGGGAGTGACCCCTTGGACAAAAGTTTGCGTCAGGGTAATAACTTCATAATAGTCGATTATTCTTGCTTTGCATCGAGGTATTCAGTTTGGAATATCCTGCACCTCATTCGACGAGGAAAGAGCCGAGATCCCTTCACAAGGAGTGACCTCTTTAGCAAAAGTTTTCGCCACTATATTTTCAAAAAGGCTATCATGTTCCTTCAACTATATCAAGTTCATTACGTTAACGGGTTTTCGCCAAAACCCAGTCGTAGCCCTCCGTCATTTCGGATTGGTATTGCTTAGTATTCGTGCTACGTATTTCGTGCTCAGCCGAAGCGTAGTGAACGGTAGCTATGTAATATTTTTCTGTAGCATATAATGTGATTGGTTGGGACAGTCGTGCGGTCATTTTGGCTCATTCAATGACTCGTACGGGTGGGTCTAATGCAATCAAGATAATGACGGGTTGAACTTGATTAGGATCCTTTGATATGTTGGCTCAGTCAAGGTCACTTGGGTCCTAGGGATAAAAACCACATCGGGAGTTTCTAAAGAAACTGAAACTTGCAGATTTAGCATACCTTCTGGAGTGTAGTGACTAAAGTGGATTCCATCTAGGTCATTACACAATGATAGTTGGATCCCGATCCCACTGATGAGTTGGATTACTCTCGGGAGATTATCTCACTTAACAATCAATGCTATAAACCAAGTAGGTGTCTAGAACGGTGTTAGCCGGGCTACACCTCCAGGGAAAAGAGGTTATTTAATTAAGGAACTTCGCGAAAGGTTGGAAAACCTCCCTCAAAATACCAACACTAGCCTGGCTGAAAGGTTAAACAAGTATTGTGACGTGCGATTAATCCTGACTAATTCTTCTTTTAGGGTTTGAAGAAGAATTTGAGGAAACGGTAGGAGCCATCCTGGTTAGATAAATCAATAAACCAATCTAATCTTGCAAGAGCGCATGCTGAGTGTTTCTTTTCTCTCTCTCCAGGTAGCAACCATTTCACGCCCTAATCAAGATAATAAAATGTATCGCTTGACCGATCCGAATTCTTATTCGGGGCTGGGGAACGTCGATTCAGTTCTAACTTACGACAACAGTCATAAGTATGAGCAAGGAAAAGAGGATTGTATAGATTCCAAGGATACCCAGTTGAAGAAGAAGCATAGTTTTGCATCTACTTCAGGTGTTCTTGTAATTGAGAACTGCTTTACGGTCAGCCCTACCTCCTGGGTACTTGATACCGGATCAGGATCTTATATCTGTAATATATTACAGGGACTGAGAAAAAGTAGGAGAGTTGCACCTGATGATATGTCGCTCAGGGTAGCGAACGGAGCACAAGTTAATGCCGCAGCCGTCAGTAAATATCACCTAGTGTTGCCAAATGGCAATACTATGATTTTGAACGATTGCTACTATGTACCTTCCATGGTTTGCAACATCATATCAGTTTCTTTACTCGATAAAGATGGATATAATTTTGTTCTTGATAGAAATATCATGAACATTTACCTTCATAAGGTACTGGTTGTAGAAGGTACACTGTGTAATGGTATATACGTTCTAAATCAGAATACAGTTCTCAATGTGCAAAGCGCATGCAAGAGGAAGAGTTCAGATACGAATGAATCCTACTTGTGGCATTGTAGACTTGGTCATATCGGAGAGAAAAGACTAAGTAAGTTGCATAAAGATGGACTCTTGGATACATTCGAGTTTTCATCTTATGAAACTTGTCAGTCTTGTCTCAAAGGAAAGATGGCCAAATCTCCGTTCACCGGACATGGAGAAGAGCAACAGAGCTCTTGGGACTCATACACAGTGATGTATGTGGTCCGATGTCTATACATGCAAGGGGTGGGTTCTCGTACTTCATCACATTCACTGACGATCTTTCTAGATTCGGATATGTGTATCTTATGAAACACAAATCTGAAGCTTTTGAGAAATTCAAGGAATTCAGAAACGAAGTAGAGAACCAGACTGGCAAAAGTATCAAGATCCTCCGATCTGATAGGGGAGGGGAGTACTTAAGCACGGAATTCCTAGATTATTTAAAAGAGAATGGTATTCACTCTCAGCTTACTCCCCCTTATACACGACAGCACAACGGTGTATCGGAGCGGAGGAATCGTACCCTATTGGATATGGTTCGCTCTATGATGAGTAATGTTGAGTTGCCTCTTTCATTTTGGGGACATGCGCTTTTAACAGCAGCATATCTATTGAATGATGTTCCGTCTAAATCAGTGCCTAAAACACCATTCGAGATATAGAATGGTAAAAGGCCATATCTTAAACGTATTAAGATATGGGGTTGTCCGGCCTATGTAAAAGTACAAAATCCGGACAAACTTCAGGCACGTTCGGTTCTATGTAAATTTGTGGGATATCCTAAAAATTCTACAGGATATCTGTTCTACCACACCAAGAAACAGAAGGTGTCTGTATCTCGCCACGCCACCTTTTTAGAGTGGCAATTTCTTGCAAAAGAAACAAGTAGGAGTTCGGTAGAACTGGAAGAAATTCAGCGACCACAAAATGAAACTGAAGATTTGACAGAACCTTAGGATTCAATAACTCCAGACGATCCTCAGCCACTCCGCAGATCTGGTAGGATTTCTCGTCCGCCCAAGAGATACTACGGTTTTCTCATAGACGGGGATCGAGAGGATTGCATCTTGGAAGAAGATGACCCTACCAATTTCAGGCAGGCCATTATCAGTAGGGACTCTAATAAGTGGCTGGAAGCAATGCAATCCGAAATGGAGTCCATGTACACCAATAAAGTGTGGACCTTGGATATTACTCCACCTGGGGTAAAACCCATTGGATGCAAATGGATCTACAAAAGGAAACTTTGTGTAGATGGGCAGGTGGAAACCTATAAGGCTAGACTCGTTGCAAAAGGTTTTCGTCAAAGACCTGGTGTGGACTATAACAAAACTTTTTCTCCAGTGGCTATGCTCAAATCCATTCGGATCCTACTTGCTATTGCTGCCTTCCATGACTATGAAATCCGGCAGATGGACGTTAGAACGGCTTTTCTAAACGACTGTTTAGAAGAGTGCGTTTACATGGATCTGTCAGTGTATATGCCCTAGAGGCCATTACTGTATCATACTAGTTTGTATATTACTTAATGGAAGCTTGGGATATTCACAGTTGTATATACAATCTTGCTCAAAATAGTAGTATGCTACTTAGTTTGTTTCTACTTCAATGTGTGCATGTGTTTATTCTATTATATCACCTATACGCATTAGTGGAGCCCTTAGGATCTTTGCTTGATTACCAGCGTTGTGATGGCAGTCACACTAGTGGGGGCTGGGTAATCTATAAGCACATCCTTATGCAGGTCCCTAGTCGCAGGACTATCGAGACAGGGCATCGATACTCCGGAGTAGACTAGCGTATGCGCTTCTCATCCCAGCAGGGGAGACGGTCTGTCCCACAGCCGTCAGTACGTCGTTATTGAGATAGTATGCGGGTGCTCGTTGGGTTACGAGTACACTGAACAGGACTCGTCGGGAACTGATTGGTTGGTATTATACCTATCGTCAGTTATCAGTTCCCAGGTGACATGAGTACAGCTTAGTCCGCTGACTTGACACTGTCACTTCGTCTCGAGTGTGTTTCCACTGTACTTTGATTACTACCCTACCACGGCTCAAAGGAGTCGTGCAAACAAGTAGTAGTTGGGTACAGTCCCGAAGTACTTGGAGGCAGTGACGGTTAGACAGGATTCGTCTCTCCCGGTATTGGGGGCTGACATCACGCTGTGTCTAGGAGAGCCATTACACGAATAGTCCCTGGCCAGGGCAAGCGAGATATACTGGTAAGTTTCCGGTGTTATCTCAGGGTGTTTTGGGCTTCACTCCGACACGACTTGTACCGCTATTAGGGGACTGACGTTTACCGCCCCCTAGGCCCGCCATGCGATGTATCAGACGAACAGACCGGACTGTACGGAGACTGTCACATTCAGGCTCAGTAGGAGTTCAGATGGGTTTCACCTCGTCAGTCTTCTTGTCGGCATCTACCTGGGGACCGTTACGCACAGCTAGTGCCGCTTGCGGTCTGTGGTTAAACCCACTGCCAGCGTAGTGTCAAGTCTTTAGAGTCCCACACAGAAAGCTATTCGCCTTTAGGCAAAAGAGTACAGGTCGCATGGTTTTGCGACAGGTCGCATGGTTTTGCGATAGGTCGAATGGTTTTGCGACAGGGTTCGGTCACATCCATGCACTTGTGCACGTTTAGTGTCCGGACAGTTAACACTAGCGGGCTTTGGTTTAAGCCAGATCCTAGTGTACGTTTTGGGATTGGTTTTATCTAGTATATATTCGTGTTCCTCGGAACGCGGATGCGGGTGTGTATGCACAGTTGACGGAGAGACAGAGGCAGAGGATTCTCATTAGGGTTGTTAATTGTTGACCGTTGACCATTGACTTTTTGCTAAACCCTAATGAGAATATGATATATGATTAACAATGATATTAATTAAGTATTATGGTGACATGGTTGTTGAGGGGTTGACTTTGTTGACTTGTTGACTTTGTTGACCGGTTGACTAGGTTGGACTAGTTGACCATCATGATGACAATAGCTATCATTTCATGGCAAAGACTTTTTGCTTGCTTGTTTCTCTTATGAAAAATGAGTGCATGAAATGATATGGCTATTGTAGCTTAAACCATCACATAATACTTGATTGCTATGTTTTGTTATGATGGCTTTGGATTATGAGAGCCAAGAGAGAAAAGGTCTTGCTCATTCTCTCATTCTTATTCTCTCTCTTGTTCTTGAGCTCTCATCCTCCTCTTGCTCTCCCTCTCTTTAGTCTATGGTTCACTTGTCTCATGTGTTGAGAACCAAGAACCATAGAGAAAAATCCCAACACACACTTCTCTACTCACTCTAGTTCACAAGGTTTAGCAAACCGAGTGAACTAGTTTCTTCAAAGTTCGAAGAAGAAGCCAAAGGTAGAAGCTTTCGGGTGGATCGATCTTCGGCGCAAGGAGACGACAGGGTGAAGCCGATCCGGACAACCATCAAGTGTAGAAGACGAAAGAGTTCAAGAAAGAAAGGTATAACCCCCTAACCGAGTAGTTTATGTTAGTTATATGTATGCCCTAGAGGCCATTACTATACATAGGATGTATATTGTAGTGGATGCTTGGACATATATGGGGAGGACTTTCTTGCTCGACATGATAGTATGCTATCTGGTTGATCTTTACCTTAACGTGTACACTGATTGTCTCTCTGTTACATGTTGGTAAAGCCCTTAGGATGTGTACTTGACTACCTAGACTATGATGCGGATCATACTAGTGGGGACATGGTAGTCCATAAGTACATCCTTCAAAGTCCCTAGTCGTGGGTGTATCGAGACGGGGCATCGATATACCAGAGTAAACTAGCGTATACCTTCTCGACCCATACAGATGGGCGATGGATGATCCCATATCCATTGGTGTTTGACATCAGAGATGATATACGGGTGCTCAGTGGAGACTGGGTACACTGGACGGACTCACCGAGAACTCCCAGATGGTATTATACCTTACGTCAGATGGCAGTTCTTTGGTGACACTGGTACAGAGTAGTCTGTTGACCCGAGATCGTCATAGAGTCTTGTGTGGTTCCCACTGTGCTTTGATTTCCACCTTACCACGTCCAAGAAGGCGTGCAAAACGGTGGTTTTTGGGTACAGTCCCGAACCACATGGAGGCAATGAGCGATAGGAGGGGATTCGTCTCTCCCGGTATAGGGGGTTGATGTTGTAGGGTTCCTAGGCACCCTAGTGAGGTCTCACAAGGCATCGAACATGCCAATATAAAAATTTATGGGTGCCGAGGGACCCGACTACGGATCGTTTGCTAGAAAACTAGGCGAAAAGATAAACTAGTTAACACTTAACTACAAGATACGGAAATACAACCTTTGTAGATCCGGTGCTCCACCTCCATAGCTCCGCAACGAGGTCCTCTCCGCTGTCCAAATCAAATCCGGGCTCAAGAGTCGGCTTCGTCGGAGAATGGGCAAGCTAGGTCGTCGATGTCCAAGCCGAAGATGATCTACGTCGAGGCATCGATGAATCAAGCTCCACCTTCACCAAGTCATGAAACTTGTGAAGGAAACACACTCTACTACTTCGCAAGAGGTAGAGGATGAAGAAATAGGAAGTGGGTAGACTTTAGAATTGGATTTTTCACTCATTTCCATCACTTGCCATTGATGGGGCAAGCTTTCTTCACTTGAAGAATGAAGAAGATGAAGGAAATTGTTATGATATGTTAATTCAAAATGAAATGAATAATCCAACCTTATCATAACAAGACCATGGTTAATTGTAGAGAGTTAACCATGGTTAAAGGAATGGTTAGGGTCAAACTAGAAACAAAATGGTCACTTAGTCAAAAGATCAAGAAGCTTCAACTAGAATCCAAAATTAGCAACCATTTCATTTCATTTTCTTTTATTCATTTATCATAAATAAATGGATAATTAAATAAGATAAATGAATAACAAATAATAAACCCTAACCTATTCATTAACCAAGGTTTAACACTTTACACTTAACCAAAAAGCATGTATCATCAAACATGATACAAGCTAGTGCACAAAATCATATCACATATATAATGCGCACATCCGAGTGAGAAAATCCATTATAAAGTGAACCGATACTAGTTGATGCAAAGTAATATATCAAATATATAATTATGCATTAAATCATTAAATCAACACTTGATTTAACGATCCGGTCATATCGCATATAACCGGCTAGTATCATTAGTAACAACTTATCGAATCAACACTTGATCCGATAACCCGGCTATATCACATATAACCGATCAATGTCACATCGCGAGAATCGAATACAGTATCACATACTCGTATTATTCTCGGTCCCGCACATATCTCATATGCGCTCCTATTTCGTTTCGCTTGAGCCAGGAAACCTCTATGTAGGACTCTAAAGACTCGTCAATACGCCGGCAGCAGGTGATGATCATATCAAACACCCACAAGCCGCAAGCGGTCTGCTAAACGTAACGGCCACCCAGGTATTGAGCGATCTGAAGATCGACGAGCAAGCTCGCTCACACTCCAGTGAATCCAACCAGTAACACTACCGTACAGTCCGGTCTGATCGTCTGATATGTCGCATATCTCGCCTAGGGGTGGTAAACGTCAGACCCCAATAGCTCGATAAGTCATGTCGATATGAGGTCTATAACACTTCGAGAAACTACTGGTAACACTTACCAGTAAATCTCAGCAACCCTGGCCAGGGATTTCCTGTTATAGCCAATCGAACACAGCGCAACATCAACCCCCTATACCGGGAGAGACGAATCCCCTCCTATCGCTCATTGCCTCCATGTGACTCGGGACTGTACCCAAAAACCACCGTTTTGCACGCCCTCTTGGACGTGGTAAGATGGAAATCAAAGCACAGTGGGAACCACACAAGACTCTATGACGATCTCGGGTCAACAGACTACTCTGTACCAGTGTCACCAGAGAACTGCCATCTGACGTGAGGTATAATACCATCTGGGAGTTCTCGGCGAGTCCGTCCAGTGTACCCAGTCTCTACTGAGCACCCGTATATCATCTCTGATGTCAAACACCAATGGATATGGGATCATCCATCGCCCATCTGTATGGGTCGAGAAGGTACACGCTAGTCTACTCTGGTATATCGATGCCCCGTCTCGATACACCCACGACTAGGGACTTTGAAGGATGTACTTATGGACTACCATGTCCCCACTGGTATGATCCGCATCATAGTCCAGGTAGTCAAGTACAGATCCTAAGGGCTTTACCAACATGTAACAGAGAGACAATCAGTGTACACGTTAAGGTAAAGAGCAACCAGATAGCATACTATCATGTCGAGCAAGAAAGTCCTCCCTATATATGTCCCAGCATCCACTACAATATACATCCAATGTACAGTAATGGCCTCTAGGGCATACATATAACTAACAATCTCCCACTTGCACTAGGGCCATCTGTAGCAGTGGTTTGAAGTATCTCATACTCAACCATCCCATAAAAGTCTCTCTCTAGGAACAGGCCTTTGTGAGTGGATCCGCTATGTTGTCCTCTGAGTCTACTCTCCTAGCCTCAATCTCCCTGGAGATCAACCTTCTCCTTGATCAAGTGATGCTGCCTCAGAATATGTCTGGATCACTGATGGGACCGGCGTTCCTTGGCATAAGCCACAACTCCATTGTCACACAATGGGAGGAACATAGTTCATCTCAGGAACCAATATATACCCAAACAGCCTCTTTGGTAGCATCTTAAGTAGTGATGTATCGTGCCTTTATCGTCTAGTATGTCACGGTATCTAGCTTGGAACTCTTCCAACATACCGTCCCTTTACTGAGGGTAAAGACAATGCCTGTGACTGACATTCAGTCGTCTTTATCACCCTGGAACACTTCCAGTGATTCTCCCCAGGATCGATTGATACCATCTCACTACAACTAGTGAGAATCCTAACATCCAATTAAATCTATCTCATAGATCCAAAATCCAGGATTTAGTAGGCATCACTTTGATCCTATATGGAGAATCCTAGTGATAAGCAGAGATTGACCGAGCGTAGCATAAGAAACTCTTTTCTTATCAAGAGTATGTCATCCACGTACTCTACGAGGATCGTCACCATACTCCCTACTACCTTTTTGTTTATACAAGGTTCATCTACCATTTTGATGATGTCAACTTCTTTGACTAATTCATCAAAACAGATGTTCCAACTCCGCGATGCCTGCTTTATCATATAAAACATCTTGCACACGTTTCCGCTGCTCCCACTGTCTACGAGGCCCTCTGGCTGTGTACTTATAGACGCTCTCTTCTAAATCATCATTTAGAAAAGCAGACAAGACACCCAACCACCAGATATCGCAGTCATGGTATGTAGCCGTGACAAGTAGGATCTGGATGGACTTAAGCATAGCTACTGGAAAAGGTTTCATCATTATCCACGCCTGGTCGATGACGAAAACCTTTAACAATTCTAGCTTTGAAAGTCTCAACTTTTCCATGTACACCAAGTAATCTTCTCAAGATATACTTGCTCCTGATGGGGATTTAACCCTTCAGATATAGCAACCAAAGTCTATACTTTGTTGGTGTATAAGGATTCCATCTCAGATCACTAAACATCCAGCCATTCTTACAGAGTCTCACTCTTGATGGCCAGCTCGAAACTAGTTGGGTCATCATCTCATGATGCAATCCTTGCTCCCACTGTCATAGAGAAACCGAAGTATCTCTCAGGTGGGTGGGGAACCCTACTAGATCGGCGGAGAGGCCGAGGTTCGTTGGTAACTATTGAATCCTTTGGTTCCATCAAATCAACTTCTGTAGTTTGCATAGCTGGAACCTTTCCAGTTCTACATAACTAACTTTGCCTCGAGCTTGTCCGGATTTTACTTTTAGACATAGGCCGGACAATCCCAAATCTTAACTAGCTTAAGACATGGGCTCTTACCATTCCATATCACATATGAAGCGGTAGGCAACTGATTTGATTAGAACCCTATTCAATAGGTATGCAGCTTCTCAAGTGCATAACACCCAAAAGGAAATAGGTAGCTCAGTATTACTCATCATAGAGCACACCTTATCACATAGGGTGTAATTGCTCCACCCCGATATACCATCGTGCTATGGTGTATGCAGAGGAGTAATGCTGAGAGAGAATCTCATTCTCCTTTAGAATAGTCCAGTATTTCCGTGCTCAAGTATTCTCCTCCCTGATCACATCAAAGGACATAATACTTTTACCCGTATTTTGGTTCTCTACTTCTAACTTATATTCTGTGAATATCTCAAAAGGTTCGGACTTTTGTTTCAACAGGAACATATGTCTGAATCTTAAGAGATTATCAGAGAATATAATGAAGTATAAAGAACCAGTCCTGGCATGTGTAGACAGGAGACCTTACATACATCAACATGTATCATTCCAAGAGTTCACTAACTCTTTCTCTGTTTCCAATAAACAGAGCTGTGGTCATCTTATCTTTGTGACATGACTGGCGAGTTTCACAAGATGTAAATTCAAACTAATTTAAATATGCATCTTTATGTAACTCTAGCTAGTCGGGTCATATTGATTTGACCTAGTCTACAATACCTCAAGAAGAATTCGTTCATTTCTTAACTATTCCTCTCGTGTGTGTTCCGTATACTAAGAACTGTAGTTTGATTTAGAACATTAATGCTTTTAGATAACGTGCCTGATCCGATCAACTTTTGATATAGGAAATGTTCAAAACATTATCCAACAATACAAAATTATATCCTTTCTTTTCTAACAAAGAGAGTGATATGATTTGGTATATCAGGTTCGGTATCTAATAACATTCGTTCAGAATCAATGTATTGGTGATACAGGGTGACAGTGACCGACAGACTTGGCTGCAACACCTGCCCCGTTTTCTGCCTCATGAAACTTATCACCCGTTCTCAGTTTTTCTACCCTTTTGTAGCCCTATGTAACAGATTACATATCTGGGATCCTGATCCGGTATCATATACGTAGGATTCGGAGGATACTGAGAAACAGTTCTGTATAATGAACACACCCGAAGATGATGCATCAACATGCACTCTCTTCGTTTGGGCGGCACGGGAAATCTGGTATTCCCCAATTTCCTGCTCTGTCTTATAACAATTATAAGTGGGAGCGGGACCAACGTTCCCCAGCTCAGTATAACAAGCGGGTTCGGTCAATATTCCGTATTATTATCTTGATTAAGGCGTGATATGGTCGCTACCTGGAGAGAGAGAGAAGAAAACACTCAGCGTGCGCTCTTGCAAGAATAGATTGATTATTATTTTATCTAATCAGGATGGCTCCCACTGCTTTTTATCAAATCTTCCTTCAAACCCTAAAAGGAAAGACTAGCCGGGATTAATTGCACACTACAAGTTCGCCAATCTTTCAGCCAGGCCAGTGTCGGTACTTTGAGGGAGGTCCCCCGTGCTTTCGCACGAACCTAATTAATGTAAACCTCGTTTTCCCAGAGGCGTAACCTCGTTAACACCTTTCTAGACACCTACTTGATCGGCTAATTGTAATGTATAAAACTCTCCCAGGAGTAACACTTACTCACAGCGGGTATCGGGATCCAACTATCTCATAGAAGGTATGCAATCTCATTGCAAATCTCAACACTTGAAATTCCCGATAATATTTTGCCCCTAGCTCGCTATGACCTTGACGCATGCCAAACAACCCATAGTCTGCTAGTCAAGTTCAACCCGTACATTTCTTGATTGAATTAAACCCACCCGTACGACCCTTGACGCATGCCAAACAACGCCGTACGAATACCCTAATCCAATCGCATCATATGCTAGCAGATAAGCACTAGTTAGCTACCGTACACTATGCCTTGACGCATGCCAAACAACCGCAGCACGAATACTAACTAGTACTTATCTGAAATGACGGAGGGCTACAACAGGTTTTTCTGAAAACCTATTGCGTAATGAACTTGATATCGTTGTAGAATCAAATGATTTTAAAAATGGAGTGCTTTGAGGCTTTTCTAGTTTTGCTAAAGGAGTCACTCCCGGTGAAGGGATCGTCGGTCCTTTCCTCGTCGAATGAGGTGCGGGATATATCACATATATCACTGTGCAAAGAAAAAACACTTAAAAGCAATCAAAAGACAAACCGAGTGTGTAGCATCTGCCAGTTATTGCTAAAGGAGTCACTCCCGGTGAAGGGATCTCGGTCCTTTCCTCATCGAATAAGGTGCAGGATATATCACATATACCGCTATGCAAAGCAAGAACTGTAGCTACCTGTTTTATTTTGAAATTCGATTCTACAACATCTCAGGTTTCTTTTACTTTCATTAATCACATTAATGAAGTCCCATCATTTAAATACCTAAACATCACAGATAAATACGACGTACACTTATGCCATCCGCATTCGCCTCGATGTCCCCTCATGCACCGTTAGGTTAGGTAACTAACGGCAGAGCGGGGCAGGGCTAGCACGGGTGTAAAACATAAGTAACGTCTATACAATATATCATATATACTATATACTGTATCTATCACAGAACATCACATGATCACAACACAGATATCGCAGCAGAAGAATCATATGAAATATTGGATATACTAGGACGTCCGTGTTTTCAATACGAGCCAGTATAAAACACGGATTCCACGGTCGTGATGAATAGCCAAACCCACACCCCTAGACCCCTACGAGAGCGGCAAGCAACCCTACCAATTCTGGAGTTAGGAGACCCGGACTCGACTCCTCGAGTTGGTCTCCCACTGGACTCCAGAACCCGGTTACTTGTGCCCTCCTCCTTGGGTCTATCCTAGTGCGGAAAAGTAAATAATATACAACGGGTGACAACATCCGCAACCTGGAAGTGCCCCAATAAAAGAATATTACATACAAGTTTTTACATGAATGAAAATGAAAAACACACATCTCACATAAAAAACCCCGGCTATTCAAACACGACGATCCAATATAACATATCCAGCAACACATATCATCAACGTAAGTAAATATGCGCATCCCAATTGTCGTTGACATATAGCAACGAAACCGGCGATATCACATATTACACTTACGGTCACAGAAAAGAAAGTGTAAAACTACAACAGTTGGAATCCGCAACCACCTCAGACATCGCATGCCTGACCAAATGAATTCCTTAGACATCACATGCCTAACAATTATAAACCCCGCATTTCAGTCTCATTATCGAAAACACTTTTCAATATCTAGTCGGGCAATTCAACAGGATTCCCGACATCCTGATCGAATGCTCGTCGCAAACTTTAGTAGGCGGCCGCACCCCCGATACCGTCGACGAAGTGCACCAAGGCGGAACACCGCTACCGCGAGCACCCGAACGGATGCTTTCGGCGACGGGGTTCTCCTACAGTCACTTGGTCGGGGCTATGGAGTGAGGCTGTCTATTAAGTTTACCCAGCGAGTATCCGCGTACACTACGTGATTGCGACGGACTTTTGATCACATCAAAATTCCATGGCAACCGATCAAGTGAGACTAAACTGCTACGTTTATAATATTCATTCAGTTATCACATAACTATTGTGAATTCCAATTATTGTATCCCATTCCGGATAAATAGAAAATGTTAAACTTTCCGATCGAACATTCTAACACCCAAGTTTTCCCGATACAGATCAACACATGAAACTAGTCTAACAACATTCAGTTCATACCTCAGTACCAACGGTCCAGCCGTAGAAGGGTCAAGCCAACGCCTCATATGTGGCACGCCGTACTGCCCCAAACCCGAAGGTTCAAAGGGCAGTTCAAGACGGTCACATAATCGAGTTAAGGTTTGTTGTCTTCTAGAGGGACCATCGCGTTACTTGCACTACTTAGAACGTCGTTAAACTACGGAAAGATCCAACACTTGGAAATTTCCCGACAGGGGAAAAGTTGTGTATTTATATCCGGTCGAACTTTTTAACATATTCTAAAATTTATCCGGAAAGCCACACAGACAAAATTTGATACTCCGATCGAAACACCGAATCCCCAAAATAATCCCAGAAAATACAACTCTGGAATTAATTTTAAAAATACCCAGAAAATCCAACATCAGACAAAATGAATTACTGTACAAAAAGTGGATGATGACGTCACATTATTGCCGCTGATCAGCCGCATAGTCCAAGCATATGCCGCGGATCCGCGCAAAGATGTACTGTTCATCAGAAAATTTTTGTGCCGAAATTCTTATATTTCTCTGCTGGTGTTTCTGCATACTTTTAATACTGAAAAATCCCTGTTTTTAGAAAAAGTACAGAGAGCATATTTTGGGTTTCGGTTTTGGGTCGTTCGGACTTCAAAATCCGTCTAGACTTCGTCTAAGGCTCTAGCTAGGCTCTGATACCACTGTAGGGTTCCTAGGCACCCTAGTGAGGTCTCACAAGGCATCGAACATGCCAATATAAAAATTTATGGGTGCCGAGGGACCCGACTACGGATCGTTTGCTAGAAAACTAGGCGAAAAGATAAACTAGTTAACACTTAACTACAAGATACGGAAATACAACCTTTGTAGATCCGGTGCTCCACCTCCATAGCTCCGCAACGAGGTCCTCTCCGCTGTCCAAATCAAATCCGGGCTCAAGAGTCGGCTTCGTCGGAGAATGGGCAAGCTAGGTCGTCGATGTCCAAGCCGAAGATGATCTACGTCGAGGCATCGATGAATCAAGCTCCACCTTCACCAAGTCATGAAACTTATGAAGGAAACACACTCTACTACTTGGCAAGAGGTAGAGGATGAAGAAATAGGAAGTGGGTAGACTTTAGAATTGGATTTCTCACTCATTTCCATCACTTGCCATTGATGGGGCAAGCTTTCTTCACTTGAAGAATGAAGAAGATGAAGGAAATTGTTATGATATGTTAATTCAAAATGAAATGAATAATCCAACCTTATCATAACAAGACCATGGTTAATTGTAGAGAGTTAACCATGGTTAAAGGAATGGTTAGGGTCAAACTAGAGACAAAATGGTCACTCAGTCAAAAGATCAAGAAGCTTCAACTAGAATCCAAAATTAGCAACCATTTCATTTCATTTTCTTTTATTCATTTATCATAAATAAATGGATAATTAAATAAGATAAATGAATAACAAATAATAAACCCTAACCTATTCATTAACCAAGGTTTAACACTTTACACTTAACCAAAAAGCATGTATCATCAAACATGATACAAGCTAGTGCACAAAATCATATCACATATATAATGCGCACATCCGAGTGAGAAAATCCATTATAAAGTGAACCGATACTAGTTGATGCAAAGTAATATATCAAATATATAATTATGCATTAAATCATTAAATCAACACTTGATTTAACGATCCGGTCATATCGCATATAACCGGCTGGTATCATTAGTAACAACTTATCGAATCAACACTTGATCCGATAACCCGGCTATATCACATATAACCGATCAATGTCACATCTCGAGAATCGAATACAGTATCACATACTCGTATTATTCTCGGTCCCGCACATATCTCATATGCGCTCCTATTTCGTTTCGCTTGAGCCAGGAAACCTCTGTGTAGGACTCTAAAGACTCATCAATACGCCGGCAGCAGGTGATGATCATATCAAACACCCACAAGCCGCAAGCGGTCTGCTAAACGTAACGGCCACCCGGGTATTGAGCGATCTGAAGATCGACGCGCAAGCTCGCTCACACTCCAGTGAATCCAACCAGTAACACTACCATACAGTCCGGTCTGATCGTCTGATATGTCGCATATCTCGCCTAGGGGTGGTAAACGTCAGACCCAAATAGCTCGATAAGCCGTGTCGATATGAGGTCTATAACACTTCGAGAAACTACTGGTAACACTTACCAGTAAATCTCAGCAACCCTGGCCAGGGATTTCCTGTTATAGCCAATCGAACACAGCGCAACATCAACCCCCTATACCGGGAGAGACGAATCCCCTCCTATCGCTCATTGCCTCCATGTGACTCGGGACTGTACCCAAAAACCACCGTTTTGCACGCCCTCTTGGACGTGGTAAGATGGAAATCAAAGCACAGTGGGAACCACACAAGACTCTATGACGATCTCGGGTCAACAGACTACTCTGTACCAGTGTCACCAGAGAACTGCCATCTGACGTGAGGTATAATACCATCTGGGAGTTCTCGGCGAGTCCGTCCAGTGTACCCAGTCTCTACTGAGCACCCGTATATCATCTCTGATGTCAAACACCAATGGATATGGGATCATCCATCGCCCATCTGTATGGGTCGAGAAGGTACACGCTAGTCTACTCTGGTATATCGATGCCCCGTCTCGATACACCCACGACTAGGGACTTTGAAGGATGTACTTATGGACTACCATGTCCCCACTGGTATGATCCGCATCATAGTCCAGGTAGTCAAGTACAGATCCTAAGGGCTTTACCAACATGTAACAGAGAGACAATCAGTGTACACGTTAAGGTAAAGAGCAACCAGATAGCATACTATCATGTCGAGCAAGAAAGTCCTCCCTATATATGTCCCAGCATCCACTACAATATACATCCAATGTACAGTAATGGCCTCTAGGGCATACATATAACTAACAGATGTTGCGCTGTGTTCGATTGGCTATAACCGGAAATCCCCGGCCAGGGTTGCTGAGATTTACTGGTAAGTGTTACCAGTAGTTTCTCGAACTGTTACAGACCTCATATCGACACGACTTATCAAGCTATTGGGGTCTGACATTTACCACCCCTAGGCGAGATATGCGACATATCATACGACGAGACCGGACTGTACGTTAAGTGTTACTGGTTGGATTCACAGGATTATGAGCGGGCTTGCTCGTCGATCTTCTGATCGCTCAATACCCGGGTGGCCGTTACGTTTAGCAGACCGCTTGCGGCTTGTGGGTGTTTGATATGATCATCACCTGCTGCCGGCGTATTGACGAGTCTTTAGAGTCCTACACAGAGGTTTCCTGGCTCAAGCCAAATGAAATAGGAGCGCATATGAGATATGTGCGGGACCGAGAATAATGCGTGTATGTGATACCGTATTATATTTTCGTGATGAATGTATCGATTGGTTGTATGCGATATAACCTAGTTATCGAATCAAGAATTGATTCGATAAGCCGATACATTTGATATTAGTCAGTTATATGTGATATGACCGGATCGTTAAATCAAGTGTTGATTTAATGATTTAATGCATAATTATATATTTGATATATTACTTTGCATTAACTAGTATTGGTTCACTTTAAATGGTTTTTCTCACTTGTTTGTGCACATTGTATATATGATATATTTTTGTGCACAAGATTGTATCATGTTTGATGATACATGCTCACTTGGGTTTGTGTAAAGATTAAAGCATGGTTGTGTAATGGTTAGGGTTTTCATTTTCTTATCTATTTATTTATTTATTTATTTTAGAAAAGAAGAAAAGATAATGGTGGCTTGTTTTGTTTGCTTGTTGAAGCTTCTTGAAGCTTTGAACAAGTCCACCATTCTTGTCTCTTCTCTAACCCTAACCATTGATCTAACCTTAGTTAAATCTCTACAGTAAACCATGGTTGAATACATGATAAGTATCATATTGTTTTCTTTTTAAAATATATACTTATCATATATTATGTTTTTTCTTCTTCTTCTTCTTCAAGAAGAAAAAGCTTGATAGCTTCAATGGCAACTTGAGCAAATGAGTGAGAAATCCGATTCTAAAGTGAACCCACTTCCTATTTCTTCATCCTCTACCTCTTGCCAAGTAGTATAGGGTGTTCTCTTCACAAGTTTCATGACTTGGTGAAGTGGGAGCTTGATCTTGTGATGCTTCGACGTAGATCATCTTCGGCATCGTAGTCGATGACCTAGCCCGCCCATTTCTCCGATGAAGCCGATGCTAGAGTCCGGGATGCGATTTGTACAGCGAGGGGACTTCATCACGGAGCTATGGAGGTGGAGAACCGGATCTACAAAGGTTGTATTTCCGTTCACTTAGAGTAAAGTCGTTTACTTGTTTTTCTTTCGCCTAAATTTCTAGTTAACGATCCGTATTAGGGTTTCTCGGCACTTGTAAAATTTGAAATTGGCATGGTTGATGCCTTGTGGGACCTCATTAGTGTGCCTAGGAACCCTACAGTGGTATCAGAGCCTAGCTAGAGCCTTAGGCGATGTGTAGACGATGTTAGAAACCCGATCGAACCCGAAACCCTAACCCGACAACCCTCTCTGTACATTTTTCAAATTTGTGGATTTTTGTAAATTAAAAATATGCAGAAAAATCAGCAGGAGATTCTAAGGGTTTCTGTAAAAATCGAGTGCCTAATTCCATCAATCCGCCGCGGTTCCGCGGCACGAGCATGGCTCGTGCGGCGGTTCCGCGGCAGTTTTGTCTTATGTGGCATCGAATTTTGCACAGTAATTCATAATTTGCAGTGCTGGTTTTCCTGGGAATGTTTAATATTTATTCAAGAGTTGAATTTTCTGGGTTGTATTGGGGACTCGGTGTTTCGATCGGATTGTCTAATTCTGTCTGTGTGCCTTTCCGGGTAATTTTAGAATATGTTAAAAAGTTCGACCGGATATAAATACCCATTTTTTCCCCTGCCGGAAAATTTCCAAGTGTTGGATTTTTCCGAGATTTAAGGACGTTCTGAGTAGTGCAAGTAACGTGATGGTCCCTCTAGAAGACAACAAACCTTAACTCGATTATGTGACCGTCTTGAACTGCCCTTTGAACCTTCGGGTTTGGGGTAGTACGGCGTGCCACATGTGAGGCGTTGGCTTGACCCTTCTACGGCTGGACCGTTGGTACTGAGGCATGAAGTGAATGTTTTTGAACTTATTTCATTCGGTTGATCGGGAAAACTTGGGTGTTCGATTGTTCGATCGGAAAGTTTGACATTTTCTATCTTATCCGGAATGTGATACAATAATTGGAATTCACAAGTAGTTATGAGATAACTGAATGAATGTTATAAACATAGAAGTTTAGTCTCACTTGATCGGTTGCCACGGAATTTTGATGTGATCAAAATTCCGTCGCAATCACGTAGCGTACGCGGATACTCGCCGGGTAAACTTAATAGACAGCCTCACTCCATAGCCCCGACCAAGTGACTGTAGGAGAACCCCGTCGCCGAAAGTATCCGTCCGGGTGCTCGAGGTAGCGGTGTTCGGCCTTGGTGCACTTCGTCGACGGTATCGGGGGTGCGGCCGCCTACTAAAGTTTGCGATGAGCATTCGATCAGGATGTCGGGAATCTTGTTAAATTGCCCGACTTAATATTGAAAAGTGTTTTCGATAATGAGACTAAAATGCGGGGTTTATAATTGTTAGGCATGCGATGTCTAAGGAATTCATTTGATTAGGCATGTGATGTCTATGTAGGTTGCGGATTCCAACTGTTGTAGTTTTACACTTTCTTTTCTGTGACCGTAAGTGTAATATGTGATATCGCTGGTTTCGTTGCTATATGTCAACGACAATTCGGATGCGCATATTTACTTACGTTGATGACATGTGATGTTATGTGTTGCTGGATATGCTATATTGGATCGTCGTGTTTGAATAGCCGGGGGCTTTTATATGAGATGAGTGTTTTTCATTTTCATTCATGTAAAAACTTGTATGTAATATTCTTTTATTGGGGCACTTCCAGGTTGCGGAAGATGTCACCGTTTGTATATTATTTACTTTTCCGCACTAGGATAGACCCAAGGAGGGGAGCATAAGTAACCGGGTTCTGGAGTCCAGTGGGAGACCAACTCGGGGAGTCGAGTCCGGGTCTCCTAACTCTAGAATTGGTAGGATTGCTTGCCGCTCTCGTAGGGGTCTAGGGGTGTGGGTTTGGCTATTCATCGCGACCGTGGAATCCGTGTTTTATACTGGCTCGTATTGAAAACACGGATGTCCTAGTATATCCAATATTTCATATGTTTCTTCTGCTGTGATATCTGTGATGTGATCATGTGATATGTTCTGTGATGGATACTGTATATAGTATATATATGAAAAATTATATAGACGTTACGTATGTTTTACACCCGCGCTAGCCCTGCCATGCTCTGCCGTTAGTTACCTAACCTAACGGTGCATGAGGGGACATCGAGGCGAATGCGGATGGCATAAGTGTACATCGTATTTATCTGTGATGTTTAAGTACTTAAATGATGGGACTTCATTAATGTGATTAATGAAAATAAAAGAAACCTAAGATGTTGTGGAATCGAATTTCAAAAATAAAACAGGTAGCTACAGTTCTTGCTTTGCACAGCGGTATATGTGATATATCCTGCACCTTATTCGATGAGGAAAGGACCGAGATCCCTTTACCGGGAGTGACTCCTTTAGCAATAATTGGCAGATGCTACACACTCGGTTTGTCTTTTGATTGCCTTTAAGAGTTTTGCTTTGCACAGTGATATATATGATATATCCCGCACCTTATTCGATGAGGAAAGGACCGACGATCCCTTCACCGAGAGTGACTCCTTTAGAAAAACTAGAAAAGCTTCAAAAACACTCCATTTTAAAATCATTTGATTCTATAACGATATCAAGTTCATTACGCAATAGGTTTTCAGAAAAACCTGTCGTAGCCCTCCATCATTTCAGATAAGTTGTATATAGTATTCGTGCTGCATTTGTTGGCTTTCGTCAAGGTGCAGTGTACGGTAGCTATATGCTTCTTATCTGTTGCATACGATGCGATTGGATTAGGGTAGTCGTGCGGCTTTGTTGGCTTTCGTCAAGGGTCGTGCGGGTGGGTTTAATTCAATCAAGAAATGTACGGGTTGAACTTGACTAGCGGGCTATGGTTTGTTGGCTTTCGTCAAGGTCATAGCATGTTAAGGGCAAAATATTATCGGGAATTTCAAGTGTTGAAATTTGCAATGAGATTGCATACCTTCTATGAGATGGTTGGATCCCGATACCCACTACGAGTAAGAGTTACTCCTGGGAGAGGCTTACACATTGCAATTAGCTGATCAAGTAGGTGTCTAGAAAGGTGTCAACGGGGTTACGCCTCTGGGAAAACGAGGTTTACATTAATTAGGTTCGTGCGAAAGCACGGGGGACCTCCCTCAAAGTACCAACACTGGCCTGGCTGAAAGATTGGCGAACTTGTAGCGTGTAATTAATCCCGGCTAGTCTTTCCTTTTAAGGTTTGAAGGAAGATTTGATAAAAACAGTGGGAGCCATCCTGATTAGATAAAATAATAACCAATCTATTCTTGCAAGAGCGCACGCTGAGTGTTTTCTTCTCTCTCTCTCCAGGTAGCGACCATATCACGCCTTAATCAAGATAATAAAACGGATATATTGACCGAACCCGCTTGTTATACTGAGCTGGGGAACGTTGGTGCCGCTCCAACTTATAATTGTTATAAGACAGAGCAGGAATTGGGGATTACCAGAATTCCCGTACCGCCCATACGAAAAGAGTGCATGCCGATGCATCATCTTCGGGTGTGTTCATTACAAAGAACTGTTTCTCAGTATCCTCCGCATCCTGGGTATATGATACCGGATCAGGATCCCAGATATGTAATCTGTTACATAGGGCTGCAAAAAGGTAGAAAAACTGAGAACGGGTGATGAGTTTCATGAGACAGAGAACGGGGCAAGTGTTGCAGCCAAGTTTGTTGGTCACTGTCACCCTGTATTACCAATACATTGATTCTGAACGAATATTATTAGATACCGAACCTAATATACAAAATCATATCAGTCTCTTTATTAGTAAAGAAAGGATATAATTTTGTATTGTTGGATAATGTTTTAAACATTTCTTATATCAAAAGTTGATCGGTTCAGGCACGTTATCTAAAAGCATTGATGTTCTAAATCAAACTACAGTTCTTTAGTATACGGAACACACACAAGAGGAAGAGTTCAGAAATGAACAAATCCTTCTTGAGGTATTGTAGACTAGGTCATATCAATTCGACCCGACTAGCTAAAGTTACATTTTAGATGCATATTTAAATTAGTTTGAATTTACAACTTGTGAAACTTGCCAGTCATGTCACAGAGATAAGATGACCATAGCTCCGTTTACTGGAAACAGAGAAAGAGTTAGATGAACTCTTGGGATGATACATGTTGATGTATATAAGGTCCCCTGTCTACACATGCCAAGAAAGGTTCTTTGTACTTCATTACATTCACTGATGATCTCTCTAGATTCAGACATATGTTCCTGTTGAAACACAACTCCGAAACTTTTGAGATATTCACAGAATATAAGTTAGAAGTAGAGAACCAAAATAAGGGTATAAGTATTATGTCCTTTGATGTAATCAAGGAGGAGAATACTTGAGCACGGAATTCCTGGACTATGCTAAAGGAGAATGAGATTCTCTCTCAGCATTACTCCTCCGTATACACCATAGTACGATGGTATATCGGGGCAGAGCAATCACACCCTATATGATAAGGTGTGCTCTATGATGAGTACTACTGAGTTACCTATTTCCTTTTGGGAGTTATGCGCTTGAGAAGCTGCATACCTATTAAGTAGGGTTCGAATCAGATCACAGCCTACCACTCCATATGAGATATGGTATGGGAAGAGCCCATGTCTTAAGCTAGTTAAGATTTGGGGTTGTCTGGCCTATGTCTAAAAGCAAAATCGGGACAAGCTCGAGGCAAGGTCAGTTATGTAGAACTGGAAAGGTTCCAGCTATACAAACTGCAGCTGAAGATTTGGTAGAACCAAAGGATTCAATAGAAACCAACGAACCTCAGCCTCTCCGCTGATCTAGTAGGGTTCCTTACCCACCTGAGAGCTACTTCGGTTTCTCTATGACAGTGGGAGCGAGAATTGCATCATGAGATGATGACCCAACTAGTTTCGAGCTGGCCATCAGGAGTGTGACTCTGTAAGAATGGCTGGATGCTTAGCGATCTGAGATGGAATCCTTATACACCAACAAAGTATGGACTTTGGTTGCTATATCTGAAGGGTTAGATCCCCATCAGGAGCAAGTATATCTTGAGAAGATTACTTGGTGTAGATGGAAAAGTTGAGACTTTCAAAGCTAGACTTGTTAAAGGTTTTCGTCATCGACCAGGCATGGAAAATGATGAAACCTTTTTCCAGTGGCTATGCTTAAGTCCATCCAGATCCTACTTGCCATGGCTACATACCATGACTACGATATCTGGCGGCTGGGTGTCATGACTGCTTTTCTAAATGATGTTTTAGAAGAGAGAGTCTGTAAGTACATGTAGGGTTCCTAGGCACGCTAAAGAGGTCTCACAAGGCATCAACCATGCTAATTTCAAAAATTATGGGTGCCGAGAAACCCTAATACGGATCGTTGACTAGAAGTTTAGGCGAAATATGAATCTAGTTAACAACTTAACTAAAGATAAGAAGCTACAACCTTTGTACATCTGGATATCCACTTCCTTGGCTCCACGTAGGCGTCCTCTCGCTGTCCATCTCGAATCCCGGACTCATGCGTCGGCTTGATCGGAGAAATGGGCGGACTAGGTCGTCGGCTTCGTGCCGAAGATAATCTACGTCGAGGCATCACAAGTTCAAGCTCCGACTTCACAAAGTTGTGAAACTTATGAAGAAAACACCCAAAACAACTTGGCAAGAGGTAGAGGGTGAAGAAATAGGAGGTGGGTTCACTTTAGAATTGGATTTCTCACTTTAGATCTCAAGTTGCCATTGATGGCATCAAGCTTTCTATCTTGAAGAAGAAGGTCAAGAAGAAGAAAGAATATGATAAGTATTGTAAAAAGAATAATAAAATGAATACTTATCATCTTCTAACCTTGGTTAAGTGTAGAGAATAGACCATGGTCAAGTGAGAATGGTTAGGGTTAAGGATGATGACAAAATGGTCACTTTAGTCAAAGCTTCATGAAGCTTCATCAAGCTTCATGAAAGAAACCATTTTGTTATCTTTTATTTATTTATCAAAAAAGAATAGATAAATAAATAAGTAAATAAATCAAAACCCTAATTATTATCATAACCATGGTTTAAGTCTTAACACAAAACCAATTTACATGCATCATCAAACATGACACATTGTAGTGCACAAAAGTATATCACATATACAACTTGTGAACTACAAGTGAGAAAATCCTATTAAAGTGAACCAATACTAGTTAATGCAAAGTAATATATCAAATATATAATTATACATTAAATCATTAAATCAACACTTGATTCAATGATCCGGTCATGTCGTACATAACCGACTAGTATCCAATATATCGACTTATCGAATCAATCTACGATTCGATAACTAGGTTATATCACATATAACCAATCGAAACATTCATCGCGAGAATGAAATATGGTATCACATACACGCATCATTCTCGGTCCTGCACATATCTCATATGCACTCCTATTTCATTTCGCTTGAGCCAGGAAACCACTGTGTAGGACTCTAAAGACTCGTCAATACGCCGGTAGCAGATGATGATCATATCAAGCACCCACAAGCCGCAAGCGGTCTGCTAAACGTAACGGCCATCCGGGTATTGAGCGATCAGCAAATCAACGAGCTAGCGCGCTCACACTCCAGTGAATCCAACCAGTAACACTTACAGTACAGTCCGGTCTGATCGTCTGATATGTCGCATATCAATTCTAGGGGTGGTATACGTCAGACCCCAATAATCGATAAGTCGTGCCGATGTGAGGCTCATAACGGGTCGAGAAACTACTGGTAACACTTACCAGCAAATTTCTGATCAGCCCTGGCCAGGGACTTCCCTGTTACGGCCAATCGAGCACAGCGCAACATCAACCCCCAATACCGGGAGAGACGAAACCCCTCCTATCGCTCATTGCCTCCATGTGACACGGGACTATACCCAAAGACCACCGTTTTGCACGCCCTCATGGACGTGGTAAGGTGGAGATCAAAGCACAGTGGGGATCACACAAGACTCTATGACGATCTCGGGTCTACAGACTAACCTGTACAAGTGTCACCTGAGAACTGCCATCTGACGTGAGGTATAATACCATCTGGGAGTTCTCGGCGAGTCCGTCCAGTGTACCCAGTCTCCACTGAGCACCCGTATACCATCTCTGATGTCAAACACCAATGGATATGGGATCATCCATCGCCCATCTCATGGGTCGAGAAGCGTATACGCTAGTCTACACTGGTATATCGATGCCCTGTCTCGATACATCCACGACTAGGGACCTTGAAGGATGTACTTATAGACTACCATGTCCCCACTATTATGATCTGCATCATAGTCCAGGTAGTCAAGTACACATCCTAAGGGCTTTATCAACATGTAACTATAAGACAGTTTAAAGAGACAAGTGTACATGTTAAGATAAAGTGTAACCAGATAGCATATACTATCATATCGAGCAAGAAAGTCATCTCTATATATGTCCAAGCATCCAATATAATATACATCATTTGTACAATACTGGCCTCTAGGGCATACATACAACTAACAATCTCCCACTTGCACTAGGGCCAGCTGCTGTAGTATCGCATACCGAGCATCCCGAAGAGTCTCTCAAACTGTATTTGGGGAATGGCCTTCGTGAGTGGATCCGCCGTGTTGTTCTTCGTGTCAACCCTCCTGACCTCGATCTCCCGGCGATCAACTATCTCCCGGATCAGGTGATACCGCCTCAGAATATGCCTGGATCGCTGATGGGACCTGGGTTCCTTGGCCAAAGCCACCGCTCCATTGTTATCGCAATACAAAGGTATTGGATGCTCAATGGATGGAACCACACCAAGTTCAGTAATGAACTTCTTGATCCAGACAGCCTCTTTGGCAGCATCGTTGGCAGCGATGTATTCAGCCTCCATCGTCGAGTCTGCCACGGTTTCCTGCTTGGAACTCTTCCAGCTAATCGCCCCTCTGTAAAGGGTAAAGACAAATCCCGACTGCGACTTAGAGTCGTCCTTATCACTCTGGAAGCTCGAATCGGTAAAGGACTCTACTTGGAGTTCTCCGTTACCATACACCAAGAGCATCTCTTTAGTCCTTCGCAAGTACTTGAGAATGCTCTTCGCAGCTGTCCAGTGACTCTCTCCAGGATCAGCTTGATACCTGCTCACTACACTTAGTGAGTATGCAACATCGGGTTTGGTACATAGCATCGCGTACATGATAGAGCCTACAGCCGAAGCATAGGGTATCCCTTGCATGCGAGCTCTCTCCAAATCAGTCTTGGGAGACATCTCTTTGGAGAGAGTGACTCCAGAGATCGTGGGCAAGTTCCCACGCTTGGATTCTTCCATACTAAACCTCTTTAGTATGGTGTCAATGTACCTGGATTGGGACAATCCCAATATCCTTTTGGATCTATCTCTATAGATCCTGATTCCCAATATGCAGGAGGCATCACCAAGATCTTTCATTGAGAATCTTTGTGATAAGAAGAGCTTGACCGATTGCAGCATAGGAATATCATTTCCTATCAAGAGTATGTCGTCCACGTACAATACGAGGAAGACAACCTTACTCTCTGCCACCTTCTTGTAGATACAAGGTTCATCTAGATTTTTGACGAAATCAAACTCTTTGATAACGACGTCAAAGCAGATGTTCCAACTCCGCGATGCTTGGTGTAATCCATAAATGGATTTAAGCAGCTTGCACACCTTCCCGCTGCTCCCACTGTCTACGAAGCCCTCTGGCTGAGTCATGTACACGCACTCTTCTAAATCACCATTTAGAAAGGCGGTCTTAACATCCATTTGCAAGATTTCGTAATCATGATATGCGGCGATGGCAAGCATGATCCGGATGGATTTAAGCATAGCCACTGGAGAAAAGGTTTCGTCATAGTCCATACCTGGTCTTTGATGAAAACCTTTTGCTACAAGTCTAGCTTTGAAAGTCTCCACTTTCCCATCTACACCAAGTTTCTTCTTGAAGATCCACTTGCTCCCAATGGGTTTTACCCCTTCAGGAGCAACGTCCAAAGTCCATACTTTGTTGGTGTACATGGATTCCATCTCGGACCGCATAGCATCCAGCCATTTAACTGAGTCCCTACTCGTGATGGCCTGTTCGAAGCTAGTTGGGTCATCATCCTCCATGATGCAATCCTCGCTCCCACCATCCATGAGAAAACTGTAGTATCTCTCAGGTTGGCGAGGAACCCTACTAGATCGGCAGAGAGGCTGAGGTTCATTGGGAGCTACTGGATCTTCTGGTTCCACTAAATCTTCAGTTACGGTTTGTGTATCTGGAACCTCTTCCAGCTCTACCACTTTGCCACTAATTTCTTTTTCAAGGAATTCCTTTTCTAAAAAGGTGGCATGTTGAGCAACAAACACTTTTTGTTCCTCACTGTGGTAAAAAAAATACCCATATGAATTCTTTGGATATCCCACAAACTTGCAGAGAACTGACCGTGCCTCGAGCTTGTCCGGATTTTGCCTTTTGACATAGGCCGGACAACCCTATATCTTAACTCGTTTAAAATATGGTCTCTTCCCACTCCATATCTCATATGGTGTGGTAGGTACAGATTTAGATGGAACTTGATTCAATAGGTATGTTGCTGTTTCCAGCGCATATCCCCAGAAGGAAATAGGTAACTCAGCTGTGCTCATCATAGAGCGCACCATATCTAATAGAGTGCGGTTCCTCCGTTCTGATACACCGTTGTGCTGTGGTGTATATGGAGGAGTCAGCTGAGAGAGAATCCCATTCTCTTTTAGGAAGTCCAGGAATTCATTGCTCAAGTATTCACCTCCTCGATCAGATCGTAGGATTTTAATACTTTTTCCGGTTTGGTTCTCAACTTCTTGTTTATATTCCCTAAATTTCTCAAAAGCTTCTGATTTGTGTTTCATCAGGAACACATACCCGAACCTAGAGAGATCGTCAGTGAATGTAATAAAGTACGAAGAACCATCCCTGGCATGTGTAGACATGGGACCACATACATCACTATGTATCAGTCCCAAGAGTTCGGTAACTCTTTCTCCGTGTCCCGTAAACGGAGTTTTGGTCATCTTGCCTTTGAGACATGACTGGCAAGTGCCATAAGATGAAAATTCGAATGGTTTCAAATATCCATCCTTATGCAACTTAGCGAGTCGTGTCGCATTGATGTGACCCAGTCTACAATGCCACAAGAAGGATTCGTTCAGTTCTGAACTCTTCCTCTTGTGTGTGTTTGTTATGCTCAGAACTGTTGATTGATTTAGAACATAAATGCCATTGCACAACGTGCCTGATCCAACCAACTTTTGGTTACAGAAAATGTTCATAACATTGTCCTGTAATACAAAATTATATCACTCTTTACTTAATAAAGAAACCGATATAATGTTGCATATCAGGTTCGGCATGTAATAGCATTCGTTCAGAACCAATGTATTACCAGTTGGTAATGCAAGGTGATATTCCCCGACAGTCTTAGCTGCAACAATTGCACCATTTCCAACTCTAATGTCTTTTATCACCTTCTCTAAGTTCTCTACCTTTCTTGAGCCCATGTAACTGATTACATATATGGGATCCTGACCCGGTATCTAATACCCAGGACGTAGAGCAAATGGAGAAACAGTTCTCAGTAACGAACACACCCGAAGAAAATGCATCAATATGTACTTTCTTCATACGGGTGGCATGGGAATCCTGGTATTCCCCTATATCCTGTTCATTCCTATAACTCTTATAAGAAAGAACGGAACCAACGTTCCCCAGCACAGTATAACATGCGGGTTCGGTCAATACATCCATATTATTATCTTGATTAAGGCATGAAATGGTCACTACCTGGAGAGAGAGAGAAGAAAACACTTTAGCGTATGCTCGTGCAAGATCAGATTGGTTATTATCTTATCTAATCAGGATGGCTCCCACTGCTTTTTATCAAATCTTCCTTCAAACCCTAAAAGGAAAGACTAGCCGGGATTAATTACACACTACAAGTTCGCCAATCTTTCAGCCAGGCCAGTGTCGGTACTTTGAGGGAGGTCCCCCGTGCTTTCGCACGAACCTAATTAATGTAAACCTCGTTTTCCCAGAGGCGTAACCTCGTTAACACCTTTCTAGACACCTACTTGATCAGCTAATTGCAATGTGTAAAACTCTCCCAGGAGTAACTCTTACTCGCAGTGGGTATCGGGATCCAACTATCTCATAGAAGGTATGCAATCTCATTGCAAATTTCAACACTTGAAATTCCCGATAATATTTTGCCCCGAACGATCTATGACCTTGACAAGGTCAACAAACCATAGACCGTAAGTCAAGTTCAACCCGTCATTTCTTGATTGAATCAAACCCACCCGCACGACCCTTGACAAGGTCAACAAGGCCGTACGACTACCCTAACCCAATCTGCATCATATGCATAAGCAGATAAATACTGGTTAGCTACCGCACACTGCGCCTTGACAAGGTCAACAAACGCAGCACGAATACTAAAAAGGACTTATCTGAAATGACGGAGGGCTACGACAGGTTTTTCTGAAAACCTATTGCGTAATGAACTTGATATCGTTGTAGAATCAAATGAAGTTTTGAAATGGAGTGATTTTGAGGCTTTTCTAGTTTTGCTAAAGGGGTCACTCCCGGTGAAGGGATCGTCAGCCCTTTCCTCGTCGAATGAGGTGCGGGATATATCATATATATCACTGTGCAAAGCATAAACTATAGAAGCAATCAAAAGCAAACCAAGTGTGTAGCATCTGCCAGTTATTGCTAAAGGAGTCACTCCTGGTGAAGGGATCTCGGTTCTTTCCTCATCGAATAAGGTGCAGGGTATATCATATATACCGCTATGCAAAGCAAGAACTGTAGCTACCTGTTTTGTTTAAAATCTGATTCTACAACATCTTAGGTTTCTTTTCTTTCATTAATCACATTAATGAAGTCCCATCATTTAAATACCTAAACATCACAGATAAATTCGACGTACACTTATGCCATCCGCATTCGCCTCGATGTCCCCTCGTGCACCGTTAGGTTAGGTAACTAACAGCAGAGCGGGGCAGGGCTAGTACGGGTGTAAAACATAAGTAACGTCTATATAATATATCATATATACTATATACTGTATCCATCACAGAACATCCAATGATCACATCACAGATATCGCAGCAGAAGAAACATATGAAATATTGGATATACTAGGACGTCCGTGTTTTCAATACGAGCCAGTATAAAACACGGATTCCACGGTCTTGATGAATAGCCAATCCCACACCCCTAGACCCCTACGAGAGCGGCAAGCAACCCTGCCAATTCTAGGGTTAGGAGACCCGTACTCGACTCCTCGAGTTGGTCTCCCACTGGACCCCAGAACCCGGTTACTTGTGCTCCCTCCTGGGTCTATCCTAATGCGGAAAAGTAAATAATATACAAAAGGTAACAACTTCCGCTACCTGAAAGTGCCCCAAATAAAAAGAATATTACATACAAGTTTTTACATGAATGAAAATGAAAAACACTCATCTCACATAAAAACCCCCGGCTATTCAAACACGACGATCCAATATAACATATCCAGCAACACATAACATCACATGTCATCAAGTAAGTAAGTATGAATATCCCAATTGTCGTTGACGTATAGCAACGAAACCGGCGATATGAACATACTACACTTACGGTCACAGAAAAGAAAGTGTAAAACTACAACAGTTGGAATCCGCAACCTCTTTAGACATCACATGCCTAATCAAATGAAATACTTAGACATCACATGCCTAACAGATATAAATCCCGCATTTTAGTCTCATTATCGAAAACTCTTTTCAATATCATATGGGACTAAAGTGCTAGATTTATAACATTCATTCAGTTATCTCATAACTGTTTGTGAATTCCAATTATTGTATCACATTCCAGATAAACAGAAAATGTTAAATTTTCCGATCGAACAGTCGAATACCCAAGTTTTCCCGATACAACTCAACACATGAAATAAGTCTAACAACATTCAGTTCGTGCCTCAGTACTAACGGTCCAGTCGTACAAGGGTCAAGCCAACGCCTGTGGCACGCCGTACTGCCCCAAACCCGAAGGTTCAAAGGGCAGTTCAAGACGGTCACATAATCGAGTTAAGGTTTGTTGTCTTCTAGAGGGTCCATCGCGTTACTTGCACTACTTAGAACGTCGTTAAACTACGGAAAAATCCAACACTTGGAAATTTCCCGACAGGGGAAAAGTTGGGTATTTATATCCGGTCGAACCTTTTAACATATTCTAAAGTCATCAGGAAATACACAAAGACGAAATTTGATAATCCGGTCGAAACATCAAAGCTCCAAAACATCCCAGAAAATTAAACTCTGGAATAAATATTAAAAATACCCATAAAACTCAGCTTCTGAAATAATTAATTACTGCGCAAAGTAGGAGTGCTGACGTCATCATCCTGCCGCGGAACCGCCGCCTAAGGAGGCTTATGCCGCGGTTCCGCCGCAGGTTGCACTGTTCATGACTTAAATTTTGTGCCGTAATTCTTAGAATTTCTTGCTGAGTTTTCTGCATATTTTTAATTTGGAAAAAACCCGGTTTTTAAAAAATGTACAGAGAGCCGTTTTCGGGTTAGGGTTTTGGTTCGATCGGACATCAAACGTCGTCTGGACTTCGCCTAAGGCTCTAGCTAGGCTCTGATACCACTGTAGGGTTCCTAGGCATGCTAAAGAGGTCTCACAAGGCATCAACCATGCCAATTTCAAAAATTATGGGTCCCGAGAAACCCTAATACGGATCGTTGACTAGAAGTTTAGGCGAAATATGAATCTAGTTAACAACTTAACTAAAGATAAGAAGCTACAACCTTTGTAGATCTGGATATCCACTTCCTTGGCTCCACGTAGGCGTCCTCTCGCTGTCCATCTCGAATCCCGGACTCATGCGTCAGCTTGATCGGAGAAATGGGCGGACTAGGTCGTCGGCTTCGTGCCGAAGATGATCTACGTCAAGGCATCACAAGTTCAAGCTCCGACTTCACAAAGTTGTGAAACTTGTGAAGAAAACACCCAAAACAACTTGGCAAGAGGTAGAGGGTGAAGAAATAGGAGGTGGGTTCACTTTAGAATTGGATTTCTCACTTTAGATCTCAAGTTGCCATTGATGGCATCAAGCTTTCTATCTTGAAGAAGAAGGTCAAGAAGAAGAAAGAATATGATAAGTATTGTAAAAGGAATAATAAAATGAATACTTATCATCTTCTAACCTTGGTTAAGTGTAGAGAATAGACCATGGTTGTTGGTCAGGCAGCCACCCCATCCAATGGGGTCACCGTGGCACCAACCGGTCCCTCAGCAGCTACTATTTACGCATGCCCCCTCGCGAGGACTTCAACCCGCCGGAACACCTTCCGGTCTCGGGACACCCTGGGGGTAAGAGCCTATGCTTTGCCACACTGTCACACAATGAGAACCCCCCATAGGTCGACATCTAATGCCTAGTAGCTCTGATACCACTGTAGGTCAGGCAGCCACCCCATCCAATGGGGTCGCCGTGGCACCAACGGGTCCCTCAGCCGCTACTTTTTACGCATGCCCCCTCGCGAGGACTACAACCCGCCGGAACACCTTCCGATCTCGGGACACCCTGGGGGTAAGAGCCTATGTTTCGCCACACTGTCACACAGTGAGAACCCCCATAGGTCGACATCCAATACCTAGTAGCTCTGATACCAATGTTGGTCAGGCAGCCACCCCATCCAATGGGGTCACCGTGGCACCAACCGGTCCCTCAGCAGCTACTTTTTACGCATGCCCCCTCGCGAGGACTTCAACCCGCCGGAACACCTTCCGGTCTCGGGACATCCTGGGGGTAAGAGCCTATGCTTCGCCACACTGTCACACAGTGAGAACCCCCCATAGGTCGACATCTAATGCCTAGTAGCTCTGATACCACTGTAGGGTTCCTAGGCACTCTAATGGAGTCTCACAAGTGATCAAACATGCACAAATCAAATTTTACGGGTGCCTACAAACCCTAATACGGATCGTTAACTAGATATATAGGCTATGCGATGCAAGTAAAAGAGTTTATCTAAAAGGAAAGGGGCTACAACCTTTGTAGATCCGGTCCACCACATCCTAAGCTCCGCGATGATGTCCCTCCGCTGTCCAAATCAGATTCCGGACTCTAGCATCGGCTTCATCGAGGAAATGGGCGGGCTTGGTCGTCGGCTTCGATGCCGAAGATGATCTACGTCGAGGCATCACTAGATCAAGCTCCCACTTCACCAAGTCATGAAACTTGTGAAGAAAACACCCTATACTACTTGGCAAGAGGTAGAGGATGAAGAAATAGAAAGTGGGTTCACTTTAGAATTGGATTTCTCACTCTTATTCTCAAGTTGCCATTGATGGTGGCATTGTTTTCTTCTTGTTCAAGATGAAGAAGAAGATGAAGATGAATATGATAAGTTAATAAAAATAGAAAAGAAATATAATACTTATCATATACTAACCCTTGGTTAAGTGTAGAGAATGAACTAGGGTTAGTATAAATGGTTAGGGTTAAGCATGAGACAAGAATGGTGACTTAGTCAATGCTTCATGAATCTTCAACTAAAAACAAACATAGCCACCATTCATGTATCTTTATCATTTTCTTTTGCCAAAATAAACAAAAAGAATAAATAAATGAATAAGTAAATAAAATGAAACCCTAACCATTCATATAATCATTGTCAATTCTTTACACAAACCCAAGCATGCATGTATCATCAAACATAATACAATCTTGTGCACAAAAAATATATCACATATACAATATGCACATCAAGTGAGAAAATCCAATTTAAGTGAACCTATACTAGTTAATGCAAAGTAATATATCAAATATATAATTATGCATTAAATCATTAAATCAACACTTGATTTAATGATCCGGTCATATCGCATATAACCGACTAATATCAATAGTAACAACTTATCGAATCAACACTTGATCCGATAACTCGGTTATATCGCATATAACCGATCAATGTTACAAATCGCGAGAATCAAATACAGTATCATATACTGGTATTATTCTCGGTCCCGCACATATCTCATATGCGCTCCTATTTCGTTTCGCTTGAGCTAGGAAACCTCTGTGTAGGACTCTAAAGACTCGTCAATACGCCGGCAGCAGATGATGATCATATCAAACACCCACAAGCCGCAAGCGGTCTGCTAAACGTAACGGCCACCCGAGTATTGAGCAATCAGAAGATCGACGAGCAAGCCCGCTCACACTCCTGTGAATCCAACCAGTAACACTTACCGTACAGTCCGGTCTCGTCGTCTGATATGTCGCATATCTTGCCTATGGGTGGTAAACGTCAGACCCCAGCAGCTCGATAAGTCGTGTCGATATGAGGTCTATAACAGTTCGAGAAACTACTAGTAACACTTACCAGTAAATCTCAGCAACCCTGGCCAGGGATTTCCGATTATAGCCAATCGAACACAGCGCAACATCAACCCCCTATACCGGGAGAGACGAATCCCCTCCTATCGCTCATTGCCTCCATGTGATTCGGGACTGTACCCAAAAACCACCGTTTTGCACGCCCTCTTGGACATGGTAAGATGGAAATCAAAGCACAGTGGGAACCACACAAGACTCTATGACGATCTCGGGTCAACAGACTACTCTGTACCAGTGTCACCATAGAACTGCCATCTGACGTAAGGTATAATACCATCTGGGAGTTCTCGGCGAGTCCGTCCAGTGTACCCAGTCTCCACTGAGCACCCGTATATCATCTCTGATGTCAAACACCAATGGATATGGGATCATCCATCGCCCATCTGTATGGGTCGAGAAGGTATACGCTAGTCTACTCTGGTATATCGATGCCCCGTCTCGATATACCCACGACTAGGGACCTTGAAGGATGTACTTATGGACTACCCTGTCCCCACTAGTATGATCCGCATCATAGTCCAGGTAGTCAAGTACACATCCTAAGGGCTTTACCAACATGTAACATAGAGACAATGAGTATACACGTTAAGGTAAAGGGCAACCAGATAGCATACTATCATGTCGAGCAAGAAAGTCCTCCCTATATATGTCCAAGCATCCACTACAATATACATCCTATGTATAGTAATGGCCTCTAGGGCATACATATAACTAACAATGGTCAAGTGAGAATGGTTAGGGTTAAGGATGATGACAAAATGGTCACTTTAGTCAAAGCTTCATGAAGCTTCATCAAGCTTCATGAAAGAAACCATTTTCTTATCTTTTATTTATTTATCAAAAAAGAATAGATAAATAAATAAGTAAATAAATCAAAACCCTAATTATTATCATAACCATGGTTTAAGTCTTAACACAAAACCAATTTACATGCATCATCAAACATGACACATTGTAGTGCACAAAAGTATATCACATATACAACTTGTGAACTACAAGTGAGAAAATCCTATTAAAGTGAACCAATACTAGTTAATGCAAAGTAATATATCAAATATATAATTATACATTAAATCATTAAATCAACACTTGATTCAATGATCCGGTCATGTCGCACATAACCGATTAGTATCCAATGTATCGACTTATCGAATCAATCTACGATTCGATAACTAGGTTATATCACATATAACCAATCGAAACATTCATCGCGAGAATGAAATACGGTATCACATACACGCATCATTCTCGGTTCTGCACATATCTCATATGCACTCCTATTTCGTTTCGCTTGAGCCAGGAAACCTCTGTGTAGGACTCTAAAGACTCGTCAATACGCCGGTAGCAGATGATGATCATATTAAGCACCCACAAGCCGCAAGTGGTCTGCTAAACGTAACGGCCATCCGGGTATTGAGCGATCAGAAGATCGACGAGCTAGTGCGCTCACACTCCTGTGAATCCAACCAGTAACACTTACCGTACAGTCCGGTCTGATCGTCTGATATGTCGCATATCAAGTCTAGGGGTGGTATACGTCAGACCCCAATAACCGATAAGTCGTGCCGATGTGAGGCTCATAACGGGTCGAGAAACTACTGGTAACACTTACCAGCAAATCTCTGATCAGCCCTGGCCAGGGACTTCCCTGTTACGGCCAATCGAGCACAGCGCAACATCAACCCCCAATACCGGGAGAGACGAAACCCCTCCTATCGCTCATTGCCTCCATGTGACTCGGGACTGTACCCAAAGACCACCGTTTTGCACGCCCTCATGGACGTGGTAAGGTGGAGATCAAAGCACAGTGGGAATCACACAAGACTCTATGACGATCTCGGGTCTACAGACTAACCTGTACAAGTGTCACCTGAGAACTGCCATCTGACGTGAGGTATAATACCATCTGGGAGTTCTCGGCGAGTCCGTCCAGTGTACCCAGTCTCCACTGAGCACCCGTATACCATCTCTGATGTCAAACACCAATGGATATGGGATCATCCATCGCCCATCTCATGGGTCGAGAAGCGTATACGCTAATCTACACTGGTATATCGATGCCCTGTCTCGATACACCCACAACTAGGGACCTTGAAGGATGTAGTTATAGACTACCATGTCCCCACTAGTATGATCTGCATCATAGTCCAGGTAGTCAAGTACACATCCTAAGGGCTTTATCAACATGTAACTATAAGACAGTTTAAAGAGACAAGTGTACATGTTAAGATAAAGTGTAACCAGATAGCATACTATCATATCGAGCAAGAAAGTCATCTCTATATATGTCCAAGCATCCAATATAATATACATCATCTGTACAATACTGGCCTCTAGGGCATACATACAACTAACAGTACACAGTCAGAGGGCTTCGTAGACAGTGGGAGCAGCAGAAACGTGTGCAAGATGTTTTATGTGATAAAGCAGGCATCGCGAAGTTGGAACATCTGTTTTGATGTGGTAGTCAAAAAGTTTGACTTCATCAAAATGGTAGATGAACCTTGTATATACAAAAAGGTAGTAGGAAGTATGGTGGTAATCCTCGTAGAGTACGTGGAAGACATACTCTTGATAGGGAAGGAGTTTCCTATGCTACGCTCGGTCAATCTCCTCTTATCACAATGATTCTCCATATAGGATCAAAGTGATACCTCCTAAATCCTGAGTTTTGGATCTATGAGATAGATCTAATTGGATGTTAGGATTCTTACTAGTTGTAGTGAGATGGTATCAACCGATCCTGGGGAGAATCACTGGAAGGGTTCCAGGGTGATAAGGACGACTGAAAATCAGTCGCAGGCATTGTCTTTACCCTCAGTAAAGGGACGGTATGTTGGAAGAGTTCCAAGCTAGATACCGTGGCATACTAGACGATAAAGGCTCGATACATCGCTACTTAAGATGCTACCAAAGAGGCAGTCTGGATGTATATTTGTTCATGAGATGAACTTAGTTCCTCCCATTGTGTGACAATGGAGTTGTGGCTTATGCCAAGGAACGTCCGTCCCGTCAGTGATCCAGACATATTCTAAGGCAGTATCACCTAATCATGGAGATGGTTGATCTCCAGGGTGATCGAGGTTAAGAGAGTAGACTCAGAGGACAACACGGCGGATCCACTCACAAAGGCCGTTTCCCAGAGAGAGACTATTATGGGATAGTTGAGTATGAGATACTACAACCACTGCTATCAGATGGCCCTAGTGCAAGTGGGAGATTGTTAGTTATATGTATGCCCTAAAGGCCATTACTATACATAGGATGTATATTGTAGTGGATGCTTGGACATATATAGGGAGGACTTTCTTGCTCGACATGATAGTATGCTATCCGGTTGATCTTTACCTTAACGTGTACACTGATTGTCTCTCTGTTACATGTTGGTAAAGCCCTTAGGATGTGTATTTGACTACCTGGACTATGATGCGGATCATACTAGTGGGACATGGTAGTCCATAAGTACATCCTTCAAAGTCCCTAGTCGTGGGTGTATCGAGACGGGGCATCGATATACCAGAGTAGACTAGCGTATACCTTCTCGACCCATACAGATGGGCGATGGATGATCCCATATCCATTGGTGTTTGACATCAGAGATGATATACGGGTGCTCAGTGGAGACTGGGTACACTGGACGGACTCGCCGAGAACTCCCAGATGGTATTATACCTTACATCAGATGGCAGTTCTCTGGTGACACTGGTACAGAGTAGTCTGTTGACCCGAGATCGTCATAGAGTCTTGTGTGGTTCCCACTGTGCTTTGATTTCCACCTTACCACGTCCAAGAGGGCGTGCAAAACGGTGGTTTTTGGGTACAGTCCCGAACCACATGGAGGCAATGAGCGATAGGAGGGGATTCGTCTCTCCCGGTATAGGGGGTTGATGTTGCGCTGTGTTCGATTGGCTAAAACCGGAAATCCCTGGCCAGGGTTGCTGAGATTTACTGGTAGGTGTTACCAGTAGTTTCTCGAACTGTTATAGACCTCATATCGACATGACTTATCAAGCTATTGGGGTCTGACGTTTACCACCCCTAGGCGAGATATGCGACATATCAGACGACGAGACCGGACTGTACGTTAAGTGTTACTGGTTGGATTCACAGGAGTATGAGCGGGCTTGCTCGTCGATCTTCTGATCGCTCAATACCCGGGTGGCCGTTACGTTTAGCAGACCGCTTGCGGCTTGTGGGTGTTTGATATGATCATCACCTGCTGCCGGCGTATTGACGAGTCTTTAGAGTCCTACACAGAGGTTTCCTGGCTCAAGCCAAACGAAATAGGAGCGCATATGAGATATGTGCGGGACCGAGAATAATGCGTGTATGTGATACCGTATTATATTGTCGTGATGAATGTATCGATTGGTTGTATGCGATATAACCTAGTTATCGAATCAAGGATTGATTCGATAAGCCGATACATTTGATATTAGTCAGTTATATGTGATATGACCGGATCGTTAAATCAAGTGTTGATTTAATGATTTAATGCATAATTATATATTTGATATATTACTTTGCATTAACTAGTATTGGTTCACTTTAAATGGTTTTTCTCACTTGTTTGTGCACATTGTATATGTAATATATTTTTGTGCACAAGATTGTATCATGTTTGATGATACATGCTCACTTGGGTTTGTGTAAAGATTAAACCATGGTTGTGTAATGGTTAGGGTTTTCATTTTGTTATCTATTTATTTATTTATTTATTTTAGAAAAGAAGAAAAGATAATGGTGGCTTGTTTTGTTTGCTTGTTGAAGCTTCTTGAAGCTTTGAACAAATCCACCATTCTTGTCTCTTCTCTAACCCTAACCATTGATCTAACCTTAGTTAAATCTCTACACTAAACCATGGTTGAATACATGATAAGTATCATATTGTTTTCTTTTTAAAATATATACTTATCATATATTATGTTTTTCCTTCTTCTTCTTCTTCAAGAAGAAAAAGCTTGATAGCTTCAATGGCAACTTGAGCAAATGAGTGAGAAATCCGATTCTAAAGTGAACCCACTTCCTATTTCTTCATCCTCTACCTCTTGCCAAGTAGTATAGAGTGTTCTCTTCACAAGTTTCATGACTTGGTGAAGTGGGAGCTTGATCTTGTGATGCTTCGACGTAGATCATCTTCGGCATCGTAGTCGATGACCTAGCCCGCCCATTTCTCCGATGAAGCCGATGCTAGAGTCCGGGATGCGATTTGTACAGCGAGGTGACTTCATCACGGAGCTATGGAGGTGGAGAACCGGATCTACAAAGGTTGTATTTCCGTTCACTTAGAGTAAAGTCGTTTACTTGTTTTTCTTTCGCCTAAATTTCTAGTTAACGATCCGTATTAGGGTTTCTAGGCACTTGTAAAATTTGAAATTGGCATGGTTGATGCCTTGTGGGACCTCATTAGTGTGCCTAGGAACCCTACAGTTTACAACTCTTAGTTAGGTTGTTAGGTAGCTAAGTTTAACAAAGATCCGTTTGAGTCCATTTACCGCCTCTAGAAAATTGTTTTTCACCAAATTCCGCAAGTCCGTAAGTACCGGGAGAGGTAGCATGGACTTACAGGATTAACCAGAAGGTTTCGTAGACAGTCGGAGCAGCAGGAAGGTGTGCAAGCTGTTTAAATCCATTTATGGATTAAAGCAGGCATCGCGGAGCTAGAACATCTGTTTTGATGAAGCAATCAAGGAATTTGATTTCATCAAGAACGAAGATGAACCTTGTGTCTATAGGAAGATTGTAAGACAAACTGTCGTGTTCCTAGTCTTGTGTTAGTGTATATACCCTAGAGGCCATTACTGTATCATACTAGCTTGTATATTACTTGATGGAAGCTTGGGATATTCACAGTTGTATGTACAATCTTGCTCGAAATGGTAGTATGCTACTTGGTTTGTCTCTGCTTTAATATGTGCATGTGTTTTTTTTAGCATATCGCTGATATACATATTAGTAGATCCCTTAGGATCTTTGCTTGATTACCAGCGTTGTGATGGTGCTCACACTCGTGGGAGCTGGGTGATCTATAAGCTCATCCTTATACAGGTCCCTAGTCGTTGGACTATCGAGACAGGGCATCGATACTCCGGAGTAGACTAGCGTATGCGCTTTTCATCCCAGCGTGGGAGACGGTCTGTCCCACAGCCGTCAGTACGTCGTACTTGAAATAGTATGCGGGTGCTCGTTAGGTTACGAGTACACTGGACAGGACTCGTCGGGAACTGTTGGTTGGTATTATACCTATCGTCAGTTATCAGTTCCCAGGTAACATGAGTACAGCTTAGTCCGCTGACTTGACACTGTCACTTCGCCTCGAGTGTGTTCCCACTGCACTTTGATTGCTACCCTACCACGGCTCAAAGGAGGCGTGCAAACAGGTAGTTTTTGGGTGCAGTCCCGAAGCACTTGGAGGCAGTGACGGTTAGACAGGATTCGTCTCTCTCGGTATTGGGGGTTGACATCGCGCTGTGTCCAGGAGAGCCATTACACGAGTAGTCCCTGGCCAGGGCAAGCGAGATATACTGGTAGGTTTCCAGTGTTATCTCAGGGTGTTCTGGGCTACACTCCGACACGACTTGTACCGCTATTAGGGGACTGACGTTCACCGCCCCCCTAGGCCCGCCATGCGATGTATCAGACGAACAGACCGGACTGTACGGAGACTGTCACATACAGGCTCAGTAGGAGTTCAGATGGGGTTTACCTCGTCAGTCTTCTTATCGACATCTACCTGGGGACCGTTACGTACAGCTAGTGCCGCTTGCGGTCTGTGGTTAAACCCACTGCCAGCGTAGTGTCGAGTCTTTAGAGTCCCACACAGAGAGCTATTCGCCTTTAGGCAAAATGAGTAGAGGTCGCATGGTTTTGCGACAGGGTTCGTTCACATCCGCGCACTTGTGCACGTTTGCTGTCCGGACAGCTTATACTAGCGGGCTTTGGTTTAAGCCAGATCCTAGTATAGATTTGGGATTGGTTTTTTCTCATTGTATTCGTGTTCCTCAGATCACGAATACGGGTGCGTATGCACAGTTACTTGAGACAGAGGGAGAGGACTTTGATTAGGGTTAATGACTATTGTCATTTTATTAACCCTAATGCTTATGTGTGTATTATGGTTAATTGATATTAGTTTAATACAATTGTGCATGGTTATGGTTGTTGACCATTTGACCTCCTTAGCTTGTTGACCTAAGTTGGCACTTTGACCATCATCATTTCATTTGGAAGATGCTCTTTGATCCTTGCAATTTGCATTAAAAATGAAATGATAATGGTCATGTCTTGATTAACCATGACAATTATCTAGCTAATTATCTAATTACAATAATTCACACATATATGAGAGAATGCTTCATATTTTCTCTCAATCTATTATTTTCTTTCTCTCTCTTGTTCTTCCTCTCCCTCAAGCTCTCCCCTCTCATGTGTTGAGAAACACTTGAGTTTGAGAAAAACCCCTTCTTGATAATCTCTACTCTCATCTAGGGTTTAAGGATTAGCACTTCTTACACCCTAGTTACTTCTAGCTTGGAGTTGAAGCCAAAGGTTGAGGCTTTCGGGTGGATCTTTCTTCGACATGAGAAGACGACAAAGGTGACCTCTTTCCACTACTCCAAGGAGCAAGGAGAGAAGGACATAAAGCCCTAGGTATAACCTTTCTAACACTTAACTAGTTTCTAGTTAGCTTTAGCTTGTTTTTGTTTAGCAAAGATCCTTCTTTGTCTAGTCCATGTTGCCTAAGTTGATAAAAATCAGATTTTTATTCCGTTTTCCGCCTCCCCGTAAGTACCGGGGTAGGCAACGTGGACTTTTAGTGGTATCAGAGCCTAACTAAACATAAACTAGCTATGTAGTAAAGTGTATGGAAGTTCGAATCGGAAAAATCGCAAAACCGAGTTTTCAAAACGCAAACTTTCTGTTAAAATTTTTTCTGTTCAAAATGAAATAAATCATACTCCAAAAATCATCTCAGGGTTTTGTGAAGAAAGCCACCAAAAACGATCCAGAGATTCGACCAAAGAGCCGCGGTTCCACGGCAATAGCAACCTATTGCCGCGCAACCGCGGCCGTTTTGGCTCGGCTCTGGGTCGAGTTTGGTGCAGTGTTTTTCTGACTTGGTTTTGGGATTTTTAAGATGGTTTATATGTGCCCAGATTTTCCAGAATAGAAATTTGTTTTTGGGGGCCTATAAATCCGTATTTTTTTCGAACTTCATTACACTTTGACTATAAGGGTTATATCTGTGATGTTTATATGTATTGAACGTCGGCTAATCGCTATATGTCAATTAGTCGGGGTTATACATATCTGTGATCTGTGTTTGATGATGGTATGTGTATATGAATGCGTTGGATTGTCGCGGGTGAATAGCCGGGGTGGATGTGAGATGAGTGTTTCTTTTTCTTTCATTCATTGTAATATGTAAATTGATGTAATAATATTATTTGTATGGCCGCGCAACCGGGTCGGGGTTGTAGCCGTCATTGTATAATTCTTTTTACTGTTTTTGCTCCTAGGATAGACCCATGGAGGGGGTGCACAAACTACCGGGTATCTCGAAGTGCCGAGTGGCCTACTCACTGTGTTGAGGGAGGTTGCTTCGCTTCGGGTACTTGGCGGGTAGTTTGCCGCACCCGTAGGGGTCTTGGGTAGGGTATTTGGCTATTCACCGCGACCGTGTAATCCGCTTTTCGTTGCAGGCTCGAACGGATTGCGGATTCCTAGTATATCCAATATATTCATCTGTGATCTGTAATGTCTATCATTGCTATATATCTATATATGATAACTATTTAGGCGTTGCTTATGTTTTACAGCAGCGCTAGCCCAGCCCCCGCTCTGTCTTTAGTTAAGTAACCTAACGGGTGATGACGGGGCTCCGTGGCGAATGCGAATGGCATAAGCGTACGTCATATTTTGGTTGTTTTCTGCAACGGTAGGATTAAATGATGGGACGCATTAAAAGAACTAATGCAAGAAAATAAACCAAGTAAAAGTCGATTGGAACACTTTGAAAACCACTTGGTTCTTTTCAAAACTAAACTTTTAAACGCGGAGCTTGAACCACTCCTTTTAAAAGCTATCTCGTTCCATCGATTATATCAAGTTCACTACGTTCACGGTTTCGCCAAAACCATCCGTAGCCCTCCATCATTTCAGTTAAATATTCGGTAGTATTCAAGCTATGTATTTTGACCCCATGCCAAGGCATAGTGATTGGTAGCTGCCGGATATTTATCTGTTGCATAGATAGAATGCGTTGATTTGAGACAGTCGTACTGCCATTTTGGCCTACGTCAAGGGTAGGTACGGGTGGGTTCAAATTAACCGGGATAATGATGGGAAGAACTTGACATGTGACTTATGACATTTTGACCTCACGCCAAGGTCATAAGAGCATGGGGCAAAAATCCACATCGGGAGTTTCATAAGTACTGAAACTTTCTAGCGCTGCATATCATTTAGAGTGTGATGATTCTGGTAGGATTCCTTCGGTTTTATCACGCAATGATATTTGGATCCCGATCCTACTGTGAGTATATGCTACTCCTCGGGAAAACTCTCACTTAACGATCAATGCTATAAACCTAGTAGGTGTCTAGAAAGGTGTTAGCGGGGCTATGCCCACTGGGAAAAGAGGTTACTTAATTAAGGAACTTCGCGAAAGCGTTGGAAAACCTCCCTCGAAGTACCGACACTGGCCTGGCTAAACGGTTAAGCAAGTATTGTACGGTGAGATTGATCCTGACTAATCTTTTCTTTACGGTTTGAGAAGGGATTCGAGAGACAGTGGGAGCCATCCAGTTTAGACAAACTAAAAACCACTCTAAACTTGCAAGAGCATCTTGCTAAAGTGTTTCTTTTCTCTCTCCTAATTGCAGCGACCATTCAACATGACCGGACTTAAGTTATTACTAGATAAAAACATACTGACAAGGCCAAACTACAAAGATTGGCTCAGGAATGTCAAGATGGCAATCACTTACGACAAGTTGGGGTATGTCCTTATAGGGTTCCTAGGCACACTATAGAGGTCTCACAAGGCATCGAACATGCCAATTTAAATTTTTATGGGTGCCGAGAAACCCTAATACGGATCGTCGGCTAGATTTCTAGGCGAAACTATAAAATAGTTAACACTTTAACTAGAAGTGAGAAGCTACAACCTTTGTAGATCCGGATTTCCACTTCCTTAGCTCCACATGGGTGTCTTCTCGCTGTCCATCATGAATCCCGAACCCAATCGTCGGCTTCATCGGAGAAACGGGCGAGCTAGGTCGTCGGCTTCGTGTCAAAGACGATCTACGTCGAGGTTGCACTAGTTCAAGCTCCGACTTCACAAAGTTGTGAAACTTGTGAAGAAAACACCCAAAACAACTAGGCAAGAGGTATAGGGTGAAGAAATAGGAGGTGGGTTCACTTTAGAATTGGATTTCTCTCACTAGAACTCAAGTTGCCATTAAAGTAGCAAGCTTTTTCCTTTTAGAAGAAGAAGATGATGAAGCTAGTTATGATAAGTTCTATTTTAAAATGAAAAGAAAATACAAACTTATCATAACTTTAACTAGGGTTAAGTGTAGAGAATAAACCATGGTCATTTGAGTGGGTTAGGGTTAAGCATGAAGACAAGAATGGTTAGCAAAGTCAAAGCTTCATGAAGCTTCAATATGAAATAAAAATTGCCACCATTTTCATCTTAAAGTTTATCCAAATAAATGAATAAACAAATAAATGAATAAATGCATAATCAAAACCCTAATCTCAAGTTAACTATGGTTTAATTCTATACACTTAACCATATGATCAAGTATCATCAAACATGATACAAATATGTGCACAAAAGTATATCACATATGCAATGTGTAAATCAAGTGAGAAAAATCCGTTTAAAATGAACCAATACTAGTTAATGCAAAGTAATATATCAAATATATAATTATACATTAAATCATTAAATCAACACTTGATTCAATGATCCGGTCATGTCGCACATAACCGACTAGTATTCAATGCATCGATTTATCGAATCAATGATTCGATAACTAGGTCATATCTCATACAACCAATCGAAACATTAATCGCGAGAATCAAATACGGTATCACATACACGCATTATTCTCGGTCCCACACATATCTCATATGCACTCCTATTTCGTTTCGCTTGAGCTAGGAAACCTCTGTGTAGGACTCTAAAGACTCGTCAATACGCCGGTAGCAGATGATGATCATATCAAGTACCCACAAGCCGCAAGCGGTCTGCTAAACGTAACGGCCACCCGGGTATTGAGCGATCAGAAGATCGACGAGCTAGCCCGCTCACACTCCTGCGAATCCGACCAGTAACACTTACCATACAGTTCGGTCTCTTCGTCTGATATGTCGCATATCAAGTCTAGGGGTGGTAAACGTCAGACCCCAATAACCCGATAAGTCGTGCCGATGTGAGGCTCATAACGGGTCGAGAAACTACTGGTAACACTTACCAGCAAATCTCTGATCAGCCCTGGCCAGGGACTTTCCTGCTACGGCCAATCGAGCACTGCGCAATATCAACCCCCAATACCGGGAGAGACGAAACCCCTCCTATCGCTCATTGCCTCCATGTGACTCGGGACTGTGCCCAAAGACCACCGTTTTGCATGCCCTCATGGACGTGGTAAGGTGGAGATCAAAGCACAGTGGGAATCACACAAGACTCTATGACGATCTCGGGTCTACAGACTAACCTGTACAAGTGTCACCAGAGAACTGCCATCTGACGTGAGGTATAATACCATCTGGGAGTTCTCGGCGAGTCCGTCCAGTGTACTCAGTCTCCACTGAGCACCCGTATACCATCTCTGATTTCAAACACCAATGGATATGGGATCATCCATCGCCCATCACATGGGTCGAGAAGCGTATACGCTAGTCTACACTGGTATATCGATGCCCCGTCTCGATACACCCACGACTAGGGACCTTGAAGGATGTACTTATGGACTACCATGTCCCCACTAGTATGATCTGCATCATAGTCCAGGTAGTCAAGTACAAATCCTAAGGGCTTTACCAACATGTAACTATAAGACAGTATAAAGAGACTAGTGTACATGTTAAGATAAAGAGCAACCAGATAGCATACTATCATGTCGAGCAAGAAAGTCATCTCTATATATGTCCAAGCATCCAATATAATATACATCATCTGTACAATACTGGCCTCTAGGGCATACATACAACTAACAATCTCCCACTTGCACTAGGGCCAGCTGCTGTAGTATCGCATACCGAGCATCCCGAAGAGTCTCTCAAACTGTATCTGGGGAATGGCCTTCGTGAGTGGATCCGCAGTGTTGTCCTTCGTGTCAACCCTCCTGACCTCGATCTCCCGGCGATCAACTATCTCCCGGATCAGGTGATACCGCCTCAGAATATGCCTGAATCACTGATGGGACCTGGGTTCCTTGGCCAAAGCCACTGCTCCATTGTTATCGCAATACAAAGGTATTGGATGCTCAATGGATGGAACCACACCAAGTTTAGTAATGAACTTCTTGATCCAGACAGCCTCTTTAGCAGCATCGTTGGCAGCGATGTATTCAGCCTCCATCGTCGAGTCTGCCACGGTTTCCTGCTTGGAACTCTTCCAGCTAACCGCCCCTCCGTAAAGGGTAAAGACAAAGCCCGACTGCGACTTAGAGTCGTCCTTATCACTCTGGAAGCTCGAATCGGTAAAGGACTCCACTTGGAGCTCTCCGTTACCATACACCAAGAACATATCTCTAGTCCTTCGTAAGTACTTGAGAATGCTCTTTACAGCTGTCCAGTTGTTAGTTGTATGTATGCCCTAGAGGCCAGTATTGTAGAGATTATGTATATTATATTGGATGCTTGGACATATATAGAGATGAATTTCTTGCTCGACATGATAGTATGCTATCTGGCTGCTCTTTATCTTAACATGTACACTAGTCTCTTTATACTGTCTTATAGTTACATGTTGGTAAAGCCCTTAGGATTTGTACTTGACTACATGGACTATGATGCAGATCATACTAGTGGGGACATGGTAGTCGATAAGTACATCCTTCAAGGTCCCTAGTCGTGGGTGTATCGAGACGGGGCATCGATATACCAGAGTAGACTAGCGTATACGCTTCTCGACCCATGTGATGGGCGATGGATGATCCCATATCCATTGGTGTTTGACATCAGAGATGGTATACGGGTGCTCAGTGGAGACTGGGTACACTGGACGGACTCGCCGAGAACTCCCAGATGGTATTATACTTCACGTCAGATGGCAGTTCTCAGGTGACACTTGTACAGGTTAGTCTGTAGACCCGAGATCGTCATAGAGTCTTGTGTGATTCCCACTGTGCTTTGATCTCCACCTTACCACGTCCATTAGGGCGTGCAAAACGGTGGTCTTTGGGTACAGTCCCGAGTCACATGGAGGCAATGAGCGATAGGAGGGGTTTCGTCTCTCCCGGTATTGGGGGTAGATGTTGCGCTGTGCTCGATTGGCCGTAACAGGGAAGTCCCTGGCCAGGGCTGATCAGAGATTTGCTGGTAAGTGTTACCAGTAGTTTCTCGACCCGTTACGAGCCTCACATCAGCACGACTTATCGGGTTATTGGGGTCTGACGTTTACCACCCCTAGACTTGATATGCGACGTATCAGACGAAGAGACCGGACTGTACGGTAAGTGTTACTGGTCGGATTCGCAGGAGTGTGAGCGGGCTAGCTCGTCGATCTTCTGATCGCTCAATACCCGGGTGGCCGTTACGTTTAGCAGACCGCTTGCAGCTTGTGGGTGTTTGATATGATCATCATCTGCTACCGGCGTATTGACGAGTCTTTAGAGTCCTACACAGAGGTTTCCTGGCTCAAGCGAAACGAAATAGGAGCGCATATGAGATATGTGCAGGACCGAGAATAATGCGTGTATGTGATACCGCATTTCATTCTCGCGATATATGTTTCGATTGGTTATATTCGATATGACCTAGTTATCGAATCATTGATTCGATAAATCGATACATTGGATTCTAGTCGGTTATGTGCGACATGACCGGATCATTGAATCAAATGTTGATTTAATGATTTGATGCATAATTATATATTTGATATATTGCATTGCATTAACTAGTATTGGTTCACTTTAAACGGATTTTTCTCACTTGATGCACATTGTATATGTGATATGCTTTAGTGCACTACTTTGTATCATGTTTGATGATACTTGATAATGTGGTTAAGTGTAAAGGGTTAAACCATGGTTAAGTGATGATTAGGGTTTGGGTTTTTCATTTATTTATTTGTTTATTTATTTGGAAAGGATTAAGTTAAGAATGGTGGCTTATTTTGGAGCTATGTTGAAGCTTCTTGAAGCTTTGACAAAGTCCACCATCCTTATCTCATCCTTAACCCTAACCACTCTAACTAACCTTGGTTTAATCTCTACACTTGACCATGGTCAAGATATGATAAGCATTCATATTAGTTTTATTTTTAAAATGAGAAGACTTATCATTCTTGCTTCATCTTCATCTTCTTCTTCTTCTTCAAGCTTGCTACATCAATGGCAACTTAAGTTTTAGTGAGAGAAATCCAAATCTAAAGTGAACCTATCTCCTATTTCTTCACCCTCTACCTCTTGCCAAGTTGTTTTGGGTGTTCTCTTCACAAATTTCACAACTTTGTGAAGTCGGAGCTTGAACTAGTGCAACCTCGACGTAGATCGTCTTTGACACGAAGCCGACGACCTATTCCGCACGCTTTTCCGATGAAGCCGACGAATGAGTCGAGGATTCATGATGGACAGCGAGGGCATGACCACGTGGAGCTAAGGAGGTGGAAATCCGGATCTACAAAGGTTGTAGCTTCCGACCTTTAGTTAATTTGCTAACTAGTTTAGCTTTTCGCCTAGATTTCTAGTCTAAGATCCGTGTTAAGGTTTCTCAGCACCATAATTTTTGTAAAATGGCATGTTAGATGCCTTGTGAGACCTCTATAGGGTGTCTAGGAACCTTTCAGTGGTATCAGAGCCTAGCTAGAGCCTTAGGCGAAGTCTAGACGCGATTTGAAGTCCGAACGAACCCGAAACACCAAATCTATAATGCTCTCTGTACATTTTCTAAAAACCGGGATTTTTCCAGATTAAAAATGCCTAAAAAATTCAGCAGGAATATCTAAGAGTTATGGTGAAACACGATCTCTTGATTCATCTAAACAGACGCGGAAACGCGGCAGAAGCATGCCTTCTGCCGCGCTTCCGCCGCTCACTGTTCATATTGCTCAATAATGTTTGCACAGTAACTCATATTTAATTATACTGAATATTCTGGGAATTTTTAATATTTATTCAAGAGTTGAATTTTCTGGAATTGTTTTGGGGATTCGGTGTTTCGATCAGAGTATCAAATTTCGTCTTTGTGTTTTTCCGGATAATTTTTAGAATATGTTAAAAAGTTCGACCGGATATAAATACCCAATTTTTCCCCTGTAGGGAAATTTCCAAGTGTTGGATTTTTCCGTAGTTTAACGACGTTCTAAGTAGTGCAAGTAACGCGATGGACCCTCTAGAAGACAACAAACCTTAACTCGATTATGTGACCGTCTTGAACTGCCCTTTGAACCTTCGGGTTTGGGGCAGTACGGCGTGCCACATGTGAGGCGTTGGCTTGACCCTTCTACGGCTGGACCGTCGGTACTGAGGCACGAACTGAATGTTGTTAGACTTATTTCATGTGTTGAGCTGTATCGGGAAAACTTGGGTATTCGACTGTTCGATCGGAAAGTTTAACATTTTCTGTTTATCTGGAATGTGATACAATAATTGGAATTCACAAGTAGTTATGAGATAACTGAATGAATGTTATAAATCTAGCAATTTAGTCCCATATGATATTGAAAAGAGTTTTCGATAATGAGACTAAAATGCGGGATTTATATCTGTTAGGCATGCGATGTCTAAAGTAGTTGCGGATTCCAACTGTTGTAGTTTTACACTTTCTCTTCTGTGACCGTAAGTGTAGTATGTTCATATCGCCGGTTTCGTTGCTATACATCAACGACAATTGGGGTATGCATACTTACTTACGTTGATGACATGTGATGTTATGTGTTGCTGGATATGTTATATTGGATCGTCGTGTTCGAATAGCCGGGGGTTTTTATGTGAGATGAGTGTTTTTCATTTTCATTCATGTAAAAACTTGTATGTAATATTCTTTTATTTGGGGCACTTCCAGGTAGCGGAAGTTGTCACCCTTTGTATATTATTTACTTTTCCGCATTAGGATAGACCCAAGGAGGGGAGCACAAGTAACCGGGTTCTGGGGTCCAGTGGGAGACCAACTCGAGGAGTCGAGTCCGGGTCTCCTAACCCTAGAATTGGCAGGGTTGCTTGCCGCTCTCGTAGGGGTCTAGGGGTGTGGGATTGGCTATTCATCACGACCGTGGAATCCGTGTTTTATACTGGCTCGTATTGAAAACACGGACGTCCTAGTATATCCAATATTTCATATGTTTCTTCTGCTGCGATATTTGTGATGTGATCATGTGATGTTCTGTGATGGATATAGTATATATGATATATTATATAGACGTTACTTATGTTTTACACCCGCGCTAGCCCTGCCCTGCTCTGTCGTTAGTTACCTAACCTAATGGTGCACGAGGGGACATCGAGGCGAATGCGGATGGCATAAGTGTACGTCATATCTATCTGTGATGTTTAGGTACTTAAATGATGGGACTTCATTAATGTGATTAATGAAAGAAAAGAAACCTAAGATGTTGTAGAATCAGATTTTAAACAAAACAGGTAGCTACAGTTCTTGCTTTGCATAGCGGTATATATGATATACCCTGCACCTTATTCGATGAGGAAAGGACCGAGATCCCTTCACCGGGAGTGACTCCTTTAGCAATAACTGGCAGATGCTACACACTCGGTTTGCTTTTGACTGCTTTTGGGTTTTTGCTTTGCACAGCGATATATATGATATATCCCGCACCTCATTCGACGAGGAAAGGACCGAGATCCCTTCGCCGGGAGTGACTCCTTTAGCAAAACTAGAAAAGCCTCAAAATCACTCCATTTCAAAACTTCATTTGATTCTACAACGATATAAAGTTCATTACGCTCATGGTTTTTATCAAAAACCTGCGTAGCCCTCCGTCATTTCAGATAAGTATTAGTTAGTATTCGTGCTGCGGTAGTTTGGCCTCCGTCAAGGCGCAGTGTATGGTAGCTAACTAGTGCTTATCTGCTAGCATATGATGCGATTGGATTAGGGTATTCGTACGGCGTTGTTTGGCCTCCGTCAAAGGTCGTGCGGATGGGTTTAATTCAATCAGGAAATGACGGGTTGAACTTGACTAGCGGACTATGGGTTGTTTGGCCTCCGTCAAGGTCATAGGACGCTAGGGGCAAAAATATTATCGGGAATTTCAAGTGTTGAAATTTGCAATGAGATTGCATACCTTCTATGAGATAGTTGGATCCCGATACCCACTGCGAGTAAGAGTTACTCCTGGGAGAGTTTTACACATTGCAATTAGCCGATCAAGTAGGTGTCTAGAAAGGTATTAACGAGGTTACGCCTCTGGGAAAACGAGGTTTACATTAATTAGGTTCGTGCGAAAGCACGGGGGACCTCCCTCAAAGTACCGACACTGGCCTGGCTGAAAGATTGGCGAACTTGTAGTGTGTAATTAATCCCGGCTAGTCTTTCCTTTTAAGGTTTGGAGGAAGATTTGATAAAAAACAGTGGGAGCCATCCTGATTAGATAAGATAATAACCAATCTGATCTTGCACGAGCATACGCTAAAGTGTTTTCTTCTCTCTCTCTCCAGGTAGCGACCATTTCATGCCCTAACAAAGATAATAATATGGATGTATTGACCGAACCCGCATGTTATACTGTGCTGGGGAACGTTGGTTCCGTTCTTTCCTATAAGAGTTATAGGAATGAACAGGATATAGGGGAATACCAGGATTCCCATGCCACCCGATTGAAGAAAGTACATGTTGATGCATTTTCTTCGGGTGTGTTCGTTACTGAGAACTGTTTCTCCATTTGCTCTACGTCCTGGGTATTGGATACCGGGTCGGGATCCCATATATGTAATCAGTTACATGGGCTAAGGAAAGGTAGAGAACTTGGAGAAGGTGATAAAGACATTAGAGTTGGAAATGGTGCAATTGTTGCAGCTAAGACTGTCGGGGAATATCACCTTGTATTACCAACTGGTAATACATTGGTTCTGAACGAATGCTATTACATGCCGAACCTGATATGCAACATTATATCGGTTTCTTTATTAAGTAAAGAGGGATATAATTTTGTACTACAGGACAATATTATGAACATTTTCCATAACCAAAAGTTGGTTGGATCAGGCACGTTGTGCAATGGCATTTATGTTCTAAACCAATCAACAGTTCTGAGTATAACAAACACACACAAGAGGAAGAGTTCAGAACTGAATGATTCTTTCTTGTGGCATTGTAGACTAAGTCACATCAATGCGACACGACTGGCTAAGTTGCATAAAGATGGGTATTTGAAACCTTTCGAATTTTCATCTTATGACACTTGCCAGTCATGTCTCAAAGGCAAGATGACCAAAACTCCGTTTACGGGACACGGAGAAAGAGTTACCGAACTCTTGGGACTGATACATAGTGATGTATGCGGTCCCATGTCTACACATGCCAGGGATGGTTCTTCATACTTCATTACATTCACTGACGATCTCTCTAGATTCGGATATGTGTTCCTGATGAAACACAAATCAGAAGCTTTTGAGAAATTTAGGGAATATAAACAAGAAGTTGAGAACCAAACCGGAAAAAGTATTAAAATCCTTCGATCTGATCGAGGAGGAGAATACTTAAGCAATGAATTCCTGGACTTCCTAAAAGAGAATAGGATTCTCTCTCAGCTGACTCCTCCATATACACCACAGCACAACGGTGTATCGGAGCGGAGAAATCGCACCCTATTAGATATGGTGCGCTCTATGATGAGTACAGCTGAGTTACCTATTTCCTTCTGGGGATATGCACTGGAGACTGCTGCATACCTACTGAATAGAGTTTCGACCAAATCAGTGCCTACCACTCCATATGAGATATGGAATGGCAAGAGACCATGTCTTAATTTTATTCAGATATGGGGTTGTCCGGCCTATGTTAAAACACAAAATCCGGACAAGCTCGAGGCAAGGTCTGTTCTATGTAAGTTTGTTGGATATCCAAAACATTCGCGAGGGTATATCTTCTACCACTCCGAGGAACAAAAAGTGTTTGTTTCTCGACATGCCACTTTCTTAGGAAAAAAGTTTTCTTATGAAACAAATAAGTGGTATTGAGGTAGAACTGGAAGAGGTTCCAGCAATACAGACTACAATAGAAGATTTAGTTGAACCAGAGGATTCCGTAGTTCCCGATGAACCCCAGCCTCTCCGCCGATCTAGTAGGGTTCCTCGCCAACCTGAGAGATACTACGGTTTTCTCATTGATGGTGGCAGTGAGGATTGCATCATGGAGGATGATGACCCAACTAGCTTCGAGCAGGCCATCACGAGTGGGGACTCAGTGAAATGGCTGGATGCTATGCAGTCCGAGATGGATTCCATGTACACCAACAAAGTATGGACTTTGGAAGTTGCTCCTGAAGGGGTAAAACCCATTGGGAGCAAGTGGATCTTCAAGAAGAAACTCGGTGTAGATGGGAAAGTGGAGACTTTCAAAGCTAGACTTGTAGCAAAGGCTTTTCGTCAAAGACCGGGTGTGGACTATGACGAAACCTTTTCTCCAGTGGCTATGCTTAAATCCATCTGAATCATGCTTGCCATTGCTGCCTTTCATGACTACGAAATCTGGCAAATGGATGTTAAGACCGCCTTTCTAAATGGTGATTTAGAAGAGTGCGTGTACATGACTCAGCCAGAGGGCTTCGTAGACAGTGGGAGCAGCGGGAAGGTGTGCAAGCTGCTTAAATCCATTTATGGATTAAAGCAAGCATCGCGGAGTTGGAACATCTGCTTTGACGTCGTTATCAAAGAGTTTGATTTCGTCAAAAATCCAGATGAATCTTGTATCTACAAGAAGGTGGCAGAGAGTAAGGTTGTCTTCCTCGTATTGTACGTGGACGACATACTCTTGATAGGAAATGATATTCCTATGCTGCAATCGGTCAAGCTCTTCTTATCACAAAGATTCTCAATGAAAGATCTTGGTGATGCCTCCTGCATATTAGGAATTAGGATCTATAGAGATAGATCCAAATGGATTTTGGGATTGTCCCAATCCAGGTACATTGACACCATACTAAAGAGGTTTAGTATGGAAGAGTCCAAGCGTGGAAACATGCCCACGATCTCTGGAGTCACTCTCTCCAAAGAGATGTCTCCCAAGACTGATTTGGAGAGAGCTCGCATGCAAGGGATACCCTATGCCTCGGCAGTAGGCTCTATCATGTATGCGATGCTATGTACCAGACCCGATGTAGCATACTCACTAAGTGTAGTGAGCAGGTATCAAGCTGATCCTGGAGAGAGTCACTGGACAGCTGTGAAGAGCATTCTCAAGTACTTGCGAAGGACTAGAGATATGTTCTTGGTGTATGGTAACGGAGAACTCCAAGTGGAGTCCTTTACCGATTCGAGCTTCCAGAGTGATAAGGACGACTCTAAGTCGCAGTCGGGCTTTGTCTTTACCCTTTACGGAGGGGCGGTTAGCTGGAAGAGTTCCAAGCAGGAAACCGTGGCAGACTCGACGATGGAGGCTGAATACATCGCTGCCAACGATGCTGCTAAAGAAGCTGTCTGGATCAAGAAGTTCATTACTGAACTTGGAGTGGTTCCATCCATTGAGCGTCCAATACCTTTGTATTGCGATAACAATGGAGCGGTGGCTTTGGCCAAGGAACCCAGGTCCCATTAGCGATCCAGGCATATTCTGAGGCGGTATCACCTGATCCAGGAGATAGTTGATCGCCGGGAGATCGAGGTCAGGAGGGTTGACACGAAGAACAACACGGCGGATCCACTCACGAAGGCCATTCCCCAGATACAGTTTGAGAGACTCTTCGGGATGCTCGGTATGAGATACTACAGCAGCTGGCCCTAGTGCAAGTGGGAGATTGTTAGTTGTATGTATGCCCTAGAGGCCAGTATTGTACAGATTATGTATATTATATTGGATGCTTGGACATATATAGAGATGACTTTCTTGCTCGACATGATAGTATGCTATCTGGTTGCTCTTTATCTTAACATGTACACTAGTCTCTTTATACTGTCTTATAGTTACATGTTGGTAAAGCCCTTAGCATTTGTACTTGACTACCTGGACTATGATGCAGATCATACTAGTGGGGACATGGTAGTCCATAAGTACATCCTTCAAGGTCCCTAGTCGTGGGTGTATCGAGACGGGGCATCGATATACCAGAGTAGACTAGCGTATACGCTTCTCGACCCATGTGATGGGCGATGGATGATCCCATATCCATTGGTGTTTGACATCAGAGATGGTATACGGGTGCTCAGTGGAGACTGGGTACACTGGACGGACTCGCCGAGAACTTCCAGATGGTATTATACCTCACGTCAGATGGCAGTTCTCAGGTGACACTTGTACAGGTTAGTCTGTAGACCCGAGATCGTCATAGAGTCTTGTGTGATACCCACTGTGCTTTGATCTCCACCTTACCACGTCCATTAGGGCGTGCAAAACGGTGATCTTTGGGTACAGTCCCGAGTCACATGGAGGCAATGAGCGATAGGAGGGGTTTCGTCTCTCCCGGTATTGGGGGTAGATGTTGCGCTGTGCTCGATTGGCCGTAACAGGGAAGTCCCTGGCCAGGGCTGATCAGAGATTTGCTGGTAAGTGTTACCAGTAGTTTCTCGACCCGTTACGAGCCTCACATCAGCACGACTTATCGGGTTATTGGGGTCTGACGTTTACCACCCCTAGACTTGATATGCGACGTATCAGACGAAGAGACCGGACTGTACGGTAAGTGTTACTTGTCGGATTCGCAGGAGTGTGAGCGGGCTAGCTCGTCGATCTTCTGATCGCTCAATACCCGGGTGGCCGTTACGTTTAGCAGACCGCTTGCGGCTTGTGGGTGTTTGATATGATCATCATCTGCTACCGGCGTATTGACGAGTCTTTAGAGTCCTACACAGAGGTTTCCTGGCTCAAGCGAAACGAAATAGGAGCGCATATGAGATATGTACAGGACCGAGAATAATGCGTGTATGTGATACCGCATTTTATTCTCGCGATATATGTTTTGATTGGTTATATTCGATATGACCTAGTTATCGAATCATTGATTCGATAAATCGATACATTGGATTCTAGTCGGTTATATGCGACATGACCGGATCATTGAATCAAATGTTGATTTAATGATTTAATGCATAATTATATAATTGATATATTGCATTGCATTAACTAGTATTGGTTCACTTTAAACGGATTTTTCTCACTTGATGCACATTGTATATGTGATATGCTTTAGTGCACTACTTTGTATCATGTTTGATGATACTTGATAATGTGGTTAAGTGTAAAGGGTTAAACCATGGTTAAGTCATGATTAGGGTTTGGGTTTTTCATTTATTTATTTGTTTATTTATTTGGAAAGGATTAAGTTAAGAATGGTGGCTTATTTTGGAGCTATGTTGAAGCTTCTTGAAGCTTTGACAAAGTCCACCATCCTTATCTCATCCTTAACCCTAACCACTCTAACTAACCTTGGTTTAATCTCTACACTTGACCATGGTCAAGATATGATAAGTATTCATATTAGTTTTATTTTTAAAATGAGAAGACTTATCATTCTTGCTTCATCTTCATCTTCTTCTTCTTCTTCAAGCTTGCTACATCAATGGCAACTTGAGTTTTAGTGAGAGAAATCCAAATCTAAAGTGAACCTATCTCCTATTTCTTCACCCTCTACCTCTTGCCAAGTTGTTTTGGGTGTTCTCTTCACAAATTTCACAACTTTGTGAAGTCGGAGCTTGAACTAGTGCAATCTCGACGTAGATCGTCTTTGACACGAAGCCGACGACCTATTCCGCACGCTTTTCCGATGAAGCCGACGAATGAGTCGAGGATTCATGATGGACAGCGAGGGCATGACCACGTGGAGCTAAGGAGGTGGAAATCCGGATCTACAAAGGTTGTAGCTTCCGACCTTTAGTTAATTTGCTAACTAGTTTAGCTTTTCGCCTAGATTTCTAGTCTAAGATCCGTGTTAGGGTTTCTCGGCACCATAATTTTTGTAAAATGGCATGTTAGATGCCTTGTGAGACCTCTATAGGGTGCCTAGGAACCTTTCACCAGTGACTCTCTCCAGGATCAGCTTGATACCTGCTCACTACACTTAGTGAGTATGCTACATCGGGTCTGGTACATAGCATCGCATACATGATAGAGCCTACTGCCGAAGCATTGGGTATCCCTTGCATGCGAGCTCTCTCCAAATCAGTCTTGGGAGACATCTCTTTGGAGAGAGTGACTCCAGAGATCGTGGGCAAGTTCCCACGCTTGGACTCTTCCATTCTAAACCTCTTTAGTATGGTGTCAATGTACCTGGATTGGGAAAATCCCAAAATCCGTTTGGATCTATCTTTATAGATCCTAATTCCCAATATGCAGGAGGCATCACCAAGATCTTTCATTGAGAATCTTTGTGATAAGAAGAGCTTGACCGCTTGCAGCATAGGAATATCATTTCCTATCAAGAGTATGTCGTCCACGTACAATACGAGGAAGACAACCTTACTCTCTGCCACCTTCTTGTAGATACAAGGTTCATCTGGATTTTTGACGAAATCAAACTCTTTGATAACGACATCAAAGCAGATGTTCCAACTCCGCGATGCTTGCTTTAATCCATAAATGGATTTAAGCAGCTTGCACACCTTCCCGCTGCTCCCACTGTCTACGAAGCCCTCTGGCTGAGTCATGTACACGCACTCTTCTAAATCACCATTTAGAAAGGCGGTCTTAACATCCATTTGCCAGATTTCGTAGTCATGAAAGGCAGCAATGGCAAGCATGATCCGGATGGATTTCAGCATAGCCACTGGAGAAAAGGTTTCGTCATAGTCCACACCTGGTCTTTGACGAAAACTGTTTGCTACAAGTCTAGCTTTGAAAGTCTCCACTTTCCCATCTACACCAAGTTTCTTCTTGAAGATCCACTTGCTCCCAATGGGTTTTACCCCTTCAGGAGCAACTTCCAAAGTCCATACTTTGTTGGTGTACATGGATTCCATCTCGGACCGCATAGCATCCAGCCATTTCACTGAGTCCCTACTCGTGATGGCCTGCTCGAAGCTAGTTGGGTCATCATCCTCCATGATGCAATCCTCGCTCCCTCCATCCATGAGAAAACCGTAGTATCTCTCAGGTTGGCGAGGAACCCTACTAGATCGGCGGAGTGGCTGGGGTTCATCGGGAACTACGGAATCCTCTGGTTCAACCAAATCTTCTGTTGTAGTCTGTGTCGCTGGAATCTCTTCCAGTTCTACCTCAATGCCACTTATCTGTTTCATAAGAAAACTTTTTTCTAAGAAAGTGGCATGTCGAGAAACAAACACCTTTTGTTCCTCGGGGTGGTAGAATATATACCCTTGTGAATTTTTGGGATATCCTACAAACTTACATAAGACAGATCTTGCCTCGAGTTTGTCCGGATTTTGTCTTTTGACATAGGCTGGACAACCCTATATCTTAATATAATTAAGATGTGGTCTCTTCCCTTTCCATATCTCATATGGAGTGGTAGGCACTGATTTGGTAGGAACTCTATTCAATAGGTCCATGGCTGTCTCAAGCGCATATCCCCAGAAGGAAATAGGTAACTCAGCTGTACTCATCATTGAGCGCACCATATGTAATAGGGTGCGGTTTCTCCGTTCAGATACACCGTTGTGCTGTGGTGTATAAGGAGGAGTAAGCTGAGAGAGAATCCCATTCTCTTTTAGGAATTCCAGGAATTCATTGCTTAAGTATTCTCCTCCTCGATCAGATCGTAGGATTTTAATACTTTTTCCGGTTTGGTTCTCGACTTCTTGTTTATATTCTCTAAATTTCTCAAAAGCTTCTGATTTGTGTTTCATCAGGAACACATATCCGAATCTAGAGAGATCGTCAGTGAATGTAATGAAGTACGAAGAACCATCCCTGGCATGTGTAGACATGGGACCGCATACATCACTATGTATCAGTCCCAAGAGTTCGGTAACTCTTTCTCCGTGTCCCGTAAACGGAGCTTTGGTCATCTTGCCTTTGAGACATGACTGGCAAGTGTCATAGGATGAAAATTCAAACGGATTTAAATATCCATCCTTATGCAACTTACCCAGTCGTGTCGCATTGATGTGACCTAGTCTACAATGCCACAAGAAGGATTCGTTCAGTTCAGAACTCTTCCTCTTGTGTGTGTTTGTTATGCTCAGAACTGTTGATTGGTTTAGAACATAAAAGCCATTGCACAACGTGCCTGATCCAACCAACTTTTGGTTACGGAAAATGTTCATAACATTATCCTGTAATACAAAATTATATCCCTCTTTACTCAGTAAAGAAACCGATATAATGTTGCATATCAGGTTCGGCATGTAATAGCATTCGTTCAGAACCAATGTATTACCAGTTGGTAATGTAAGGTGATATTCCCCGACAGTCTTAGCTGCAACAATTGCACCATTTCCTACTCTAAAGTCTTTATCACCTTCTCCAAGTTCTCTACCTTTCCTAAGCCCATGTAACTGATTACATATATGGGATCCTGACCCGGTATCTAATACCCAGGACGTGGAGCAAATGGAGAAACAGTTCTCTGTAACGAACACAACCGAAGAAAATGCATCAACATGTACTTTCTTCATTCGGGTGGCATGGGAATCCTGGTATTCCCCTATTTCCTGTTCATTCCTATAACTCTTATAAGAAGGAACGGAACCAACATTCCCCAGCACAGTATAACATGCGGGTTCGGTCAATACATCCATATTATTATCTTGTTTAAGGCATGAAATGGTCGCTACCTGGAGAGAGAGAGAAGAAAACACTTTAGCGTAAGCTCGTGCAAGATCAGATTGGTTATTATCTTATCTAATCAGGATGGCTCCCACTGCTTTTTATCAAATCTTCCTTCAAACCCTAAAAGGAAAGACTAGCCGGGATTAATTACACACTACAAGTTCGCCAATCTTTCAGCCAGGCCAGTGTCGGTACTTTGAGGGAGGTCCCCCGTACTTTCGCACGAACCTAATTAATGTAAACCTCGTTTTCCCAGAGGCGTAACCTCGTTAACACCTTTCTAGACACCTACTTGATCGGCTAATTGTAATGTGTAAAACTCTCTCAGGAGTAACTCTTACTCGCAGTGGGTATCGGGATCCAACTATCTCATAGAAGGTATGCAATCTCATTGCAAATTTCAACACTTGAAATTCCCGATAATCTTTTGCCCCTAGCTGCTATGACCTTGACGCATGCCAAACAACCCATAGTCCGCTAGTCAAGTTCAACCCGTCATTTCCTGATTGAATTAAACCCACCCGCATGACCCTTGACGCATGCCAAACAACGCCGTGCGAATACCCTAATCCAATCTGCATCATATGCATAAATAGATAAATACTAGTTAGCTACCGTACACTACGCCTTGACGCATGCCAAACAACCGCAGCACGAATACTAAATAGTACTTATCTGAAATGACGGAGGGCTACGACAGGTTTTTCTGAAAACCTATTGCGTAATGAACTTGATATCGTTGTAGAATCAAATGGAGTTTTGAAATGGAGTGATTTTGAGGCTTTTCTAGTTTTGCTAAAGGGGTCACTCCCGGTGAAGGGATCGTCGGCCCTTTCCTCGTCGAATGAGGTACGGGATATATCATATATGTTGGAGGTAGTGCCCTCAGAGTCAATTATTGGATCACAGGTACGTGATTGCAATGATTGAGGGATGACCTATCCCGGTAGGACAGTCTTACTCGAGATGATAGTATGCTATCTGGTTTACCTTTATCATCGTGTACTGTTTTAGGTGACCTGACACGTCGCTATTACACGTTGATAGAGCCCCTAGGATTCTTGCTTGACCACCAGCAGTATGAGGGCGATCATATAAGTGGGAGCTGGGGGTCTACAAGCATATCCTTAAAAGGTCCCTAGTCGTGGGAGTTTCGAGACCGGGCATCGATACTCCATTAGTAGACTAGTGTATACAGTCGAGACCCCGACGAGGGGCGGTGGCCGGTCTCACAAGCCACTGGTGTCAGTTGGATCACCTAAGATGTATACAGGTGCTCATTGGGTTATGAGTACACCGGACAGGACTCGCCGGGAATATGCTAGTTGGTCATATACCAGACGTCAGATGGCAGTTCCCTGGTGACATGTGTGCAGGTTAGTTCATCGACCTGGGGATCGTCATTTGTCTCGTGTGAGTTCCCACTGTACTTTGATTACTACCCTACCACGGCTCAAAGGAGTCGTGCAAACAGGTTTTAGTTGGGTACAGTCCCGAGCCACATGGAGGCAGTGAGCGTATCTTCAGGGGTTCGTCTCTCCCGGTATTGGGGGTGAGGTCGTGCTGTGTCTAGGAGAGCCATTACACAAAGTCCTTGGCCAAGGCAAGGAGATTTACTGGTAGGTATTCCAGTAGTATCTCAGGGTGTTCTGGGCTACACTCCGACACGACTTGTACCGCTTTTGGGGGTCTGACTTTCACCAACCCCCTAGGCCCGCCATGCGATGCTCATAGACGAACGGACCGGACTGCACGGATATTGTCACTGACAGGCTCAGTAGGGTGTCAGGATGAGTTCGCTCATCGACGTCCCTTTTAGTCAATTGCTGGTGGCCCGTTACGTATTGGCTTATACCTCTGACGTGCTAGTGGTTAAATCCACAGCCATAGTATTGATGAGTCTTTAGAGTCCACCACACTTTCAGTTACTCAGCTTTCGGGCGAAACGCTGTAGAGGCCGTATGGAGATATGGCAGGGTCCGATCAGATACGTGCGGTATTGCACGGATCAGGATCGGACGGTTTGTACTAGTAGCCGTATAGGTATATGGCAGGGTTCGATCAGATACGTGCGGTATTGCACGGATCAGGATCGAACGGATATTACTAGCCGGCTTTGGTTTAAGCCGGTCCTAGTTTAGTACAGTGTAGATTTTGTCTCTTTGCATTTGTATCCGGACGGAATACAGATGCGGGTGTGTATGCACAGTATCGGGGTTTTCCTGTAATTTATTACGGGACCAGTTTTCTGGAGTTGCCAGTTTGCATTCCGTTCCGGCCGGTTTTCCTTTGTTCTTTCCCGGCCGGACTTTTTCGATGGAGGGGGTAATTTGCAGTTTTGCAAATTATTTTTGTGGAGGGGTTTTCTTGCATAATGGTTTGATTATGATAGGATTTGAATCTTTCATCCATGCTTGCATTTAATGTGATTTGATGAGGGTATGGTTTGATAAAAGTGAAGCATGGTTGTTGTTTGGATGTGGTCACCTCTTTTGTTATCCTACACTCACCTTCCTTCATACTAATTATTGATTCCCTCCACCATTTCCACATATGATGGCCGGCCAAATCTTTGAGGGAGAGAGAGTGCTTCATTTGTGAGGATATATATTTGTTCATATCATTTTGTATGCAAAAGAAATTGAGAGCTTCATTTCCCTCCAAAGCTCAATCTTCATTCCTCCATCCAAAGGCAACAAACCCCAATGAGACATAGACTCTACACTTCCTACAGCAAATCTTGGACGCGTCGATTCGCCAGCTTCGCGCCCGAGTTGCCTCGGTATTGAGGTGGGAGCCCGTAAAAGCTACAGGCGATGTGGTGCCCTTTCCGACGAGGAGGAGACAGACGGAGATCCCGCGAGGAGATCGGAGTGGAGATGAAGACCGGAGGACTCGGATCAGTCGGTACATCTCTTCCCCTCTTGTTAGTTAGCTAGACTAGTTTAATGGTTACGATCCGGAGTTTAGTGCGCGGTGGTGCCGGTTTGCAAAGTCCGCAAAAATTTAAGTTTATCACCGCTTCCGCATTCCGGCGTCGGATTGACGGCCGGGGCGCCGCCGTGCACTTACAGTGGTATCAGAGCCTCGCCATTAACTTAGTCTAGCTTTGTGTAATGTGTTTTTCAGTTCCGATCGATCGAAATGTCCAAAAACCCGTATTTGCCCACGACAGTTTCTGTTGAATTTTTTTGGTCTCGAAAAATTTTTCAGGTTGTAAAATATTGATGTACTGGAAAATCTAAGAGTTCTGTAAAAATTTGATGAAGTAACTCCACAGTTGGAGCGCGGAACCGCAGCGAAAACCCACTTTGTGCGGCCCTTCCGCCGCGCACTATTCACATCACTTCACCATTTTTTTACAGAGGCCTTATGGGCTTAAAATATGGGCTTTGGAATATTAAAGTTGGGCCAATTGTTTCTGTGAGTGCTACAGTTTTCTTTGGGGCCCACTTGTTAATTGTTTGATCAATCGGAAATTTTTTAAACACATTTTTCACAGTATTTACATTATATCTGCGACCGTGAATGTCACTCGATCGGTAAATCCGGTCTAACTGCTATAGCCCGGTTAGACGGATTTGCGAACGTGATTTTCACGTTGATGTTCTATGTATTTGCTGTGATGTTGCGGATCGGTCGTGGGGGATAGCCTGGATGCAATGCTAGTACAGTCTTTGTTGTATTATGTACATTTGATATTGCGGGGCGAGCGTCCGACATGTGGACTGCCGTCACTGCCAGTTTGTATTATTATTTTGGGGCACGACCTGGTTGCGGTCGATGTACCCGGTGTATGTATATTTTACTTTCTGTACTAGGGTTACCCCGCGGAGGGGTGCACGGATAGCCGGGTTCTAGAGGGCAACGGGCCCGCATCTCAGGGCATTGAGACGGAGGGGCTTCAGTCTGGAATTGGCGGGCTATTCGCCGCACTCGTAGGGGGTACAGGTTGACCCAGGAGGGGTGCCCAAGTTGCCGGATTCCGTGAAGTGCTGGGTGGTCCATTCACGGTGCTGGAGGGGGCTGCCTCGCTTCAGGTTTTGGCAGGTGACTTGCCGCGCCCGTAGGGGTCTAGGTTTTCATTGCACAGGCTATCCACACGACCAGGGGAACGTCGGGTTTCAGTAGTGGCTCTGTGAAACCCGGGGATCCCAGATATCTGTATTGTTCTGTGATGCTGTACATTTCTGTGATGTTGCATTTTATTCACGCCTTGAGCGAATATAATATATTGGTATATATATTAGTAGATGTTGTATATGTTTTTCATCCGCGCTAGTCCAGTCCCCGCTCTGCCGTTAGTTAGCTAACCTAACGGGTGATGACAGGACCCAGTGGCGAATGCGGATGGCATATACGTACGTCAGTATATTTTCGTTCTTTGTGGTGTGATCAATTGATGGGACTGCGTTGATTCGGATCAATGCAAGTTAAACAAACCTATTCTGATGTTGTTGGAACACTTTTCAAAAAGCTGTTATTGCAAGGACGTTCACTTTTGTTTTGCATCGTGGTATTCATTTGGAATATCCTGCTCCTCAGTCGACGAGGCAAGGGCCGAGATCCCTTCACCGGGAGTGACCCCTTGGACAATAAGTTTGCGTCAGGGCATTAACTTCACTATAGCCGATTACTTTTGCTTTGCACCGTGGTATTCATTTGGAATATCCTGCACCTCATTCTACGGGGAAAGAGCCGAGATCCCTTCACAGGGAGTGACCTCTTTAGCAACGGTTTTCGTCACTATATTTTTTAAAAGCTATCCGTTCCTTCGACGATATCAAGTTCATTACGTTAAAGGTTTTCGCCAGAAACCATTCGTAGCCCTCCGTCGTTTCATATGGGTGATCAATAGTATTCAAGCTGTGTATGTTGGCCAAAGTCAAGGCACAGTGATTGGTAGCTATTGGGGTATTCATATGCAGCATAGATAGATGCGTTGGTTTGGGACAGTCGTGCTGCCATTTTGGCCAAAGTCAAGGGTATGTACGGGTGGATTCAAATTAACCTAGAGAATGACGGGCAGAACTTGACATGTGACTTATGATATGTTGGCCAAAGTCAAGGTCATAAGAGCATGGGGCAGAAATCACATCGGGAGTTTCAAAAGTACTGAAACTTGCCAGATATGCGCATACCTTCTGGAGTGTGATACCGTGAGCGGATTCCGTCACGTTGTCATGCGATGAGAGTTGGATCCCGATTCCCACTGATGAGTTAGTTTACTCCTCGGGTAACCCCGACTAATTCTTCTTTCAGGTTTGGAGGAGAATTTGAGGTACAGTGGGAGGATTCCAGATTAGATAAATTGGTAACCATTCTGATCTAGGTTAGAGTGCACGCTGAGTGTTTCTTTTCTCTCTCTCTTTGGCAGCGACCATTGACCCGACCCTAAGACTTTGACTCAGTGACCAAGTTGACCGAACCTTCTTAACACTGGCTTTTGGATTGTCAGAGTTGCAGACCTCATTGCCACTCCTACTTTTACCCTTTTCTCCAGGACACCCCGTATTACTACGAACGTCCACTTCCATTGGACAAAACCATCGTATGGTTAGATACGAACTCGAAGGAATTCGAGGATGGTTTCCGGTTCTGGAGAAAACGGATAGGATTATTCAGTTGTCTTTTCTTTTCACCCTCTCTCAGGTTGCGAGTACTCCTTAGTTTAGGAGTAGTACACCTATTATGCAAATTGGATAGTCTTCTTCCAAACCATAGGCTGGTGCCGACTGGTAGGGAATAAAGAAAACCAGTTAGCTTAAACGGTGTACAGAAGGTATTAAGTTCAGACAAAGCAAGGGATTAGTAAGAGGGCAAAGTAAATTGCGACTGCTGTTCACGACCAAACCAAGTATTTCTTCGCCAATCCTAAATCACCTTTGTATTTCTCCAGGACACTCCGTATCACTACGAAGATCCCATTTTATTGGATAATCCATCGTATGGTTATATACGAACTCGAAAGGAACTTGTTCCAGTTCGGGGATGGATCCTGGTTCAGGAGAAATAGGAATAAGATTTATTCGGTTGTCTTTTATCTTCACCTTCTCTCGCATTGCGAGTGTTCCTAGGATTAGGACAGTACACCCATTATGCTTTTTGGATAGTCTTCTTCCAAACCATAGGCTGGTGCCGAACGGTAGGGAAGGAAGAAAACCATTTGGCCTAAAGGGGTGTGCAGAAGGTAATGACTAAAGACATATGAAGGGATTTGGAGAGGTGGCAAAGAACTATACGGTTACAGTCGTGAATCTGGAAGAGGCATTACTAGGAATACCAGGATACCCCATCGAAACATTTCAATGTTTCAGTTTCACTGTGTAATGTTAAAGGAAAACTGATTTCCCGATTAGATACTTACTCCAGGGTATGTATTTACCAGGTACGATTCTCACATCTGTATAGTTTTACAGATGATGAGTGGGAGTAAGTTATTGGGAATTGGGTGATCATCCTCATTATATCGGGATTCGTTGTAATCGGTGATATTTGAGGAAATCACCTGGGTTGTTTGCCGGTCGGCAAATATTTGGTTTTGAATATCCGCTGTTATGCACCAATTTCAAATTGATATATCTGTACGTCTATTTTCATAGAGTGAGATATACCTTTCTGAAATTATGTCTACGACATTTACCTATATCAGTGGATGGTTAGGTAAGGAGCATTAAACAGCGGTGTAATTCTTCTTAACCATAAGTACAGTTTTCAACCTACGACACACAGTGAATGAGTAATCAGACTCAAGGGACTTTTACAGAGTATTGTATGTTGTACAGGGTCCATCAGGACAGAGGGGATGGTCCTCGTACTATATTCGGTTTACTTATGACTCCTCTATTTTTTAGACAGGTGTTTCGTGGAAACACAGGGTCCGAATTTGGAGAAGTTATATGTATTTGAATAGAGTAGAGAACCAGGTATAGCAAGTATCGGGATTCTTCAAAGAGATCGAAGATGTAGATACTTGTGTATGGTGTTCAGTTGATAGTAATGATTAAGAGAAATTGCTTCTCTTTCAGGTTACTCATAATTGGAAGCGTTCCTAAGTTGAGTAACGCTGATCGGCCTTCTTCCATTTAGTTGACATGCACTGGAGACAGCTGCATGATTTGAATCTAGTTCAATTAAATCAGTGCCTCTGGTTCTATATTGGATATAGAACAGTTCATATCTTAACGATGTTAAGGTACGGGGAGTTGTCCGGTTTATGATTAAAACCAGACACTGGACAACTCAAGGCACGTTTCTGTAATGGCTGTTTGTGGGTTGACCCAGGCTATGACGAGGGTTGACTTTCTACCATCTGGATGAACAATAGCGATATTGTTCTAGACTCGCCACAGTTTTATTAAAAATGGATTTTTTTCAGAAAACAGTAGTGGGAGTATGGTAGAACTGGAAGTGATTCCAGAACCACAAACGATTACTGAAGATTTGATAAGGAACCTAAAGATTCAATCTGGATTGACATTCCATTGGCCACTCCGCAGATAAGGTGGGTAACTTCAGGCACCCGAGAGGCACTACGGTAGCCTCAAGGACGGCGACAGGGAAGTTCTTGTTTACCCACAATTGCCATTGCTGTTGTTCCAGGTTACGAGACCCGGCGGGAGGATGAGTATAGCGTCGTTCTAAACTAGTTTTAGAAGTGTACGTCTATATGACTCTGCCAGAGGGTTGTCGTAATCAGAGGGAGCAGCGGAAGCATTGGTGGACAGGGAGCTTATGTCTATTTATAGACTAGAGCAGATGTAGCGGAGATAGATCATCTATTTCTGATGTGACAGTCATGGGTTTGACTTCATCAGAAAAGGGGATGGATCTGTTGAGAAGGTAGTAGGGTGTGATATCCTGGTATTTGGATGATATACACAGAGTAGGAAAAGAAACTCCTACACTACGATCGGTTATACTTTGGTCGTCGCACAGTGGTTTCTCCACACAGGACTTGGACATTATATCAGACATACTGGTTACTGGATCTATTGTATTAGATCTAGATTTGGGTGGTTTCCCAATCAGGGTACTTAGACAGCATTCTAAGGGTATTTAGAATGGACGACTCCATGCACGGTAGTGTACCTGCAGAAGATGGAGTCACCCTCTCTAAAGGTGTCTTACAGACTAAAGGGGAGAGGGATGTCCATGATTGGCAGATCACTTGCTCAGGCAATTGAGTTAATCATGAGATGTCAAGTACCACACCAGATATTGTTCTTGCACTAGATGCAATAAGTTGACATTAATCCAATCCTGGAGAAACAGTCGGAAGCAGTTTTAGAACATAAGTGGATGTTCTAGGGATATGATAACGACAGCCTCATTCAGGAGACGGTTATCATTCCAGGCTTCCAAGGTGACATGGACGACAAGGAGGTTGTCAGAGTTATAGTTTTCCCTCTGATGAGGGGCAGTATTTTGGACAGGTGATCCAAGGCAATACTGAGGGAGGCATGGCGCGCAGGATACTGATTAAGTTCAGTTGACGATACAGTCTAAGAAGTTTGGATTTGGAGTTCATTTATGAGCTATGTCCCATCAGACATCCAGACACATTCTAAGACAGGTATTGCTCATTTCGGGAGATGGGTTTCTCCGCGAACATGAGATATAGAGAGACATGGAAAGAAACTACAAAGCGGATCCACTCACTGAGGCTATTCCTCGAACGCAATAGTTCCGCAAACGAGCTTTGTGAGACTGACTAGTAGAGGAGTTGGGTGTTCGGTATCACACGGGCTGTGAGTATGCGACATCGCAATAATTAGCCTTGAGTGCAAGTGGGAGATTGTTGGAGGTAGTGCCCTCAGAGTCAATTATTGGATCACAGGTACGTGATTGCAATGATTGAGGGATGACCTATCCCGGTAGGACAGTCTTACTCGAGATGATAGTATGCTATCTGGTTTACCTTTATCATCGTGTACTGTTTTAGGTGACCTGACACGTCGCTATTACACGTTGATAGAGCCCCTAGGATTCTTGCTTGACCACCAGCAGTATGAGGGCGATCATATAAGTGGGAGCTGGGGGTCTACAAGCATATCCTTAAAAGGTCCCTAGTCGTGGGAGTTTCGAGACCGGGCATCGATACTCCATTAGTAGACTAGTGTATACAGTCGAGACCCCGACGAGGGGCGGTGGCCGGTCTCACAAGCCACTGGTGTCAGTTGGATCACCTAAGATGTATACAGGTGCTCATTGGGTTATGAGTACACCGGACAGGACTCGCCGGGAATATGCTAGTTGGTCATATACCAGACGTCAGATGGCAGTTCCCTGGTGACATGTGTGCAGGTTAGTTCATCGACCTGGGGATCGTCATTTGTCTCGTGTGAGTTCCCACTGTACTTTGATTACTACCCTACCACGGCTCAAAGGAGTCGTGCAAACAGGTTTTAGTTGGGTACAGTCCCGAGCCACATGGAGGCAGTGAGCGTATCTTCAGGGGTTCGTCTCTCCCGGTATTGGGGGTGAGGTCGTGCTGTGTCTAGGAGAGCCATTACACAAAGTCCTTGGCCAAGGCAAGGAGATTTACTGGTAGGTATTCCAGTAGTATCTCAGGGTGTTCTGGGCTACACTCCGACACGACTTGTACCGCTTTTGGGGGTCTGACTTTCACCAACCCCCTAGGCCCGCCATGCGATGCTCATAGACGAACGGACCGGACTGCACGGATATTGTCACTGACAGGCTCAGTAGGGTGTCAGGATGAGTTCGCTCATCGACGTCCCTTTTAGTCAATTGCTGGTGGCCCGTTACGTATTGGCTTATACCTCTGACGTGCTAGTGGTTAAATCCACAGCCATAGTATTGATGAGTCTTTAGAGTCCACCACACTTTCAGTTACTCAGCTTTCGGGCGAAACGCTGTAGAGGCCGTATGGAGATATGGCAGGGTCCGATCAGATACGTGCGGTATTGCACGGATCAGGATCGGACGGTTTGTACTAGTAGCCGTATAGGTATATGGCAGGGTTCGATCAGATACGTGCGGTATTGCACGGATCAGGATCGAACGGATATTACTAGCCGGCTTTGGTTTAAGCCGGTCCTAGTTTAGTACAGTGTAGATTTTGTCTCTTTGCATTTGTATCCGGACGGAATACAGATGCGGGTGTGTATGCACAGTATCGGGGTTTTCCTGTAATTTATTACGGGACCAGTTTTCTGGAGTTGCCAGTTTGCATTCCGTTCCGGCCGGTTTTCCTTTGTTCTTTCCCGGCCGGACTTTTTCGATGGAGGGGGTAATTTGCAGTTTTGCAAATTATTTTTGTGGAGGGGTTTTCTTGCATAATGGTTTGATTATGATAGGATTTGAATCTTTCATCCATGCTTGCATTTAATGTGATTTGATGAGGGTATGGTTTGATAAAAGTGAAGCATGGTTGTTGTTTGGATGTGGTCACCTCTTTTGTTATCCTACACTCACCTTCCTTCATACTAATTATTGATTCCCTCCACCATTTCCACATATGATGGCCGGCCAAATCTTTGAGGGAGAGAGAGTGCTTCATTTGTGAGGATATATATTTGTTCATATCATTTTGTATGCAAAAGAAATTGAGAGCTTCATTTCCCTCCAAAGCTCAATCTTCATTCCTCCATCCAAAGGCAACAAACCCCAATGAGACATAGACTCTACACTTCCTACAGCAAATCTTGGACGCGTCGATTCGCCAGCTTCGCGCCCGAGTTGCCTCGGTATTGAGGTGGGAGCCCGTAAAAGCTACAGGCGATGTGGTGCCCTTTCCGACGAGGAGGAGACAGACGGAGATCCCGCGAGGAGATCGGAGTGGAGATGAAGACCGGAGGACTCGGATCAGTCGGTACATCTCTTCCCCTCTTGTTAGTTAGCTAGACTAGTTTAATGGTTACGATCCGGAGTTTAGTGCGCGGTGGTGCCGGTTTGCAAAGTCCGCAAAAATTTAAGTTTATCACCGCTTCCGCATTCCGGCGTCGGATTGACGGCCGGGGCGCCGCCGTGCACTTACAATATATATCACTGTGCAAAGCAAAAACTCAAAAGCAATCAAGAGCAAACCGTGTGTGTAGCATCTGCCAGTTATTGCTAAAGGAGTCACTCCCGGTGAAGGGATCTCGGTCCTTTCCTCATCAAATAAGGTGCAGGGCATATCATATATACCGCTTTGCAAAGCAAAAACTGTAGCTACCTGTTTTATTTTAAAATTTGATTCTACAACATCTTAGGTTTCTTTTCTTTCATTAATCACATTAATGAAGTCCCATCATTTAAGTCACCTAAATATCACAGATAAATACGACGTACACTTATGCCATCCGCATTCGCCTAGATGTCCCCTCGTGCACCGTTAGGTTAGGTAACTAACGACAGAGCAGGACATGGCTAGTGCGGGTGCAAAACATAAGTAACGCCTATATAATATATCATATATACTATATACTGTATCTATCACAGAACATCGCATGATCACATCACAGATATCGCAGCAGAAGAAACATATGAAACATTGGATATACTAGGACGTCCGTGTTTTCAATACGAGCCAGTATAAAGCACGGATTCCACGGTCGTGATGAATAGCCAATCCCACACCCCTAGACCCCTACGAGAGCGGTAAGCAACCCTGCCAATTCTAGGGTTAGGAGACCCGGACTCGACTTCTCGAGTTGGTCTCCCACTGGACCCCAGAACCCGGTTACTTGTGCTCCCCTCCTTGGGTCTATCCTAATGCGGAAAAGTAAATAATATACAAAAGGTGACATCTTCCGCTACCTGGAAGTGCCCCAAATAAAAGAATATTACATACAAGTTTTTACATGAATGAAAATGAAAAACACTCATCTCACATAAAAACCCCCGGCTATTCGAACACGACGATCCAATATAACATATCCAGCAACACATAACATCACATGTCATCAACGTAAGTAAGTATGCATACCCCAATTGTCGTTGACGTATAGCAACGAAACCGGCGATATGAACATACTACACTTACGGTCACAGAAAAGAAAGTGTAAAACTACAACAGTTGGAATCCGCAACTTCTTTAGACATCGCATGCCTAACAGATATAAATCCCGCATTTTAGTCTCATTATCGAAAACTCTTTTCAATATCATATGGGACTAAATTGCTAAATTTATAACATTCATTCAGTTATCTCATAACTACTTGTGAATTCCAATTATTGTATCACATTCCAGATAAACAGAAAATGTTAAACTTTCCGATCGAACAGTCGAATACCCAAGTTTTCCCGATACAGCTCAACACATGAAATAAGTCTAACAACATTCAGTTCGTGCCTCAGTACCAACGGTCCAGCCGTAGAAGGGTCAAGCCAACGCCTCACATGTGGCACGCCGTACTGCCCCAAACCCGAAGGTTCAAAGGGCAGTTCAAGACGGTTACATAATCGAGTTAAGGTTTGTTGTCTTCTAGAGGGTCCATCGCGTTACTTGCACTACTTAGAACGTCGTTAAACTACGGAAAAATCCAACACTTGGAAATTTCCCGACAGGGGAAAAATTGGGTATTTATATCCGGTCGAACTTTTTAACATATTCAAAAGATTATCCGGAAAAACACAAAGACGAAATTTGATAATCCGATCGAAACTTTGATTCCCAATAGTACCCCAGAATACTCTGCTGTTGAGTCACAACAAAAATATCCCAGAAAATATAGCATTAAATTATATGAGTTACTGTGCAGAAATCATCATACAAGGGAACACTAAGGCCGCGGAACCGCCGCAGCATGCAAAGCACGTGCCGCGGTTCCGCGGTGGAAAAGTCGACTTAGGCCCTCGTATTTCACAGTAATTCAAATAACACCCTGCTTGATTTTCTGCATATTTTTAATTGACAAAAATCCCATTTTTTAGAAAAAGTCCAGAGAGCTATTTTGGGGTTAGTTTTTCGGTTCGTCCGGCTTTCAAACTCCGTCTAGACTTCGCCTAAGGCTCTAGCTAGGCTCTGATACCACTGTAGGGTTCCTAGGCACACTATAGAGGTCTCACAAGGCATCGAACATGCCAATTTAAATTTTTATGGGTGCCGAGAAACCCTAATACGGATCGTCGGCTAGATTTCTAGGCGAAACTATAAACTAGTTAACACTTTAACTAGAAGTGAGAAGCTACAACCTTTGTAGATCTGGATTTCCACTTCCTTAGCTCCACATGGGTGTCCTCTCGCTGTCCATCATGAATCCCGAACCCAATCGTCGGCTTCATCGGAGAAACGGGCGAGCTAGGTCGTCGGCTTCGTGTCAAAGACGATCTACGTCGAGGTTGCACTAGTTCAAGCTCCGACTTCACAAAGTTGTGAAACTTGTGAAGAAAAATCCCAAAACAACTTGGCAAGAGGTGGAGGGTGAAGAAATAGGAGGTGGGTTCACTTTAGAATTGGATTTCTCTCACTAGAACTCAAGTTGCCATTAAAGTAGCAAGCTTTTTCCTTTTAGAAGAAGAAGATGATGAAGCTAGTTATGATAAGTTCTATTTTAAAATGAAAAGAAAATACAAATTTATCATAACTTTAACTAGGGTTAAGTGTAGAGAATAAACCATAGTCATTTGAGTGGGTTAGGGTTAAGCATGAAGACAAGAATGGTTAGCAAAGTCAAAGCTTCATGAAGCTTCAATATGAAACAAAAATTGCCACCATTTTCATCTTAAAGTTTATCCAAATAAATGAATAAACAAATAAATGAATAAATGCATAATCAAAACCCTAATCTCAAGTTAACTATGGTTTAATTCTATACACTTAACCATATGATCAAGTATCATCAAACATGATACAAATATGTGCACAAAAGTATATCACATATACAATGTGTAAATCAAGTGAGAAAAATCCGTTTAAAATGAACCAATACTAGTTAATGCAAAGTAATATATCAAATATATAATTATACATTAAATCATTAAATCAACACTTGATTCAATGATCCGGTCATGTCGCACATAACCGACTAGTATTCAATGCATCGATTTATCGAATCAATGATTCGATAACTAGGTCATATCTCATACAACCAATCGAAACATTAATCGCGAGAATCAAATGCGGTATCACATACACGCATTATTCTCGGTCCCGCACATATCTCATATGCACTCCTATTTCGTTTCGCTTGAGCTAGGAAACCTCTGTGTAGGACTCTAAAGACTCGTCAATACGCCGGTAGCAGATGATGATCATATCAAGCACCCACAAGCCGCAAGCGGTCTGCTAAACGTAACGGCCACCCGGGTATTGAGCGATCAGAAGATCGACGAGCTAGCCCGCTCACACTCCTGCGAATCCGACCAGTAACACTTACCATACAGTCCGGTCTCTTCGTCTGATATGTCCCATATCAAGTCTAGGGGTGGTAAACGTCAGACCCCAATAACCCGATAAGTCGTGCCGATGTGAGGCTCATAACGGGTCGAGAAACTACTGGTAACACTTACCAGCAAATCTCTGATCAGCCCTGGCCAGGGACTTCCCTGCTACGGCCAATCGAGCACTGCGCAACATCAACCCCCAATACCGGGAGAGACGAAACCCCTCCTATCGCTCATTGCCTCCATGTGACTCGGGACTGTGCCCAAAGACCACCGTTTTGCACGCCCTCATGGACGTGGTAAGGTGGAGATCAAAACACAGTGGGAATCACACAAGACTCTATGACGATCTCGGGTCTACAGACTAACCTGTACAAGTGTCACCTGAGAACTGCCATCTGACGTGAGGTATAATACCATCTGGGAGTTCTCGGCGAGTCCGTCCAGTGTACTCAGTCTCCACTGAGCACCCGTATACCATCTCTGATGTCAAACACCAATGGATATGGGATCATCCATCGCCCATCACATGGGTCGAGAAGCGTATACGCTAGTCTACACTGGTATATCGATGCCCCGTCTCGATACACCCACGACTAGGGACCTTGAAGGATGTACTTATGGACTACCATGTCCCCACTAGTATGATCTGCATCATAGTCCAGGTAGTCAAGTACAAATCCTAAGGGCTTTACCAACATGTAACTATAAGACAGTATAAAGAGACTAGTGTACATGTTAAGATAAAGAGCAACCAGATAGCATACTATCATGTCGAGAAAGAAAGTCATCTCTATATATGTCCAAGCATCCAATATAATATACATCATCTATACAATACTGGCCTCTAGGGCATACATACAACTAACAGTCCTTACCACCAAAGCTCCCCCTGTCCCAGATCCCAAAACCAGTGTCGCGGATAGGGAAATCCGTAAGACATGGGAAATAGATTGCGCGAAGGCCAAATGCCTCGTACTTGCCTCGATGGACAACGAACATCAGAGGAGGCACGAGAATATGGACCTAGAGTCCATATTTCTTCATACAGAAGAACTGTATGGAGAGCAGTCTCGTATCGCAAGATACGAAGTGTCGAAGAAGTTGTTTTCGGCAAGGTTGCCCGTCGGATCATCGGTAGCGGAACACGTGCTTAAGATGATTGGCTACATAGAGGAGCTCGCGGACCTTGGGACCACGTTGGAGAATGAACTCTATACTGATTTGATTCTCCAGTCCCTTCCTTCCACTTACGCCCAGTTTATCCTTAACTTCAACATGCAAGGAAAGGAGGTTGAACTTTCCGAACTTCTAAACATGTTGAGGAGTGCTGAGAGCACCCTACAGAAAAGTTGGGAGACATCCACTTTGTTTGTAGGAGAATCTTCCTCTTCTAGATCCAGGGCGAAAGCCAAGGGTAAGAAGAAGAAACCCCCCCCCCCCGCCAAACCAAGTGGCGGTGTCGGTAAAGTGGATACGAAGGGAAAAGGAAAAGCAACAAAGGTAGCGGGTAAGCTGGTGGGGAAGGAAGAATGCTTCTACTGTCACAAAAGGGGTCACTGGAAACAGCATTGCAAGGCTTGGAAGGCCAGAACATAGGATTTGAAGCGAGTTGTAGCTTCAGCTTCAGGTGTGTATGTTATTGAAAACTGTCTATCAATAAACTCTACATCCTGGGTATTGGATACGGGGTCAGGATCTCATATCTGTAATTCTTTGCAGGCGTTGAGAAAACGTAGAGTTTTGAAGGCAGGTGACATGACCCTCAGAGTTGCAAACGGTGCTAGCATGGATGCTGAGGCCGTGGGGGACTATCACCTGGGATTGTCGGATGGACACTTTTTGGTTTTGCGTAGTTGTTATTATGTACCAAATGCAACCTGTAATATCATTTCTGTATCTTTATTATCTAAAGAAGGTTATGAATTTGCATTTGTAAGCAATGTAGTGAACATTCACCTTAATCAAGTTTTGATTGGGTCAGGTACATTGAACAACAGTATATACATATTAAACCAACCACAGATTTTCAATGTCCAGAATACACACAAAAGAAAGTCTCCAGAAATCAATAAAACTTTCTTATGGCATTGTAGACTGGGTCACATCAATGAGAGAAGCTTGACTAAGTTACATGCAGAAGGATATTTGGATCCGTTCGAATATCAATCGTATGCAACTTGTCAATCCTGTCTCAAAGGAAAGATGACAAAGACTCCGTTTACTGGACACGGAGTAAGAGCGAGCGAGCTCTTGGGACTCGTACACAGCGACGTGTGCGGTCCAATGTCTACACATGCACGAAGCGGTTATTCTTACTTCATTACTTTTACGGATGATTTCTCAAGGTTCGGACGTGTCTTCTTGATGAAGCATAAATCCGAAGCTTTTGAAAAGTTCCAGGAATATAAGAATGAAGTAGAAAAACAAACAGGCAAAAGTATCAAGGCACTGAGATCTGATCGAGGTGGTGAATACTTGAGTGCCGAGTTCCTGGGTTACTTAAAAGAGAATGGAATTCTCTCTCGGCTTACTCCTCCATACACTCCGCAACATAACGGTGTATCGGAGAGACGGAACCGAACCCTATTGGATATGGTACGGTCCATGATGAGTAACGCTGAGTTGCTGCGATCGTTCTGGGGATATGCGCTAGAAACAGCTGCATACCTTTTGAACCGAGTTCCCACTAAGACTGTGCCCACCACACCATATGAGTTATGGAGTGGGAAGAAACCCTATCTTCAATACTTAAAGATTTGGGGATGTCCAGCTTATGTCAAAAAGCAGCATACGGACAAACTCGAGGCACGCTCAGTACTGTGCAAGTTTGTGGGATACCCAAAGAACTCCAGGGGGTATCTTTTCTATTACGCAGAGGAACAAAAAGTCCTTGTTTCTCGTAATGCCCATTTTCTGGAACACCAGTTCATAGAAAAGGAAATAAGTGGGAGCGCAATAGAACTGGAAGAAATTCCAGAACCACAAGCTATTACTGAAAGCTTAGTAGAACCAGAGGGTTCGAAAGATCAAGACATTCCCACGCCACTCCGCAGGAGTAGTAGGCAGTCTCATCCGCCCGAGAGATACTACGGTTTTCTCATTGACGGGGATAGAGAGGATTGCATCATAGACTGTGATGAGCCTACTAGCTTCCAGCAAGCCATTCAGAGCGTCGACTCGGTAAAATGGCTGGATGCAATGCGGACCGAAATGGAGTCCATGTACACCAACAAAGTATGGAGGTAAAACCCGTAGGATGCAAGTGGATCTTCAAAAGGAAGATTGGTGTAGATGGACAGGTTGAGACCTATAAAGCTAGACTGGTAGCAAAGGGTTTTCGTCAGCGACCTGGTTTGGACTATGACGAAACCTTTTCTCCAGTAGATATGCTGAAATCCATTCGGATCCTTCTTGCCATTGCTGCCTTCCACGATTATGAGATTTGGCAGATGGACGTAAAGACAGCTTTTCTAAATGGACATTTAGAGGAGTGTGTCTATATGGACCAGCCAGAGGGTTTCATTCAGAGTGGGAGCAGCGGAAAGGTGTGCAAGTTGCTTAAGTCCATTTATGGACTAGAGCAGGCATCGCGGAGTTGGAACATCTGTTTTGATGAGACGGTCAAGGAATTTGGCTTTATCAAAAATCCAGATGAACCATGCATCTATTGTAGATTTGTAGCGAGAACTGTAGTATTCCTCATTTTATACGTGGATGACATTCTCTTAATAGGAAATGATATTCCTATGCTACAATCTGTCAAGGGGTTCTTGTCACACAGGTTCTCCATGAAAGACCTGGGTGATGCCTCATACATTCTGGGTATCCGGATCTACCGTGACAGATCCAAGAGGATATTAGGACTTTCGCAGTCCAGGTACATCGACACCATACTGAAGAGATTCAGTATGGAAGATTCCAAGTGCGGTAATCTACCGGTTTGTCACGGGATCACCCTCTCCAAAGAGATGTCTCCCAAGACTGATTTGGAGAGGGATCGCATGTCTATTATACCCTACGCTTCTGCGGTAGGCTCTATAATGTATGCGATGTTGTGTACCAGACCGGATGTGGCTTATGCACTGAGTGTGGTAAGCAGGTATCAGTCAAACCCTGGGGAGAAACACTGGATAGCAGTAAAGAACATTCTCAAGTACCTGAGAAGGACTAAGGAGATGTTCTTGGTGTATGGCGGAAAAGACCTCCAGATTAAGGCATTTGCTGACTCCAGCTTCCAGAGTGACAAGGATGATTCCAAGTCCATGTCGGGTTTTGTCTTTACCCTCAATGGAGGGGCGGTGTGTTGGAAGAGCTCCAAACAGGAAACCGTTGCTGACTCGACTATGGAAGAGGAATACATCGCTGCATCTGATGCCGCAAAAGAAGCTGTCTGGATGAGGAAGTTCTTGAGAGAACTTCAGGTGGTTCCGTCCATTGTTGACCCAAAACCTCTGTATTGCGACAACAACGAGGCTATAGCTTTAGCAAAGGAACCCAGGTCCCATCAGAAATCCAGACACATCTTGAGACGGTATCACCTGATCAGGGAGATCATGGATCGCCAGTAGATCGAGGTTCGGAGGGTTGCTTCAGAAGATAACACAGCAGATCCATTCACCAAGGCCTTGCCCCAGACTCAGTTCGAGCAGCTGATCGAGATGATAGGTCTTCGATACGCCAGTACATGGCCTTATGCAAGTGGGAGATTGTTAGTGTATATGCCCTAGAGGCCATTACTGTATCATACTAGCTTGTATATTACTTGATGGAAGCTTGGGATATTCACAGTTGTATGTACAATCTTGCTCGAAATGGTAGTATGCTACTTGGTTTGTCTCTGCTTTAATATGTGCATGTGTTTTTTTAGCATATCGCTGATATACATATTAGTAGAGCCCTTAGGATCTTTGCTTGATTACCAGCGTTGTGATGGCGCTCACACTCGTGGGAGCTGGGTGATCTATAAGCACATCCTTATACAGGTCCCTAGTCGTTGGACTATCGAGACAGGGCATCGATACTCCGGAGTAGACTAGCGTATGCGCTTCTCATCCCAGCGTGGGAGACGGTCTGTCCCACAGCCGTCAGTACGCCGTACTTGAGATAGTATGCGGGTGCTCGTTAGGTTACGAGTACACTGGACAGGACTCGTCGGGAACTGTTGGTTGGTATTATACCTATCGTCAGTTATCAGTTCCCAGGTGACATGAGTACAGCTTAGTCCGCTGACTTGACACCGTCACTTCGCCTCGAGTGTATTCCCACTGCACTTTAATTACTACCCTACCACGGCTCAAAGGAGTCGTGCAAACAGGTAGTTTTTGGGTGCAGTCCCGAAGCACTTGGAGGCAGTGACGGTTAGACAGGATTCGTCTCTCCCGATATTGCGGGTTGACATCGCGCTGTGTCCAGGAGAGCCATTACACGAGTAGTCCCTGGCCAGGGCAAGCGAGATATACTGGTAGGTTTCCAGTGTTATCTCAGGGTGTTCTAGGCTACATTCCGACACGACTTGTACCGCTATTAAGGGACTAACGTTCACCGCCCCCCTAGACCCGCCATGCGATATATCAGACGAACAGACTGGACTGTACGGAGACTGTCACATATAGGCTCAGTAGGAGTTCAGATGGGGTTCACCTCGTCAGTCTTCTTATCGACATCTACCTGGGGACCGTTACGTACAGCTAGTGCCGCTTGCGGTCTGTGGTTAAACCCACTTCCAGCGTAGTGTCGAGTCTTTAGAGTCCCACACAGAGAGCTAGTCGCCTTTAGGCAAAATGAGTAGAGGTCGCATGGTTTTGCGACAGGGTTCGTTCACATCCGCGCACTTGTGCACGTTTGCTGTCCGGATAGCTTATACTAGCGGGCTTTGGTTTAAGCCAGATCCTAGTATAGATTTGGGATTGGTTTTTTCTCATTGTATTCGTGTTCCTCGGATCACGAATACGGGTGCGTATGCACAGTTACTTGAGACAGAGGGAGAGGACTTTGATTAGGGTTAATGACTATTGTCATTTTATTAACCCTAATGCTTATGTGCGTATTATGGTTAATTGATATTAGCTTAATATAATTGTGCATGGTTATGGTTGTTGACCATTTGACCTCCTTGGCTTGTTGACCTAGGTTGACACTTTGACCATCATCATTTCATTTGGAAGATGCTCTTTGATCCTTGCAATTTGCATTAAAAATGAAATGATAATGGTCATGTCTTGATTAACCATGACAATTATCTAGCTAATTATCTAATTATAATAATTCACACATATATGAGAGAATGCTTCATATTTTCTCCCATTCTATTATTTTCTTTCTCTCTCTTGTTCTTCCTCTCCCTCAAGCTCTCCCCTCTCATGTGTTGAGAAACACTTGAGCTTGAGAAAAACCCCTTCTTGATAATCTCTACTCTCATCTAGGGTTTAAGGATTAGCACTTCTTACACCCTAGTTACTTCTAGCTTGGAGTTGAAGCCAAAGGTTGAGGCTTTCGGGTGGATCTTTCTTCGACGTGAGAAGACGACAAAGGTGACCTCTTTCCACTACTCCAAGGAGCAAGGAGAGAAGGACATAAAGCCCTAGGTATAACCTTTCTAACACTTAACTAGTTTCTAGTTAGCTTTAGCTTGTTTTTGTTTAGCAAAGATCCTTCTTTGTCTAGTCCATGTTGCCTAAGTTGATAAAAATCAGATTTTTATTCCGTTTTCCGCCTCCCCGTAAGTACCGGGGTGGGCAACGTGGACTTACATCTTGTACGTGGATGATGTTCTTTTGATAGGAAATGACATTCCTATGCTACAATCGGTCAAGCTATTCTTGTCATAACGGTTCTCCATGAAGGACCTGGGTGATGCCTCGTACATTCTGGGGATCAAGATCTACAGAGATAGATCCAAGAGACTACTGGGACTTTCGCAGTCCAGATACATAGAGACCGTACAAAAGAGATTTAGTATGGAAGATTCCAAGCACGGTAATATACCCGCATTGCACGGAATCACCCTCTCCAAGAAGATGTCTCCTAAGACTGACGAGGAGAGGGTTCGCATGAGCACTATACCCTACGCTTCGGCGGTAGGATCTATAATGTACGCGATGCTATGTACAAGACCAGATGTAGCTTACGCGCTGAGCGTGGTGAGCCGGTATCAGTCAGACCCATGTGAGGACCACTGGACGGCAGTGAAGAACATTCTCAAGTACCTGAGAAGGACTAAGGAGATGTTCCTGGTTTACGGTAATGGAGACCTCAGGGTCGAGTCCTTTACCGATTCAAGCTTCCAGAGTGACAAATATGACAGCAAGTTTGTCTCGGGTTTTGTGTTTACCCTCAACGGAGGGGCGGTGTGTTGGAAGAGTTCCAAACAGGATACCGTCGTAGACTCAACGATGGAGGCTGAATACATTGCTGCAAGCGATGCCGCAAAAGACGCGATCTGGATGAAGAAGTTCATTAGTAAACTTCAGGTGGTTCCATCCATTGTTAACCCAATACCTTTGTATTGCGATAACAATGGGGCTATAGCTTGAGCGAAGGAATCAAGGTCCCATCAGAAATCCAGACACATCTTAAGGCGGTATCACCTGATCAGGAAGATCATTGATCGTCAGGAGATCGAGGTACGGAGAGTGGACACAAAAGACAACACGGCGGATCCATTCACAAAGTCCCTCCCTCAAACACAGTTCGAGCGACTTTTTGAGCTATTGGGTATGCGGTACGCCAGCAGCTGGCCATAGAGCAGACGTTGGGTATGCGGTACACCAATTACTGGCCTTTAGTGCAAGTGGGAGATTGTTGGATATGTATGCCCTAGAGGCCATTATTGTATAGTACTAGTATGTATAATACATTTTGGAAGCTTAGGATATATACACGGGTTTACGACAGTCTTGCTCGATATAGTAGTATCTATCTTAATATGTGTATATGTTTCTTTTAACATATCGCTAAAATCATATTGATAGAGCCCTTAGGATCTTTGCTTGACTACCGGCGTTGTGATGGCGATCGCACTAGTGGGGGCTGGGTAATCTATAAGCACATCATTATTTTGGTCACTGGTCATAGGATTATCGAGACAGGGCATCGATACTCCAAAGTAGACTGGTGCATACGCTTCTCGTCCCAGCAGGGGAGATGGTCTGTCCTACAGCCATCAGTATGTCGTACTGGAGATAGTATGCAGGTGCTCGTTAGGTTACGAGTATACTGGATAGGACTCATCGGGAACTGTTGGTTGGTATTATACCTATCGTCAGTTAACAGTTCCCAGATGACATGAGTACAGCTTAGTCCGTTGACTTGACACTGTCACTTCGCCTCGAGTGTGTTCCCACTGTACTTAGATTACTACCCTACCACTGCTCTATTGAGTCGTGCAAACAGGTAGTAGTTGGGTGCAGTCCTGAAGCACTTGGAGGCAGTGACGATTAGACAGGATTCGTCTCTCCTGGTATTGGGAGTTGATATCGCGCTGTGTCAAAGAGAGCCATTACACATAGTCTCCCCTGGCCAGGGCAAGCGAGATTTGCTGGTAGTGTTACCAGTAGTTTCTCAGGGTGTTCTGGGCTACACTCCGACACGACTTGTACCGCTATTAGGGGTCTGACGTTTGCCACCCCCTAGGCCCGACATGCGATACTCTCAGACGAACAGACCAGACTGTACGGAGATTGTCACATTCAGGCTCAGAAGGAGTTCGGATGGGTTCGCCTCATCAGTCTTCTTGTCGGCATCTACCTGAGGACCGTTACGTACAGCTAGTACCGCTTGTGGCCTGTGGTTAAACCCACTGCCAGCGTAGTGTCGAGCCTTTAGAGTCCCACACAGAGGGTTACTCGCCTTTGGGCAAAACAGAGTAGAGATCGCATGGTTTTGCGACGGGGTTCGTTCACATCTGCGCACTTGTGCACGTTTGGTGTCCGGGCAGTTATTGTAAGTCCGCGGTAGCGCCTCGGCCGTCTAACAGACGCCAAATGCGGAACAAAAACTTTTACAACTGGCGCTATCGCGTACTATAACCCGGATCTGCCATTAAAGCTAAACTAACAAACTACAAAGTCGGTAGAAATATTATACCGAATGATCCGAGTCCTTCGGTCTTCAACCATCATTCCATGCTTCGTTGCAGCTGCTCCGATCTCCTGAATCTCCAGTCTTCTCATCCAGGTGGCACCATGTCGACGGATCTTTAAACGGGCTCCCACCTCTGAATCGAGGCAACTCGGTCGTCAAGTTTGCTAAAAGAGACGACCAAGATGATATAGAGAATGAGTAGAACACTTTGTCTCGCTTTGTCCAAAGCCATGGACGAACGGTTAATGAAGTTGCCTTTTGGAATCGGGCGATGGAAAAAGGAGCTATGTGAAATTACATGAATTAAAACTATCACAATTTTTTTCCCAAAATCAATCCCCCTCCTCTCAAAGAGGGGCCGGCCAACATATATGAAGAGGGAGGTGAGGGTAGGAGCAAAGTGGTGACTATAAGAATAAAGCTTATCACTTCACATAAATGAAAGAATTAATCACTAAAAATCATTAAATGCAAAATGGTGATTCATTATAACACATCACCATTTCATTTAATGCTAAGAAAGATACATGAATCTAATCACCATTTCTAGAATCTTCTAGAACCATGACTCACCCAAGTGACGAAAAGATAAATCCACCTTTAACCGAATCTTAAAGACGGGTGATAGAAAAAGGGAAACTGGCAACTTCCAAAAGCGATCCCGAAACGAATTTCAGGATAACCCCGTATCAGTAAAAATAAACCCGCATTTGTATTACGACCGAATACAAATGCAGTTGAGACAAAGATATTATATCTACACTGTATAATACTCGGATCCGGCTTAAACCAAAGCCCACCAGTATTATCTGCCCAAAATATAACACGTGCGTAAACGCACGTACATTTTCCGAACCCTGCCATAAAACCATACGGCCTCTACAACGTTTCGCCCGAACTTGGAAAACTGTCAGTGGGGGACTCTAATGACTCATCAACACACTGGCACTGGGTATAACCTCTAGCACGTCAGAGGTACAAGCTGTACGTAACGGTTGCCTATGTTTTGATTGGAAGGGAAGCTGACGAGCGAACTCATCCAGCAACCCTACTGAGCCTAACAGTGACAATATACATACAGTCCGGTCCGTTCGTCTAAAGAGTATCGCATATCGAGTCTAAGGGGGTGGATAAAGTCAAACCCCTAATAACGCGATAATTCGTGTCGGCATGAAGCCCATCACCACCTGAGAAACTACTGATCCAAATCAGTAATTCTCTACTACCTCGGCCGAGGATTTCTATTGATGGCCACTCATGCACTGTGCGACATCAACCCCCAATACCAGGAGAGACGAATCCCCGACGATCCGCTCACTGCCTCCATGTGGCTTGGGACTGTACCCAAAAAATACATGTTTGCACGTTTCCTTTGAGCGTGGTAGGGTAGAAATCAAAGCACAGTGGGAACTCACACGAGACAAATGACGATCTGAGGTCGACAAACTAACCTGTACACATGTCACCTGGGAACTGCTATTTGACGATATGTATAATACCAACTAGCATGTTCCCGGCGAGTCCTGTCCGGTGTACTCATAACCCAATGAGCACCTGTATACATCTTAGGTGAACTAACTGACACCAATGGCTTGTGAGACCAGCCACCGCTCCTCGTCGGGGTCTCGACTGTATACACTAGTCTACTCTGGAGTATCGATGCCCTGTCTCAAAACTCCCACGACTAGGGACACTTTAAGGATATGCTTATAGACCCCAGCTCCCACGTATATGATCGCCATCATACTGCTGGCTGTCAAGCAGAATCCTATGGGCTCTATCAACATGCAATAGTGAACTAAAGTATGTATACGATGATAAAGACAAACCAGATAGCATACTATCATCTCGAGCAAGACTGTGATATCGGTATAGGTCCTCCTTCAATCATTGCAATCACGTACCTGCGATCCAATAATTGACTTTGAGGGCACTATATCCAACAATCTCCCACTTGCACTTAAGGCTATTATTGCGATGTCGCATACTCACAGCCAGTGTGATACCGAACACCCAACTCCTCTACTAATCAGTTTCACAAAGCTAGTTTGTAAAACTCTTGTGTTCGAGAAATAGCCTCAGTGAGTGGATCCGCCCTGATGTTTCTTTCTATGTCTCTCTTAATCTCAAGTTCGTGGAGAAAGCCATCTCCCGAATCGAGTAATACCTGTCTTAGAATATGTCTGAATATCTGATGGGATCTAGTTCATAAATGAACTCCAAATCCAAACTTCTTAGACTTTATTAATAACTGAACCTAATCAGTATCCAGCACCATGCCTTCCACAGTATCCTCTTGGACCACCTGTCCATAATACTGTCCCTCGTCAGAGGGAAAACTATAACTCTGACAATCACTCTGTCACCCATGTCACCTTGGAAGCCTGGAATGAAAACCGTCTCCCGAAGGAGGCCGCCGTCATCAAATCCGTAGAACATTCACTTATGTTCTAAAACTGCTTCCTTATGTTTCTTCAGGATTGGATTAATATAAAGTTATCGCATCTAGTGCAAAAACAATATCTGGTGTGGTACTTGACATCTCATGATTGACTCAATTGCCTAAGCAAGGGATCTGCCAATCATGCGCATCCCTCTCCCCTTTAGTCTGTAAGACACCTTTAGAGAGGGCGACTCCATCAACTGCAGGTACACCACCATGCCAGGAGTCATCTATTCTAAAATACTATTAGAATACTGTCAAAGTACCCATATTGGGAAACTACCCAATTTTAGATCTAAAACCATAGATCTAGTAACCAGAATGTATGATATTATATCTATGTCCTTTGTGGAGAAACAACTGTGTGACGACCAAAGTACAACCGATCGTAGTATAGGAATTTTACTTCCTACTTTGTGTATGCCATGCAAATACCAGGACATCACTCCCTACTACCTTCTCAACAGATCCATCCTCTATTCTGATAAAGTCAAAGCCATGACTGTCTCATCAAAATTAGATGATCTATCTCCACTATACTTGCTCAAGCCTATAAATAGACATAAGCTACTTGTCCACTATGCTTCCGCTGCTCACACTGACTACGACAACCCTCTGGAAGAATAATATATACGTGTACTTCTAAAACTAGTTTAGAATGACGCTATACTTATCCTTCTGCCGGGTCTCATAGTCTGGAACAACAGTAGTGTCAAGTCTGGGTAAACTAGAACCTCCCTGTCACCGTCCTTGAGGGTACCGGAGTACCTCTCGGGTGTCTGAGGTTACCCACCATATCTGCGGAGTGGCTATTGGAATGTCAAACCTGATTGAATATATAGGTCCTATTAAATTTTCCGTAATCATTTGCGGTTCTAGAATCACTTCCAGTTCTACCATACTCCCACTGCTGTTTTCTGAAAAAATCTGTTTTACTAAAACTGTGACGAGTCACGAACAATATCACTATTGATCTTCCAGATGGTAGAAATGTCAACCCTCGTCAAAGCCAGGGTCAACCCACAAACAGCCATTACAGAAACGTGCCTTGAGTTATCCAGTGTCTGGTTTTAAGCATAAGCCGGACAACTCCCCGTATCTTAACATCGTCAAAATATGAACCATTCTATATACAATATAGAAATAGAGTCACTAATTTTATCGGAACCAGATTCTAATCATGCAGCTGTCTCCAGTGCATATCAACATAATAGAGAGAGTCTAATCAGCATTACTCAAGGTGGAGTCCTTTACCGATTCCAGCTTCCAAAGTGATAAGGACGACTCTAAGTCGCATTCGGGTTTTGTCTTTACCCTCAATGGAGGGGCGGTATGTTGGAAGAGTTCCAAACAGGATACCGTTGCAGACTCAACGATGGAGGCTGAATACATCGCTGCCAACGATGCTGCCAAAGAGGCTGTCTGGATCAAGAAGTTCATTAGTGAACTTGGAGTGGTTCCATCCATTGAGCATCCAATACCTCTGTATTGTGATAACAATGGAGCTGTGGCATTAGCCAAGGAACCCAGATCCCATCAAAAGTCCAGACATATTCTGAGGCGGTATCACCTGATAAGGGAGATAGTTGATCGCCGGGAGATCGAGGTCAGGAGAGTAGATACGAAGGATAACACTGCGGATCCATTCACGAAGGCTATTCCCCAGATACAGTTTGAGAGATTATTCGGGATGCTAGGTATGAGATACTACAGCAGCTGGCTTTAGTGCAAGTGGGAGATTGTTAGTTATGTATATGCCCTAGAGGCCATTGTTGTACATATGATGTATATTATAATGGATGCTTGGATATATATAGAGATGACTTTCTTGCTCGTCATGATAGTATGCTATTTGGTTTCACTTTATCTTAACATGTTGACTTGTATTGGTTTACTGTTTAACTCTCACATGTTGATAAAGCCCTTAGGATCTGTACTCGACTACTGGGACTATGATGAGATCATACTAGTGGGGCCTCGGTAGTCGATGAGTACATCCTATAACTGTTCCTAGTCGAGGGTATATCAAGACAGGGCATCGATACACCAGAGTAGACTAGCGTATACGCATCTTGACCCATATGATGGGCGATGGATGATCCCATATCCATCGGTGTTAGACATCAGAGATGGTGTACGGGTGCCCAGTGGAGACTGGGTACACTGGACGGACTCGCCGAGAACTCCCAGATGGTGATATACCACACGTCAGATGGCAGTTCTCCGGTGACACTGGTACAGGGTAGTCTATAGACCCGAGATCGTCATAGAGTCTTGTGTGATTCCCACTGTGCTTTGATTTCCACCTTACCACGTCCAAGAGGGCGTGCAAAACGGTGGCTTTTGGGTACAGTCCCGAATCACAAGGAGGCAATGAGCGATAGGAGGGGATTCGTCTCTCCCGGTATAGGGAGTTGATGTTGTGCTGTGTTCGATTGGCTATAACTGGAAGTCCCTGGCCAGGGCTGATATAGAGATTTACTGGTAAGTGTTACTAGTAGTTTCTCGACCCATTATGAGCCACACATCAACACGACTTATCGGTTACTGGGGTCTGACGTATACCACCCCTAGACTTGATATGCGACATATCAGACGAACAGACCGGACTGTACGGGAGTGTTACTGGTTGGATTCACAGGAGAACGCACAGGCTAGCTTGTTGATCTTCTGATCGCTCAATACCTGGGTGGCTGTTACGTTTAGCTGACCGCTTGCAGCTTGTGGGTGTTTGATATGATCATCACCTGCTACCGGCGTATTGACGATTCTTTAGAGTCCTACACAGAGGTTTCTTGGCTTAGGCGAAACGGAGTAGTGGCACATATGTGATATGCGCAGGAACGAGAATAATGCGATATGGGATACCGTATTATATTCTCAGGATATTTAGATATGAACCGGGTCATCGGATCAAGTGTTGATTCGATGAATCGGTACATGATATATTAGTCGGTAATATTCGATATAGCCGGATCATCGATTCAAGTGTTGATTCGATGATTTAATGTATAATAATATATATGATATATTGTATTACATTATCTAATATTGGCTCGCTTTATTATTTTATTTTCTCCGTGGATGATACATTGATATATATGCGATATATGTTAATTGTATTATTTTCTTTTGCTGCAAATATATAATATATATGTGATATATATTATTGTGACATGATATGATTAATTGTTAAACATGTTTAAGGATGATTAATTGAGATTAGGGTTTGATTAGGGTTAATAGCTTCATGCACCTTCTAGAAGCTTTTTGTTTTGTCATTCTTAAGATCTTTATGGATGACACATTCTTTAACTCAACCAAACCCTAACTCTAGTTTATTCTCTACACAATATCTTATCCACTCATCCTTGACCATGGTTAATATTCAATCATATGGTTTATATTCTATTCATCACAAAAGAAAAAGATAACATTATCTTTTCATTATCATCTTCTTCCTTCTTCAAGAAAGCTTGCTAGTTTTTCTTTAAGTGATGAAATAAAATGAGAAAATGATTTAAAAAGAAAGCAAAATTACTACTCTCTCATCCTCATCTCATCTAGCCCATGGGATTAGTGTGTTCTTCTCTTTTGAGTGAGAAAGCTTGAGTCGTAGCAACTTCAAGGTAGATCATCGGAGATTTGGAATACTTCGAGCTAGCATGGATCGTTCGAGTCGTGGAGCCTCTCATGAGTCCGGGAGATCGTGGATCGCGGCAAAGGGACTTCTACTCGGAGCTTGTGAAGTGAAGGAGCGGACTACAAAGGTTGTAATCCCTCACACTTAGATAAAAGTTATCATCTTGCATGTTAAACCCTAATAATCTAGCAAAGATCCCGGTTTTGGGTTGTTCGGCACGTCTAAATTTTTATCCGGGCATGTTTGATGCCTTTTGAACCTTCACAAGAGTGCCTAGGAACCCTACTGTGGTATCAGAGCCTAGCTAGAGCATTAGGCGATGTGTTTACGAAGTTAAAACTCCGATCGAACCCGAAACGACGAAACTTGACCCCTCTCTGGAAATTTTTTAAATTTTGGGATTTTTCTGACTTAAAAATATGTAAAAAAAATCAGCAGGGAATTCTAAGAATTACCATAAAATCCGAGCCCCTAATTCCACTAAACGGCGGCGGATCCGCGGCGCAAGGCATTGCTTGTGCCGCGGTTCCGCGGCGGATTGATGAGATCATGACACGTGGATTTTATGGTAATGACCGTAGGTACTTGTTGAGTTTTCTGGATATTTTTAATCTGTTTCAGGTGTTGATAAAATCTGGGGTTTATTTTGTAATCGTAGATTCGATCGGAATATTTAAATTCGTATTTCTTTCCGGATATTTAGAAACTGTTAAACTATTTGAACGGATATCATTAACTTACTGTTTCCCGGTACGGCGAATTTTCAAGTGTTGAAATTTATTCGGGTTTAAATCTTTCGGAAAAATTGTACAAGTTAAGCGGTGGACCCTCTAGAAGAAAAAAAACCTTAACTCGATTATGTGACCGTCTTGAACTGCCTTTTGAACCTTCGGGTTTGGGGCAGTACGGCGTGCCACATGTGAGGCGTTGGCTTGACCCTTCTACGGCTGGATCACCGGTACTGTGACATATTCTGAGATTATTTGAACCCCGCTCAAGTGTTGAGCAGTTTAGGAAATTTTGGGTGTTTGATTATCTGTTCGAAAAGTTTAATACTGTTTATTTATCTGGAATGTGATACAATATGTGGAATTCATAGAGTTAGGCATGAAATACGAAGTATGTGATATTTCGGATTTACGATGTCTAAAGTGATTATGGATTCCAAATATTGTAGTTTTACACTTTCTTTTCTGTGACCGTAAGTGTAATATGTGATATCGCCGGTTTCGTTGCTATATGTCAACGACAATTGGGATGCGCATATTTACTTACGTTGATGATATGAGATATTATGTGTTGCTGTGATATGTTATATTGGATCGTCGCGTTCAGAATAGCCGGGGGTTTTATGTGAGATGAGGGTTTTTATTTTCATTCATGTAAAATTCATTTGTAATGTAATATTCTTTTATTTGGGGCACTTCCTGGTTGCGGTTGCTGTCACCAGTGTATATTATTTACTTTTCCGCATTAGGTAGACCCAAGGAGGGGAGCACAAGTAACCGGGTTCTAGGGTCCAGTGGGAGGCCATCTCGAGGAGTCGAGACCAGGTCTCCTAACCCTAGAATTGGCAGTGTTACTTGCCACTCTCGTAGGGGTCTTGGGATGTGGGTTTGGCTATTCGTCGCGACCGTGGAATCCGTGTTTTATACAGGCTCGTATTGAAAACACGGACGTCCTAGTATATCCAATATTTCATATATGTTCTTCTGGTGCAATGTTCTGTGATGAGATCATATTACTGCCTGAGACGAATGCTTATACTATATATATATGCTGATATATAAATATTACTGCTTTCGTTTCTTCTGTGATGCTTAGGAAGCATAAGCTGATGGGATTTTTATTAATGAGATTAATAAAAGAAAAGAAACCTAAAGATGTTGTAGAATCAAAAAACTTTATAAAAAGGGTAGCTACAGTTTTGCTTTGCACAGTGATATATATGATATATCCTGCACCTTATTCGATGAGGAAAGGATCGAGATCCCTTCACCGGGAGTGACTCCTTTAGCAAAACTGGCAGATACTACAAAACGCGGTTTGTCTTTTGATTGCTTTAAGTGTTTTGCTTTGCACAGCGGTATATATGATATATCCTGCACCTTATTCGATGAGGAAAGGACCGACGATCCCTTCACCAGGAGTGACCCCTTTGGCGAAACTAAGAAAAGCCTCAAAAACACTCCTTTTCAAAACTTCACTCGATTCTACAACGATATCAAGTTCATTACGCTCAGGGTTTTCTGAAAAACCTGCGTAGCCCTCCGTCATTTCAGATAGAGACTAGTTAGTATTCGTGCTACGGTAGTTTGGCATTCGTCAAGGCGTAGTGTACGGTAGCTAACTAGTATTTATCTGCTTATGCAGATGATGTAGATTGGATTAGGGTATTCGTACGGCGTTGTTTGGCATTCGTCAAGGGTCGTGCGGGTGGGTTTAATTCAATCAAGAAATGTACGGGTTGAACTTGACTAGTGGACTATGGGTTGTTTGGCATTCGTCAAGGTCATAGAACACTAGGGGTAAAAACATTATCGGGAATTTCAAGTGTTGAAATTTGCAATGAGATTGCATACCTCCTATGAGATAGTTGGATCCCGATACCCACTGCGAGTAAGTGTTACTCCTGGGAGAGTTTTACACAGGACAATTAGCCGATCAAGTAGGTGTCTAGAAAAGTGTTAACGGGGTTACGCCTCTGGGAAAACGAGGTTTACATTAATTAGGTCCGTGCGAGAGCACGGGGAACCTCCCTCAAAGTACCGACACTGATCTGGCTGAAAGATTGACGAAATTGTAAGGTGTAATTAATCCCGGCTAATCTTACCTTTTACGGTTTTAAGGTAGATTTGATAAAACCAGTGGGAGACATCCTGATTAGATAATATAATAACCAATCTAATCTTGCAAGAGCATACGCTAAAGTGTTTTCTTCTCTCTCTCTCCAGGTAGCGACCATGTCATGCCATAATCAAGATAATAATATGGATGTATTGACTGAACCCAATTATTGTACTGAGCTAGGGAATGTTGGACCCGTTCTTTCTTATAAGAGTTATAAGACTGAACAGGAAATAGAAGAATATCTGGATTCTCACGCCGCCCAAAAGAACATGCATGTTGATGCATCTTCTTCGGGTGTGTTAGTTATTGAGAACTGTTTCTCAGTTCACCCTACGTCCTGGGTATTAGATACCGGATCAGGATCCCACATATGTAAATTGTTACATAGGCTACGTAAAGGTAGAGAACTGGGAAAAGGTGATCATTCCGTTCAAGTAGGGAACGGTGCAAGTATTGTAGCCAAAGCAGTTGGCGAATATCACCTTGTATTGCCAAGTCGTAATACACTGATTCTAAATGAGTGCTATTATATACCGAACATGATGTGCAACATTATATCAGTTTCTTTATTGAGTAAAGAGGGATATAATTTTGTAGTACAGGATAATGTTATGAACATATTCCTAGATCAAAAGTTGATTGCATCAGGCTCGTTACATAATGGCATATTCATTCTAAATCAGAATACAGTCCTGAATATACAAAACACACACAAGAGGAAAAGTTCAGATATGAACGAATCCTACTTGTGGCATTGTAGACTTGGTCATATCAATGCGACACGACTGGCTAAGTTGCATAAAGATGGTTATTTGAATCCGTTCGAATTATCATCTTATGATACTTGCCATTCATGTCTCAAAGGAAAAATGACCAAAGCTCCTTTTAGTGGACACGGAGAAAGAGTTATCGAACTCTTAGGACTGGTACATAGTGATGTATGCGGTCCCATGTCTACGCATGCCAGGAACGGTTCTTCCTACTTCATTACATTCACTGACGATCTCTCTAGATACGGACATGTGTTCCTGTTGAAACACAAGTCTGAAGCTTTTGAGAAATTCAGAGAATATAAGCACGAAGTAGAGAACCAAACGGGCAAAAGTATTAAGATCCTTCGATCTGATCGAGGAGGAGAATACTTGAGCAATGAGTTCCTAGATTATCTAAAAGAGAATGGGATTCTCTCTCAGCTTACTCCTCCTTATACACCACAGCACAACGGTGTATCGGAACGGAGGAATCGCACCCTATTAGATATGGTGCGCTCTATGATGAGCGAGGCTGAGTTACCTATTTCCTTCTGGGGGTATGCGCTTGAGACAGCCATACACCTATTGAATATGGTTCCTACCAAATCAGTGCCTACCACTCCGTATGAGATATGGAAAGGGAAGAGACCATCTCTTAAGTATGTTAAGATATGGGGTTGTCCAGCCTATGTCAAAAGACAAAATCCGGACAAACTCGAGGCAAGATCAGTCTTATGTAAGTTTGTAGGATATCCCAAAAATTCACAAGGGTATATCTTCTACCACCCCGAGGAACAAAAGGTGTTTGTTTCTCGACATGCCACTTTCTTAGAAAAAGGTTTTCTTATGAAACAGATTAGTGGCATTGAGGTAGAACTGGAAGAGGTTCCAGCAGAACAAACTACAACAGATGATTTAGTGGAACCAGAGGATTCAGTAGTACCCGACGAACCCCAGCCTCTCCGCCGATCTAGTAGGGTTTCTCATCCACCTGAGAGATACTACGGTTTTCTCATTGATGGTGGAAGCGAAGATTGCATCATGGATGATGATGACCCGACAAGTTTCGAGCAGGCCATCACGAGTGGTGACTCTGTAAAATGGCTGGATGCAATGCGATCTGAGATGGAATCCGTGTACACCAATAAAGTATGGATTTTGGAAAATGCTCCTGAAGGGGTAAAACCCATTGGGAGCAAGTGGATTTTTAAAAGGAAATTTGGTGTAGATGGAAAAGTTGAGACTTTCAAAGCTAGACTTGTAGCAAAGGGTTTTCGTCCGACCAGGTGTGGACTATGACGAAACCTTTTCTCCAGTGGCTATGCTTAAGTCCATCCGGATGTTAATTTCCATTGCTGCATACCATGACTACGAAATCTGGCAAATGGATGTTAAGACCGCCTTTCTAAACGGTGATTTAGAAGAGTGCGTATACATGACTCAGCCAGAGGGCTTCGTAGATAGTGGGAGCAGCGGAAAGGTGTGCAAGCTGCTTAAATCCATTTATGGGTTAAAGCAAGCATCGCGGAGTTGGAACATCTGTTTTGGTGTTGTAGTCAAAGAGTTTGACTTCATCAAAAATATAGATGAACCTTGTATCTATAAGAAGGTAGCAGAAGGTAAGGTTGTCTTCCTCGTATTGTACGTGGATGACATACTCTTGATAGGAAATGATATTCCTATGCTGCAATCAGTCAAGCTCTTCTTATCACAGAGATTCTCAATGAAAGATCTAGGTGATACCTCCTGCATATTGGGAATCATGATCTATAGAGATAGATCTAAACGGATACTGGGATTGTCCCAATCCAAGTACATTGACACCATACTAAAGAGGTTTAGTATGGAAGAATCCAAGCGTGGGAACCAACCCACGATCTCTGGACTCACTCTCTCCAAAGAGATGTCTCCCAAGACTGATTTGGAGAGAGCTCGCATGCAAGGAATACCCTATGCTTCGGCAGTAGGCTCTATCATGTATGCGATGCAATGTACCAGACCCGATGTTGCATACTCACTAAGTGTAGTGAGTCGGTATCAAGCAGATCCTGGAGAGAGTCACTGGACAGCTGTGAAGAACATTCTCAAGTACTTGCGAAGGACTAAAGAGATGTTCTTGGTGTATGGTAATGGAGAACTCCAGGTGGAGTCCTTTACCGATTCCAGCTTCCAAAGTGATAAGGACGACTCTAAGTCGCATTCGGGTTTTGTCTTTACCCTCAATGGAGGGCGGTTTGTTGGAAGAGTTCCAAACAGGATACCGTTGCAGACTCAACGATGGAGGCTGAATACATCGCTGCCAACGATGCTGCCAAAGAGGCTGTCTAGATCAAGAAGTTCATTAGTGAACTTGGAGTGGTTCCATCCATTGAGCATCCAATACCTCTGTATTGTGATAACAATGGAGCTGTGGCATTAGCCAAGGAACCCAGATCCCATCAAAAGTCCAGACATATTCTGAGACGGTATCACCTGATCAGGGAGATAGTTGATCGCCGGGAGATCGAGGTCAGGAGAGTAGATACGAAGGATAACATTGCGGATCCATTCACGAAGGCTATTCCCCAGATACAGTTTGAGAGATTATTCGGGATGCTAGGTATGAGATACTACAGCAGCTGGCCTTAGTGCAAGTGGGAGATTGTTAGTTATGTATAAGCCCTAGAGGCCATTGTTTTACATATGATGTATATTATAATGGATGCTTGGATATATATAGAGATGACTTTCTTGCTCGTCATGATAGTATGCTATTTGGTTTCACTTTATCTTAACATGTTGACTTGTATTGGTTTACTCTTTAACTCTCACATGTTGATAAAGCCCTTAGGATCTGTACTCGACTACTGGGACTATGATGAGATCATACTAGTGGGGCCTCGGTAGTCGATGAGTACATCCTATAACTGTTTCTAGTCGAGGTATATCGAGACAGGGCATCGATACACCAGAGTAGACTAGCGTATACGCATCTTGACCCATATGATGGGCGATGGATGATCCCATATCCATCGGTGTTAGACATCAGAGATGGTGTACGGGTGCTCAGTGGAGACTGGGTACACTGGACGGACTCGCCGAGAACTCCCAGATGGTGATATACCACACGTCAGATGGCAGTTCTCCGGTGACACTGGTACAGGGTAGTCTGTAGACCCGAGATCGTCATAGAGTCTTGTGTGATTCCCACTGTGCTTTGATTTCCACCTTACCACGTCCAAGAGGGCGTGCAAAACGGTGGCTTTTGGGTACAGTCCCGAATCACATGGAGGAAATGAGCGATAGGAGGGGATTCGTCTCTCCCGGTATAGGGAGTTGATGTTGTGCTGTGTTCGATTGGCTATAACTGGAAGTCCCTAGCCAGGGCTGATATAGAGATTTACTGGTAAGTGTTACTAGTAGTTTCTCGACCCATTATGAGCCACACATCGACACGACTTATCGGTTACTGGGGTCTGACGTATACCACCCCTAGACTTGATATGCGACATATCAGACGAACAGACCGGACTGTACGGGAGTGTTACTGGTTGGATTCACAGGAGAACGCACAGGCTAGCTTATTGATCTTCTAATCGCTCAATACCTGGGTGGCTGTTACGTTTAGCTGACCGCTTGCAGCTTGTGGGTGTTTGATATGATCATCACCTGCTACCGGCGTATTGACGATTCTTTAGAGTCCTACACAGAGGTTTCTTGGCTCAGGCGAAACGGAGTAGTGGCACATATGTGATATGCGCAGGAACGAGAATAATGCGATATGGGATACCGTATTATATTCTCAGGATATTTAGATATGAACCGAGTCATCGGATCAAGTGTTGATTCGATGAATCGGTACATGATATATTAGTCGGTAATATTCGATATAGCCGGATCATCGATTCAAGTGTTGATTCGATGATTTAATGTATAATAATATATATGATATATTGTATTACATTATCTAATATTGGCTCGCTTTATTATTTCATTTTCTCAGTGGAGGATACATTGATATATATGCGATATATGTTAATTGTATTATTTTCTTTTGCTGCAAATATATAATATATATGTGATATATATTATTGTGACATGATATGATTAATTGTTAAACATGTTTAAGGATGATTAATTGAGATTAGGGTTTGATTAGGGTTAGTAGCTTCATGCACCTTCTAGAAGCTTTTTGTTTTGTCATTCTTAAGATCTTTATGGATGACACATTTTTTAACTCAACCAAACCCTAACTCTAGTTTATTCTCTACACAATCTTATCCACTCATCCTTGACCATGGTTAATATTCAATCATATGGTTTATATTCTATTCATCACAAAAGAAAAAGATAACATTATCTTTTCATTATCATCTTCTTCCTTCTTCAAGAAAGCTTGCTAGTTTTTCTTTAAGTGATGAAATAAAATGAGAAAATGATTTAAAAAGAAAGCAAAATTACTACTCTCTCATCCTCATCTCATCTAGCCCATGGGATTAGTGTGTTCTTCTCTTTTGAGTGAGAAAGCTTGAGTCGTAGCAACTTCAAGGTAGATCATCGGAGATTTGGAATACTTCGAGCTAGCATGGATCGTTCGAGTCGTGGAGCCTCTCATGAGTCCGGGAGATCGTGGATCGCGGCAAAGGGACTTCTACTCGGAGCTTGTGAAGTGAAGGAGCAGACTATAAAGGTTGTAATCCCTCACACTTAGATAAAAGTTATCATCTTGCATGTTAAACCCTAATAATCTAGCAAAGATCGCGGTTTTGGGTTGTTCGGCACGTCTAAATTTTTATCCGGGCATGTTTGATGCCTTTTGAACCTTCACAAGAGTGCCTAGGAACCCTACACTCATCATCTGTAAAACCATACAGATATGAGAATGAAAACTGGTAAATACATACCCTGGAGTAAGTATCTAATCGGGAAATCAGTTTTCCTTTAACAATGCACTGAAACATGAAAATGTTTCGTAGGCGTATCCTGGTATTCCTAGTAATGCCTCTTCCATAAACCAATTCATGATTATAACCGTATATTTCTTTGCCATCTCTCCAAATCCCTTTATTTGTCTTTAGTCTTTACCTTCTGTACACCATCGTTAGGCTAAATGGTTTTCTTCCTTCCCTACCGTTCGACACCAGCCTATGGTTTGGAAGAAGACTATCCAGTAAGCATTTTAGGTGCACTCTCCTAAACCAAGGAGTACTCGTAACTTGAGAGAAGGTGATGATAAAAGACAACTGAACAATACCTTATTCTATTTCTCCCGAACTGGGAAAAAAGCAAAGGTGAAAAAGGAGTGGCGATGAAGTATAGGGTTTGGTCGTGAATGATAACAGTCGCAATTTACTTTGCCCTCTTTTTAATCCCTTTATTTTGTCTTTAGTTATTACCTTCTGCACACCCTACTTAGGCTAATTGGTTTTCTTCATTCCCTACCTTTCGGCACCTGCCTACGATTTGGAATAAGACTATCCAATTAGCGTAATAGGTGTACTCTCCTAAACTAAGGACCCTCGCAACCTGAGAGAAGGTGATAACAAAAGACAACTGAATAACCAATTCTACTTCTCCTGAACCTGGATCCATCCTCGAAGAAGTCCCTTCAAGTTCGTATATAACCATACGATGGATCTATCCAATGGAAGTGGATGTCCGTAATAATACGGGGTGTTCTGAGAAATACAAAAGGTAAAAGAAGGAGCTGCAATGACTTATGCAACTTTAGACAATCCAAAAGCCAGTATTTTAAGAAGGTTCGGTCAACTTGGTCACTGAGTCATAGTCTAGAGTCGGTCAAAGGTCGCTGCCAAAGAGAGAGAGAGAGAGAAAACACTCTGCGTGCACTCTAACCTAGATTAGAATGGTTATCACTTTATCTAATCAGGAAACCTCCCACTGTAATCTCAAATTCTCCTCCAAACCAGAAAGAAGAATTAGTCGGGATCACCCGAAGAGTAAACCAACTCATCAGTGAGAATCGGGATCCAACTATCATCGCATGATAACTTGATGGAAACCACTCAAGTTATCATACTCCAGAAGGTATGCGCATGCTTGGCAAGTTTCAGTATGTTTGAAACTCCCGATGAGATTTTTGTCCCATGCTCTTATGACCTTGGCGTTAGGTCAAAATATCATAAGTCACATGTCAAGTTCTATCTTTCATTATCCAGGTTAATTTGAACCCACCCGCACATGCCCTTGGCGTTCGGTCAAAATGGCAGAACTACTGTCCCAAACCAACACATCTATCTATGCAACAAATGAATACCCAGCAGCTACCAAACACTATGCCTTGGCGTTAGGTCAAAATACATAGCTTGAATACTATTGAATACCCAAAAGAAATGATGGAGGGGTACGGCTAGTTTTTGGCAAAAAACCTTTAACGTAATGAACTTGATCTCGTTGAAGGAACCTGATAGCTTTTTATAAAAATATAGTGACGAAAAACCTTTTGCTAAAGAGGTCACTCCCGGTGAAGGGATCTCGGCTCTTTCCTCGTGGAATGAGGTGCAGGATATTCCAACTAAATACCGCGATGCAAAGCAACTTGTAATCGACTATAGTAAAGTTATTACCCTGACATAAACTTTTGCCCAAGGGGTCACTCCCGGTGAAGGGATCTCAGCCCTTGCCTCGTCGAATGAGGTGCAGGATATTCTAAACTGAATATCGCGATGCAAAGCAAAAGGAAACGTCTTTGTAATAACACTTTTTAAAACTGTTCCCACAACATCAAATATATGTTTTTTATATCTTTGCATTGATAAGAATCAATGCAGTCCCATCAATTAATCACACCAGAAAAGAACGAAAATATAATGTACGTATATGCCATCCGCATTAGCCACTGGGTCCCGTCATCACCCGTTAGGTTACTTAACTAACGACAGAGCGGGGACTGGACTAGAGCAGGTGTAAAACATATGTAAGTCCACGTTGCCCACCCCGGTGCTTGCGGGGAGGCGGAAAACGGAATAAAAATCGGATTTTTATCATGCTAGGCAACATGGACTAACTAAGGAGGATCTTTGCTAAACAAAAACTAACTAAAAGCTAACTAGATTTAGCTATAGGGTAGAAAGGTTATACCTTGGGCTTTATTTCCTTCTCTCCTTGCTCCTTGGAGTGGAAGAAAGAGATCACCTTGTCGCCTTCTCAAGTCGAAGAAGGATCCACCCGAGAGCCTCAACCTTTGGCTTCAACTTCAAGCTAGAAGTAACTAAAGTGCTAGAAGTGCTAATCCTAGAACCTTAGATGAGAGTAGAGATTATTTTGGAGAGGTTTATCTCAAGCTCAAGTGTTTCTCAACACATGAGAGGGGAGAGCTTGAGGAAAAGGAAGAGGAGGAGAGAGAATATATATGATAGAATGAGAGAATAATGAAGCATTCTCACATATATGTGTGAATTATTGTAAATTGATAATTAGTGAGATAATTGTCATGGCTTAATCAAGATATGACCATTATCATTTCATATTTAATGCAAATTGCAAGGATCAAAGAGCATCTTTTAAATGGAATGATGATGGTCAAAGTGTCAACCTAGGTCAACAAGTCAAGAGTGGTCAAATAGTCATCAACCCTAACCATGCACAATTATATATAACTAATATCAATTAATCATAATACACACATAAACATTAGGGTTAGCAAAATGACAATGGTCATTAACCCTAATCAAAGCCCTCTTCCTCTGTCTCAATCAACTGTGCATACGCACCCGTATTCGTGATCCGAGGAACACGAATACAAAGAGATAAAACCAATCCCAAATCATATACTAGGATCTGGCTTAAACCAAAGCCCGCTAGTATAAGCTGTCCGGACAGAAAACGTGCACAAGTGCGCGGATGTGAACGAACCCTGTCGCAAAACCATGCGACCTCTACTCATTTTGTCTAAAGGCGAATAGCTCTCTGTGTGGGAATCTAAAGACTCGACACTACGCTGGCAGTGGGTTTAACCACAGACCGCAAGCGGCACTAGCTGTACGTAACGGTCCCCAGGTAGATGCCGATAAGAAGACTGACGAGGTGACCCCATCTGAACTCCTACTGAGCCTGTATGTGACAGTCTCCGTACAGTCCGGTGTGTTCGTCTGATACATCGTATGGCAGGCCTAATGGGGCGGTGAACGTCAGTCCCCTAATAGCGGTACAAGTCGTGTCGGAGTGTAGCCCAGAATACCCTGAGATAACACTGGAAACCTACCAGTATATCTCGCTTGCCCTGGCCAGGGACTACTTGTGTAATGGCTCTCCTGGACACAGCGCGATGTCAACCCTCAATACCGGGAGAGACGAATCCTGTCTAACCGTCACTGCCTCCAAGTGCTTCGGGACTGCACCCAAAAACTACCTGTTTGCACGACTCCTTTAAGCCGCGGTAGTGTAGTAATCAAAGTGCAGTGGGAACACACTCGAGGCAAAGTGACAGTGTCAAGTCAGCGGACTAAGCTGTACTCATGTCACCTGGGAACTGATAATTGACGATAGGTATAATACCAACCAACAGTTCCCGACGAGTCATGTCCAGTGTACTCGTAACCTAAGGAGCACCCGCATACTATCTTAAGTACGACGTACTGACGGCTGTGGGACAGACCGTCTCCCACGCTGGGATGAGAAGCACATACGCTAGTCTACTCCGGAGTATCGATGCCCTGTCTCGATAGTCCAACGACTAGGGACCTGTATAAGGATGTGCTTATGGATTACCTATCCCCTATGAGTGTAAGCGCCATCACAACGCTAGTAATCAAGTAAAGATCCTAAGGGCTCTACTAATATGTATATAAGCGATATGCTAAAAGAAACACATGCACATATTGAAGTAGAGACAAACCAAGTAGCATACTACCATTTCGAGCAAGATTGTATATACAACTGTGAATATCCCAGGCTTCCATCAAGTAATATACAAACTAGTATGATACAGTAATGGCCTCTAGGGCATATACACTAACAATCTCCCACTTGCACTAAGGCCATGTACTGGCGTATCGAAGACCTATCAACTCGATCAGCCGCTCGAACTGAGTCTGGGGCAAGGCCTTGGTGAATGGATCTGCAGTGTTATCTTCTGAAGCAACCTTCCGAACCTCGATCTCCTGGCGATCCACGATCTTCCTGATCAGGTGATACCGCCTCAAGATGTGTCTGGATTTCTGATGGGACCTGGGTTCCTTCGCTAAAGCTATAGCCCCGTTGTTGTCGCAATACAGAGGTATTAGGTAAACAATGGACGGAACCACCTGAAGTTCTTTCAAGAACTTCCTCATCCAGACAGCTTCTTTTGCGGCATCAGATGCAGCGATGTATTCCGCTTCCATAGTCGAGTCAGCAACGGTTTCCTGTTTGGAGCTCTTCCAACACACCGCCCCTCCATTGAGGGTAAAGACAAAACCCGACATGGACTTGGAATCATCCTTGTCACTCTGGAAGCTGGAGTCAGCAAAGGCCTCAATCTGGAGGTCTTTTCCGCCATACACCAAGAACATCTCCATAGTCCTTCTCAGGTACTTAAGAATGTTCTTTACCGCTATCCAATGTTTCTCCCCAGGGTTTGACTGATACCTGCTTACCACACTCAGTGCATAAGCCACATCTGGTCTGGTACACAACATCGCATACATTATAGAGCCTACCGCAGAAGCGTAGGGTATAATAGACATGCGAATTCTCTCCAAATCAGTCTTGGGAGACATCTCTTTGGAGAGGGTGATCCCGTGACAAGCCGGTAAATTACCGCACTTGGAATCTTCCATACTGAATCTTTTCATTATGGTGTCGATGTACCTGGACTGTGAGAGTCATAAAATCCTCTTGGATCTGTCACGGTAGATCCGGATCCCCAGAATGTACGAGGCATCGCCCAGGTCTTTCATGGAGAACCTGTGTGACAAGAACCCCTTGACAGATTGTAGCATAGGAATGTCATTTCCTATTAAGAAAATATCATCCACATATAAAACGAGGAATACTACAGTTCTCGCTACAAATCTACAATAGATGCATGGTTCATCTGGATTTTTGATAAAGCCAAATTCCTTGACCGTCTCATCAAAACAGATGTTCCAACTCCGCGATGCCTGCTTTAGTCCATAAATGGACTTAAGCAACTTGCACACCTTCCCGCTGCTCCCACTCTGAATGAAACCCTCTGACTGGTCCATATAGACACACTCCTCTAAATTTCCATTTAGAAAAGCGGTCTTTACGTCCATCTGCCAAATCTCATAATCGTGGAAGGCAGCAATGGCAAGAAGGATCCGAATGGATTTCAACATAGCCACTGGAGAGAAGGTTTCGTCATAGTCCAAACCAGGTCTCTGACGAAAACCCTTTGCAACCAGTCTAGCTTTATAGGTCTCAACCTGTCCATCTACACCAATCTTCCTTTTGAAGATCCACTTGCATCCTACGGGTTTTACCCCATCTGGAGCAATGTCCAACGTCCATACTTTATTGGTGTACATGGACTCCATTTCGGCCCGCATTGCATCCAGCCATTTTACCGTGTCAACGTTCTGAATGGCTTGCTGGAAGCTAGTAGGCTCTGTAGGGTTCCTAGGCACTCTAGTGAGGTCTCCCAAGCCATCAACCATGGCAATTTCAAATTTTATGGTGCCTACAAACCCTAAACTACGGATCGTTTGCTAGATTTCTAGGCGAACAAAGAACTAGTTAACAATTAACTAAGGGAATACGGAAATACAACCTTTGTAGATCCGGTCCTCCACCTCCACGGCTCCGCAACGAGGTCGTCTCCGCTGTCCAAATCTAATCCGGGCTCTAGAGTCGACTTCATCGGAGAATGGGCAAGCTAGGTCGTCGATGTCCATGCAGAAGATGATCTACGTCGAGGCATCGATAGATCAAGCTCCACCTTTACCAAACCCTAAAATCTTGTGAAGGAAACACACTCTACTACTTGGCAAGAGGTAGAGGATGAAGAAATAGGAGGTGGGTTAACTTTAGAATTGGATTTCTCACTCTTTCCATCAATCCACCATTGATGGAGCTTGCTTTTCATGAAGAAGAAGAAGAAGAGCAAGAAGAAGATCATTGTTATGATAAGAATTAATTTAATTAGAAAAGAAACTCATTCTTATCATAACATGACCATGGTTAGTTGTAGAGAGTGAACTAGGGTTAGTTGAGTGGTTAGGGTTAAGCATGAGACAAAATGGTTAACTAAGTCAAAGCTTCATGAAGATTCATGAACAAAACAAAAGAAGCCACCATTTTCTCATTTGCTTTTCTTTTATCCATTTATCAAAAAGAATAAATGAATAATAAAGAAAATAAAACCCTAAACATAAACACAACCATGGTTCAAACTTTACACTTAACCAAAGTGGTATGCATCATCAAACATGATACAAACATGTGCACATAAACATATCGCATATACAATGCGCACACCCGAGCGAGAAAATCCATCTTAAGTAAACCGATACTAGTTGATGCAAAGTAATATATCAAATATATAAATATGATTTAAATCATTAAATCAACACTTGATTCAATGACCCGGTTATGTCGCACACAACCGACTAGTATACAATATATCGGCTTATCGAATCAACGCTTGAATCGATAACTAGGTTATATCGCATACAACCATTCGATATATTTATCGCGAGAATAGAATACGGTATCACATACACGCATTATTCTCGGTCCCGCACATATCTCATATGCGCTCCTATTTCGTTTCGCTTGAGCCAGGAAACCTCTGTGTAGGACTCTAAAGACTCGTCAATACGCCGGCAGCAGATGATGATTATATCAAGCATCCACAAGCCGCAAGCGGTCCGCTAAACGTAACGGCCACCCGGGTATTGAGCGATCTGAAGATCGACGAGCAAGCCCGCTCACACTCCAGTGAATCCGACCAGTAACACTACCGTACAGTCCGGTCTGATCGTCTGATATGTCGCATATCTCGCCTAGGGGTGGTAAACGTCAGACCCCAATAGCTCAATAAGTCATGTCGATATGAGGTCTATAACTGTTCGAGAAACTACTGGTAACACTTACCAGTAAATCTCAGCAACCCTGGCCAGGGATTTCCTGTTATAGCCAATCGAACACAGCGCAACATCAACTCCCTATACCGGGAGAGACGAATCCCCTCCTATCGCTCATTGCCTCCATGTGACTCGGGACTGTACCCAAAAACCACCGTTTTGCATGCCCTCTTGGACGTGGTAAGATGGAAATCAAAGCACAGTGGGAGCCACACAAGACTCTATGACGATCTCGGGTCAACAGACTACTCTGTACCAGTGTCACCAGAGAACTGCCATCTGACGTGAGGTATAATACCATCTGGGAGTTCTCGGCGAGTCCGTCCAGTGTACCCAGTCTCTACTGAGCACCCGTATATCATCTCTGATGTCAAACACCGATGGATATGGGATCATCCATCGCCCATCTGTATGGGTCGAGAAGGTATACGCTAGTCTACTCTGGTATATCGATGCCCCGTCTCGATACACCCACGACTAGGGACTTTGAAGGATGTACTTATGGACTACCATGTCCCCACTAGTATGATCCGCATCATAGTCCAGGTAGTCAAGTACAGATCCTAAGGGCTTTACCAACATGTAACAGAGAGACAATCAGCATACACGTTAAGGTAAAGGGTAACCAGATAGCATACTATCATGTCGAGCAAGAAAGTCCTCCCTATATATGTCCCAGCATCCACTACAATATACATCCTATGTACAGTAATGGCCTCTAGGGCATACATATAACTAACAATCTCCCACTTGCACTAGGGCCATCTGTAGCAGTGGTTGCAGTATCTCATACTCAACCATCCCATAAAAGTCTCTCTCTGGGAACAGGCCTTTGTGAGTGGATCCGCTGTGTTGTCCTCTGAGTCTACTCTCCTAACCTCGATCTCCCTGGAGATCAACCATCTCCATGATCAAGTGATACTGCCTTAGAATATGTCTGGATCACTGATGGGACCTGCGTTCCTTGGCATAAGCCACAACTCCATTGTCACACAATGGAAGGAACATAGTTCATCTCATGAACCAATATACACCCAAACAGCCTCTTTGGTAGCATCTTAAGTAGCGATGTATCCTGCCTTTATCATCTAGTATGTCACGGTATCTAGCTTGGAACTCTTCCAACATACCGTCCCTTTACTGAGGGTAAAGACAATGCCTGTGACTGACATTCAGTCGTCATTATCACCCTGGAACCCTTCCAGTGATTCTCCCCAGGATCGATTGATACCGTCTCACTACAACTAGTGAGAATTCTAACATCCATTTAGATCTATCTCATAGATCCAAAATCCAGGATTTAGTAGGTATCACTTTGATCCTATTTGGAGAATTCTAGTGATAACCGGAGATTGATCGAGCGTAGCATAGGAAACTCCTTCCCCATCAAGAGTATGTCATCCACGTACTCTACGAGGATCGTCACCATACTCCCTACTACCTTTTTGTTTATACAAGGTTCATCTACCATTTTGATGATGTCAAACTCTTTGACTAATTCATCAAAAACAGATGTTCCAACTCCGCGATGCCTGCTTTATCCTATAAAGCATCTTGCACACGTTTCCGCTGCTCCCACTGTCTACGAAGCCCTCTGGCTGTGTACTTTTAGACGCTCTCTTCTAAATCATCATTTAGAAAAGCAGTCAAGACACCCAACCACCAGATATCGCAGTCATGGTATGTAGCCGTGACAAGTAGGATCTGGATGGACTTAAGCATAGCTACTGGAAAAGGTTTCATCATTATCCACGCCTGGTCGATGACGAAAACCTTTAACAATTCTAGCTTTGAAAGTCTCAACTTTTCCATGTACACCAAGTAATCTTCTCAAGATATACTTGCTCCTGATGGGGATTTAACCCTTCAGATATAGCAATCAAAGTCCATACTTTGTTGGTGTATATGGATTCCATCTCAGATCGATAAACATCCAGCCATTCTTACAGAGTCTTACTCCTGATGGCCAGCTCGAAGCTAGTTGGGTCATCATCTCATGATGCAATCCTCGCTCCCACTGTCATAGAGAAACAGAAGTATCTCTCAGGTGGGTGAGGAACCCTACTAGATTGGCGGTGAGGCTGAGGTTCGTTGGTATCTACTGAATCCTTTGGTTCTATCAAATCATCAGCTGCTGTTTGTATAGCTGGAACATTTCCAGTTGTACATAACAGATCTTGCCTCGAGCTTGTCCGGATTTTGCTTTTAGACATAGGCCGGGCAACCCTAAATCTTTAACTAACTTAAGATATGGGCTCTTCCCTTTCCATATCACATATGAAGTGGTAGGCAACTGATTTGATTCGAACCCTATTCAATAGGTATGCAACTTCGTAAGTGCATAACTTTCAAAAGGAAAAAGGTAACTCAGTATTACTCATCATAGAGCATACCATATCAAATAGGGTGTATCTGCTCCGCCCCGATATACCATCGTGCTATGGTGTATACAGAGGAGTAATGCTGAGAGAGAATCTCATTCTCCTTTAGAAAAGTCCAGGATTTCCGTGCTCAAGTATTCTCCTCCTTGATCTCATCAAAGGACATAATACTTTTACCCGTATTTTGGTTCTCTACTTCTAACTTATATTCTGTGAATATCTCAAAAGGTTCGGACTTGTGTTTCAACAAGAACATATGTCTGAATCTAAAGAGATCATCAGAGAACGTAATGAAGTATAAAGAACCATTCCTGGCATGTGTAGACAGGGGACCTTACATACATCAACATGTATCATCCCAAGTGTTCACTAACTCTTTCTCCGTTTCCAATAAACGGAGCTATGGTCATCTTATCTTTGTGACATGACTGGCGAGTTTCACAAGATGTAAATTCAAACTGATTTAAATATACATCTATATGTAACTCTAGCCAGTCGGGTCGCATTGATCTGACCTAGTCTACAATGCCTCAAGAAGAATTCGTTCATTTCAGAACTCTTCCTCTTGTGTGTGATCCGTATACTAAGAACTGTAGTTTGATTTAGAACATTAATGCTTTTAGATAACGTGCCTGAACCGATCAACTTTTGATATAGGAAATGTTCAAAACATTATCCAACAATACAAAATTCTATCATTTCTTTACCAATAAAGAGACTGATATGATTTTGTATATCAGGTTCGGTATCTAACAACATTCGTTCAGAATCAATGTATTGTAATACAGGGTGACAGTGACTGACAGACTTGGCTGCAACACTTGCCCCGTTTTCTGCCTCATGAAACTTATCACCCGTTCTCAGTTCTCTACCTATCGGTAGCCCTATGTAACTGATTACATATCTGGGATCCTGATCCGGTATCACATACCCAGGACGTAAAGGATACTGAGAAACAGTTCTCTGTAATGAACACACCCGAAGACGATGCATCAGCATGCACTCTCTTCGTTTGGGCGGCACGGGAAATCTGGTATTCCCCAATTTCCTGCTCTGTCTTATAACAATTATAAGTTGGAGCGGGACCAACGTTCCCCAGCTCAGAATAACAAGCGGGTTCGGTCAATAATCCGTATTATTATCTTGATTAAGGCGTGATATGGTCGCTACCAGGAGAGAGAGAGAAGAAAACACTCAGCGTGCGCTCTGTCAAGAATAGATTGGTTATTATTTTATCTAATCAGGATGGCTCCCACTACTTTTTATCAAATTTTCCTTCAAACCCTAAAAGGAAAGACTAGCCGGGATTAATTACACACTACAAGTTCGCCAATCTTTCAGCCAGGCCAGTGTCGGTACTTTGAGGGAGGTCCCCCGTGCTTTCGCACGAACCTAATTAATGTAAACCTCGTTTTCCCAGAGGCGTAACCTCGTTAACACCTTTCTAGACACCTACTTGATCGGCTAATTGTAATGTATAAAACTCTCCCAGGAGTAACTCTTACTCGCAGCGGGTATCGGGATCCAACTATCTCATAGAAGGTATGCAATCTCATTGCAAATCTCAACACTTGAAATTCCCGATAATATTTTGCCCCTAACGTGCTATGACCTTGACGAAAGCCAACAAACCATAGCCCGCTAGTCAAGTTCAACCCGTACATTTCTTGATCGAATTAAACCCACCCGCACGACCCTTGACGAAAGCCAACAAAGCCGCACGACTACCCTAATCCAATCGCATCGTATGCTAGCAGATAAGCAGCATATGCTACCGCACACTGCACCTTGACGAAAGCCAACAAATGCAGCACGAATACTATATACAACTTATCTGAAATGACGGAGGGCTACGACAGGTTTTTCTGAAAACCTATTGCGTAATGAACTTGATATCGTTGTAGGATCGAATGAGTTTTGAAATGGAGTGCTTTTGAGGCTTTTCTAGTTTTGCTAAAGGAGTCACTCCCGGTGAAGGGATCGTCGGTCCTTTCCTCGTCGAATGAGGTGCGGGATATATCATATATATCGCTGTGCAAAGTAAAAACACTTAAAAGCAATCAAAAAACAAACCGAGTGTGTAGCATCTGCCAGTTATTGCTAAAGGAGTCACTCCCGGTGAAGGGATCTCGGTCCTTTCCTCATCGAATAAGGTGCAGGATATATCATATATACCGCTATGCAAAGCAAGAACTGTAGCTACCTGTTTTATTTTGAAATTCGATTCTACAACATCTTAGGTTTCTTTTATTTCATTAATCACATTAATGAAGTCCCATCATTTAAGTACCTAATCATCACAGATAAATACGACGTACACTTATGCCATCCGCATTCGCCTCGATGTCCCCTCGTGCACCGTTAGGTTAGGTAACTAACGACAGAGCAGGGCAGGGCTAGCGCGGGTGTAAAACATAAGTAACATCTATATAATATATCATATATACTATATATAATAGCTGCCACAGAACATCGCATGATCTCATCACAGATAAAGCACAGCAGAAGAAACATATGAAATATTGGATATACTAGGACGTCCGTGTTTTCAATACGAGCCAGTATAAAACACGGATTCCACGGTCGTGATGAATAGCCAAACCCACACCCCTAGACCCCTACGAGAGCGGCAAGCAACCCTACCAATTCTAGAGTTAGGAGACCCGGACTCGACTCCTCGAGTTAGTCTCCCACTGGACTCCAGAACCCGGTTACTTGTGCCCTCCTCCTTGGGTCTATCCTAGTGCGGAAAAGTAAATAATATACAAACGGTGACTGCTTCCGCAACCTGGAAGCGCCCCAATAAAAGAATATTACATACAAGTTTTTACATGAATGAAAATGAAAAACACTCATCTCACATAAAAACCCCCGGCTATTCAAACACGACGATCCAATATAACATATCCAGCAACACATAACATCACATGTCATCAACGTAAGTAAATATGTCCATCCCAATTGTCGTTGACATATAGCAACGAAACCGGCGATATCACATATTACACTTACGGTCACAGAAAAGAAAGTGTAAAATTACAACAGTTGGAATCCGCAACCTCCTCAGACATCGCATGCCTGACCAAATGAATTACTTAGACATCGCATGCCTAACAATTATAAACCCCGCATTTTAGTCTCAAAATCGAAAACACTTTTCAATATCACGTCGGGCAATTCAACAAGATTCCCGACATCCTGATCGAATACTCGTCGCAAACTTCAGTAGGCGGCCGCACCCCCTGATACCGTCGACGAAGTGCACCAAGGCGGAACACCGCTACCGCGAGCACCCGAACGGATGCTTTCGGCGACGGGGTTCTCCTACAGTCACTTGGTCGGGGCTATGGAGTGAAGCCGTCTATTAAGTTTACCCGGCGAGTATCCGCGTACGCTACGTGATTGCGACGGACTTTTGATCACATCAAAATTCCGTGGCAACCGATCAAGTGAGACTAAACTGCTACATTTATAACATTCATTTAGTTATCACATAACTACTTGTGAATTCCAATTATTGTATCCCATTCCGGATAAATAGAAAATGTTAAACTTTCTGATCGAACATTCTAACACCCAAGTTTTCCCGATACAGATCAACACATGAAACTAGTCTAACAACATTCAGTTCGTACCTCAGTACCAACGGTCCAGCCGTAGAAGGGTCAAGCCAACGCCTCACATGTGGCACGCCGTACTGCCCCAAACCCGAAGGTTCAAAGGGCAGTTCAAGACGGTCACATAATCGAGTTAAGGTTTGTTGTCTTCTAGAGGGACCATCGCGTTACTTGCACTACTTAGAACGTTGTTAAACTACGGAAAAATCCAACACATGGAAATTTCCCGACAGGGGAAAAATTGGGTATTTATATCCGGTCGAATTATTTAACATATTCTAAAATTTATCCGGAAAGCCAAACAGACAAAATTTGATACCCGATCGAAATACCGAATTCCCAAAACAACCCAGAACATTCAACTCTGTTATAAATATTAAAAATTCCCAGAAAATCCAGCATTAATAATTATGAGATACTGTGTAAAAAGTACTGAATAAACAGGCCGTACCGCCGCGCAACCGCCGCACGAGGCTAGCTTGTGCCGCGGAAGCGCGGCAATATGAAGGAATTATGGGCACGAATTTCACAGTATTTCATATATTCACCTGCTGATTTTTCTGAACATTTTTAATGTGGAAAAGGACCAGATTCTAAAAATTGGACAGAGAGCAATTTTCCGGGTAGGGTTTCGGTTCGACCGGACTTCAAATCGCGTCTGGACTTCGCCTAAGGCTCTAGCTAGGCTCTGATACCACTGTAGGGTTCCTAGGCACTCTAGTGAGGTCTCCCAAGCCATCAACCATGGCAATTTCAAATTTTATGGTGCCTACAAAGCCTAAACTACGGATCGTTTGCTAGATTTCTAGGCGAACAAAGAACTAGTTAACAATTAACTAAGGGAATACGGAAATACAACCTTTGTAGATCCGGTCCTCCACCTCCACGGCTCCGCAACGAGGTCGTCTCCGCTGTCCAAATCTAATCCGGGCTCTAGAGTCGACTTCGTCGGAGAATGGGCAAGCTAGGTCGTCGATGTCCATGCCGAAGATGATCTACGTCGAGGCATCGATAGATCAAGCTCCACCTTCACCAAACCCTAAAATCTTGTGAAGGAAACACACTCTACTACTTGGCAAGAGGTAGAGGATGAAGAAATAGGAGGTGGGTTAACTTTAGAATTGGATTTCTCACTCTTTCCATCAATCCACCATTGATGGAGCTTGCTTTTCATGAAGAAGAAGAAGAGCAAGAAGAAGATCATTGTTATGATAAGAATTAATTTAATTAGAAAAGAAACTCATTCTTATCATAACATGACCATGGTTAGTTGTAGAGAGTGAACTAGGGTTAGTTGAGTGGTTAGGGTTAAGCATGAGACAAAATGGTTAACTAAGTCAAAGCTTCATGAAGATTCATGAACAAAACAAAAGAAGCCACCATTTTCTCATTTGCTTTTCTTTTATCCATTTATCAAAAAGAATAAATGAATAATAAAGAAAATAAAACCCTAAACATAAACACAACCATGGTTCAAACTTTACACTTAACCAAAGTGGTATGCATCATCAAACATGATACAAACATGTGCACATAAACATATCGCATATACAATGCGCACACCCGAGCGAGAAAATCCATCTTAAGTAAACCGAAACTAGTTGATGCAAAGTAATATATCAAATATATAAATATGATTTAAATCATTAAATCAACACTTGATTCAATGACCCGGTTATGTCGCACACAACCGACTAGTATACAATATATCGGCTTATCGAATCAACGCTTGAATCGATAACTAGGTTATATCGCATACAACCATTCGATATATTTATCGCGAGAATAGAATACGGTATCACATACACGCATTATTCTCGGTCCCGCACATATCTCATATGCGCTCCTATTTCGTTTCGCTTGAGCCAGGAAACCTCTGTGTAGGACTCTAAAGACTCGTCAATACGCCGGCAGCAGATGATGATTATATCAAGCATCCACAAGCCGCAAGCGGTCTGCTAAACGTAACGGCCACCCGGGTATTGAGCGATCTGAAGATCGACGAGCAAGCCCGCTCACACTCCAGTGAATCCGACCAGTAACACTACCGTACAGTCCGGTCTGATCGTCTGATATGTCGCATATCTCGCCTAGGGGTGGTAAACGTCAGACCCCAATAGCTCAATAAGTCGTGTCGATATGAGGTCTATAACTGTTCGAGAAACTACTGGTAACACTTACCAGTAAATCTCAGCAACCCTGGCCAGGGATTTCCTGTTATAGCCAATCGAACATAGCGCAACATCAACTCCCTATACCGGGAGAGACGAATCCCCTCCTATCGCTCATTGCCTCCATGTGACTCGGGACTGTACCCAAAAACCACCGTTTTGCACGCCCTCTTGGACGTGGTAAGATGGAAATCAAAGCACAGTGGGAGCCACACAAGACTCTATGACGATCTCGGGTCAACAGACTACTCTGTACCAGTGTCACCAGAGAACTGCCATCTGACGTGAGGTATAATACCATCTGGGAGTTATCGGCGAGTCCGTCCAGTGTACCCAGTCTCTACTGAGCACCCGTATATCATCTCTGATGTCAAACACCGATGGATATGGGATCATCCATCGCCCATCTGTATGGGTCGAGAAGGTATACGCTAGTCTACTCTGGTATATCGATGCCCCGTCTCGATACACCCACGACTAGGGACTTTGAAGGATGTACTTATGGACTACCATGTCCCCACTAGTATGATCCGCATCATAGTCCAGGTAGTCAAGTACAGATCCTAAGGGCTTTACCAACATGTAACAGAGAGACAATCAGCATACACGTTAAGGTAAAGGGTAACCAGATAGCATACTATCATGTCGAGCAAGAAAGTCCTCCCTATATATGTCCCAGCATCCACTACAATATACATCCTATGTACAGTAATGGCCTCTAGGGCATACATCTAACTAACAGGCTCATCACAATCTATGATGCAATCCTCTCTATCCCCGTCAATGAGAAAACCGTAGTATCTCTCGGGCGGATGAGACTGCCTACTACTCCTGCGGAGTAGCGTGGGAATGTCCTGATCCTTCGAACCCTCTGGTTCTACTAAGCTTTCAGTAATGGTTCGTGGTTCTGGAATTTCTTCCAGTTCTATTGCGCTCCCACTTATTTCTTTTTCTATGAACTGGTGTTCTAGAAAGTGGGCAGGCGAGAAACAAAGACCTTTTGTTCCTCTTCGCAATAGAAGAAATATCCCTTGGAGTTCTTTGGATATCCCACAAACTTGCACTGTACTGAGCGTGCCTCAAGCTTGTCCGCATGCTGCTTTTTGACAAAAGCTGGACATCCCCATGTCTTAATGTGAATAAGATAGGGTCTCTTCCCACACCACATCTGATATGGTGTAGTAGGCACAGTCTTAGTTGGAACTCGGTTCAAAAGGTATGCAGCTGATTCTAGCGCATATCCCCGGAACGATCGCAGCAACTCAGCGTTACTCATCATGGACCGTACCATATCCAATAGGGTTCAGTTCCGTCTCTCCGATACACCGTTATGTTGCGGAGTGTATGGAGGAGTAAGCTGAGAGAGAATTCCATTCTCTTTTAAGTAACCCAGGAACTCGGCACTCAAGTATTCACCACCTCGATCAGATCTCAGTGCCTTGATACTTTTGCCTGTTTGTTTTTCTACTTCATTCTTATATTCCTGGAACTTTTCAAAAGCCTCGGATTTATGTTTCATTAAGAAGACATATCCGTACCTTGAAAAGTCATCTGTAAAAGTAATGAAGTAAGAATAACCGCTTCGTGCATGTGTAGACATTGGACCGCACACGTCGCTGTGTACAAGTCCCAAGAGCTCGCTCGCTCTTACTCCGTGTCCAGTGAACGGATTCTTTGTCATCTTTCCTTTGAGACAGGATTGACAAGTTGCATACGATTGATATTCGAACGGATCCAAATATCCTTCTGTGTGTAACTTCGTCAACCTTCTCTCATTGATGTGACCCAGTCTACAATGCCATAAGAAAGTTTTATTGATTTCTAGAGACTTTCTTTTGTGTGTATTCTGGACATTGAAAATCTGTGGTTGGTTTAAAACGTATATACCGTTGTTTAATGTACCTGACCCAATCAGAACTTGATTAAGGTGAATGTTCACTACATTACTTACAAATGCAAATTCATAACCTTCTTTAGATAATAAAGATACAGAAATGATATTACAGGTTGCATTTGGTACAAAATAACAACTACGTAAAACCAAAAAGTGTCCATCCGACAATCCCAGGTGATAGTCCCCCACGGCCTCAGCATCCATGCTAGCACCGTTTGCAACTCTGAGGGTCATGTCACCTGCCTTCAAAACTCTACGCTTTCTCAACGCCTGCAAAGAATTACAGATATGAGATCCTGATCCGGTATCCAATACCCAGGAAGTAGAGTTTATTGATAGACAGTTTTCAATAACATACACACCTGAAGCTAAAGCCGCAACTCGCTTCAGATCCTGGGTTCTGGCCTTCCAAGCCTTGCAATCCTGTTTCCAGTGTCTACTTCTGTGACAGTAGAAGCATTCTTCCTTCCCTGCCAGCTTTCCCGCTACCTTTGTTGCCTTTCCTTTTCCCTTCGTATCCACTTTACTGACACCGCCTCTTGGTTTGGCGGGGGCTTTCTTCTTCTTGCCCTTGGCTTTCGTCCTGGACCTAGAAGAGGAAGATCCTCCTACAAATAAAGTGGATGTCTCCCTACCTTTCTGTAGGGTGCCCTCAGCACTCCTCAACATGTTCAGAAGTTCGGAAAGTTCAACCTCCTTTCCTTGCATGTTGAACTTAAGGATAAACTGGGCGTAAGTGGAAGGAAGGGACTGGAGAATCAAATCAGTGTAAATTTCATTCTCCAACATGGTCCCAAGGTCCGCGAGCTCCTCTATGTAGCCAATCATCTTAAGCACGTGTTCCGCTACCGATGATCCGACGGCCAATCTTGCCGAAAATAACTTCTTCGACACTTCGTATCTGGCGATACGAGACTGCTCTCCATACAGTTCTTTTGTATGGAGAAATATGGACTCTAGGTCCATATTCTCATGCCTCCTCTGATGTTCGTTGTCCATCGAGGCAAGCACGAGGCATTTGGCCTTCGCGCAATCGATCTCCCATGTCTTACGGATTTCTTTATCCGTGACGCTGGAGGTGGGACCTGGGACAGGGGGAGCTTTGGTGGTAAGGACATACCCCAACTTGTCGTAAGTGATTGCCATCTTGACATTCCTGAGCCAATCTTTGTAGTTTGGCCCTGTCAGTATGTTTTTATCTAGTAATAACTTAAGTCCGGTCATGTTGAATGGTCGCTGCAATTAGAAGAGAGAAAAGAAACACTTTAGCATGATGCTCTTACAAGTTTAGAGTGGTTTTTAGTTTGTCTAAACAGGATGGCTCCCACTGTCTCTCGAATCCCTTCTCAAACCGTAAAGAAAGAATTAGTCGGGATCAATCTCACCGTACAATACTTGCTTAACCGTTCAGCCAGGCCAGTGTCGGTACTTCGAGGGAGGTTTTCCAACGCTTTCGCGAAGTTCCTTAATTAAGTAACCTCTTTTTCCCGTGGGCGTAGCCCCGCTAACACCTTTCTAGACACCTACTAGGTTTATAGCATTGGTCGTTAAGTGAGAGTTTTCCCGAGGAGTAGCATATACTCACAGTAGGATCGGGATCCAAATATCATCGCGTGATAAAATCGAAGGAATCCTACCAGAATCATCACACTCCAAATGGTATGCAGCGCTAGCAAGTTTCAGTACTTATGAAACTCCCGATGTGGATTTTTTCCCCATGCTCTTATGACCTTGACTTTGGCCAAAATATCATAAGTCACATGTCAAGTTCTACCCGTCATTCTCCTGGTTAATTTGGACCCACCCGTACCTACCCTTGACTTTGGCCAAAATGGCAGCATGACTGTCCCAAACCAACGCATCTATCTATGCTGCACATAAATACCCAATAGCTACCAATCACTATGCCTTGACTTTGGCCAAAATACATAGCTTGAATACTTTTTGACCATTCATGTGGAATGACGGAGGGCTACGAATGGTTTTGGCGAAACCGTGAACGTAGTGAACTTGATATAATCGATGGAACGAGATAGCTTTTAAAAGGAGTGGTTCAAGCTCCGTGTTTAAAAGTTTAGTTTTGAAAAGAACCGAGTGGTTTTCAAAGTGTTCCAATCAACTTTTACTTGGTTTATTTTCTTGCATTAGTTCTTTTAATGCGTCCCATCATTTAAGCCTACCATTGCAGAAAACAACCAAAATATGACATACGCTTATGCCATTCGCATTCGCCACGGGGCCCCGTCATCACCCGTTAGGTTACTTAACTAACGACAGAGCGGGGGCTGGGCTAGCGCGGCTGTAAAACATAAGCAACGCCTAAATAGTTATAGTATATAGATATATAGCAATGATAGACATTACAGATCACAGATGAATACATTGGATATACTAGGAATCCGCAATACGTTCGAGCCTGCAACGAAAAGCGGATTACACGGTCGCGGTGAATAGCCAATAACCCACCCAAGACCCCTACGGGTGCGGCAAACTACCCGCCAAGTACCCGAAACGAAGCAACCTCCCTCAACACCGTGAGTAGACCACTCGGCACTTCGAGATACCCAGTAGTTTGTGCACCCCCTCCATGGGTCTATCCTAGAAGCAAAAACAGTAAAAAGAATTATACAATGACGGCTACAACCCCGACCCGGTTGCGCGGCCATACAAATAATAATACATCTATTTACATATTACATGAATGAAAGAAAAAGAAACACTCATCTCACATCCACCCCGGCTATTCACCCGCGACAATCCAACGCATTCATAAACACATACCATCAACAAACACAGATCACAGATATGTATAACCCCCACTAATCGACGTATAGCGATTAGCCGACGTTCAATACATATAAACATCACAGATATAACCCATTAGTCAAAGTGTAGTGAAGTTCGATCAAAAATACGGATTTATAGGCCCCCAAAAACAAATTTCTTTTCTGGAAAACCTGGGCACAAATAAACCATCTTAAAAATCCCAAAACCATGTCAGAAGAACACTGCACCACCAGAACCGAGTCAACTCGGCCGCGGTTACGCGGCAATAGCTTGCTATTGCCGCGGAACCACGGCGCTTTGAACGATTCACTGGACCGGGTTTGGTGAGTTTCTTAACAAAACGCTGAGATGATTTTTGACGTATGATTTTTTATTTTTAGAGCAGACAAAATTTCAACAGAAACTTAGGGTTTTGTATTTTTAGTTTTGTGGTTTTTTTTCGATTGAACTTCCATACACTTTACTACCTAGCTAGTTTATGTTTAGTTAGGCTCTGATACCACTGTAAGTCCACGTTGCCCACCCCGGTGCTTGCGGGGAGGCGGAAAACGGAATAAAAATCGGATTTTTATCATGCTAGGCAACATGGACTAACTAAGGAGGATCTTTGCTAAACAAAAACTAACTAAAAGCTAACTAGATTTAGCTATAGGATAGAAAGGTTATACCTTGGGCTTTATGTCCTTCTCTCCTTGCTCCTTGGAGTAGAAGAAAGAGATCACCTTGTCGCCTTCTCGAGTCGAAGAAGGATCCACCGGAGAGCCTCAACCTTTGGCTTCAACTTCAAGCTAGAAGTAACTAAAGTGCTAGAAGTGCTAATCCTAGAACCTTAGATGAGAGTAGAGATTATTTTGGAGAGGTTTATCTCAAGCTCAAGTGTTTCTCAACACATGAGAGGGGAGAGCTTGAGGAAGAGGAAGAGAAGGAGAGAGAATGTATATGATAGAATGAGAGAATAAAAAAGCATTCTCACATATATGTGTGAATTATTGTAAATTGATAATTAGTGAGATAATTTTCATGGCTTAATCAAGATATGACCATTATCATTTCATATTTAATGCAAATTGCAAGGATCAAAGAGCATCTTTTATATGGAATGATGATGGTCAAAGTGTCAACCTAGGTCAACAAGTCAAGAGTGGTCAAATAGTCATCAACCCTAACCATGCACAATTATGTATAACTAATATCAATTAACCATAATACACACATAAGCATTAGGGTTAGCAAAATGACAATGGTCATTAACCCTAATCAAAGTCCTCTCCCTCTGTCTCAATCAACTGTGCATACGCACCCGTATTCGTGATCCGAGAAACACGAATACAAAGAGATAAAACCAATCCCAAATCATATACTAGGATCTGGTTTAAACCAAAGCCCGCTAGTATAAGCTGTCCGGACAGCAAACGTGCACAAGTGCGCGGATGTGAACGAACCCTGTCGCAAAACCATGCGACCTCTACTCATTTTGCCTAAAGGCGAATAGCTCTCTGTGTGGGACTCTAAAGACTCGACACTACGCTGGCAGTGGGTTTAACCACAGACTGCAAGCGGCACTAGCTGTACGTAACGGTCCCCAGGTAGATACCGATAAGAAGACTGACGAGGTGACCCCATCTGAACTCCTACTGAGCCTGTATGTGACAGTCTCCGTACAGTCCGGTCTGTTCGTCTGATACATCGCATGGCGGGCCTAGGGAGGCGGTGAACGTCAGTCCCCTAATAGCGGTACAAGTCGTGTCGGAGTGTAGCCCAGAACACCCTGAGATAACACTTGAAACCTATTAGTATATCTCGCTTGCCCTGGCCAAGGACCACTTGTTTAATGGCTCTCCTGGACACAGCGCGATGTCAACCCCCAATACCGGGAGAGACGAATCCTGTCTAACCGTCACTGCCTCCAAGTGCTTCGGGACTGCACCCAAAAACTACCTGTTTGCACGACTCCTTTGAGCCGTGGTAGGGTAGTAATCAAAGTACAGTGGGAACACACTCGAGGCGAAGTGACGGTGTCAAGTCAGCGGACTAAGCTGTACTCATGTCACCTGGGAACTGATAACTGACGATAGGTATAATACCAACCAACAGTTCCCGACGAGTCCTGTCCAGTGTACTCGTAACCTAACGAGCACCCGCATACTATCTCAAGTACGACGTACTGACGACTGTGGGACAGACCGTCTCCCACGCTGGGATGAGAAGCGCATACGCTAGTCTACTCCGGAGTATCGATGCCCTGTCTCGATAGTCCAACGACTAGGGACCTGTATAAGGATGTGCTTATGGATTGCCCAGCCCCCACGAGTATGAGCGCCATCACAACGCTGGTAATCAAGCAAAGATCCTAAGGGCTCTACTAATATGTATATAAGCGATATGCTAAAAGAAACACATGCACATATTGAAGTAGAGACAAACCAAGTAGCATACTACCATTTCGAGCAAGATTGTATATACAACTGTGAATATCCCAAGCTTCCATCAAGTAATAAACAAACTAGTATGATACAGTAATGGCCTCTAGGGCATATACACTAACAACATATACAACATCCAATAGTATATATACCAATATACAATAATCGCTCCAGGCGTGATAATGTGCAACATTACAGAAAAGTAATAAGCATCACAGAACAATACAGATAATCTGGGAACCTCGGGTTTCACAGAGCCACTACTGAAACCCGGCGTTCCCTTGGTCGTGTGGATAGCCTGTGCAATGAAACCTAGACCCCTACGGGTGCGGCAAGTTACCCGCCAAAACCTGAAGCGATGCAGCCCCCTACAGCATAGTGAATGGACCACCCGGCACTTCACGGAATCCGGTAACTTGAGCACCCCTCCTTGGGTCAACCTGTACCCCCTACGAGTGCGGCGAATAGTCTGCCAATTCTAGAGTGATGTCCTGTTGCCTCTCAAAGCCATGAGATACGGACCCGTTGCCCTCCAGAACCCGGCTATCCGTGCACTCCGTCGCGGGGTAATGCTAGTACAGAAAAGAAAATATATACAACGGGTACATCGACCTCAGCCCGGTCGTGCCCCAAAAGAATATTATACAAACAGGCAGTGACGGCAGTCCACATGTTGGACGCTCGCCCCGCAATATCAAATGTACAAATAAATCCAAACAGCACTACCATTGCACACTGCTATCCACCACGACATATCCGCAACATCACAGCACAACACAGAACATCAACGCGAATGTCACGTTCGCAAACCCGTTTAAAAGAACTATAGCAATTAGACGCGGTTTACCGCTCGAATGACATTCACGGTCGGAGATATAATGTAAATACTGTAAACTAACAAGTTTAAAATTTCGATCGACAACTTCCGGAAGTGGGCCCCACGTATATCTGCTGTACAGTAACAAAATATAGGCCTAAAAGAAACATTCCAGAAACCACAATTTACCAAGGAGAAACAACAGAAGAAATATGACCCTCTGAAGCTCCAATATGGCCGCGCATCCGCTGCCAAAGCATGGCTTTGGCGGCGATTCCGCGGCTGTACAAACGAATCAGAGAATCAAATTTCTGGTGTTTTCTTCAAAAAGCCTACTTGTTTTTCTGTGATGCTCAAAATAATTTTTAGATCCTTTAAAAAATCGACAGAAACTTTAGTGCAGAAAATTGTAGTTTCGGAAATTCCGTTCGATCGATCTTTTAAATACGTTAGCACAACTTAGTAAAGCTTAATGGTGAGATTCTGATACCACTGTAAGTCCGCGGTAGCGCCCCGGCCGTCTAACAGACGCCAAATGCGGAACAAAAACTTTTACAACTGGCGCTATCGCGTACTATAACCCGGATCTACCATTAAAGCTAAACTAACAAACACAAAATGGGTAGAAATGTGTAACATTTCAAAAAAATAAAATATTATTTTTAGGAATTTTCATAATTTAATATTAATTTTTAATGAATATTTTAATATTTCGGTATAATTAAATACCGATAAATGGGGAAAATTCTGGAGAAAATTATGGAAATTCTAAAATAGGTTATTTTGTGGAAATATGCCATTTTACAGTTTTTATGATGAATTATATGCGACTTTAGTGTTAATCGCGATAAAAAATCGCTAATTTGATTTTTGGCTTTTTGTGCAAGATGTGCACGTATCTTTTTCCACACTTGTCACACTTGTTTCATGTTTTGGGTTCATGGTAGCCTAGGGTTGAACCATGCTTAGATGACCATGGTGGTCTAACCCATTTGGTTAGGTTAATTAGTTTTAACTTAGGGTCTTGGCCTTGTTTAAAGGGTGATTAGGGTTAGGGTTGACCTTGTGTAGAGAAAGAGAGAGAGGGAGAGAGAGAGCCATAATGGTTGTGCATTTATTAAGAGAGAGGGGGAGATGGCTAAGGTTATATCCCCTCTATGTCATTTCAAAACTTTTTACTCTTTCTCACTCACATCACTCTCTCTCACACTCACATCTCTCCCTCTCACTCTCACACATCATACAACATCATAAACCTCACTTCACCCCACATAACAACACCCTACATCAGCCACAAAACAGCCCCCCCTTCACCAGCTGCTACATTAACTACAGCAGCAGCAACATCATACAAATCAACTGAAACAGCCATCTGAAGCTGCAGCAGCAGCAAGAACAGCCTCCACACCATCCTATACCACAGCTTCAGCAACACAAACACCCCAACAAAACTAACAGCAGCCTGAGCAGCAACAGCAACAACAAAAGAGTACAGCCACATAGGAGCAGCTCTGCTGTAGCAACAGCACCCCACCAGCAACCACACACTCCTCTTCTTCTTGATCTTCTCTTCTCCTTCATCCTAGGACCCCTTGAGGTATAATTCCGTAGCTTGACTCCTATCTTGCCAAGTTCTGGTTGTTTAGCTGAAATTTAGTATAATATGTAGATTAGTGCTAGTTTTAGGAAAAATTTGAGTGAGACTTGACCAAGTGTTGGTTTTGAATGTTAGTATAACCTTATGAGGTGTTGTTAAGACCAGTGTAACCCAAGATTGTTCCAGATTTCACCCAAATACCAGATTTATTCGACTTGGCGTAAATTAGCGTTTTTGTCGATTTTGTGACCTTTCTAGGATCTGCTTTCGCCCGAGACACCCTAAAATAAAATTGAGAGGACATAGATATGTGCAGGCACCCTGGAACCATCACCCAAAGCCCCAACCCCTGGACCCACTTCCTGGCCGCAGATAAATCCCATCTGGCCGCAAATTGCGGTCAGAGCATGGGTTCTGGGCTCCGTATTTGTTTCCCTTACCTGCAGTTAGTAGCTCAGCCCTTTAGCTGGTGTAGCTGTATGACTCTTATGACATTAGATGCAGTTTAGCTATCATGGTGTTTAGTATTCAGCTCCCGCAGATTATTATTGTTGCTCTGCATCGCATACATATTGTGATTCATATTCCATTATTGATATCATGCTGTTAGGACACCAGCACCATTACCGATGATGCTGTTAGTTATATGTATGCCCTAGAGGCCATTACTATACATAGGATGTATATTGTAGTGGATGCTTGGACATATATAAGGAGGACTTTCTTGCTCGACATGATAGTATGCTATCTGGTTACTCTTTACCTTAACGTGTACACTGATTGTCTCTCTGTTACATGTTGGTAAAGCCCTTAGGATGTGTACTTGACTACCTGGACTATGATGCGGATCATACTAGTGGGGACATGGTAGTCCATAAGTACATCCTTCAAGGTCCCCAGTCATGGGTGTATCGAGACGGGGCATCGATATACCAGAGTAGACTAGCGTATACCTTCTCGACCCATACAGATGGGCGATGGATGATCCCATATCCATTGGAGTTTGACATCAGAGATGATATACGGGTGCTCAGTGGAGACTGGGTACACTGGACGGACTCGCCGAGAACTCCCAGATGGTATTATACCTTAAGTCAGATGGCAGTTCTTTGGTGACACTGGTACAGAGTAGTCTGTTGACCCGAGATCGTCATAGAGTCTTGTGTGGTTCCCACTGTGCTTTGATTTCCACCTTACCACGTCCAAGAAGGCGTGCAAAACGGTGGTTTTTGGGTACTGTCCCGAGTCACATGGAGGCAATGAGCGATAGGAGGGGATTCGTCTCTCCCGGTATAGGGGGTTGATGTTGCGCTGTGTTCGATTGGCTATAACCGGAAATCTCTGGCCAGGGTTGCTGAGATTTACTGGTAAGTGTTACCAGTAGTTTCTCGAACTGTTATAGACCTTATATCGACACGACTTATCGAGCTATTGGGGTCTGACGTTTACCACCCCTAGGCGAGATATGCGACATATCAGACGAACAGACCGGACTGTACGGTAAGTGTTACTGGTTGGATTCACATGAGTGTGAGCGGGCTTGCTCGTCGATCTTCTGATCGCTCAATACCCGGGTGGCCGTTACGTTTAGCAGACCGCTTGCGGCTTGTGGGTGTTTGATATGATCATCATCTGCTGCCGGCGTATTGACGAGTCTTTAGAGTCCTACACAGAGGTTTTCTGGCTCAAGCGAAACGAAATAGGAGCGCATATGAGATATGTGCGGGACCGAGAATAATGCGTGTATGTGATACCGTATTCTATTCTCGCGATGAATGTATCGAATGGTTGTATGCGATATAACCTAGTTATCGAATCAAGGATTGATTCGATAAGCCGATACATTGGATATTAGTCGGTTATATGGGATATGACCGGATCGTTAAATCAAGTGTTGATTTAATGATTTAATGTATAATTATATATTTGATATATTACTTTACATTAACTAATATTTGATTCAGTTTAAATGGATTTTCTCACTTGAAATACACAAGTTGTATATGTGATATATTTTTGTGCACAAGATTGTATCATGTTTGATGATACATGCTAGCTTGGGTTTGTGTAAAGAATTAAACCATGGTTAGTTAGTGGTTAGAGTTTCATTTGATTTACTTATTCATTTATCTATTTATTTATTTATTTATTATGGAAATGATAAAGAGAAAATGGTGGCTTTCTTTGTTTGTTGTTGAAGCTTCATGAAGCTTTGACTAAGTGACCATTTTGTCTTCATGCTTAACCCTAACCATCCAAACTAACCATGGTTCTTTCTCTACACTTGACCATGGTTGAAATATGATAAGTATTCATTTTATTTTCTTTTTTAAAAAACAACTTATCATATTATCTTCTTCTTCTTCTCCTTCTTCAACATGAAGAAAGCTTGCCTCCATCAATGGCAACTTGTGAAAATGAGTGAGAAATCCAAATATAAAGTGAACTCACTTCATATTTCTTCATCCTCTACCTCTTGCCAAGTAGTATAGTGAAGTGGGAGCTTGATCTTGTGATGCCTCGACGTAGATCATCTTCGGCATCGAAGCCGACGACCAAGCCCGCCCATTTCTCCGATGAAGCCGATGCTAGAGTCATGGATTCGATTTGGACAGCGAGGGGACTTCATCACGGAGCCATGGAGATGGAGGACCGGATCTACAAAGGTTGTAGCCCCTTCCCTTTAGCTATAAATTCGTTTACTCGCATTGCATCGCCTCATTATCTAGTTAACGATCCGTATTAGGGTTTGTAGGCACATGAAAAATTTAAATTGGCCATGTTTGATCACTTGTGAGACCTCTAGTGTGTGCCTAGGAACCCTACAGTGGTATCAGAGCCTAGCTAGAGCCTTAGGCGATGCGTAGACGGAGTTAGAAGTCCGATCGAACCGAAACCCTAACACAAATTTGCTCTCTGGACTTTTTTCAAAAACTGGGTTTTTTCCAGATTAAAAATTCTTAAAAAATTCAGCAGGAAGATCTAAGAATTATGGTGCAAAACGAGATCCTAATTCATCTAAACCGCCGCGGAACAGCGGCAAAAGCATGCCTTCTGCGGCGGTTCCGCGGCAGTATTGTCACATTGCCCAATAAAGTTTGCACAGTAATTCCTATAATTTGGTGCTGGATTTTATGTGATTTTTTAAATATCACTCAAGAGTTGAGTTTTCTGGGTTGTATTGGGGACTCGGTGTTTCGATCGGATTGTCTAGTTTTGTCAGTGTGTTTTTCCGGATAATTTTAGAATATATTAAAAAGTTCGACCGGATATAAATACCCATTTTTTCCCCTGCCGGGAAATTTCCAATTGTTGGATTTTTCCGTAGTTTAATGACGTTCTAAGTAGTGCAAGTAACGCGATGGTCCCTCTAGAAGACAACAAACCTTAACTCCATTATGTGACCGTCTTAAACTGCCCTTTGAACCTTAGGGTTTGGGGCAGTACGGCGTGCCACATATGAGGCGTTGGCTTGACCCTTCTACGGCTGGACCGTTGGTACTGAGGCATGAACTAAATGTTTTTAGACTTATTTCATGTGTTGAGCTGTATCGGGAAAACTTGGGTGTTCGATTGTTCGATCGGAAAGTTTAACATTTTCTAATTATCTGGAATGTGATACAATAATTGGAATTCACAAGTAGTTATGAGATAACTGAATGAATATTATAAATCTAGCAGTTTAGTCTCACTTGATCGGTTGCCACGGAATTTTGATGTGATCAAAAGTCCGTCGCAATCACGTAGCGTACGCGGATACTCGCCGGGTAAGCTTAATAGACAGCCTCACTCCATAGCCCCGACCAAGTGACTGTAGGAGAACCCCGTCGCCGAAAGCATCCATTCGGGTGCTCGCGGTAGCGGTGTTCCGCCTTAGTGCACTTCGTCGACGGTATCGGGGGTGCGGCCGCCTACTAAAGTTTGCGACGAGCATTCGATCTGAATGTCGGGAATCTTGTTGAATTGCCCGACTTTATATTGAAAAGTGTTTTCGATTTTGGGACTAAAATGCGGGGTTTATAATTGTTAGGCATGTGATGTCTAAGTATTTCATTTGATTAGGCATGAGATGTCTAAAGAGATTGCGGATTCCAACTGTTGTAGTTTTACACTCTCTTTTCTGTGACCGTAAGTGTAATATGTGATATCGCCGGTTTCGTTGCTATATGTCAACGACAATTGGGATGCGCATATTTACTTACGTTGATGACATGTGATGTTATGTGTTGCTGGATATGTTATATTGGATCGTCGTGTTTGAATAGCCGGGGGTTTTTATGTGAGATGAGCGTTTTTCATTTTCATTCATGTAAAAACTTGTATGTAATATTCTTTTATTGGGGCACTTCCAGGTTGCGGATGTTGTCACCTTTTGTATATTATTTACTTTTCCGCACTAGGATAGACCCAAGGAGGAGGGCACAAGTAACCGGGTTCTGGAGTCCAGTGGGAGACCAACTCGAGGAGTCGAGTCCGGGTCTCCTAACTCTAGAATTGGTAGGGTCGCTTGCCGCTCTCGTAGGGATCTAGGGGTGTGGGTTTGGCTATTCATCGCGACCATGGAATCCGTGTTTTATACTGGCTCGTATTGAAAAGACGGACGTCCTAGTATATCCAATATTTCATATGATTCTTCTGCTGCGATATATGTGATGTGATCATGTGATGTTCTGTGATATATACTGTATATAGTATATATGATATATTATATAGACGTTACTTATGTTTTACACCCGCGCTAGCCCTGCCCCGCTCTGCCGTTAGTTACCTAACCTAACGGTGCACGAGGGGACATCGAGGCGAATGCGGATGGCATAAGTGTACGTCGTATTTATCTGTGATGTTTAGGTACTTAAATGATGGGACTTCATTAATGTGATTAATGAAAGAAAAGAAACCTAAAGATGTTGTAGAATCGAATTTCAAAAATAAAACAGGTAGCTACAGTTCTTGCTTTGCATAGCGGTATATATGATATATCCTGCACCTTATTCGATGAGGAAAGGGCCGACGATCCCTTCACCGGGAGTGACCCCTTTAGCAATAACTGGCAGATGCTACACACTCGGTTTGTCTTCTGATTGCTTTTAAGAGTTCTGCTTTGCACAGTGATATATATGATATATCCCACACCTCATTCGACGAGGAAAGGACCGACGATCCCTTCACCGGGAGTGACTCCTTTAGCAAAACTAGAAAAGCCTCAAAAGCACTCCATTTTAAAATCATTTGATTCTACAACGATATCAAGTTCATTACGCAATAGGTTTTCAGAAAAACCTGTCGTAGCCCTCCGTCATTTCAGATAAGTCCTATTTAGTATTCGTGCTACGTTTGTTGACCTCCGTCAAGGCGTAGTGTGCGGTAGCTAACTAGTATTTATCTGTTTATGCATATGATGCAGATTGGATTAGGGTATTCGTGCGGCCTTGTTGACCTCCGTCAAGGGTCGTGCGGGTGGGTTTAATTCGATCAAGAAATGTACGGGTTGAACTTGACTAGTAGCCTATGGTTTGTTGACCTCCGTCAAGGTCATAGGGTGCTAGGGGCAAAATTATCGAGAATTTCAAGTGTTGAAATTTGTAATGATATTGCATACCTTCTATGAGATAGTTGGATCCCGATACCCGCTGCGAGTAAGAGTTACTCCTGGGAGAGTTTTACACATTACAATTAGCCGATCAAGTAGGTGTCTAGAAAGGTGTCAACGGGGTTACGCCTCTGGGAAAATGAGGTTTACATTAATTAGGTTCGTGCGAAAGCACGGGGGACCTCCCTCAAAGTACCGACACTGGCCTGGCTGAAAAATTGGCGAACCTGTAGCGTGTAATTAATCCCGGCTAGTCTTTCCTTTTAGGGTTTGAAGGAAGATTTGATAAAAACAGTGGGAGCCATCCTGATTAGATAAAATAATAACCAATCTGATCTTGCAAGAGCATACGCTGAGTGTTTTCTTCTCTCTCTCTCTCCAGATAGCGACCTTATCACGCCTTAATCAAGATAATAATATGGATGTATTGACCGAACCCGCTTGTTATACTGAGCTGGGGAACGTTGGTCCCGCTCCAACTTATAATTGTTATAAGACAGAGCAGGAATTGGGGAATACCAGATTTCCCGTGCCTCCCAAACGAAGAAAGTGCATGTTGATGCATCATCTTCGAGTGTGTTCGTTACAAAGAACTGTTTCTCAGTATCCTCTACGTCCTGGGTATTAGATACCGGATCAGGATCCCGCAAATGTAATCCCTTACATGGGCTACAGAAAGGTAGAGAACTGAGAACGGGTGATAAGTTTCATGAGACAGAAAACGGGGCAAGTGTTGCAGCCAAGTCTGTTGGTCACTGTCATCCTGTATTCCAAATACATTGATTCTGAACGAATGTTATTAGATACCGAACCTGATATACAAAATTATATCAGTCTCTTTATTAGTAAAGAAATGATAAAATTTTGTATTGTTGGATAATGTTTTGAACATTTCCTATATCAAAAGTTGATCGGTTCAGGCACGTTATCTAAAAGCATTGATGTTCTAAATCAAACTACAGTTCTTAGTATACGGAACACACACAAGAGGAAGTGTTCAGAAATGAACGAATCCTTCTTGAGGCATTGTAGACTAGGTCATATCAATGCGATTCGACTGGCTGAAGTTACATTTTAGATGCATATTTAAATCAGTTTGAATTTACATCTTGTGAAACTTGCCAGTCATGTCACTGAGATAAGATGACCATAGCTCCGTTTACTGGAAACAGAGAAAGAGTTAGTGAACTCTTGGGATGATACATGTTGATGTATGTAGGTCCCCTGTCTACACTTGCCAAGACCGGTTCTTTATGCTTCAATAATTCTCTGATGATTTTTCGAGATTCAGACCTATATTCCTGTTGAAACACAAGTCCGAACCTTTTGAGATATTCACAGAATATGATTTAGAAGTAGAAAACCAAAACACGGGTATAAGTATTATGTCCTTTGATGAGATCGAGGAGGAGAATACTTGAGCACGGAAATCCTGGATTATTCTAAAGGAGAATGAGATTCTCTCTCAGCGTTACTCCTCCGTATACACCATAGCACGATGGTATATCGGGGCGGAGCAATTGCACCCTATTCGATATGGTGCACTCTATGATGAGTAATACTGAGTTACCTGTTTCCTTTTTTGGGAGTTATGCTCTTGAGAAGCTGCATACCTATTGAATAGGGTTTAAATCAAATCAGTTGTCTACCACTTCATATTTGATATGATATGGGAAGAGCCCATGTCTTAAGCTAGTTAAGATTTGGGGTTGTCCGGCCTATGTCCAAAAGCAAAATCCGGACAAGCTCGAGGCAAGGTCTGTTATGTAGGACTGGAAATGTTCCAGCTATACAAACTGCAGCTGATGATTTGGTAGAACCAAAAGATTCAATAGTAACCAACGAACCTCAGCCTCTCCGCCGATCTAGTAAGGTTCCTCACCCGCCTGAGAGATACTTCGGTTACTCTATGACAGTGGGAGTGAGGATTGCATCATGAGATGATGACCCAACTAGTTTCGAGCTGGCCATCAGGAGTGGGACTCTGTAAGAATGGCTGGATGCTTAGCGATCTGAGATGGAATCCATAAACACCAACAAAGTATGGACTTTGGTTGCTATATCTGAAGGGTTAAATCCCCATCAGGAGCAAGTATATCTTGAGAAGATTACTTGGTATAGATAGAAAAGTTGAGACTTTCAAAGCTAGACTTGTTAAAGCTTTTCGTCATCGACCAGGCGTGGATAATGATGAAACCTTTTCAAGTGGCTATGCTTAAGTCCATCCAGATCCTACTTGCCACGGCTACATACCATGACTACGATATCTGGCGGATGGGTGTCATGACAGCTTTTCTAAAATGATGCTTTAAAAGAGTAAGTCTATAAGTACACAGTCAGAGGACTTCGTAGACAGTGGGAGCAGCGGAAACGTGTGCAAGATGCTTTATGTGATAAAGCAGGCATCGCGAAGTTGGAACGTCTGTTTTGATGTGAAAGTCAAAGAGTTTGACATCATCAAAATGATAGATGAACCTTGTATAAACAAAAAGGTAGTAGGGAGTATGGTGGTGATCCTCGTAGAGTACGTGGATGACATACTCTTGATAGGGAAGGAGTTTCCTATGCTACGCTCGATCAATCTCCGCTTATCACAATGATTCTCCACAAAGGATCAAGGTGATACCTCCTAAATCCTGGGTTTTGGATTTATGAGATAGATCTAAATGGATGTTAGGATTCTCACTAGTTGTAGTGAGATGGTATCAATCGATCCTGGGGAGAATCACTAGAAGGGTTCCAGGGTGATAAGGATGACTGAAAGTCGGTCACAGGCATTGTCTTTACCCTCTGTAAAGGGACAGTATGTTGGAAGAGTTCCAAGCTACATACCGTGGCAATCTAGATAATAAAGGCTAGATACATCGCTACTTCAGATGCTACCAAAGAGGCTGTTTGGGTGTATATCTGTTCATGAGATGAACTTAGTTCCTCCCATTGTGTGACAATGGAGTTGTGGCTTATGCCAAGGAACGCCCGTCCCATCAGTGATCCAGACACATTCTGAGGCAGTGTCACCTTATCATGGAGATGGTTGATCTCCAAGGGATCGAGGTTAGGAGAGTAGACTCAGAGGACAACACGGCGGATCCACTCACAAAGGCCTTTTCCCAGAGAGAGACTTTTATGGGATGGTTGAGTATGAGATACTACAACCACAGCTATCAGATGGCCCTAGTGCAAGTGGGAGATTGTTAGTTATATGTATGCCCTAGAGGCCATTACTATACATAGGATGTATATTGTAGTGGATACTTGGACATATATAAGGAGGACTTTCTTGCTCGACATGATAGTATGCTATCTGGTTACTCTTTACCTTAACGTGTACACTGATTGTCTCTCTGTTACATGTTGGTAAACCCCTTAGGATGTGTACTTGACTACCTGGACTATGATGCGGATCATACTAGTGGGGACATAGTAGTCCATAAGTACATCCTTCAAGGTCCCTAGTCGTGGGTGTATCGAGACGGGGCATCGATATACCAGAGTAGACTAGCGTATACCTTCTCGACCCATACAGATGGGCGATGGATGATCCCATATCCATTGGTGTTTGACATCAAAGATGATATACGGGTGCTCAGTGGAGACTGGGTACACTGGACGGACTCGCCGAGAACTCCCAGATGGTATTATACCTTAAGTCAGATGGCAGTTCTTTGGTGACACTGGTACAGAGTAGTCTGTTGACCCGAGATCGTCATAGAGTCTTGTGTGGTTCCCACTGTGCTTTGATTTCCACCTTACCACGTCCAAGAGGGCGTGCAAAACGGTGGTTTTTGGGTACAGTCCCGAGTCACATGGAGGCAATGAACGATAGGAGGGGATTCGTCTCTCCCGGTATAGGGGGTTGATGTTGCGCTGTGTTCGATTGGCTATAACCGGAAATCCCTGGACAGGGTTGCTGAGATTTACTGGTAAGTGTTACCAGTAGTTTCTCGAACTGTTATAGACCTCATATCGACACGACTTATCGAGCTATTGGGGTCTGATGTTTACCACCCCTAGGCGAGATATGCGACATATCAGACGAACAGACCGGACTGTACGATAAGTGTTACTGGTTGGATTCACAGGAGTGTGAGCGGGCTTGCTCGTCGATCTTCTGATCGCTCAATACCCGGGTAGCCGTTACGTTTAGCAGACCGCTTGCGGCTTGTGGGTGTTTGATATGATCATCATCTGCTGTCGGCGTATTGACGAGTCTTTAGAGTCCTGCACAGAGGTTTCCTGGCTCAAGCGAAACGAAATAGGAGCGCATATGAGATATGTGCGGGACCGAGAATAATGCGTGTATGTGATACCGTATTCTATTCTCGCGATGAATGTATCGAATGGTTGTATGCGATATAACCTAGTTATCGAATCAGGGATTGATTCGATAAGCCGATACATTGGATATTAGTCGGTTATATGCGATATGACCGGATCGTTAAATCAAGTGTTGATTTAATGATTTAATGTATAATTATATATTTGATATATTAATTTACATTAACTAGTATTTGTTCAGTTTAAATGGATTTTCTCACTTGAAATACACAAGTTGTATATGTGATATACTTTTGTGCACAAGATTGTATCATGTTTGATGATACATGCTAGCTTGGGTTTGTGTAAAGAATTAAACCATGGTTAGTTAGTGGTTAGGGTTTCATTTGATTTACTAATTCATTTATCTATTTATTTATTTATTTATTATGGAAATGATAAAGAGAAAATTGTGGCTTTCTTTGTTTGTTGTTGAAGCTTCATGAAGCTTTGACTAAGTGACCATTTTGTCTTCATGCTTAACCCTAACCATCCAAACTAACCATGGTTCTTTCTCTACACTTGACCATGGTTGAAATATGATAAGTATTCATTTTATTTTCTTTTTTTAAAAAACAACTTATCATATTATCTTCTTCTTCTTCTCCTTCTTCAACATGAAGAAAGCTTGCCTCCATCAATGGCAACTTGTGAAAATGAGTGAGAAATCCAAATATAAAGTGAACCCACTTCCTATTTCTTCATCCTCTACCTCTTGCCAAGTAGTATAAGGTGTTTTCTTCACAAGTTTCAAGACTTGGTGAAGTGGGAGCTTGATCTTGTGATGCCTCGACGTAGATCATCTTCGGCATCGAAGCCGACGACCAAGCCCGCCCATTTCTCCGATGAAGCCGATGCTAGAGTCATGGATTCGATTTGGGCAGCGAGGGGACTTCATCACAGAGCCATGGAGATGGAGGACCGGATCTACAAAGGTTGTAGCCCCTTCCCTTTAGCTATAAATTCGTTTACTCGCATTGCATCGCCTCATTATCTAGTTAACGATCCGTATTAGGGTTTGTAGGCACATGAAAAATTTTAATTGGCCATGTTTGATCACTTGTGAGACCTCTAGTGTGTGCCTAGGAACCCTACAGATGCATATGTACCACGTACACTTATTTGCCGGCTCACACACATCTTCATCGGTAATTGCCATGTCACGTACACTTAGAGGATATTATTGCTTGATTTAACTTGTTAGCTAGTAGTTGACATGATATTAGTGTACTTCTTATATGCCAGCTTGACATTGTATTTATTACTTGTTACTTCATGCATACTGTTACTCATTATATGCTGCATTCATGGATTCTCATGCTTACATTTATGATTTTGCATGCTATTGATGATTCGGATCTCCATGATATTTTCTGGATTTAAGGGAAAAACCGCAAAATTTATATAAATTGCTTTCTCTTTTTTTAAATAAAAATGCGGTTTTCCCATGATGTATGAGTCATCCACCATGAGTTTGCTGATGGATTTCGAGACCCGATTCGAGGAGGCGGATGAACCGTTTTAGGTACATGGTAGGCCCGGTGCGGTACCCCGGGGCAAGAAGATCGCAGAAGATGGCGTTGAGCCTGGCAGGGGAGCACTACCGACCGGTGATTTTACCCGACGCGTCGGATATCCGGAGGATACCGTCGTGGTCTTAAGATGGATGGTAGGGGCCGGTCTAGACTGACGGCGCCCGAGATATTGTGATTGAGACATTGAGATTTTGAGATATTGAGATATAGAGATTGTGATACAGAGATATCGAGATATTGGGATTTATGTTTTGTGCCGATGCTAGGCACTGTTTATGCTGATTTCATTTATGATACCTTATTTTAAAAATACAGAAATCTCACAAATTTATGAAAGCAGTTTTCTTCTGTACATGCATTCGGTTTCACGCATTCATACATCATCCATATGATACATTGCCACCTGATGCACTGACACGGGCACATAGGATTATACTTGGGGTAGATATTTACCCTAACCATTGTTATAGGTTGCTGGTTATATATTGAGGATTATATATATTGATCGTATGACCTAGGATTGCATCATACATGCGATTTCTGTTCGTAGATCTTTTTCTACTCACGAGTTGGCAACTCACCCCCGTTGTGCCCCAGTTTCTTGCAGGTGTTGCCGTACGGGTTTCATTACGGCTTTGCGGGCACAGCTTCTTTATGGTGACTTGCTAGTAGGTGGGTTATTTGTATCGTACCCATCATTATACATTGTATATTATATTTCAGTTGTATCTAGAAGTTCCATCAAGCAAACATGTACTTATTTGAGATAGAGAGCGGTGATATTTATTCTTTCGACCTTAGAATCGCACGTTATATTTCTGTGGATGTCATGCTGTTGGAGTTTCCTTTCTGTTGTGATTCTCACCTTTAGGCGTTGTATATTATGTTGCAAACTGGTTGATTTTAAAATGGTTTTCCTACACTCTACTATTTTTCTTGGTTTGGATTTCTGGGTTCGGCTTACTTAGAGTACGTACGCCTCAAGACATTCGTAGCCTAAGTGCCGGTCATGTTCCGTACTTTCGGAACGTGACAAAGTTGGTATCAGAGCGTTAGGTTTTACCTTCGGAGCGTAGGGTGACCCTTGGTTGATGGGATAGGTGACTAAAGTAGAGTGACGTACCGTGCGTATGTTCCGCGGCATATTTACGATACGCCACTCCACTTAAGAAGCCTTAGGATGTACATTTCTTTGTTCAGTATCATATTCATTCCTGATCTAGCCTCATCGGTATCAGTTATGGTTTTGATGCCACGATTACGGGCAGGAAGAACTACGGCTAGAGTTGCGGTCAGCACGAGCTCGTTACGAACGAGGACTGACTGGAACATAATTTCGGCGACACACGATTGCAGAGATGTGTCTTTTGATTGTGTTTTTGCGCCACGAGCGTTTGATGAATCGCTGTATGAGACTACTCGGACGTACAGATTAGCACCAGAAGATTGAGCCACTGATAGAGGCCAGCCAGATTTCGATGACCGTTGATGTGCGGCTTATTCATGATGATTGAGGCACTGTTCAGCGTACGGACGAGTGAGCCAGTTGTTGCTGCGAACGACGAGATATTGCCCCAGATGTTGGAGCTATTGCAGTACGAGTTGTACTAAGAGATGATAGAAGGTCGCTAGTCACCAAGGATGAATGACTAGGACATGTGGATCGTTCGCTACCCCGATGCGAGGTCATCAGATAGATTGATTCCAGCTGAGACGACTTCACGCGGAGACGTTGAGAGTCGACAGAGACGATCGAATGTCAGAAACCTATTATTCCAAGTTTAAAGTATTCGGAAAGACATGCAGGCAATTCTATGGTCCCTCTAGAAGAATGAAACCCTAACTCGACTTAATAACCGTGTGAAAGCCTTTGAACCTTAGGGTTTGCGGCAGTTCTGTGGCGCCATTAGTGAGCCTTGGGTTTGCCCTTCTACGGCTGGACCACCGATGCTGTGGTACGTACTCGATACTATTATACTGTACCCAAGATATTGAGCTCTTGGGGGATTATGAGATTTTGATAAATCGATTGGATGGCTCGACTTAATTCGGATGCTAGGTGGTAAGATGCATTTCTTGGGAGACTCCAGATATGAAGATAGCCGTTGGTGTTCAGTCCATGCAGCCACGACGAGACCAGTCCGAAGCAGTCGACATTAGAGAAAAGTGGAGTAAGAGGTTCATACAAGATCTGGATATGATGACATTCCACTCTGCCGACATCAGAGATGTGATGCGCATGCCGAGGCATAGTACTGGATATATCTTCCAGAAGGAGTCGCGATGAGTATGCAGCCGTTCCGGAGCAAGAAACAGATATAGTAAAGGACAATGATTTCCGGACAGTTCGGCAGAGACGAGATCGGAAGAGATCGTGAGCAGGAATCCTTCCACGACACTGCTGCATTGATAGTTGCACCCAGGATCGGATGTGCCATGTACATTCAGAGAGCCAGAAGCCGACGCCGGTGACATGCTGCTTTACGAGTGGTCGCGATGTTTGACCGAGAGATGACCAGAGAAGTGCCAAAACGGAATCGTCCCCGTTAGCACACCTGACAGTGCCGATGAGCCGATGGATCGTGAGATTGGTAATCCACAGAGAAGACTTGGACCCAGGAGTGGTCATGTTACGCACACCAGCAGGCCAGAGTTCAGGATTGCCGACGAGACATGTTATGAGTGACCACGACAGTTGGTCAGAGATTCTTGAAGGATGTGCTTGAGCGGAACTATTCCGCAATACTTGATTTCGATGTTTTGGGCGATCTATTCACATGATTGATTTTGATGATTGAGTTTCATGATATTTGTTTTCATGAACCATGGTTGCACCTGCTGAGTATTTGCGATTTTTGCACAGTTGTTGCACTTGATATCGTTTTCGTGCCTTGATTTCGCATGCTTATGATTTTATGGGTTTCATACATTTGAGTTGATTTTGTGCGTATGCACACACACGATTTGGTTTTTGCACTCTATATAGTTTACATATGCTTGCAGTGCAGTGACATGTATTTTGTGCACTCGGATGCACTGGACTTCGATTTTGAGGGTGATGCTCAATATTTGTTTTGTGCATTTTATGCACCGGATTGGATTTTTAGCGCATGTTGGGCGCATGTTATGAGATGAGATTTGGTGCACACCAAATGAACTAAATCGAGATTTTTCATGCATTCAGATGCACCTGATTTTGCTGTCAGGCACGCACGTTGCCTATGACCGATGTTGTGTGCACAACCGTTGCACCTTGATGTTGTTTCTGTGCACCTGCTTGGCACATGTATGGATTTTGATTTCTGTGCGCACCGGACGCACAGGGTTTTCATATGCACTTTTGAATTGGTTTCTATGGAGCAGTACGTTTTATGATATTTGCTATGTGTTTTCGTACTGAGCAGGACTAGTCAGAGGACAGTGCCTGGATATATTTTGCATGCATTGATAGATTTCAAAGGGATTTCCAAAAGCGAGCTATAGTCTCATTATTTACATACGTGTCTGATACGACACGAAACGTTTAAAACGAGAGAACCCTTCTAAATTATCATCAAAACGGCTGGGCGTGCATATTAAACAAAAGATATATACGTATATGGCTATTTTCTTATAGAGACGTCCGCCACTGTGCAGTGTTATGCGCATTATACATCGACTTTAAAGAATTTCGGTATGCATTTCCTTCATATATTTACATGTATAGTTCCGATTTTTAGCATATCGGTTTTGCCTTGGATTTGGCATTCGTGTTTTCACCTTGACTCAGATGATTGCGAGATGCTTGACGAAGTTTTGTTTTCGAATTATCTGCTCGTTACTCATGCGCATGTATTGCGCTACTATGCGTTTTATGTATTGATGATTTCGGAGCCCCGTTGACTTGGACATTTTTATTGAAATGTTTTAGAATTTGGGGTTTAAATTTAAATTCGGGAACCGAATTTTTTTAAGGGGGGAAGATTGTAACATTTCAAAAAAATAAAATATTATTTTTAGGAATTTTCATAATTTACTATTAATTTTTAATGAATATTTTAATATTTCGGTATAATTAAATACCGATAAATGGGGAAAATTCTGGAGAAAATTATGGAAATTCTAAAATAGGTTATTTTATGGAAATATGCCATTTTAAGTTTTTGTGATGAATTATATGCGACTTTAGTGTTAATCGCGACCAAAAATCGCTAATTTGATTTTTGGCTTTTTGTGCAAGATGTGCACGTATCCCTTTCCACACTTGTCACACTTATTTCATGTTTTGGGTTCATGATAGCCTAGGGTTGAACCATGCTTAGATGACCATGGTGGTCTAACCCATTTGGTTAGGTTAATTAGTTTTAACTTAGGGTCTTGGCCTTGTTTAAAAGGTGATTAGGGTTAGGGTTGACCTTGTGTAGAGAAAGAGAGAGAGAGAGAGCCATGATGGTTGTGCATTTATTAAGAGATAGGGGGAGGTGGATAAGGTTATATCCCCTCCATGTCATTTCAAAACTTTTTACTCTTTCTCACTCACATCACTCTCTCTCACACTCACATCTCTCCCTCTCACACATCACACAACATCATAAACCTCACTTCACCCCACATAACAACACCCTACATCAGCCACAAAACAGCCCCCCCTTCACCAGCTGCTACATTAACCACAGCAGCAGCAACATCATACAAATCAACTGAAACAGCCATCTGAAGCTGCAGCAGCAGCAAGAACAGCCTCCACACTATCCTATACCACAGCTTCAGCAACACAAACACCCCAACAAAACTAACAGCAGCCTGAGCAGCAACAGCAACAACAAAAGAGTACAGCCACATAGGAGCAGCTCTGCTGTAGCAACAGCACCCCACCAGCAACCACACACTCCTCTTCTTCTTGATCTTCTCTTCTCCTTCATCCTAGGACCCCTTGAGGTATAATTCCGCAGCTTGACTCCTATCTTGCCAAGTTCTGGTTGTTTAGCTGAAATTTAGTATAGTATGTAGATTAGTGCTAGTTTTAGGGAAAATTTGAGTGAAATTTGACCAAGTGTTGGTTTTGAATGTTAGTATAACCTTATGAGGTGTTGTTAAGACCAGTGTAACCCAAGATTGTTCCAGATTTCACCCAAATACCAGATTTATTCGACTTGGCGTAAATTAGCGTTTTTGTCGATTTTGTGACCTTTCTAGGATCTGCTTTCGCCCGAGACACCCTAAAATAAAATTGAGAGGACATAGATATGTGCAGGCACCCTGGAACCACCACCCAAAGCCCCAACCCCTGGACCCACTTCCTGGCCGCAGATAAATCCCATCTGGCCGCAAATTGCGGTCAGAGCATGGGTTCTGGGCTCCGTATTTGTTCTGTAGCTTTTTACCCTATAAACTTGACCTTGGGTATGTCTAGTTTTGTCTAGTTCCAACCAGGGTAGAATCTGGGTTGATTTTCTTGAGTTGGCGCATGATTTACGACTTGTTTTTGTATGGATTTTGGGTATTTGGTGAGTCGTTTCTATCGGGTGGCGTTTGAACGCCAACGGCAGAGAGATATTGGCTGTGTTTGCACACGAGGCTATAGGTTTTACTTATAGACGTAGCGTGCACCGTTTTGGTTTCCGACACGGTTTTCATATGTTTTAGCGTGTGATATCCTTGTAGGTACCCCATGTGGCGTCGAGGCGTTGGAGATGCAAATGGCGACATCGGCATCGACACACATAAGCAAGGTGAGTAGATTTATATCTACGGAGAGAAGTCGGGTGGATGGCGTATAGCACCCCCGCAGTTCGTGGTGATGTATACGGATGCGTATACACACCAACACTTATTATATGTTATTTTGGATTAATGATAATGTTAAGATGGATATTGGTGTGTTGGATTGATGAAAGGTTACGAAACCCTAGAGTAGTGGGTGCACTATACAGACATATACACACATACATACTTGCATACAACCTTATTTCATATGTGGTTATAGGATTCTATATAGATATGTGTTCACATGGGCATGGGACTATGTGTTCGTATACGGATTCGAGGATGATACTTGGGTTGAGATGAGTCGATGATATTTGTGTTAGTGTATATGCCCTAGAGGCCATTACTGTATCATACTAGTTTGTATATTACTTAATGGAAGCTTGGGATATTCACAGTTGTATATACAATCTTGCTCGAAATGGTAGTATGCTACTTGGTTTGTCTCTGCTTTAATATGTGCATGTGTTTCTTTTAGCATATTGCTGGTATACATATTAGTAGAGCCCTTAGGATCTTTGCTTGATTACCAGCGTTGTGATGGCGCTCGCACTCGTGGGAGCTGGGTAATCTATAAGCACATCCTTATACAGGTCCCTGGTCGTTGGACTATCGAGACAGGGCATCGATACTCCGGAGTAGACTAGCGTATGCGCTTCTCATCCCAGTGTGGGAGACGGTCTGTCCCACAGCCGTTAGTACGTCGTACTTGGGATAGTATGCGGGTGCTCGTTAGGTTACGAGTACACTGGACAGGACTCGTCGGGAACTGTTGGTTGGTAATATACCTATCGTCAGTTATCAGTTCCCAGGTGACATGAGTACAGCTTAGTCCGCTGACTTGACACTGTCACTTCGCTTCGAGTGTGTTCCCACTGCACTTTGATTACTACCCTACCACGGCTCAAAGGAGCTGTGCAAACAGGTAGTTTTTGGGTACAGTCCCGAAGCACTTGGAGGCAGTGACGGTTAGACAGGATTCGTCTCTCCCGGTATTGGGGGTTGACATCGCGCTGTGTCTAGGAGAGCCATTACACGAGTAGTCCCTGGCCAGGGCAAGCGAGATATACTGGTAGGTTTCCAGTGTTATCTCAGGGTGTTCTGGGCTACACTCCGACACGACTTGTACCGCTATTAGGGGACTGACGTTCACCGCCCCCCTAGGCCCGCCATGCGATGTATCAGACGAACAGACCGGACTGTACGGAGACTGTCACATACAGGCTCAGTAGGAGTGCAGATGGGGTTCACCTCGTCAGTCTTCTTATCGACATCTACCTGGGGACCGTTACGTACAGCTAGTGCCGCTTGCGGTCTGTGGTTAAACCCACTGCCAGCGTAGTGTCGAGTCTTTAGAGTCCCACACAGAGAGCTATTCGCCTTTAGGCAAAATGAGTAGAGGTCGCATGGTTTTGCGACAGGGTTCGTTCGCATCCGCGCACTTGTGCACGTTTGCTGTCCGGACAGTTTGTACTAGCGGGCTTTGGTTTAAGCCGGATCCTAGTATGTGATTTGAGATTGGTTTTTCTCATTGTGTTCGTGTTCCTCGGATCACGAATGCGGGTGCGTATGCACAGTTGCTTGAGATTGAGGGAGAGGACCTTGTTTAGGGTTAATGACTATTGTCATTTTATTAACCCTATTGCTTTTGTGTGTATTATTGTTAATTGATAATTAGCTTAATTATTGTGCATGGTTGTTGTTGTTGACCTATTGACTTCATTGACTTCTTGACCATGGTTGACACTTTGACCATCATCATTTGTTTTGGAAGATGCTCCTTGATCTTTGCAAAATTGAAATGATAATGGTCATTTCATGATTTACCATGACAATTTTCAAGCTAATTATACAATTAAAATTATACACACATATTAGTGAGAAAGGCTCACAAATAATTCATTCTATCATATCTTTTCTCTCTCTTGTTCATCCTCTCCCTCAAGCTCTCTCCCTCTCATGTGTTGAGAAACAAAAAGCTTGAGAAAAACCTTCACTTGATCCTCTCTACTCTCTTCTAGGGTTCAAGTCTTAGCATTTCTTGCACTCTAGTTACTCCTAGCTTGGAGTTGAAGCTAAAGGTGGTGGCTTTCAAGTGGATCTTTCTTTGACGGGAGAAGACAACCAAGGTGAACTCTTTCTACCATTCCTAGGAGCAAGGAGAGAAGGACTAAAGACCAAAGGTATAACCTTTCATCACTTAGCTACTTTGTAGTTAGGGTTAGCAAGTTTTCGTTTAGCAAAGATCCTCACAAACAAGGTCCATGTTGCCTAAGTCATTAAAAATCCGTTTTTTATTATGTTTTCCGCCTCCCCGTAAGCACCGGGGTGGGCAACGTGGACTTACAGTGGTATCAGAGCCTAACTAAACCTAAACTAGCTAAGTAGTTAAGTGTAACGAAGTTCGGAACCGGAAAAATCACAAAACCAAACTTTTTCAAAATCCAAGTTTCTGTTAAAATTTTTTCTGCTCAAAATGAAAAACTTTATACTTGTAAAATCATCTCAGGGTTTTGTGAATACACCCAAGAAAAACGATATCCTAATTCCCTCAAACCGCCGCGCTTCCGCCGCACGAGGTAGGCATGTGCGGCGGAAGCGCCGCGGTTTGTCGTTATCGGCGCATCGTTTTTCGTGCAGTGTGTGTTGTTGTTGGTTTTGGGATTTTTAGGATATATTATATGTACCCAGATTTTCCAGAAAAGAAATTTCCTTTTGGGGTCCTATAATTCCGTATTTTTCCGAACTTCACTGCACTTTAACTATATCGGTTATATCTGTAATGCTTGCATGTATTGAACGTCGGCTAATCGCTATAAGACGATTAGTCGGGGTTATACATGATCTGTGATTGTTATTGGTTTGTGGATATGAATGGATTGGATTGTCGCGGGTGAATGGCCGGGGTGGATGTGAGATGAGCGTTGTTTTTCTTTCATTCATTTGTAACATGTAAATTGATGTAATATTATTCTTTGTATGGCCGCACAACCGGGTCGGGGTTGTAGCCGTCATTGTATAATTCTTTTTACTGTTTTTGCTCCTAGGATAGACCCATGGAGGGGGTGCACAAACTACCGGGTATCTCGAAGCGCCGAGTGGCCTACTCACGGTGGTGAGGGAGGTTGCTTCGCTTCGGGTGCTTGGCGGGTAGTTTGCCGCACCCGTAGGGGTCTTGGGTGGGGTTTTGGCTATTCACCGCGACCGTGTAATCCGCTTTGCGTTGCAGGCTCGAACGCATTGCGGATTCCTAGTATATCCAATGTATTCATCTGTGATCTGTAATGTCTATCATTGCTATATATTTATATATAATAACTATTTAGGCGTTGCTTATGTTTTACAGCCGCGCTAGCCCAGCCCCCGCTCTGTCGTTAGTTAAGTAACCTAACGGGTGATGACGGGGCCCCGTGGCGAATGCGAATGGCATAAGCGTACGTCATATTTTGGTTGTTTTCTGCAATGGTAGGATTAAATGATGGGACGCATTAAAAGAACTAATGCAAGAAATAAACCAAGTAAAAGTCGATTGGAACACTTTGAAAACCACTCGGTTCTTTTCAAAAACTAAACTTTTAAACGCGGAGCTTGAACTACTCCTTTTAAAAGCTATCTCGTTCCATCGATTATATCAAGTTCACTACGTTCACGGTTTCGCCAAAACCATCCGTAGCCCTCCGTCGTTTCATATGAATATTCAACGGTATTCAAGCTGTGTTTGTTGGCCTTAGTCAAGGCACAGTGTTTGGTAGCTGGTGGGTATTCATATGTTGCATAGATAGAATGCGTTGGTTTGAGACAGTCGTATTGCCTTGTTGGCCATAGTCAAGGGTGGATACGGGTGGGTTCAAATTAACCTGGATAACGACGGGTAGAACTTGACATGTGACTTATGATTTGTTGGCCTTAGTCAAGGTCATAAGAGCATGGGGCAAAAATCCACATCGGGAGTTTCATAAGTACTGAAACTTGCTAGATTTGCATACCATTTGGAGTGTGATGATTCTGGTAGGATTCCTTCGGTTTTATCACGCGATGATATTTGGATCCCGATCCTACTGTGAGTATATGCTACTCCTCGGGAAAACTCTCACTTAACGATCAATGCTATAAACCTAGTAGGTGCCTAGAAAGGTGTTAGCGGGGCTACGCCCACAGGGAAAAGAGGTTACTTAATTAAGGAACTTCGCGAAAGCGTTGGAAAACCTCCCTCGAAGTACCGACACTGGCCTGGCTGAACGGTTAAGCAAGTATTGTACGGTGAGAATGATCCCGGCTAATCCTTTTCTTTACGGTTTGAGAAAGGATTCGAGAAACAGTGGGAGCCATCCAGTTTAGACAAACTAAAAACCACTCTAAACTTGCAAGAGCATCATGCTAAAGTGTTTCTTTTCTCTCTCCTAATTGCAGCGACCATTCAAGATGACCGGACTTAAGTTACTATTAGATAAAAACATATTGACAGGGCCAAACTACAAAGATTGGCTCAGGAATGTCAAGATGGCTATCACTTATGACAAGCTGGGGTATATACTTACCACCAAAGCTCCCCCTGTCCCAGGTCCCACCTCCAGCGTCGCGGATGTAGAAATCCGTAAGACATGGGAGATAGATTGCGCGAGGGCCAGATGCCTCGTACTAGCCTCGATGGACAACGAACATCAGAGGAGGCACGAGAATATGGACCTAGAGTCCATATTTCTCCATACAAAAGAACTGTATGGAGAGCAGTCTCGTATCACTAGTTACGAAGTGTCGAAGAAGCTCTTTTCGGCAAGGTTGGCCGTCGGATCATCGGTAGCGGACCACGTGCTTAAGATGATCGGATACATAGAGGAGCTCGCGGACCTCGGGACCACGTTGGAGAATGAACTCTATACCGATTTGATTCTCCAGTCCCTTCCTTCCACTTACGCCCAGTTCATTCTTAACTTCAACATGCAAGGAAAGGAGGTTGAACTTGCCGAGCTTCTGAACATGTTGAGGACTGCAGAGGGCACCCTACAGAAGGGTAGGGAGACATCCACTTTGTTTGTAGGAGGATCTTCCTCTTCTAGGTCCAGGGCGAAAGCCAAGGGCAAGAAGAAGAAAGCCCCCGCCAAACCAAGAGGCGGTGTCGGTAAAGTGGATACGAAGGGAAAGGGTAAAGCAACAAAAGTAGCGGGGAAGATGGTGGGGAAGGAAGAATGCTTCTATTGTCACAAAAGTGGTCGCTGGAAACAAGATTGCAAGGCTTGGAAAGCCAGAACACAGGATTTGAAGCGAGTTGCAGCTTCAGCTTCAGGTGTGTATGTTATTGAAAACTGTCTATCAATAAACTCTACATCCTGGGTATTGGATACCGGATCAGGATCTCATATCTGTAATTCTTTGCAGGCGTTGAGAAAGCGTAGAGTTTTGAAGGCAGGTGACATGACCCTCAGAGTTGCGAACGGTGCTAGCATGGATGCAGAGGCCGTGGGGGACTATCACCTGGGATTATCTGATGGACACTTTTTGGTTTTGCGTAGTTGTTATTATGTACCAAATGCAACCTGTAATATCATTTCTGTATCTTTATTATCTAAAGAAGGTTATGAATTTGCATTTGTAAGCAATGTAGTGAACATTCACCTTAATCAAGTATTGATTGGGTCAGGTACATTAAACAACGGTATTTACGTTTTAAACCAACCGCAGGTTTTCAATATCCAGAATACACACAAAAGAAAGTCTCCAGATATTAATCAGGCTTTCTTATGGCATTGTAGACTGGGTCACATCAATGAGACACGGTTGACTAAGTTACATAAAGAAGGATACTTGGATCCGTTCGAGTATCAGTCTTATGCCACTTGTGAATCTTGTCTCATGGGAAAGATGACAAAGGCTCCGTTCACTGGACACGGAGAAAGAGCGGGCGAGCTCTTGGGACTCGTACACAGCGACGTGTGCGGTCCAATGTCTACACATGCACGAAGCGGTTACTCTTACTTCATTACTTTTACGGATGATTTTTCAAGGTACGGTTATGTCTTCTTAATGAAACATAAGTCCGAGGCCTTTGAAAAGTTCCAGGAATATAAGAGTGAAGTGGAGAAACAAACCGGCAAAAGTATCAAGATCCTAAGATCGGATCGAGGAGGAGAATACTTAAGTGCCGAATTCCTGAATTACTTAAAAGAGAATGGAATTCTCTCTCAGCTTACTCCTCCATACACTCCGCAACACAACGGTGTATCGGAGAGACGGAACCGAACCCTATTGGATATGGTACGGTCCATGATGAGTAAGGCTGAGTTACCGCGATCTTTCTGGGGTTATGCACTGGAAACAGCTGCACATCTCTTGAACCAAGTTCCTACTAAAACAGTGCCTACCACACCATATCAGATGTGGAGTGGGAAGAAACCCTGTCTTAAATCCTTTAAGACATGGGGATGTCCAGCTTTTGTAAAAAAGCAGCATGCGGACAAGCTCGAGGCACGCTCAGTACAGTGCAAGTTTGTGGGATACCCAAAGAACTCCAAGGGGTATCTCTTCTATTACGCAGAGGAGCAAAAAGTCCTTGTTTCTCGTCATGCCCGCTTCTTGGAAACTGAGTTTTTAGAAAATCAGATAAGCGGGAGCGCAGTAGAACTGGAAGAAATTCCAGAACCACAAACCATTACTGAAAGCTTAGAGGAACCAGAAGGTTCGAAAGAACAGGACATTCCTATGCCACTCCGCAGGAGTAGTAGGCAGTCTCATCCGCCCGAGAGATACTACGGTTTTCTCATTGACGGGGATAGAGAAGACTGCATCCTGGATTGTGATGAGCCTACTAGCTTCCAGCAAGCCATTCAGAGCGTCGACTCGGTAAAATGGCTGGATGCAATGCGGGCCGAGATGGAGTCCATGTACACCAACAAAGTATGGACGTTGGACATTGCTCCAGACGGGGTAAAACCCGTAGGATGCAAGTGGATCTTCAAAAGGAAGATTGGTGTAGATGGACAGGTTGAGACCTATAAAGCTAGACTGGTAGCAAAGGGTTTTCGTCAGCGACCTGGTTTGGACTATGACGAAACCTTTTCTCCAGTAGCTATGCTGAAATCCATTCGGATCCTTCTTGCCATCGCTGCCTTCCACGATTATGAGATTTGGCAGATGGACGTAAAGACAGCTTTTCTAAATGGTCATTTAGAGGAGTGTGTCTATATGGACCAGCCAGAGGGTTTCATTCAGGGTGGGAGCAGCGGAAAGGTGTGCAAGTTGCTCAAGTCCATTTATGGACTCAAGCAGGCATCGCGGAGTTGGAACATCTGTTTTGATGAGACGGTCAAAGAATTTGGCTTTATCAAAAATCCAGATGAACCATGCATCTACTGTAGATTTGTAGCGAGAACTGTAGTATTCCTCGTTTTATACGTGGATGACATTCTCTTAATAGGAAATGACATTCCTATGCTACAATCTGTCAAGGGGTTCTTGTCACACAGGTTCTCCATGAAAGACCTGGGTGATGCCTCCTACATTCTGGGTATCCGGATCTACCGTGACAGATCCAAGAGGATATTAGGACTCTCACAGTCCAGGTACATCGACACCATACTGAAGAGATTCAGTATGGAAGATTCCAAGCGCGGTAATCTACCGGCTTGTCACGGGATCACCCTCTCCAAAGAGATGTCTCCCAAGACTGATTTGGAGAGGGATCGCATGTCTATTATACCCTACGCTTCTGCGGTAGGCTCTATAATGTATGCGATGTTGTGTACCAGACCGGATGTGGCTTATGCACTGAGTGTGGTAAGCAGGTATCAGTCAAACCCTGGGGAGAAACATTGGATAGCAGTAAAGAACATTCTCAAGTACCTGAGAAGGACTAAGGAGATGTTCTTGGTGTATGGCGGAAATGACCTGCAGATTGAGGCCTTTGCTGACTCCAGCTTCCAGAGTGACAAGGATGATTCCAAGTCCATGTCGGGTTTTGTCTTTACCCTCAATGGAGGGGCGGTGTGTTGGAAGAGCTCCAAACAGGAAACCGTTGCTGACTCGACTATGGAAGCGGAATACATCGCTGCATCTGATGCCGCAAAAGAAGCTGTCTGGATGAGGAAGTTCTTGAAAGAACTTCAGGTGGTTCCGTCCATTGTTGACCCAATACCTCTGTATTGCGACAACAACGGGGCTATAGCTTTAGCGAAGGAACCCAGGTCCCATCAGAAATCCAGACACATCTTAAGGCGGTATCACCTGATCAGGGAGATCGTGGATCGCCAGGAGATCGAGGTCCGGAGAGTTGCATCAGAGGATAACACTGCAGATCCACTCACAAAGGCCCTACCCCAGACTCAGTTCGAGCGGCTGATCGAGATGATAGGTCTTCGATACGCCAGTACATGGCCTTAGTGCAAGTGGGAGATTGTTAGTGTATATGCCCTAGAGGCCATTACTGTATCATACTAGTTTGTATATTACTTAATGGAAGCTTGGGATATTCACAGTTGTATATACAATCTTGCTCGAAATGGTAGTATGCTACTTGGTTTGTCTCTGCTTTAATATGTGCATGTGTTTCTTTTAGCATATTGCTGGTATACATATTAGTAGAGCCCTTAGGATCTTTGCTTGATTACCAGCGTTGTGATGGCGCTCGCACTCGTGGGAGCTGGGTAATCTATAAGCACATCCTTATACAGGTCCCTGGTCGTTGGACTATCGAGACAGGGCATCGATACTCCGGAGTAGACTAGCGTATGCGCTTCTCATCCCAGTGTGGGAGACGGTCTGTCCCACAGCCGTTAGTACGTCGTACTTGGGATAGTATGCGGGTGCTCGTTAGGTTACGAGTACACTGGACAGGACTCGTCGGGAACTGTTGGTTGGTAATATACCTATCGTCAGTTATCAGTTCCCAGGTGACATGAGTACAGCTTAGTCCGCTGACTTGACACTGTCACTTCGCTTCGAGTGTGTTCCCACTGCACTTTGATTACTACCCTACCACGGCTCAAAGGAGCTGTGCAAACAGGTAGTTTTTGGGTACAGTCCCGAAGCACTTGGAGGCAGTGACGGTTAGACAGGATTCGTCTCTCCCGGTATTGGGGGTTGACATCGCGCTATGTCTAGGAGAGCCATTACACGAGTAGTCCCTGGCCAGGGCAAGCGAGATATACTGGTAGGTTTCCAGTGTTATCTCAGGGTGTTCTGGGCTACACTCCGACACGACTTGTACCGCTATTAGGGGACTGACGTTCACCGCCCCCCTAGGCCCGCCATGCGATGTATCAGACGAACAGACCGGACTGTACGGAGACTGTCACATACAGGCTCGGTAGGAGTGCAGATGGGGTTCACCTCGTCAGTCTTCTTATCGACATCTACCTGGGGACCGTTACGTACAGCTAGTGCCGCTTGCGGTCTGTGGTTAAACCCACTGCCAGCGTAGTGTCGAGTCTTTAGAGTCCCACACAGAGAGCTATTCGCCTTTAGGCAAAATGAGTAGAGGTCGCATGGTTTTGCGACAGGGTTCGTTCGCATCCGCGCACTTGTGCACGTTTGCTGTCCGGACAGTTTGTACTAGCGGGCTTTGGTTTAAGCCGGATCCTAGTATGTGATTTGAGATTGGTTTTTCTCATTGTGTTCGTGTTCCTCGGATCACGAATGCGGGTGCGTATGCACAGTTGCTTGAGATTGAGGGAGAGGACCTTGTTTAGGGTTAATGACTATTGTCATTTTATTAACCCTATTGCTTTTGTGTGTATTATTGTTAATTGATAATTAGCTTAATTATTGTGCATGGTTGTTGTTGTTGATCTATTGACTTCATTGACTTGTTGACCATGGTTGACACTTTGACCATCATCATTTGTTTTGGAAGATGCTCCTTGATCTTTGCAAAATTGAAATGATAATGGTCATTTCATGATTTACCATGACAATTTTCAAGCTAATTATACAATTAAAATTATACACACATATTAGTGAGAAAGGCTCACAAATAATTCATTCTATCATATCTTTTCTCTCTCTTGTTCATCCTCTCCCTCAAGCTCTCTCCCTCTCATGTGTTGAGAAACAAAAAGCTTGAGAAAAACCTTCACTTGATCCTCTCTACTCTCTTCTAGGGTTCAAGTCTTAGCATTTCTTGCACTCTAGTTACTCCTAGCTTGGAGTTGAAGCTAAAGGTGGTGGCTTTCAAGTGGATCTTTCTTTGACGGGAGAAGACAAGCAAGGTGAACTCTTTCTACCATTCCTAGGAGCAAGGAGAGAAGGACTAAAGACCAAAGGTATAACCTTTCATCACTTAGCTACTTTGTAGTTAGGGTTAGCAAGTTTTCGTTTAGCAAAGATCCTCACATACAAGGTCCATGTTGCCTAAGTCATTAAAAATCCGTTTTTTATTATGTTTTCCGCCTCCCCGTAAGCACCGGGGTGGGCAACGTGGACTTACAATTTGATCCGAGATTATGATATCGGTGATATGGCAAAATTCGTATTTGAGATACGTCTTGATGCTTTAGCGGATTTTGGGATGATGATTCCATAGGAATAGTGACATATATATGTAAATGATCGACATGTGTTTATGATACGTGATAGGATATGATATGATATGATATGACAAGATATTTATGATAGGCCGCCTTAAGCGATGTATACTCCTTGAGATGATATGTACTGATGATATCGATTTATACGAGACTGTCGATCAGTAGTCAGATCATGACTATAGTGATGATATTAGCATCGTACTAGACGTAGGTCAGTACCCTAGATGATGATCTTGATAAAGAGAATACCATATGAGTAATATAATGAATATGATATTGACCTGTACCCAGATTTGGGGATGCCGTACGACGGATTTACGTACGAGCTATAATTTGATGTTTGATCCACACTCTTGATTGGGAATAACCGATTATAGAGATATGGTATCGGATGTGATATTATCGAGGCGGGATCACCGACTCTATATATAGATATATATGTATCGACTCAGAGGTTAGGCGGTTTCCCTTACCTACAGTTAGCCTATTAGCTCAGCCCTTTAGCTGGTGTAGCTGTATAACTCTTATGACATTAGATGCAGTTTAGCTATCATGGTGTTTAGTATTCAGCTCCCGCACATTATTATTGTTGCTCTGCATCGCATACTTATTGTGATTCATATTCCATTATTGATATCATGCTGTTAGGACACCAGCACCATTACCGATGATGCATATGTACCACGTACACTTATTTTCCGGCTCACACACATCTTCATCGGTAATTGTCATGTCACGTACACTTAGAGAATATTATTGCTTGATTTAGCTTGTTAGGTAGTAGTTGACATGATATTAGTGTACTTGCCTTATATGCCAGCTTGATATTGTATTTATTACTTGTCGCTTCATGCATACTGTTACTCATTATATGCTGCATTCATGGATTCTCATGCTTACATTCATGATTTTACATGCTATTGATGATCCGGATCTCCATGATATTTTCTGGATTTGGGGGGAAAACCGCAAAACTTATATAAACTGCTTTCTCTTTTTGTAAATAAAAATGCGGTTTTCCCATGATGTATGAGTCGTCCACCATGAGTTTGCTGATAGATTTCGAGACCCGATTCGAGGAGGCGGATGAACCGTTTTGGGTACATGGTGGGCCCGGTGCGGTACCCCAATGCAAGAAGATCGCAGGAGACGGCGTTGAGCCTGGCAGGGGAGCACTACCGACCGGTGATTTTACCCGACGCGTCGGATATCCGGAGGATACCGTTGTGGTCTTGAGATGGATGGTAGGGGCCGGTCTAGACTGATGGCGCCCGAGATATTGTGATTGAGACATTGAGATTTTGAGATATTGAGGTACAGAGATTGTGATACAGAGATATCGAGATATTGGGATTTATGTTTTGTGCCGATGCTAGGCACTGTTTATGCTGATTTCATTTATGATACCTCATTTTAAAAATACAGAAATCTCACAAATTTATGAAAGCAGTTTTCTTCTGTACATGCATTCGGTTTCATGCATTCATACATCATCCATATGATACATTGCCACCTGATGCACTGACACGGACACATGGGATTATACTTGGGGTAGATATTTACCCTAGCCATTATTATAGGTAGCTGGTTATATATTGAGGATTATATATATTGATCGTATGACCTAGTATTCCGTCATACATGCGATTTCTGTTCGTAGATCTTTTTCTATTCACGAGTTGGCAACTCACCCTCGTTGTGCCCCAGTTTCTTGCAGGTGTTTCCGTACGGGTTTCATTACGGTTTTGCGGGCACAGCTTCTTTCTGGCGACTTGCTAGTAGGTGGGTTATTTGTATCGTACGCATCATTATACATTGTATATTATATTTCATTTGTATCTAGAAGTTCCATCAACCAAACATGTACTTATTTGAGATAGAGACCGGTGATATTTATTCTTTCGACCTTAGAGTCGCACGTTATATTTCTGTGGATGTCATGCTGTTGGAGTTTCCTTTCTGTTTGTATATTATGTTGCAAACTGGTTGATTTTAAAATGGTTTTCCTACACTCTACTACTTTTCTTGGTTTGGATTTCTGAGTTCGGCTTACTTAGAGTACGTACGCCTCAAGACGTTCATGGCCTAAGTGCCGGTCATGTTCCGTACTTTCGGGACGTGACAAAATGTTATACCGAACGATCCGAGTCCTTCGGTCTTCAACCATCATCCCACGCTTCGTTGCAGCTGCTCCGATCTCCTGAATCTCCAGTCTTCTCGTCCAGGTGGCACCACATCGACGGATCTTTAAACGGGCTCCCGCCTCTGAACCGAGACAACTCGGTCGTCAAGTTTGCTAAAAGAGACGACCAAGATGATGTAGAGAATGAGTAGAACACTTTGTCTCGCTTCGTCCAAAGCCATGGACGAAAGGTTAATGAAGTTGCCTTTTGGAATCGGGTGATGGAAAAAGGAGCTATGTGAAATTACATGAATTAAAACTATCACAATCTTTTTCCCAAAATCAATCCCCCTCCTCTCAAAGAGGGGTCGGCCAACATATATGAAGAGGGAGGTGAGGATAGGAGCAAAGTGGTGATTATAAGAATAAAGCTTATCACTTCACATAAATGAAAGAATGAATCACTAAAAATCATTAAATGCAAAATGGTGATTCATTATAACACGTCACCATTTCATTTAATGCTAAGAAAGATACATGAATCTAGTCACCATTTCTAGAATCTTCTACAACCATGACTCACCCAAGTGACGAAAAGATAAATCCACCTTTAACCGAATGTTAAAGACGGGTGATAGAAAACGGGAAACTTGCAACCTCCAAAAGCGATCCCGAAACGAATTTCAGGATAACGCTGCATCAGTAAAAACATACCCGCATTTGTATTACGACAGAATACAAATGCAGTTGAGACAAAGATATTATATCTACACTGTATAATACTCGGATCCGGCTTAAACCAAATCCCACCAGTATTATCTGCCCGAAATATGACACGTGCGTAAACGCACGTGCATTTTCCGAACCCTGCCATAAAACCATACGGCCTCTACAACGTTTCGCCCGAACTTGAGAAACTGTCTGTGGGGGACTCTAATGACTCATCAACATACTGGCACTGGGTATAACCTCTAGCACGTCAGAGGTACAAGCTGTACGTAACGGTTGCCTATGTATTGATTGGAAGGGAAGCTGACGAGCGAACTCATCCAGAAACCCTACTGAGCCTAACAGTGACAATATACATACAGTCCGGTCCGTTCGTCTAAAGAGTATCGCATATCGAGTCTAGGGAGGTGGATAAAGTCAGACCCCTAATAACGCGATAATTCGTGTCGGCATGAAGCCCATCACCACCTGAGAAACTACTGATCCAAATCAGTAATTCTCTACTATCTCAGCCGAGGATTTCTAGTGATGGTCACCCGTGCACTGCGACATCAACCCCCAATACCGGGAGAGACGAATCCCCGACGATCCGCTCACTGCCTCCATGTGGCTCGGGACTGTATCTAAAAAATACCTGTTTGCACGTCTCCTTTGAGCGTGGTAGGGTAGAAATCAAAGCACAGTGGGAACTCACACGAGACAAATGACGATCTCAGGTCGACAAACTAACCTGTACACATGTCACCTGGGAACTGCTATCTGACGATATGTATAATACCAACTAGCATGTTCCCAGCGAGTCCTGTCCAGTGTACTCATAACCCAATGAGCACCTGTATATATCTTAGGTGAACTAACTGACACCAATGGCTTGTGAGACCATCCACCGCTCCTCGTCGGGGTCTCGACTGTATACACTAGTCTACTCTGGAGTATCGATACCCTTTCTCGAAACTCCCATGACTAGAGACACTTTAAGGATGTGCTGATAGACCCCAGCTCCCACGTATATGATCGCCATCATACTGCTGGCTGTCAAGCAGAATCCTATGGGCTCTATCAACATGCAATAGTGAACTAAAGCATGTATACGATGATAAAGACAAACCAGATAGCATACTATCATCTCGAGCAAGACTGTGATATCGGTATAGGTCCTCTTTCAATCATTGCAATCACGTACCTGCGATCCAATAATTGACTTTGAAGGCACTATATCCAACAGTTATTACTAGCGGGCTTTGGTTTAAGCCAGATTCTAGTATTTGTTTTGGGATTGGTTTTGTCTCAGTGTATTCGTGTTCCTCAGAACACGGATGTGGATGTGTATGCACAGTTGACAGAGGCAGAGGCAGAGGATTCTCATTAGGGTTGTTGACCATTTGAGTTTGGTTGACTTGTTGACCGTTGACTTTTTCCAAACCCTAATGAGAATGAGGAATATGGTTAATAATATTAATTAAGGATAATTGTGCTATGGGTAGGGTTGTTAACAATTTGACTTTGTTGACCTTGTTGACCGGTTGACCTTTGTGGTCTTGTTGACCATCATCATTTCATTTCAATGATACTTCTTGTTCTTTGCAAAATGCATTAAATGAAGGTAATGATAGTGGTCATGTTAGTGTATATGCCATAGAGGCCATTACTGTATCATACTAGTTTGTATATTACTTAATGGAAGCTTGGGATATTCACCTTGTATATACAATCTTGCTCAAAATAGTAGTATGCTACTTGGTTTGTTTCTACTTCAATGTGTACATGTGTTTATTTTAGTATATCGCCTATACACATTAGTGGAGCCCTTAGGATCTTTGCTTGATTACCAGCGTTGTGATGGCAGTCACACTAGTGGGGCTGGGTAATCTATAAGCACATCCTTATGCAGGTCCCTGGTCGCAGGACTATCGAGACAGGGCATCGATACTCCGGAGTAGACTAGCGCATGCGCTTCTCATCCCAGTGTGGGAGACGGTCTGTCCCACAGCCGTCGGTACGTCGTACTTGAGATAGTATGCGGGTGCTCGTTGGGTTACGAGTACACTGGACAGGACTCGTCGGGAACTGACTAGTTGGTATTATGCCTTTCGTCAGTTATCAGTTCCCAGGTGACATGAGTACAGCTTAGTCCGCTGACTTGACACTGTCACTTCGCCTCGAGTGTGTTCCCACTGTACTTTGATTACTACCCTACCACGGCTCAAAGGAGTCGTGCAAACAGATGGTAGTTGGGTGCAGTCCCGAAGCACTTGGAGGCAGTGACGGTTAGACAGGATTCATCTCTCCCGGTATTGGGGGTTGACATCGCGCTGTGTCTAGGAGAGCCATTACACGAGTAGTCCCTGGCCAGGGCAAACGAGATATACTGGTAGGCTTCCAGTGTTATTTCAGGGTGTTTTGGGCTTCACTCCGACACGACTTGTACCGCTATTGGGGGACTGACGTTTACCGCCCCCTAGGCCCGCCATGCGATGTATCAGACGAACAGACCGGACTGTACGGAGAATGTCACATTCAGGCTCAGTAGGAGTTTAGATGGGTTTCGCCTCGTCAGTCCTCTTGTCGGCATTACCTGGGGACCGTTACACACAGCTAGTGCCGCTTGCGGTCTGTGGTTAAACCCACTGCCAGCGTAGTGTCGAGTCTTTAGAGTCCCACACAGAAAGATATTCGCCTTTAGGCAAAAGAGTAGAGGTCGCATGGTTTTGCGACAGGTCGCATGGTTTTGCGACAAGGTTCGGTCACATCCGTGCACTTGTGCACGTACAGTGTCCGGACAGTTTACACTAGCGGGCTTTGGTTTAAGCCAGATCCTAGTGTACCTTTTGGGATTGGATTTATCCAGTATGTGTTCGTGTTCCTCGGAACGCGGATGCGGGTGTGTATGCACAGTTGACGGAGAGACAGAGGCAGAGGATTCTCATTAGGGTTGTTGACCGTTGACCGTTGACTATTGACTTTTTGCTCAACCCTAATGAGAATATGATATGTGATTAACAATTATATTAATTAAGTATTATGGTGACATGGTTGTTGACTTGTTGACTTTGTTGACTTGTTGACTTTTGTTGACTTGTTGACTTTGTTGACCGGTTGACTAGGCTTGACTAGTTGACCGTCATGATAACCATAGCTATCATTTCATGGCAAAGACTTTTACTTGCTTGCTCTTTTGTGCAAAATGAGTGCATGAAATGATATGGCGATGGTTGCTTAAACCATCACATAACACTTGATTGATATGATATGTTATCATTGTTTTGGATTATGAGAGGGTGAAAGACAAAAGAGAGGCTCATTCTCACTTGCTCACTCTCTCTCTCTTGTTCTTGAGCTCTCATACTCTTGCTCTCACCCTCTTCCTCTTACTCCCTCTCTTGACTCTATGGTTCACTTGTCTCATGAGTTGAGAATCAAGAACCATAGATAAAATCCCATACAAACTCTTCTCTACTCACTCTAGTTCACAAGGTTTAGCAAACCGAGTGAACTAGTTTCTTCAAAGTTCGAAGAAGGAGCCAAAGGTTGGAGCTTTCAGGTGGATCTATCTTCGGCGCAAGGAGACGACGGGAAGAAGCCGATCCGGACCACCATCGGAGTTTGAAGACGAAGGAGTTCAAGACAAGCAAGGTATAAACCCCCTAACCGAGTAGTTAACGACTCCTAGTTAGGTTGTTAGTTAGATGTTTAACAAAGATCCGGGTTTTAAGTCCATGTTACCACCTCTATAAAAAATCGTTTTTTATCAAATTCCGCATGCCCGAAAGTACCGGGAGAGGTAGCATGGACTTACAGTGATATCAGAGCCTAGTTAAACTCTACCTAACATGTTAGCAAAGTAGCTAGAAGATCGATCAAAGAAAATGTCCCGAAATGAACCCGATTTTCAAACTTGCTGTCGATTTTTTATGTTCTGTAAAAATGATAAATCATGCATCAAAAATCGACTCAGGGTTTTTAAAAGCTACTGTAGAAAAATCACCCAGAGATCCCCCTAAACCACCGCGGAAACGCGGCAATAGCTTGCTATTGCCGCGGTTCCGCGGCCTCCTTGGCTCCTCTCTGGTGGTTCTTTGCTACAGTGTACTTGCAAGGGTATTTTGGGAATTTTGGTACATGTATTTTCAACCCAGATTTTCCAGAACAAAAATTTTATTTTTGGGGTCCTGAAAATCCGTATTTTTGATCGAACTTCTAAAAGACTTTAGCTGATGGGTTTTTCTGTAATGTGATATTTGTATTGAACGTCTGCTAATCGCTATATGTCGATTAGTGGGGGTTATACAAATCTGTGATCTGTAATGTTGCTGGAATGTGTATATGAATATGTTGGATTGTCGCAGGTGAATAGCTGGGGGTTGTGAGACGAGAGTTTTCTTTTCTTTCAATTCATGTAAATTTGTAAATTGATGTAATAATTATTTGTATGGCCGCACAACCGGGTCGGGGTTGTAGCCGTCATTGTATAATTTCTTTTTACTATTTTTGCTCCTAGGATAGACCCATGGAGGGGGTGCACAAACTACCGGGTATGCCGAAGTGCCGAGTGGCCTACTCACGGAGTTGAGGGAGGTTGCTTCACTTCGGGTACTTGGCGGGTAGTTTGCCGCACCCGTAGGGGTCTTGGGTGGGGTTTTGGCTATTCACCGCGACCGTGTAATCTGCTTTTCGTTACAGGCTCGTACGAATTGCGGATTCCTAGTATATCCAATGTATTCATCTGTGATCTGAAATGGCTATCATTGCAAATATATCTATATATGATATTATTTAGGCGTTGCTTATGTTTTACATGCGCTAGCCCAGCCCCCGCTCTGTCTTTAGTTAAGTAACCTAACGGGTAATGACGGGGCCCAGTGGCAAATGCGAATGGCATAAGCGTACGTCATATTTTGGTTGTTTTCTGCAATGGTAGGATTAAATGATGGGACGCATTAAAAGAACTAATGCAAGAATATCACGCATTAAAAGAACTAATGCAAGATAATAAACCAAGTTAAAATCGTTGGAACACTTTCGAAAAACTACTCGGTTCTTTTCAAAACCAACTTTTAAATGCGGAGCTTGAGCCACTCCTTTTAAAAGCTATCTCGTTCCATCGACTATATCAAGTTCACTACGTTCACGGTTTTGCCAAAACCATTCGTAGCCCTCCGTCGTTTCACATGAATAGTCAATAGTATTCAAGCTGTGTATGTTGGCCAAAGTCAAGGCATAGTGATTGGTAGCTATTGGGTATTCATGTGTAGCATAGATAGATGCGTTGGTTTGGGACAGTCGTACTGCCATTTTGGCCAAAGTCAAGGGTAGGTACGGATGGATCCAAATTAACCTGGATAATGACGGGTAGAACTTGACATGTGACTTATGATATTTTGGCCAAAGTCAAGGTCATAAGAGCATGGGGCAAAAATCCACATCGGGAGTTTCATAAGTACTGAAACTTGCTAGATTTGCATACCATTTGGAGTGTGGTGATTCTGGTAGGATTCCTTCAGTTTCGTCACGCGATGATATTTGGATCCCGATCCTACTGTGAGTATATGCTACTCCTCGGGAAATTTCTCACTAATCGATCAATGCTATAAACCTAGTAGGTGCCTAGAAAGGTGTTAACGGGGCTACGCCCCTAGGGAAAAGAGGTTATTTAATTAAGGAACTTCGCGAAAGCGTTGGAAAACCTCCCTCGAAGTACCGACACTGGCCTGGCTGAACGGTTAAGCAAGTATTGTGCGGTGGGATTGATCCCGACTAATTCTTCCTTTATGGTTTGAGGAGGGATTCGAGAAACAGTGGGAGCCATCCTGTTTAGACAAACTAAAAACCATTCTAAACTTGCAAGAGCATCAAGCTGAGTGTTTCTTCTCTCTCCTAATTGCAGCGACCAATCGACATGACTGGACTTAAGTTACTTCTAGATAAAAACATACTGACAGGGCCAAACTACAAAGATTGGCTCAGGAATGTCAAAATGGCAATCACTTATGACAAGCTGGGGTATCTTCTTACCACCAAAGCTCCCCCTGTCCCTGGTCCCACTTCCAGCGTCGCGGATAAGGAAATCCGTAAGACTTGGGAGATTCATAGCGCGAAGGCCAAATGCCTCGTACTTGCCTCTATGGACAATGAACATCAGAGGAGGCACGAGAATATGGACTTGGAATCCATATTTCTTCATACAAAAGAACTGTATGGAGAGCAATCTCGTATCGCAAGATACGAAGCGTCGAAAAAGTTATTTTCGGCAAGGATGGCCGTCGGATCATCAGTAGCAAAGCACGTGCTAAAGATGATCGGCTACATTGAGGAGCTCGCGGACCTAGGGACCACATTGGAGAGTGAGCTCTATACGGACTTAGTTCTCCAGTCCCTTCCTTCCACTTACGCCCAGTTTATACTGAACTTCAACCTACAAGAAAAAGAGGTTGAACTTTCAGAGCTCCTCAACATGCTGAGGAGCGCAGAGGGCACCCTACAGAAAAGTAGGGAAACATCCACTTTGTTTGTAGGAGGATCATCTTCTTCTAGGTCCAAGGCGAAAGCCAAGGGAAAGAAGAAGAAAGCCCCCGCCAAACCAAGAGGTGGTGTTAGTAAAGTGGATACGAAGGGAAAAGCAAAAGCAACAAAGAAAGCGGGGAAGCTTGTGGATAAGGAAGAATGCTTCTATTGTCATAAGAAAGGACACTGGAAGAATGATTGCAGGGCTTGGAAAGCCAGGACACAGGAATTGAAGCAGGTTGCAGCTTCAGCTTCAGGTGTGTATGTTATTGAAAACTGTCTTTCAATAAACTCTACTTCCTGGGTATTGGATACCGGATCAGGATCTCATATCTGTAATTCTTTGCAGGCGTTGAGAAACCATAGGGTTTTGAAGGCAGGTGACATGACCCTCAGAGTTGCGAACGGAGCTAGCATGGATGCTAAAGCCGTGGGGGACTATCACCTGGGAATGTCAGATGGACATGTTTTGGTTTTGCGTAATTGCTTTTTTGTACCCAACGCAACTTGTAATATCATTTCTGTATCTTTAGTTTCTAAAGAAGGTTATGAATTTGCGTTTGTAAGTAATGTTGTAAACATTCACCTTAATGAAGTTTTGATTGGGTCAGGTACATTGAGTAAAGGTATATACGTATTAAACCAACCACAGATTTTCAACGTCCAGAATACACACAAAAGAAAGTCTCCGGAAATAAATCAGACTTTCTTATGGCATTGTAGACTGGGTCACATAAATGAGAGAAGGTTGACTAAGTTACATACTGAAGGATATTTGGATTCGTTCGAATATCAATCGTATGCCACTTGTCAATCCTGTCTCAAAGGAAAGATGACAAAGACTCCGTTCACTGGACACGGAGTAAGAGCGAGCGAGCTCTTGGGACTCGTACACAGCGACATGGGCGGTCCAATGTCTACACATGCGCGAAGCGGTTATTCTTACTTCATCACTTTTACGGATGACTTCTCAAGGTACGGTTATGTCTTCTTAATGAAACATAAGTCCGAAGCCTTTGGAAAGTTCCAGGAATATAAAAGTGAAGTAGAAAAACAGACCGGCAAAAGTATCAAGATTCTAAGATCGGATCGAGGTGGAGAATACTTAAGTGCCGAGTTCCTGGACTATTTAAAAGAGAACGGAATTCTCTCTCAGCTTACTCCTCCATACACTCCGCAACATAACGGTGTATCGGAGAGACGGAACCGAACCCTATTGGATATAGTACGGTCCATGATGAGTAACGCTGAGTTACCGCGATCATTCTGGGGGTATGCGCTAGAATCAGCTGCATACCTTTTGAACCGAGTTCCTACTAAGACTGTGCCTACTACACCATATGAGATGTGGTGTGGGAAGAGACCCCATCTTAATCACATTAAGACATGGGGAAGTCCAGCTTTTGTCAAAAAGCAGCATGCGGACAAGCTCGAGGCACGCTCAGTACAGTGTAAGTTTGTGGGATATCCAAAGAATTCCAAGGGATATTTCTTCTACTGCGAAGAGGAACAAAAAGTCATTGTTTCTCGTCATGCCCACTTTCTAGAACACCAGTTCTTAGAAAAGGAAATTAGTGGGAGCGCAGTAGAACTGGAAGAAATTCCAGAACCACAGACTATTACTGAAAGTTTAGTGGAACCAGAGGGTTCAAAAGAACAGGACATTCCTACGCCGCTCCGCAGGAGTAGTAGGCAGTCTCATCCACCCGAGAGATACTACGGTTTTCTCATAGACGGGGATAGAGAGGATTGCATCATAGATTATGATGAGCCTACTAGCTTCCAGCAGGCCGTTCAGAGCGTTGACTCAGTAAAATAGCTGGATGCAATGCGGACCGAAATGGAGTCCATGTACACCAACAAAGTATGGACGTTGGACATTGCTCCAGACGGGGTAAAACCCGTAGGATGCAAGTGGATCTTCAAAAGGAAGATTGGTGTAGATGGACAGGTTGAGACCTATAAAGCTAGACTTGTTGCAAAAGGTTTCCGTCAAAGACCTGGCTTGGACTATGACGAAACCTTTTCTCCAGTGGCTATGCTGAAATCCATTCGGATCCTTCTTGCCATTGCTGCCTTCCACGATTATGAGATCTGGCAAATGGACGTAAAGACCGCTTTTCTAAATGGAAATTTAGAGGAGTGTGTCTATATGGACCAACCAGAGGGTTTCATTCAGAGTGGAAGCAGCGGAAAGGTGTGCAAGTTGCTTAAGTCCATCTATAAGCTAAAGCAGGCATCGCGGAATTGGAACATCTGTTTTGATGAGACGGTCAAGGAATTTGGCTTTATCAAAAATCCAGATGAACCATGCATCTATTGTAGATTTGTAGCGAGAACTGTAGTATTCCTCGTTTTGTACGTGGATGACATTCTCTTAATAGGAAATGACATTCCTATGCTACAATCTGTCAAGGGGTTCTTGCCACAAAGGTTCTCCATAAAAGACCTGGGTGATGTCTCATATATCCTGGGGATCCGGATCCATCGTGATAGATCCAAGAGGATATTAGGACTTTCACAGTCCAGGTACATCGACACCATACTGAAGAGGTTCAGTATGGAAGATTCCAAGCGCGGTAACCTACCGGCTTGTCACGAGATCACTCTCTCTAAAGAGATGTCTCCCAAAACTGATTTGGAGAGGGATCGCATGTCTATTATACCCTACGCTTCTGCGGTAGGCTCTATAATGTATGCGATGTTGTGTACCAGACCGGATGTAGCTTATGCACTGAGTGTGGTAAGCCGGTATCAGTCTAACCCTGGGGAGAAACACTGGATAGCAGTAAAGAACATTCTCAAGTACCTGAGAAGGACTAAGGAGATGTTCTTGGTGTATGGCGGAAAAGACCTCCAGATCGAGGCCTTTGCTGACTCCAGCTTCCAGAGTGACAAGGATGATTCCAAGTCCATGTCGGGTTTTGTCTTTACCCTCAATGGAGGGGTGGTGTGTTGGAAGAGTTCCAAACAGGAAACCGTTGCAGACTCGACGATGGAAGCAGAATACATCGCTGCATCTGATGCCGCAAAAGAAGCTGTCTGGATGAGGAAGTTCTTGAAAGAGCTTCAGGTGGTTCCGTCCATTGTTGATCCAATACCTCTGTATTGCGACAACAACGGGGCTATAGCTTTAGCGAAGGAACCCAGGTCCCATCAGAGATCCAGACACATCTTAAGGCGGTATCACCTGATCAGGGAGATCATGGATCGCCAGGAGATCGAGGTTCGGAGAGTCGCTTCAGAAGATAACACTGCAGATCCATTCACCAAGGCCTTGCCCCAGACTCAGTTCGAGCGGCTGATCGAGATGATAGATCTTCGATACGCCAGTACATGGCCTTAGTGCAAGTGGGAGATTGTTAGTGTATATGCCCTAGAGGCCATTACTGTACCATACTAGTTTGTATATTACTTAATGGAAGCTTGGGATATTCACCTTGTATATACAATCTTGCTCAAAATAGTAGTATGCTACTTGGTTTGTTTCTACTTCAATGTGTACATGTGTTTATTTTAGTATATCGCCTATACACATTAGTGGAGCCCTTAGGATCTTTGCTTGATTACCAGCATTGTGATGGCAGTCACACTAGTGGGGCTGGGTAATCTATAAGCACATCCTTATGCAGGTCCCTGGTCGCAGGACTATCGAGACAGGGCATCGATACTCCGGAGTAGACTAGCGCATGCGCTTCTCATCCCAGTGTGGGAGACGGTCTGTCCCACAGCCGTCGATACGTCGTACTTGAGATAGTATGTGGGTGCTCGTTGGGTTACGAGTACACTGGACAGGACTCGTCGGGAACTGACTAGTTGGTTTTATGCCTATCGTCAGTTATCAGTTCCCAGGTGACATGAGTACAGCTTAGTCCGCTGACTTGACACTGTCACTTCGCCTCGAGTGTGTTCCCACTGTACTTTGATTACTACCCTACCACGGCTCAAAGGAGTCGTGCAAACAGGTGGTAGTTGGGTGCAGTCCCGAAGCACTTGGAGGCAGTGACGGTTAGACAGGATTCGTCTCTCCCAGTATTGGGGGTTGACATCGCGCTGTGTCTAGGAGAGCCATTACACGAGTAGTCCCTGGCCAGGGCAAACGAGATATACTGGTAGGCTTCCAGTGTTATTTCAGGGTGTTTTGGGCTTCACTCCGACACGACTTGTACCGCTATTGGGGGACTGACGTTTACCGCCCCCACTAAGCCCGCCATGCGATGTATCAGACGAACAGACCGGACTGTACGGAGAAGTCACATTCAGGCTCAGTAGGATTTCAGATGGGTTTCGCCTCGTCAGTCTTCTTGTCGGCATTACCTGGGGACCGTTACGCACAGCTAGTGCCGCTTGCGGTCTGTGGTTAAACCCACTGCCAGCGTAGTGTCGAGTCTTTAGAGTCCAACACAGAAAGCTATTCGCCTTTAGGCAAAAGAGTAGAGGTCGCATGGTTTGCGACAGGGTTCGGTCACATCCGTGCACTTATGCACGTACAGTGTCCGGACAGTTTACACTAGCGGGCTTTGGTTTAAGCCAGATCCTAGTGTACCTTTTGGGATTGGATTTATCCAGTATGTGTTCGTGTTCCTCGGAACGCGGATGCGGGTGTGTATGCACAGTTGACGGAGAGACAGAGGCAGAGAATTCTCATTAGGGTTGTTGACCGTTGACCGTTGACTATTGACTTTTTGCTCAACCCTAATGAGAATATGATATGTGATTAACAATTATATTAATTAAGTATTATGGTGACATGGTTGTTGACTTGTTGACTTTTGTTGACTTGTTGACTTTGTTGACCGGATGACTAGGTTTGACTAGTTGACCATCATGATAACCATAGCTATCATTTCATGGCAAAGATTTTTGCTTGCTTGCTCTTTTGTGCAAAATGAGTGCATGAAATGATATGGCTATGGTTACTTAAACCATCACATAACACTTGATTGATATGATATGTTTATCATTGTTTTGGATTATGAGAGGGTGAAAGACAAAAGAGAGGCTCATTCTCACTTGCTCACTCTCTCTCTTGTTCTTGAGCTCTCATACTCTTGCTCTCACCCTCTTCCTCTTGCTCCCTCTCTTGACTCTATGGTTCACTTGTCTTATGAGTTGAGAATCAAGAACCATAGATAAAATCCCATACAAACTCTTCTCTACTCACTCTAGTTCACAAGGTTTAGCAAACCGAGTGAACTAGTTTCTTCAAAGTTCGAAGAAGGAGCCAAAGGTTGGAGCTTTCAGGTGGATCTATTTTCGGCGCAAGGAGACGACGGGAAGAAGCCGATCCAGACCACCATCGGAGTTTGAAGACGAAGGAGTTCAAGACAAGCAAGGTATAAACCCCCTAACCGAGTAGTTAACGACTCCTAGTTAGGTTGTTAGTTAGATGTTAACAAAGATCCTAGTTAGATGTTTTACAAAGATCCGGGTTTTAAGTCTATGTTACCACCTCTATAAAAATCGTTTTTATCAAATTCCGCATGCCCGAAAGTACCGGGAGAGATAGCATGGACTTACAGGTCATTCACAAACTAACCATCACAATTCTTAATCATTATTATTATTATCATTATTCCAAAATATGTGAGCATGGTTGCATGATGAGAGCTCATTCTATCATATTCTTTCTCTCTCTTGAAAGAAAGCTCTCCCTCTTCCTCTCCCAAAAGTTCAAGTGTTTCATGAGTTGGAAATCATGAACTTTTGAGACAAAACCACCATAACTCTTCTCTACTCATTCTAAGATTTTATGTTTAGCAAACCAAGCACCTTAGTTATCTCTAGGTTGAGATAGGAGCTCAAGTTCGAGGCCCTCGGGTGGCTCCATCTACGGCAAAGAGGAGACGACGAGGAGGAGCCATTCAAACCACTACAAGAAGCAAGTAAGGAGGAGAACCACAAAAGAAGAGAAGGAGTTCAAGACCTAGATATAACTATTCTACATAGTAGCTAAAACTTGTAGTTTTTGTTAGTTTTTGTTTAGCAAAGATCCTTCATGGATGGTCCATGTTACCAAGTTAGAAATTTTTGTTTTTACCTATTCCGCCTCCCCGAAAGAACCGAGGTCGGTAACGTGGACCTAACACAATGTTCAACCTCATTAAGATGTATGGAAAAATCAATTTGAACAGTAATAAATTGAGAAGAAATCAGGTTCGGCACAATTTTCTGATAAAGGGTAGTGTGGGCAAGAAAAAAGAAAAAAGGAAATAAATAAATGTAGAATGATTTGGAATTTTTAAGTTGGAATCCTCTTTTATGATCCTCATGACATGGTTGAAGTCAATTCCACTCCATCACCCAACATCCAAAATTCAAAGGAAAAAAGTAAAAATATAATTTAGTCAGGATCTGGATTTGCTATAGCAGCAGTTTCTTCAATCATGCCCAATTCCCTGAAAAACAAATGGATTCTTGTGCAAAAAGGCCCAATTCTACTATATTTTGAGTTTTGATGTGTGATTAAGGGTTTGGATTTACATAGCAGCGAAACTAATAGCTCTGGGGAGGGAGGGAAGGGGCAAAGAGAGGGTTTAAAATTTAAAAATTCTAGTGTATACGAGTTATTTTTCGTTGCTAGAAACGTCTCGGATATTGTTTTTGTTGCAAAGAAAAACAGCTGCCTGGTAGTTAATTTTGCAGCTAAGATGAGAGGTTTTATAATTTTATAGAATATTATTAAAAATTTCTCCAAGAGGCACCTGTAGCTCAGTGGATAGAGCGTCTGTTTCCTAAGCGGAAAGTCGTAGGTTCGACCCCTATCTGGCATGAATAATAAACTTATGTTTATAAAATTATTTTGGGACGGTTTAGGCTTGGGTCTATGTCATATGAAAGAATTTTGTTAATGATTTTCTATGTCATATGAAAGAAATTTTGTTAAAAAGATGGTAATATTTTACCCATGGTGTGTGAGACTAGAATTCTTTAATACTTTGACAAGAGTACGCAAAAAGCAAAAAATTGCTTGGATTTCAAAGTTCAAAAGGCCGATTCCATGTAGATTTGTTAATTTCTTATTTGGTATCAAGTGGAAGGTTACCTCAACTTTTCTGTGTTGAACCAAGTCAAGTATAAAAGCTAGAATTTGGAATGCCGGATGTAATACACCTTGGGCAAGAGGGAGGGGCAATTTTAGACACAGTGTGGGCTCCGAAGTATATTACGCCGTTGCTTAGCTTTGTACTTGTCCCCAGTGGAAAGCATGATGATAAATGCCCATGTGAAGACTATAAAAGGGATCGTTGCAGTTATTCACCCTCCTCCTCTAGCGTCTCCGTGTCTTGGAACAGTAAATCCGAATCCAAAGTTGGTCATGTTTCACGAACAAGAGGCCGATCACTTTGTAGTGAGGAGAGATCCGCGGGCCAAAATCCTCCATCACTCAACATCCAAAACTCATTATTTTCTATATGATGAGACAAAACAGAAAATGGAGGACCCAATGAGGTTTCAACACTGATTGTCATTAAACCCCGCTCTGTTTTCCTATCCCCCCCCCCCCACCCACCACAATTGTGCTTTCAATTTGACCACCTCTGCGGAAAGAACAATGGTTTCACATCAACTTTTATGCCTGAAGCCTTCATACATTGAAATGGTGGTCTTCATCTGCCGCAGAAACACATATTTGACTTTCTAATCTTATCAAAAATCAAAATATATCTGCAGTACCAGATGAAATTTGATAATGAGAAGGCAGCAGAAAGAAAATTTTCTAAATTTTGAACAAGTACGCAAGGTCATCTTGTGATGAGGCATGAAAGTTGCGAAGAAAGAGATCTATACATGCTAATCAAATGACCATATATCATTTGCATTAAAGAAAGTTACATTATAAAACTAGATCTTTTTCCCCTCAGATTTTTTTTACTCAAAAGAGGCAATTATACTTTGCCTTTTCTGCTGCTGAAGTTTATATATAAAAAGAACCTTCTCTATTGATGATTAAGAAACCAAACTTGCTGCTGTACATCTGGACCAGTTGAAAATGGGCTCGATGGATTCGTGATCTCCTTCTTCGCCCGCTCTTCCCTGCAAAAAAATAAACATAAAAATTAATAACTGCATAAATAAAATCATGTTGCTATGGGTTCAAAATAAAATGTTGAGGACTGATAGAGAAATGCAATTGCAGTTGCAAAACTTTGGTATGAACGAACAGAAATTTAAAGATTCTGTAATAAAGTAATTTTGAAAAAGTGCTCGAAGGCCTCAACATAACATAATCAACTGCTTAGCAACAAATCACATATCTGTTCTATTCATCGTATGACAACAATAGTGACAGACCCTTTATGACCAAAATCTTAAGAGTTAGCTATATGTATCATTTACTCTGATGAGTTGTATTAGAGTTATCGGTATGCTAAACTAGAAAATATAACGTCCTTGCATATTGCCTCAGTCAACATTTGTTTCGGTCTGCAGCTAATCCTGGAAGTTAAACAAAAATGGTTCTTAGTTTGGGTACAAGGGATGCCATATTAATCGGGTCAGCTGATACGTAATTTTCAAAATATTAAAGATATTGCGGTACTTTAGATCTGTACAGTATAATACACAAGAACATAATACATATATATATATATATATATATATATATATATATATATATAAGTTTCGATCTTTCAAGCATATCAGCAAATATCAAAAAGCAATGGCCACATAGGAAGAAAATTGGTGGTCAATAACTAATACGGTCTTATTAGGTTTATACCAATATCATGAGAAGTATGATACAAAAGCTCACCTCGATGAGCTTTGAATCATTCTTGTGGTGTTTCACCGGATATGCTATGGGACAAGCTTTTGCGTGTGAAATACAAACTGGTTGGCGAAAATTTAGGCTTTAGACTTTGTAGGTTGCATTTGGAAAGACTTAATCTTAGTAATATCTATTATCCCCCCCCCCTTTCTTTGGTGTGTGTGGGGTGGGGTGGGGTGGGGTGGGTGGGGGGAGTATTTAGTTCCTCATTTTATTATACGGTATATCAACTTACTGTTACAGCTTCCAAACTTAACAGAGTCAACTATCACAACATTTATTGTCAACTCCATGTAACCACCGATTGGTGACATCCGCAAACTCAACATCAAACATTGTTTGCCCTATCATTCTCTACTTTTAAGGCCTCCATTCTCATCTCCTCTCATTTTTCATGTGTGGCATCTTTGCCCTTAGCTTTTCACACTAATGCTCTCCTTTCACCACTTCTAAACATGTAACAGTGAACTCTCATCTCTCTTCTCTCAATCAAATATCATAAACAGCTTTAACATCCCATTGTTTTTCTTTGATGAAGTTGTTGACCAGATGCTTTTAGATATAACAAAGTAGTTTCAGCAGTAATTAGCAATTCATGATTCCAAACAAGAAAGGGTTTACATCGTCGATGACATACATTGTAATATAATTCTCTAAGCAAAGTGGAAAATAACCCTAGCTAAATTCACTCCCGGTGAAATATCAGCTACGCCCCTAGATAAGAAAGAAAAGTCAGGGAAGGAAGAAATCAATGATTATGTTGTAATATGTTTATATCGCACAATGCATCTATCTTCCAAGTTTCAACTTACATAAATTCAATAATTAGATTAATTGATACATACTTTGTTTTTCAAATATATACATATATATATATATATATATATATATATATATATATATATATATTAGTTATGTATTTTAAATTAAAATGTGTTAAAATTACGCTCTTCGATTTAGGCTAATTCTTCACTTAGGTTAAGGGTTGAGCGCATGTATTTACACTTCCACAATTTCCGACTTTGGTTTAAATACTGAGCGTAAAATTTCAATTTTCATTCAAAATTATAATCTAGTTCTCAATGTAGAATAAAGAGAACATGAGATAATACTTATAAATCTAAAGAATATTAGTACCCGTAAGGATGCTATCATGATTCTTTATCTGTAACTGTAGTATAATCTGTTGATTATGGGTAACATATATTTACATGGGCCTTGATCCTTTCTTTATTATTTTGTACTTGATGAGTTCTTTATAAACATCACTTTCTATCCAACTTATATCTTCTCTGCAATTTCTCTAGCTCAAACTTTTACCTCAATCTGATTATTCATCAATCATCATAACTCCAATTCCCAAAAATATATGTGACAAGACAGATATTGGTTACCACCCCAAACTAATACGCCCACCCCTCAACCCCTTACACACAAACATCGGAAAAAAAAACTCCCCAGTTAAAAAAACCCCAGACCCTTTTAGTCTTGCAACAAATCTATAGTGCCATTCCACCAGCCTCTAGCATAACATTAACCCAATAAGTATTCAATACAAAAGGATGTCACCTATCTATTGAAACAATTATAACTTAAATTGGAAGGCACTACAAGAAAACAAAGAAAGGTATGCAATTGGAAAAAGAAAAAAAATGGTATACACATCCATAATCACAATCCTTATATTATATGTCATTTATAAACTGAAGTCGGTATCAACTGTTGTCAACAGCAGTCACATGAAAAAGGCGTCAATGGAATGGAAGAAGCGAGCGAGTGAGAGACATTGGTCTTAGGTTTAAGGTTCAGTATAATACAAGTTACAAACTCCTATCAAATCCTTATTCCTCAATCCCAAAACGAATACCTCGATAATCCAAACCCAAAACCATAATCTAATATAACCATTAACCACAGACAACATTTCCAAAAATTTTATATCCGCTGATGCATATACAATATCTAATATATCACTTATAAGAGCAACAAAATGCTAAATCCTAATTACTATTCTAGATCAATGCAGCAAAGTCAGAGATCTTATGAAGAATGCATATGCAAGTGAATACTTTTTCTTTTCCCCTGTCCTCCATCACTTTATCCAGTTAATCTATTTTGCATGGAACTTATTTGAGCTTTTTGCCCTCACCTTTGGCAAAACAAAAAACAAAAAAACAAAAAAAAAACATCGGCATGGATTGGCCTCCATGCAAGCACCCTAACAAACCCCAAAACATAGCTTCATATCCTAATTAGTTGGTTGCATCATTTGGTCATTAACATTTTGGGCGACAAGATGGCACAAGGGAGTGATGTTCTCACTGTAGTATTATACAAACTCAAGGAACATGAGCAATAAAAAAGGGTCAGAAAAGGGAAGCGACTCAAAGCACTCGATTCGTAATAGTAATGCAACAAATGAAATTGCAGAATATTACACAAAGGCAGAGCCTTTTCTCCTGAGGTCCAAGTACCGTAAAACCATCTTGCATTCCTATCTTAATTTTTTTTAGTATAGCTAATTTAAATGGTGATCGTTCTTTTAATGGTCAAACTCCTTAGTCTGATGACTCACATAGCTTACCAATATCCCTCAACTGTTGTCAAACATGTATGATCATTGAACCTGGATATTCTAGATGTATACTAGTTTTCTCCAAGCAGTGTTTTTTCCCTTCAACAAATCTAATTTATACAAGATTACAAGTTGTCATAATGGTTTCTTTTCCTAAATACCATTTTGACACCTGCAAAGATTCTGAAATTGTTTTCACCTCACAACTAAATTTCAGCTCACAACTAATCTTATTGGTCAAAATCATTATTACTTGTTCAACGATAGGTGACTTTTGGAAACAAACGCTTGCAGAATAAGAATTATTAAGAGAAACATACAAGATTGGAGACATAAAGCTTGATTACAGTCATATAGAAAGAGGTTCATCCAAAGTCGTGTTTTTTAAAACCAGGAAAAGAGACCCATAAGCTCTATTCTCCAAGAACACAGTCATGAACTTTTTAAAAGAATCTCTGTTTAGTTTGTGCATAGATACATATCTTAAAGACATAAGTATTCTTTAATCCAAATTAAGAGATTGACACACTCCAGTGGTTTAAGAAAAGATTTATCATGGATAATATCTCCATGTAACAGAATGTTGCAGCACAGCATGACAATGATAAGGAGAGCATTTATATGAAAATAAAAATTTCCTTTTTGTAACTACAACATATCTGCCATACACATTTCTAAATGAGCAAATCAACAACTTGAACCCATATCCACAAGTGTCCGCCACACAACATAATACTATAAATATCAGATTAGGAGTACTTACTTGGACCAACCATTAGCTGGAGGCACTTCAAAAGGGTTGACAGCTGCTGAATTGTTCAGAGATACATCATTCTGACCAACACTATCCATAAAATCAAATGAAAGAAAATGGCTTGCTCCATCAAGTGGCAATGGTGACGGAAATGGAGAATGATGAGCCCATGGATCATTATTATCATTAAGACCAGGACCAAAAGGACTAAATGTGCCACCATTCTGAAGATTACTACCAATAGAAGCTTTTTGGGGAGTAACTGCAATTTGAGGTAGTTGAGGATTGTGAGCCATTGGATGTGTTGTGTCTTCCCGGTTCATTTGGTTTTGAACTAAAGGTGAAAACAAAGATCCACCTACTAGACCAAGTCCATCACATGAAAATGGGGTGCTCCACATTTGCCATGTTCCTTGCCCTTGGGCATTACTCGATTCACCTGATTCATCCAATTTGGGTTCTTGCATTTTCTTTGACACTCGAGTATATGAAATTTGCTTTTCTTCAGAAACCCGTGATCTTGACAGAGGGGACTCAATAGGAGAAGGCTTGCTCACTTCAGCTGATGCAGTCACATATTTTAGCACATGAGGACCCTCCACCTTACTGTTTTCAATAAACCCAGTCCCTAGGTCGAACGGGAATTTGTCAGGCAATGATAAATCTGGAACATAGCATGGGTCTTCAAATAGCTCAGCATCTTCTACTACCGAGTTATGTAGTGGTTCTTTAATAGGAGGAAACATAGAGTCCGATGCAATATTAGAAACCAAGTTTCCATTCAATGAATGATTTGGTGGAGAGTAACCTGGAGGAAGAAATGATTGCCCGTAATTGAATTGATTATCAACAGAATAACTAGGATGAAATTTTTGCTCATTAGCAGTTCTAGCAGCTTCCAGTTGGACATTCAGATTTCCAAATATGATGCTGGTTGCATCTGGATCTGGAGAAACAGTAGAGGACCTAGTAAATAGTTGATGCCAGGATTTTTTTGGGGCAGTTGTCTGCGGCTGCACATTAGACACCACCTGGGGAAAGAGAACAAGCAAACCAAAATGACACATAGAACACTATATATTAAAATCTTGAACACATTCATCATAAAAGGCAAAATAAACATACAGAAACACAACTCACGGGTCGATTATCTCCATTGAAGGTCGCATTTCCAGCAGCATTTACAGCAACAGACTCCTTTTTAATTCCAGCAGCAGCAGGCTTACTACTAACCATGGTGACGGTAGCAGTAGTCGAAGCATTCTTCCCAAAAAACGATGAACTACTCAAACCTCTAGAAGACGAGAAAAAGTTGCCTTTCATCCTATCAAAGTACCTGCTCCTACTTGATGCCGCCTTATTCCCATTATCCAAGGCTTGTGATTTCAAACTCTCAACCATAACCCTCTGCCTCTCGATCTCGCTCTTCTTATCAAACTCCCGCTTCTTCTCGCTCTCTCTACTCACCCTCTTCTCTATTTCTTCAACATCCGAATTACTTTTACATGACGCCTTATCCTTATCTTTCTCCCTCCTCCTCTCTCTTTTTCTCCGCTCATTCTCCTTCCTACTCTCTCTTTCCTCATCAACACTCGACGATTTCTTAGACCGCGCTTTCTCCGCTTCCAGCTTTTCATCTCTTAACTTCCTTCGTTCATCAACCAACCTCGCGACTTCTTCTCTTTGCTTTCTTTCTTCTTCCTCCAACATCTCTCTCTCATGCCTCGCATGTCTCTTCTCCTCAGCCTTTCTCTTAGCCTTCTCTCCTCTACTCTCTTGAAAACTCCCCCCATTCTCACCTCGCTTATTCGAAAACCCTTTACTCTCACCATCCAACAAATCATTCTCCCTCGACCCAACCCTAAAAACCTTTCCCCAAACCCACCTCAAGCTCAAAAAGAACGACCCAATCAAACCACACCCAAAAACCAACACCCCCGAATATGATTTATCCGTTAACCCCCTATCATTGACCCAGTACCTCGGTATTGAAATCGAGTCCCCATGCCAATCCTGCCACCCGGGCAAATCCAAGACGGGTCTTTTCGATATATGCCCACAATAACTACACATGAATTTCCCGGCGCCGGGGTTCTGATCCCTATATGGGGTCAAACAGTTCCGGCACCTACGCGTAGCCGATTTCTTCAGCTTCTGGAGCTCGATGGCCTGAGTCCTGCGCCGCTCCCGGATCCTAGCAGAGCGGCGGGCCCTCCAAATAGAGAGCTGCGGCATCAATACCTCATACCAAAGGAGAGTAACCAGAAGGACGCCCACGCAGGCCAACCTAGGGCTCGTGACCTCGAAGCGGTAGCCTGGGGGAAAGAGCTGGGACAAAGCCCAGAGGAGTATGAGGGGAATTACAAGCCATGGGAGCATGGTGGCGACTCGACGAGACCACCGCTGGACGACGCAGAGTATGCACATTATCAGCAAACCCTAGGAATGGAATTGGGGGCGAGGCCAGCGATTTAGGGTTCCGATTTGAGAAAGGGGAAGAAATTGCTTGGGAAAAAAGCAAGATGCCTAATTTGGAAACCCTAGATTTGGAATAATAGTGGCGTGAATCTATCCTTTTTGGGGGGGTTTCGACGAAGGAAAGGATCAGATAGGGTTAGGTTTGTAGAGAGAAGGGAAGAGAGAGAGAGCTTACGGTTTGGGGAAATTATGTTGAAAACCCTAGCAGCAGCAGCAACAGCGACTTGGTGTGATCCTCGTTCATGGCTTTTTCGAGAAGAAGAGAGAAATAATGAGGAAAATGAAAAGATAAAGGGCCGTTAATTTTTTCTTTTGTTTTGTTTTGTTTTGTTTTGGCCTTTTCCTAATTTTTGTTTTATATGTTCCATTTTCTTTCTTTCATTTAGTTATTTATCAAGTAATATTGTAATAAAATAAATAATTGACCAAGAAGTCTAAGGTTTACACCATGCTTCTGTCCTATCCTAGAACGACCTAACAGCATGTATCAGCAATATTTCTACATGGAGGATATGGTTCGGGTTTGATTTTGCAAATTTAGATCGTCTTACTGTAGCCTATAGGTTTGATAGAGATCTTTTTGTATAGTCTATACGGTTGAATCAGAGGAAAATGTTTACGTAATCGGTTTTAAACATCTGGAACAAGTTCTGGTAGAAGTTTTGTTTTTTATTTGGCTGATCAATGTTAGTATGTTCACTTCTTATTTGCTTGTGTAGTGAATATGAAAGTTCCAAGCGTCCTCGCCGCGGCAACTACGGCCGATGTGGAACCGTAAAACGAAAAATTTTCAAGAGAGCACTAGAAACAAATCCCTAGCGATCTTTGTAAACACTAAATTAGAATACAAACATGTAAAGTTCGGGATTATAACCCCATTCAATTGTGGATGACCCTTCCAAGCTCCACATAGACCGTCGAGAACAAGGTTGAGAGGCGACCGCCCTTTCCGAAGATGAGCCACCTGAGAGAACCGATCTAAGCTCCAACTACAACTAGTGACGCAATCGACGCTCCAAGCTCGTTAAGAATGGAGAGTGGGGATGTATGAAATCTTTTTCTCTCAAAAACTAAGCTCAAGAGAGGTGCGAGGAAGAAGGAAGAGGAGGTCAAGAGGCTAGCCATGCAAATGAGCCAAGGGTAGAATGAATGGAGAGAATGAATGGCTTGATATTTTTTTACCATCAAATAAAATATCAATACCAATTTGTAATAAACAAATGAAAACCCATTCATCTTCAACCATGCTCAAAGCCACCTCACCCAACCACCTCATTATCATGAATATGCACAGATGAGGTGTTCTCTATCTAGAACATATTTCGTTTAAATACGGAATACAGCCCGGTATACGTATCGAAATATATATACGCGTATCTGTATAAAAAATTCGAATAACCAAGAGAGAGAAAATGAATGGTGAACAATAATACTAGAATATATATATATATATATATATATATATATAAATTATTAAATCAAAACTTGATTTAATAATCCGGTTTAATCCTAAACCGGCTAGTATTATCAACCGTCCGATTAAATTTTGTGTAGTCTGTACACATATTTAATCGGATACTTGTATGTACCAACATACGTTATTTACATCATATTGTCTGAACCGGGAAAACGCTCTGTGTGCAACTCTAAAGCTCGACAATACGCTAACGGTGATTACTGGATAAATCCATAACCACAAGCACGTCGCGGCACTAGCTGTACGTAATGGCTACCCAGATATATGCCGAAAGGGAGGTCGACAACTAAGTCTGTCTGTACCCTACTGAGCCTGAATGTGATAATCTCGGTACAGTCTGGTCTCATCGTCTAAGAGTATCGCATATCGGATTTAGTGGGTGGATAACGTCAGACCCATAATAACCCGATAAGTCGTGTCGGATTCAAGTTCATCACTAACAGAGAAACTACTGAACTATTATCAGTAAATTTCATCCACCGTGGCCACGGATTTAGGGTGATGGTCAACCGAACACAGCGTGATATCGACTCTGTCACGCCCCGCTTCACAGTAGACGGAAATGGTGACGTGGCAAGCCCACGGCATATTTAGCCAGAGAAGGTCATTCCCGGAATAAATATACTAAACGTATTGAAACAATAATACACAATACGAGAATAAATGGAGACTGTAAAAATTTTCAACAAACATGTTTACTTACATTCAATATTTAATATTTACAAATACATGAGTTTATGCTGAAAAGTAAATACAATAGGGAAAATGTCTAAACAAGTGGCATACATAAATTGAAGGAAAATGAAGCCGAGCTAGCCCCGAGTAGCGATCTGGTTGCAGTCTTCCTATGTGGCTTCAACTTCTTCCGTCTCGACCGTATCCAACGAACATTCCAAGAGAAGAAAAGTGGATGGAATGCCGGTTAGCGAACTAGCGCTCGATAAGTCCCAAAGATAGGTAAGAGTAAAGAAAAATGACAAGTGTAGAATATATATAACGAGTAAGAGTACATGTTCATGGGTAAGTATATACTATAGGTCTCTATATGGTCATTATGTTAACGTTAAGTTCCAAGTGTGAATGTCAACGCAGCCGTAGAAGTATTCACGAGCTCAAGAGTAGGGTCCTAGGAACAAGGAAATGCGGCCCCGTTTTATGTGTTAGTATAGGGGCTCTAGGCTATGAATGAGTCAATCCGACTGATATTCGAGTAAAATAAAAAAAGAGCTTAATACGGGACTATTGAAGCTCCGTTGGATTCACACAAGAAACTATCCCAAGCACCCCGAGTATAATATATATAACTGGTTAATATACTTAACTGCTTTGATTGATTGATTAGCATGTCTTGATCGAAAACATATATTGCAAAAGGTGTAGATTGTATTTGGGTGAGTCGAGTAATATGCGAGTCATGACAACTGCAATTTTGGTCCAAGTCAAGTTGGTTCGAGTAGTTTGGGTTCGAGTACATATTCGAATTTAGATTCGAGTTAGGTTAGAGTTCGAGTTTGTGTTCGAGTCTTCGAGTTTGGATTCGAGTTCAGGTCTTTTCATGTGAATTGATATAAATTGTTAAAAATCTTATGTTCGGGAGAAATCGGCAACTGCTGCACATGGACGGCAGGATTTGTGTCTTTTTTCAAGACAATGGATATTGATAACTCTGTTAAGTTGTCTAACCTGAATAGGCAAGCACTCACTTTCTCGGCTCCCTGAGGTTCAAGAGAAATGATACCGCTTAAGCCTATATTAATTCTAGAGTCCTTAAAATATTGTTTGCATCTCTTGAGGGGGTTTTATGAAAAATATATATTGATATTGTTTACAAATAACCTCAAGGGTGATTTGTAATATTTAGGGTTTTCATAAACACGTATTGCAATTGTTGTGGTGTTGTGGTGTTTTGGTGATAAAACCTAGCCTTTTCGAAAGTTTATTGTATTTTTGTGAAAACTACTACTTTTGAAAACTTGGTGGTATTTTATTAAAAATTGTAATCTTTCATTTTTTAAAAATATAGTTTGTTAATTTGTTTTTATTGAAAATACAGATTCATAATTTTTGTATAATTTTTCAAAATTAGTTTTGTTTAGAAAAGTCGTGTTTTTTAAAACCGTATTCTTATTTCCTTTCGAGACCGAATACTCCATGAGGAGTTCTGCATCTCGCTCTACTATCCCAAGGATGTGCGATAATCCGCACCATCCATTAGCGGGTCCCCTAACGAGGGTTGTAGAGGCGTAATTGCCAAGGATTTCAAAATACCGATTTAAAGAAACTCATTTTAAAACGGTGTGGTATTTTAATGAAAAAGTTCTTCTTTAAATTAACTATAGCTCTAGAATACCGTGCTATGAAACCATATTGTGCATGTGGGGTAGGTCGTCACCCCGTGAAGTTTTTCTAAAGATATTTAACCTAATTATCGAGAAGTGTTATACTAAAGTTCATGGTATTTTAATGAAAAAGTTTGTTTCCTATGAAATTTTTGTTCAATAAAAAAAACTAAATGATGTGAAATTATTTTAAGATTAATGTAGGATGTTAGTTTGCTTTAATTTGCTTATCACATGCCTTACAAATATTAAAAAGAAAACTATATCGGAGATAACTCCTCTTTTGTCGGTTTGTTTTAAAAAGTTGTTTTGAGATGGAAAAAGATAGAGATGAAGGGACTTACTAGCTTAGATCGTTAATAAGAATGAGGAGAAGCCTTCGGGTGTCGTGGTTTCATCGAAGGTGCTCCGGTCGTCGAGTTTGGTTTGCTGCTCCACTTGGGGGCTTAACTCCACTTGGCACTTAGAGTGTTTGAGAGAATTTTTGCTAGAAATTTCAGAATGGTGAAAAGTTAGGGCATATGTGTCACGACCCGAAAGTACGGAACATGACCGGCACTTAAACTACGAAATGTCTCAAGGCGTACGCAATCTAAGTAAGCCGAAAACCCAGAAATTCAAATCAAGAAAAGTAGTAGAGTGAAGGAAAAACCATTTTAAATCAAATAGTTTGCAGCACATGCCGAAATGTGTGTTTTAAAATCACAAGTCTTTTCTAAAAATTTCGGCAGAGTTTCCTTTGTAAAAACTGACCCCAAACGGGTACAAAACCTGATCAAACACATATATAATGAAAAAATGCATCCCCAAACGGGAGCTAGCTCTTCGTCAAACGACGGTCACAACCACGCAAGAAATATAATATACAACGCCGAAATGCGAGGATCACAACAAAAAGGAAACTCAAAACAGCATGAAATCCACAGAAATACAACGCGCGACTCTAATGTCGAAAGAATAACATCACTGGTCTCTATCTCTGAAATAAATACATGTTTGGTTGATGGAACTTTTAGATACAACTGAATAATAATATACAAAATATACTGATGGTCACGATACAAGTGAACCCACCTACCAGCAAATCACCCAGAAATGGAAGTAGTGCCAGCAAAACCATAATGAAACATGTACGGCAAAACCTGCAAGAAACTGTGGCACAACGGGGGTGGGTTGCCAACTCGTGAATAGAATACATCTACGAACAGAAATCGTATGTATGACGCAATCTTAGGTCATACGATCATAATATATTCTTAAATATATAACTTGCAGCCTACAACGATGGTTAGGGTATACATCTAAACAACTGTAATACCAAGTGCTCGTGTCAGTGCCTCAGATAGCAATATATCACATGGATGAGGTATGAATACATGAAAACAGAATACATGGAAACGAGGAAACTGCTTTCATAACTTAGTGAGATTTCTTTTGTATATTTAAAACGAGGTATCATAATGAAATCAGCATAAACAGTGTCTAGTATCGACACAAAACATAAATCTCAATCTCAATATCTCAGGCTCGGTACCTCAATATCTCAAAATATCAATGTCTCAATCTCACTGTCTAGGGCGCCGTCAGTCCAGACCGGCCCCTAACATCCATCACAAGACCACGACGGTATCCTCCGGATATCCGACGCGTCGGGTAAAATCACTGGTCGGTAGTGCTTCCTTGCTAGGCTCAACGCCATCATCTGCGACTTTCTCATCCCGGGGTACCGCACCGGGCCTACCATGTACCCGAAACGGTTCATCCAACTCCTCGAATCGGGTCTCGAAATCCATCAGCAAACTCATGGTGGACGACTCATACATCATGGGAAAACCACACTTTTCATTTTAAAAGAGGGAGAAAAGAAGTTTATAAATGTTTTTGCGATTTTCCCCCAAAACCAGGAAATCTCATGAAAATCCGAATCCAAATCATCAATAGCATGTAAACAGTGAATATAGGCCTAAAAATCCATGAATGCGGCATAACAGTGAATAACAATATGCATGAAACAACAAGTAATAACTACAATGTCTAACTGGCAAGTAAGGCAAGTACACTAATATCATGTCGAAACTATTAGCTAACAAGCTATGTCAATGCAATAGTATTTTCTAAGCGTACGTGACATGGCAATAACCGATGAAAATGTGTGTGAGCCGGCAAGTAAGTGTACGTGGTACATACGCATCATCGGTAATGGTGCTGGTGTCCTAACAGCATGATATCAACAAAGCAATATGAAATCACAATATAAGTATGCGATGCGGAGCGAACAGCAATAATGAGCGGGAGCTGAATACTAGACACAACGATAATTAATCTGCATTTAATATCATATGAGTCATACTGCTACACTAAACTATAGGGCTGAGCTAACAGGATAACTGAAGGTAAGGAAACTGCCTAACATCTAAGTCAAAACACACACACACACACACACACACACACACACACACACATATATATATATTAGTCGGTGATCTCGCCTCAATAATATCACATCTGGTACCATATCTATAATCAGACATTCCCAAGTCAAGAGTGCGGATCTATCATCAATATAGCTCGTACGTAAATCCGTCGTACGGCATCCCAAATCTAGGTACGGGTCAATATCACATTCATCACATTAATCATCTGGTATCCTCTTTATCAAAGACCATAATCCGGCATACTGATCTATGTCTAGTACAGTACTAATATCATCAATATGATCATGATCTGACTACTGATCGATAGTCTCGTACAAACCGGTATAATCAGTACATATCATCATAAAGAAGGATACATCGCTCAATGCGACCCATTATAATTATCTTAACATATCTTATCTCATGTCTCGTTCACAAGTCAACTATTCTATGTATATCACTATTCACATGGTATCGTCGTCCAAAGATCCGCTATAACATCAGAACGTATCTCAAATACGAATCCTGCCATATCACCGATCTCACGGTCTCAAATTAAATCTCATCGACTCACCTCAATCCCAAATACTATCCTCAAATCCAGTATATGAACATATAGTTCCATACCCATGTGAACACATAAATATAATCCCATATACGCACATATGAAAGAAGAATGTATGCAAGTATGGGTGTGTGCGTGTATGTATGGTGCAACCACTACTCTAGGGTTTCGCAACACTAAACCAATCCAAACACATCAAATATCCATCTTTATCATCAATAATCTCAACCCATATATAATCAATATATGTGTGTATACGTATTCATATACATCACCACGAACTGCGGGGGTGCTATACGCCATCTACCCGACTTCTCCCCGTAGATATAAATCTACTCACCTTTGCTTGTCGACGCCGATGTCGCCACGCGCTTGCTTGCCGCCTCTAAGTCTTCATGAGGGTACCTACATATAATAAACAATCACAATTGCTATTAACATCAAGTCCAAAAACTAAAACGACACGTGCATTGCTCGTAGGTTAGAACCTATAGCTTATGCGTACGAAAATCAATCAAACAACCCTTGTTGTCGATGTACAAACATGCGACAACCAAAAATGAATCCAGATATCAAAACTCATCATTTCAAATACGGAAAACATAAGGCAGCAACATTGAAAACATGTTCCAGATTTTGCTTAAAGTGAAAACAAAGTTCCAAAACAACACTAGGGTGATATATAGGGTACATATGACCTTCTAAAGCAATCTGGACACATCCCACCACTAAATGGCCGGCCAGTCCCTTTCCAAAACCGGCCTCCTCGGTTTTCCTGGGGATATGGGGTGTCGTCTGGCCAGGGTGGTCTCACATGGTCTCAAATTGGTCCCTGGAGTTGTTTATTTATCTCGTTTTGGTCTCGGTTCACTCCAGATTTCCTTGCACGCTCCAAACCCTCACAAAACCGACATTACAGTTTCTGTTTTCAGTAAACCGGGTTTGTTTCAAATAGATCTGGGTTTCTAACCTCATAGGAGGGTTTAAGGTCATCTCTAAGGTCTAATTGCACTAACACCACTCAAAGTCCCACCCAAGTGTTTCCAGATTTTGACTCAGGTCAAATATAGCCAAGCAAACAAGTCTAGGGTAATGTATATAGTATAGGTGATCTACTAAACCAACCTAGGCTCCCAACCTTACCAGGTGGCTGGCCCCTATCCATAAAATTCCAGTCTCGCCGGCCCTGAGGGTTCCAGTGGGGTTCGTCTTGCTACAGGGGGTTCCTAGGGCTAAAAATGGGTCTCTGGTATTGTTTAGTTGTCTTATATCTTCTCCAGGTCATCCCAGATCCTCAGTAGGCACTTTAAAAGTCACAAAACTGATGTGGGTCAATTCCTGAGTTTGTACATCTGGTTTGGGTCTATGGTTCAAGTCAGGGATCATGTCACCAGGGTCATATAAACACTCCTAACTGCTCCCAGATTCCACCTACAGTCATTACATAAAAATCCAGTAGGACCAAACATCCCTAAATAGCTTCAGGTAACTACCCTACAGAACCCACACCCTAACTCCTCTATTGAGCTGAGGTCACCGGATTTTCCTCCTAGGTCGCCGGCCGTGTTAGTTATATGTATGCCCTAAAGGCCATTACTGTACATATGATGTATATTGTAGTGGATGCTGGGACATATATAGGGAGGACTTTCTTGCTCGACATGATAGTATGCTATCTGGTTGTACTTTATCTTAACATGTACTCTGATTGTCTCTATATTACATGTTGATAAAGCCCTTAGGATATGTACTCGACTACTGGGACTATGATGAGATCATACTAGTGGGGCCACGGTAGTCGACGAGTACATCCTTTAACTGTTCCTAGTCGAGGGTGTATCGAGACAGGGCATCGATGCACTAGAGTAGACTAGCGTATACGCATCTTGACCCATATGATGGGCGATGGATGATACCATGTCCATCGGTGTTTGACATCAAGGATAGTGTACGGGTGCTCAGTGGAGACTGGGTACACTGGACGGACTCGCCGAGAACTCCCAGATGGTACTATACCTCACGTCAGATGGCGGTTCTCCGGTGACACTGGTACAGAATAGTCTGTTGACCCGAGATCGTCATAGAGTCTTGTGTGGTTCCCACTGTGCTTTGATTTCCATCATACCACGTCCAAGAGGGCGTGCAAAAAGGTGGCTTTTGGGTAGAGTCCCGAATCACATGGAGGCAATGAGCGATAGGAGGGGATTCGTCTCTCCCGGTATAGGGAGTTGATGTTGTGCTGTGTTCGATTGGCTATTGTAATGTTAGTATAGCACCCTATGAAGTGTTTTGAAGTATCAAATGACCCAAAGTTTTAATTTTTAAGGTGCTAAACTAACATGCAAAGGATAGATCCTAGAAAATTAGGGTTTACTAAACATAAAGCTAACAAAAGTTATGGTTTGAAGGCTACAACCTTTGTAGCTCCCGTTTTTGCTTCGCTCCTTAGGCTCTTTGGTGTTGAATCGAGGTCCTCTTGAACTCCCCTTGTGTCCACGATGATCCACCGCGGAGATATCCGTCCAAGCTCGCTACTTCGTCAAACCGAAGATAACACTCTAAACGAAACGGCTAAGCTTGTGTAGAATGTTGTTGTGGCTTTGGATCTCACTTCAAAAACCTTTCTTTGATTGTGTTTTTCTCACTAGAAAAAACTAGAGAGGAGAAGATGAAGAAGGATGAAAATGGTGGCTAATTTTCTTCAAGAGATAAAAAGATAACCATAAGGTTAACTTGCAAAAGAAAATAAATATCACTATATATATTTATTCTTTCTTGACTCCAACCATGATTAAATGATGGATGATTAATTTAACTTGGGTTTAGAATGATAAAGGAAAAGATAACCATGGTTTAGTGGTGGGTGAGAATGGTTAGGTTAAAAGAAGCATGTAGAAACTAGCATAATTATCCTTTCCTTTTCATTTTCTTTTAAAACCAAAATTAAATATTTATCCATTGTTTAATCTATGGTGTGAAGCTTATATTGCCACCATTTCCATATATAATCAACCATGATGGTTTGATGTATGTATGTGTACATGTATGCACATCTTCATGTGCATGAAACTAGAAAAGAAAAATAGAAACACATGCATGCATGCATACATCCATCAAACCCTAGAAAGGTTTTGAGTGAGAAAACTAATGGTTAAATGATAAATCAACACTTGATTTATCAGTCCGGTCATATCTCATATGACCCCACCAAAAGCAGTTCACCCGATCAATGTTCGGTATCATATACGCACATTTCAATCGGGTGTATGCGCATATCGCATATGCGCACCACAACGTTTCGCCTGGACTGGGTAACTCCTCTGTGGGACTCTAAGACTCGTCAATACGCCGGCAGAGGGTAATGATCATATCAAGTGCCCTCAAGCCGCAAGAGGTCAGCTAAACGTAACGGCCACCCGGGTATTGAACGATCAGAAGACAACAAGCGAACCTGCTACAACTCCCGTCGAGCCATCCGGCAACACTACCGTACAGTCCGGTCTCTTCGTCAGATATGCTGCATATCGAGCCTAGGGATGGTCACGTCGACCCCAATAACTCAATAAGTCGTGTCGGTGAATGGTCTATAACAGATCGAGAAACTACTGATAACACTTATCAGCAAATCTCAGCAGCCCTGGCCAGGGACTTGCTGTTATAACCAGTCGAGCACAGCACAGCATCAACTCCCAATACCGGGAGAGACGAAACCCCTCCTATCGCTCATCGTCTTTGTGTGTCTCGGGACTGTACCCAACGGCCACCTGTTTGCACGACTCAGTAGAGCCGTGGTAGGGTGGCAATCAAAATGCAGTGGGAGAACACACAAGACTCCATGACGATCTCGGGTCTACAGACTAACCTGTACCAGTGTCACCTGAGAACTGCTATCCGACGATAGATATAATTCCATATAGGAGTTCTCGGCGAGTCCGTCCAGTGTACCCAGTCACCACTGAGCACCCGTGTATGATCTTGATGTCAAACATCGATGAATGTGGGAACATCCATCGCCCATCGTATGGGTCTAGTATCATATACGCTAGTCTACTCTGGTATATCGATGCCCCATCTCGATATACCTACGACTAGGGACGTTCCAGGATATGCTTATAGACTACAGATGTCCCACTAGTATGATCTCCATCATAATCAGAGTAGTCAAGCCGATATCCTCAGGGCTTTATCAGCATGTATGAATGAATAAAAGCATGATCAAATAAACATGTCAGATAAAGAAGAACCAGATAGCATACTATCATGTCGAGCAAGAATGCAAACTGAATATATATATACATGTATAGATACATCCACTATCACATAATGGCCTCTAGGGCATACATATATCCAACAATCTCCCACTTGCACTAAGGCCAGTTATTGGCGTATCTCATACCCAACATCTCAAAAAGTCGCTCATGCTGCGGCTGAGGGAGAGCCTTGGTGAATGGATCCGCGGCGTTGTTCTTTGTGTCTACTCTCTTAATCTCGATCTCGCGGCGATCTACAATCTCCCGGATCAAATGAAAGCGCCTCAGGATATGTCTGGACCGCTGATGGGATCTGGGCTCCTTGGCTAACGCCATTGCCCCATTATTGTCACAATACAAAGGTATAGGATCAATAATGGTTGGAACTACTCCTAGCTCCGAGACGAACTTTTTCATCCAGACAGCTTCCTTGGCGGCATCATTTGCAGCAATGTACTCAGCTTCCATCGTAGAGTCTGCAACGGTATCTTGTTTGGAACTCTTCCAACTTACCGCCTCTCCATTGAGGGTAAATACAAACCCTGAGATAGATTTGCTGTCATCCTTATCGCTCTGGAAGCTCGAATCGGTAAAGGCCTCCATTTGGAGATCTTTATTACCATACACCAAGAACAATTCTTTAGTCCTTCGTAAGTACTTAAGAATGTTCTTCACAGCTGTCCAGTGGTTCTCCCCTGGGTTGGATTGATACCTGCTTACAACACTAAGTGCATAAGCTATATCTGGGCGTGTACATAACATCGCATACATTATAGATCCTACTGCCGAAGCATAAGGTATAATGCTCATGCGAGCTCTCTCTTCATCGGTCTTTGGACAAGAATCCTTGGAGAGAGTGACTCCATGGCAAGCGGGTAAGGCACCCCGCTTGGAGTCTTCCATACTAAACCTCTTTAGGATGGTGTTGATGTACCTGGTTTGGGACAGTCCCAATAACTTTTTGGATCTATCCCTATAGATCCTTATGCCCAGGATGTATGTGGCATCACCCAGGTCCTTCATGGAGAACCTTAGTGATAAGAATGATTTGACCGACTGTAGCATAGGAATATCATTTCCTATCAGAAGAATGTCATCCACGTACAATACGAGGAATGTGACAGCTCTTCCTACAGCCTTCCTATAAACACAAGGTTCATCTGGATTTTTGATGAAATCAAACTCTTTGATAACATCATCGAAATAGATGTTCCAACTCCGAGATGCCTGCTTTAACCCATATATGGATTTAAGCAATCTACATGCTTTCTCGCTGCTCCCACTTTCAATGAAGCCCTCCGGCTGATCCATATAAACACATTCTTCTAAATCTCCATTTAGGAATGCTGTTTTAACGTCCATCTGCCAGATTTCATAGTCGTAGTGAGCAGCAATAGCAAGTAGGATCCGAATAGATTTAAGCATGGCTACGGGCGAAAAAGTTTCGTCATAGTCCAAACCTGGTCTTTGACGAAAACCTTTCGCCACAAGTCTTGCCTTATAGGTCTCTACCTGCCCATCCACACCAATCTTTCTTTTAAAGATCCATTTGCACCCTACAGGTTTTACCCCAGGGGGTACAATGTCCAAAGTCCATACTTTGTTGGTGTACATAGACTCCATTTCGGATCTCATGGCATCCAGCCACTTCACAGAGTCACCACTCGTGATAGCTTGCTGAAAACTGGTAGGATCATCATCTTCCATGATACAGTCTTCTCTGTCACCATCAATGAGGAAACCGTAGTACCTCTCCGGTGGGCGAGAAGTCCTACCAGACCTACGGAGTGGCCGAGGTTCTTCAGTTTCTGTTGCAACAGCCGGTTCAACCAAATCGTCATTTGTAGTTTGTGTCTCCAGAACCTCTTCCAGATCTACTACCTTGCCATCATCTTTATCTGTGAAAAACTCTTTTTCCAAGAATGTGGCATACTGAGAAACAAACACCTTTTGTTCCTCTTTGTGGTAGAACAGATATCCATAAGAATTCTTTGGATATCCCACAAAGTTACACATGACTGACCGTGTCTCGAGTTTGTCCGGATTCTGCTTTTTAACATAGGCCGGGCAACCCCAAATCTTAATTCTCTTAAGAGATGGTCTCTTCCCATTCCATATCTCATATGGCGTGGTAGACACGGCTTTGGTCGGAACCCTGTTTAGCAGAAACGCCGCAGTCTCCAATGCATGCCCCCAAAACGAGACTGGTAACTCAGCATCACTCATCATGGACCGGACCATATCTAATAGGGTCCTATTCCGTCGTTCTGACACACCATTGTGCTGTGGTGTGTAAGGAGGAGTGAGCTGAGAGAGAATCCCATTCTCTTTTAGGAAGTTTGCAAATTCTGTACTGAGATACTCTCCACCTCGATCTGATCGAAGCATCTTAATACTCAAGCCGGTTTGTTTTTCTACTTCTTGTTTATATTCAATGAATTTCTCGAAAGCGTCGGACTTGTGCTTTAATAAAAATACATGACCGAATCTTGAGAAATCATCAGTGAATGTAATGAAGTATGAAAAACCGCCTCTAGCCTGTGTAGACATAGGCCCACATACATCACTATGTATGAGGCCCAGGAGCTGAGTAGCTCTTTCTCCGTGTCCGGTAAACGGAGTTTTAGTCATTTTACCCTTGATACAAGACTGGCAAGTCGCATAAGATTTATATTCAAAAGGATTTAAATATCCATCTTTGTGTAACTTGTTTAGTCTTGTTTCGTTAATATGACCAAGTCTACAGTGCCAAAGAAAAGCTTCATTTAATTCTGAAAGTTTTCTTTTATTAGTGTGTTGTATACTGAAAACTGTGTGTTGATTTAGGACATATATTCCGTTATTAAGTGTACCATACCCAACCAACATTTGATTCAGGTGAATGTTCATAATATTGTTTTGCAATACAAAATTATACCCTTCATTGTCCAACAAAGAAACGGATATTATATTACATAGCATATCAGGTACAAAATAACATGGATTCAAAATCAAAATACATCCAGACGGCAACCCCAAGTGATACTCTCCCACTGCGACTGTATGTACATTGGAACCATTTCCAACGCGGAGAGTATGGTCACCTGTCTTCAAAACCTTGCTATTTCTCAGCCCCTGCATAGAATTGCAAATGTGAGAACCTGAACCGGTATCCAATACCCAGGAAGCAGAGTTTATAGAAAAACAGTTTTCAGTCACAAACGCACCTGAAGCAGAAGCATCACCATGCTTCTTCTTAAGACTTAGGTACTCCGTGCAGTTGCGCTTCCAATGTCCTGTCTTGTGGCAATGAAAACACTCGCCTTTCCCTGGGTCTCCAGCCGTGGACTTTCCCTTTCCCTTCACCTTTTTGACTCCGCCCTTAGGATTAGTGGGTTTCTTCTTTTTCTTTCCCTTGGCCTTAGCTTTCGGGCGAGAAGAAGAAGACTGTCCAATCGTCATAACGGGAGTCTTCGCTGACTTCATAGTGCTCTCTGCACTCCTTAACATATTAAGGAGTTCAGGGAGGTCCTTCTCCATGCCATGCATGTTGAAGTTCACTATGAACTGAGCAAAGGTGGAGGGGAGGGACTGCAGAATAATATCTATATATTGTTCATTGTCCATAGTCCATCCGAGGTCCTCAAGCTCTTCTATAAGAGCTATCATCTTCAAAACATGGTCTGCTACTGGTGTGCCAGGGGCCATCCGCATGTGAAACAGTTTCTTTGATGCCTCGTATCGTAATACGCGGGACTGTTCCCCATACAACTCCTTTGTATGGAGCAGTATCCCGTGAATGTCCATGTCCTCGTGCTGCTTTTGATGTGTGTTATCCATCGATGCAAGCGCGAGGCATGTGGCCGTGGCACAGTCAGCGTCCCATGTCTTGCGGACTTCTATGTCCGCAACTGAGGATTTTGGGCCTGGGACGGGCGGGGCTGAAGCCGTGAGGACATATGATACTTTATCATAAGTCAAGGCGATCTTCAGATTCCTTAGCCAGTCTTTATAGTTGGTCCCGTTCAGTTTGTTTTTATCTAGTAGAAGCTTAAGTCCAGTCATTGGTATCTGCCATTAAGAGAGAGAAAAGAATACACTCAGCGAAAGCTCTTGCATAGATTAGATTGGTTTATTATCTTGTCTAATCGATGTTTCCCACTGCTTTTTATCAAGTTTTTCTTTCAAACCTTAAAAAGAAAAACTAGCCAGGATTAATTACAGTCTACAACTTTGCTAACCGTTCAGTCAGGCCAGTGTCGGTACTTTGAGGGAGGTTCCCCGTGCTTTCGCACGGACCTAATTAGAGTAAACCTCGTTTTCCCAGAGGCGGAGCCCCGTTAACACCTTTCTAGACACCTAATGAGTTAGCTAATTGTAAACTGTAAAACTCTCCTAGGAGCAACTATTGCCCACAGTGGGATCGGGATCCAACCATCATATGGAAGGTATGCAATCTCATTGCAAATTTCAACACTTGAAATTCCCGATGTAATTTTTACCCCTAGCACTTATGACCTTAACTATGGTCAACAAATCATAAGTACCAGTCAAGTTCTACCCGTCATTTCTTGATTAATTAGACCCACCCATATGACCTTTAACTATGGTCAACAAAGTCGCATGAATGTCCTAATTAATCTGCATCATATGCAGTGTAGGAAGACATCACTTAGCTACCGTTCACTACACCTTAACTAAAGTCAACAAACGTAGCACGAATACTAAGTACTCTACTTCCTAAACTGATGGAGGGTTGCGAATGATTTTTAAGAAAATCTTTAACGCTTTGAACTTGATATCGTTGTAGAATCAAACAGTTTTTCAAAAGGAGTGGCTTAAGCTCCGCAGTTTTGAAATATAGCTTTTTCATAAATAGCCGAGTAGTTTTCAAATCCGATTCTACAACATCTTTTTAGGTTTATTTTCTTTACATTAATCACATTAATGTAATCCCATCATTTAAGTCCTAAAGCCAATCACAGAAAAGAAACGAAAATAACACGTACGCTTATGCCATCCGCATTCGCCGCAATGTTCCGTTATGCACCGTTAGGTTACTTAACTAACGGCATACCGGGACGGGACTAGCGCGGGTGTAAAACATAAGCAACGTCTACTATATATCATATATATAATAAGTCATTCGTCTCAGATTTCACAGAACACAGGCAGCAGAAATATAGATATAACGTGGGATATACTAGGACGTCCGTATTTAGTATTTAGCCAGAATAGAAAATACGGATTCTACAGTCGCGATGAATAGCCAAGCCCACACCCTGGACCCCTACGAGAGCGGCAAGTGACCCTACCAATCCTGGAGTTTAGGAGACCCGGTCTCGACTCCTCGAGATGGCCTCCCACTGAACCCCAGAACCCGGTCACTTGTGCTCCCCTCCTTGGGTCCATCCTAATGCGGAAAAGTAAATAATATACAACACTGGTGACACAACCGCAACCTGGAAGTGCCCCAAATAAAATAATATTACATTACATTTGAATTTACATGAATGAAAATATAAAACTCTCATCTCACAAAAAACCCCCGGCTATTCGATCGCGACAATCCTGCACATCATATCTCAGCAACACATAATATCACATATCATCAACGTAAGTAAGTATGCGTACCCCGATTGTCGTTGATGTATAGCAGCGAAACCGGCGATATCTAACATACTACACTTACGGTCACAGAAAAGAAAGTGTAAAACTACAATATTTGGAATCCAGATTCTCTTTAGACATCATAAATGCGAAATATCACATATTTCGTATTTCATGCCTACACTATATGAATTCCACATATTGTATCACATTCCAGATAAACAGACAGTATTAAAGTTTTCGAACGAACTATCAAGCACCCAAGATTCACTAAAGCTCAACACTTGAGCAAGGTTCAAAAATCCGGAGTGTGACACAGTAGCGGCGGTCCAGCCGTAGAAGGGTCAAGCCAACGCCTCACATGTGGCACGCCGTACTGCCCCAAACCCTAGGGTTCAAAGGGCAGTTCGAGACGGTCACATAATCGAGTTAAGGTTTGTTGTCTTCTAGAGGGACCACCGCAAAAAGACTTGCACGCATCTCCAAACTATTTAAACCCCGTGAATATTGAGTAAATGATATTCGTTCAAACACTTCAATACTTCCTAGTTTACCCGGAAAAGAAAGCGAAATGAAAATTCCGATCGAAACCACGAGTCTAAAAATATCTCCAGAATTTTTCAACAGCAGATTCAGATTAAATATACTCAAAATATACTGTAGCAGGTAAAGAAAATTACTGTTCAAAAAATTTTCAATGAGCCCCTCATATAGCCGCGGATGCGCGGCATAAGCTTGCTTATGCCGCGCTTCCGCGGTCAACATTACTGTTCATGGGGTCGTATTTTCCAGATTGTCTTATTTTTACCTGCTCTATTTTATGAGAATTTTTAATTCTGAAAAAAGTCAGTTTTTAAAAAATTTCCACAGAGCATCCTTAAAAGTCGTATTTTTGTTTCGATCGGACTTTTTACTTCGCAAAAAGGTCGCCTAATGTTCTAGGTCGGCTCTGATACCAATGTAAGGTTAGTATAGCACCCTATGAAGTGTTTTGAAGCATCAAATGACCCAAAGTTTTAATTTTTAAGGTGCTAAACTAACATGCAAAGGATAGATCCTAGAAAATTAGGGTTTACTAAACATAAAGCTAACAAAAGTTAGGGTTTGAAGGCTACAACCTTTGTAGCTCCCGTTTTTGCTTCGCTCCTTAGGCTCTTTGGTGTTGAATCGAGGTCCTCTTGAACTCCCCTTGTGTCCACGATGATCCACCGCGGAGATATCCGTCCAAGCTCGCTACTTCGTCAAACCGAAGATAACACTCTAAACGAAACGGCTAAGCTTGTGTAGAATGTTGTTGTGGCTTTGGATCTCACTTCAAAAACCTTTCTTTGATTGTGTTTTTCTCACTAGAAAAAACTAGAGAGGAGAAGATGAAGAAGGATGAAAATGGTGGCTAATTTTCTTCAAGAGATAAAAAGATAACCATAAGGTTAACTTGCAAAAGAAAATAAATATCACTATATATATTTATTCTTTCTTGACTCCAACCATGATTAAATGATGGATGATTAATTTAACTTGGGTTTAGAATAATAAAGGAAAAGATAACCATGGTTTAGTGGTGGGTGAGAATGGTTAGGTTAAAAGAAGCATGTAGAAACTAGCATAATTATCCTTTCCTTTTCATTTTCTTTTAAAACCAAAATTAAATATTTATCCATTGTTTAATCTATGGTGTGAAGCTTATATTGCCACCATTTCCATATATAATCAACCATGATGGTTTGATGTATGTATGTGTACATGTATGCACATCTTCATGTGCATGAAACTAGAAAAGAAAAATAGAAACACATGCATGCATGCATACATCCATCAAACCCTAGAAAGGTTTTGAGTGAGAAAACTAATGGTTAAATGATAAATCAACACTTAATTTATCAGTCCGGTCATATCTCATATGACCCCACCAAAAGCAGTTCACCCGATCAATGTTCGGTATCATATACGCACATTTCAATCGGGTGTATGCGCATATCGCATATGAGCACCACAACGTTTCGCCTGGACTGGGTAACTCCTCTGTGGGACTCTAAGACTCGTCAATACGCCGGCAGAGGGTAATGATCATATCAAGTGCCCTCAAGCCGCAAGAGGTCAGCTAAACGTAACGGCCACCCGGGTATTGAACGATCAGAAGACAACAAGCGAACCTGCTACAACTCCCGTCGAGCCATCCGGCAACACTACCGTACAGTCCGGTCTCTTCGTCAGATATGCTGCATATCGAGCCTAGGGATGGTCACGTCGACCCCAATAACTCAATAAGTCGTTTCGGTGAATGGTCTATAACAGATCGAGAAACTACTGATAACACTTATCAGCAAATCTCAGCAACCCTGGCCAGGGACTTGCTGTTATAACCAGTCGAGCACAGCACAGCATCAACTCCCAATACCGGGAGAGACGAAACCCCTCCTATCGCTCATCGTCTTCGTGTGTCTCGGGACTGTACCCAACGGCCACCTGCTTGCACGACTCAGTAGAGCCGTGGTAGGGTGGCAATCAAAGTGCAGTGGGAGAACACACAAGACTCCATGACGATCTCGGGTCTACAGACTAACCTGTACCAGTGTCACCTGAGAACTGCTATCCGATGATAGATATAATTCCATATAGGAGTTCTCGGCGAGTCCGTCCAGTGTACCCAGTCACCACTGAGCACCCGTGTATGATCTTGATGTCAAACATCGATGAATGTGGGAACATCCATCGCCCATCGTATGGGTCTAGTATCATATACGCTAGTCTACTCTGGTATATCGATGCCCCATCTCGATATACCTACGACTAGGGACGTTCCAGGATATGCTTATAGACTACAGATGTCCCACTAGTATGATCTCCATCATAATCAGAGTAGTCAAGCCGATATCCTCAGGGCTTTATCAGCATGTATGAATGAATAAAAGCATGATCAAATAAACATGTCAGATAAAGAAGAACCAGATAGCATACTATCATGTCGAGCAAGAATGCAAACTGAATATATATATACATGTATAGATACATCCACTATCACATAATGGCCTCTAGGGCATACATATATCCAACAGCTATAACCGGAAATTCCTGGCCAGGGTTGCTGAGATTTACTGGTAAGTATTATCAGTAGTTTCTCGAACTGTTATAGACCTCATATCGACACGATTTATCGAGCTACTGGGGTCTGACGTTTACCACCCCTAGGCGAGATATGCAACATATCAGACGACGAGACCGGACTGTACGGGAGTGTTACTGTTTGGATTCACAGGAGAATGTACAGGCTTGCTTGTTGATCTTCTGAGCGCTCAATACCTGGGTAGCTGTTACGTTTAGCTGACCGCTTGCAGCTTGTGGGTGTTTGATATGATCATCACCTACTGCCGGCGTATTGACGATTCTTTAGAGTCCTACACAGAGGTTTCTTGACTCAGGCAAAACGGAGTAGGGGCACATATGTGATATGTGCGGGACCGAGGATAATACGATATGAGATACCGTATTCTATTCTCGCGATATTTGATATCAGCCGGGTCATCGGATCAAGTGTTGATTCGATGAATCGGTACGGATAAATATTTGTCGGTTATATGCGATATAGCCGGATTGTCGGATCAAGTGTTGATTCGATAATTTAATGTATAATAATATATATGATATATTAAATGACATTAACTAATATTAGCTCACTAAAAGATTCTTTTTCTCACTCGGGTAATACATTGATATATATGCGATATATGTTAAATATATTATTTTATTTTGTTACGATAAATATTATATATGTGATATATAATATTGTAACATGATATGATAACTAATGCAACATGTTTAGCAAAGATTAAACAAGATTAGGGTTTGATTTGGGCTAATGCTTTCTAGATGATTCTAGAAGGTTTAGTTTTGTTTTGTGAAAGATATTTTGTTACGACTCATTTTTTAACCTAACCCAAACCCTAGCCTTGGTTAATTCTCTACAATGGTTTAGACAACCATGGTTGCATTATTGATCATTATCTTCTTTGCATTATTCATCACTAAAAGAATTCCATCATCATTCTTCATCTTCTTCCTTCTTCTTTCTTCATGGAAAAAGCTTACTAGCTTTTTTCCAAGTTATGAATAAATGTGAGAAAAAGATAAATAAAGAGAGCAAAAATCCTACTTAATCATCCTTATCTTCCCTTGCCCTTTAGATGAGAGTGTTCACTCAATTTTAGTGAGTGTTAGCTTGTGTTAATAAAACTTTAAGGTAGATCATCTTTGTATCGAAGATCGGAAGCAAGACTGCATCTTTCTCTTCGTGGAACCTCTCGAGAGTCCGGAACCCGATGATCGCAGCGAAGGGACCTCAACATGGAGCTTAAGAAGTGAAGGACCGGATCTACAAAGGTTGTAATCTCTCTTACTTAGTGTTAAAGTGTTTAGCATGTTCGTTTTTGCCTAAACCCTAGTTTAAAGATCCGTATTCGGGTTGTTCGGCACGGCTAATTTTTTAATCGGGCATGGTTGATGCCTCATAGACTCTTGTGCGCATGCCTAGCAACCCTACAGTGGTATCAGAGCCAAGCTAGAGCTTTAGGCGAAGTCTAGACGAAATTTAAAGTCCGATCGAACGCCGAAACCCCGATACGGAACCCTCTCTGGACAATTTTCAAAAAGTTGATTTTTTCTGATTTAAAAATTCTCAGAAAAACAAGCAGGAAAAACTAAGAATTACTGTGAAGTACGGACCTCTAATTCAATAATTTGACTGCGGAACCGCGGCTAAACCATGAGTTTTGCGGCGGTTCCGCGGCCAAAATTTGGAATTAGTCCCTGGAATTTCACTTAATTATTCTTAGGTCCTTTCTTGGCAATTTTTTCTGGAAATATTTTAATTCCACTCAAGTGTTGAGTTTTCTAGGGTTGTATTGGGGACTCGTTGATTCGATCGGAAAATTTAACTTTGTTTAGTTTTCCCGGATAATTTTTAGAAACTGTTAAAAAGTTCGAACGGATATCAATAACTCACTTTTTCCCTTGTCGGAAATTTTTTCAAAAGTTGGATTTTTTCTCGAGTTTAAGAACGTTCTAAGTCGTGCAAGTAATGCGGTGGACCCTCTAGAAGACAACAAAGCTTAACTCGATTATGTGACCGTCTTGAACTGCCTCTGAACCTTAGGGTTTGTGGCAGTACGGCGTGCCACATGTGAGGCGTTGGCTTGACCCTTCTACGGCTGGACCATTGATACTGTGGCATGTGCTGGATGTTTTTAAACTGATTTCAAGTGTTGAGATATATTGGAGAAATCTTGGGTGTTTAATTAATCGATCGGAAAGTTTAACATTGTCTATTTATGTAACGTTTTGAAAATCGTTTCGGTGAAATTTCGGAAAAAACGGTAAAATAAGGGGGGGTTTCTATAAAAAGTCAAAATACAAATATTTTTATTATAAAATTAAATATATATATTCTAGCTATGAAATTGCTATTAATTGGTGTTTATTGAGCCACTGGTGAAATTTCAAATTTTCTGAAATTTTTTCCGAAATTAATTATTTTAATATTATTTTAAGCCGTCACTAATACATTTAATTAGGGAAAATTACAAATTGGAATGAGTTGAAATAAATTTTGTGCATCATAACACATTAAACAAAATTTTATCATGTGGTTTTTGAAACGAAATCATTTGCCAAAACGGTTTAGAAAATATCGGAGAAAAATGGCTTAATTAGCGAAATTAGTGTTAATGGGATTTGGGGTATGATATTTATCTTTTATTTTCCTCACCCACACTCACCCACACCCTCTCTCCTCTCCCTATACTGCTGGACGAACCTTGGGCTGCCCCTTCACCATATTACCACCCCATTTTTAGAAAAGTGAACAAAGGAAATAAAGAAATCAATAAAGAAATGGGTGTGTTGACTTGAGGTATGGGTCTTCTTTCTTCCTTTGACTTCACACCTCACCCCTCCCCTCACCAAATCAGCAACTCCCTCATTTTGTTCAACCCCCTTGCTGCAGCAACCCCCCCTTCATCACTTCTTTTCTCTTCAAAAACTCTTATAAAATTCATCAAAACACCATGCAAAACCTCACAAAATCAAAATCTAATCCTTACCCATTTTTCCTTGGCCATTCAAGCATGGATCTTGGTGAAAAGAGAGCATTTTGGGAGGCTTGATTTCATGGGAGATCTCTAAATTGTGGAGGTATAATCTTAACCCTAAAGTTTAATTGTTGTTTAATTATGTTAATCTAATTTATTCAAGTGTTAATTTGGTTGTGATTGCTAGTTTAGGAAATTCTAGAAAAGGGTTTAAATTTTTATTAGGGTTGTTATCATTAGATTGTGGTCTTAATGAGTAGATTAACATGTTATTGTTATGTAAAACTTAATCTTGTTGCATCTTGCTAATTGCTACTTTTAAATTGTCCAAATTGCATAGTATTGCAAACTAGGTTTTAAAAATTAAGTTAAATTGTTAGATAAAAAATTCTAATTATGGTTTCATAGCATTATTAACATTATAATGAGTGGTTTAATACCTTAGGTTATGCAAAACTAAGCTTAATTGTTAAATTGTGAATTTTTGCTTGAAAATTGTTAAAATTGGATAATTAGTAAACTAGGTTTTCGGGGTTAATGAAATTTATTGGGATTAAATTATGAAAATTGTTTTTATGACTTATTTAAGATATTTAATAAGTATTATGGCCGCTAGATTTGTATAAATGTCGAGTTTTGTACTAAAACGGGTAATTTTTGCTTGCTAGATTTTCGGAAAAATGGCTTTTAAGGTGAATTTGCGGTTTTTGTGAATTCTAACCTATTTTATATTATAATTAGTGTTCGTGAATACGCAAATAAGTGTGTTTGGGTTTTTCTCGATGGTTTGGTGTTTGTACGCCGACGTCGAGGGTTTTTGGGTTGATTTGTGAAAGCAGCCATATGTTTTGACCTATATGGGATTCGTGTATCGTTTTGGTCATGAGTCGGATTTTAATGCGATACGGTGCATTATGATATGTAGGTACCCTTACGAAGACTTCGAGATGACAAGTAAGCGCGTGGTGATGTCGGCACCGGCGAGCGAGGACCAGGTGAGTAGATTTATATCTACGGGGAGAAGTCGGGTAGATGGCGTATAGCACCCCCGCAGTTCGTGGTGATGTATACGAATACGTATACACACATATATTTTGATTATATATTATGTTGATATGAGACTTGATGATAAAGATAGATTCTAGGTGTTCATGGATTAGTTTAGTGTTAGTTGCGAAACCCTAGAGTAGTTGTTACACCCACACATGCACGCACACACATGCATACATCTATGTTATTACTTGTGTGTATAAGGGGAGATATGTTTATGTGTCACCTGGGTATGGGACTAGGTGTTCACATACTGGATTTGCGGATGGTACTTGGGATTGAGATGAGTCGATGAGATTTGAGTTGAGGCCGTGTGATCAGTGATATGGCAGGATTCGTACTTGAGATACGTCCTGATGTTATAGCGGATCTTTGGATGACAATTCCATGTGAATAGTGATATTAGTAGTGTACTAGACGTAGGTCAGTACCCCAGATGATGATTTTGATAAAGAGGATACCAGATGAAAAGTGTGATGAGTATGATATTGACCCGTACCCAGATTTGGGGATGCCGTACGACAGATTTACGTACGAGCTATATATTGATGATTGATCTGCACTCTTGACTTGGGATGTCTGATTATAGATATGGTATCGGATATGGTATTATTGAGGCGGGATCACCGACTAATATATATACAGGTATGTATACGTATCGACTCAGATGTTAGGCGGTTCCCTTACCTGTAGTTCAGCTTGTTAGTTCAACCGTATAGTTTAGTGTAGTTGTTAGATTAGATTAGATTAGACTCCTACCTATTTCAAAAGCTTACGAATCGTGGGTATTTTAAAAGACAGGTCAAGGGATTCTACGGATATTTCAAAAGACGTATCTTTTCCTAAAAACACCGTAGCCCTTATTTTCAAAACACCGCGATTCGTGTTATTTCAAAAGGCACTATTGTAGGACTTATATTAGGATAATGCAGTTTAGTTATCGTTGTGTCTAGTATTCCGCTCATTATTACTGTTCGCTCCGCATCGCATACTTATATTATAATTTCTTATTCCATTGTTGATATCATACTGTTAGGACACCAGCACCATTACCGATGATGCGTATGTACCACGTACACTTGCTTGCCGGCTCACACACATCTTCATCGGTAATTGCCATGTCACGCACACCTTAGAAAATATTATTGCCTAATGTAGCTTGTTAACCAGTAGTTTTGACATGATGATTAGTTGCTTGCCTTATATGCTAGTTTAGACAATATAGTTGTTACTTGTCACTTCATGCATACTGTTATTCATTATATGCCGCATTCATGGATGCTCATGCTTATATTCATGGTTTTACATGCTATTGATGATTCGGATTTCCATGATATTTTCTGGATTTGGAGGAAAACCGCAAAATATATATAAACTGCTTTCTCTCTTTTTAAATAAAAATGCGGTTTTCCCATGATGTATAAGTCGTCCACCATGAGTTTGCTGATGGATTTCGAGACCCGATTCGAGGAGATGGATGAACCGTTTCGGGTACATGGTGGGCCCGGTAAGGTACCCTGGGGCAAGAAGGTCGTGTTGCTGACGTTGAGCCTGGCAGGGGAGCACTACCTACCGGTGATATTACCCGACGCGTCGGATATCCGGAGGATACCGTCGTGATCTTGAGATGGATGGTAGGGGCCGGTCTGGACTGACGGCGCCCTAGATATTGGGATTGAGACATTGAGATTTCGAGATATTGAGGTATTGAGATTTGATGATACAGGCCAGTCCGGATAGCCGGAGCCTGAGATTTTGATACATTTAGATTTATGTTTTGTGTCGATGCTAGACACTGTTGATGCTGATTTCTGTATGATACCTCATTTTTAAAAATATGAAGGAAATCTCACTAAATTATGAAAACGGTTTCTTCATTTACATGTAATCTGTTTTCATGCATTCATACCTCATTCATATGATATATTGCTACCTGAGGCACTGGCACGGGCATAAGATTACACTCGGGTTAGATATTTACCCTAGTCATTGTTATAGACTGCTGGTTTTATTTGAGGATTATATATATTGATCGTATGACCTAGGATTGCGTCATACATGTGATTTCTATTCGTAGATGTTTTTCTATTCACGAGTTGGCAACTCACCCCCGTTGTGCCCCAGTTTCTTGCAGGTTTGCCGTACAGGTTTCTTTACGGCTTTGCGGGTACAGTTTCGTTCGGGTGACTTGCTAGTAGGTGGGTTTATTTGTATCGTACCCATCATTATACATTGTATATTATTATTCAGTTGTATCTAGAAGTTCCATCAACCAAACTTGTATTTATCTCAGATAGGGACCAGTGATGTTTATTCTTTTGACCTTAGAGTCGCGCGTTGTATTTCTATGGATTTCTTGCTGTTTTGAGTTTCCTTTTGAGTTTTGATCCTCGCCCTTGGCGTTGTATATTATATTGCTTGTGTGGTTGTGACCGTCGATTGACGAAGAGCTAGCTCCCGCTTGGGGATGCCTTTTTATTGATTTCGTATACTATTCATGTTGTATCCCGTTTGGGAGCCAGTATTTACAAAGGTGACTCTGCCGAAATTTTCAGGAAATACTTGATTTTTTAAAACCGCATAATTCAGCTTATGCTATTAAAACTACTTGATTTTAAATTGGTTTTCCTTCACTCTACTACTTTTCTTGGTTTGGATTTCTGGGTTTTCGGCTTAATTAGATTACGTACGCCTCGAGACGTTTCGTAGTTTAAGTGCCGGTCATGTTCCGTACTTTCGGGACGTGACAATTTATCTGGAATGTGATACAATATTTGGAATCCACAGATAGTTATGAGATAACTAATTTGAATGTTATAAATCTAGCAGTTCAGTCTCACATGATCGGTTGCCACGGAATTTTGATGTGATCAAAAGTCCGTCGCAATCACGTAGCGTACGCGAATACTCGCCGGGTAAACTTAATACACAGCTACACCCCATAGCCCCGACCAAGTGACTGTAGGAGAACTCCGTCGCCAAAAGCATCCGTTTGGGTGCTCGCGGCAGCGGTGTTCCACCTTAGTGCACTTCGTCGACGGCATCTGGGGGTGCGGCCGTCTACTAAAGTTTGCGACGAGCATTCGATCAGGATGTCCGGAATCTTGTTGAATTGCCCGACTTAATGTTGAAAAGTGTTTTCGATAAAGAGACTAAAATGAGAGGTTTATAATTGTTAGGCATGCGATGTCTAAGGAATTCATTTGGTTAGGCATGCGATGTCTAAAGAGGTTGCGGATTCCAACTGTTGTAGTTTTACACTTTCTTTTCTGTGACCGTAAGCGTAGTATGTGGTGTATCGCCGGCTTCGTTGCTATACATCAACGACAATCGGGATATGCATACTTGCTTACGTTGATGATATGAGATATTATGTGTTGCTGTGATATGTTATATTGGATCGTCGCGTTTTGAATAGCCGGGGGTTTTATGTGAGATGAGAGTTTTTCTTTTTCATTCATGTAAAATTCATTTGTATGTAATATTCTTTTATTGGGGCGCTTCCAGGTTGCTGAAGATGTCACCGTTGTATGTTATTTACTTTTCCGCATTAGGTAGACCCAAGGTGGGGGGCACAAGTAACCGGGTTCTAGGGTCCAGTGGAGACCATCTCGAGGAGTCGAGACCGGGTCTCCTAACCCTAGAATTGGCAGTGTTGCTTGCCGCTCTCGTAGGGGTCTAGGGATGTGGGTTTGGCTATTCATCGCGACCGTGGAATCCGTGTTTTATACTGGCTCGTATTGAAAACACGGACATCCTAGTATATCCAATATTTCATATATGTTCTTCTGCTGCAATGTTCTGTGATGAGATCATATTACTGCCTGAGACGAATGTTTTTTTTATATATATGAGATATATGTTATATTGCAGATTTCGTTTCAAAAGAGATGCTTGCGAAGCATAATAAAATGGGACTTCATTAATGAGATTAATGAAATAAAAGAAACCTAAAGATGTTGTAGAAACTTATTTAATAACTGGTAGCTCTAGTTCTTGCTTTGCATCGCGGTGTTCCTTGTAGAATATCCTGCACCTTATTCGATAAGGAAAGGGCCGAGATCCCTTCACCGGGAGTGACCCCTTTAGCAATAACTGGCAGATTCTACACACTCGGTTTATCTTTTGATTGCTTCTATAGTTCTTGCTTTGCATAGTGGTATTTGTGAAATATCCTGCACCTTATTCGATGAGGAAAGGGCCGACGATCCCTTCACCGGGAGTGACCCCTTTAGCAAAACTAGAAAAGCCTAAAAAACACTCCATTTAAAAATCACTCGATTTTACAACGATATCAAGTTCATTACGCAAAAGGTTTTCTTAAAAATCTGTCGTAGCCCTCCGTCATTTCAGATAAGTACTTCTTAGTATTCGTGCTGCGTTTGTTGACCTTAGCCAAGGCGTAGTGTGCGGTAGCTAATTAGTGCTTATCTGTATAAGCATATGATGCGATTGAGTTAGGGTAGTCGTACGACTTTGTTGACCTTAGCCAAGGGTCGTGCGGGTGGGTTTAATTCAATCGGGAAATGACGGGTTGAACTTGGCTAGTACTTATGATTTGTTGACCTTAGCCAAGGTCATAAGTTGCTAGGGGCAAAATGATATTGGGAATTTCAAGTGTTGAAATTTGCAATGAGATTGCATACCTTCTATGAGATAGTTGGATCCCGATACCCGCTGCGAGTAAGAGTTACTCCTGGGAGAGTTTTACACATTACAATTAGTCGATCAAGTAGGTGTCTAGAAATGTGTCAATGGGGTTACGCCTCTGGGAAAACGAGGTTTACTTGAATTAGGTTCGTGCGAAAGCACGGGGGACCTCCCTCAAAGTACCGACACTGACCTGGCTGAAAGATTGGCGAACTTGTAGCGTGTGATTAATCCCGGCTAGTATTTCCTTTTAGGGTTTGAAGGAAGATTTGATTAAAACAGTGGGAGACATCCTGATTAGATATATTAGATAACCAATCTAATCTTGCAAGAGCATACGCTGAGTGTTTTCTTTTCTCTCTCTCCAGGTAGCGACCATATCACGCCTTAATCAAGATAATAAAACAGATGAATTTACCGAACCCGCTTGTTATACTGAGCTGGGAAACGTTGGTCACGCTCCAACTTATAATTGTTATAAGACAGAGCAGGAAATTGGGGAATACCAGATTTCCCGTGCCGCCCAAACGAAGAAAGTGCATGCTGATGCATCATCTTCGGGTGTGTTCATTACAAGAGAACCGTTTCTCAGTATCCTTTATGTATTGGGTATGTGATACCAGATCAGGATCCCGCATATGTAATCTGTTACATGGGCTACAGATAGGTAGAGAACTGAGAATGGGTGATAAGTTTCATGAGACAGAAAACGGTGCAAGTGTTGCAGCCAAGTCTGTTGGTCACTGTCACCCTGTATTACCAATACATTGATTCTAAACAAATGCTATTAGATACCGAACCTGATATACAAAATCATATCAGTCTCTTTATTAGTAAAGAAAGGATATAATTTTATATTGTTGGATAATGTTTTGAACATTTCCTATATCAAGAGTTGATCGGTTCAGGCACGTTATCTAAAAGTATTGACGTTCTAAATCAAACTACAGTTCTTAGTATACAGAACACACACAAGAGAAATAGTTCAGAAATGAACGAATCCTTCTTGAGGTATTGTAGACTAGGTCATATCAATGTAACCCGACCAGCTGAAGTTACATTAAGATGCATATTTAAATTTGTTTGAATTTACATCTTGTGAAACTTGCCGGTCATGTCACAAAGATAAAATGACCACAGCTCTGTTTATTGGAAACAGAGAAAGAGTTAGTGAACTCTTGGGATTGATACATGCTGATGTATGAAAGTCTCCTATCTACACATGCCAAGATAGGTTCTTTGTACTTCATTACATTCTCTGATGATCTCTCAAGATTCAGACATATGTTCCTGTTGAAACACAAGCCCGAACCTTTTGAGATATTCACAGAATATAAGTTAGAAGTAGAGAACCAAATACGGGTATAAGTATTATGTCCTTTGATGAGATCAAGGAGGAGAATACTTGAGCACGGAATTCCTGGACTTTTCTAAAGGAGAATGAGATTCTCTCTCAGCATTACTCCTCCGTATACACCATAGCACGATGGTATTGCAGGGTTCCTAGGCACTCTAGTGAGGTCTCCCAAGCCATCAACCATGGCAATTTCAAAAATTATGGTGCCTACAAACCCTAAAGTACGGATCGTTTGCTAGATATCTAGGCGAACAAGAACAAGTTAACAGCTAACTAAATAAAATACGGAAATACAACCTTTGTAGATCCGGTGCTCCACCTCCATAGCTCCGCAACGAGGTCCTCTCCGCTGTCCAAATCGAATCTGGGCTCTAGGATCGGCTTCGTCGGAGAATGGGCAAGCTAGGTCGTCGATGTCCATGCCGAAGATGATCTACGTCGAAGCATCGATGAATCAAGCTCCACCTTCACCAAACCGTGAAAAGTTGTGAAGGAAACACACTCTACTACTTGGCAAGAGGTAGAGGATGAAGAAATAGGAAGTGGATAGACTTTAGAATTGGATTTCTCACTCATATCATCAATCTACCATTGATGACTTGAAGCTTTTTCTTTATGTGTTTTATGAAGAAGAAGAAGAAGCTCATGAAAAAGTTATGATAAGAATCATTTAAATTATCAACAAAAAGAATACTTATCATGACTTAATCCTAGTTAGGTGTAGAGAGTGAATCATAGTTAGTGAATGGTTAGGTAAAGGAGATGAAGACAAAAATGGTCAAAGTGCATGAAGCACTTAGAAACTTCATGAAGAAAATTGCAACCATTTTGTTTTCTTCTCACAATTTAAATTCAAAATAAATATATATAAATAAATGAATGATTAAAACAAAACCCTAACCATTCACAACCATGGTTCATTCTTTACACTTAACCAAAATTGGGCATGCATCATCAAACATGACACAAGCAAGTGCACAAAATCATATCGCATATGTAATGCGCACAAAAGAGTGAGAAAATCCATCTTAAAGTGACCCGATACTAGTTAATGCAAAGTAATATATCAAATATATAATTATACATTAAATCATTAAATCAACACTTGATTCAATGATCCGGTCATGCGCACATAACCGACTGGTATCAAATATATCGGCTTATCGAATCAACGCTTGAATCGATAACTAGGTTATATCGCATACAACCATTCGATATATTTATCGCGAGAATAGAATACGGTATCACATACACGCATTATTCTCGGTCCCGCACATATCTCATATGCACTCCTATTTCGTTTCGCTTGAGCCAGGAAACCTCTGTGTAGGACTCTAAAGACTCGTCAATACGCCGGCAGCGGATGATAATCATATCAAACATCCACAAGCCGCAAGCGGTCTGCTAAACGTAACGGCCACCCGGGTATTGAGCGATCTGAAGATCGACGAGCAAGCCCGCTCACACTCCAGTGAATCCGACCAGTAACACTACCGTACAGTCCGGTCTGATCGTCTGATATGTCGCATATCTCGCCTAGGGGTGGTATACGTCAGACCCCAATAGCTCAATAAGTCGTGTCGATATGAGGTCTATAACTGTTCGAGAAACTACTGGTAACACTTACCAGTAAATCTCAGCAACCCTGGCCAGGGATTTCCTGTTATAGCCAATCGAACACAGCGCAACATCAACCCCCATATACCGGGAGAGACGAATCCCCTCCTATCGCTCATTGCCTCCATGTGACTCGGGACTGTACCCAAAAACCACCGTTTTGCACGCCCTCTTGGACGTGGTAAGATGGAAATCAAAGCACAGTGGGAACCACACAAGACTCTATGACGATCTCGAGTCAACAGACTACTCTGTACCAGTGTCACCAGAGAACTGCCATCTGACGTGAGGTATAATACCATCTGGGAGTTCTCGGCGAGTCCGTCCAGTGTACCCAGTCTCTACTGAGCACCCGTATATCTCCTCTGATGTCAAACACCGATGGATATGGGATCATCCATCGCCCATCTGTATGGGTCGAGAAGGTACGCGCTAGTCTACTCTGGTATATCGATGCCCCGTCTCGATACACCCATGACTAGGGACTTTGAAGGATGTACTTATGGACTACTATGTCCCCACTAGTATGATCCGCATCATAGTCCAGGTAGTCAAGTACAGATCCTAAGGGCTTTACCAACATGTAACAGAGAGACAAACAGTATACACGTTAAGGTAAAGAGCAACCAGATAGCATACTATCATGTCGAGCAAGAAAGTCCTCACTATATATGTCCCAGCATCCACTACAATATACATCCTATGTACAGTAATGGCCTCTAGGGCATACATATAACTAACAATCTCCCACTTGCACTAGGGCCATCTGTAGCAGTGGTTTGAAGTATCTCATACTCAACCATCCCATAAAAGTCTCTCTCTGGGAACAGGCCTTTGTGAGTGGATCCGCTGTGTTGTCCTCTGAGTCTACTCTCCAAACCTCGATCACCCTGGAGATCAACCATCTCCATGATCAAGTGATACTGCCTTAGAATATGTCTGGATCACTGATGGGACCGGCGTTCCTTGGCATAAGCCATAACTCCATTGTCACACAATGGGAGGAACGTAGTTCATCTCATGAACCAATATACACCCAAACAGCCTCTTTGGTAGCATCTTAAGTAGCGATGTATCCAGCCTTTATCGTCTAGTATGTCACGGTATCTAGCTTGGAACTCTTCCAACATACCTCCCTTTACTGAGGGTAAAGACAATGCCTGCGACTGACACTCAGTCGTCTTCATCACCCTGGAACACTTCCAGTGATTCTCCTCAGGATCGATTGACACCATCTCACTACATCTAGTGAGTATCCTAACATCCATTTAGATCTATCTTATAGATCCAAAACCCAGGATTTAGTAGGTATCATTTTGATCCTATATGGAGAATCATAGTGATAAGCGGAGATTGATCGAGCGTAGCATAGGAAACTCCTTCCCTATCAAGAGTATGTCATCCACGTACTCTGCGAGGATCGTCACCATACTCCCTACTACCCTTTTGTTTATACAAGGTTCATCTACCATTTTGATGATGTCAAATTCTTTGACTAACACATCAAAACAGACGTTCCAATTCCGCGATGCCTGCTTTATCCTATAAAGCATCTTGCACACGTTTCCGCTGCTCCCACTGTCTACGAGGCCCTCTGGCTGTGTACTTATAGACGCTCTCTTCTAAATCATCATTTAGAAAAGCAGTCAAGACACCCAACCACCAGATATCGCAGTCATGGTATGTAGCCGTGGCAAGTAGGATCTGGATGGACTTAAGCATAGTCACTGGAAAAGGTTTCGTCATTATCCACGCCTGGTCAATGAAGAAAACCTTTAACAAGTCTAGCTTTGAAAGTCTCAACTTTTCCATATACACCAAGTAATCTTCTCAAGATATACTTGCTCCTGATGGGGATTTAACCCTTCAGATATTGCAACCAAAGTCCATACTTTGTTGGTGTATACGGATTCCATCTCAGATCACTAAGCATCCAGCCATTCTTGCAGAGTCTTACTTCTGATGGCCAGCTCGAAACTAGTTGGGTCATCATCTCATGATGCAATCCTCGCTCCCACTGTCATAGAGAAACCGAAGTATCTCTCAGGTGGGTGAGGAACCCTACTAGATCGGCGGAGAGGCTGAGGTTCGTTGGTAACTATTGAATCCTTTGGTTCTACCAAATCATCTGCAGCAGTTTGTATAGCTGGAACATTTCCAGTTCTACATAACTGACTTTGCCTCGAGCTTGTCCGGATTTTGCTTTTCAGACATAGGCCGGACAACCCCAAATCTTAACTAACTTAAGACATGGGCTCTTCCCTTTCCATATCACATATGAAATGGTAGGCAACTGATTTGATTGGAACCCTATTCAATAGGTATGCAGCTTCTCAAGTGCATAACTCCCAAAAGGAATTAGGTGACTCAGTATTACTCATCATAGAGCACACCATATCAAATAGGGTGTATCTGCTCCGCCCCGATATACCATCGTACTATGGTGTATACGGAGGAGTAATGCTGAGAGAGAATCTCATTCTCCTTTAGAATAATCCAGGATTTCCGTGCTCAAGTATTCTCCTCCTTGATCTCATCAAAGGACATAATACTTATACCCGTATATCTGGTTCTCTACTTCTAACTTATATTCTGTGAATATCTCAAAAGGTTCGGACTTGTGTTTCAACAGGAACATATGTCTGAATCTTGAGAGATTATCAGAGAATGTAATGAAGTACAAAGAACCGGTCTTGGCATATGTAGACAGGGGACCTACATACATCAACATGTATTATCCCAAGAGTTTACTAACTCTTTCTCTGTTTCCAGTAAACGGAGCTATGGTCATCTTATCTTTGTGACATGACTGGCGAGTTTCAGAAGATGTAAATTCAAACTGATTTAAATATGCATCTACATGTAACTTCAGCTAGTCGGGTCACATTGATCTGACCTAGTCTACAATACCTTAAGAAGAATCTGTTCATTTCTGAACTCTTCCTCTTATGTGTGATCCGTATACTAAGAACTGTAGTTTGATTTAGAACATCAATGCTTTTAGATAACGTGCCTGATCCGATCAACTTTTGATATAGGAAATGTTCAAAACATTATCCAACAATACAAAATTTTTATCGTTTCTTTACTAATAAAGAGATAGATATGATTTTGTATATCAGGTTCGTTATCTAACAACATTCGTTCAGAATCAATGTATTGGTAATACAGGATGACAGTGACCGACAGACTTGGCTGCAACTCTTTCCCCGTTTTCTGCCTCATGAAACTTATCACCCGTTCTCAGTTCTTTACCTATCTGTAGCCCTATGTAACAGATTACATATGTGGGATCCTGATCCGGTATCATATACCCAGGACGTAAAGGATACTGAGAATCAGTTCTGTATAATGAACAAACCCGAAGATGATGCATCAGCATGCACTCTCTTCGTTTGGGCGGCACGGGAATTCTGGTAATCCCCAATTTCCTGCTCTGTCTTATAACAATTATAAGTTGGAGTGGGACCAACGTTCCCCAGCTCAGTATAACAAGCGGGTATGGTCAATATTCCGTATTATTATCTTGATTAAGGCGTGATATGGTCGCTACCAGGAGAGAGAGAGAAGAAAACACTCAGCGTGCGCTCTGTCAAGAATAGATTGGTTTTTATTTTATCTAATCAGGATGGCTCCCACTGCTTTTTATCAAATCTTCCTTCAAACCCTAAAAGGAAAGACTAGCCGGGATTAATTACACACTACAAGTTCGCCAATCTTTCAGCCAGGCCAGTGTCGGTACTTTGAGGGAGGTCCCCCGTGCTTTCGCACGAACCTAATTAATGTAAACCTCGTTTTTCCAGAGGCGTAACCCCGTTAACACCTTTCTAGACACCTACTTGATCGGCTAATTGTAATGTATAAAACTCTCCCAGGAGTAACACTTACTCGCAGCGGGTATCGAGATCCAACTATCTCATAGAAGGTATGCAATCTCATTGCAAATCTCAACACTTGAAATTCCCGATAATATTTTGCCCCGAACGATCTATGACCTTGACAAGGTCAACAAACCATAGACCGCAAGTCAAGTTCTACCCGTCATTTCTTGATTGAATCAAACCCACCCGCACGACCCTTGACAAGGTCAACAAGGCCGCACGACTACCCTAACCCAATCTGCATCATATGCATAAGCAGATAAATACTGGTTAGCTACCGCACACTGCGCCTTGACAAGGTCAACAAACGCAGCACGAATACTAAACAGGATTTATCTGAAATGACGGAGGGCTACGACAGGTTTTTCTGAAAACCTATTGCGTAATGAACTTGATATCGTTGTAGGATCGAATGAATTTTGAAATGGAGTGCTTTTGAGGCTTTTCTTGTTTTGCTAAAGGAGTCACTCCCGGTGAAGGGATCGTCGGTCCTTTCCTCGTCGAATGAGGTGCGGGATATATCACATATATCACTGTGCAAAGCAAAAACTCTTAAAAGCAATCAAAAGACAAACCGAGTGTGTAGCATCTGCCAGTTATTGCTAAAGGAGTCACTCCCGGTGAAGGGATCTCGGTCCTTTCCTCATCGAATAAGGTGCAGGATATATCGCATATACCGCTGTGCAAAGCAAGAACTGTAGCTACTTGTTTTATTTTGAAATTCGATTCTACAACATCTTAGGTTTCTTTTATTTTCATTAATCGCATTAATGAAGTCCCATCATTTAAGTACCTAAACATCACAGATAGATATGACGTACACTTATGCCATCCGCATTCGCCTCGATGTCCCCTCGTGCATCGTTAGGTTAGGTAACTAACGACAGAGCAGGGCAGGGCTAGCGCGGGTGTAAAACATAAGTAACGTCTATATAATATATCATATATACTATATACTGTATCTATCACAGAACATCACATGATCACATCACACATATCGCAGCAGAAGAATCATATGAAATATTGGATATACTAGGACGTCCGTGTTTTCAATACGAGCCAGTATAAAACACGGATTCCACGGTCGTGATGAATAGCCAAACCCACACCCCTAGACCCCTACGAGAGCGGCAAGCAACCCTACCAATTCTAGAGTTAGGAGACCCGGACTCGACTCCTCGAGTTGGTCTCCCACTGGACTCCAGAACCCGGTTACTTGTGCTCTCCTCCTTGGGTCTATCCTAGTGCGGAAAAGTAAATAATATACATCAACGGTGACAACTTCCGCAACCTGGAAGCGCCCCGATAAAAGAATATTACATACAAGTTTTTACATGAATGAAAATGAAAAACATTCATCTCACATAAAAACCCCCGGCTATTCAAACACGACGATCCAATATAACATATCCAGCAACACATAACAACACATGTCATCAACGTAAGTAAATATGTCCATCCCAATTGTCGTTGACATATAGCAACGAAACCGGCGATATCACATATTACACTTACGGTCACAGAAAAGAAAGTGTAAAACTACAACAGTTGGAATCCGCAACCACCTCAGACATCGCATGCCTGACCAAATGAATTACTTAGACATCGCATGCCTAACAATTATAAACCCCGCATTTTAGTCTCATTATCGAAAACACTTTTCAATATCGAGTCGGGCAATTCAACAAGATTCCCGATATCCTGATCGAATGCTCGTCGCAAACTTCAGTAGACGGCCGCACCCCCGATACCGTCGACGAAGTGCACCAAGGCGGAACACCGCTATCGCGAGCACCCGGAGGGATGCTTTCGGCGACGGGGTTCTCCTACAGTCACTTGGTCGGGGCTATGGAGTGAGGCTGTCTATTAAGTTTACCCGGCGAGTATCCGCGTACGCTACGTGATTGCGACAGACTTTTGATCACATCAAAATTCCGTGGCAACCGATCAAGTGAGACTAAACTGCTATGTTTATAACATTCATTCAGTTATCTCATAACTATTGTGAATTCCAATTATTGTATCCCATTCCAGATAAATAGAAAATGTTAAACTTTTCGATCGAACAATCGAACACCCAAGTTTTCCCGAAACAGATCAACACATGAAACAAGTCTAACAACATTCCGTTCGTGCCTCAGTACCAACGATCCAGCCGTAGAAGGGTCAAGCCAACGCCTCACATGTGGCACGCCGTACTGCCCCAAACCCGAAGGTTCAAAGGGCAGTTCAAGACGGTCACATAATCGAGTTAAGGTTTGTGTCTTCTAGAGGGACCATCGCGTTACTTGCACTACTTAGAACGTCGTTAAACTTACGGAAAAATCCAACAATTGGAAATTTCCCGACAGGGGAAAAATTGGGTATTTATATCCGGTCGAACTTTTTAGCATATTCTAAAATTTATCCGGAAAGCCACACAGACAAAATTTGATACCCCGATCGAAATACCGAATTCCCAAAACAACTGCAGAAAAATTCAACTCTTGAAAAATTATCAAAAATATCCAGGAAGACCAACACTGGAAATTAAGAAAAACTGTACAAATTTGGATCCCATATACGACAAAATGGCCGCTCTTCCGCCGCACAAGCCAAGCTCGTGCCGCGGAAGCGCCGCGCATTGAAGGAATTGGGTGCACGAATTTTACAGTATTTCGTAGAATTGCCTGCTGATTTTTCTGAATATTTTTAATGTTGAAAAATCCCTGTTTTTAAAAATTGTACAGAGAGCAATTTTGTTTTGGAGTTCCGGGTTCGTTCGGACTTCAATTTCCGTCTACGCTTCGCCTAAGGCTCTAGCTAGGCTCTGATACCACTGCAGGGTTCCTAGGCACTCTAGTGAGGTCTCCCAAGCCATCAACCATGGCAATTTCAAAAATTATGGTGCCTACAAACCCTAAAGTACGGATCGTTTGCTAGATATCTAGGCGAACAAGAACAAGTTAACAGCTAACTAAATAAAATACGGAAATACAACCTTTGTAGATCCGGTGCTCCACCTCCATAGCTCCGCAACGAGGTCCTCTCCGCTGTCCAAATCGAATCTGGGCTCTAGGATCGGCTTCGTCGGAGAATGGGCAAGCTAGGTCGTCGATGTCCATGCCGAAGATGATCTACGTCGAAGCATCGATGAATCAAGCTCCACCTTCACCAAACCGTGAAAAGTTGTGAAGGAAACACACTCTACTACTTGGCAAGAGGTAGAGGATGAAGAAATAGGAAGTGGGTAGACTTTAGAATTGGATTTCTCACTCATATCATCAATCTACCATTGATGACTTGAAGCTTTTTCTTTATGTGTTTTATGAAGAAGAAGAAGAAGCTCATGAAAAAGTTATGATAAGAATCATTTAAATTATCAACAAAAAGAATACTTATCATGACTTAATCATAGTTAGGTGTAGAGAGTGAATCATAGTTAGTGAATGGTTAGGTAAAGGAGATGAAGACAAAAATGGTCAAAGTGCATGAAGCACTTAGAAACTTCATGAAGAAAATTGCAACCATTTTGTTTTCTTCTCACAATTTAAATTCAAAATAAATATATATAAATAAATGAATGATTAAAACAAAACCCTAACCATTCACAACCATGGTTCATTCTTTACACTTAACCAAAATTGGGCATGCATCATCAAACATGACACAAGCAAGTGCACAAAATCATATCGCATATGTAATGCGCACAAAAGAGTGAGAAAATCCATCTTAAAGTGACCCGATACTAGTTAATGCAAAGTAATATATCAAATATATAATTATACATTAAATCATTAAATCAACACTTGATTCAATGATCCGGTCATGCGCACATAACCGACTGGTATCAAATATATCGGCTTATCGAATCAACGCTTGAATCGATAACTAGGTTATATCGCATACAACCATTCGATATATTTATCGCGAGAATAGAATACGGTATCACATACACGCATTATTCTCGGTCCCGCACATATCTCATATGCACTCCTATTTCGTTTCGCTTGAGCCAGGAAACCTCTGTGTAGGACTCTAAAGACTCGTCAATACGCCGGCAGCGGATGATGATCATATCAAACATCCACAAGCCGCAAGCGGTCTGCTAAACGTAACGGCCACCCGGGTATTGAGCGATCTGAAGATCGACGAGCAAGCCCGCTCACACTCCAGTGAATCCGACCAGTAACACTACCGTACAGTCCGGTCTGATCGTCTGATATGTCGCATATCTCGCCTAGGGGTGGTATACGTCAGACCCCAATAGCTCAATAAGTCGTGTCGATATGAGGTCTATAACTGTTCGAGAAACTACTGGTAACACTTACCAGTAAATCTCAGCAACCCTGGCCAGGGATTTCCTGTTATAGCCAATCGAACACAGCGCAACATCAACCCCCATATACCGGGAGAGACGAATCCCCTCCTATCGCTCATTGCCTCCATGTGACTCGGGACTGTACCCAAAAACCACCGTTTTGCACGCCCTCTTGGACGTGGTAAGATGGAAATCAAAGCACAGTGGGAACCACACAAGACTCTATGACGATCTCGAGTCAACAGACTACTCTGTACCAGTGTCACCAGAGAACTGCCATCTGACGTGAGGTATAATACCATCTGGGAGTTCTCGGCGAGTCCGTCCAGTGTACCCAGTCTCTACTGAGCACCCGTATATCTCCTCTGATGTCAAACACCGATGGATATGGGATCATCCATCGCCCATCTGTATGGGTCGAGAAGGTACGCGCTAGTCTACTCTGGTATATCGATGCCCCGTCTCGATACACCCACGACTAGGGACTTTGAAGGATGTACTTATGGACTACTATGTCCCCACTAGTATGATCCGCATCATAGTCCAGGTAGTCAAGTACAGATCCTAAGGGCTTTACCAACATGTAACAGAGAGACAAACAGTATACACGTTAAGGTAAAGAGCAACCAGATAGCATACTATCATGTAGAGCAAGAAAGTCCTCACTATATATGTCCCAGCATCCACTACAATATACATCCTATGTACAGTAATGGCCTCTAGGGCATACATATAACTAACAGGTATATCGGGGCGGAGCAATAGCACCCTATTTGATATGGTGTGCTCTATGATGAGTACTACTGAGTTTCTTATTTCCTTTTAGGAGTTATGCACTTGAGAAGTGGCATACCTATTGAATAGGGTTCAAATCAAATCAGTTGCCTACCACTTCATATGTGATATGGAAAGGGAAGAGCCCATATCTTAAGTTTGTTAAGATTTGGGGTTGTCCGGCCTATGTCTAAAAGCAAAATCCGGACAAGCTCGAGGCAAGGTCAGCTCTGTAAAACTGGAAGTAGTTCCAGCTATACAAACTGCTACTGATGATTTGGTAGAACCAAAGGATTCAATAGTTTCCAACGAACCTCAGCCTCTCCGCCGATCTAGTAGGGTTCCTCACCCACCTGAGAGATACTTCGGTTTCTCTATGACAGCGGGAGCGAGGATTGCATCATGAGATGATGACCTAACTAGTTTCGAGCTGGCCATCAGGAGTGGAACTCTGTAAGAATGGCTGGATGCTTAGTGATCTGAGATGGAATCCTTATACACCAACAAAGTATGGACTTTGGTTGCTTTATCTGAAGGGTTAAATCCCCATCAGGAGCAAGTATATCTTGAGAAGATTACTTGGTGTATATGGAAAAGTTGAGACTTTCAAAGCTATGCTTAAGTCCATCCAGATCCTACTTGCCACGGCTACATACCATGACTACGATATCTGGTGGTTGGGTGTCATGACTGCTTTTCTAATTGATGTTTTAGAAAAGAGCGTCTATAAGTACACAGCCAGAGGGCTTCATAGACAGTGGGAGCAACGGAAACGTATGCAAGATGTTTTATATGATAAAACAGACATCGCGGAGTTGGAACGTCTGTTTTGATGTGGTAGTCAAAGAGTTTGACTTCATCAAAATGGTAGATGAACCTTGTATATACAAAAAGGTAGTAGAGAGTATGGTGGTGATCCTCGTAGAGTACGTAGATGACATACTCTTGATAGGGAAGGAGTTTCCTATGCTACGCTCGGTCAATCTCCGCTTATCACAAGGATTCTCCATATAGGATCAAAGTGATACCTCCTAAATCCTGCGTTTTGAATCTATGAGATAGATCTGATTGGATGTTAGGATTCCCACTAGTTGTAGTGAGATGGTATCAATCAATTCTGGGGAGAATCACTGGAAAAGTTCCAGAGTGATAAGAACGACTGAATGTCAGTCACAGGCATTGTCTTTACCCTCAGTGGAGGGACGGTATGTTGGAAGAGTTCTAAGCTAGATACCGTGACATATTAGACGATTAAAGGCAAGATACATCGTTACCAAGGATGCTACCAAAGAGGCAGTCTAGATACATATAAGTTCATGAGATGAACTTCGTTCCTACCATTGTGTGACAATGGAGTTGTGGCTTTTACCCAGGAACTACCGTCCCATCAGTAATCCAGATATAATTCTTAGGCAGTATCACCTGATCATGGAGATGGATGATCTCCAGGGAGATCGAGGTTAGGAGAGTAGACACAGAGGACAACAGCACGGATCCACTCACAAAGGCCTTTTCCCCAGTAGAGACTTTTATGGGATGGTTGAGTATGAGATATTTCAACCACAGCTAATTGTTGGGTATATGATACCACAACAGATGGCCCTAGTGCAAGTGGGAGATTGTTAGTTATATGTATGCCCTAGAGGCCATTACTGTACATATGATGTATATTGTAGTGGATGCTGGGACATATATAGGGAGGACTTTCTTGCTCGACATGATAGTATACTATCTGGTTGTACTTTATCTTAACATGTACTCTGATTGTCTCTATATTACATGTTGATAAAGCCCTTAGGATATGTACTCAACTACTGGGACTATGATGAGATCATACTAGTGGGGCCACGGTAGTCGACGAGTACATCCTATAACTGTTCCTAGTCGAGGGTGTATCGAGACAGGGCATCGATGCACCAGAGTAGACTAGCGTATACGCATCTTGACCCATATGATGGGCGATGGATGATCCCATATCCATCGGTGTTTGAAATCAAGGATGGTGTACGGGTGCTCAGTGGAGACTGGGTACACTGGACGGACTCACCGAGAACTCCCAGATGGTATTATACCTTACGTCAGATGGCAGTTCTCCAGTGACACTGGTACAGAGTAGTCTGTTGACCCGAGAACGTCATAGAGTCTTGTGTGGTTCCCACTGTGCTTTGATTTCCATCATACCACGTCTAAGAGGGCGTGCAAAAAGGTGGCTTTTGGGTACAGTCCCGAATCACATGGAGGCAATGAGCGATAGGAGGGGATTCGTCTCTCCCGGTTTAGGGAGTTGATGTTGTGCTGTGTTCGATTGGATATAACCGGAAATCCCTGGCCAGGGTTACTGAGATTTACTGGTAAGTGTTATCAGTAGTTTCTCGAACTGTTATAGACCTCATATCGACACGACTTATCGAGCTACTGGGGTCTGACGTTTACCACCCCTAGGCGAGATATGCAACATATCAGACGACGAGACCGGACTGTACGGGAGTGTTACTGTTTGGATTCACAGGAGAATGTACAGGCTTGCTTGTTGATCTTCTGAGCGCTCAATATCTGGGTAGCTGTTACGTTTAGCTGACCGCTTGCAGCTTGTGGGTGTTTGATATGATCATCACCTACTGCCGGCGTATTGACGATTCTTTAGAGTCCTACACAAAGGTTTCTTGACTCAGGCAAAACGGAGTAGGGGCACATATGTGATATGTGCGGGACCGAGGATAATACGATATGAGATACCGTATTCTATTCTCGCGATATTTGATATCAGCCGGGTCATTGGATCAAGTGTTGATTCGATGAATCGGTACGGATAAATATTAGTCGGTTATATGCGATATAGCCGGATTGTCGGATCAAGTGTTGATTCGATAATTTAATGTATAATAATATATATGATATATTAAATGACATTAACTAATATTAGCTCACTAAAAGATTCTTTTTCTCACTCTGGTAATACATTGATATATATGCGATATATGTTAAATGTATTATTTTATTTTGTTACGATAAATATTATATATGTGATATATAATATTGTAACATGATATGATAACTAATGCAACATGTTTAGTAAATATTAAACAAGATTAGGGTTTGATTTGGGTTAATGCTTTCTAGATGATTCTAGAAGGTTTAGTTTTATTTTGTGAAAGATATTTTGTTATGACTCATTTCTTAACCTAACCCAAACCCTAGCCTTGGTTAATTATCTACAATGGTTTAGACAACCATGGTTGCATTATTGATCATTATCTTCTTTGCATTATTCATCACAAAAGGAATTCCATCATCATTCTTCATCTTCTTCCTTCTTCTTTCTTCATGGAAAAAGCTTACTAGCTTTTTTCCAAGTGATGAATAAATGTGACAAAAAGATAAATAAAGAGAGCAAAAATCCTACTTCATCATCCTCATCTTCCCTTCCCCTTTAGATGAGAGTGTTCACTCAATTTTAGTGAGTGTTAGCTTGTGTTAATGAAAGTTCAAGGTAGATCATCTTTGTATCGAAGATCGGAAGCAAGACTGCATCTTTCTCTTCGTGGAACCTCTCGAGAGTCCGGAACCCGATGATCGCAGCGAAGGGACCTCAACACGGAGCTTAAGAAGTGAAGGACCGGATCTACAAAGGTTGTAATCTCTTTCACTTAGTGTTAAAGTGTTTAGCATGTTCGTTTTCGCCTAAACCCTAGTTTAAAGATCCGTATTCGGGTTGTTAGGCACGGCTAATTTTTTAATCGGGCATGGTTGATGCCTCATAGACCCTTGTGCGCGTGCCTAGCAACCCTACAGGCCAAAACCGGTGGAAGGGGGTAGGGTTTTGGGTGGTCACCTAGGGTCTCGAGTATAACATTACCACTCTGTTTGTTTTCACCAAGAAGTCTCGGGGTTACAGCAGGTTGTCCATGTCTCAAAACGACACAAAAATACGATATCGAACCAAAACTAAACTAAAAGGAAAAGTTATACCTCACTTGTTCCTCTCTAGGCAGCACCAACTTCCCAAAGTCGTCAAAATCTTACTTTGCTCGATTCATCTTGTAGAGGAAGAGATGGGGACTAATTTTTGTGAAGGGGGTATAGGGTTTTGGGGAATGGTTGGAGGTAGATCTAGGGTTTAAGTGGAGGGTGGCGGAGTTGAGGAAGATGAAGAGGGTGATGGAAATGGTGGGGGATTTCTTTTTGGGCAGCAGCCCCCTTCTCTCTCTCACTAATACTCACTCTCTCTACTCTCTCCACTCTCTCCAAGCATGCTTTGCCTCATGATTATGTCTCCTTTGACTTTTCCTTTTTCCCTTTTTATTTTCTTTTCCTTATTTTCCACCTCACCTAATGGTAAACCCTAAGCAACCATACACCCACAACATGTAAGAAAATGTAACAAGTGTGGAAAAAAAGATATGTGCACATTTTTGCCCAAAAATGCTAAAAACCCGCTTAGCGATTTTTAATCGCGATTAGCACCAAATTAGCATATAATTAACCATAAAAACTTAAGAATGACATAATTCCACAAAATACCCTATTTTATAATTTTCCAAAATTTTTCCAAAATTTTCCCCATTTATCGGTATTTAATTATACCGAAATATTAAAATATTCAATAAAATAATATTAAATTATAAAAATTCCCAAAAATAATATTTTATTTTTTTTGAAATGTTACAATATGGTGGTATTTATAGTGGAGAATTAGGGTTTGAGAATTAAAAATGTGGATTAAAATGCTTCAAAAAGGTGTTAAATGGTGAATTTAAGAGTCTCTGTTTGATTACAGGAAAATCAAATAGTGTAGGGGAGTTAAGAGGAGTCGAAAGGACAAGTGTGCAAAGCACGGAGGGATTTGGGCGCATCGGGACTGTCGGTAGCGGCCATAGGGGAGAAACGGGCGGTCGAGATTGGATGATCCGTCTCGAGATTTGTGCCACGTGTTAAGCTAAGTGTGTACACCTCATTACGCCTGTTTGATTTTTCTGAAACTTTTTTGTTTCTCCATGTATTGTACGCGCAACTCTTGGGCTTCCGAAAAATTAAAAAGAAAAATCTAAAAAATTAATTGGGTCTGATGGGAATCGAACGCACAGGCTATGTCATAGCAGTGTAGGGGCTTTACCAGTGAGCTACAAGTTACTTCTTTTTTTTATTTAACAAAAATAACTTTTAACACTTACACAGGCTTAAATACCCTTTTACTGTGAAATACAAGAAATTTCTGTACAGTGATTTCAGAGTCGTTACATTCTACCCTCCTTATAAAACTCCTAATAAAAATTTTGTCCTCGAAATTTACAATTACATAGGGACTAATTTTCAAAAAGGTAAGGGTATTGTGCATGCATATCTTCTTTTCTTTCCCATGTTGATTCTCCTGGTGAATCCTTTCTCCACATCACTCAGACCAAGTTTATCTCCTTGTTCCGTAATATTTTCACCTTTCGGTCCAGGATCTCAACTGGTTGTTGCTCGCAGGTTAGGTCAGTTTGTACCGTGAGCTCTGAGTGATCAAGTATGTGCCTGGGGTCGCTCACATATCATCGTAATTGGGATATATAGAACACATTGTGCACTCCTTCTAATAAGAGTGGTAGTGCCAAAGGATAAGCCACTTCTCCAACTCGTTCGAGTATGTCAAACGGTCATATGTATCTTGGACTTAGCTTATCCTTCTTGCTAAAACGGATCACTCCTATGTTTGGAGAGATCTTCAGGAATATATGGTCTCCAGATTAGAACTCCACATGTCGATGTTTTGCATCTGCCCAATACTTCTGTCGGTCTTGGGCTATTCGCATCCTTTCCCTGATCGTGTGAACCACGTCCATAGTTGCCACGATCATATTTAGTCCAAGGAGTTCATGATCTCCAACATTATCCCAACTCAACGGGGAACGACACTTCCGTCCGTAGAGTGCTGCGAATAGTGCCATCCCAATACTTACCTGATAGCTGCTGTTGTATAAAAACTCCACAAGGTGTAGGTGATCTTCCCACGAACCTCCGAAGTCTAACATACAGGCTCTCAGCATATCTTCCAGGATCTTAATTGTTCGCTCGGACTGTTCATTTGTTTGTGGATGATACGCCGTGCTCAAATTTAAACTCATTCCTAGGCTAGCTTGCAGACTCTGCTAAAAGTGTGATCGGAATCTTGTATCATGATCGGAGACGATGCAGACAGGTACTCCATGTAATCTTACGATCTCCTACATGAGTTTATGGGTATCAAAACAAGTATTGTACAAATTGAAGGTTTAAATCTTACTTTAGATTTTTACTCACCTCCATGTACTTCCTTGCCAACGTCTCAGTTGACTGGCCAACTCTGAATGGAATAAAGTGAGCCGACTTGGTGAGTCGATCCACAATAACATAAATTGCATCGTTACCCTTCGTGCTGCGAGGAAGAGCAGTCATAAAATCCATGGTAATGTGCTGCCATTTCTATTCTGCGATTGGTAATTGTTTACCGACCGGGACGTCAGGATGTCTAGCCTGAATTTTGAGGCCAGATGCTATTTGGTTTTATCCGTCCACCTCTCCGAAAATGCCAAGTTGATTTATGGCACCGTGTATCGGAGGTTTGGACAGATGTGGCCGTTGTAGCGGACTTCGTCAGATTCCCCCTCGTTGTGAGGGGTTTTTGATTGCGGGGACGCTCTTCCCTGCAAACGCAAGCCCCTGCAGTTAATTACGTTACCGCGTAGCGATAACCACTTTCTCCGGCTCCAGAAGTTCACTTCGTGTCGTGTGTTTTTGTTTTATTTTTGGTTGCCCTTGGATTGTATACGTAGACTAATTCGTGTTGTCGCCCGTAAGACGTGGATTATTCCAAATCCGTATTTTCTTAGATTTGGGTTTGTTTGATTTAAGGATCGTTAACCTTAGTTAAGATTAAGATCGACTCAAATGTTTGCTAAGGATACGTTAATCCGATATTGGACTAAGATCTACTCAACGGGGGTTCAGGATCATTTTTGATCCAACAAAAGAGCATTTGGGCTCTATCGTTTTAGTTTAAGGATGTTGCGGTCCATAGGCTAGTTTAAGGACATTACGGTCCACGTTTAGTTTAAGGAGGTTTCGGTCCAAAGTTTAGATTAAATACGTTTCGGTCCAGATTTTAATTTAGGGACATTACGGTCCGTAGTTTACTTTAGGGATGTTGCGGTCCACGGATCACCATTTTTGAGGTGAGGGTTTAATTTAAGGAAGTTGCGGTCCACAGTAGTTTAAGGACGCTGCGGTCCGTTATTAGTTTAAGGACGCTGCGGTCCACGGTTGCTGGTCGTCGGGACCCGCCACCTCTCTGAAGAAGTTGAAGAATTACAACGACATGTATCAGAGGTGTGGGGAGATGTTGTTAGTGTATATGCCCTAGGGGCCATTATTGTATCATACTAGTTTGTATATTACTTAATGGAAGCTTGGGATATTCACATGTATATAACAGTCTTGCTAAATATGGTAGTATGCTACTTGGTTTTTCTATCTTAATATGTGAGTAAACGTATTGATAGAGCTCTTAGGATCTTCCTTGACTACCAGCGTTGTGATGGCAGTCACACTAGTGGGGGCTGGGTAGTCTACAAGCACATCCTTATTCAGGTCCCTAATCGTAGGATTATCGAGACAGGGTATCGATACTCCGGAGTAGACTAGTGTGTACATTTCTCATCCCACTTGGGGAGATGGTCTGTCCCACAGCCGTCAGTACGTCGTACTGGAGATAGTATACAGGTGCTCGTTGGGTTACGGGTACACCGGACAGGACTCGCAGGGAACTGTAGGTTGGTTTTATACCAGTCGTCAGTTAACAGTTCCCAGGTGACATGAGTACAGCATAGTTCGCAGACTTGACACTGCTACTTCGTCTCGAGTGTGTCCCACTGTTCTTAGATTACTACCCTACCACGGCTTAAAGGAGTCGTGCAAACAGGTAGCAGTTGGGTGCAGTCCCGAGCACTTGGAGGCAGTGGCAGTTAGACAGGATTCGTCTCTCCCGGTATTGGGAGTTGATATCGCGCTGTGTCAGAGAGCCATTACGCAAAGTCCCTGGCCAGGGCAAGCGAGATTTGCTGGTAGGTTCCAGTAGTTTCTCAGGGTGTAATGGGCTTCACTCCGACACGACTTATACCGCTATTAGGGGACTGACGCTTGCCGCCCCCTAGGCCCGATATGCGATAGTCTTAGATGAACAGACCGGACTGTACGGAGATTGTCACATCAGACTCAGTAGGAGTTCGGATGGGTTTCCTCATCGGCCTTCTTATCGACATCTACCTGGGGACCGTTACGTACAGCTAGTACCGCTTGCGGCCTGTGGTTAAACCCACTACCAGCGTAGTAGTTGAGTCTTTAGAGTCCCACACAGAGAGTTTCCCTACTCCAGGCGAAACGATATAGAGGTCGTATGGTTTTACGACAAGGGTTAGGATGCATATGTGTGTTTACGCACGTACGACATCCGGACAGTGTTTACTAGTCGGCTTTGGTTTAAGCTAGTTTCTAGTATTCGGTTATTGGATTTATACAGTCTAAAGTTTTTCCGTGTTTTCACGGATAGGAGGGGCGTTCTTGTAATTTCGCGAGAAGCTTCTAGAAGATGGTGACTTGAGGGTTAAGGTGGCATATGCATTAAATGAGATTAGTGACCCATTTGTGTGATTCATCCATGTCATTAATGCATCATAAATGCTTAATGACTCATGGAGATGAATCACCCATTTGTATTTATGAAGCATGGTTGTTAAATCCTTTATTTTCTTTTATGGATAAATAATAATGCTTCATATATATTATGATAGATCATTATCTCATTCTTATTCTCTTGCTCACTTTCTCTCTCCTCAAGCTCTCTCTCTTCAAACCCTAATCCTCCCCTCTCATGTGTTGAGACCAAGGATTAGATTAGACTACTTAATCCATAACCCTTCTCTATATCACCTAGGTTACTTAGATTAGCACTTTAAGAAACCTAGTTACCTCAAGTTAGAGGTGAAGGTTGAAGTAAAGCTCTCGAGTGGATCATCTACTACATAGAGAAGGCCGGAGAGGACGTGGAGAACGAAAAGACGAAGGACGCGGTTCATCAGGTATAATCACTTTTCATAGTAGTTGTTAACTTCTATGATTCTTATTAGTTATAGTTTAGCAAAGATTCTCGGTTAGTCGATGTTTACGCCTAAAACAAGATCGTTTTTCAATTTTCCGCCTCCCCGCAAGTCGTGGGGTGTTGTACATCGACTTACAGATGTACCCTTGAACCAATGAATGTTCATCAGGTTCTTGGTAGTCTTGTTTGGGAATAAGGCCAATTTAGAAGAAGACATATGCGCTCGGTCGATTTGGGGTTTGTCCAACCTTCGGCTCAGCCCACTTGATTACTTATTTGGGCTTGATCCCTTTTCTGTATCAGCACTGCTGAGCATTGATTTGGATTCTGACACCTCTTTTTCTTTTTGTTTTATTTATATTCTTCTATATGGAGTGTTAAACAATTTATGGTGCCCACGTTCAGAGCACATGGAGCGCTCGGCGCTGAGTGCCAGACATGGAGTACTAAGCACCTTTTTATTAAATCGCGCCCACGTGAGGGGCACTTGGAGCGCTCGGCGCTGAGCGCCAGACTTCAAGTGCTAAGCGCTTCTTATTAAATAGCGCCCACGTGAGGAGCACGTGGAGCGCTCGGCGTTGAGCACCAGACTTTGAGTGCTAAGCGTTTCTTATTAAATAGCGCCCACGTGAGGAGCACGTGTAGCGCTCGGCGCTGAGCGCCAGACTTTGAGTGCTAAGTACTGAGTTTTCTATTCTGCTCAATTCAATTCTCTGAGAATTAGATTCTCACTTGTGAAAGACTTTGTCTTATAGATCCGAGATTTAGAAAAAGAACTAAGTTCTTCTGATGTGAGAGTTAAGACTCTTAGATATGGGGGAGATGCTATGATCTCTCTTATTTTTATTTACCCTGAGGAGAAATCGTTCTCGTCTTGAAGTTTGAAGTTTATGGGGGGTTCTTTTAGTAATATGTATGCCCTAGAGGCCATTATTGTACATATGATGTATATTATAGTGGATGCTTGGACATATATAGGGAGGACTTTCTTGCTCGACATGATAGTATGTTATCTGGTTGCTCTTTATCTTAACATGTACACATGATATCTCTATGTTACATGTTGATAAAGCCCTTAGGATGTGTACATGACTATCAGGATTATAATAGAGATCATACTAATGGTGTCTGGGTAGTCTGTGAGTACATCCTTTAATTGTTTATAGTCAAAAGAATATCGAGACAGGGCATCGATAGTCCAGATTAGACTAGCGTATAACTTCTTGACCCATGTGATGGGCGATGGATGATCCTATATCCATAACTGTTTGACATCAGAGATGGTATACGGGTGCTCAGTGGAGACTGAGTACACTGAACGGACTCGCCGAGAACTCCTAGATGGTATTATACCTCACGTCAGATAGCAGTTCTCTGGTGACACTGGTACAGGTTAGTCTGTCGACCCGAGATCGTCAAAGAGTCTTGTGTGACTCCCACCGTGCTTTGATTTGCACCCTACTGGTTTTTGGGTACAGTCCCGAGTCACATGGAGGCAATGAGCGATAGGAGGGGATTCGTCTCTCCCGGTATTGGGGGTTGATGTTGCGCTATGCTCGATTGGCCATAACAGGAATCCCTGGTGTCACGACCCGAAATGGCACGTGACTGGCACTTAAATCATATGAAGTCTATAGGACCCCATCTAATTCAAGTAAGCCAAAATCCCAGAAATCTAAACAATTTGAAAGAAGAAAGAAGGGAAACTTGTTTTAAAGTTTGCATATGATCATTTTGAAAAGTCGTAGTAAACATTTTTAAAACATCATATCCTTTCCGAAAATTTCGGCAGAGTTTCCTTTGTAAATACTGGCCCAAAAAAGGGTACAACATGCATAATGTATATAAAGGCATCCCCAAGCGGGAGCTAGCTCTTCACCAATTGGCAGTCACAACCACGCAAGCAATATAATATACAACGCCGAAAGGCGAGGATCAAAACTCAAAGGAAACGGATGTCATCAAGAAAACCATAATAATACAATGCGCGACTCTAAGGTCGAAAGAATATACAACTGGTCTTCTAAGGTTATCAAATAATACAGTCTGGTTGATGGAGTTACTAGATACAACCGAATGTAAAAATGAGTACAATGGTGGTCACGATGCAAGTGAACCCACCTACCAAAGCAATCACCCGGAAGGAAGCAGTGTGCCAGCAAATTCGCAACGAAACCTGTACGGCAAAACCTGCAAGAAACTGTGGCACAACGGGGGTGAGTTGCCAACTCGTGAGTAGAAAACATTACAGAGCAGAAATCGCATGTATGACTCAGTCCTAGGTCATACGATCAGTAATATCCTCAAATAATATGGCCTGAAGTATGATAAAATGGCAAGGGTAAACATCTATACATAAGTGTAATACCAAGTGCTCGTGTCAGTGCCTCAGGTAGCAACATATCATATATATGATGTATGAATGCATGAAAACAGAATACATCTAATTGAGGAAACGGTTTTCTTTATATAATGAGATTTCTGTATATATAAAAATCGAGGTATAATCAATGAAATCAACATAGAATCAGTGTCAAGTATCGACACAAAACATATATCCAATATCTCAGGCTCCGGCAATCCGGACTGGCCTGTATCCTCGAATCTCAATATCTAGGGCTCCGGCTATCCGGACTGGCCCATATCATCAAATCTCAAAATCTTAGGCTCCGGCAATCCGGACTGGCCTATACTCCGATCGGTATCCTCTGGATATCCGTTGTAACATTTCAGAAAATATAAAATATTATTTTTGGAATTTAATATATAATATATTTCCTGAAAACTGCCCGATTTGCGAAATTGGGGTTTTCGAAAAAAGGGTATAAATATATACCAATAATTATGAAATAAATGGAAATTAAAATGATTTATTCATTTAATAGTATATTTAAAGGATTTGGCATTTTAAAAAAAATTAATATATGCAGTTTCGATAAAAACCCGATTGGTGCACTGCTAATCGCGATTAAGCTAAATCCGTGTTTCTACAGTTTTTCATGGCTAGTGCATCATGTCATGTTGCATTTTGGTTCCATGTTGTTTTCTTGTATTGTTTTGGGTATTTTATGGTTTGATTTTAAAAGAAATGAGAAAAGAAAAGAGAAAAAGGGTAAAAGGGTAAATAGATGAAAGAGTGGGTGAGAATAAGAGAGGAGAGAGAGGGGGGCTGCCTTATTTTCACCTTCCCCATCATTTTCTTGTCCTTCTTCTTCCTCACTTCCCTCCACCTTCATCCCATGATATCATCTCAAAATACTCCTCAAAACCCTAAACCCTTTTTATAAAAATTGATCATCTCCTTCTCCTCTACACATTGGACCAAGAAAAGTTAGATTTTAACAAGCTTGACGAGCTAGGGTTTTTCTTGAGTTGCATCCATGAGGTATAATTTCTACCATTTAAATAATTTTAAGTTTCTTTATATTCTAGTTAGTTAGAAATGGGTTTAATATGTAGATTTGTGAACTTGGAAAATCCTATTGAAGGTTTGAGTGAAATTGTGGATTGATGATGTTTTGTGGCTGTTAATGAGACTTTTGAGGTGATTCTTGACCTGGACCATAGCCTAGAAACCAAAATACGGATTTAGGAATTGATTATGTCCGTTTTATGTTGATTTGTGAGGGTATATGGAAATCTGGAGTAACCCGAGGACACAAAAATTATTTAGCGAATACTGGGAGTCGTGCAGGCACCTAGGAAGCTACCACTGAAACCCTAGCCCCATACCCCAACCCAAGGCTGCAGTTATATTCATTCTGGCCGCAATTTGCGGCCAGAGCAGGGAATTAGGGTCCCAGGTTTGGTCTATGGCTCCTTTTTCAATAAATTAGACCCCTCCTGTATGCAAAATTGGCTAATTGTCACCTGGGGAAAATCTGGGAGTGTTTTACTTAATTTCTGAAATTGTTTTGCGGCTTTTAATGAATTTGAATTCGGTATTTGGTATTGTGTTGCCGTCGTGTGGCGTTTGAACGTTAACGACTAGGATTTTAGTCGTGTTTTGCACGCGAAGCTATAGGTTTTAACCTATGAGCGGAACTTGTGCCGTTTTGGTTTCTGACTTGATTTTAATACACATTGCGATTGTTTATTATTGTAAGTACCTTCACGTGGATTCCGAGGCGACGGAGCGTGGCGTCATCGACTTCGGCAAGCAAGAAGCAAGGTGAGTGGATCATATCCACGGGGGAAGTCGGGTGGATGGCGTATAACACCTCCGCACATTTTGATGGAAACCGATTCATAGTATTTGGTTAAGAAAACCTTTAATAGAAAACTATAGATAGAGTTAAAAGATAGTTAGAGAACTATATTAGAAACTAAAAGATAGTTAGAAGTGAAATCATACGACTAGTATGTGATGACGGGACTTGAGGATGATATTGATGATATTGCCGTTTAGGGTACTATAGGACTAGATAGTCGACGTAGATGTGTCATCCGACCATACCTATTTCCAAACTGAAGAATCGTATGCATCTTTTAAACGGATAACTTGAGGGAAGTTACAGATTTTCAAATGATATCTTTTCTTTAAAACACCGTAGCCCCTACTTTCAAAACTACGATTCGCACCTTTCAAAAGTTGTTTGTATGGTTCGGGTGTGTTTGTTAGATTAGATACTTATGCTTATAGTAAAGGTATAATGTATTGTAAAATTGACTTGGTGAGGGACATAAATGCGATGAAAAGGATATATGACGCGATATGATGATTTGGTGATATATTGGTATACAGATGCGAGTTGATGGAGGTGATTGATACCTTGCCGGTCCCTTGATATGAGATTGTTATGGATGTGACCCGGGACATAGGTATATAGATATTTATATTATGGTGAATCTGGAATGATAAGCCATACGAGACATTAGGTCCGTACCCTCATTGTCGTAAAGGTCGATAGGATCCCTATTGGTATTATGCCGCTATACGATGATTTTTCGTACGTGATGAGTTTGACTTGATGATTGATCCATAACCTTGACTAGAGGATGTCGTACGACGGACTATACCGTACGCGATATTGTGAGGCTAGATGTCGATTTATAGATTCACCGACTTGGACATATGATAGATACGTATACCTTATAGCTTTTAGCTGATGATTTACCTTATGCAGCATTCATGTTATACTCATTGCATTGCATATACTTGTGCTAGTACACTTACACCATTATCGATGATGCGTATGTTACACGTACACAGATTTTTCGGCTCACACACTTCATCATCGATAATTGCCATGTCATTACACAGTAGGATTGCTGCATCATGATGACCCCTTGCATAGTTTACTTGCTATAGTTACTTATGCACCTTATACGATGTTGCATTTGACTTGGGAGAAATTGGGAACCGCAGTATATATTTAAAAACGTGATTCATTTTAAAAGAGCGGTTTTCCCTGATATTGTCACATCACTGTTCCATGTTGCATGATATACGGATATGCTTACATTTCTATCATATGACGCATACATCAGGCTTTATGATTTTACGCATTGAGATATGCTGTTTTCATGAGATTTCTGGATTTGAGAACCGTGGCGATTTCAAAAGAAAGCATGTTCTCTTTTAAAAAATCGGTTTCTCTTGATATGATATTTCAGTGCGTCCACCATGTGTTTTCTCGGTTTTGAGAGCGACATGTGAAACCCGATTCGAGGAGGCGGATGAGGCCGATTGCGGGTACATGGTGGACCCGGTATGGTACCCCGGGGCAAGAAAGGGATGCTGTGTATACAGACGGTGAGCCTGGCAGAGGGACTACTACCTACCGGTGATTGGTTGGACCTGGCGGATATCCGGAGGATACCAACCGGAGTCGAGAGATGATATGGGCCGATCCGGACTGACGGAGCCCGAGATATGAGGATTTACATGTCGATGCTGGACACGGTTTCATGATATTTTCGGGTGTCGATATTGGACACCCAGGTTTCAATATTTTGATGTGTCGAGAGGGACACCGTTGATTTATATCCTCATACTTTCATGCACACTCTTTTATGATATTTACGTGCATACAAACATCGATTATATTGTTGGACGAGATCCACATGCATACATATCTTGACTATATTGTTGGATTATATCCGCATACATATAGGTATTGACTTTCTTGTTGGCATATATGATGACCTGGTCACTCTAAATATCATAGTATTACCTTATGATATAGTTGACCTAGGAGTCGTTGTTTATTCGATTTCTACTTGTAGATGTTTTTCTACTCACGAGTTGGCAACTCACCCCCGTTGTGCCATGGTTCTTGCAGGTTGACCGCATGGATCCGTAGCGGCATCACTGGCACATAACTTCATTTGGGTGTTTTGCTTTGGTAGGTGCGACAATTGTATCGTACCCACTCTTGTATTATATTTCATATTGTATCTACTTAACTCCATCAATCAAAATTTGTAAATTGTATAAGTAATAAGACTTAGTGGGATTGTGGTTGTGAGACTTAGAGCGAGGGGTTTTCCTGTTAGTTGTATGTATGCCCTAGAGGCCAGTATTGTACAGATGATGTATATTATATTGGATGCTTGGACATATATAGAGATGACTTTCTTGCTCGATATGATAGTATGCTATCTGGTTGCTCTTTATCTTAACATGTACACTTGTCTCTTTAAACTGTCTTATAGTTACATGTTGGTAAAGCCCTTAGGATGTGTACTTGACTACCTGGACTGTGATGCAGATCATACTAGTGGGGACATGGTAGTCCATAGGTACATCCTTCAAGGTCCCTAGTCGTGGGTGTATCGAGACGGGGCATCGATATACCAGTGTAGACTAGCGTATACGCTTCTCGACCCATGAGATGGGCGATGGATGATCCCATATCCATTGGTGTTTGACATCAGAGATGGTATACGGGTGCTCAGTGGAGACTGGGTACACTGGACGGACTCGTCGAGAACTCCCAGATGGTATTATACCTCACGCCAGATGGCAGTTCTCAGGTGACACTTGTGCAGGTTAGTCTTCAGACCCGAGATCGTCATAGAGTCTTGTGTGATTCCCACTGTTCTTTGATCTCCACCTTACCACGTCCATGAGGGCGTGCAAAACGGTGGTCTTTGGGTACAGTCCCGAGTCACATGGAGGCAATGAGCGATAGGAGGGGTTTCGTCTCTCCCGATATTGGGGGTTGATGTTGCGCTGTGCTCGATTGGCCGTAACAGGGAAGTCCCTGGCCAGGGCTGATCAGAGATTTGCTGGTAAGTGTTACCAGTAGTTTCTCGACCCGTTATGAGCCTCACATCGGCACGACTTATCGGTTATTGGGGTCTGACGTTTACCACCCCTAGACTTGATATGCGACATATCAGACGAACAGACAGGACTGTACGGTAAGTGTTGCTGGTTGGATTCACAGGAGTGTGAGCGGGCTAGCTCGTCGATCTTCTGATCGCTCAATACCCGGGTGGCCGTTATGTTTAGCAGACCGCTTGCGGCTTGTGGGTGATTGATATGATCATCATCTGCTGCCGGCGTATTGACGAGTCTTTAGAGTCCTACACAGAGGTTTCCTGGCTCAAGCGAAACGAAATAGGAGCGCATATGAGATATGTGCAGGACCGAGAATAATGCGAGTATGTAATACCGTATTTCATTTTCGCGATGAATGTATCGATTGGTTATATGCGATATAACCTAGATATCGAATCAAGGATTGATTCGATAAGCCGATACATAGGATACTAGTCGGTTATATGCGATATGACCGGATCGTTAAATCAAGTGTTGATTTAATGATTTAATGTATAATTATATATTTGATATATTACTTTGCATTAACTAGTATTGGTTCACTTTAAATGGATTTTCTCACTTGATGTTCACAAGTTGTATATGTGATATACTTTTGTGCACTTGATTGTATCATGTTTGATGATACATATACACTTGGATTTGTGTAAAGACTTAAACCATGTTAAGTGAATGGTTAGGGTTTTATATTTTCACTTAATTTTTATCTTTTCTTTTTTGAGAAATAGATAAAAGAAAACAAAATGGTTTCTTTTTATCATGAAGCTTGTTGAAGCTTCATGAAGCTTTGACTAAAGTGACCATTTTGTCTTCATCCTTAACCCTAACCATTCCCACTAACCATGGTCTATTCTCTACACCTAACCAAGGTTAGAAGATGATAAGTATTCATTTTATTATTCTTTTCAAGCAATACTTATCATATCTTTTCTTCTTCTTCATCATCTTCATCAAGAAGGAAAGCTTGTCTTCATCAATGGCATCTTGAGCAAAAGTGTGAGAAATCCAATTCTAAAGTGAACCCACCTCCTATTTCTTCACCCTCTACCTCTTGCCAAGTAGTATAGGGTGTTTTCTTCACAAGTTTCACAACTTGGTGAAGTTGGAGCTTGATCTTGTGCAACCTCGACGTAGATCATCTTCGGCATCGTAGCCGACGACTTGTCTGCTCATTTCTCCGATGAAGCCGATGCTAGAGTCCGAGATCCGACTAGGACAGCGAGAGGACGTCTACGTGGAGCTGAGGAAGTGGAGAACCAGATCTACAAAGCTTGTAGCTTCTCACTTTTAGTTAAGATGTTAACTAGTTTTTCTTTTCGCCTAAAATTCTAGTTAACGATCCGTATTAGAGTTTCTCGGCACCGGTAAAATTTGAAATTGGCATGGTTGATGCCTTGTGAGACTTCATTAGCGTGCCTAGGAACCCTACAGTGGTATCAGAGCCTAGCTAGAGCCTTAGGCGATGCTTAGACGATGTTTGAAACCCGATCGAAACCGAAACCCTAAAACCAAATCGCTCTCTGGACTTTTTCTAAAAACTGGGTTTTTTCCATATTAAAAATGCTTAAAAAATTCAGCAGGAAGTTATAAGAATTACGGTGCAAAATTGGACAAATGATGCCTCCAACCTGCGGCGGAACCGCGGCAGAAGCCTAGCTTCTGCGGCGACATGATGACGTCAGCCCTCCAAATTTGCACAGTAATTCCTAATTTACAGTGCTGAGTTTTATGGGAATTTTTAATATTTATTCAAGAGTTGAATTTTCTGGGGTGTTTTGGGTGTTCGCTGATTCGATCGGATTATCAGACTTTGTCTATGTGGCTTTCCGGATATTTTGGAATATGTTAAAAAGTTCGACTGGATGTAAATACCCAATCTTTCCCCTGCCGGAAAATATCCAAGTGTTGGATTTTTCTGTGGTTTAAGGACGTTCTGAGTAGTGCAAGTAACGCGATGGTCCCTCCAGAAGACAACAAACCTTAACTCGATTATGTGACCGTCTTGAACTGCCCTTTGAACCTTAGGGTTTGGGGCAGTACGGCGTGCCACATGTGAGGCGTTGGCTTGACCCTTCTACGGCTGGACCGTTGGTACTGAGGCATGAAGTGAATATCTTTGAACCTATTTCATGTGTTGAACGGTTTCGGGAAAACTTGGGTGTTCGAATGTTCGATCGAAAAGTTTAATATTTTCTATTTATCCGGAATGGGATACAATAATTAGAATTCACACACAGTTATGAGATAACTGAATGAATGTTAGAAATCTAGCGGTTTAGTCTCACTTCATATTGAAAAGAGTTTTCGATAATGGGACTAAAATGCGGGGTTTATAATTGTTAGGCATGTGATGTCTAAGTATTTCATTTGATTAGGCATGCGATGTCTAAAGAGGTTGCGGATTCCAACTGTTGTAGTTTTACACTTTCTTTTCTGTGACCGTAAGTGTAATATGTGATATCGCCGGTTTCGTTGCTATATGTCAAAGACAATTGGGATGCGCATATTTACTTACGTTGATGACATGTGATGTTATGTGTTGCTGGATATGTTATATTGGATTGTCGTGTTAGAATAGCCGGGGGTTTTTATGTGAGATGAGTGTTTTTCTTTTTCATTCATGTAAAAACTTGTATGTAATATTCTTTTATTGGGGCACTTCCAGGTTGCGGAAGTTGTCACCCTTTGTATATTATTTCCTTTTCCGCATTATATTGACCCAAGGAGGGGAGCACAAGTAACCGGGTCTTAGGGTCCAGTGGGAGACCATCTCGAGGAGTCGAGTCCGGGTCTCCTAACCCTAGAATTGGTAGGGTTGCTTTCCGCTCTCGTAGGGGTCTAGGGGTGTGGGATTGGCTATTCATCACGACCGTGAAATCCGTGTTTTATACTGGCTCGTATTGAAAACACGGACGTCCTAGTATATCCAATGTTTCATATGTTTCTTCTGCTGTGATATCTGTGATGTGATCTTGTGATGTTCTGTGATGGATACAGTATATAGTATATATGATATATTATATAGACGTTACTTATGTTTTGCATCCGCACCAGCCCTGCCCTGCTCTGTCGTTAGTTACCTAACCTAACGGTGCACGAGGGGACATCCAGGCGAATGCGGATGGCATAAGTGTACGTCGTATTTATCTGTGATGTTTAGGTGACTTTAATGATGCGACTTCATTAATGTGATTAATGAAAGAAAAGAAACCTAAGATGTTGTAGAATCAAATTTTAAACAAAACAGGTAGCTACAGCTCTTGCTTTGCATAGCGGTATATATGATATACCCTGCACCTTATTCGATGAGGAAAGGACCGAGATCTCTTCACCCGGAGTGACTCCTTTAGCAATAACTGGCAGATGCTACACACTCGGTTTGACTTTTGATTGCTTCTATAGTTTCTGCTTTGCACAGTGATATATATGATATATCCCGCACCTCATTCGACGAGGAAAGGGCCGACGATCCCTTCACCGGGAGTGACCCCTTTAGCAAAACTAGAAAAGCCTCAAAATCACTCTATTTCAAAACTTCATTTTGATTCTACAACGATATCAAGTTCATTACGCTCATGGTTTTCAGAAAAACCTGCGTAGCCCTCCGTCATTTCAGATAAGCACTACTTAGTATTCATGCTGCGGTAGTTTGGCCTCCGTCAAGGCTTAGTGTATGGTAGCTAACTAGTGCTTATCTGCCAGCATATGATGCGATTGGATTAGGGTATTCGTACGGCATAGTTTGGCCTCCGTCAATGGTCGTACGAGTGGGTTTAATTCGATCAAGAAATGACGGGTTGAACTTGACTAGCGCCCTGTGGGTAGTTTGGCCTCCGTCAAGGTCACAGGACGCTAGGGGCAAAAGTATTATCGGGAATTTCAAGTGTTGAAATTTGCAATGAGATTGCATACCTTCTATGAGATAGTTGGATCCCGATACCCACTGCGAGTAAGAGTTACTCCTGGGAGAGTTTTACATATTGCAATTAGCTGATTGAGTAGGTGTCTAGAAATGTGTCAACGGGGTTACGCCTCTGGGAAAACGAGGTTTACATTAATTAGGTTCATGCGAAAGTACGGGGGACCTCCCTCAAAGTACCGACACTGGCCTGGCTGAAAGATTGGCGAACTTGTAGTGTGTAATTAATCCCGGCTAGTCTTTCCTTTTAGGGTTTGAAGGAAGATTTGATAAAAACCAGTGGGAGCCATCATGATTAGATAAGATAATAACCAATCTGATCTTGCACGAGCTTACGCTAAAGTGTTTTCTTCTCTCTCTCTCCAGGTAGCGACCATGTCATGCCCTAATAAAGATAATAATATGGATGTATTGATCGAACCCGCATGTTATACTGTGCAGGGGAACGTTGAACCCGTTCTATCTTATAAGTGTTATAAGAATGAACAGGAAACAGGAGAATATCTGGATTCTCACACCGCCCAAACGGAGAACATGCATGTTGATGCATCATCTTCGGGTGTGTTTGTCATTGAGAACTGTTTCTCAGTTCACCCTACGTCCTGGGTATTAGATACCGGATCAGGATCCCACATATATAAGATGTTACATGGGCTGCGGAAAGGTAGAGAACTGGGAAAAGGTGATCATTCCGTTCAAGTTGGGAATGGGGCAAATGTTGCAGCCAAAGCAGTTGGCGAATATCACCTAGTATTACCAAGTGGTGATACAATGATTCTAAATGAATGCTATTATATACCGAACATGATGTGCAACATTATATCAGTTTCTTTATTAAGTAAAGAAGGATATAATTTTGTAGTAAGGGATAATGTTATGAACATATTCCTAGATCAAAAGTTGATTGCATCAGGCTCGATGTATAATGGCATATTCATTCTCAATCAAAATACAGTCCTCAATTTACAAAGCACACACAAGAGGAAGAGTTCTGAACTGAACGAATCTTTCTTGTGGCATTGTAGACTGGGTCACATCAATGCGACACGACTAGCTAAGTTGCATAAGGATGGATATTTAAATTCGTTTGAATTTTCATCTTATGACACTTGCCAGTCATGTCTCAAAGGTAAGATGACCAAAACTCCGTTTACTGGATACGGAGAAAGAGTTACCGAACTCTTGGGACTAATACATAGTGATGTATGCGGTCCCATGTCTACACATGCCAGGGATGGTTCTTCGTACTTCATTACATTCACCGACGATCTCTCTAGATTCGGATATGTGTTCTTGATGAAACACAAATCAGAAGCTTTTGAGAAATTTAGAGAATATAAACAAGAAGTAGAGAACCAAACGGGCAAAAGTATTAAGATCCTTCAATCTGATCGAGGAGGAGAATACTTAAGTAACGAATTCAGAGATTATCTAAAAGAGAATGGGATTCTCTCTCAGTTTACTCCTCCTTATACACCACAGCATAACGGTGTATCGGAGCGGAGAAATCGCACCCTATTAGATATGGTGCGCTCTATGATGAGTGCAGCTGAGTTACCTATTTCCTTCTGGGGATATGCACTGGAGACTGCTGCATACCTATTGAATAGAGTTCCAACCAAATCAGTGCCTACCACTCCATATGAGATATGGAATGGCAAGAGACCATGTCTTAATTTTATTCAGATATAGGGTTGTCCGGCCAATGTTAAAACACAAAATCCGGACAAGCTCGAGGCAAGGTCTGTTCTATGTAAGTTTGTTGGATATCCCAAACATTCGCGAGGGTATATCTTCTACCACTCCGAGGAACAAAAAGTGTTTGTTTCTCGACATGCCACTTTCTTAGAAAAGAGTTTTCTTATGAAACAGACAAGTAGCATTGAGGTAGAACTGGAAGAGGTTCCAGCAACACAAACTGTAACAGAAGACTTGGTAGAACCAGAGGATTCAGTAGAACTCGACGAACCCCAGCCTCTCCGCCGATCTAGTAGGGTATCTCGTCCACCTGAGAGATACTACGGTTTTCTCATTGACGGTGGAAGCGAGGATTGCATCATGGAGGATGATGACCCAACTAGCTTCGAGCAGGCCATCATGAGTAGGGACTCAGTGAAATGGCTGGATGCTATGCGGTCCGAGATGGAATCCATGTACACCAACAAAGTATGGACTTTGGAAGTTGCTCCTGAAGGGGTAAAACCCATCGGGAGCAAGTGGATCTTCAAGAAAAAACTTGGTGTAGATGGGAAAGTGGAGACTTTCAAAGCTAGACTTGTAGCAAAGGGTTTTCGTCAAAGACCAGGTGTGGACTATGACGAAACCTTTTCTCCAGTGGCTATGCTTAAATCTATCCGGATCATACTTGCCATCGCTGCATATCATGATTATGAAATCTGGCAAATGGATGTTAAGACCGCCTTTCTAAATGGTGATTTAGAAGAGTGCGTGTACATGACTCAGCCAGAGGGCTTCGTAGACAGTGGGAGCAGCGGGAAGGTGTGCAAGCTGCTTAAATCCATTTATGGATTAAAGCAAGCATCGCGGAGTTGGAACATCTGCTTTGACGTCGTTATCAAAGAGTTTGATTTCGTCAAAAACCCAGATGAACCTTGTATCTACAAGAAGGTAGCAGAGAGTAAGGTGGTCTTCCTCGTATTGTACGTGGACGACATACTCTTGATAGAAAATGATATACCTATGCTGCAATCGGTCAATCTCTTCTTATCATAAAGATTCTCAATGAAAGATCTTGGTGATGCCTCCTGCATATTGGGAATAAGGATCTATAGAGATAGATCCAAACGGATATTGGGATTGTCCCAATCCAGGTACATTGACACCATACTAAAGAGGTTTAGTATGGAAGAATCCAAGCGTGGGAACTTGCCCACGATCTCTGGAGTCACTCTCTCTAAAGAGATGTCTCCCAAGACTGATTTGGAGAGAGCTCGCATGCAAGGGATACCCTATGCTTCGGCTGTAGGCTCTATCATGTACGCGATGCTATGTACCAGACCCGATGTAGCATACTCACTAAGTGTAGTGAGCAGGTATCAAGCTGATCCTGGAGAGAGTCACTGGACAGCTGTGAAGAGCATTCTCAAGTACTTGCGAAGGACTAAAGAGATACTCTTGGTGTATGGTAACGGAGAACTCCAAGTGGAATCCTTTACCGATTCGAGCTTCCAGAGTGATAAGGACGACTCTAAGTCGCAGTCGGGATTTGTCTTTACCCTTTACGGAGGGGCGGTTAGCTGGAAGAGTTCCAAGCAGGAAACCGTGGCAGACTCGACGATGGAGGCTGAATACATCGCTGCCAACGATGCTGCTAAAGAGGCTGTCTGGATCAAGAAGTTCATTACTGAACTTGGAGTGGTTCCATCCATTGAGCATCCAAAACCTTTGTATTGTGATAACAATGGAGCGGTGGCTTTGGCCAAGGAACCCAGGTCCCATCAGCGATCAAGGCATATTCTGAGGCGGTATCACCTGATCTGGGAGATAGTTGATCGCCGGGAGATCGAGGTTAGGAGGGTTGACACGAAGAACAACACGGTGGATCCACTTACGAAGGCCATTCCCCAGATACAGTTTGAGAGACTCTTCGGGATGCTCGGTATGCGATACTACAGCAGCTGGCCCTAGTGCAAGTGGGAGATTGTTAGTTGTATGTATGCCCTAGAGGCCAGTATTGTACAGATGATGTATATTATATTGGATGCTTGGACATATATAGAGATGACTTTCTTGCTCGATATGATAGTATGCTATCTGGTTGCTCTTTATCTTAACATGTACACTTGTCTCTTTAAACTGTCTTATAGTTACATGTTGGTAAAGCCCTTAGGATATGTACTTGACTACCTGGACTATGATGCAGATCATACTAGTGGGGACATGGTAGTCCATAAGTACATCCTTCAAGGTCCCTAGTCGTGGGTGTATCGAGACGGGGCATCGATATACCAGTGTAGACTAGCGTATGCGCTTCTCGACCCATGAGATGGGCGATGGATGATCCCATATCCATTGGTGTTTGACATCAGAGATGGTATACGGGTGCTCAGTGGAGACTGGGTATACTGGACGGACTCGCCGAGAACTCCCAGATGGTATTATACCTCACGTCAGATGGCAGTTCTCAGGTGACACTTGTGCAGGTTAGTCTGTAGACCCGAGATCGTCATAGAGTCTTGTGTGATTCCCACTGTGCTTTGATCTCCACCTTACCATGTCCATGAGGGCGTGCAAAACGGTGGTCTTTGGGTACAGTCCCGAGTCATATGGAGGCAATGAGCGATAGGAGGGGTTTCGTCTCTCCCGGTATTGGGGGTTGATGTTGCGCTGTGCTCGATTGGCCGTAACAGGGAAGTCCCTGGCCAGGGCTGATCAGAGATTTGCTGGTAAGTGTTACCAGTAGTTTCTCGACCCGTTATGAGCCTCACATCGGCACGACTTATCGGTTATTGGGGTCTGACGTTTACCACCCCTAGACTTGATATGCGACATATCAGACGAACAGACCGGACTGTACGGTAAGTGTTGCTGGTTGGATTCACAGGAGTGTGAGCGGGCTAGCTCGTCGATCTTCTGATCGCTCAATACCCGGGTGGCCGTTACGTTTAGCAGACCGCTTGCGGCTTGTGGGTGATTGATATGATCATCATCTGCTGCCGGCGTATCGACGAGTCTTTAGAGTCCTACACAGAGGTTTCCTGGCTCAAGCGAAACGAAATAGGAGCGCATATGAGATATGTGCAGGACCGAGAATAATGCGAGTATGTAATACCGTATTTCATTCTCGCGATGAATGTATCGATTGGTTATATGCGATATAACCTAGATATCGAATCAAGGATTGATTCGATAAGCCGATACATAGGATACTAGTCGGTTATATGCGATATGACCGGATCGTTAAATCAAGTGTTGATTTAATGATTTAATGTATAATTATATATTTGATATATTACTTTGCATTAACTAGTATTGGTTCACTTTAAATGGATTTTCTCACTTGATGTTCACAAGTTGTATATGTGATATACTTTTGTGCACTTGATTGTATCATGTTTGATGATACATATACACTTGGATTTGTGTAAAGACTTAAACCATGTTTAGTGAATGGTTAGGGTTTCATATTTTCACTTAATTTTTATCTTTTCTTTTTTGAGAAATAGATAAAAGAAAACAAAATGGTTTCTTTTATCATGAAGCTTGTTGAAGCTTCATGAAGTTTTGACTAAAGTGACCATTTTGTCTTCATCCTTAACCCTAACCATTCCCACTAACCATGGTCTATTCTTTACACCTAACCAAGGTTAGAAGATGATAAGTATTCATTTTATTATTCTTTTCAAGCAATACTTATCATATCTTTTCTTCTTCTTCATCATCTTCATCAAGAAGGAAAGCTTGTCTTCATCAATGGCATCTTGAGCAAAAGTGTGAGAAATCCAATTCTAAAGTGAACCCACCTCCTATTTCTTCACCCTCTACCTCTTGCCAAGTAGTATAGGGTGTTTTCTTCACAAGTTTCACAACTTGGTGAAGTTGGAGCTTGATCTTGTGCAACCTCGACGTAGATCATCTTCGGCATCGTAGCCGACGACTTGTCCGCTCATTTCTCCGATGAAGCCGATGCTAGAGTCCGAGATCCGACTAAGACAGCGAGAGGACGTCTACGTGGAGCTGAGGAAGTGGAGAACCGGATCTACAAAGGTTGTAGCTTCTCACTTTTAGTTACGATGTTAACTAGTTTTTCTTTTCGCCTAAAATTCTAGTTAACGATCCGTATTAGAGTTTCTCGGCACCGGTAAAATTTGAAATTGGCATGGTTGATGCCTTGTGAGACTTCATTAGCGTGCCTAGGAACCCTACATTTCCGCTACTTGTGGTTTTTATGTCTTGCTTTTCTTTATCTTTGTGGTGATCTTCGCCGTTGGGCGTCGTATACTTATATATATTGTCTTGCGTGGTTGTGATCCACCGTTTGGTAAAGAGCTAGCTCCCTCTTGGGGATGCCTTTATCATTATCTTGTATATGTGGTTTTGGATCAGAATATACAAAAAAGGTGCTGTCCAAATTTTTAAAAGACGAAACATGTTTTTCAGTTAGTAAAATAAACTTGTATTTTTCATTATACCTTTATTTCAAAGCACCACCTCCTTTATTTTTCAAAAAAGGGTTTAGATTTCTGGGTTTCAGCTTACTTGAATTTCGTTACGCCTTAGACGTGGCGTAATTCAAGTGCTGGTCACGAGCTAATATTTCGGGTCGTGACATCCGTCGAATTACAATAAAATCACTGGTCGGTAGTGCTCCCCTGCCAAGGCTCAACGCCATCATTTGCGACCATCTTACCCCGGGGTACCGCACCGGGTCCACCATGCTCCCACAGACGGTTCTTCCTCCTTGACTCGGGTGTATGATATCGCTTAAGAGCCGAGAAAACTCATGGTGGACATATCTCAAATCATATCATGAGAAAACCACAACTTTCATTTTAAAATGATAATCAGTTTATAAAATCTTTGCGGTTTCTCTAAATCCCGAAATCTCATGGAAATCCGAAATCATAAATCACGATATAAATAAATAATGAATACTGGGCTCCGGCAATCCGTACTGGCCCATACCATCGCATGGCAAATGAATATATGAATATACATGCATGAGATAACACAGTAACTAAATGCAATGTCTAAGCTATCATATAAAAGCAAGCTCACAGGTACCATATCAAAACTATCAGCTAACATTTTATACTAATGAAGTAGTATTTTCTAATGTGTATGTGACATGGCAATTACCGATGATGATGTGTGTGAGCTGGCAAGTAAGTGTTTGTAGACATATGCATCATCGGTAATGGTGCTGGTGTCCTGATAACATGGGTTCAATATAACAATAAAACACATTTAAGCATGCAATGCGATGCGAATAGCAAGAATATGCGGAAAACAAATAATAAACGCAACAATGAAGAATCTACATTAATATATGAGTCATACAGTTTTGTCATTTGAAATGATACGAATCATGGTGTTTAGAAATAAGGGCTACGGTGTTTTTAGAAAAAGGTACGTGCTTTGATATATTCGTAGAATCCCTTGGCATGTCATTAAAATACTCACGATTCGTTAGTGTCACGACCCGCAAGGTACGGAACGCGACCGGCACTTAGATTACGAAACGTCTCAAGGCGTCCGTAAAATAAGTAAGCCGAAGCCCAGAATACAAAACCCAATTAAGATTTTTAGAGTGAAGGAAAACCCAATTATTTAAGCATTTACTTCATTACTTAATCGAATTGCCTTTTTAAAATAACTTTCCTTTTGCCCAAAATTCCAGCAGAATTTCACTTGTAAAATCAGCCCCAACGGTGCAAGCAGAATATAAATGAATAACAGTGCATAAGAAATAGCATGTCGACTCAAGTGAGCTCGACCCAGATATATCATAAAATAAATCCCCAAGTCTCACAATCTCACATCTAGGTCAATATACAGTAATCCAAATAAAACAGGTACAACTGAAATGATAGTAGCAGTAGATGGAGAGTTCTAGATACAACAAATAAATAAGGTGGTACAAACTGATAATAACCCACCTATGAGCAAAAGCCTCGAGTCCAGGCAAAAAGTGCAAAAGAAGCAAAAGTATCCGCCGCTACAGTGCCGACGGAGTGGACCTGCAGAAAAGCTGTGGCACAACGGGGGTGAGTTGCCAGCTCGTGAGTAATAAATAACATCTACTAAGGCTATCGTATGCATGCACACAAGTGTCCTCGCATCCCTAAAGCAGGTATGGCTATATGTTCTAGCAGGTATGTATGCATCAACAGTGTACTAGCAAGTATATATATATGTCACATGGATGAAATACAGGTATGTATGCCACATGAAAGTACAATCAAGTGTGTATGAGAATTATTCTTTCCTTAGTTTTGAAACTCCCTTTTTAAACATCGGCATAATATCCAGGAAATCAGTAAAAACCGTGTCCAGCAACGACACCTCAAAACTGTCCAAATCTCATATATCCATGTCCAGTATCTCTGGCCTCAGCCATCCGGCTGATCCACATCAAAATCCATGTCTCAAACCAGCGGCCACGGTCGGTATCCTCTGGATATCCGCCGTGCCAAATGAAGTCACCGTTAGGTAATCCGTCCCCAGCCAGGCTCAACGCCATCTCCTACGATCTTCTTGCCCCGGGGTACCGTACCGGGCCCACCATGCATCCGTGACGGTTCCTCCACTCCTCGACACGGATCTCGAAAACCACAGCAAACTCATGGTGGACGACACTTTACATCACTAGAAAACCGCAACTTTTATATTTTTAAACAGTTATCAGTTGAAATCTTGCGGCTTTCCTCCAAAATCCAGAAATATCATAAATCCCATGAAATTATCAAAAATGTATATGTCGATGACTATGGATGCTTATGGTATCAATTTGCAATGTATGATTTGCACTAAGCATGAGCAGATGGTATGATAATACATATGCACAGGTATGGTAATTCTTATGGTTTCATTTTAAATATTTAATGCAATATCATATTTCTAGGTAATTAACATGTTTCAGGTTAAGGTTATCTAGTGTCGTGATATGGCAATTACCAGGGTGTGTGTCCACATGAATAGTGCTCGTGCTGCATATAAAACCTGGTAATGGTGCATGTGTCCTACAAATGAATTTGCGTATATGGGTATGACTTGTAGATATGACTGCGGTAATATTATGCCAGTTTTATTATTATCATTCTATTGTCACAAGTACTATCAAGTTTACAAACTATAAGTTTATTATGTCTAACGGGCGACTCGCGCCATCCAAACGATCGTCCCCCGTAGATGTTAAATCTACTCACCCGTGATCCCGTGCTGAGTATGTCCGACCACCTGCTTGCCTTTCTCTGCTGCGCTTGTAATCCCCGCCGGCGAACCTAGAATTCATAAGAGTCACCATATAAGGAAAAATCCTGCAAAACGCGATATATTGATAAAAGGAAACGCGTGCGTGAAACTAACCGCGTGTGCACACGACACGACGCGTTTACGCACGAACCCACCAGAACCTAAGCTGACACGCTATGTCGCGCAGTGCGCCACAGAACCACGCGTATCGCGCGCGTGTCGCACAAGACTTAAACATCGGAAACACGCAACAAGCTCCAGATTTTGACTATGGGCCAAAATCAAAAAGTTACAGATACCAACACACTAACCTACCCAGAAGTACCTTACCCCCAAAATCTCCACAGCCCACTCCCTACTCTGGCCGCAAATTGCGGCCAGAATGAATAAACCGGCGGCCTCATGGGGGAGTTGGGTCCCCGTGCTCTTTGTGTGTGTGTCTACAAGTCTCACCATGCTACAGTCTTCCCAATTTCATTCTGAAGGGTTCGGGTCAACAACAGATCCTATAGAGGTTAAAAAGTCACTAAAACTGCCAAAATACGCCAAGTCGGGTAAATCGGGTGTCTTTATGAAGTCTGGGAAATTTCTCTGGTTGACTGGCCTCACTAGCACCTAAGAGGGTTATTCTAACTAACGAAACTCTCACTTTGTCAAAATTCCCTTAAATCACCCAAAAACCACAACTAAGCAAGAAATAATCACTAATCGAGCTAGATTACCATAATTTTTGTGATTTAAGGCCAACCATCTAATTTTAATGACACTACCAGGCTTAAACAGATTAGTTAACACCAAAAAGGGTTCATAAAACTATAAGTACTCTAAAATAACTAAATCTAGCATCACTACACCATTCTAGCACTAAAATTACGATAAGACACTATACTAGCTAATCAAGCACATAATATACATAAATTGGAAAAAGTTTAGGAGTTATACCCCCTAGGACCCTTGCAACCAAGGAGAAGGAGAAGAAGAAGGGAGTAGGTGCTGCAAAACGTGGCTGGAATGAGCTGAGCTTCACCAAAGCTGATGCTGGAATGTTGCTGTTGCTGTTACTGGTGATGCTGGTTTGTAGGCTGGAGGAGTTTTGTTGAAGCTGAAAGTTTGTGGTGGTGTTGCTGGTGTTGTTTTAAGGCTGAAATTGAGTGTGAGTGAGGTGTTGTTGTTGTGTGTTTGTGGTTTGATGTTGGGGGGGGCTGAAGTAGCAGCTGTTGCTGCTGATGTCCTGCAAATAAAAAGGTTGATGCTGATGCTATCTCATGGTGTTTTGAAGCAGAAAAAGTGGCTGAAATGATGAAAAATGGGGCTGATGTGCTGCTGTTTTTGGTGGCTAGGCTGATGTGAGTGAGTGAGTGAGAGAGAGGTGAAAAAGTTTTGAAATGAGGTGAGGAGACTTAACCTTAAATCATCATGACACATCACATCCCTCACCCTCTCTCTAAGTCAACCTTTAACTCTCCAAAACCCCATGGTCAAAGCCATCCATCCCTAATTAAACTAATTAGCTCAAAACAACACAATTATCTTAACCATGGCCCTAGCCCACCATGGTCAACTTAAACATAGCTAAGCTACAAGCTCAAATGTGTGGCAACCTTAGTCTTAACCCTAGTTAACCTGCACAAGTGTGTGTGGTTGAGATAAAATTCCACAAAAATAACCATAAACCCAGATAAATTACTAGAAACCCGTTTTGATAAACTTTTACCAAAAACCCCAAATTAACACTTAATTACTACTAACCCTAACCTCAGGTGTTACAGTCTTCCCCCTTAAGAAAATTTGTCCCCGAATTTTAAAATATGCAACTACGCGTACCTTCAAAAAGATGAGGGAACTTCTTCCCCATCTCTCCCTTGGCCTCCCAAGTGATCTCTTCACTGCTCGGGCTGCGCCAAAGAACTTTCACGGACGGCAGGACCTTCGATCGAAGTTTCTTCACTTGCCGATCCAAAATCTCAACTGGCTCCACGGCGAACGAAAGGTCGGGCTCGAGCTGAACTGTCTAATGCTGAATCGTGTGGGAAGGGTCATGAAGATAACGGCGTAGCATCGATACGTGGAAGACGGGGTGAACATCTAAAAAACTGGGTAGGAGAGCCAAACGATACGTAACAGCGCCGACACGCTCGAGGATCTCGAAGGGACCTACGAATCTAGGGCTAAGCTTCCCTTTTCGCCCAAAACGCATCACGCCCTTCATCGGAGAGACCTTCAGAAAAACATGGTCGCCAACTGCGAACTCTAATCTGCGACGGCGCCTGTCTGCATAGGATTTCTGTCTGCTCTGAGCTGCTCTCATCCGGTCTCGAATCAACTGTACTTTTTCGGTCGTCTCCTGCACGATCTGCGGTCCGAAGATACTGTTCTCGCTCAACTCGGTCCAACAAATAGGCGATCTACATCTCCTCCCATACAACGCCTCGAAAGATGCCATCTGGATAGTATCCTAGAAGCTGTTGTTGTAGGAGAACTCCACTAGAGGTAAATGACGGTCCCAGCTACCGCCGAAGTCTAAAATGCATGCTCTGAGCATGTCCTCGAGAGTCTGAATGGTCCGCTCTGACTGTCCGTCGGTCTGCGGATGAAATGCTGTGCTGAATCTCAAACGAGTGCCCAAAGCCTCCTGGAGTCTCTGCCATAGTCGGCTGGTAAACTGAGTGCCTCGATCTGACACGATACAAGTCGGTACGCCATGTAGCCGCACGATCTCGTCAATGTAGAGCTGAGCATACTGGGCGAAGCTGAAAGTGGTCTTCACTGGCAGGAAGTGAGCCACTTTCGTCAATCTATCCACGATCACCCAGATGGAGTCGTATCCTCGACTGGTCTTGGGTAGACCCACCACGAAGTCCATTGAAATTTGCTCCCATTTCCACTCTGGAATGGGTAACGGCTGTAGCTCTCCTGCGGACCTCTGGTGCTCGGCCTTGACTTGCTGACAAGTCAGGCATCTCGATACGAACTCCGCGATGTCCCTCTTCATTCCGTCCCACCATTAGGTCTCTCTCATATCATGGTACATCTTGGTGGAACCGGGGTGGACACTATACACTGATCGGTGTGCCTCCTCAAGAATGTCGCGCCGCAATCCATCAGCATCTGGTACACACAGTCTGGATCCAAATCGTAATATCCCCTGATCATCAATCATGAACTCGGAAAATCTGCCCTATCCCAGCTGTGCCATGATCTCTGAGAAACGGTCATCCCTGCGCTGTGCCTCATATATACGGTCAAGCAACTGTGGGCACGCACGAACATGCGCGAGCTGTCCTCCTGTCGGAGTGAACTCGAACTCGACTCGGCTGTCGCATAGAATCTGCCAATCCACTGACGTCTGCCTCTGCACCGCACGCAAACAGGATAGACTACCCCCGGGCCTCTTGCTCAAAGCATCCGCTACTACATTCGCCTTGTCCGGGTGGTATAAGATCTCACAGTCGTAGTCCTTCACCAACTCCATCCAACGACGCTGTCTGAGGTTCAGGTCTCGCTGCTGAAATATGTATTTTAAGCTCTTGTGGTCTGTGAATATTTGGCACGACTCTCCATATAGGTAATGTCGCCATATCTTCAGTGCAAAGACCACTGCAGCCATCTCCAAATCGTGAGTAGGGTAGTTCTGTTCGTGCTTCTTCAACTGCCGAGAAGCATAAGCGATCACCCGGCCATGCTGCATCAACACGCATCCTAACCCTACTCGCGAAGCATCACAGTAGACCACAAATCCGCCTGATCCCGAAGGCAAAGATAATACCGGCGCCGTAGTCAAACACGTCCGCAGCTGCTGAAAACTGCGCTCGCACTCCTCCGTCCAAACGAAAGGAACTCCCTTCCGGGTCAAACTGGTCAAGGGTGCAGCTATACGGGAGAAGTCCTGAACAAAACGCCTGTAGTAGCCTGCCAGGCCTAGAAAACTACGGACCTCGGTAACTGATGTAGGTCGGGGCCACTGCTGAACAGCCTCAATCTTCTTCGGGTCCACACATATGCCGTCTCTCGTAATTACATGACCCAAGAATCCGACGCTGTCCAGCCAGAATGCACACTTGGAGAACTTTGCGAATAGCTGGTGCTCCCTCAGAGTCTGTAACGTAATACGCAGGTGCTGCTCGTGCTCCTCTCGGCTCCGGGAGTACACCAAAATATTGTCGATGAACATGATGATGAACAAGTCAAGATACGGCCTGAAGGTACGGTTCATCAAATCCATAAATGCTGTGGGGGCGTTGGTGAGTCCGAACGACATCACCAGAAACTCATAGTGGCCATAGCGTGTACGGAAGGCTGTCTTCGGTATATCCTCCTGTCGGACTCGCAGCTGGTGGTATCCTGATCGTAAGTCGATCCTCGAAAAATAACCCGCACCCTGGAGCTGGTCGAACAAATCATTAATGCGCGGCAACAGATATCTATTCCGAACGGTCACCTTGTTCAGCTGGCGGTAGTCGATGCATAAGCGCAAACTTCCGTCCTTCTTCTTGACAAACAGGACCGGAGCACCCTACGGAGAAACACTGGGTCGAATAAGTCCCTTATCCAGCAAATCTTGCAGCTGAACCTTCAACTCTCTAAGCTCCGCCGGGGCCATCCGATAAGGCGGTATAGAAATAGGCCCCGAGCCAGGAATCAAATCAATACAGAACTCGACATCGCGCTCAGGTGGCAGTCCTGGCAGCTCGTCAGGGAAAACATCGGGGAACTCGCATGCAATCGGAACCTGGTCCAATGGAACATCCGTAGCTCTAGTATCACATACACAGGCTAGAAATCCCCGACATCCCTTCCTCATCAGCTGACCAGCGCGAAGGGAAGAAATCAAAATGTGAGGGGCGGCACCACGGTCCCCCTGCACAAATAAAGCCGACTCGTCGGGAAAACAAAACCTAACTGTCTTCTCGCGGCAGTCCACCGTCGCATAGTACGTGGATAACCAATCTATGCCCAAAAGAATGTCGAAGTCCAACATCTCCAGAAGGATCAAGTCGACAGGCAGCTCTCGCTCGCCAATACGAACAGTACAGGATCGGAACACGTGCCTAGCAACAAAAGACTCTCCCACCGGAGTGGTCACAACCAGCGGCTGGTCAAGCAAACCGGATTCTCTATCCAAACTCGGCACGAAGTGGGTGGAAACGTATGAGTGCGTGGATCCGGGATCGAACAACACGTGTGCATCAATAGAACATACTGACAGGGTACCTGTAATGACGGCATTGGATGCCTGCGCATCCTGGGGTGTCAATGCAAAAACTCGGGCCTGACCTCCTCTAATAGCGGGCTGACCTCGGCCCCGGCCTCCTCATCCTCTCTGGGTCGGTGCGCCGCGCCCACGGCCTCTGGGTGCGCCTAACTGGCGTGGAGCATCGCCTGTAGCAGGTAGTAGAGCTCTCTGAGGAGGGGACGGTGATGGAGGTAGAGTCACATGCGGAACTGTCGCCGCACCCTGTCGCCTCACTGGACAATCTCTAATAAGATGGTGCATATTCCCGCACCTAAAGCACCCTGGCGACGACTGCTGTCCCTGTGTATACGATCCGTACAACTGACCTCGTCCGAACCCTCTGCCGGCCCTATCTCTCGGAATGAATCTGGCATGCTGCCTCTGATATGGTGTGCCGGTACGAATCCTCTTCGGCCCGGGAACGGCCGACGTCGCTGAAATACATGTCTCCATCCACAATGCTGTATCCATAGTTGCCGAGTAGGTATCGAAATGCTGAGCGCCAATGGCAAGATATAGCTGGGAATCCAGTCCCTGTATGAATCTCTTCACCCTTTTCGCTTTGGTATCTACCAGGTACGGGGCATATCGGGACAACTGCGTAAACTGAATGTCATACTCAGACACCGTCATCCCAGGTGTCTTGACCAAGGCCTCGAGACTACGAGCTCTGGCGTCGCGAATGCTCTCCGGAAGGAAACGGGCAAGGAAAACTGCTGTAAACTCGGTCCAGGTCATGGGTGGTAGATCTGCAGCTCGACCTCTCAGAACTGATTCCCACCATATCTGTGCGAGACCCTCTAGTCGGAAACCCGCAAGCTCTACCCAGCGATCATCAGAACATCTCAACGATCGGCAGATCCTGGCCAAGCTGTCAAGGAACGTCTGTGGGTCCTCCGCTGCATCGGTACCCATGAAAAATGGAGGTCTCAGCCTCATGAACTCTTGTAGCGAAACCGGGATGGTCACGGTGGCAGTAATAGGAGCAGGTACCAAGGTAGTCTGGGATGTAGTAGGTGCGTCCTCCGGCCTCGGTGTACGACTGGCTGCAACTAGGGATCCTACCATCTGACGGAGCTCCTGCATACTCCCCATCATCTGTCGCAACTCCTCCATACCAGTCTCAAGCCTATCCATACGGCCTGGGGAAGGTGGATCGGTCTGTCCCTGTGGTGTAGGCATGCCACCCTGCTCAGTCCTAGTCTCGGATGAGCCAGCTCGAATCTCGTCTCGGGCAGCATCCCTCTGTGCTCTGGTAGCCCTCTGTGGCATAGTGACTGGTACAGGAAACAGGACAATGAGAACAACGCAAGAGAATCACAGGATACATGGAATCGAAGAAGGAATTTCAAGCAAGTATGTCCTAAAGTCACCTAGGCGGAGTACCGCATCGCAAGTATGCCACGGACATACGTACGCTACGCTACTCTGCTTAAGTCACTTACTCCATCTACTAAGGGTCATCCTAAACTCAGGAAGGAGAAACCTATCGCTTTGATACCAATTTTGTCACGACCCGCAAGGTACGGAACCCGACCGTCACTTAGATTACGAAACGTCTCAAGGCGTCCGTAAAATAAGCAAGCCGAAGCCCAGAATACAAAACCCAATTAAGATTTTTAGAGTGAAGCAAAACCCAATTATTTAAGCATTTACTTCATTACCTAATCGAATTGCCTTTTTAAAATAACTTTCCTTTTTCCCAAAATTCCAGCAGAATTTCACTTGTAAAATCAGCCCCAACGGTGCAAGCAGAATATAAATGAATAACAGTGCATAAGAAATAGCATGTCGACTCAAGTGAGCTCGACCTAGATATATCATAAAATAAATCCCCAAGTCTCACAATCTCACATCTAGGTCAATATACAGTAATCCAAATAAAACAGGTACAACTGAAATGATAGTAGCAGTAGATGGAGTGTTCTAGATAAAACAAATAAATAAGGTGGTATAAACTGATAATAACCCACCTATGAGCAAAAGCCTCGAGTCCAGGCAAAAAGTGCAAAAGAAGCAAAAGTATCCGCCGCTACAGTGCTGACGGAGTGGACCTGCAGAAAAGCTGTGGCACAACGGGGGTGAGTTGCCAGCTCGTGAGTAATAAATAACATCTACTAAGGCTATCGTATGCATGCACACAAGTGTCCTGGCTACCCTAAAGCAGGTATGGCTACATGTTCTAGCAGGTATGTATGCATCAACAGTGTACTAGCAAGTATATATATATGTCACATGGATGAAATATAGGTATGTATGCCACATGAAAGTACAATCAAGTGTGTATGAGAATTATTCTTTCCTTTGTTTTGAAACTCCCTTTTTAAACATCGGCATAATATCCAGGAAATCAGTAAAAACCGTGTCCAGCAATGACACCTCAAAACTGTCCAAATCTCATATATCCATGTCCAGTATCTCTGGCCCCAGCCATCCGGCTGATCCACATCAAAATCCATGTCTCAAACCAGCGGCCACGGTCCGTATCCTCTGGATATCCGCCGTGCCAAATGAAGTCACCGGTAGGTAATCCGTCCCCAGCAGGTAATCCGTCCCCAGCCAGGCTCAATGCCATCTCCTGCGATCTTCTTGCCCCGAGGTACCGTACCGGGCCCACCATGCATCCGTGACGGTTCCTCCACTCCTCGACACGGATCTTGAAAACCACAGCAAACTCATGGTGGACGACACTTTACATCACTAGAAAACCAAAACTTTTATATTTTTAAACAGTTATCAGTTGAAATCTTGCGGCTTTCCTCCAAAATCCAGAAATATCATAAATCCCATGAAATCATCAAAAATGCATATGTCGATGACTATGGATGCTTATGGTATCAATTTGCAATATATGATTTGCACTAAGCATGAGCAGATGGTATGATAATACATATGCACAAGTATGGTAATTCTTATGGTTTCATTTTAAATATTTAATGCAATATCATATTTCTAGGCAATTAACATGTTTCAGGTTAAGGTTATCTAGTGTCGTGACATGGCAATTACCAGGGTGTGTGTCCACATGAATAGTGCTCGTGCTGCATATAAAACCTGGTAATGGTGCATGTGTCCTACAAATGAATTTGCGTATAAGGGTATGACATGTAGATATGACTGCGGTAATATTATGCCAGTTTTATTATTATCATTCTAGTGTCACAAGTACTATCAAGTTTACCAACTATAAGTTTATTAAGTCTAACGGGCGACTCACGCCATCCAAACGATCGTCCTCCGTAGATGTTAAATCTACTCACTCGTGATCCCGTGCTAAGTGTGTCCGACCACCTGCTTGCCTTTCTCTGCTGCGCTCGAAGTCCCCGCCGGCGAACCTAGAATTCACAAGAGTCACCATATAAGGAAAAATCCTGCAAAACGCAATATATCGATAAAAGGAAACGCGTGCGTGAAACTAACCGTGTGTGCACACGACACGACGCGACGCGCATGAACCCACCAGAACCTAAGATGACACGCTGTGTCGCGCAGTGCGCCACAGAACCACGCGTATCGCGCGCGTGTCGTACAAGACTTAAACATCGGAAACACGCAACAAGCTCCAGATTTTGACTATGGGCCAAAATCAAAAAGTTACAGATACCAACACACTAACCTACCCAGAAGTACCCTACCCCCAAAATCTCCACACCCCACTCCCTACTCTGGCCGCAAATTGCGGCCAGAATGAAAAAACCGGCGGCCTCGTGGGGGAGTTGGGTCCCCGTGCTCTTTGTGTGTGTGTGTCTACAAGTCTCACCATGCTACAGTCTTCCCAATTTCATTCTGAAGGGTTCCGGTCAACAGCAGATCCTATAGAGGTTAAAAAGTCACTAAAACTGCCAAAATACGCCAAGTCGGGTAAATCGGGTGTCTTTATGAAGTCTGGGGAATTTCTCTGGTTGACTTGCCTCACTAGCACCTAAGAGAGTTATTCTAACTAACGCAACTCTCACTTTGTCAAAATTCCCTTAAATCACCCAAAAACCACAACTAAGCAAGAAATAATCACTAATCGAGCTAGATTACCATAATTTTTGCGATTTAAGGCCAACCATCTAATTTTAATGACACTACCAGGCTTAAACAGATTAGTTAACACCAAAAAGGGTTCATAAAACTACAAGCACTCTAAAATAACTAAATCTAGCATCACTACACCATTCTAGCACTAAAATTACGATAAGACACTATTCTAGCTAATCAAGCACATAATATACATAAATTGGAAAAAGTTTAGGAGTTATACCCCCTAGGACCCTTGCAACCAAGGAGAAGGAGAAGAAGAAGGGAGTAGGTGCTGCAAAACATGGCTGGAATGAGATGAGCTTCACCGGAGCTGATGCTGGAATGTTGCTGTTGCTGCTACTGGTGATGCTGGTTTGTAGGCTGGAGGAGTTTTGTTGAAGCTGAAAGTTTGTGGTGGTGTTGCTGGTGTTGTTTAAAGGCTGAAATTGAGTGTGAGTGAGGTGGTGGTGTTGTGTGTTTGTGGTTTAAAGTTGGTGGGGGGGGCTGAAGTAGCAGCTGTTGCTGCTGATGTCCTGCAAATAAAAGGCTGATGCTGATGCTATCTCATGGTGTTTTGAAGCAGAAAAAGTGGCTGAAATGATGAAAAATGGGGCTGATGTGCTGCTGTTTTTGGTGGCTAGGCTGATGTGAGTGAGTGAGTGAGAGAGAGGTGAAATTTTTTTGAAATGAGGTGAGGAGACTTAACCTTAAATCATCATGACACATCACATCCCTCACCCTCTCTCTAAGTCAACCTTTAACTCTCCAAAACCCCATGGTCAAAGCCATCCATCCCTAATTAAACTAATTAGCTCAAAACAACACAATTATCTTAACCATGGACCTATCCCACCATGGTCAACTTAAACATAGCTAAGCTACAAGCTCAAATGTGTGGCAACCTTAGTCTTAACCCTAGTTAACGCGCACAAGTGTGTGTGGTTGAGATAAAATTCCACAAAAATAACCATAAACCCAGATAAATTACTAGAAATCCGTTTTGGTAAACTTTTACCAAAACCCCCAAATTAACACTTAATTACTACTAATCCTAACCTCAGGTGTTACAGTTAGTTTGAAATAGGTATGACTCGAGTCTAGTCTAACATCTACAAGTAAACTACATGACTAAACTAAAAGACTGGTCGAAAAGGTAAGGAAAACCACCTAAGTCTGAGTCAATATATATATATATATATATATATATATATATATATATATATATATATATATATATATAATAGTCGGTGATCCCGCCTCAATAGTATCATGTACGATACAATATATCATATGACATTCTCGAGTCAAGAGTGCGGATCTATCATCATAATTATATCCCATACGATAAATCCATCGTACGACATCCCAAATATGGGTACGGGTCGAATATCACATTCATCTCATCATTTATCTGGTATCCTTATCATCATATCATGAACTGGGGTACTGATCTAAAGTCTAGTACATTCTGACACCGTCAACAGATATATATATATATATATATATATATATATATATATATATATATATATATATATATATATATATATGCATGTGTATGTAAACACAACGCCTAAGGACCCGCTATAACATCATGTCGTATCTCATAATACGAACCAAATCACATCACCGATCTCATGGCATCATGCCGAATCTCATCGACCCATTTCCAAAAATCATATACTATCCTCATATCCAAGTATATATATACCTATATATATATATACATACTCACATACATATATGTATGTATGTATGTATGTATGTATGTATATATATATTCCCATATACGCACAAATAATAAAATGTATGCGTGTGTGCGTGCGTGTGGGTGTAAACCTTATTCTAGGGTTTCGAGACTAACACTAAACTAAAGTAGTAACTACCAAATACGTTTACACTTTCCCAAAGTTCTTTAAAGCATTTCTAGCTAAGTATACACATCTTATAATAACATATAAGTATATATCTATATATATCATAACGCATTCGCGTTCTATACTATGAAACTGTGGGGGTGCTATACGCCATCCACCCGACTCCCCCCGTAGATATATATATCTATTCACATTGATTCTTGCTTGCCGAAGTCGATGTCGCCATCCTTTTCTTCATCGTCCGAAGTCCACGTGAGGGGGGGGGGACCTACATATATATCACATGACATCGTAAATAGAAATCGCGTACGAAAACCAAATCGGCACGCGTATCACACATAGGTTAAAACCTATGATCTATGCATGCACGAATAACCAAACAACTCTCGACGATCGATGTATAAACGTGAATTGACCGAGATAAAACACGGATATCAAATTCCAATTCATTAAAAGCCGCAAAATGAATTCAGAAACTTCATAAAACACTTCCAGATTTTACCCTAGGTGCAATTAGCCAATTTTGCATATGGGAGGGGTCTAGTTTACTGGAGATAAAGCCCTGGGCAAAACAATGACACATTTCACCCCACCCTATCCGCAAATTGCCGTCTGGAACAATAAATTTGCGGCCAAGATTGGTGGTTTGGGTTTCGGGTCTTGGGGTTAGCTTCCTGAGGGTCTGCTTGTCTCACTGTGAGTGCAAAATAATTTACAGGTTCCCGAGTCATAGCAGATCTCTAATAATCCTCACAATTTCCACAAAATCTAATATCAGCAGAATTTCAAAGTTCGCAATTGGGGTTAAATCTCAGGTTTAGGTCCAAAGTACTATCACTAAAGGGGTTTGTGGCCTCTACTAAACCTTAATTACACTATCATAACTCAAATAAATCCCTAACCTCATCTTGGAATTTTCCAAGCTCACTAAACCTTAAATAATCACTTCTAAACTAACATAGGTGCTAAATTGAATGAAATACAATACTAATGGTAAAGGAATTACCTCATTTGGCAACTCAAGAATTTTCTTGAAATGCCCCAAGTCTTCAAAATCCAATTTTTCTTGGTCCAAAGTGTTTGTAGGGAGCTTGTGTATGTTTTTAATGAAGTGGAGATGATATTTTGAGATGGAATATAGGTGTTTTGTGAGGGTTTAGAGGAGGTGGAGGAAGAGGCAGGAGAAGGAAAGGGGAGGAAAGATGAAGAAAATGAGGAGGGAAAAGAAATGGCTAAGTCAAAGGAAACCCCTCACCTCTCTCTCTCTCATGCCCATCCCTCTTTGTTTAATATTTCCCTTTTCTTTTCTTTTCTTTTGTTTTTCCTTTATCTTTTCTTTTCTTCTCATTCAAAATAAAGCAATGCATGAAAATGAAGAAAAAGCCATGTTAGAAAATGTAACAAATGTGCAAAATGACTTGGTGTATGTCATGTGCACAAATCAAGCTTAATGCACGATTAGTGATATTTAATCGCGATTATCATTAAAATTGTATATAAATAATTATAAAAATTCATAATTTTCCTAAATCACATAAAACACCCTCATTTCATAAATTCCTATAATTTTCCAAATATTTCCCAATTTATTAGAAATTAATTATACCGCATTAATAAAATATTCATAATATTTATTATTTAATTATAAAAATTCCCAAAAATAATATTTTATTTTTCTGAAATGTTACAGTCTTCCCCCCTTAAAAAAATTCGGTCCCCGAATTTAAATTTAAACTCCCCCAATTTCTAAAACATTTCAGTAAAAGATCAAGTCGTCGGGGTTCCGAAATCATAAATACATAAAACACATCGTAGCGCAATGCACGCGCATGAAAAACGAGTATATAAACAAAAAATCAAAACTCCGTCAAGCATCCCGCAATTATCGGAGTTATGGTGAAGACACCAATGTCAAATCCAATACGAAAACCAACATGATATACATCAACTATACATGTAAATATCGTTAAAACATCTGAAAGAAATGCATGCCAAATCTTTCATGTTGCCGTGCGATGCGCGTATCGCGGCACAGTGGCGGACATTTATTGTATGAAAGATAACTATATATATATATATATCCTTTATTTAATATGCACGTCCCACCGTTTTGAAAATAATTTAGAAGGGTTTCCTTAATTAAATGTCTTGTGTCATCTTGGACACGTAGGTAAATACTGAGACTATAGCTCCATTTTGGAAATCCCTTCGATAACTATCAATGCATGCAAAAATATATTCTGGTACTGTCCTCGGACTAGTCCTGCTCAGCTACTATATCATATAGTAAATATCATAAAATATACTGCTCCAAAAGAAATCAATCCCAAAATGTATATAAGGATGCCACGTGCGTCTGGTGCGCACGGAAATCAAAATCAATAAATGTGCCATACATGTGCACAGAAACAAATCTAAGTGCAATGGGTGTGCATGAAAACACCTGTCAAGGGCAACGGGTGTGCCTGACAGCAATATCAGGTGCATCTGATATGCACGAAAAATCTCGATTTAATGCATCTGGCGTGCACCAAAATCGCATCAAGCGCGTCAAGTATGCGCAAGAATCCAAATCAAGCGCACAGGGTGCACAAAAACAAATATCGAGTATCACAATCGAAATCGACGGTATACAACACATTTCAATCCAAATCAGGTATATCGTGATATATAATTTCACAATCATGTGCATCAGCGTGCACAAAATCGAATTAAAATACTAAAGGTGCATGAAACTATGCCGAAAGCATCAGCCAAATCACATGCATACCATAGGCATGAAATCAAAATCAACATCTCGAATGATATCAAATCGAAGTCAAGTGCAACCATGGTGCACAAAATCTCAATCTTGCAATTAAATCGCCCAAAATACCAAAATCAAAGATGGTGGAAATAGTCCCACTCTGGCACATCCTTTAAAGATCTCTGGCCAACTGTCACGGTCACTTGTAACATGTCTCATCGACGATGCCGAACTCTGGCCTACTGGGTGTGCGTAATATGACCGATCCTGGGTCCAAGTCTTCTCGTATTGTATTCCAGAAAGATTCTGTCGAAGACTCCCCCAAATCTCGTTTCTGCCGAACTGCCCGGAAGTTATCACCCTTTACTAATTCTATTTCTTATTCCGGAATGGCTGCATACTCATCGCGACTTCTTCTGGAAGATATATCCATATACAACGCCTCTACATGCGTATCACATCTTTGATGTCAGCGGAGTGGAACGTCATCTCATCAAGATCTCGTACGAACCTCTTACTCCATTTTTTTCTAATATTGACTGGTTCGGACTCGTCTCTTCGTGGCTGCATGGACTGCGCTCCAACGGCTATACTCGTATCTGGAGTCTCCCAAGCAATGTATCCCATCACATGATATCCGAATGACGTCGAACCTTTTGATCGATTAATCAAAGTTCCATAATCCCCCAAGAGCTCAACATCTTGAGTATAGTTTAATAGTATTCCAGTACATGCCACAGTACCTATGGACCAGCCGTAGAAAGGCAAACCTAAGCCTCATTAATGGCACCGCGGAATTGCTGCAAACTCTAAAGTTTCAAAGCGTTCTCATAGTCATTATATCGAGTTAGGGTTTCATTCTTCTAGAGGGTCCACGAAATTACTTGCATGTTTTTCCGAATACTTTAAACTTGGAAAATGGGTTTTTAACATTTGATCATTTCCTTTCGACTCCCAACGTACCTGCATGAAGTCTCCTATAGTTGGAATCAATCAATCTGATGACCTCGCATCGGGATAGGCAACGAATCACATGTCCTAGTCATCCCTTCTTGGATGACTAGCGATCTTTTATCATATCTCTAAGTATAACTCGTGCGGCATTAGCTTTAAACATCTAGGGCGATATCTTGTTATTCGCAGCAACAACTGGCTTATTTGTCCGCACGATGAACAGTGCCTCAATCATCAAGTAATCGGTGCATTGACGGTCATCACATTTTGGCTGGCCTTTAACAGTGGCCCAATCCTCTGGTGCTGATCTGCACGTCCGAGAAATCTTGTAAAAGCGATCCATCAAACGCTCATGGCGCGAAAACACAATAGGACGATACATCTATGCAATCGTGTGTCCCTGGAATCACGCCCTGGTCAGTCCTCGTCCGTGACGAGCTCGTGCTGACGCAACTCTAGCCGTAGCTCTCTCTGCCCGTGTAATTGTGGCAGCAAAAACCATAAACTGATATCAATGAGGATATATCATATGAATGAATATAATGCTGTGCAAGGAAATGCACATCCTAAGGCTTCTTAAGCGGAGTAGCGTATCGTAAGTATGCCGCGGAACATACACACGGTACGTCACTCTCTTTAAGTCACCTACTCCATCAATCAAGGTCAACCTACGCGACGAAAGTTCGGGTCTAATACCCCCTCGACTAAGTCTAAGTTCCGTAAGGTCAAGCCTAGGTTTCGAATATATACAAACGCCCTAGGCTCCGCATAGTCAAACATAGACTCGAACCAAGGTTAACCTGGCGCTCTGATACCAACTTTCTCACGATCCGAAATGGCACGTGACTGGCACTTGAATCATATGAAGTCTATAGGATCCCATCTAATTCAAGTAAGCCAAAATCCCAGAAATCTAAACCATTTGAAAGAAGAAAGAAGGAAAACTTATTTTAAAGTTTGCATATGATCACTTTGAAAAGTTGTAGTAAACATTTTTAAAACATCATATCCTTTCCGAAGATTTCGGTAGAGTTTCCTTTGTAAATACTGGCCCCAAAAAGGGTACAACATGCATAATATATATAAAGGCATCCCCAAGCGGGAGCTAGCTCTTCGTCAATTGGCGGTCACAAATACGCAAGCAATATAATATACAACGCCGAAGGGCGAGGATCAAAACTCAAAGGAAACGAGTGTCATCAAGAAAACCATAATAATACAACGCGCGACTCTAAGGTCGAAAGAATATACAACTGGTCTTCTACGGTTATCAAATAATACGGTCTGGTTGATAGAGTTACTAGATACAACCGAATGTAAAAATGAGTACAATGGTGGTCACGATGCAAGTGAACCCACCTACCAAAGCAATCATCCGGAAGGAAGCAGTGTGCCAGCAAAGCTGCAACGAAACCTGTACGGCAAAACCTGCAAGAAACTGTGGCACAACGGGGGTGAGTTGCCAACTCGTGAGTAGAAAACATCACAGAGCAGAAATTGTATGTATGACTCAATCCTAGGTCATACGATCAGTAATATCCTCAAATAATATGGCCTGAAGCATGATAAAATGGCAAGGGTAAACATTTATACATAAGTGTAATACCAAGTGCTCGTGTCAGTGCCTCAGGTAGCAACATATCATATATATGATGTATGAATGCATGAAAATAGAATACATCTAATTGAGGAAACAGTTTTCTTTATATAATGAGATTTCTGTATATATATAAATCGAGATATAATCAATGAAATCAACATAGAATCAGTGTCAAGCATCGACATAAAACATATATCCAATATCTCAATATCTCAGGCTCCGGCAATTCGGACTGACCTGTATCCTCGAATCTCAATATCTAGGGTTCCGGCTATCCGGACTGGCCCATATCATCAAATCTCAAAACCTCAGGCTCTGGCAATTCAGACTTGCCTATACTCCGATCGATATCCTCCGGATATCCGTCGAGTCACAATAAAATCACCGGTTGGTAGTGCTCCCCTTCCAGGCTCAAAGCCATCATCTGCGACCATCTTGCCCTGGGGTATCGCAACGGGTCCACCATGCACCCACAGACGGTTCCTCCTCCTCCTCGAATCGGGTGTATGATATCGCTCAAGAGCCGAGAAAACTCATGGTGGACATATCTCAAATCATATCATGAGAAAACCGCAACTTTCATTTTAAAATGATAATCAGTTTATAAAATCTTTGCGGTTTCTCTAAATCCCGAAATCTCATGGAAATCCGAAATCATAAATCACGATGTAAATAAATAATGAATACTGGGCTCCGGCAATCTGGACCGGCCCATACTATCGCATGGCAAATGAACATATGAATATACATGCATGAGATAACACAGTAACTAAATGCAATGTCTAAGCTGTCATATAAAAGCAAGCTCACTGGTACCATGTCGAAACTATCAGCTAACATTTTATACTAATGAAGTAGTATTTTCTAATGTATACGTGACATGGCAATTACCAATGATGATGTGTGTGAGCCGGCATGTAAGTGTTCGTAGACATACGCATCATCGGTAAGGTGCTGGTGTCCTGATAACATGAGTTCAATATAACAATAAAACACATTTAAGCATGCAATGTGATGCGAATAGCAAGAATATGCGGAAAACGAATAATAAACGCAACAATGAAGAATCTACATTTATATATGAGTCATACAGTTTTGATATTTGAAATGATACAAATCGTGATGTTTAGAAATAAGGGCTACGGTGTATTTAGGAAAAGGTACGTCCTTTGAAATATCTGTAGAATCGCTTGGCCTGTCTTTAAAATACCCACGATTCATTAGTTTGAAATAGGTATGAATCGAGTCTAGTCTAATATCTACAAGTAAACTACAGGACTAAACTAACAGACTGGTCGAAAGGGTAAGGAAAACCACCTAAGTCTGAGTCGATATATATATAATAGTCGGTGATCCCGCCTCAATAGTATCACGTACGATACAATATATCATATGACATCCTCAAGTCAAGACTGCGGATCTATCATCATAATTATATCTCATACGGTAAATCCATCGTACGACATCCCAAATCTGGGTACGGGTCGAATATCACATTCATCTCATCATTTATCTGGTATCCTTATCATCATATCATGAACTGGAGTACTGATCTAAAGTCTAGTACATTCTGATACCGTCAACAGATATATATATGCATGTGTATGTAAACACAACGCCTAAGGACCCGGTATAACATCATGTCGTATCTCATAATACGAATCAAATCACATCACCGATCTCATGGCATCACGTCCAATCTCATCGACTCATCTCCAAATATCATATACTATCCTCATATCTAAGTATATGTATACCTATACACACACACACATACACACACACACACACAGATATATATATATATATACATATATATATATATATCCCCATATACGCACAAGTAATAAAATGTATGTGTGTGTGTGTGCGCGCGCGTGTTGGTGTAAACCTTATTCTAGGGTTTTGCGACTAACACTAAACTATAATAGTAACTACCAAATACGCTTACACTTGCCCAAAGTTCTCTAAAGCATTTCTAGCTAAGTATACACATCTTATAATAACATATAAGTATATATCTATATATATCATAACACATTCGTGTTCTATACTACGAAATGGCGGGGGTGCTATATGCCATCCACCCGACTTCCCCCATAGATATATATCTACTCACATTGATACTTACTTACCGAAGTCGATATCACCATCCTCTTCTTCATCGTCCGAAGTCCACGTGAGGGGGGTACCTACATATATATCACATGACATCGTAAATAGAAATCGCACATAAAAACCAAATTGCCACGCGTATCACACATAGGTTAAAACCTATGATCTATGCATGCACGAATAACCAAACAACTCTCGACAATCGACTTATAAACGTGAATCGACCGAGAAAAAACACAGATATCAAATTCCAATTCATTAAAAGCTGAAAAACGAATCCAGAAACTTCGTAAAACACTTCCAGATTTTACCCTAGGTGCAATTAGCCAATTTTGCATATGGGAGGGGTCTAGTTTACTGGAGATAAAGCCCTGGACAAAACACTGACACATTTCACCTCACCTTGGCCGCAAATTGCGGCCAGGAACAATAAATTTGCGGCCAAGATTGGTGGTTTGGGTCTCGGGTCTTGGGGTTAGCTTCCTGAGTGTCTGCTTGTCTCACTGTGAGTGCAAAATAATTTTACAGGTTCCCGAGTTATAGCAGATCTCTAATAATCCTCACAATTTCCACAAAATCTAATATCGGCAGAATTTCAAAGTTCGCAATTGGGGTTAAGTCTCAGGTTTAGGTCCAAAGTACTATCACTAAAGGGGTTTGTGGCCTATACTAAATCTCAATTACACTATCATAACTCAAATAAATCCCTAACCTCATCTTGGAATTTTCCAAGCTCACTAAACCTTAAATAGTCACTTCTAAACTAACATATGTGCTAAAGTGAATGAAATACAATACTAATGGTAAAGGAATTCCCTCATTTGGCAACTCAAGAATTTTCTTGAGTTGCCCCGAGTCTTCAAATTCCAATTTTTCTTGGTCCAAAGTGTTTGTAGGGAGCTTGTGCATGTTTTTAATGAAGTGGAGATGATGTTTTGAGATGGAAATATGGGTATTTTGTGAGGGTTTAGAGGAGGTGGGGGAAGAGGCAGCCATGGAGAAGGAAGGGGGAGGAAAGATGAAGAAAATGAGGAGGGAAAAGAAATGTCCAAGTCAAATGAAACCCCCCACCTCTCTCTTTTTCATGCCCATCCCTCTTTGTTTAATATTTCCCTTTTCTTTTCTTTTCTTTTGTTTTTCCTTTATCTTTTCTTTTCTTCTCATTCAAAACAAAGCAATACATGAAAATGAAGAAAAATCCATGTTAGAAAATGTAACAAATGTGTAAAATGACTTGGTGCAAGTCATGTGCACAAATCAAGCTTAATGCACGATTAGTGATATTTAATCGCGATTAGCATTAAAATTGTATATAATTAATTATAAAAATTCATAATTTGCTTAAATCACATAAAACACCCTCATTTCATAAATTCTTATAATTTTCCAAATATTACCCAATTTATTGGAAATTAATTATACCGCATTAATAAAATATTAATAATATTTATTATTTAATTATAAAAATTCCCCAAAATAATATTTTATTTTTCTGAAATGTTACACCTGGCCAGGGTTGCTGAGATCTACTGGTAAGTGTTATCAGTAGTTTCTCGAACCGTTATGGACCTTACATCGGCATGACTTATCAAGTTACTCGGGTCTGACGTTTACCACCCCTAGACTAGATATGCGACATATCAGACGAAGAGACCGGACCGTACGGTAGTGTTACTGATTGGATTTGTAGGAGTATGAGCAAGCTTGCTTGTTGATCTTCTGATCGCTTAATACCCGGGTGGCCGTTACGTTTAGCAGACCACTTGCGGCTTGTGGGTGACTGATATGATCACCACCTACTGCCGATGTATTGATGAGTCTTTAGAGTCCTACACAGAGGTTTTCTGGCTCAAGCGAAACGGAGTAGGAGCACATATGTAATATGTGCATGACCGAGATTAATATGATATATGATACCGTATTCTATTCTCGCGATATGTGACATCGCTCGGTTATATGTGATATAGCCGGGTTATCGAATCAAGTGTTGATTCGATAAATTGTTGCATTTGATATTAGTCAGTTATATGTAATATAGCCGGATTATTAAGTCAAGTGTTGATTTAATAATCTAATATATAATTATTCATTTGATATATTAATTTACATTAACTAGTATTGATCCACTTAAGATTTCTTTTCTCACTTGATTTTGTGCACATAATATATATGTGATATATATTAGTGTACATAAATATGTGTCATGCTAGATGATACAAGTGATATGAATGTATGAGACTCACACAAGCTTATGATAATAATTGGGTTTTTATTTGATTAAGTAATTCAAAAATTGCATGGATTAAGTCATGGCTAGAAGCTTTGAGAAGCTTGGTGGTTTCATTGACTTGTCCACAACTTTTGTTTTACTTAACCATTATCCTTAGTTGAGTTTAGTCTCTACATGGGTTAATATATAAGATATGTTAGTTGTATGTATGCCCTAGAGGCCAGTATTGTACAGATTATGTATATTATATTGGATGCTTGGACATATATAGAGATGACTTTCTTGCTCGACATGATAGTATGCTATCTGGTTGCTATTTATCTTAACATGTACACTAGTCTCTTTATACTGTCTTATAGTTACATGTTGGTAAAGCCCTTAGGATGTGTACTTGACTACCTGGACTATGATGCAGATCATACTAGTGGGGACATGGTAGTCCATAAGTACCTCCTTCAAGGTCCCTAGTCGTGGGTGTATCGAGATGGGGCATCGTTATACCAGAGTAGACTAGCGTATACGCTTCTCGACCCATGTGATGGGCGATGGATGATCCCATATCCATTGGTGTTTGACATCAGAGATGGTATACGGGTGCTCAGTGGAGACTGGGTACACTGGACGGACTCGCCGAGAACTCCCAGATGGTATTATACCTCACGTCAGATGGCAGTTCTCAGGTGACACTTGTACAGGTTAGTCTGTAGACCCGAGATCGTCATAGAGTCTTGTGTGGTTCCCACTGTGCTTTGATCTCCACCTTACCACGTCCATGAGGGCGTGCAAAACGGTGGTCTTTGGGTACAGTCCCGAGTCACATGGAGGCAATGAGCGATAGGAGGGGTTTCTTCTCTCCCGGTATTGGGGGTTGATGTTGCGCTGTACTCGATTGGCCGTAACAGGGAAGTCCCTGGCCAGGGCTGATCAGAGATTTGCTGGTAAGTGTTACCAGTAGTTTCTCGACCCGTTACGAGCCTCACATCAGCACGACCTATCGGGTTATTGGGGTCTGACGTATACCACCCCTAGACTTGATATGCGACGTATCAGACGAAGAGACTTGACTGTATGGTAAGTGTTACTGGTCGGATTCGCAGCAGTGTGAGCGGGCTAGCTCGTCGATCTTCTGATCGCTCAATACCCGGGTGGCCGTTACGTTTAGCAGACCGCTTGCGGCTTGTGGGTGCTTGATATGATCATCATCTGCTACCGGCGTATTGACGAGTCTTTAGAGTCCTACACAGAGGTTTCCTGGCTCAAGCGAAACGAAATAGGAGCGCATATGAGATATGTGCAGGACCGAGAATAATGCGTGTATGTGATACCGCACTTCATTCTCGCGATATATGTTTCGATTGGTTATATTCGATATGACCTAGTTATCGAATCATTGATTCGATAAATCGATACATTACATACTAGTCGGTTGTGTACGACATGACCGGATCATTGAATCAAATGTTGATTTAATGATTTAATGTACAATTATATATTTGATATATTACTTTGCATTAACTAGTATTGGTTCACTTTAAACGGATTTTTCTCACTTGATGCACATTGTATATGTGATATACTTTTGTGCACTTTTTGTATCATGTTTGATGATACTTGATCATTAGTTAAGTTTATAGAATTAATCCATGGTTAATTGATAATTAGGGTTTTGCATTTTCATTTATTTATTTATTTATTTATTTATTTATTAGAAAAAGAATAAGATGAGAATGGTGGCTTTCTTTGTCATTTGTTGAAGCTTCATGAAGCTTTGACTTTAGCAACCATCCTTATCTTCATGCTTAACCCTAACCCATCCTAGTGACCATGGTTAATTCTCTACACTTAACCCTAGTTCAAGTTATGATAAGTATTTGTTTTTAAAATTTATTTTTAACACAACACTTATCATAATCTTTTCTTGAGCTCATCTTCTTCTTCTTCTTCAAGCTTGCTACTCCAATGGCAAGTTGAGATCTAGTGAGTTAAATCCAAATCTAAAGTGAACCCACCTCCTATTTCTTCACCCTCTACCTCTTGCCAAGTTGTTTTGGGTGTTTACTTCACAAGTTTCACAAGTTTGTGAAGTCGGAGCTTGAGTTTGTGCAACCTCGACGTAGATCGTCTTTGACACAAAGCCGACGACCTATTCCGCTCGCTTTCCCGATGAAGCCGATGATCGAGTCAAGAATTCATGATGGACAGCGAGGACATGACCACGTGGAGCTTAGGAGGCGGAAATCCGGATCTACAAAGGTTGTATATCCGTATCCTAGTAGTTAACAGTTAACTAGCTTTCAGTTTCGCCTAAACATCTAGTTAAAGATCCGTAGTCTAGGGTTTCTCGGCACTAAAAATTTTAATTTGGCATGTTCGATGCCTTGTGAGAACCCACTAGGGTGCCTAGGAACCTTTCAAGATATTAACTCACCCATGGTTCACATTCTTCACTTGGTTTTTTCCATGAGAGATTTCTTCATCTCCTTCCTCAAAGCTCACTAGCATTTGGGAGATGATGAAATTGAGTGAGAAAATTATTTCTAAAGTGAGTAAAATTCCTACTTCATCATCTTATACTACTAGCCATTTAGTATAGGGTGTTTGCTTCACTAAACCCTAATTTAGTGTGGAGGTAGCTAGGGTTTGAGTCTCCTCGACGTAGATCATCTTCGGCCTCGAAGTCTTCGAGCAAGCTTATTCATTTCTCCGAGGGAACCCATACTAAAGTTTGGGAGATTACTACTCGCAGCGAAGGGACTACTACATGGAGCTTTTGAAGTGAAGGACCGGTCTACAAAGGTTGTATTCCTTGTTCACTTGATGTAATGTTTGATTACATGCTTTATATTGTCTATTTACTCTAGCTAGATCCTAGGTTAGGGTTCATTAGCACTCTTGGAAATTTGAAATTGGCATGGTAGATGCTGTGAAAACCCAGTAGGGTGCTAAGGAATCCCAACAGGTTCTTCTGCACAAGACTTGAAGTCAGGCTGATTTGTTGATTTAGTTAAGGAAATCTCTCATTGAGAGATCTCTAATTGATTTGGGGATTTTATCCACCGTTGGATCTTTGATCCTAGGCCTTCCGTTTTACAGAAGATATTTTCTTGTTCTCAACAAGATTGGGAAAATATTTTCCATACAGAGCTTATTCTGTATCTTGGTGATTTTTAATCACCATTGGATTTTTAATCCAACGGTGCTCTGTTTTATAGAGATTAACATTTCTTGTTTTAGGAAGATTCGAGGAATATTTCCTCAACATAATTTAATTCTGTAATTTGATGATTTATCATCTTCGTTGGATCTTTGATCCAATGGTGGAGAACTTTTAGTTCTGGCGCCGGCGCTCTCGTGCTTTGCACGTAAGGCGCCGCCTCAGAGTTTTTAACTTTGGGCGGTGGCTTTCTCGTGCTTTACACGTGAGGCGCTGCCTCAGTTCAAATTTTGAACAGATCCTTGCTCTCTTATTGGGTGGAACCAAATGCCCCCACCGTTGCGCTCACGTGGCTCACACGTGAGTGCAGCGGTGGCAACCTTTCCACCGTTGGATCATCTTGGAAGTTGGATCGTCTTCCAGCGCCTATAAGTAGGGTCTTTGGCCTTTGAGATGACTTCTGTTCATCTTCTTCCTTTCTTGTTTCTGAGAATTTAGTTCTCCCTTCAGAGCTTAGATCTCTACCCAAGGAAATTCCTTTTAGAGTTAAAACTCTGCCCAAATTTGGTAAGGATCGAACTTATTAACAGAGCTTTGTTCTTCTCAGATCGTAGATCTTAAAATGGATTTTAGGGTTACTTAACCCATTAATTATAACACTGTTCATCTCTATGAAGAACTCTTAGAGTTCGTTTTGTAGATCTTAAAGATCTTGGAGTTTTTACTCTGCAAAAAGCTTTGCTTTTTAGGGTTCTGATGGATTACTCCATCGTTTTCACAGAGAATGACTCTTAGAAATTTTGGAGAATTTTTATTCCCCTCATAATTAAAGTTGACAGATGTAATTTCTGTTTGCAGAGCACTGCTCTCGAGGGAGTTTAACTCCTTGGCCCAATGAGTTTCTCATTAAATGAGAATCTTTTTAGGATTTCCTCCTTAATGAATGACTGTCTCATCAATGATGAGCCGTCATTTTGATTTTGTGGGTTCCCCTCGGTCCCTTTTTCCTGCATTGCACTGTGGTACAAATTTAAAGTACCAAATGTCAGAATTTATAATGTGGTATAGACATCTAACCCTTATTTCTTTTCGTGCAGGTACTATGTCTTTTGACTCTTCTTTTCCATTTGTTCGTCCAGAGAGTGCATACGCCGAAGCGCCTGTGGATCGAGAAGTTTTTGCACTGATTAAAGATCATGACCCGGAGCAGAAGTCTCTTCACTTATGGGGGTTGTGGTACAACCAAATTATTCGGGGTCGGCGCAGTTTCTCTTGTGCGGCGCCTTCAGAACCAATTTCCTCCATTCATTATGCCGACTCGCCCCAGGTGAATTACGTTGTGGAGGAGGTTAACTGGACTATGGAGGGACGCCTCCGGCCCTCTATGGGCTCGATACCTGTACAGCCGCCGATGGCTTTAGATATTCTGGGGCGGCGCATATGTCAAGGCGAGTCGCGCCCTTGGAGACATGCATACATGATAGGTTTGACTCCCCGCCATTCAGCCGGATACTTGCAGTGGGCTCGATACATCTTGTCGGCCAAAAAGTCGCTGCCGCTGAAGCTCGGGTTGTACCCCGCTATCTACGGGTCTCTTTTCCAGTATCCCGCGCCTCACGTATGGTGGGTCAAGGCTTTCTTGGAATAGTGGAATACCCCGACTCACACCTTTCTTTTATCGGACGGGAGGTTTCTATTTCCTTGGAGGAATTTGCAGAAATTTCGGGCTTACCCGTCAGAGGGGAACATTACGAGGAAATACTTCCCCCTGACGAGTACATCTTCACCATCAAATCAGTGGTGATGGGTCTCATTCCGGAGAATGCTATTCAACATCGATTCCCGAGTCTAATCAAGGTGTTGAACATTTACGAGAGTCTGTTTCTCGAGTCCGGAGGGCACAGAGTCAGCTTCGCGGATTTCATCGCCCGCTTTCTTCGCCCGGAAGTCTTGTCAAAACAAGCCGCGAAATTCGCCAAGCTTGATGATCCATTTGGTTTTGGCTTGGACAATCAGCCGAAAGTGGAAGCGGGTCAAAGGAATTTCTTCATCCCAGATGCCTCGGTCGTCCCCTTTGCAGAGCTCGCAGCTTCAGACATCGACGAAGAGACATTCTTTTTGGGGTTCCTCGACCTATGGTTAAGCTGGTTTGTTCTTCCAATGCACCCTTGCTATATGAGGCCATCTGTCTTCTATCCGGCTCACCGAATGGTTGCCGGGACACGAGTGGCCGTCGAGATCGCTGGGCTGGCTCACCTGTATCATGGCCTAAGTTTATCAGCAGACACCACTCAGCCGGGGGTACAGCCCGTACATCTCCCGCTGCACTATTTCATGTCGTGGATCGAGCTGCATGTGCTTGGTGCTTTTGGAGTCCACAAACGGCCCCGTTTCTATGACAGTTATAATTTCCCCCGGGTTATGTTTCTAGTTGACGTTTCTGTTTTAGATCCGTCACAGCGAGAGGCTCGGCGTCTAGTCCTTCGCCCGCGTATGGTCAGGGATAGCACGACTTTCGTCGATAAGGTCTTAACTATCGGCAAGGAATCCACTAAAACGATGCAGCCACTGCGCGATACCTTCAAAGACGGGGCTCTTACATTGAAGGCTCGGGAGATTCTGCATTTGTATTCAATCAGGCCGGGCTTTTAAGTGTTCAGACAGAACGACTCGGCGTTATTCATGAGGTACAACCCGCACCATTTTTCTCAACAGTCGGGTTACGATCAGGGTGTCCCGCTTGAGGCTTTTTTAGCTGAGCCTGTTGCTATGGAAGAGGGTATCCGCAACGTGCTGCACCACTTCATGCGGCTAAATACCGGGTCCAACTTTCTCGTCAGTGAGCCGAGCTACGTTCCAAAAGCCTCGAACTCATACATAGCGTGGTACTAGCATGCGATGGGTGCTGTTATTAGGGAAGAAAGGCGGTTACTGCTCGATCGCAAGGGTGCGGTCCCTGCTGGTAGTACAGCTGTCCCTTTAAAGTGACGGACCACTGTTCGTCCTTCCTTAGGAGAAGCTGCTGCGGTTATGGCCCCGCGCGCCTTTCCTGAGAAGCCTCTACCCCGCGTTCCTGTAGAAACGGTAGCTGCAGCATCCCCAGAGTCTGGCGTTGGTGTAGAAATCGGGACCCGCCGCCCAAAAATGCCCGTTAAGCGCATGCTCTTGTCCTCGGCTGCCGACGCTCGCTCGCAAAAGAAGAAGTCGCTGTTTTCTGCCGACGTCATATTTGGCCAGGAGCCACATGCTCTTTACTGTTGGATATAGTGCCCTCAGAGTCAATTATTGGATCACAGGCACGCGATTGCAATGATTGAGGGAGGACCTATACCGGTAGGACAATCTTACTCAAGATGATAGTATGCTATCTGGTTTATCTTTGTCATCGTGTACTGCTTCAGGTGACCTTACATGTCACTATTGCGCGTTGATAGAGCCCTTAGGATTCTTGCTTGACGGCCAGCAGTATGATGGCGATCATATACGTGGGAGCTGGGGTCTATAAGCACATCCTTAAAAGGTCCCTAGTCGTGGGAGTTTCGAGACTGGGCATCGATACTCCATTAGTAGACTAGTGTATACAGTCGAGACCCCGATGAGGGGCGGTGGCCGGTCTCACAAGCCATTGGTGTCGGTTGGATCACCTAAGATGTATACAGGTGCTGGGTTATGAGTACACCGGACAAGACTCGCCGGGAACATGCTAGTTGGTATTATACCTGACGTCAGATAGCAGTTCCCTGGTGACATGTGTACAGGTTAGTTCATCGACCTGAGATCGTCATTTGTCTCGTGTGAGTTTCCACTGTGCTTTGATTACTACCCTACCACGGCTCAAAGGAGTCATGCAAACAGGTTTTAGTTGGGTTCAGTCCCGAGCCACATGGAGGTGTTTACTGCCGGAAACCGGGAAGACTGGACGTCTTGCCTGAATTCGGGGGCAGATGCTAATTGGTGCTATCCGTCCACCTTTCCGAAGATGCCAAGTTGATTTATGACACCATGTATCGAAGGCTTAAACAGATGCGGCCGATATAGCAGACTTCGTCAGATTCCCCCTCGTTTGAGGGGGTTTTGATTGTGGGGACGCTCTTCCCTGCAGGTGTAAGCCCCTGCAGTTAATTACGCTACCGCATCGCGGTAACAACTTTCTCCTTCTCCAGATGGTCACTTCGTGTCGTGGGTGTTTGTTTTGTTTTTGGTTGCCCGTGGATTGTATACGGAGACTAATTTATGTTGTCGCCCGTAGGACGTGGATTAGTCCAAATCCGTATTTTCTTAGATTTGGGTTTTTGGTGGTTGAGTTTAAGGATACGTTAGGCTCATTTGGGACTAAGATCGACTTAAACGTTTGTTAATGATACATTAGTCTAATTTCTAGACTAAGATTAACTTAACGGGATCGTTTAGATCCAACAAAAGAGCATTTGTACTCTAATGTTTAGTTTAGGGACATTGCGGTCGATTACTAGTTTAAGGACACGGTGGTCCAATGTGTTAGTTATATGTATGCCCTAGAGGCCATTACTGTACATTGGATGTATATTGTAGTGGATGCTGGGACATATATAGGTAGGACTTTCTTGCTCGACATGATAGTACGCTATCTGGTTGCTCTTTATCTTAACACGTATACTTTCTGTCTCTCTGTTACATGTTGATAAAGCCCTTAGGATGAGTACTCGACTTCCAGGACTGTGATGTAGATCATACTAGTGGGGTTTGGGTAGTCCATGAGTACATCCTTCAATGTTCCTAGTCGTGGGAATATCGAGACGTGGCATCGATATTCCAGAGTAGACTAACGCATGTCTTCTCGACCCATATGATGGGCGATGGATGATCCCATATCCATTGGTGTTTGACATCAGAGATGGTATGCGGGTGCTCAGTGGAGACTGGGTACACTCAACGGACTCGCCGAGAACTCCCAGATGGTATTATACCTCACGTCAGATGGCAGTTCTCTGGTGACACTGGTACAGCTTAGTCTGTTGACCCGAGATCGTCATAGAGTCTTGTGTGTCTCCTACTGTGCTTTGGTTTCCACCCTACCACGGCTCTACCGAGTCGTGCAAACAGGTGGTTTTTGGGTACAGTCCCGATTCACATGGAGGCAATGAGCGATAGGAGGGGATTCGTCTCTCCGGGTATTGGGGGTTGATGTTGCGCTATGCTCGACTGGCCATAACAGGAAATCCCTGGCCAGAGTTGCTGTGATATACTGGTAAGAGTTATCAGTAGTTTCACAATTATTATGGAGCTCATGTCGGCATGACTTATCAAGCTATTGGGGTCTGACATTTACCACCCCTAGGCGAGATATGCGACATATCAGACGAACAGACCGGATTGTACGGTAAGTGTTACTGGTTGGATTCATAGGAGTGTGAGCGGGCTTGCTCGTCGATCTTTTGATCGCTCAATACCCGGGTGGCCGTTACGTTTAGCAGACTGCTTGCGGCTTGTAGATGCTTGATATGATCATCATCTGCTGTTGGCGTATTGACGAGTCTTTAGAGTCCTACACAGAGCTTTCCTGGCTCAAGCGAAATGAAATAGGAGCGCATATGAGATATATGCGGGACCGAGAATAATATCAGTATGTGATACTGTATTCGATTCTCGCGATTTGTGACATTGATCGGTTATATGCGATATAGCCGGGTTATCGGATCAAGTGTTGATTCGATAAGTTGTTACTATTGATATTAGTCGGTTATATGCGATATGACCGGATCGTTAAATCAAGTATTGATTTAATGATTTAATGTATAATTTTATATTAGATATATTATTTTACATTGACTAATATTGTTCACTTTAAATGGATTTTCTCACTTGAAATGCACATTATATATATGATATAGTTTTGTGCACTAGTTTGTATCATGTTTGATGATACATGCAAACTTGGGTATGTGTATGCTTTAAACCTAGTTTAGGTTAATGGTTAGGGTTTTGTAACCTTTACTTATTTATTTATTCTTTTATTCATTTATTTTGGCAAGAAGAAAATGGTGGCTAACTTTGTTTCTTTCTTGAAACTTCATGAAGCTTTGAAGCTTTGACCATTTTGTTTCTTAGCCTTAACCTAACCATTAAACCTAAGCCTAGTTTATTCTCTACACTTAACCATGGTTGCTATATGATAAGAATCACTTTTATTTTCTATTTTATATTTCTTATCATATTCTTTCTTCTTCTTCTTCTTCTTCAAGATGAAGAAAACCTTGCATCCTTTAATGGTGTCTTGAGAAAAAGAGTGAGAAATCCAATTCTAAAGTGAACCCACTTCCTATTTCTTCATCCTCTACTACTTGCCAAGTAGTATAGGGTGTTTTCTTCACAAGTTTCATGACTTTGTGAAGTTGGAGCTTGATCTTGAGTTGCCTCGACGTAGATCATCTTCGGCGTCGAAGTCGGCGACCTAGCCCGATCTTTTCTCCGATAAAACCACATTGAGAGTCTAGGATTCCGATGGGTACAGCGGAGGGACGTCATGAGCTGGAGAGGTGGAGGAACGGATCTACAAAGGTTGTAGTCACTTTCCTTTAGCATTAAAGTCGTTTACTTGCTTGCATCGCCTTATCATCTAGTTAACGATCCGTATTAGGGTTTGTAGGCACATGAAAAAATTTGAATTGGGCATGTTTGATCTGTTGTGAGACCTCATTAGTGTGCCTAGGTAACCCTACAGTGGTATCAGAGCCTAGCTAGAGCCTTAGGTGATGCGTAGACGGAGTTAGAAGTCCGATCGAACCGAAACCCTAATACAAAATTGCTCTCTGTATATTTTTTGAAATCGGGAATTTTGGAGAATTAAAAATATGAAGAAAAATCAGCAGGAGTTTCTAAGAATTACTATGAAGCCCGTACTCCTGATTCCATCAAAGCGCGGCGGAACCGCGGCATTAGCATGGCTAATGCGGCGGTTCCGCGGCTATTTAGTCTCCTCTTTCATTTAATTTTACACAGTAATTCCTATTTTGTAGTGCTAGTTTTCCTGGGAATTTTTAATCTGAACTCAAGAGTTGAGTTTTCTGGGTTGTATTGGGAGTTCGGAGATTCGATCGGACTGTCTAATTTTGTCTGTGTTTTTTCCAGGTAATTTTAGAATATGTTAAAAGTTCGACCAGATATAAATACCCACTTTTTCCCCTGCCGGGAAATTTCCAATTGTTGGACTTTTCCGTAGTTTAATGACGTTCTAAGTAGTGCAAGTAACGCGATGGTCCCTCTAGAAGACAACAAACCTTAACTCGATTATGTGACCGTCTTGAACTGCTCTTTGAACCCTAGGGTTTGGGGCAGTACGGCGTGCCATATGTGAGGCGTTGGCTTGACCCTTCTACGGCTGGACCGTTGGTACTGAGGCACGAAATGAATGTTTTTTAAACTTATTTCATGTGTTGAGCCGTTTCGGGAAAACTTGGGTGTTCGATTGTTCGATCGGAAAGTTTAACATTTTCTATTTATCCGGAATGTGATACAACATTTAGAATTCACAAGTATTTATGAGATAACTGAATGAATGTTATAAACATAGCAGTTTAGTCTCACTTGATCCGTTGCCACGGAATTTTGATATGATCAAAAGTCCGTCGCAATCACATAGCGTACGCGGATACTCGCTGGGTAAACTTAATAGACAGCCTCACCCCATAGCCCCGACCAAGTGACTGTAGGAGAACCCTGTCGCCGAGAGCATCCGTTTGGGTGCTCGCGGCAGCGGTGTTCCGCCTCGGTGCACTTCGTCGACGGCGTCGGGGGTGCGGCCGCCTACTAAAGTTTGCGACGAGCATTCGATCAGAATGTCGAAAATCCTGTTGAATCGCCCGACTTGATATTGAAAAGAGTTTTCGATAATGAGACTAAAATACGGGGTTTATAACTGTTAGGCATACGATGTCTAAGTATTTCATTTGATTAGGCATGTGATGTCTAAATAGTTTGCGGATTCCAACTGTTGTAGTTTTACACTTTCTTTTTTGCGACCGTAAGTGTAATATGTGATATCGCCGGTTTCGTTGCTATATGTCAACGACAATTGGGATGCGCATATTTACTTACGTTGATGACATGTGATGTTATGTGTTGCTGGATATGTTATATTGGATCGTCGTGTTTGAATAGCCGGGGGTTTTTTTTTTATGTGAGATGAGTGTTTTTCATTTTCATTCATGTAAAAACTTGTATGTAATATTCTTTTATTAGGGCACTTCCAGGTTGCGGATGATGTCACCATTTGTATATTATTTACTTTTCCGCATTAGGATAGACCCAAGGAGGGGAGCACAAGTAACCGGGTTCTAGGGTCCAGTGAGAGACCATCTCGAGGAGTGGAGTCCGGGTCTCCTAACCCTAGAATTGGTAGGGTTGCTTGCCGATCTCGTAGGGGTCTAAGGGTGTGGGATTGGCTATTCATCACGACCGTGGAATCCGTGTTTTATACTGGCTCGTATTGAAAACACGGACGTCCTAGTATATCCAATATTTCATATGATATTTTCCGCTACGTTATCTGTGATATGATCATGTGATTTGTTCAGATAGATATCATATATAGTTACCTCGCTCTGGCGTTAGTTACCTAACCTAACGGTGCTGACGGGACATCGAGGCGAATGCGGATGGCATAAGCGTACGTTATATTTATCTGTGATGTTTAGGTGGACTTAAATGATGGGACATTCATTAATGAGATTAATGAAAGAAAAATAAACCTAATTGATGTTGTGGAATCGAATTTCAAAATAAAACAGGTAGCTACAGTTCTTGCTTTGCATCGCGGTGTTCCTTGTAGAACATCCTGCACCTTATTCGATAAGGAAAGGACCGAGATCCCTTCACCGGGAGTGACTCCTTTAGCAATAACTGGCAGATGCTACAACCCTCGGTTTGTCTTTTGATTGCTTTTATAGTTTCTGCTTTGCACAGCGGTATATATGATATATCCTGCACCTTATTCGATGAGGAAAGGGCCGACGATCCCTTCACCGGGAGTGACCCCTTTAGCAAAAATAGAAAAGCCTCAAACACATTCCATTTAAAAACCATTTGATTCCGCAACGAGATCAAGTTCAAAGCGTTAAAGGTTTTCATAAAAACCATTCGCAACCCTCCGTCATTTTAGGAAGTAGAGTACTTAGTATTCGTGCTGTGTTTGTTGACCATAGTCAAGGCACAGTGTACGGTAGCTAAGTGATGTCTTCCTACACCGCATATGATGCGATTAGTTAGGACAGTCGCGTGACTTTGTTGACCTTAGTTAAGGGTCATGTGGGTGAGTCTAATTAATCACGAAATGACGGGTAGAACTTGACTAGTGCTTATGATTTGTTGACCATAGTTAAGGTCATAGGTGCTAGGGGTAAAAACCTTTATCGGGAGTTTCAAGTGTTGAAATTTGCAATGAGATTGCATACCTTCTATGTGATAGTTAGATCCCGATGCCCACTGCGAGTAATTGTTACTCCTGGGAGAGTTTTGCACTTTACAATTAGCCGATCAAGTAGGTGTCTAGAAAGGTGTCAACTGGGTTACGCCTTTGGGAAAACGAGGTTTACTGTAATTAGGTCCGTGCGAAAGCACGGGGAACCTCCCTCAAAGTACCGACACTGGCCTGGCTGAAAGATTGGCGAACTTGTAGAGTGTAATTAATCCTGGTTAGTCTTTCCTTTTAAGGTTTGAAGGAAGATTTGATAAAAACAGTGGGAGCCATCCTGATTAGATAAAATAATAACCAATCTATTCTTGCTAGAGCGCACGCAGAGTGTATTCTTCTCTCTCTCTCCAGGTAGCGACCATATCACGCCTTAATCAAGATAATAATATGGATGTATTATCCAAACCCGCTTGTTATACTGAGCTGAGGAACGTTGGTCCCTCTCCAACTTATAATTGTTATAAGACAGAGCAGGAAATATGGGAATACCAGAATTCCTATGCCGCCCAAACGAAGAAAGTGCATATGATGCATCTCCTTCGGGTGTGTTCATTACAAAGAACTGTTTCTCAGTATCCTCCGCATCCTGGGTATTTGATACAGGATCAGGATCCCAGATATGTAATCTGTTACAGAGGGCTACAGAAAGGTAGAAAACTGAGAACGGATGATAAGTTTCATGAGAAAGAAAACGGGGCAAATGTTGCAGCCAAGTCTGTTGGTCACTGTCACCCTGTATTACAAATACATTGATTCTGAACAAATGCTATTAGATACCGAACTTGATATACAAAATCATATCAATCTCTTTATTTATTAAAGAATTGATAAAATTTTGTATTGATGGATAATGTTTTGAACATTTCCTATATCAAAAGTTGATCGGTTCAGGCACGTTATCTAAAAGCATTGACGTTCTAAATCAATCTACAGTTCCTAGTATACAGAACACATACAAGAGAAAGAGTTCAGAAATGAACGAATCATTCTTGAGGCATTGTAGACTAGGTCATATCAATGCGACTCGACTGGCTGAAGTTACATTTTAGATGCATATTTAAATCAGTTTGAATTTACATCTTGTGAAACTTGCTAGTCATGTCACAAAGATAAGATGACCATAGCTCTGTTTATTAGAAACAGAGAAAGAGTTAGTAAACTCTTAGGACTGATACATGATGATGTATGTAAGGTCTCCTGTCTACACATGCCAGGGCCGGTTCTTTGTACTTCACTACATTCTCTGATAATCTCTCAAGATTCAGTCATATGTTCCTGTTGAAATATAAGTCCGAACCTTTTGAGATATTCACAGAATATAAGTTAGAAGTAGAGAACCAAAATACGGGTATAAGTATTATGTCCTATGATAAGATCAGGGAGGAGAATACTTGTGCATGGAATTCTTGGACTATTCTAAAAGAAAATGAGATTCTCTCTCAGTATTACTCCTCTGAATACACCACAGCACAACGGTGTATCAGGGCGGAGCAATCGCACCGTATTAGATATGGTGTACTCTATGATGAGTACTACTGAGTTACCTATTTCCTTTTAGGGTTGTGCACTTGAGAAGCTGCATACCTATTGAATTGGGTTCGAATCAAATCGGTGCCTACCACTCCATATAAGATATGGTGTGGGAAGAGCCAATCTCTTAAGTAAGTTAAGATTTGGGATTGTCTGGCCTATGTCAAAAGCAAAATCCGGACAAGATCGAGGCAAGGTCAGTTCTGTAGAATTGGAAAGGTTCCAGCTATACAAAACTGCAGCTGATTTGACAGGACCAAAGGGTTCAATAGTTCCCGACGAATCTCAGCCTCTCCGCCGAACTAGCAGGGTTCTTCATCCGCTTGAGAGATACTTCGGTTTCTCGATGATAATGGGAGCGAGGAATGCATCATGAGATAATGACCTAACTAGTTTCGAGCAGGCCATCGAGAGTAGGGACTCTGTAAGAATGGCTGGATGCTTAGCGATCTGAGATGGAATCCAAGTACACCAGCAAAGTATGGACTTTGGCTGCTATATCTGAAGGGTTAAATCCCCATCAGGAGCAAGTATATCTTGAGAAGATTACTTGGTGTAGATGGAAAAGTTGAAACTTTCAAAGCTAGACTTGTTAAAGGTTTTTGTCATCAACCAAGCATAGATAATGATGAAGCCTTTTCTAGGGACTATGCTTAAGTCCATCCAGATCCTACTTGCCATTGCTACATACCATGACTACGATATCTGGTGGGTGGGTGCCATGACAACTTTTCTGAATAATGATTTAGAAGAGAACGTCTATAAGAACATAGCCAGAGGGCTTCGTAAACAGTGGGAGCAGCGGATGTAGGGTTCCTAGGCACTCTCAAGAGGTCTCACAAGGCATCGAACATGCCAATTTCAAAAATTATGATGCCGAGAAACCCTAGTGTACGGATCGTTGGCTAGATGTCTAGGCGAAAAAGCAACTAGTTAACTACTTTAACTAAGTGAGCGGAAATACAACCTTTGTAGATCCGGTTCTCCACCTCCATAGCTCCGCAACGAAGTATCCTTGCTGTCCATAACAAGTCCCGGGCTCTAGCGTCGGCTTCATCGGAGAATGGACGGGCTAGGTCATCGATGTCCATGCCGAAGATGATCTACGTCGAGGCATCGCTAAATCAAGCTCCGACTTCACCAAGTCAAGAAACTTGTGAAGAAAACACACTCTACTACTTGGCAAGATGTAGAGGATGAAGAAATAGGAAGTGGGTAGACTTTAGAATTGGATTTCTCACTTGTTTCATCAATCCACCATTGATGAGGTAAGGTTTTCTTCAAGGAAGAAGATGAAGAAGAAGAAGAAAGTGTTATGATAAGTCTTGAATTATTGGATAAATAAATCAATACTTATCATATATTAACCCTTGGTTAATTGTAGAGAATGGACCATGGTTAACTTGGATGGTTAGGGTTAAGCATGAGACAAGAATGAAGACTAAGTCAATGCTTCAAGAAACTTCAACTAGAAACAAAAATAGCAACCATTCTTTTCTCATCTTTTCCAAAAATAAATAAACAAATAAATAAGTAAGAAAAAGAGAACCCTAATCATAAACTTAACCATGGTTTAATTCTTTACACTTAACCAAGTAAACATGTATCATCAATCATGATACAATCAAGTGCACAAAACTATATCGAATATACAATGTGCACATCCGAGTGAGAAAATCCATCTTAAGTAAACCGATACTAGTTGATGCAAAGTAATATATCAAATATATAAATATGCATTAAATCATTAAATCAACACTTGATTCAATGATTCGGTCATGTCGCACACAACCGACTAGTATACAATGTATCGGCTTATCAAATCAACGCTTGAATCGATAACTAGGTTATATCGCATACAACCATTCGATACATTCATCGCGAGAATAGAATACGGTATCACATACACGCATTATTCTCGGTCCCGCACATATCTCATATGCGCTCCTATTTCGTTTCGCTTGAGCCAGAAAACCTCTGTGTAGGACTCTAAAGACTCGTCAATACGCCGGCAGCAGATGATGATCATATCAAACACCCACAAGCCGCAAGCGGTCTGCTAAACGTAACGGCCACCCGGGTATTGAGCGATCTGAAGATCGACGAGCAAGCCCGCTCACACTCCAGTGAATCCAACCAGTAACACTACCGTACAGTCCGGTCTGATCGTCTGATATGTCGCATATCTCGCCTAGGGGTGGTAAACGTCAGACCCCAATAGCTTGATAAGTCGTGTCGATATGAGGTCTATAACAATTCGAGAAACTACTGGTAACACTTACCAGTAAATCTCAGCAACCCTGGCCAGGGATTTCCTGTTATAGCCAATCGAACACAGCGCAACATCAACCCCTATACCGGGAGAGACGAATCCCCTCCTATCGCTCATTGCCTCCATGTGACTCGGGACTGTACCCAAAAACCACCGTTTTGCACGCCCTCTTGGACGTGGTAAGATGGAAATCAAAGCACAGTGGGAACCACACGAGACTCTATGACGATCTCGGGTCAACAGACTACTCTGTACCAGTGTCACCAGAGAACTGCCATCTGACGTGAGGTATAATACCATCAGGGAGTTCTCGGCGAGTCCGTCCAGTGTACCCAGTCCCTACTGAGCACCCGTATATCATCTCTGATGTCAAACACCGATGGATATGGGATCATCCATCGCCCATCTGTATGGGTCGAGAAGGTATACGCTAGTCTACTCTGGTATATCGATGCCCCGTCTCGATACACCCACGACTAGGGACTTTGAAGGATGTACTTTTGGACTACCATGTCCCCACTAGTATGATCCGCATCACAGTCCAGGTAGTCAAGTACAGATCCTAAGGGCTTTACCAATATGTAACAGAGAGACAATCAGTATACACGTTAAGGTAAAGAGTGACCAGATAGCATACTATCATGTCGAGAAAGAAAGTCTTCCCTATATATGTCCCAGCATCCACTACAATATACATCCAATGTACAGTAATGGCCTCTAGGGCATACATATAACTAACAATCTCCCACTTGCACTAGGGCCATCTGTAGCAGTGGTTGTAGTATCTCATACTCAACCATCCCATAAAAGTCTCTCTCTGGGAACAGGCCTTTGTAAGTAGATCCGCTGTGTTGTCCTCTGAGTCTACTCTCCAAATCTCGATCACCCTGGAGATCAACTATCTCCATGATCAGGTGATACTGCCTTAGAATATATCTGGATCACTGATGGGACGGACGTTCCATGGCATAAGCCACAACTCCATTGTCACACAATGGGAGGAACATAGTTCATCTCATGAACCAATATACACCCAAACAGCCTCTTTGGTAGCATCTTAAGTAGCGATGTATCCAGCCTTTATCGTCTAGTGTGTCACGGTATCTTGTTTGGAACTCTTCCAACATACCGTCCCTTTACTGAGGGTAAAGACAATGCCTGTGACTGACATTCAGTCGTCTTTATCACCCTGGAACACTTCCAGTGATTCTCCCCAGGATCGATTGATACCTTCTCACTACAACTAGTGAGAATCCTAACATCCAATTAAATCTATCTCATAGATCTAAAACTCAGGATTTATGAGGTATCACTTTGATCCTATATGGAGAATCCATGTGATAAGCGGAGATCGACCGAGCGTAGCATAGGAAACACCTTCCCTATCAAGAGTATGTTATCCACGTACTCTACGAGGATCATCACCATACTCCCTACTACCTTTTTGTTTATACAAGGTTCATCTACCATTTTGATGATGTCAACTTCTTTGACTAATCCATCAAAACAGATGTTCCAACTCCGCGATGCCTGCTTTATCCTATAAAGCATCTTGCACACATTTCCGCTGCTCCCACTGTCTACGAAGCCCTCTGGCTGTGTACTTATAGACGCACTCTTCTAAAACGTCATTTAGAAAAGCAGTCATGGCACCCAACCACCAGATATCGTAGTCATGGTATGTAGCCGTGGCAAGTAGGATCTGGATGGACTTAAGCATAGCTACTTAGAAAAGGTTTCATCATCATCCATACCTGGTCAATGATGTAGACCTTTAACAAGTCTAGCTTTGAAAGTCTCAACTCTTCCATGTACACCAAGTAATCTTCTCAAGATATACTTGCTCCTGATGGGGATTTAACCCTTCAGATATAGCAACCAAAGTCCATACTTTGTTGGTGTATAAGGATTCCATCTCAGATCGATAAACATCCAGCCATTCTTACAGAGTCTTACTCTCGATGGCCTGCTCGAAACTAGTTGGGTCATCATCTCATGATGCAATTCTCGCTCCCACTATCATAGAGAAACCGAAGTATCTCTCAGGTGGGTGAGGAACCCTACTAGATCGGCGGAGAGGCTGAGGTTCGTTGGAATCTACTGAATCCTTTGGCTCTATCAAATCATCTGCTGCAGTTTGTATAGCTGGAACATTTCCAGTTCTACATAACAGACCTTGCCTCGAGCTTGTCCGGATTTTGCTTTTAGACATAGGCCGGACAATCCCAAATCTTAACTAACTTAAGACATGGGCTCTTCCCATTCCATATCACATATGAAGCGGTAGGCAACTGATTTGATCGGAACCCTATTCAATAGGTATGCAGCTTCTCAAGTGCATAACTCCCAAAAGGAAATAGGTAACTCAGTAGTACTCATCATAGAGCACACCATATTATATAGGGTGTGATTGCTCCGCCCCGATATACCATCGTGCTATGGTGTATACGGAGGAGTAATGCTGAGAGAGAATCTCATTCTCCTTTAGAATAGTCCAGGAATTCCGTGCTCAAGTATTCTCCTCCTTGATCTCATCATATGACATAATACTTATACCCGTATTTTGGTTCTCTACTTCTAACTTATATTCTTTGAATATCTCAAAAGGTTCGGACTTGTGTTTCAACAGGAACATAGGTCTGAATCTCGAAAGATCATCAGAGAATGTAATGAAGTAAAAATAACCGGTCTTGGTATGTGTAGACAGGAGACCTACATACATCAACATGTATCATCCCAAGAGTTCACTAACTCTTCCTCTGTTTCCACTAAACAGAGCTGGCGTAATTATATCTTTGTGACATGACTGGTAAGTTTCACAAGATGTAGATTTAAACTGATTTAAATATGCATCTACATGTAACTTCAGCTAGTCGGGTCGCATTGATATGACCTAGTCTACAATGCCTCAAGAAGGATTCGTTCATTTCTGAACTCTTCCTCTTGTGTGTGTTCCGTATACTAAGAACTGTAGTTTGATTTAGAACATTAATGCTTTTAGATAACGTGCCTGAACCGATCAACTTTTGATATAGGAAATGTTCAAAACATTATCCAACTATACAAAATTTTTTCATTTCTTTACTAATAAAGAGATAGATATGATTTTGTATATCAGGTTCGGTATCTAATAACATTTGTTCAGAATCAATGTATTCGTAATACAGGGTGACAGTGACCAACAGACTTGGCTGCAACACTTGCCCCGTTTTCTGCCTCATGAAACTTATCACCCGTTCTCAGTTCTCTACCCTTGTGTAGCCCTATGTAACTGATTACATATGTGGGATCCTGATCCGGTATCACATACCCAGAACGTAAAGGATACTGAGAAACAGTTCTGTATAATGAACACACCCGAAGATGATGCATCAGCATGCACTTTCTTCGTTTGGGCGGCACGGGAAATCTGGTATTCCCCAATTTCCTGCTCTGCCTTATAACAATTATAAGTTGGAGCGGGACCAACATTCCCTAGCTCAGTATAACAAGCGGGTTCGGTCAATATTCCGTATTATTATCTTGATTAAGGCGTGATATGGTCGCTACCTGGAGAGAGAGAGAAGAAAACACTTAGCGTGCTCTCTGTCAAGAATAGATTGGTTATTATTTTATCTAATCAGGATGGCTCCCACTGCTTTTTATCAAATCTTCCTTCAAACCCTAAAAGGAAAGACTAGCCGGGATTAATTACACACTACAAGTTCGCCAATCTTTCAGCCAGGCCAGTGTCGGTACTTTGAGGGAGGTCCCCCGTGCTTTCGCACGAACCTAATTAATGTAAACCTCGTTTTCCCAGAGGCGTAACCTCGTTAACACCTTTCTAGACACCTACTTGATCGGCTAATTGTAATGTATAAAACTCTCCTAAGAGTAACTCTTACTCGCAGCGGGTATCGGGATCCAACTATCTCATAGAAGGTATGCAATCTCATTGCAAATTTCAACACTTGAAATTCCCGATAATATTTTGCCCCTAGCAGCTATATGACCTTAACATAGTCAACAAATCATAAGTGCTAGTCAAGTTCAACCCGTCATTTCCCGATTGAATTAAACCCACCCGCACGACCCTTAACATAGTCAACAAAGTCGCACGACTACCCTAATCCAATCACATCATATGCTTATGCAGATAAGCACTAATTAGCTACCGCACACTACGCCTTAACAGAGTCAACAAACGTAGCACGAATACTAACTAGTACTTATCTGAAATGACGGAGGGCTACGACAGGTTTTTCTGAAAACCTATTGCGTAATGAACTTGATATCGTTGTAGGATCGAATGGATTTTAAAATGGAGTGCTTTTGAGGCTTTTCTAGTTTTGCTAAAGGAGTCACTCCCGGTGAAGGGATCGTCGGTCCTTTCCTCGTCGAATGAGGTGCGGGATATATCATATATATCACTGTGCAAAGCAAAAACACTTAAAAGCAATCAAAAGACAAACCGAGTGTGTAGCATCTGCCAGTTATTGCTAAAGGAGTCACTCCCGGTGAAGGGATCTCGGTCCTTTCCTCATCGAATAAGGTGCAGGATATATCACATATACCGCTGTGCAAAGCAAGAACTGTAGCTACTTGTTTTATTTTGAAATTCGATTCTACAACATCTTAGGTTTCTTTTATTTCATTAATCACATTAATGAAGTCCCATCATTTAAATACCTAAACATCACAGATAGATATGACGTACACTTATGCCATCCGCATTCGCCTCGATGTCCCCTCGTGCACCGTTAGGTTAGGTAACTAACGACAGAGCAGGGCAGGGCTAGCGCGGGTGTAAAACATAAGTAACGTCTATATAATATATCATATATACTATATACTATATCTATCACAGAACATCACATGATCACATCACAGATATCGCAGCAGAAGAATCATATGAAATATTGGATATACTTGGACGTCCGTGTTTTCAATACGAGCCAGTATAAAACACGGATTCCACGGTCGTGATGAATAGCCAAACCCACACCCCTAGACCCCTACGAGAGCGGCAAGCAACCCTACCAATTCTAGAGTTAGGAGACCCGGACTCGACTCCTAGAGTTGGTCTCCCACTGGACTCCAGAACTCGGTTACTTGTGCTCCCCTCCTTGGGTCTATCCTAGTGCGGAAAAGTAAATAATATACAAAGGGTGACAACTTCCGCAACCTGGAAGTGCCCCAAATAAAAGAATATTACATACAAGTTTTTACATGAATGAAAATGAAAAACACTCATCTCACATAAAAACTCCCGGCTATTCAAACACGACGATCTAATATAACATATCCAGCAACACATAACATCACATGTTATCAACGTAAGTAAATATGTCCATCCCAATTGTCGTTGACATATAGCAACGAAACCGGCGATATCACATATTACACTTACGGTCATAGAAAAGAAAGTGTAAAACTACAACAGGTGGAATCCGCAACCACCTCAGACATCGCATGCCTGACCAAATGAATTACTTAGACATCGCATGCCTAACAATTATAAACCCCGCATTTTAGTCTCATTATCGAAAACACTTTTCAATATCAAGTCGGGCAATTCAACAAGATTCCCGACATCCTGATCGAATGCTCGTCGCAAACTTCAGTAGACGGCCGCACCCCCGTTACCGTCGACGAAGTGCACCAAGGCGGAACACCGCTGCCGCGAGCACCCGAACGGATGCTTTCGGCGACGGGGTTCTCCTACAGTCACTTGGTCGGGGCTATGGAGTGAGGGTGTCTATTAAGTTTACCCGGCGAGTATCCGCGTACGCTATGTGATTGCGACGGACTTTTGATCGCATCAAAATTCCGTGGCAACTGATCAAGTGAGACTAAACTGCTACGTTTATAATATTCATTCCGTTATCTCATAACAATTTATGAATTCCAATTATTGTATCACATTCCGGATAAATAGAAAATGTTAAACTTTCCGATCGAACATTCGAACACCCAAGTTTTCCCGATACAGCTCAACACATGAAATAAGTCTAACAACATTCAGTTCGTGCCTCAGTACCGACGGTCCAGCCGTAGAAGGGTCAAGCCAACGCCTCACATGTGGCACGCCGTACTGCCCCAAACCCGAAGGTTCAAAGGGCAGTTCAAGACGGTCACATAATCGAGTTAAGGTTTGTTGTCTTCTAGAGGGTCCATCGCGTTACTTGCACTACTTAGAACGTCGTTAAACTACGGAAAAATCCAACACTTGGAAATTTCCCGATAGGGGAAAAATTGGGTATTTATATCCGGTCGAACTTTTTAACATATTCTAAAATTTATCCGGAAAGCCACACAGACAAAATTTGATACTCCGGTCGATACACCTAATCCCCAAAACAATCCCAGAAAATTTAACTCTTGAATAAATATTAAAAATTCCCAGAAAACCCAGCATATTAAAATAGGAATTACTGTGCAACAATTGAAAGGTGACGTCATCAACTAGCCGCGGAACCGCCGCAGAAGCTGGGCTTCTGCCGCGGTTCCGCGCTCTGTTGGATGAATCATGGGTCCAATTTTGCGCCGTAACTCATATATTTACCTGCTGAATTTTTTAGCAATTTTTAATATAGAAAAACTCACTGTTTTCAAAAAAGTACAGAGAGCATGATCGGAATTGGGTTTCGGGTTCGTTCGGACTTCAAATCGCGTCTAGACTTCGCCTAAGGCTCTAGCTAGGCTCTGATACCACTGTAGGGTTCCTAGGCACTCTCAAGAGGTCTCACAAGGCATCGAACATGCCAATTTCAAAAATTATGATGCCGAGAAACCCTAGTGTACGGATCGTTGGCTAGATGTCTAGGCGAAAAAGCAACTAGTTAACTACTTTAACTAAGTGAGCGGAAATACAACCTTTGTAGATCCGGTTCTCCACCTCCATAGCTCCGCAACGAAGTATCCTCGCTGTCCATAACAAGTCCCGGGCTTTAGCGTCGGCTTCATCGGAGAATGGAGGGGCTAGGTCATCGATGTCCATGCCGAAGATGATCTACGTCGATGCATCGCTAAATCAAGCTCCGACTTCACCAAGTCAAGAAACTTGTGAAGAAAACACACTCTACTACTTGTCAAGAGGTAGAGGATGAAGAAATAGGAAGTGGGTAGACTTTAGAATTGGATTTCTCACTTGTTTCATCAATCCACCATTGATGAGGTAAAGTTTTCTTCAAGGAAGAAGATGAAGAAGAAGAAGAAAGTGTTATGATAAGTCTTGAATTATTGGATAAATAAATCAATACTTATCATATATTAACCCTTGGTTAATTGTAGAGAATGGACCATGGTTAACTTGGATGGTTAGGGTTAAGCATGAGACAAGAATGAAGACTAAGTCAATGCTTCAAGAAACTTCAACTAGAAACAAAAATAGCAACCATTCTTTTCTCATCTTTTCCAAAAATAAATAAACAAATAAATAAGTAAGAAAAAGAGAACCCTAATCATAAACTTAACCATGGTTTAATTCTTTACACTTAACCAAGTAAACATGTATCATCAATCATGATACAATCAAGTGCACAAAACTATATCGAATATACAATGTGCACATCCGAGTGAGAAAATCCATCTTAAGTAAACCGATACTAGTTGATGCAAAGTAATATATCAAATATATAAATATGCATTAAATCATTAAATCAACACTTGATTCAATGATTCGGTCATGTCGCACACAACCGACTAGTATACAATGTATCGGCTTATCAAATCAACGCTTGAATCGATAACTAGGTTATATCGCATACAACCATTCGATACATTCATCGCGAGAATAGAATACGGTATCACATACACGCATTATTCTCGGTCCCGCACATATCTCATATGCGCTCCTATTTCGTTTCGCTTGAGCCAGGAAACCTCTGTGTAGGACTCTAAAGACTCGTCAATACGCCGGTAGCAGATGATGATCATATCAAACACCCACAAGCCGCAAGCGGTCTGCTAAACGTAACGGCCACCCGGGTATTGAGCAATCTGAAGATCGACGAGCAAGCCCGCTCACACTCCAGTGAATCCAACCAGTAACACTACCGTACAGTCCGGTCTGATCGTCTGATATGTCGCATATCTCGCCTAGGGGTGGTAAACGTCAGACCCCAATAGCTTGATAAGTCGTGTCGATATGAGGTCTATAACAATTCGAGAAACTACTGGTAACACTTACCAGTAAATCTCAGCAACCCTGGCCAGGGATTTCCTGTTATAGCCAATCGAACACAGCGCAACATCAACCCTTTATACCGGGAGAGACGAATCCCCTCCTATCGCTCATTGCCTCCATGTGACTCGGGACTGCACCCAAAAACCACCGTTTTGCACGCCCTCTTAGACGTGGTAAGATGGAAATCAAAGCACAGTGGGAACCACACGAGACTCTATGACGATCTCGGGTCAACAGACTACTCTGTACCAGTGTCACCAGAGAACTGCCATCTGACGTGAGGTATAATACCATCTGAGAGTTCTCGGCGAGTCCGTCCAGTGTACCCAGTCTCTACTGAGAACCCGTATATCATCTCTGATGTCAAACATCGATGGATATGGGATCATCCATCGCCCATCTGTATGGGTCGAGAAGGTATACGCTAGTCTACTCTGGTATATCGATGCCCCGTCTCGATACACCCACGACTAGGGACTTTGAAGGATGTACTTTTGGACTACCATGTCCCCACTAGTATGATCCGCATCACAGTCCAGGTAGTCAAGTACAGATCCTAAGAGCTTTACCAACATGTAACAGAGAGACAATCAGTATACACGTTAAGGTAAAGAGTGACCAGATAGCATACTATCATGTCGAGCAAGAAAGTCTTCCCTATATATGTCCCAGCATCCACTACAATGTACATCCAATGTACAGTAATGGCCTCTAGGGCATACATATAACTAACAGCGGAAACGTATGCAAGTTGCTTTACAGGATTAAAGCAGGCATCGCGGAGTTGGAACATCTGTTTTGATGTGGTAGTCAAAGAGTTTGACTTCATCAAAATGGTAAATGAACCTTGTATGTACAAAAAGGTAGTATGGAGTATGGTGATGATCCTTATAGAGTACGTGGATGACATACTCTTGATAGGAAAAGAGTTTCCTATGCTATGCACGGTCAATCTCCTCTTATCACATGGATTCTCTGTATAGGATCAAAGAGATACCTCATAAATCCTGGGTTTTGGATCTATGAGATAGATCTAAATGGATGTTAGGATTCTCACTAGTTGTAGTGAGATGGTTTCAATCGATCCTGGGGAGAATCACTGGAAAGGTTCCAGGGTGATAAGGATGACTGAATGTCAGTCGCAGGCATTGTCTTTACCTTCGGTGAAAGGACGGTATGTTGGAAGAGTTCCAAGCTGGATACCGTGGCAAACTAGACGATAAAGGCCGGTAACATCGCTATTAAAGATACTACCAAAGAGGAAGTTTGGGTGTATATTGGTTCATAAGATGAACTAGGTTCCTACCATTGTATGACAATGGAAGTGTGGCTTTGGCCCAGGAACCCTGGTCCCATCAGTGACCCAGACATATTCTGAGGCAGCATCACCTGATCATGGAGATAGATGATCTCCAGGGTGATCGAGGATAGGAGAGTAGACTCAGAGTACAACACGGCGGATCCACTCACAAAGGCTTTTTCCCAGAGAGAGACTTATAAGGGATGGTTGAGTATGTGATACTGCAACCACTACTACAGATGGCCCTAGTGCAAGTGGGAGATTGTTAGTTATATGTATGCCCTAGAGGCCATTACTGTACATTGGATGCATATTGTAGTGGATGCTGGGACATATATAGGTAGGACTTTCTTGCTCGACATGATAGTACGCTATCTGGTTGCTCTTTATCTTAACATGTATACTTTCTGTCTCTCTGTTATATGTTGATAAAGGCCTTAGGATGAGTACTCGACTTCCAGGACTGTGATGTAGATCATACTAGTGGGGCCTGGGTAGTCCATGAGTATATCCTTCAATGTTCCTAGTCGTGGGAATATCGAGACGGGGCATCGATATTCCAGAGTAGACTAGCGCATGTCTTCTCGACCCATGTGATGGGCGATGGATGATCCCATATCCATTGGTGTTTGACATCAGAGATGGTATGAGGATGCTCAGTGGAGACTGGGTACACCGAACGGACTCACCGAGAACTCCCAGATGGTATTATACCTCACGTCAGATGGCAGTTCTCTGGTGACACTGGTACAGATTAGTCTGTTGACCCGAGATCGTCATAGAGTCTTGTGTGTCTCCCACTGGTTTTTGATTTCCACCCTACCACGGCTTTACTGAGTCGTGCAAATAGGTGGTTTTTGGGTACAGTCCTGATTCACATGGAGGCAATGAGCGATAGGAGGGGATTCGTCTCTCCCGGTATTGGGGGTTGATGTTGCGCTATGCTCGACTGGCCATAACAGGAAATCCCTGGCCAGGGTTGCTGTGATATACTGGTAAGAGTTATCAGTAGTTTCACGATTGTTATGGAGCTCACGCCGGCATGACTTATCAAGCTATTGGGGTCTGACGTTTACCACCCCTAGGCGAGATATGCGACATATCAGACGAACAGACCGGACTGTACGGTAAGTGTTACTGGTTGGATTCATAGGAGTGTGAGCGGGCTTGCTCGTCGATCTTCTGATCGCTCAATACCCGGGTGGCCGTTACGTTTAGCAGACCGCTTGCGGCTTGTAGGTGCTTGATATGATCATCATCTGCTGCCGGCATATTGACGAGTCTTTAGTGTCCTACACAGAACTTTCCTGGCTCAAGCGAAATGAAATAGGAGCGCATATGAGATATGTGCGGGACCGAGAATAATATCAGTATGTGATACTGTATTCCATTCTCGCGATTTGTGACATTGATCGGTTATATGCGATATAGCCGGGTTATCGGATCTAGTGTTGATTCGATAAGTTGTTACTATTGATATTAGTCGGTTATATGCGATATGACCGGATCGTTAAATCAAGTATTGATTTAATGATTTAATGTATAATTATATATTAGATATATTATTTTACATTGACTAATATTGTTCACTTTAAATGGATTTTCTCACTTGAAATGCACATTATATATATGATATAGTTTTGTGCACTAGTTTGTATCATGTTTGATGATACATGCAAACTTGGGTATGTGTATGCTTTAAACCTAGTTTAGGTTAATGGTTAGGGTTTTGTAATCTTTACTTATTTATTTATTCTTTTATTCATTTATTTTGGCAAGAAGAAAATGGTGGCTAACTTTGTTTCTTTCTTGAAACTTCATGAAGTTTTGAAGCTTTGACCATTTTGTTTCTTAGCCTTAACCTAACCATTAAACCTAACCCTAGTTTATTCTCTACACTTAACCATGGTTTCTATATGATAAGAATCACTTTTATTTTCTATTTTATATATTCTTATCATATTCTTTCTTCTTCTTCTTCTTCAAGATGAAGAAAACCTTGCATCCTTTAATGGTGTCTTGAGAAAAAGAGTGAGAAATCCAATTCTAAAGTGAACCCATTTCCTATTTCTTCATCCTCTGCCACTTGCCAAGTAGTATAGGGTGTTTTCTTCACAAGTTTCATGACTTTGTGAAGTTGGAGCTTGATCTTGAGTTGCCTCGACGTAGATCATCTTCGGCGTCGAAGTCGGCGACCTAGCTCGATCTTTTCTTCGATGAAACCACCGCAAGAGTCTAGGATTCCGATGGGTACAGCGGAGGGACGTCATCACGGAGTTAGAGAGGTGGAGGACCGGATCTACAAAGGTTGTAGTCACTTTCCTTTAGCAATAAAATCGTTTACTTGCTTGCATCGCCTTATCATCTAGTTAACGATCCGTATTAGAGTTTGTAGGCACATGGAAAAATTTGAATTGGGCATGTTTGATCTGTTGTGAGACCTCATTAGTGTACCCAGGTAACCCTACAGTCGTATCAGAGCCTAGCTAGAGCCTTAGGCGATGCGTAGACGGAGTTAGAAGTCCGATCGAACCGAAACCCTAATACAAAATTGTTCTTTGTACATTTTTTGAAATCGGGGATTTTGGAGAATTAAAAATATGAAGAAAAATCAACAGGAGTTTCTAAGAATTACTGTGAAGCCCGTACTCCTGATTCTATCAAAGCGCGGCGGAACCGCGGCATTAGTATGGCTAATGCGGCGGTTCCGCGGCCATTGAGTCTCCTCTTTCATTTAATTTTACACAGTAATTCCTATTTTGTAGTGCTGGTTTTCCTGGGAATTTTTAATCTGAACTCAAGAGTTGAGTTTTCTGGGTTGTATTGGGAGTTCGGAGATTCGATCGGACTGTCTAATTTTGTCTGTGTTTTTTCCAGGTAATTTTAGAATATGTTAAAAGTTCGACCAGATATAAATACCCACTTTTTCCCCTGCCGGGAAATTTCCAATTGTTGGACTTTTCCGTAGTTTAATGACGTTCTAAGTAGTGCAAGTAACGTGATGGTCCCTCTAGAAGACAACAAACCTTAACTCGATTATGTGACCGTCTTGAACTGCCCTTTGAACCCTAGGGTTTGGGGCAGTACGGCGTGCCACATGTGAGGCGTTGGCTTGACCCTTCTACGGCTGGACCGTTGGTTCAATTTTTTTGAATTTTGAAATTCAAACAGAGGTTTGCTCTGATTGGTGGAAATAAATGCCCCCCACCGTTGCGCTCACGTGGCGTACACGTGAGTGCAACGGTGACAACATCTGAGCTATTGGATCAACTCAGAAATTGAGGAGGCTCTTCAGCGCCTATAAATAGGACCCTTGGTCCTCAGATGATTATCATCTCTCTTCAAGAATTTTATTTCTCAGAGCCTTGTTCTTCTTGCTAAGAACCTTCAAGAGTTAGAACTCTAGAAAATTTTAGGTAAAAATTAAATTAAATTAAATTAAATTAAATTAATTAATAACTTAGGGGTTTTACCCATTAACAGAGCCTTGCTCTCATAGATCTTTTTGATCTAAAGAAAACCCCTTTAGGGTTTTATAAACAAAGTCTTGCTCTCAAGAACCCATAGATCTAAATAGATCTTTTCCTTAGGGTTTCTTAGCCCATGAGTCAGAGCTCCGCTCTTTTGACAGTATAGATCTTTTGATCTTCTGATGAAGAACTCTTAAGAGTTTTTTCATGGATCTTTAAGATCCCAGAATTTTAATTCTTAAGAATTAATTTTCATTAACTTTTGATGGATTTTCCATCATCATTACAGAGCTAGGCTCTTTAAGGAATTTTATTCCCTCGTGACCAGAGTTTGACAAGTGTCACTCTGTTATAGAGCTTTGCTCTTAAAGTGAGATTTTCTCCGTGTCTCGAGAGATTTCTCATTCAATGAGAACATTCTTTGAGGATTTCCTCATTAACTGACAGTCTTATCCAATGATGAGGCTGTCTTATTAATTGATGCGTTGTCATCTGGATTTTGTGGATCCACCTTTGGTCCCCTTTCCACTGCATTACAGTGTAGTACCAAATTTAAAGTGTCGCTCAGAATTTTAAGATTAAATTATAGTACTGATAATTGAATTCTTTTCTTTTTTGCAGGCGACATGTCTTCTGATCTTTCGTTCCTATTTTTCCGCTCAGAGGGAGGATTCCTTGAGGCACCGGTCGACCGGGAGGTTCTTGCTCTTATTAAGGATTATGACCCGGAGTACAAACGCCTTCACTTGTGGGGTAGGTGGTACGACCAAATAATTAAAGGTCGCCGAATCTTCTCTTGTGCGACGCCATCGGATCCGATCTCGTCGATTTCGTACGCGGATATACCCCCGGTGAGCTATGCCGTGGAGGTCATTAACTGGACTTCGGAGGGTCTTCTTCAACCCTCGATTGCTGCTATACCCATGCAGTTGCCGGCAGCCTTGGATATTTTGGGACGGCGCATATGCCAGGGCGAGTCGCGCCTTTGGGGATAACCCTACAACATCGGGTTGACCCCTCGACACTCGGCAGGGTATCTGCAGTGGGCTAGGTACATTTTGTCAGCGAAGAAGGCGCATCTGCTGAAGATCGGTCTATACCCTGCAGTTTACGCCTCGCTGTTTGAGTATTCTGCTCCTCCGACATGGTGGATTAAGGCGTTCGTGGAGCAATGGAACATCCCACCCATACCTTTCTTCTAATGGACAGGGAAGTTTCCATCTCTCTAGAAGAATTTGCTGTGATTTCCGGTTTGCCAGTGAGGGGGGAGCACTATGAGGAGCTGCTTCTTCCTGATGAATATGTTTTTGCCACCAAGCCGTTGGTGATGGACTTAACGCCGGAGAACGCTATTCAGCACCAGTTTCCGAGTCTGGTAAAGGTGCTGAATATGTATGAAAGTCTTTACTTAGAATCGGGAGGCTGAGGAGTTAGTTTCGCAGACTTCATTGCCCGCTTTCTTCGACCGGAGATTCTATCGCAACGGGGCGAAAAACTTGCCAAGCTTGATGACCCCTTCGGCCTTTTCTTAGATCGTCGACCAATACTGGAGGCCGATCAAAAAGGTTTTTACCTCCCCGATGCTGCAATCATCCCTTTGTCGGAAATCGCTGCTTCGGGCATCGACGATGAGACTTTCTTTCTCGGGTTTCTAGGGCTATGGTTGTGCTGGTCGTGCTCCCCATGCACCCTCGCTACATGAGGCCGTCCGTGTTCTACCCAGTACATCGAATGGTGGCTGGCATACAATTGGCCATTGGGATTGCCGGGTTGGCCCATCTGTGTCATGGTCTTAGCGTGGCGGCGGATGCAACTGAACCGGGGGTGCAACCCGCTAACTTCCCGATGCACTACTTTACTTCGTGGATGGAAATGCACGTGCTCGGGGTATTTGGTATTCATAAAAGACCCTCGTTTTACGAGAAGTACAGATTCCCTAGAGTTATGCGGCTGATCGGTGCTTCTATCGTGAATCCGCCTCCGCGGGAGGCTAGGGGTTGCTTCTTCGTCCGCGCATGGTCGGAGCGGGTATTTCTTTTACGGAAAAGGTCCTGACAATCGGCCCTGAGACCTCCAAGGCGGTGTTGGCGTTGCTCGATAATTTCAAGGACGGGGCTTCCGTATTGAAAGCCCGGGAGATTCTACATCTGTACTCCATTAAGCCGGGCTTCCTCGTGTTCAGGCAGAATGAGGCGGCGCTTTTTATGAGGTACAACCCCCATTGTTTCGCTCAGCAGTTAAGTTATAACCAGGGGGTCCTACTGGAGGCGTTTTTAGAAGAGCCTATGGCCACCGGAGAGGGAATACGGAGTGCACTGCATCATTTTATGCAGTTAAATACGGGCTCCCACTTCTTCATCAGCGAGCCGACTTGCATTCCAAGGGCCCTCAATGTATACGGGGCCTGGTATCAGCACGCGATGGGCGCTGTTATCAGGGAAGAGAAGCGGTTGCTGCTTGATCGTAAGGGTGCGCCCCCCGCCAGCGATCGCAACGTCCCCCTAAAGCGAAGGACCCCTGTCCCTCCTCCACTAAGAGGAGATGCTAGAGATGAGCCTACACATATGCTAAGACCCACACGTGGATTGCCCTGTGATCTTGTGGACGTGCCCTCAGCGCTCGTGCTCTCGTGGAGACGGTAAACGTGGTTTCGCCTGAATCTGGCGTGGGCTCGGACATCGGGGCTTGCCGTCCCAAGGTGCCCACGAAGCGTAAGCTGATTTTGGGTGCGACCGGAGCTCGCGTACAGAGAAAGAAGAAGAAGTCTATCCTTTCCCTTGATGCCGTACTCGGCTTAGAGCCTGAGGCTCCTCTTACCGAAGGCTTAAGTGAATATGGAACCAATGAGGGTTTCTTCATAGCGCCAGAAGACACTGATCTCGACGCCGCTATTGCTGCTTCTGCGCAACTTGCGAGCCACCAAGCGAAAATAGCCACCCTCGCGCAATCAAGTAAATATTAATCATACTTTTGTCATTGCGTTATATTTTATTGTTATGTCTTGACTGACATTCTTCTTTTTGTAACAGGCTTCACTACTGAGGAGGTTCTGGCGGCTTCCCTCAGGACTTTCGAGGAGGAAGAGAGGAATCGTGCTTTATTGGGCATTGGTACATTTCGGTTTGCTATGTCTTCATTCTCCTTTTTATGGCCAATCTAACCCTTTCCTTATCTCATTGCAGGGACCACAAGACCTACCTCGCAAGCCGATGCGGAAATTCTCCCCGGGCCAGCTACCGAAGTCCCGTCCTCTTCGGGATTGCCGCAAGAGGCCCTACTTAAAAAGCCGATGATGGAAGCCTTGACGGCTTTGGAGGCAACCCTGAATGCGGACGACGACACCTTACTGAAGGAGGCTTCCAAAAGGTCTGTCGTGACGACACGGGAGGAAAGGAAGCATCTGAGGCGCGCACCAAAGGAACGTAGAGCTGCTTTGGCTGCGGGAGAAGGTCAAGCGCCGTTACTCCCGCTGATACTCCTTCAGAGGAGCTTCCAGTCGCCTTGTCTACTGCTCATAGACGGGCGACACGTGTAGCTCGGGAAGCCAACGGTACATCCGCCTCAGATAATGTGTTTTTGAGGCTTTGTTGTCAAAGTTTTAAATTATCAGTTCTTATATATCTTATCCTGCAGGGCCGAGTCTTACGGGAGGAGTGGCGGCGACCGTTGAGCCTGAGGGGACGGTGGAGGAGGTAGCTGCTGAACCCGAGGCGACGGTAGGCGATGTAGTCGTAGTTGCCAGGCACGAGATAGTGGCTGATGAGATTGTCACGACTGCTATGCCCGAGATGGTTACCAATGCCGAGCCCGAGGTGGCGGCGGGTGAGACGGCTGCTATGGCCGAGCCTGAGACAACAGTGGATGAAGCGACTACGACCACTAAGCCCAAGGTGGTACCAGGAGAAACGGGCATGATCACTGAGCATGAGATGGCCGCTCTTTCTCAAGAGTCGGGCACCGCTCCGATCATTGCTCTCCCTGCTTACGGTTCCTTGTCGTCTCCCAGCCTCGTGAGCGTGATGACGTCTCCTGTAGAGTCAGGCGATGAGGTAACGGGAGGTGAGACCATCCCAATGGAGGAGGGAGACGCCACTGCTGCATCAAGTGATGCCCTCGTTAGGGCTCCGGCCGACGGCTCTTCAGGTAAATCTTGGGTCACCGCCCTTCTTTCTTTATTCTGCAATCTTTCCTAACAGGGTTTATCTTGTTTCTAACGCAGGTGTGGCTAGTGCTGATGACGCGTTACCTGAGGGAGCGCTGTTAGTTACCGCTCTGATGGTGACCACCCTTCCTTCTCTCGCACCGTCGCAAATGCTGGAAGGTATGGATTTGTAACCCATTAGTCTTATCCTTCGGGCGTATAATTCATGTACTGACGTCGAGTCATCGCGTTTTTGCAGGAGTTCTTCTTGACCACCTGTACCAGGTGTTGCGCCCACACTTCTCCTTCTTGTCAAAGATTAGTCCACCTGCTGGTGTCGGTAAGTATTTTCTCTAAATGATATCCTCTTCTTTGACGGGCAGTCGCATTATTGCTAAATCTTCTTTATATTGTTTGTAGCCTTACGAATCAAAGGAGGGGACGGGGCTGTCGTTGCGCCACCAGAACTCCCAGCTCTGCCCCCTGCTGCGGCCGGTATAGTAGACTCTACTTTTTGCGTGTTTTCTTTATTTTCTGAGCCGACCTCTGATTATGATCTATTTTGCAGCAATCTCATTGACTCCAACCTCGTTCGAGTCTCGTATAGTAATGCCGACAGGATCTTTTTCCAGACGTCCCTCATCCAAAGGCGCTGTGACCAGTCTACGCATGCTGAGCGAGTATATTGAGGAGTTTGATGCAGAGATTCCCACATCTGCTGCGGATTTTGCTGTAGAGGTTAGCCCTATGCTGGAGACGCTCATGAACTTTCATGGTGAGGGCGTCGTTGAGTTTTGGGTTAATCGCTGCAGGGAGATCGAGGCTTGCTTGCATGAGTTTGAGCTTAAGCATCCGGCACCTGAGATTCTGGCTATGAGCACTCAACGGGCGGCATGGATCGAGCAGAGCGCTTCTTACTTCCTCCATCTTGAACAAGAAGTGGCTTTAAAGCGAAGGGAATGCAAAGAAACTTCAAGCGAGTCTGCTCAACTGCATGCTGAGGTCGACGCGAACGTTGCCCAGGTGAAAGTTATCTTCGAGGGTCTTCTTCAATGTATCTCTGATGGGTTAACATTGAAGCAGAAGATCGATGTCGCTGAGTGTGATGCACAAGATCGTGAAGCAGCTCAGCGAGCCATCGAGGAATAACTCTCGTCTTACTTGCAGCAGTGAGCCCAGGTCGAAGCAGAGTTGGCCGCGGTAGCCGATCAGGAAGAGGGGCTGAGGGAAGTGCGCGAGCGGCTGATTGGATTATTGAAAGCACTTTCCTCTCAATAAAAATTTTGTACCATTTGTAATTTTGAATAAAATGTATTTGTTCTTTTATTCTTTCATATGATGTATTTTGTACCCAATCGAATTCATGAATAAAAGATACACGTTCTTCGTAATGTCTTGTGTCATTTCTCTGCTTTCTTCTTTCTTTTGTTATCAGCATGTCACCTTAGCAAGCATAGCCGGCAGATGATAGGGTGAGCGTCTTGTTTTAGCTTCTTCGAGGGGTAGTGATGGCATAGGAGGCAGGTTCAGATCTGCTGCCTAAGACTTTTCAACTTCATGAGCCGTGAGGGTCTCATAAAGACTTTTCTCCCTACGAGTCGAGAGGATCCCGTAGGTGTAATTTCTCCTTAGGAATCGTGGGGATCCCTAAGTGTGTTTTCTTTTGAGAGTCGTAAGGATCTCACAAAAGAATTATCCCTCTTACAAGTCGAGAGGACCCGTAAGTGGTTGTTTCCCTCCTTGTCGAGATTCGACTTTAGAGAGTGTGGCCCGTGAATAGTATGCAGGAGTCCATTTTGAACTGACTTGCAGGGCCCCAGTGCTTAGGAAATCGATTCTTATCCCGATTGCTTAAGGCTTTTCCCTACAAGTCGAGAAGAATCGAGCATTTCTCGCATGGATATCCTAACGTCACAGTTAACCTCTGCTCTTTACGACAAAGGTCCGTTAGGGTTTGTGGTACTAGGGTTTTGTCCATCGTACCGTCGCGTTGGCTGATGTATTCCTCGATAGGCAATCTTGCTTGTTCGAGTAGCCTTGCGACTGTCGTGTGTCTGATCCCTTCGGGGGCTGGACAAAACGTCTTCAAGCAATCCACTTAGGCAGTTTGACCGTCGGAAGAGCAAGCGTTAGGAATTTTGCCATGCCGCTTTTTACTTGAGGTTAGGCCTATTTTGGAGAGCCCCGATGAGTCATAACCACTCCGTGCTGGTGTGGGATGATCTCCGATAGTCTTTCAGGTTTTATATGAGTTGCCGTCAAGACCTCGAAGCTAGGAATTTGGCCTTCGCTTCGTTCGCTGGCATCGCGTCTGCTGTAACGAGATGAATGTCACGGTTGTCTCTGGGTTGCAGGTGAACCGTCGAGGTTTGGGGGATTTTTCCGTGGCTCCATTGTTTATTTGTTGCGTCTGAATCCTGCTAGAGGAGGAACGCTGTGGTGACATCTCGTCTGCTGTATCGAGATGGACGTCGAGGTGGTGACCACTCCGCGCTGGCGTGGGATGATCTCCGATAGTTTTTCAGGTTTTATATGAGTTGCCGTCAAGATCCTGAAGCTAGGAATTCGGCCTTCGCTTCATTTGCTGGCATTACGTCTGCTGTATCGAGACGAATGTCGCGGTTGTCTCTAGGTTGTTGGTGAACCGTCAAGGTTTGGAACTAGGGATTTTGCCATGTTTCCGTTGTTTGATTGTCACGTCTGAATCCTGCTGGAGGAAGAACGCTGTGGTGACGTCTCGTCTGTTGTATCGAGATGAACATCGAGGTGGTGACCACTCCGCGCTGGTGTGGGGTGATCTCTGGTGGTCTTTCAGGTTTTATATGAGTTGCCGTCAAGACCCTAAAGCTAGGAATTTGGCCTTCGCTTCGTTTGCCTTGGCGTGTCCGAATCCTGTTGAAGGAAGGACGTTGTAGTGACATATCGTCTGCTGTATCGAGACGAATGTCACAGTTGTCTCTAGGTTGCTGGTGAACCGTCGAGGTTTGGAACTAGGGATTTTTCCGTGGCTCCTTTTGGTGATGTCGCGTCTGCTGTATCGAGACGAATGCTGAGATGGAGTTGGGATTTTTCCATCACTCCGCTTTGCTCTGACCGTGAGGTCTTTTATTGACGTTGCGTCTGGATTGCGAAGGAACGCCGTTGTTGACATCGCATATATTGTAACGAGACGAATGCTGAGGTGGAGTGGGATTTTGTCATCACTCCGCTTTGTTTTGACGTTGCGTCTGCATCCTGCTGGATTGCGAAGGAACGCCGTTGTTGACATTGCGTCTGTTGTAACAAGACGAATGTTGAGATGGTCTCTAGGTTGTCTGTGAACCGTAGAGACTTAGCTCTCTTTCTGGTGGAACCTGAGGAGGGAAGGCGTGATTCCTTCTTTGTTTGCGCCCCTGGATTGTATTTTTCTTTATTTCTTTCCGTGATGCTCTATCATTTCAGCTTTTGTATCGCGAAGGTCTCGATTGCCCAATCATTTCAGCTATTTTTCGCGGTGCCCAATCATTTCGGCTATTTGTTTTATTTTTATTCGCTGCTTTTTATTGCGAGTTGCCCAATTATTTCGGCTATTTGTTTTATTTTTGCTCGCTGCTTTTTATTGCGAGTTGCCCAATCATTTCGGCTATTTTGCATGCATGCATTTTTACTTGCTGATTTTGTTGCAAGTTGCCCAATTATTTCGGCTATTTTGCATGCATGTATGGCTCGCCGGCTTTTTGCTGCAAGCTTGGGATTAAACACCGATTTCGGCATCAGCACCGCTATAACTGGAATATTTCCAGGAGCGAATCATCATTTGCCTCTATCGATGTCGAACAAAGGTGGCTTAGCGAATAGGGTTAGGGTCCTGTTGACTAAGGCTTTTGACTTCATGAGCCGTAAGGGTCTCATAAAGGTATTTCTCCCTACAAGTCGTGAGGATCTCGTAAGTGCGTTTTCTTCTTAGGGATCGTGAGGATTCCTAAGTGCATGATCTCTTATAAGTCGTAACGATCTTATAAGAGTACTTTCTCCTTATAAGTCGAGAGGACTTACAAGGGCTGTTCACCGTGTAGACATATCCCTAGTCACGAATGAGACTTTGTTAGGGAAATGTTTATTCTCGCCCGTGGATTGTATACAAGGGTCAATATTGAGCCGCTTGTAGGGCAATATTGGAGGTTGTGGGGGCTGCTTAAGAACAGGTTCAAATCCCTGTAGCTTAAGACTTTTGAATCTTATGAGCCGTGAGGGTCTCATAAGAGGGTTCTCCTTATGAGTCGTGAGGATCCCGCAAGTGTAATTTCTCCTTAGGAATCGTGAGGATTCCTAAGTGTGTTGCTCCCTCGTGAGTCGTAACGATCTTACGCAGGTGATTTCTCCTTACAAAGTCGAGAGGACCTTGCAAGTGTCTTTTAACGAGATTACGCTCTTTCGGGTTTTCACAAAACTCGCCGGTAGCCCTGCTGTTTTTACTCACGGAGCCCTTTCGGGTTTTCATCCGTGCCCATTTTGCTTATGGACATAGCATTTTCTTCTTTCTTTCCTTTTTTTTATTCTAACGAGGTTGCGTCCTTTCGGGTTTTCACAAAACCCGCCGGTAGCTCTGCTGTTTTTACTCACGGAGCCCTTTTGGGTTTTCATCCGTGCCCATTTTGCTTATGGCCATACCGTTTTTTTATTTTTTACACCACGTCAGCCTAAGGATACTGCGGGTTGGTAGTAGTTTAACGATGTTTCGTTCATTTGCAAGTTTTAGGACATTGCGGTCCGTCGTTAGTTTAGGGACGTTTCGGTCCGCAGCCAGTTTTAGGACATAGTGGTCCACCATTGCCGTATTTGAGGCGAATCTCTAGTTTACTGACTTTTCGGTCTATGGGGATTTCCCTATGAATGAGCATGATGCCCCCAGCATATCCATCTTTCTCGGAGCATGTGGTTGTGACGGGCTCACCTTCTAGTTTTCAGACAGCGCGAACTTGCCCTGTTGGTATTGGTCTTCAACCCAGTTTTTAAAGACGTAGCAGTTTTCGATCCGATGGCCCAATACCTGGTGGTAAGGGCAGTAATTAGGATTGTTGACAACATTCAGTTGTAACTGGTGTTTCGGCTCCGGTAGAGTGATAAGCCTGTTGCGCACTGCTAGTTCAAACGGCCTCCTTGTTTCATCCCGGGAAAATGAGTAAGGACGTTTCAACTTCTCATAGAGGGGTTGTGCTTGTTGCTTTGGCGAACAACCGGGCTAGGGCCACTCGATTGTTGTTGAGCGTTGGCGACAAAGGCCGTCTTTCCCTTCCGTTTATCCCTTTTGTTCGATCCCTTGTTTGTGGGTCCGAGATTCTTTCCGGGAAACGTGCGATTGCACGGCTGAATGTTCTCGCAACTTCTCAATTCTTTCGTTTCAGAGATGAATTCCTTGAAGAGAGGACCGAGGGCTACTTTTTCGTCGGAGTCGCTCCCGAAGGTGAGAACTCGCGATCCCCCGGGATCAACCCTATGACAATTGCCGGCAGTTCTTTTACGCTCATCTGTCGCATTTTTCCGCTGTCTACAAGCTTCACGCTTTGTCCTGTTGAAGTGTTGCCTATAAGCGACATACCCTTGCCACCAACACTTAAAGGAGTTGCAGTCTTCAGTAGGATGTGCGATTTTCTGATGATATAAGCAGAAGTTAGGATGTACGTCCGCTTCATCAAGATGTATACCGCCAGGAGAATTTTCTCTGAAAGAGGGTAGCTTCTGTAAGTCCACGGTAGCGCCCCGGCCGTCTAACAGACGCCAAATGCGGAACAAAAACTTTTACAACTGGCGCTATCGTGTACTATCACCAGGATCTGCCATTAAAGATAAACTAACAAACTACAAAGTGGGTAGAAATGTTATACCGAACGATCCGAGTCCTTCGGTCTTCAACCATCATCCCACGCTTTGTTGCAGCTGCTCCGATCTCCTGAATCTCCAGTCTCCTCGTCCAGGTGGCACCACGTCAACGGATCTTTAAACGGGCTCCCGCCTCTGAACCGAGGCAACTCGATCATCAAGTTTGCCAAAAGAGATGACCAAGATTGATGTAGAGAATGAGTAGAACACTTTGTCTCGCTTCATCCAAAACTATGGACGAACGGTTAATGAAGTTGCCATTTGAATCGGGTGAAATGAGAATTATAGCTATCTAATTTCTATGAACCCAAAACTATATCCTTTTTCCAAATTAATAACCATCCCATTTTCAAAGAGGGGCCGACCACTTAAGATGAGGGGGAGGTGAGTGTTGGAGAGGGGAAGGTGACCACAAGCAATAATTGATGAATGAGTCATAATACACCTCACTTAAACATTAAATGCAAATGAAGAGTCATTAACCTAGTCACCACAAACATTAAATGAACATTAAATACACTAATGAGTCACTAAACACCTCATCATCCTAGTCACCATCTAGAATCTTCTAGAACCTTCCAAACTCATGACTCACCCTCAAGAAAAGATAAATCCGTATTAAACCGAATGTTTAATACGGCCAATAGAAAACTGGAAACCGGAAACTGGCAACTTCCAAAAGCGATCCCGAAACGAATTTCAGGATAACCCCGTAACAGTATAAACATACCTGCATTTGTATTACGACCAAATACAAATGCAATTGAGACAAAGATATTATATCTACACAGTATAATACTCGGATCCGGCTTAAACCAAAGCCTACCAGTATTATCTGCCCGAAATATGACACGTGCGTAAACGTATGTGCATTTTTCGAACCTTGCCATAAAACCATACGGCCTCTACAACGTTTCGCCCGAACTTGGGAAACTGTCTGTGGGGGACTCTAATGGCTCATCAACACATTGGCACTGGGTATAACCACTAGCATGTCAAAGGTACTAGCTGTATGTAACGGTTGCCTATTTATTGATTGGAAGGGAAGCTGACGAGCGAACCCATCCAGAAACCCTACTGAGCCTAACAGTGACAATATACATACAGTCCGGTCCGTTCGTCTATGAGTATCGCATATCTGCCTAGGGGGCTAGTAACGTCAGAACCCAATTAGCGGTATAAGTCGTGTCAGAGAGTAGCCCAGACCACCCTGAGATACTACTGGAGTACCTACCGGTAAATCTCCTGCCTCGGCCGAGGGCTTTGTGTAATGGCTCTTTTAGACACAGCGCGATCTCACCCCCAATACCGGGAGAGACGAATCCCCTGCCGATCCGCTCACTTGCTTCCATATGGCTCGGGAATGTACCTAAAAAAGACCTGTTTGCACGACTCCTTTCAGCCGTGGTAGGGTAGAAATCAAAGCACGGTGGGAACTCACACGAGACAAATGACGACCTCAGGTCGATGAACTAACTTGTACACATGTCACCAGGGAACTGGTATCTGACGCTAGGTATAATACCAACTAGCAGGTTCCCGGGGAGTCCTGTCCGGTGTACTCATAACCCAATGAGCACCTGTATACATCTTAGGTGAACCAACTGACACTAATGGCTTGTGAGACCGGCCACCGACCCTCGTCGGGGTCTCGACTGTATACCCTAGTCTACTCTGGAGTATCGATGCCCCGTCTCGAAACTCCCATGACTAGGGACACTTTAAGGATGTGCTTACAGACCCCAGCTCCCACGTATATGATCGCCATCATACTGCTGGCAGTCAAGCAAGAATCCTATGGGCTCTATCAACATGCAATAGCGAACTAAAGCATGCATACGATGATAAAGACAAACCAGAAAGCATACTATCATCTCGAGCAAGACTGTCATATTGGTATAGGTCCTGCCTCAATCATTGCAATCACGTGCCTGCGATCCAATAATTGACTTTGAGGGCACTATATCCAACAATCTCCCTCTTGCACTTAAGGCTAATTATTGCGATGTCGCATACTCACAGCCCGTGTGATACCGAACATCTAACTCCTCTACTAATCAGTTTCACAAATCTCGTTTGTAAAACTATTGTGTTCGAGAAATAGCCTTAGTGAGTGGATCCGCCCTGATGTTTCTTTCTATGTCTCTCTTAATCCCAAGTTTGCAGAGAATGCCATCTCCCGAATTGAGTAATACCTGTCTTAGAATATGTCTGGATATCTGATAGGACCTAGTTCATAAATGAACTTCAAATCCAAACTTCTTAGACTGTATTGATAACTGAACCTAATGAGTATCCAAAACCATGCCTCCCACAGTATCCTCTTGGACCACCTGTCCATCATACTGTCCCTCGTCAGAGGGAAAACTATAACTCTGACAATCACTCTGTCATCCATGCCACCTTTGAAGCATGGAATGATAACCGTCTCCCGAAGGAGGCTGCCGTCATCAAATTCGTAGAACATGCACTTATGTTCAAAAACTGCTTCCTTATGTTTCTCCAGGATTGGATTAATATAAACTTATCGCATCTAGTGCAAAAAAACAACATCTGGTGTGGTACTTGACATCTCACGATTGACTCAATTGCCTAAGCAAGTGATCTGCCAATCATGCATATCCCTCTCCCCTTTAGTCTCTAAGACACCTTTAGAGAGGGTGACTCCATCACCTGCAGGTACACCACCATGCCAGGAGTCATCTATTCTAAAATACTATTAGAATACTGTCAAAGTACCCCTATTGGGAAACTACCTAAATCTAGATCTAAAAACCATAGATCTAATAACCAGAATGTCAGATATTATATCCATGTCCTTTGTGGAGAAACAACTGTGTGACGACCACAGTACAACCGATCGTAGTATAGGAATTTTACTTCCTACTCTGTGTATGTCATCCAAATACCAGGACATCACACCCAACTACCTTCTTAATAGATCCACCCCCTATTCTGATGAAGTCAAACCCATGGCTGTCACATCAAAAATTAGATGATCTATCTCAACTATATGTGCTCTAGTCTATAAATAGACATGAGCTACTTGCCCACTATGCTTCCGCTGCTCCCACTGCTCCCACTGACTATGACAGCCCTCTAGCAAAATAATATCTACGTACACTTCTAAAGCTAGTTTAGAATAACGTTATACTTATCCTTTTGCCGGGTCTCATAGTCTGGAACAACAGTAGTGTCAAGTCTGGGTAAACAAGAACCGATGTCACCGTCCTTGAGGCTACCGGAGTACCTCTCGGGTGTCTGAGGTTACCCACCATATCTGCGGAGTGGCTAATGGAATGTCAAACCTGATTGAATATATAGGTCCTATTAAATATTCCATAATCATTTGCGGTTCTAGAATCATTTCCAGTTCTACCATACTCCCACTACTGTTTTCTGAAAAAATCCATTTTACTAAAACTGTGGCTAGTCATGAACAATATCACTAATGATCTGCCAGATGGTAGAAAATCAACCCTCGACATAGCCCGGGTCAACCCACAAACTGCCATTACAGAAACGTTCCTTGAGTTATCCAGAGTCTGGTTTTAAGCATAAGCCGGACAACTCCCCGTATCTTAACATTGTTAAGATATGAACCATTCTATATACAATATAGAAATAGAGGCACTAATTGTAAGTGCACGGCGGTGCCCCGGCCGTCAATCCGACGTCGGAATGCGGAAACGAAACTTTTCTAAAAACTAGAAACCGGCACCACCACGCACTAAAATCCCGGATCGGGCCATTAACCTAACTCTAGCAAACTAGAAAAAGGGGTAGAGTGCTATACCAAGCGATCCATGTCCTTCGGTCTTCGCCTCCACGCCGATCTCCTCACAAAAACTCCGGTCTTCATCTCCTCGTCGGAACGGGCACCACACCGCCGGGTTCTTTTACAGGCTCCCACCTCTGGACCGAGGCAACTCGGGCACGAAGCTGGCGAGTCGACGTGCCCAAGGATGCTGTAGATGAAGTGTAGAAGGCTTATCTCAAGCGGGTGGTGAAGTTTCCTTTGATGGAGGGAAGAAGAAGAATAAGCTTTAGAGATGGGTATGGATTTTTGTGGCAAAGCATAATATGATATGATAATTTCTCCCACACAAAAATGAACCCTCTCCACCTTTCTAATGTGGTCGGCCTCACCTCAAAATGGAGGAGCAAAAAGAATGGAATAATGCAAGTGGGAAATGTGTGAAGATAATGATGAAAAAAGGTCACCTCCATTTCTAATCCAAAGTCATATACAAATCCCTTCACATTAATGCAAAAGAATGGATGGAAAAAGAATCTAATAATGCAAGCCACCATGATGCCCCCATTTACAAGAAACCCCTCCACAAAAGATAATTTGCACACTTGCAAATAACCCCCTCCATCGGAAAAATCCGGCCGTGAAGGAACAAAGAAAAACTGGCTGGAACGGAATACAAATTGGCAACTCCAGAAAACTGATCCCGTAATAAATTACAGGAAAACCCCGCTACTGTATATACATACCTGCATTTGTATTCCGACCGAATACAAATACAATGAGACAAAATCTACACTGTACAATACACGGATCCGACTTAAATCAACTCCCGCTAGTATTATCTGTCCGATCATGTTCCGTGCAATACCGCACGGATAAGATCGAACCCTGCCATATCTCCATACGGCCTCTACAGCGTTTCGCCCGAAACTTGAGAAAACGGTCTGTGGGGGACTCTAAAGACTCGTCAATACTTTGGTTGTGGATTTAACCACTAGCACGTCAGAGGTATTAGCCTATACGTAACAGGCTACCAGGTATTGACCAAAAGGAACGTCGACAAGCGAACTCATCATGACACCCTACTAAGCCTGTCAGTGACAATATTCGTACAGTCCCGTCCGTTCGTCTATGAGCATTGCATGGTGGGCCTAGGGGGTTGGTAAAAGTCAGACCCCCAAAAGTGGTACAAGTCGTGTTGGAGAGTAGCCCAGAACACTCTGAGATACTATTGGAATACCTACCAGTAAATCTCCTGCCTTGGCCAAGGACTTCGTGTAATGGCTCTCCTAGACACAGCGCGACCTCACCCCCAATACCGGGAGAGACAAACCACTGCAGATCCGCTCACTGCCTCCATATGGCTCGAGACTGTACCCAACTAAAACCTGTTTGCACAACTCCTTTGAGCGTGGTAGGGTAGTAATCAAAGTACAGTGGGAACTCACACGAGACAAATGACGATCTCAGGTCGATGAACTAACCTGTACACATGTTACTAGGGAACTGCTATCTGACGTCAGGTATAAGACTAACTAGCATGTTCCCAGCGAGTCATGTCCGGTATACTCATAACCCAATGAGCACCTGTATACATCTTAGGTGAACCAACTGACACCAGTGGCTTGTGAGACCGGCCACCACCCCTCGTCGGGGTCTTGACTGTATACACTAGTCTACTCTGGAGTATCGATGCCCTGTCTCGAAACTCCCACGACTAGGGACCTTTTAACGATGTGCTTATAGACCCCATCTCCCACGTATATGATCGCCCTCATACTGCTGGTAGTCAAGCAAGAATCCTAGGGACTCTATCAACGTGCAATAGTGATCAATAATGTCACCTAAAGCAGTACACGATGATAAAGATAAACCAGATAGCATACTATCATCTTGAGTAAGACTGTCCTACTGGTATAGGTTCTCTCTCAATCATTGCAATCACGTGCCTGTGATCTAATAATTGACTCTGAGGGCACTATATCCATCAATCTCCCACTTGCACTCAAGCCTAATTATTGCGATGTTGCATACTCACAGCCCGTGTGATACCGAACACCCAACTCCTCTACTAGTCAGCCTCACAAAGCTCGTTTGCGAAACTATTGCGTTCGAGGAATAGCCTCAGTGAGTGGATCCATTGTGATGTTTCTTTCTATATCTCTCTTTATCTCAAGTTCGCGAAGAAACCCATCTCCCGAAATGAGCAATACCTGTCTTAGAATATGTTTGGATGTCTGATGGGACCTAGTTCACAAGTGAACTCCAAATCCAAACTTCTTAGACTGTATCGTCAACTGAACTTAATCAGTATCCTGCGCCATGCCTCCCTCAGTATCCACCTGGACCACCTGTCCAAAATACTGCCACTCTTCAGAGGGAGAACTATAACTCTGACAACCACTCTGTCATCCAGGTCACCTTGGAAGCCTGAAATGATAACTGTCTCTCAAAGAAGGCTACCGTTATCATTTTCCTAGAACATCAACTTATGTTCTAAAACTGCTTCCGATCGTTTCTCCAGGATTGGATTAATATCAACTTATTGCATCCCGTGCAAAACAACATCTGGTGTGGTACTTGACATCTCATGATTGACTCAATTGCCTAAGCAAGTGATCTTCCAATCATGCACATCCCTCTCCACTTTAGTCTATAAGACACCTTAAGAGAGGGTGACTCCATCACCTGCAGGTACACCACCATGCCAGGAGTCGTCCATTCTAAATACCTTTAGAATGCTGTTCTGATTGGGACACTTCCCAAATCTAGATCTAAAACCATAGATCCAGTAACCAGAAGGTCTGATATAATATCCAATTCCTATATGGAAAAACCACTGTGTGACAACCAAAGTATAACCGATCGTAGTATAGGAATATCACTTCCTACTCTGTGTATGTCATCCAAATACCAGGACATCACACCCTACTACCTTCTTAACAGATCCATCCCCTATTCTGATGAAGTCAAACCTATGACTGTCATATCAGAAATAGATGATCTATCTCCACTATATCCGAATAGACATAAGCCACTTGTCCACCATACTTCCGCTGCTCCCACTGACTACGACAACCCTCTGGCAGAGTCATATACACGTTCACTTCTAAAGCTAGTTTAGAACGACACTATACTCATCCTCCTGCCGGGTCTCACAGTCTGGAACAACAACAATGGAAAGTCTGGGTAAACAAGAACCTTCCTGTCACCGTCCTTGAGCATACCGAAGTACCTCTCGAGTGCCTGATGTAAGTCCGCGGTGGCGCCCCGGCCGTCGATCCGACGCCGGAATTGCGGAAACGAAAAACTTTGCAAACTAGCAAACCGGCACCACCGCGCACTTTTAACCCTGATCGGGCCATTAACCTAGCTACTAGCAAACAAGAAAAGAGTAGAGAAGCTATACCAAGCGATCCGTGTCCTTCGGTCTTCGTCTGTACTCCGATCTCCCGCGGAATCTCCGTCCGTCACGTCCTCGTCGGAAAGGGCACCACGTAGCCGAATACTTTTACGGGCTCCCACCTCTTGACCGAGGCAACTCGGGCGCGAAGTTGGCTAGCCGACGCATCCAAGGTTTGCTGTAGACTAGTGTAGAACCATGTCTCATTTGGGGTTTATGTTGCCTTGATGAAGGTGGAATGAAGTTTGGAGAATGATGGTGTTCTCATTTTTCTAGCAAAGGAAATATGAAATGAGATGAAGAAAATCACTACCAAATGAATCCCTCACCTTCATCAAATTGTGGCCGGCCCCCTCTCTTAACAAAATGGTGGAGCAATGAACAAAAACATCAAGGGAGGTGATGGTAGGAAAAGTAGAGGGTGACCACATCCAAAAGAAAATGATAACAAAGTCACACTCATCTCACTTATCAATCCTTTCTTAAAAAGCAAAGGAAAAGACCAATATGGAATCTCATGATGAAGAAGCCACAAAATGCAAGAAACCCCTCCACAATAAGTTATTTGCAAACTTGCAAATAACCCCCTCCATCATAAACTCCGGCCGTGAAGGAACAAAGGAAAACCGCCCGGAACGGAATGCAAACTGGCAACTTCAGAAAACTGATCCCGTAATAAATTACAGGAAAACCCCACTACTGCAAATACATGCCCGCATTTGTATTCCCACTGAACACAAATGCAAAGAGACAAAATCTACACTATCTAATACAAGGATCCGGCTTAAGCCAAAGCCGGCTAGTAAAAACTGTCCGATCACGATCCGTGCAATACCGCACGTATCTGATCGAACCCTGCCATATCTCCATACGGCCTCTATAGCGTTTCGCCCGAAACTTGTGTAACTGTGTGTGTGGTGGACTCTAAAGACTCGTCAATACTATGGCTGTGGATTTAACCACTAGCATGTCAGAGGTATCAGCCAATACATAACGGGCCACCAGCTATTGACCAAATGGGACGTCGATGAGCGAACTCATCCTGACACCCTACTGAGCCTGTCAGTGACTATATCCGCACAGTCCGGTCCGTTCGTCCATGAGTATCGCATGGCGGGCCAAGGGGGTTGGTAAAAGTCAGAACCCCAAAAGCGGTACAAGTCGTGTCGGAGTGTAGCCCAGAACACCCTGAGATACTACTGGAATACCTACCAGCAAATCTCCTGCCTTGGCCAAGGACTTTTCATGTTCTGGCTCTCCTAGACACAGCGCGACTTCACCCCAATACCGGGAGAGACGAACCCCTGCAGATCCGCTCACTGCCTCCATGTGGCTCGGGACTGTACCCAACTAAAACCTGTTTGCACGTCTCCTTTGAGCGTGGTAGGGTAGTAATCAAAGCACAGTGGGAACTCACACGAGACAAATGACGATCTCAGGTCGATGAACTAACCTATACACATGTCACTAGGGAACTGCAATCTGACGTCAGGTATAATACCAACTAGCAGGTTCCCGGCGAGTCCTGTCCGGTGTACTCATAATCCAATGAGCACTTGTATACATCTTAGGTGAACCAACTGACACCAGTGGCTTGTGAGACCGGCCACCGCCCCTCGTCGGGGTCTCGACTGTATACACTAGTCTACTCTGGAGAATCGATGCCCTGTCTCGAAACTCCCACGACTAGGGACTTTTTAAGGATGTGCTTATGGACTCCAGCTCTCACGTATATGATAGCCCTCATACTGCTGGAAGTCAAGCAAGAATCCTAGGGGCTCTATCAACGTGTAATAGCGACTCGTAAGGTCACCTAAAGCAGTACACGATGATAAAGATAAACCAGATAGCATACTATCATCTTGAGTAAGACTGTCCTACCGGGACAGGTCCTCCCTCAATCATTGCAATCACGTGCCTGTGATCCAATAATTGACTCTGAGGGCACTATCTCCAACACCTGAGGTTACCCACCATATCTGCAGAGTGGCCAATGGAATGTCAAATCAGATTGAATCTTTAGGTTCTTATCAAATTTTCAGTAATCGTTTGCGGTTCTGGAATCACTTCCAGTTCTACCATACTCCCACTACTGTTTTCTAAAAAAATTCATTTTTATTAAAACTGTGGCGAGTCAAGAACAATATCACTATTGATCTTCCTGATGGTAGAAAATCAACCCTCATCATAGCCTGGGTCAACCCACAAACTGCCATTACAGAAACGTGCCTTGAGTTATCCAGAGTCTGGTTTTAAGCATAAGCCGGACTACTTCCCGTACCTTAACATCGTTAAGATATGAACTGTTTTATATCCAATACAGAAACAGAGGCACTGATTTAATTGAACCAGATTCAAATCATGCAGCTGTCTCCAGTGCATATCAACTAAATGGAAAGAGGCCAATCAACATTACTCAACTTAGGAGTGCTTCCAATTATGAGTAACCTGAAAGAGAAGCAAGTTCTCTTAATCATTACTATCAACTGAATACCTTACACAAGTATCTACATCTTCGATCGCCTTAAAAAATCCCGATACTTGCAATACCTGGTTCTCTACTTTACTCTTATACCTATAACTTCTCAAAACTTGGACCTTGTGTTTCTATGAAACACATGTCTAAAAACTAGAGAAGTCATAAGTGAACTGAATATAGTACAAGGACCAACCCCTCTGTCTTAATGGACACTGAACAATATACAATACTCTGTATAAGTTCCTTGAGTCTAATAACTCAATCCTTGTGTGTCGTAGGTTGAAAACTGTACTATGGTTATGAAGAATTACACCACTGTTCAATGCTCCTTACCTAACCATCCACTGATATAGGTAAATGTCATAGACATAATTTCAAAAAGGTATATCTCACTCTATAAAAATAGACGTACATATATATCAATTTGAAATTTGTGCATAACAACGGATATTCAAAACCAAACATTTGCCGTCCGGCAAACAGCCCAGGCGATTTCCTCAAATATCATCTATTGCAACGAATTCTGATATAATGAGGATGATCACCTAATTCCCAATAACTTACTCCCACTCATCATCTGTAAAACCATACAGATGTGAGAATCAAACCTGGTAAATACATACCTTGGAGCAAGGGCTAATTGGGAAATCAGTTTTCTTTTAACAATACACAGTGAAACTGAAACATTGAAATGTTTCGATGGGGTATCCGGGTATTCCTAGTAATGCCTCTTCCATTATCCAGATTCACAACTGTAACCGTATATTTCTTTGCCACCTCTCCAAATCCCTTTATATGTCTTTAGTCGTTACCTTCTGCACACCCCTTTAGGCCAAATGGTTTTCTTCCTTCCCTACCGTTCGGCACCAGCTTATGGTTTGGAAGAAGACTATCCAATAAGCATAATAGGTGTACTGTCCTAATCCTAGGAGCACTCGCAATGCGAGAGAAGATGAAGATAAAAGACAACCGAATAAACCTTATTCCTATTTCTCCTGAACCAGAATCCATCCCCGAACTGGAACAAATTCCTTTCGAGTTCGTATATAACCATACGATGGAATATCCAATAAACTGTGGATCTTCGTAGTGATACGGAGTGTCCTGGAGAAATACAAAGATGATTTATGATTGGCGAAGAAATACTTGGTTTGGTCGTGAATAGCAGTCGCAATTTACTTTGCCCTCTTACTAATCACTTGATATGTCTTTTCTTAATACCTTCTGTACACCATCGTTATGCTAATTGGTTTTCTTCATTCCCCACCGTTCGGCACCGGCCTAAGGTTTGGAAGAAGACTATCCAATTTGCGTAATAGGTGTACTATCTCCTAAACCAAGGAGTACTCGCAACCTGAGAGAAGGAAAAAGGAAAAGACAATTGAATAGTCCTATTCGTTTTCTCCAGAACCGGAAACCATCATTGAATAAATTCCTTCGAGTTTGTATATAACCATACGATGGTTTTATCCAATGGAAGTGGACGTTCGTAGTAATACGGGGTGTCCTGGAGAAAAGGGTAAAAGTAGGAGTGGCAATGAGGTATGCAACTCTGACAATCCAAAAGCCAGTGTTTTAAGAAGGTTCGGTCAACTTGGTCACTGAGTCATAGTCAAGGGTCGGGTCATGGTCACTGCCAAAGAGAGAGAGAAAAGAAACACTCAGCGTGCACTCTAACCTAGATCAGAATGGTTATCATTTTATTTAATCAGGAAACCTCCCACCGTACCGTCAAATTCTCCTCCAAACCTGAAAGAAGAATTAGTCGGGATCACCCGAGGAGTAAACCAACTCATCAGTGGGAATCGGGATCCAACTATCATCGCATGATAACGTGATGGAATCCGCTCACGTTATCACACTCCAGAAGGTATGCGCATATCTGGCAAGTTTCAGTTTCTTTAGAAACTTCCGATGTGATTTTTGCCCCATGCTCTTATGACCTTGACTAAGACCAACAAATCATAAGTCACATGTCAAGTTCTACCCGTCATTGTCCAGGTTAATTTGAACCCACCCGTACAAGCCCTTGACTAGGGCCAACAAGGCTATACGACTGTCCCAAACCAACACATCTATCTATGCAGCAGAAAGGTAACAAGCAGCTACCATACACCATGCCTTGACTAAGGCCAACAAACATAGTATGAATACTAAGTGCTACCCGTCTGAAATGACGGAGGGCTACGAATGGTTTTTGGCGAAAAACCTTTAACGTAATGAACTTGATATCGTTGAAGGAACCGGATGGCTTTTATAAAAATATAGTGACGAAAACCTTTGCTAAAGAGGTCACTCCCGGTGAAGGGATCTCGGCTCTTTCCCCGTAGAATGAGGTGCAGGATATTCCAACTGAATACCACGATGCAAAGCAAAATTAAACGACTATAATGAAGTTATTGCCCTGACGCAAACTCCTGTCCAAGGGGTCACTCCCGGTGAAGAGATCTCGGCCCTTACCTCGTCGACTGAGGTGCTGGATATTCATAACCGAATACCACTGTGCAAAACAAAAGAGAACGCCCTTGCAATAACAGCTTTTTGAAAAATTGTTCGAACAACATCAGAATAGGTTTGTTTATCTTGCATTGATCCGAATCAACGCAGTCCCATCAATTGATCACACCAACAAAGAACGAAAATAATGATGTACGTATATGCCATCCGCATTCGCCACTGGGTCCCGTCATCACCCGTTAGGTTACTTAACTAACGACAGAGCGGGGACTGGACTAGCGCGGATGCAAAACATATACAACATCTGCTAGTATATATATCAATATATAATAATCGCTCAAGGCGTGATAAAATGCAACATCACAGAAATGTAATAAGCATCACAGAACAATACAGATATCTGGGATCCCCGGGTTTCATAGAGCCGCTACTGAAAACCCGACGTTCCTCTGGTCTTGTGGATAGCCCGTGCAATGAAATCCTAGACCCCTACGGGCGCGGCAAGTTACCCGCCAAAACCTGAAGCGAGGCAGCCCCCTTCAACAATGTGAATGGACAACCCAGCACTTCACAGAATCCGGTAACTTGGGCACCCCTCCTGGGTCAACCTGTACCCCCTACGAGTGCGGCGAATAGCCCGCCAATTCTAGAGTAAAGCCCCCTCCGTCTCAAAACCATGAGATGCGGGCTCGTTGCCCTCTAGAACCCGGCTATCCGTGCACCCCTCCGCGGGGTAATCCTAGTACAGAAAGTAAAAATATACAACGGGTGCATCGACCTCAGCCCGGTCGTGCCCAAAAGAATAATATACAAACAGGCAGTGACGACAGTCCACATGCCGGACGCTCGCCCCGCAATATCAAATGTACATAATAAACCAAACTGTACTACCATTGCATCCAGGCTATCCCCCATGACCAATCCGCAACATCACAGCACAACACAGAACATCTATGTGAATGTCACGTTCGCAAATCCGTCTAAAAGGGCTATAGCAGATAGACAGGATTTACCGATCAAGTGACATTCACGGTCGCAGATATAATGTAAATACTGTGAACTAACTTGTTTAAAATTTTCGATCGACTGAATTTCCCGAAGTGGGCCTCAAGCACAACTGTAGCACTCAAAAACATCTGGGCCCAAAAAGAATATACCTGAAACCCTATTTCCATGTCAGTAAACCACTGTAGAAATTTGGTGCGGTTTGGCCACAAAATGGCGGCGGTTCCGCGGCCAAAACGTGGTTATGGCCGCTGTTCCGCCGCGCTACAGTAATATCAGCCGACCAAATTTTCACAGAATTCTCAAAAAACCCTGCACGTATTTTTCCAATACACTAAATAATTTTTAGAGCAAGGAAAAATTCGACAGAATGTGCGACATGGAAATGTGGTTTTTGGAAAATCCGTTCGATCGAACTTGTAAACACATTAGAGCAAGCTAGACTAGGTTAATGGCATGGCTCTGATACCATTGTAAGTGCACGGCGGCGGCCCGGCCGTCAATCCGACGCCGGAATGCGGAAACGAAACTTTTCTAAAAACTAGAAACCGGCACCACCGCGCACTAAAATCCCGGATCGGGCCATTAACCTAACTCTAGCAAACTAGAAAAAGGGGTAGAGAGCTATACCAAGCGATCCGTCTCCTTCAGTCTTCGCCTCCAATCCGATCTCCTCGCGGAAACTCCGATCTTCATCTCCTCGTCGGAACGGGCACCACATCGCCGAGTTCTTTTACGGGCTCCCACCTCTGGACCGAGGCAACTCGGGCACGAAGTTGGCGAGTCGACGTGCCCAAAGGTGCTGTAGATGAAGTGTAGAAGGCTTGTCTCAAGCGGGTGGCGAAGTTGCCTTTAATGGAGGGGGGAAGAAGAATAAGCTTTGGAGATGGGTATGGATTTTTGTGGCAAAGCATAATATGATATGATAATTTCTCCCACACAAAAATGAACCCTCTCCACCTCTCTAATGTGGCCGGCCTCACCTCAAAATGGAGGAGCAAAAAGAATGGAATATTGCAAGTGGGAAATGTGTGAAGATAATGATGAAAAAAGGTCACCTCCATTTCTAATCCAAAGTCATATACAAATCCCTTCACATTAATGCAAAAGAATGGATGGAAAAGGAATCTAATAATGCAAGCCACCATGATTCCTCCATTTACAAGAAACCCCTCCACAAAAGATAATTTGCACACTTGCAAATAACCTCCTCCATTGGAAAAATCCGGCCGTGAAGGAACAAAGAAAAACTGGCCGGAATGGAATACAAAATGGCAACTTCAGAAAACTGATCCCGTAATAAATTACAGGAAAACCCCGCGACTGTATATACATACCCGCATTTGTATTCGACTGAATACAAATGCAATGAGACAAAACCTACACTGTACAATACTAGGATCCGGCTTAAACCAAAGTCCGCTAGTATTATCTGTCCGATCATGATCTGTGCAATACTGGACGGATAAGATCGAACCCTGCCATATCTCCATACGGCCTCTACAGCGTTTCGCCCGAAACTTGAGAAAACGGTCTGTGGGGAACTCTAAAGACTCGTCAATACTTTGGTTGTGGATTTAACCACTAGCACGTCAGAGGTATTAGCTTATACGTAATGGGCTACCAGGTATTAACCAAAAGGGACGTCGACGAACGAACTCATCCTGACACCCTACTGAGCCTGTCAGTGACAATATCCGTACAGTCCGGTCCGTTCGTCTATGAGAATCGCATGGCGGGCCTAGGGGGTTGGTAAAAGTCAGACCCCCAAAAGCGGTACAAGTCGTGTTGGAGAGTAGCCCAGAACACCCTGAGATACTACTGGAATACCTACCACTAAATCTCCTTCCTTGGCCAAGGACATCGTGTAATGGCTCTCCTAGACACAGCGCGACCTCACCCCCAATACCGGGAGAGACGAACCCCTGCAGATCCGCTCACTGCCTCCATGTGGCACGGGACTGTACCCAACTAAAACCTGTTTGCCCAACTCCTTTGAGCGTGGTAGGGTAGTAATCAAAGTACAGTGGGAACTCACACAAGACAAATGACGATCTCAGGTCGATGAACTAACCTGTACATATATCACCAGGGAACTGCTATCTGACGTCAGGTATAAGACCAACTAGCATGTTCCCGGCGAGTCCTGTCCGGTGTGCTCATAACCCAATGAGCACCTGTATACATCTTAGGTGAACCAACTGACACCAGTGGCTTGTGAGACCGGCCGCCGCCCCTCGTCGGGGTCTCGACTGTATACACTAGTCTACTCTGGAGTATCGATGCCCTGTCTCGAAACTCCCACGACTAGGGACCTTTTAAGGATGTGCTTATAGACCCCAGCTCCCACGTATATGATCGCCCTCATACTGCTGGTAGTTAAGCAAGAATCCTAGGGGCTCTATCAACGTGCAATAGTGATCAGTAATGTCACCTAAAGCAGTACACGATGATAAAGATAAACCAGATAGCATACTATCATCTTGAGTAAGACTGTCCTACTGGCATAGGTCCTCCCTCAATCATTGCAATCACGTGCCTGTGATCTAATAATTGTCTCTGAGGGCACTATATCCAACACTAATTTAACTGGAACCAGATTCAAACCATGCAGCTGTCTCCAGTGCATATCAACTTAATGGAGAGAGGCTAATCAGCATTACTCAACTTAGGAATACATCCAATTATGAGTAACCCGAAAGAGAAACAAGTTTCTCAAAACCATTACTTGAATACCAATCACAAGAATCTACATCTTCGATCTCTTTGAAGAATCCCGATACTTGCGATACTTGGTTCTCTAGTTTATTCTTATACCCACAACTTCTCAAAACTTAGACATTGTATTTCTACAAAACACTTATCTAAAAACCAGAGAAGTCACAAGTAAACAGAACATAGTACGAGGACCCACCCCTTTGTCCTGACGGACACTGGACAACATACAATACTCTGTATAAGTCTGCTGAGTTGAATAACTCAAAACCTGTGCATCGTAGGTTGAAAACTGTACCCAGGCGATTTCCTCAAATATCACCAATTACAACGAATTCCGATATATAATGAGGATGATCTCCTAATTCCCAATAACTTACTCCCACTCATCATCTTTAAAACCATACAGATATGAGAATGAAAACTGGTAAATACATACCTTGGAGTAAGCATCTAATCGGGAAAACAGTTTTCCTTTAACAATGCACTGAAACATGAAAATGTTTCGTAGGGGTATCCTGGTATTCTTAGTAATGCCTCTTCCATAATCAAATTCATGACTATAACCGTATATTTCTTTGCCATCTCTCCAAATCCCTTTATTTTGTCTTTATTCATTACCTTCTGTACACCATCGTTAGGCTAAATAGTTTTCTTCCTTCCCTACCATTCGGCACTAGCCTATGGTTTGGAAGAAGACCATCTAGGAAGCATAATAGGTGTACTCTCCTAATCCCAGGAGTACTCGCAACTTGAGAGAAGGTGATGATAAAAGACAACTGAATAATACCTTATTCTATTTCTCCCGAACTGGGAAAAAAGCAAAAGTGAAAATAGGAGTGGCTATGAAGTACGCGGTTTGGTCGTGAATGATAGCAGTCATAATTTACTTTGCCCTCTTTCTAATTCCTTTATTTTTTCTTTAGTTATTACCTTCTGTACACCCTACTTAGGCTAATTGGTTTTCTTCATTCCCTACCTTTTGGCACCTGCCTATGGTTTGGAATAAAACTATCCAATAAGCGTAATAGGTGTACTCTCCTAAACCAAGGAGCCCTCGCAACCTGAGAGAAGGTGATAATAAAAGACAACTGAATAAACCAATTCTATTTCTCCTGAACCTGGATCCATCCTCGAAGAAGTCCCTTCGAGTTCGTATATAACCATACGATGGATTTATCCAATGGAAGTGGATTTCCGTAGTAATACGGGGTGTTCTGAGAAATACAAAGGATAAAAGAAGGAGCGACAATGACTTATGCAATTTGGACAATCCAAAAGCCAGTATTTTAAGAAGATTCGGTCAATTTGGTCACTGAGTCATAGTTTAGGGTTGGTCAAAGGTCGCTGCTAAAAAGAGAGAGAGAAAAGAAACACTCTGCGTATACTCTAACCTAGATCAGAATGGTTATCACTTTATCTAATCAGGAAACCTCCCACTGTAATCTCAAATTCTCCTCCAAACCTGAAAGAAGAATTAGTTGGGATCACCCGAAGAGTAAACCAACTCATCAGTGAGAATCAGGATCCAGCTGTCATCGCATGATAACTTGATGGAAGCCACTCAAGTTATCACACTCCAGAAGGTATGCGCATGCCTGGCAAGTTTCAGTTTATATTTGAAACTCCTGATGTTATTTTTGCCCCATGCTCTTATGACCTTGATGAAAGCCAACAAATCATAAGTCACATGTCAAGTTCTACCCGTCATTATCCAGATTAATTTGAATCCACCCGTACATACTGTTGGATATATATGCCCTAGAGGCCTACATTGTATAGGATGCTTGGGATATGTATGTACATGACAGTCTTGCTTGATATGATAGTACGCTATTTGGTTTGACTTTGTCTTAACATATAATATATTTTACTTGGTATTTATATATATATGTTGATAAAGCCCATAGGGTGTTCGTCTGACTACCGGCGTTGTGATGGCAGTCATACTAGTGGGAGCTAGATAGTCAATAGGCACACCCTTAGATGTCCCTGGTCGCAGGAGTACCGAGATTGGGCATCGATACTCCGGAGTAGACTAGTGTATACATATCTAGACCCTGACGAGGGGCAATGGATTGGTCCCGCAACCATTGGTGGTGTTCACCTAAGATTGTATACAGATGCTCACTGGGTGTGAGTACACCGGACAGGACTCGCCGAGAACTGACTGGATGGTATTATACCTAACGTCAGATAGCAGTTCTCAGGTGACATGTGTGCAGATAGTCCGTTGACTTAAGGTCATCATTTGTCTCGTGTGAGTTCCCACTGTGCTTTGATTATTACCCTACCACGGCTCAAAGGAGTCGTGCAAACAGGTTTCAGTTGGGCACAGTCCCGAGCCACATGGAGGCAGTGAGCGACTGTTAGGGATTCGTCTCTCCCGGTATAGGGAGTTGATATCGCACTGTGGTCGTTTGGTCATTACCATAAGTCCCTGGCCAGGTCTGATTGAGAATTACTGATAGGTTGATCAGTAGATTCTCGGATGGTGATGAAGCCATACCGACACGACTTGTACGGTTATTAGGGGTCTGACGTCCACCACCTCCCTAGACCATACATGCGATACTCTTAGGCGAACAGACCGGACTGCGCGGATATTGTCACAGACAGGCTCAGAAGGATTTCAGATGGGTTACCTCATCAGCTTTCTTATCGACAACTACCTGGGGACCGTTACGTACAGCTAGTGCCGCTTGCGGTCTGTGGTTAAACCCACTGCCAGCGTAGTAGTCGAGTCTTTAGAGTCCCACACAGAGATTCCCAAACCCAGGCGAAAAGATATAGATGTCGTATGGTTTTACGACAAAGGTTCGGACGCATACGTGTTTGAACACACGTGCGACATTCGAACAGTTTTTACTAGCCGGCTTTGGTTTAAGCCAGATTCTAGTATTAGGTTATTGGATTTATACAGTCTAAAGTTTTTCCGTGTTTTCACGGATAAGAGGGGCGTTCTCGTAATTTTCGGAGAAGCTTCTAGAAGGATGTGACATAAAGAGAGAGGTGGCATTTTCATTTAATGTTTAAGTGACTCATTGTGAGTGATTCATCATATCATTTAATGCATCATTAATTGCTTAATGACTCACATGATGAATCACCCACTTGATTAAATGAAACATGATGAATATTCACTTATTATTCATTTATCTTTTATTTCATTATGTTTCATATATATCAAGTGAGAAACTTTATTCATAGAATAATATCATTATCATCTTCTCACTCTCTCTCTTCAAGTTCTCTCTCCTTCACCAAAGCCTAATCCTACCCCTCATGAGTTGAGAACAAGGATTAGGAAAGACTAATTACTCCATAACCTATCTCTACATCATCTTAGCAACTCTATTTAGCAACTAGAGAAACTAAGTAACCTCAAGTTTAGAGGTTATAGCATGGATTAGGGTTCTCGGGTGGATCGTCTATCACGGGAGAAAGCCGAAGAGAATGTGGAGATCCAAAGAGGCCGTAGACAACATCAAGACGAAGGACTAGAACCGTTTGGTATAATTTCTTCGCATAGTAGATTAAAACTCTAAAGCTTTTGTTAAAACTTGCATAGCAAACGATTCGTACGGTTAATCGATGTTTGATCATAGAACTTGATTGTTATTCATATTTCCGCCTCCCCACAAGTATTGGGGTGTTGAACATCGACTTACAGTGGTATCAGAGCCTAGCTAAACAAGTTTTAACTTAATCGCAAATTTGTACGAATTTCGAACGGAAAAACGAAGCCGGAAAACCCTAAAATTATCAAGTTTCTGTCGAATTTAAAATGATGTCCTAAAATTTTTCAGGCATGTTCAGAAAGCTTGTTATGACACCATATGAACACCCAAGAAATTTGGGACCATAACTCGACTAAACGGCCGCGGTTCCGCAGCGGATCCCACCGATCCGCCGCGCTTCCGCGGCCAAGTCGACGAGTCATGATCCCAGTTTTCATGGGTGGGTTCTCTGTTAAATTTGGGATTTTCTGGAATATTTAATTGTTGCTCAGGTTTCAGTTTTACAGAGCAGATTTTGGAGCAATATTTAAGGTGTTTAATCGATCGAAATTGTACAGTATTTGCATATTGGATTATATCTGTGATTGTATAATGTGTTCGTAAACCTCCCCTAACTGCTAGTATGTCGGTTGGCAGGGGGTTGCACATTTCTGTAATGGTTTTATCTGTTTGTGCATATAAACTGTATTGGACTGTTGTGGTGATTAGCCGGGTTTTGTGATGGGTTATTGTATTAATTCATTTGATGTAATTGTAACAAGTTGTAATATTATTTTGCGGGGCACATCCAGGTTGCGGTTGTAGCCACCGTTGTAATATTTCTTTTTACTGTTTTTGCTCCTAGGACAGACCCAAGGTGGGGTGCACAAACTGCCGGGCGGGTAGTTTGCCGCACCCGTAGGGGTCGTGGGTAGGGTAATGGCTATTCATCACAACTGTGTAATCTGTCTTTTCTTGCAGGCTCAAAAGAAATACAGATTGCTTGCAAATCCAATATTGTTTATCTGTGTTCTGGAATGTATATCATTGCGTCAGACGAATGTAAAATATCTATATATATGATAGCTATTTAGACGTCGCTTATGTTTTTCACCCGCGCTAGCCCAGCCCCCGCTCTGTCGTTAGTTAAGTAACCTAACGGGTGATGACGGGACCCAGTGGCGAATGCGGATGGCATAAGAGGACGTCATATTTTCGTTGTTATCTGTAATGATAGGTTAAAGATGGGACGCATTATCATTAATGTAAAGAAAATAAAACCTAAACTGAATCGTTGGAACAATTTCTAAAAACCACTCGGTTTTCTTGAAAAAGCAAATTTTAAATGCGGAGCTTAAACCACTCCTTTTAATAAAAGCTATCTTAGTTCCTTCGATCAAATCAAGTTCATTACGTTAACGGTTTTTTTGCCAAAAACCAGCCGTAACCCTCCGTCGTTTCAGATAGACAGCACATCGTATTCATGCTATGCTTGTTGGCCTACGTCAAGGCATAGTGTATGGTAGCAGTGTGTGTGCCTATTTGTTGCATAGATAGATGCATTAGTTTAATACAGACGTACACCTTGTTGGCCTACGTCAAGGGCTTGTACGATGTATTTAAATTGATCAGGACAACGACGGGTAGAACTTGACTTGCGTCTTATGACTTGTTGGCCTACGTCAAGGTCTATAAGAGCTTGGGGTAAAAATCACATCGGGAGTTTCAAACATAAAGGAAACTTGCAGATTTAGCTTACCTTCTGGAGTGTGGTGACTAGAATGGCTTCCATCTAGGGCATCATGCAATGATAGTTGGATCCCGATCCCACTGATGAGTAGGATTACTCTCGGGAATTTCTCTCACTTAACAATCAATGCTATAAGCCAAGTAGGTGCCTAGAAAGGTGTTAGAGGGGCTACGCCTCCAGGGAAAAGAGGTTATTTAATTAAGGAACTTCGCGAAAGCGTTGGAAAACCTCCCTCGAAGTACCAACACCAGCCTGGCTGAAAGGTTAAGCAAGTATTGTGACGTGTGATTAAATCCTGACTAGTTCTTCTTTTAGGTTTTGAAGAAGGATTTGAGGAAACAGTGGGAGCCATCCTGTTTAGATAAATTAATAAACCAATCTAAACTTGCAAGAGCATATGCTGAGTGTTTTCTTTTCTCTCTCTCTGGCAGCTACCATGACTGGACTAAAACTATTACTCGAAAAGAATATACTAACCGGGCAGAACTATAAAGACTGGCTAAGAAACGTCAATATTGCGCTGACTTATGACAAAGTAGCATATGTTACCACCGCTGTTCCTCCCCTTATCCCAGGACCAGATTCCTCAGTTGCGGACAAGGAAGTTCGTAAAACTTGGGATCTAGATTGTGAGCGAGCTAAGTGTATCGTGCTGGCGTCCATGAATAATGAACTCCAGAAACAGCACGAGAGTATGGATATTGCATCCATATTCCTCCATTGCAAGGAATTGTATGGTGAACACTCCCGTATCGCGAGGTACGAAACCTCAAGGAAACTCTTCCAGATGAGGTTAGCTCCAGGATCGCCTGTTGGAGAGCACGTCCTCAAAATGATCACCCTCATTGAGGAACTCGCAAACCTGGGATGCGTGCTAGAGAATGATTTGTATATCGACTTGATTTTGCAGTCCCTTCCCCACACCTTCTCTCAGTTCGTGCTGAACTTCAACATGCACGAAATGGAAGCGGATCTTCCAAAGCTCCTCAATATGTTGAGGGTAGCAGAGACCTCCTTGAAAAAGGAGAAGACCCCCGTTCTGTATGTTGGCCAATCATCTTCTTCTAAATCTAAAGCGAAAGCTAAAGGGAAGAAGAAGATGAAAGCCACCAAACCGAAGGGTGGGGTCAAGAAGGTGCAGGGAACGAACAAGGCAGGAAGGGTGAAGGCAGAAAAGAACGAGTGTTTCTATTGTCACAAGCAGGGGCACTGGAAGAAGGATTGTCAGGCCTTCAAAGCCAAGGACATGAAGCAAGTGGTTGCTTCTACTTCAGGTGTGTTCGTAATCGAAAATTGTCTTTCAGTAAATTCTAGTTCATGGGTACTTGATACCGGTTCTGGTTCTCACATCTGTAATTCTTTGCAGGATCTGAGAAATAGTAGAGTACTGGGGGCAGGTGATATGACTCTCCGGATGGGCAATGGAATGCATGTAGATGCAGTTGCAATAGGGGAATATCACTTAGGGTTGAATAGTGGAAACATTTTGGTATTGTATAACTGTTTTTGTATTTCCAGTATGTTGTGTAATATTATATCAGTATCTTTATTGTCTAATAAAGGATATAATTTTGTGCTTGAAAGAAATGTCATGAACATTCTCCTAAATCAAGAACTGATTGGGTTTGGCACACTGGAAAACGGCATATACATACTTAATCAACCACAAATTTTCAATATTCAAAACACGCGTAAAAGAAAGGCTCCAGATTCGAATCAAGCCTTCCTATGGCATTGTAGACTTGGTCATATAAATGAAACAAGGTTGACTAAGTTACATAAAGATGGATATTTAGATTCGTTTGAATATTCATCATATGCAACTTGTCAATCATGTATCAAAGGAAAGATGACCAAATTTCCGTTCACCGGACACGGAGAAAGAGCCACCGAACTCTTAGGACTAGTACACAGTGATGTATGTGGTCCGATATCTATACATGCACGAAGTGGTCACTCCTACTTCATCACTTTTACTGATGACTTCTCTAGGTATGGACATGTGTTCTTAATAAAACATAAATCCGAGGCTTTTGAGAAGTTTAAGGAGTATAAAAATGAAGTAGAGAAACAAACTGGTAAAAGCATCAAGACACTTCGATCTGATCGAGGTGGAAAATACTTAAGTACCAGTTTCCTTGAATACTTGAAAGCAAATGGAATACTCTCTCAGCTTACTCCACCTTATACACCTCAACATAATGGTGTATCAGAAAGAAGGAATCGCACACTATTAGATATGGTACGATCAATGATGAGTAGTGCTGAGTTACCACTTTCCTTCTGGGGATTTGCTCTAGAATCAGCCGCATATCTATTAAATAGAGTTCCAACTAAATCTGTACCTACCACTCCATATGAAATGTGGTGTGGGAAGAGACCATATCTCAAGTATATCAAGATATGGGGGTGTCCGGTATATGTCAAAAAGCATAATCCGGACAAGCTCGAGGCACGATCGGTTTTGTGCAAGTTTGTAGGATACCCCAAGCATTCAAGGGGGTATATGGTCTACCACACTGAAGAACAAAAGGTGTTTGTCGCTCGTCACATTGTCTTCTTAGAAAGCGAATTTCTTGCAAAAGAAATTAGTGGGAGCGTGGTAGAACTGGAAGAAATTCCGGAACCTCAAACTGCAACCGAGGACTTAGAAGAATCTCAGATTTCAATAGAACATGACGAACCAACGCCACTCCGCAGATCTAATAGGCTTTCTCATCCTCCTGAAAGATACTATGGTTTCCTTCTTGATGGGGATCGAGAGGATTGCATCATCGATGATAATGAGCCTACTAGTTTTCAGCAGGCTATCACAAGTAGCGACTCAGTAAAGTGGCTGGATGCTATGAGATCCGAAATGGAATCCATGTATACCAATAAAGTTTGGACTTTAGAAGTTGCTCCTCCTGGGGTAAAACCAGTTGGGTGCAAATGGATCTTCAAAAAGAAGATTGGTACATTTGGACAAGTGGAAACGTACAAAGCTAGACTAGTAGCAAAAGGTTTTCGTCAAAGACCAGGATTGGACTACGATGAAACTTTTTCGCCAGTAGCTATGATTAAATCCATTCGGATCATGCTTGCCATTGCTGCCTTCCATGACTATGAAATCTGGCAAATGGATGTAAAAACAGCTTTTCTAAATGGACATCTAGAAGAGAGTGTTTACATGGATCAACCAGAAGGTTTCATAGACAGTGGGAGCAGCGGAAGAGTGTGCAAATTGCTTAAATCCATTTATGGGTTAAAGCAAGCATCGCGGAGTTGGAACATCTGCTTTGATGAAACAGTCAAGGAATTTGACTTTATCAAAAATGTAGATGAACCATGTGTTTATAAGAAGATTGTAGAAGGAGCAGTAGTCTTCCTCGTTTTATACGTCGACGACATACTGCTGATAGGGAATGATATCCCTATACTACAATCAGTGAAGCTCTTCTTGTCACAGAAATTCTCTATGAAAGACTTGGGAGATGCATCATACATTCTGGGCATTAAGATCTATCGAGATAGATCTAATAGGATATTAGGACTTTCACAGTCCAGGTATATAGACACTATACTAAAGAGATTTAGTATGGAAGATTCCAAGCGCGGCAATATGCCCGCTTGTCACTGAATCACCCTCTCCAAAGAGATGTCTCCAAAGACTGATGAAGAGAGGGCTCGCATGGGCATTATACCCTACGCTTCGGCGGTAGGATCAATAATGTATGCGATGTTATGTACCAGACCAGATGTAGCTTACGCACTTAGTGTGGTAAGCAGGTATCAATCGGACCCAGGTGAGAAACATTGGATAGCGGTGAAGAACATTCTCAAGTACCTGAGAAGGACTAAGGAGATGTTCTTGATTTACGGCAATAAGGACCTCCAGGTAGAGGCTTTTACCGACTCCGGCTTCCAAAGTGACAAGGATGATTCTAAATCTATTTCGGGTTTTGTGTTTACCCTCAATGGAGGGGCGGTAAGTTGGAAGAGTTCCAAACAAGATACCGTCGCAGACTCAACTATGGAAGCTGAGTATATAGCTGCTAGTGAAGCCGCAAAAGAGGCTGTCTGGATAAGGAAGTTCATTTCTGAACTTCAGGTGGTTCCGTCCATTGCCAATCCAATACCTTTGTATTGCGATAACAATGGCGCTGTAGCTTTAGCGAAGGAACCAAGGTCCCATCAAAAATCCAGGCATATCTTAAGGCGGTTTCACCTGATCAGGGAGATCGTGGATCGTCGGGAGATCGAGATACGGAGAGTAGACACAAAAGACAACACGGCAGATCCATTCACCAAGGCCATTCCTCAAGTACAGTTCGAGAGGCTTTTTGAGATGTTGGGCATGCGGTACGCAAGCAACTGGATCCGGTAGAGACAGTGGGTACTCATTGCGCCAATTATAGGCCTTAGTGCAAGTGGGAGATTGTTGGATATATATGCCCTAGAGGCCTACATTGTATAGGATGCTTGGGATATGTATGTACATGACAGTCTTGCTTGATATGATAGTACGCTATTTGGTTTGACTTTGTCTTAACATATAATATATTTTACTTGGTATTTATATATATATGTTGATAAAGCCCATAGGGTGTTCGTCTGACTACCGGCGTTGTGATGGCAGTCATACTAGTGGGAGCTGGATAGTCAATAGGCACACCCTTAGATGTCCCTGGTCGCAGGAGTACCGAGATTGGGCATCGATACTCCGGAGTAGACTAGTGTATACATATCTAGACCCTGACGAGGGGCAATGGATTGGTCCCGCAACCATTGGTGGTGTTCACCTAAGATTGTATACAGATGCTCACTGGGTGTGAGTACACCGGACAGGACTCGCCGAGAACTGACTGGATGGTATTATACCTAACGTCAGATAGCAGTTCTCAGGTGACATGTGTGCAGATAGTCCGTTGACTTAAGGTCATCATTTTTCTCGTGTGAGTTCCCACTGTGCTTTGATTATTACCCTACCACGGCTCAAAGGAGTCGTGCAAACAGGTTTCAGTTGGGCACAGTCCCGAGCCACATGGAGGCAGTGAGCGACTGTTAGGGATTCGTCTCTCCCGGTATAGGGAGTTGATATCGCACTGTGGTCGTTTGGTCATTACCATAAGTCCCTGGCCAGGGCTGATTGAGAATTACTGATAGGTTGATCAGTAGATTCTCGGATGGTGATGAAGCCATACCGACAAGACTTGTACGGTTATTAGGGGTCTGACGTCCACCACCTCCCTAGACCATACATGCGATACTCTTAGGCGAACAGACCGGACTGCGCGGATATTGTCACAGACAGGCTCAGAAGGATTTCAGATGGGTTACCTCATCAGCTTTCTTATCGACAACTACCTGGGGACCGTTACGTACAGCTAGTGCCGCTTGCGGTCTGTGGTTAAACCCACTGCCAGCGTAGTAGTCGAGTCTTTAGAGTCCCACACAGAGATTCCCAAACCCAGGCGAAAAGATATAGAGGTCGTATGGTTTTACGACAAAGGTTCGGACGCATACGTGTTTGAACGCACGTGCGACATTCGAACAGTTTTTACTAGCCGGCTTTGGTTTAAGCCAGATTCTAGTATCAGGTTATTGGATTTATACAGTCTAAAGTTTTTCCGTGTTTTCACGGATAAGAGGGGCGTTCTCGTAATTTTCGGAGAAGCTTCTAGAAGGATGTGACATAAAGAGAGAGGTGGCATTTTCATTTAATGTTTAAGTGACTCATTGTGAGTGATTCATCATATCATTTAATGCATCATTAATTGCTTAATGACTCACATGATGAATCACCCACTTGATTAAATGAAACATGATGAATATTCACTTATTATTCATTTATCTTTTATTTCATTATGTTTCATATATATCAAGTGAGAAACTTTATTCATAGAATAATATCATTATCATCTTCTCACTCTCTCTCTTCAAGTTCTCTCTCCTTCACCAAAGCCTAATCCTACCCCTCATGAGTTGAGAACAAGGATTAGGAAAGACTAATTACTCCATAACCTATCTCTACATCATCTTAGCAACTCTATTTAGCAACTAGAGAAACTAAGTAACCTCAAGTTTAGAGGTTATAGCATGGATTAGGGTTCTCGGGTGGATCGTCTATCACGGGAGAAAGCCGAAGAGGACGTGGAGATCCAAAGAGGCCGTAGACAACATCAAGACGAAGGACTAGAACCGTTTGGTATAATTTCTTCGCATAGTAGATTAAAACTCTAAAGCTTTTGTTAAAACTTGCATAGCAAACGATTCGTACGGTTAATCGATGTTTGATCATAGAACTTGATTGTTATTCATATTTCCGCCTCCCCACAAGTATTGGGGTGTTGAACATCGACTTACACATACTCTTGATGAAAGCCAACAAGGTAACACGACTGTCCCAAACCAACACATCTATCTATGCAACAAATGAATACTCAGCAGCTACCAAACACTATTCCTTGACGAAAGCCAACAAACATAGCTTGAATACTACTGACCATCCATAAGACATGACGGAGGGCTATGGCTGGTTTTTGGCGAAAAACCTTTAACGTAATGAACTTGATCTCGTTGAAGGAACCTGATAGTTTTTTTTTATAAAAATATAGTGATGAAAACCTTTTGCTAAAGAGGTCACTCCTGGTGAAGGGATCTCGGCTCTTTCCTCGTGGAATGAGGTGCAGGATATTCCAACTGAATACCTCGATGCAAAGCAACTTGTAATCGACTATATTGAAGTTATTACCCTGACCCAAACTTTTACCCAAGGGGTCTCTCCCGGTAAAGGGATATCAGCCCTTGCCTCGTCGAATGAGGTGCAGGATATTCCAACCGAATATCACTATGCATAACAAAAGGAAACGTCTTTGTAATAACACCTTTTAAAATTTTTCTAACAACATCAAATATAGGTTTGTATTATCCTTACATTGATAAGAATAAATGCAGTCCCATCAATTAAACACACCATAAAAGAACGAAAATATAATGTACGTATATGCCATCCGCATTCGTCACTAGGTTCCGTCATCACCCGTTAGGTTACCTAACTAACGACAGAGCGGGGACTGGACTAGCGCGGGTGTAAAACATATACAACATCTAATAGTATATATACCAATATACAATAATCGCTCCAGGCGTGATAATATGCAACATTACAGAAAAGTAATAAGCATCACAGAACAATACAGATAATCTGGGATCCTCGGGTTTCACAGAGCCGCTACTGAAACCCGACGTTCTCCTGGTCGTGTGGATAGCCTGTGCAATGAAACCTAGACCCCTACGGGTGTAGCAAGTTACCCGTCAAAAGCTGAAGCGAGGCATCCTCTACAGCAAAGTGAATGGACCACCCGGCACTTCACGGAATCCGGTAACTTGAGCACCCCGCCTTGGGCCAACCTGTACCCCCTACGAGTGCGGCGAATAGTCTGCCAATTCTAGAGTGAGGTCCCTCTGCCTCTCAAAGCCATGAGATACGGACCCGTTGCCCTCCAGAACCCGGCTATCCGTGCACTCCATCGCGGGGTAAACCTAGTACAGAAATGAAAAATATGTACAACGGGCACATCGACCTCAGCCCGGTCATGCCCCAAAAGAATATTATACAAACAGGCAGTGACGGCAGTCCACATGTTGGACGCTCGCCCCGCAATATCAAATGTACAAATAAATCCAAATTGCACTACCAGTGCACACTGCTATCCACCACGACAAATCCGCAACATCACAGCACAACACAGAACATCAACGTGAATGTCACGTTCGCAAATCCGTCTAAAAGGACTATAGCAATTAGACGCAATTTACCGCTCGAATGACATTCCCGGTCGGAGATATAATATAAGTACTGCATACTAACAAGTTTAAAATTTCGATCGACAAAACTTCCCGAAGCGGGCCCTACGTACATCTGCTGTATAATAACAAAATATGGGCCTAAAAGAAATATTCCAAAAGCCACAATTTGCCATGTAAAACATACTGTAGAAATTTGGCTCACTGTTCCCACAAAAGCGCGGCGGATCAGCGGCCAAACCATGGTTTGGGCCGCGGATACGCTGCCGTTCTGTGGGATCACGTGACCAAATTTCACCAGTTTGCTTAGAAGTACCAGCAAAATTTTCTGTGATGCTCAAAATAATTTTTAGGCAAGATTTAAAATTGACAGAAACTTTTGTAAGTAAATTGTAGTTTTCGAAATGCCGTTCGATCGATATTTTAAACGCGTTAGCACAAGTTAGTAAAGCTTAATGGTGAGGCTCTGATACTACTGTAAGTCCACGGTAGCGCCCCGGCCGTCTAACAGACGCCAAATGCGGAACAAAAACTTTTACAACTGGCGCTATCGTGTACTATCACCCGGATCTGCCATTAAAGCTAAACTAACAAACTACAAAGAGGGTAGAAATGTTATACCGAACGATCGGAGTCCTTCGGTCTTCAACCATCATCCCACGTTTTGTTGCGGCTGCTCCGATCTCCTGAATCTCCAGTCTCCTCGTCCAGGTGGCACCACGTCGACGGATCTTTAAACGGGCTCCCGCCTCTGAACCGAGGCAACTCGATCATCAAGTTTGCCAAAAGAGATGACCAAGATTGATGTAGAGAATGAGTAGAACACTTTGTCTCGCTTCGTCCAAAGCTGTGGACGAACGGTTAATGAAGTTGCCATTTGAATCGGGTGAAATGAGAATTGTAGCTATCTAATTTCTATGAACCCAAAACTATATCCTTTTTCCAAATTAACAACCATCCCATTTTCAAAGAGAGGCCGGCCACTTAAGATGAGGGGGAGGTGAGTGTAGGAGAGGGGAAGGTGACCACAAGCAATAATTGATGAATGAGTCATAATACACCTCACTTAAACATTAAATGCAAATGAAGAGTCATTAACCTAGTCACCACAAACATTAAATGAACATTAAATACACTAATGAGTCACTAAACACTTCATCATCTTAGTCACCATCTAGAATCTTCTAGAACCTTCCAAACTCATGACTCACCCTCAAGAAAAGATAAATCCGTATTAAACCGAATGTTTAATACGGCCGATAGAAAACTGGAAACAACAACTTCCAAAAGCGATCCCGAAACGAATTTCAGGATAACCCCGTAACAGTATAAACATACCCGCATTTGTATTACGACTGAATACAAATGCAACTGAGATAAAGATATTATATCTACACAGTATAATACTCGGATCCGGCTTAAACTAAAGCCTACCAGTATTATCTGCCCGAAATATGACACGTGCGTAAACGTACGTGCATTTTCCGAACCTTGCCATAAAACCATACGGCCTCGACAACATTTCGCCCGAACTTGGGAAACTGTCTGTGGGGGACTCTAATGGCTCATCAACACACTGGCACTGGGTATAACCACTAGCACGTCAGAGGAACTAGCTGTACGTAACGGTTGCCTATTTATTGATTGGAAGGGAAGCTGACGAGCGAACTCATCCAGAAACCTTACTGAGCCTAACAGTGACAATATACATACAGTCCGGTCCGTTCGTCTATGAGTATCGCATATCTGCCTAGGGGGCTGGTAATGTCAGACCCCCATTAGCGGTATAAGTCGTGTGAGAGAATAGCCCAGAACACCCTGAGATACTACTGGAGTACCTACCAGTAAATCTCCTGCCTCGGCTGAGGGCTTTGTGTAATGGCTCTCCTAGACACAGCGCGATCTCACCCCCAATACCGGGAGAGACGAATCCCCTGCCGATCCGCTCACTTGCCTCTATGTGGCTCGGGACTGTACCCAAAAAAGACCTATTTGCACAACTCCTTTGAGCCGTGGTAGGGTAGAAATCAAAGCACAGTGGGAACTCACACGAGACAAATGACAACCTCAGGTCGATGAACTAACTTGTACACATGTCACCAGGGAACTGGTATCTGACGCTAGGTATAATACCAACTAACAGGTTCCCGGCGAGTCCTGTCCGGTATACTCATAACCCAATGAGCACCTGTATACATCTTAGGTGAACCAACTGACACCAATGGCTTGTGAGACCGGCCACCGCCCCTCGTCGGGGTCTCGACTGTATACTCTAGTCTACTCTGGAGTATCGATGCCCTGTCTCGAAACTCCCACGACTAGGGACATTTTAAGGATGTGCTTACAGACCCCAGCTCCCATGTATATGATCGCCATCATACTGCTGGCAGTCAAGCAAGAATCCTATGGGCTCTATCAACATGCAATAGCGAACTAAAGCATGTATACGATGATAAAGACAAACCAGAAAGCATACTATCATCTCGAGCAAGACTGTCATATTGGTATAGGTCCTGCCTCAATCACTGCAATCACGTACCTGCGATCTAATAATTAACTTTGAGGGCACTATATCCAACAGCTTCATCCCCATCGATTTGTCTTTGGCGAATCGTTTCCTTGTCTTGATCTTGATTTTATTTGCGGTGGATGTACTTTGATCTGGTGGGAGTGTTTCGACCTTTTTGTCCAGTCGCCGGCGTTTGCCCTTTTCAAGTACGTCCATCTCGCGCTCCCGATCGGCTTTACTTTTCAGATGAATTTCACTCAGGAAGGTGTCGATCATTTCGTCTGACGGCCATAGAAGTTCCGGTTCAGGACCTGCCCCCGGATTCTCTGCGTCAGGAGCTTCTTTACTGTCTATCGACGAGTGAGAGATCATATGGCAGCTTGCCACATAATCCTCAGGTTCATCCGACGAGTCTTTGTCATCATCTCCGTCCTCAAGGACGTGGCTGAGGAATTCTCGGAGTGTGACTGGGGTCCGTGTAAGTGCACGGCGGCGCCCCGGCCGTCAAACCGACGCCGGAAAGCGGAAGCGGTGATAAACTTAAATTTTTGCGGACTTTGCAAACCGGCACCACCGCGCACTAAACTCCGGATCGTAACCATTAACTAGTCTAACTATATACAAGAATGGAAGAGATGTACCGACTGATCCGAGTCCTCCGGTCTTCATCTCCACTCCGATCTCCTCGCGGGATCTCCGTCCATCTCCTCCTCGTCGGAAAGGGCACCACGTCGCCTGTAGCTTTTACGGGCTCCCACCTCAATACCGAGGCAACTCGGGCGCGAAGCTGGCGAATCGATGCGTCCAAGATTTGCTGTAGGAAGTAGTGTAGAGTATGTCTCTTTGGGGTTGGTTGCCTTTGGATGGAGGAAACATGAATGGACTTTGGAATGAAGTGAGGAATTTTGCAAGCTTGAAAATGATATGTGAATTAATCCCTCATCCAAAAATGAACTCCTCTCTCTCACACTCCAAGATGAGGCCGGCCACACTAAAAGGAGATGAGAATGAATGGTGTAAAAAAGGAAATCAACCATACTAAAAACAATGAAGGAGAGTGAGTGTAGGAAAAGGAGGAGAGTGACCATATCCAAAACATACACCATGCTTACACACTATTCAACCCATACTCATATCAAATCTCATAAAAGCAAGCATGGAGGTAAGATAAGAAAGCTATCATAACAAACAATATGCAAAGAAAACCCCCTCCACAAATATAATTTGCAAAACTGCAAATTACCCCCTCCATCGGAAAAGTCCGGCCGGGAAAGAACAAAGGAAAACCGGCCGGAACGGAATGCAAACTGGCAACTCCAGAAAACTGGTCCCGTAATAAATTACAGGAAAACCCCGATACTGTGCATACATACCCGCATCTGTATTCCGTCCGGATACAAATGCAAAGAGACAAAATCTACACTGTACTAAACTAGGACCGGCTTAAACCAAAGCCGGCTAGTAATATCCGTTCGATCCTGATCCGTGCAATACCGCACGTATCTGATCGAACCCTGCCATATACCTATACGGCTACTAGTACAAACCGTCCGATCCTGATCCGTGCAATACCGCACGTATCTGATCGGACCCTGCCATATCTCCATACGGCCTCTACAGCGTTTCGCCCGAAAGCTGAGTAACTGAAAGTGTGGCGGACTCTAAAGACTCGTCAATACAATGGCTGTGGATTTAACCACTAGCCCGTCAGAGGTATAAGCCAATACGTAACGGGCCACCAGCTATTGACTAAAAGGGACGTCGATGAGCGAACTCATCCTGACACCCTACTGAGCCTGTCAGTGACAATATCCGTGCAGTCCGGTCCGTTCGTCTATGAGTATCGCATGGCGGGCCTAGGGGGTTGGTAAAAGTCAGACCCCCAAAAGCGGTACAAGTCGTGTCGGAGTGTAGCCCAGAACACCCTGAGATACTATTGGAATACCTACCAGTAAATCTCCTTGCCTTGGCCAAGGACTTCGTGTAATGGCTCTCCTAGACACAGCGCGACCTCACCCCCAATACCGGGAGAGACGAAACCCCCGAAGATCCGCTCACTGCCTCCATGTGGCTCGGGACTGTACCCAACTAAAACCTGTTTGCACGACTCCTTTGAGCCGTGGTAGGGTAGTAATCAAAGCACAGTGGGAACTCACACGAGATAAATGACGATCCCCAGGTCGATGAACTAACCTGTACACATGTCACCTGGGAACTGCTATCTGACGTCAGGTATAAGACCAACTAGCATGTTCCCGGCGAGTCCTGTCCGGTGTACTCATAACCCAATGAGCACCTGTATACATCTTAGGTGATCCAACTGACACCAGTGGCTTGTGAGACCGGCCACCGCCCCTCGTCGGGGTCTCGACTGTATACACTAGTCTACTAATGGAGTATCGATGCCCGGTCTCGAAACTCCCACGACTAGGGACCTTTTAAGGATACGCTTGTAGACCCCCAGCTCCCACTTATATGATCGCCCTCATACTGCTGGTGGTCAAGCAAGAATCCTAGGGGCTCTATCAACGTGCAATAGTGACATGTCATGTCACCTAAAGCAGTACACGATGATAAAGGTAAACCTGATAGCATACTATCATCTCGAGTAAGACTGTTCTACCGGGATAGGTCCTCCCTCAATCATTGCAATCACGTGCCTGTGATCCAATAATTGACTCTGAGGGCACTATCTCCAACAATCTCCCACTTGCACTCAAGGCTAATTATTGCGATGTCGCATACTCACAGCCCGTGTGATACCGAACACCCAACTCCTCTACTAGTCAGTCGCACAAAACGTGTTTGCGAAACTATTGCGTTCGAGGAATAGCCTCAGTGAGTGGATCCGCTCTGAAGTTTCTTTCTATGTCTCTCTAAATCTCAAGTTCGCGGAGAATGCCATCTCCCGAAATGAGCAATACCTGTCTTAGAATGTCTGGATGTCTGATGGGACCGAGTTCATAAATGAACTCCAAATCCAAACTTCTTAGACTGTATCGTCAACTGAACTTAATCAGTATCCTGCGCCATGCCTCCCTCAGTATTGCCTTGGACCACCTGTCCAAAATACTGCCCCTCGTCAGAAGGAAAAATATAACTCTGACAATCTCCTTGTCGTCTATGTCACCTTGGAAGCTTGGAATGATAACTGTCTCCCACATGAGGCTGTCGTTATCATATCCCTAGAACATCTACTTATGTTCTAAAACTGCTTCCTACCGTTTCTCCAGGATTGGATTAATGTCAACTTATTGCATCTAGTGCAAGAACAACATCTGGTGTGGTACTTGACATCTCATGATTGACTCAATTGCCTAAGCAAGTGATCTGCCAATCATGCACGTCCCTCTCCCCTTTAGTCTGTAAGACACCTTTGGAGAGGGTGACTCCATTACCTGCAGGTACACTACCATGCCAGGAGTCGTCCATCCTAAATACTCTTAGAATGCTGTCAAGTACCCTGATTGGGAAACCACCCAAATCTTGATCTAAAACCATAGATCCAGTAACCAGTATGTCAGATATAAAATCCATTTCCTTTGTGGAGAAACCACTGTGTGACGACCAAAGTATAACCGATCGTAGTGTAGGAGTTTCCTTTCCTACTCTGTGTATGTCATCCAAATACCAGGATATCACACCCTACTACCTTCTCAACAGATCCATCCCCTATTCTGATGAAGTCAAACCCATGACTGTCACGTCAGAAATAGATGATCTATCTCCGCTACATCTGCTTTAGTCTATAAATAGACATAAGCTACCTGTCCACCAATGCTTCCGCTGCTCCCACTGACTACGACAACCCTCTGGCAGAGTCATATAGACGTGCACTTCTAAAGCAAGTTTAGAACGACGCTATACTCATCCTCCTGCTGGGTCTCGCAGCCTGGAACAACAACAATGGTAATTGTGGGTAAACAAGAACTTCCCTGTCACCGTCCTTGAGGCTACCGTAGTACCTCTCGGGTGCCTGAAGTTACCCACCTTATCTGCGGAGTGGCCAATGGAATGTCAATCCAGATTGAATCTTTAGGTTCCTTATCAAATCTTCAGTAATCGTTTGTGGTTCTGGAATCACTTCCAGTTCTACCATACTCCCACTACTGTTTTCTGAAAAAATCCATTTTTAATAAAACTGTGGCGAGTCTAGAACAATATCGCTATTGTTCATCCAGATGGTAGAAAGTCAACCCTCGTCATAGCCTGGGTCAACCCACAAACAGCCATTACAGAAACGTGCCTTGAGTTGTCCAGTGTCTGGTTTTAATCATAAACCGGACAACTCCCCGTACCTTAACATCGTTAAGATATGAACTGTTCTATATCCAATATAGAACCAGAGGCACTGATTTAATTGAACTAGATTCAAATCATGCAGCTGTCTCCAGTGCATGTCAACTAAATGGAAGAAGGCCGATCAGCGTTACTCAACTTAGGAATGCTTCCAATTATGAGTAACCTGAAAGAGAAGCAATTTCTCTTAATCATTACTATCAACTGAACACCATACACAAGTATCTACATCTTCGATCTCTTTGAAGAATCCCGATACTTGCTATACCTGGTTCTCTACTCTATTCAAATACATATAACTTCTCCAAATTCGGACCCTGTGTTTCCACGAAACACCTGTCTAAAAAATAGAGGAGTCATAAGTAAACCGAATATAGTACGAGGACCATCCCCTCTGTCCTGATGGACCCTGGACAACATACAATACTCTGTAAAAGTCCCTTGAGTCTGATTACTCATTCATTGTGTGTCGTAGGTTGAAAACTGTACCTTTGGTTATGAAGAATTACACCGTTGTTTAATGCTCCTTACCTAACCATCCACTGATATAGGTAAATGTCGTAGACATAATTTCATAAAGGTATATCTCACTCTATGAAAATAGACGTACAGATATATCAATTTGAAATTGGTGCATAACAGCGGATATTCAAAACCAAATATTTGCCAACCGGCAAACAGCCCAGGTGATTTCCTCAAATATCACCGATTACAACGAATCCCGATATAATGAGGATGATCACCCAATTCCCAATAACTTACTCCCACTCATCATCTGTAAAACTATACAGATGTGAGAATCGTACCTGGTAAATACATACCCTGGAGCAAGTATCTAATCGGGAAAACGGTTTTCTTTTAACAGTACATAGTGAGACTGAAACATTGAAATGTTTCGATGGGGTATCCTGGTATTCATAGTAATGCCCTTTCCATTATCCAGATTCACAACTGTAACCGTATAATTATTTGCCACCTCTCTAAATCCCTTCATATGTCTTTAGTCTTTACCTTCTGTACACCCCTTAGGCCAAATGGTTTTCTTCCTTCCCTACCGTTCGGCACCAGCCTATGGTTTGGAAGAAGACTATCCAATAAGCACAATGGGTGTACTGTCCTAGTCCTAGGAGCACTCGCAATGCGAGAGAAGGTGAAGATAAAAGACAACCGAATAAACCTTATTCCTATTTCTCCTGGACCAGAATCCATCCCCGAACTGGAACAAGTTCCTTTCGAGTTCGTATATAACCATACGATGGAGTATCCAATAAACTGTGGATCTTCGTAGTGATACGGAGTGTCCTGGAGAAATACAAAGGTGATTTAGGATTGGCGAAGAAATACTTGGTTTGGTCGTGAATAGCAGTCGCAATTTACTTTGCCCTCTTACTAATCCCTTGCTTTATCTGAACTTAATACCTTCTGTACACCGTTTAGGCTAACTGGTTTTCTTCATTCCCTACCGGTCGGCACCAGCCTAAGGTTTGGAAGAAGACTATCCAATTTGCATAATAGGTGTACTACTCCTAAACTAAGGAGTACTCGCAACCTGAGAGAGGGTGAAAAGAAAAGACAACTGAATAATCCTATCCGTTTTCTCCAGAACCGGAAACCATCCTCGAATAAATTCTTTCGAGTTCGTATCTAACCATACGATGGTTTTGTCCAATGGAAGTGGACGCTCGTAGTAAAACGGGGTGTCCTGGAGAAAAGGGTAAAAGTAGGAGTGGCAATGAGGTCTGCAACTCTGACAATCCAAAAGCCAGTGTAAAGAAGGTTCGGTCAACTTGGTCACTGAGTCATAGTCTTAGGGTCAGGTCAATGGTCGCTGCCAGAGAGAGAGAGAGAAAAGAAACACTCAGCGTGCACTCTAACCAAGATCAGAATGGTTACCAATTTATCTAATCTGGAAACCTCCCACTGTACCTCAAATTCTCCTCCAAACCTGAAAGAAGAATTAGTCGGGGTCACCCGAGGAGTAAACCAACTCATCAGTGGGAATCAGGATCCAACTCTCATCGCATGATAACGTGACGGAATCCGCTCACGGTATCACACTCCAGAAGGTATGCGCATATCTGGCAAGTTTCAGTACTTTTGAAACTCCCGATGTGATTTCTACCCCATGCTCTTATGACCTTGACTTTGGCCAACATATCATAAGTCACATGTCAAGTTCTGCCCGTCATTCTCCAGGTTAATTTGAATCCACCCGTACATACCCTTGACTTTGGCCAAAATGGCAGCACGACTGTCCCAAACCAACGCATCTATCTATGCTGCATATGAATACCCCAATAGCTACCAATCACTGTGCCTTGACTTTGGCCAACATACACAGCTTGAATACTATTGACCACCCATATGAAACGACGGAGGGCTACGAATGGTTTCTGGCGAAAACCTTTAACGTAATGAACTTGATATCGTCGAAGGAACGGATAGCTTTTTAAAAATATAGTAACGAAAACCGTTGCTAAAGAGGTCACTCCCTGTGAAGGGATCTCGGCTCTTTCCCCGTAGAATGAGGTGCAGGATATTCCAAATGAATACCACGGTGCAAAGCAAAAGTAATCGGCTATAGTGAAGTTAATGCCCTGACGCAAACTTTTTGTCCAAGGGGTCACTCCCGGTGAAGGGATCTCGGCCCTTGCCTCGTCGACTGAGGAGCAGGATATTCCAAATGAATACCACAATGCAAAACAAAAGTAAACGTCCTTGCAATAACAGCTTTTGAAAAAGTGTTCCAACAACATCAGATAAGGTTTGTTTTTAACTTGCATTGATCCGAATCAATGCAGTCCCATCAATTGATCACACCAAAAAGAACGAAAATATACTGATGTACGTATATGCCATCCGCATTCGCCACTGGGTCCCGTCATTACCCGTTAGGTTAGCTTACTAACGACAGAGCGGGGACTGGACTAGCGCGGATGCAAAACATATACAACATCTACTAATATATATACCAATATATTATATTTCGCTCAAGGCGTGAATAAAATGCAACATCACAGAGAATGAACAGCATCACAGAAACAATACAGATATCTGGGATCCTCGGGTTTCACAGAGCCACTACTGAAACCCGACGTTCCCCTGGTCGTGTGGATAGCCTGTGCAATGAAAACCTAGACCCCTACGGGCGCGGCAAGTCACCCGCCAAAACCTGAAGCGAGGCAGCCCCCTTCAGCACCATGAATGGACCACCCAGCACTTCACGGAATCCGGTCACTTGGGCACCCCTCCTGGGTCAACCTGTACCCCCTACGAGTGCGGCGAATAGTCCGCCAATCCTGGAGTGAAGCCCCCTCCGTCCCAATGCCATGAGATGCGGGCTTGTTGCCCTCCAGAACCCGGCTATCCGTGCACCCCTCCGCGGGGCAATCCTAGTACAGAAAGTAAAATATACATACACCGGGTACATCGACCGCAACCAGGTCGTGCCCCAAAAGAATAATACAAACAGGCAGTGACGGCAGTCCACATGTCGGACGCTCGCCCCGCAATATCAAATGTACATGATACAACAGCACAGTACTAGCATTGCATCCAGGCTATCCCCCACGACCGATCCGCAACATCACAGCAAATACATAGAACATCAACGTGAAAGTCACGTTCGCAAATCCGTCTAACTGGGCTATAGCAGTTAGACCGGATTTACCGATCGAGTGACATTCACGGTCGCAGATATAATGTAAATACTGTGAAAAATGTGTTTAAAAAATTTCCGATTGATCAAACAATTAACAAGTGGGCCCCAAAGAAAACTGTAGCACTCACAGAAACAATTGGCCCAACTTTAATATTCCAAAGCCCATATTTTAAGCCCAGAAGGCCTCTGTAAAAAATTGGTGAAGTGATGTGAATAGTGCGCGGCGGAAGGGCCGCACAAATGGGGTTTTCGCGGCGGTTCCGCGCTCCAACTGTGGAGTCACTTCATCGAATTTTTACAGAGCTCTTAGCTTTTCCAGTACATCAATATTTTACAACCTGAAAAATTTTTAGACTTCAAAAAATTTCAACAGAAACTGATGTGAAGGAAAAATACGGTTTTTGGAATTTTTGGTCGATCGGAACTGAAAAACACATCAAACGAAGCTAGACGAAGTTAATGGCTAGGCTCTGATACCACTGTAAGTGCACGGCGGCGCCCCGGCCGTCAAACCGACGCCGGAAAGCGGAAGCGGTGATAAACTTAAATTTTTGCGGACTTTGCAAACCGGCACCACCGCGCACTAAACTCCGGATCGTAACCATTAACTAGTCTAACTATATACAAGAATGGAAGAGATGTACCGACTGATCCGAGTCCTCCGGTCTTCATCTCCACTCCGATCTCCTCGCGGGATCTCCGTCCATCTCCTCCTCGTCGGAAAGGGCACCACGTCGCCTGTAGCTTTTACGGGCTCCCACCTCAATACCGAGGCAACTCGGGCGCGAAGCTGGCGAATCGATGCGTCCAAGATTTGCTGTAGGAAGTAGTGTAGAGTATGTCTCTTTGGGGTTGGTTGCCTTTGGATGGAGGAAACATGAATGGACTTTGGAATGAAGTGAGGAATTTTGCAAGCTTGAAAATGATATGTGAATTAATCCCTCATCCAAAAATGAACTCCTCTCTCTCACACTCCAAGATGAGGCCGGCCACACTAAAAGGAGATGAGAATGAATGGTGTAAAAAAGGAAATCAACCATACTAAAAACAATGAAGGAGAGTGAGTGTAGGAAAAGGAGGAGAGTGACCATATCCAAAACATACACCATGCTTACACACTATTCAACCCATACTCATATCAAATCTCATAAAAGCAAGCATGGAGGTAAGATAAGAAAGCTATCATAACAAACAATATGCAAAGAAAACCCCCTCCACAAATGTAATTTGCAAAACTGCAAATTACCCCCTCCATCGGAAAAGTCCGGCCGGGAAAGAACAAAGGAAAACCGGCCGGAACGGAATGCAAACTGGCAACTCCAGAAAACTGGTACCGTAATAAATTACAGGAAAACCCCGATACTGTGCATACATACCCGCATCTGTATTCCGTCCGGATACAAATGCAAAGAGACAAAATCTACACTGTACTAAACTAGGACCGGCTTAAACCAAAGCCGGCTAGTAATATCCGTTCGATCCTGATCCGTGCAATACCGCACGTATCTGATCGAACCCTGCCATATACCTATACGGCTACTAGTACAAACCGTCCGATCCTGATCCGTGCAATACCGCACGTATCTGATCGGACCCTGCCATATCTCCATACGGCCTCTACAGCGTTTCGCCCGAAAGCTGAGTAACTGAAAGTGTGGCGGACTCTAAAGACTCGTCAATACAATGGCTGTGGATTTAACCACTAGCCCGTCAGAGGTATAAGCCAATACGTAACGGGCCACCAGCTATTGACTAAAAGGGACGTCGATGAGCGAACTCATCCTGACACCCTACTGAGCCTGTCAGTGACAATATCCGTGCAGTCCGGTCCGTTCGTCTATGAGTATCGCATGGCGGGCCTAGGGGGTTGGTAAAAGTCAGACCCCCAAAAGCGGTACAAGTCGTGTCGGAGTGTAGCCCAGAACACCCTGAGATACTACTGGAATACCTACCAGTAAATCTCCTTGCCTTGGCCAAGGACTTCGTGTAATGGCTCTCCTAGACACAGCGCGACCTCACCCCCAATACCGGGAGAGACGAAACCCCCGAAGATCCGCTCACTGCCTCCATGTGGCTCGGGACTGTACCCAACTAAAACCTGTTTGCACGACTCCTTTGAGCCGTGGTAGGGTAGTAATCAAAGCACAGTGGGAACTCACACGAGACAAATGACGATCCCCAGGTCGATGAACTAACCTGTACACATGTCACCTGGGAACTGCTATCTGACGTCAGGTATAAGACCAACTAGCATGTTCCCGGCGAGTCCTGTCCGGTGTACTCATAACCCAATGAGCACCTGTATACATCTTAGGTGATCCAACTGACACCAGTGGCTTGTGAGACCGGCCACCGCCCCTCGTCGGGGTCTCGACTGTATACACTAGTCTACTAATGGAGTATCGATGCCCGGTCTCGAAACTCCCACGACTAGGGACCTTTTAAGGATACGCTTGTAGACCCCCAGCTCCCACTTATATGATCGCCCTCATACTGCTGGTGGTCAAGCAAGAATCCTAGGGGCTCTATCAAGGTGCAATAGGGACATGTCATGTCACCTAAAGCAGTACACGATGATAAAGGTAAACCTGATAGCATATTATCATCTCGAGTAAGACTGTTCTACCGGGATAGGTCCTCCCTCAATCATTGCAATCACGTGCCTGTGATCCAATAATTGACTCTGAGGGCACTATCTCCAACAGTCCGTGCCTTCTGATTATATTCTTCCGGCGTTTCAATATGTTTTCGCAGGTCCGTGTGCTTGCCATCAAACTGTGCGAGCTTTTTCTTCTTTTTCTTTGAAGACTTTGACGGCTGTGCCTGGGTGTTTTGCCCACTGCTATCAATTCTCGGTGTTGGGCATGGTTTCAGCATCCCATCAATGACCTTAGGCTCTGGCGGACTTTTCCACCTGACGGCTGGGCATGTGTGAAGATCCTTCAGCATTCTTTTAGTTTCGGCTGAAAGGGCGACCTCCCAAGGAGTTTCTTCTATAAAAGAGCACGATGCCCCCGGCATGTCCAATTTTTTAGGGGTATGAGGTTGTGGCGGGTTCACCTTCTAGTTTTCGGATAATGCGAACTTTCCTTGTTGTTATTGGTCCTCAATCCAGCCTTTGAAAACGAAACAATCTTCGATTGGATGGCTTACTGCTTGATGGTAAGGGCAGTAATTAGGATTGTTGAGATCGCCTGGCTGCAACGGATGTTTTGGATTAGGCAGATTGATGAAACGAGTAAGGACGTCATAATCTTTCCTCAAGGGATGGGCATGGACGCATATTGTTTTGACGGACAACCGACTTTAAGTTGCTCGGCTGTTGTTGAGTATTCGCGACGAAAGTTGCCTTTCCTTTTCCCTTTTCATTCCGAGGATCCGTCTTTGAAGGAGATGGTCTATGACCCATCTGATCCATTTGGGCCAACTTGTCAATCAAGGCCTCGAAAGTCGTCGGCTTGAAGAACATCGTGAATTGCGAGATGGTCACTTGAGGGTCGAGGGTGCCCACAAACATGCCTACAGCAGGCGCTTCTTCAATGCGTTGTTCGCACTTCGACCGTAAGTTCCGCCACCGTATTGCGTATTGAACCCACATTTCGCCTGGCCTTACCCTGGCGTTGATCAATGCAGTGATTGAGGTGCGCTCACTGGCGCTTGCAAATCTTTGTGTAAACAGCAGCTCCATCTCTGCAAATGTTTTGACAGAGTCGTTAGGCAGCTCCGAATACCATTCGAAGGCCGTTTCCGCTAAGCTACCGACGAATTGACGAAGCAACAGCTTATCGTCGCCTCCGGTGTTGCCGCATAAGGCCCTGAATTGAGCGACATGCTGATGTGGATTCCCCGTCCCTTTACACACATGGAACTTAGGGATCGTATATCCCGGCGGGTAACTTATTTGGTCATACCAGCCCGGATAAGGTCGTCCAGTCTTAACAACTTGGCCAGCCGCTTCATTCGCCTGGTGAGCTCGTATTTGCTGAGCTATATAATCATCGAGTGCGGACTTGGAGAGGGTTTCCTCTTTGGCTGCTGAAAGAGCTGGAGGATGATTAGATGTCTCCCCTCTACCGTCTTCAATAATGATCGGAGGGTTTTCAGCTGGAGGGTCCGGCTGTAGCATCATCCCTACGATGTCTTAGAAGAGAAGCGCCATTTGTTTTATATTAGTCGCTTGTTCAGCTGCTTCTCTGTCCTTCTTTTCGAGGACTCTGCGTAGGAAGTCAGCGTCAGTTTCTTGTTCGTGACGCTGTTCTGATGATGCCTCCGGGCTTTCTTTTGGCCCGGTAAGTGCGGCCATTGTAGTCAGCATCTCTTGAAACTTCTGTCGTTGCTCTTGGGCTTTTGTCACGGATCGGGTGAGCGGTCGGTGACCCGTCGAAGCGCGGCTTTCCTCTTTTCCGGAAGCCATGTGAACAGTATGCACCATTATGCCCCCGGACTTGGGGCGTTTGGGCTCAGTGCTTTTACGGTTCGCCATGTTCACAGGGGCTTTTTGCAGCCTCCTTTTCTTTTGAGTGGTTGACGTTGAGGGAGCCGTTGCAGTGGGAACCCAGGCAGTTGTCGTCCTTTGTGGCTTGCTAGGACGATTCTCTTCCTGCTGAACCTTCAGCTTCTTTTGTCGGCGAGGATAGTCTTGATCGACCACCGACTCCAGGACCCGTCGCCAGACTTTGTAAACTTTGGAGGACAGCCGTTGAGGGGGCTGCTCCGGTTTTGTTTCTATAACATTCTCCACAGTGGAGGAGATATTTTCAGCACAGCAGTCGGAGAATTCTTGTGCACCCTCCTTAGTGGTTTAAAGCTGTTCCCAGTTGGAACAGCGGCATCAACTTCCACCATTGGAGCTGGTGGAGTCAGTCCAGAAGGGGAATTGCCCCCAGCTTTCCTCACTCGGCTCCTGTGATGACGTCGAGCATGTCGTGTGGCCAGGATTACCTCCACTGTTGGATCAGCTTTTCCATGCCCCCTGTTCTTGTGAGGTGTCACTGGTACCAGCCTCTTGAAAACCGACGTCCGTTGAGCACCAGTATCTAACCTATCTAAGACAGACCTCTGGATGGGGGAAGTAGCTTTGAGAACTTTGACTGGAGCTGGAGACAGAACAGTCAGTCTTGTGAAGACCGACCCTTTAGCAGGAGAAGCTGCCTTGACGACTTCGGCAGCAGGGATGGCTATCATCCTCGGAATAACCTTTTCTGGAATTGCAGGCTTCATCATGGGCCCAGATGAACTTTGGCTCAATCTGGCAAAGACTGAGGCGCTAGAGTTGGACGACCCGTTGAGAGGGGCCGCAGTAGTTGTAAGCCGATCAAAGACCGACTTCTTTAGAGCTTCTTGCGACGACATTGGGGCATTGAAGCTCATCGGTGGGAGCATAGTCCCAAAGAACAATCCAGTGGTGGCCTGAGTCACCTGTCCCACCAGGCGTGCCAGAATCTGTTTACCGCCGGAAACCAGGAAGACTGGACGTCTTGCCTGAATTCGGAGGAAGATGCTAATTGATGATATCCGTCCTCCTCTCCGAAGATGCCAAGTTGATTTATGGCACCATGTATTGAAGGTTTAAACAGATGCGGCCGATGTAGCAGACTTCGTTAAATTCCCCCTCGTTTGAAGGGTTTTTGATTGTAGGGACGCTCTTCTCTGCAGGCGCAAGCCCCCGCAGTTAATTACGCTACCGCATTGCGGTAACAACTTTCTCCTTCTCCAGATGGTCAGTTCGTGTCGTGGTTGTTTGTTTTGTTTTTGGTTGCCCGTGGATTGTATACGGAGACTAATTTATGTTGTCGCCCGTAGGACGTGGATTAATCCAAATCCGTATTTTCTTAGATTTGGGTTTTTGGGGGTTGAGTTTAAGGATACGTTAGCCTCATTTGGGACTAAGATCAACTTAAACGTTTGTTAAGGATACATTAGTCTAATTTCTAGACTAATATCAACTTAACGGGATCGTTTAGATCCAACAAAAGAGCATTTGTACTCTAATGTTTAGTTTAGGGACATTGCGGTCGATTACTAGTTTAAGGACATGGTGGTCCAATGTTAGTTTAAGGACATCCCGGTCAAGGTTAAGGACATCATAGTCCATGAGTGTAAGGACCCCACAGTCCGTAGTAATGTGTGGTTATTGGGACCCGTTACGTCTCTGACGATGTTGAGGGATTACAACGACAGATATCAGAGGAGTAAAGAGATGTACCCTCGAATCGGGTGTAAATTGATTGGAAGGGCAGATGAGCTCAGTTCAATTTAAATTGAGGACTTATGGCCAGAATTGGGCTAAGTCCAGTTAAAGAACATTTTATTTTTGTTCTGCCTGTTAGGCCTTTGTTTGGGCTCTGCCCTTTTAATAATGCATAGCATTGGGCTCTGACATTGGATGTAATTAAATGCATAGCATTGGGCTCTGTAATTAAATGCATAGCATTTATCAGGAGCAAAATAGTGGTCTGATAGTGCACCATGTGGCTTGTCAGGCGCTTTGCGCCAATCAAAGAGCGCATTGCGCCAGCGCATGTGAAGGTGACACGTGTCACGCTCAGCGCTAAGCGCAAGTCTGTCAGCATACTGCGCTTTATAAGTGAGTGCGCCAGTGAATGACACGTGGCGCGCTCTAGCGCTGTGCGCCAGTCCAAGAGCGCAGTGTGCTATATCTAGAAGCACAAAGCGCAAACTGTTCTGTGGTTGACACGTGGCGCGTTTTGGCGCTGTGCACTAGTCCAATAAGCGTAAAGGCGCAATTCATTAGTTCAAGGTACTGTCCAATAGCGCAGAGCGCATTTTGATCAAATTAAGATCAAAGAACAAGTTTTTTTTTATTCTTCTTAAAAGAGCCTTTGCCTCAAGATTCAAGAAATAAGTTCTTGTTCTTATCAAAAGGCTCTGCCTTTATAGATCAAAGATCTGTTAATGAAGTAAAGTACTTCTTTTAATCTTCTTATAATTAGATCTTTTTGATCTTTTCTTTTCTTTTATTGAAGACTTTGATCTTGTTCTTAGATCACTGATCTTTTTAGAAGAAGGTTCTTCTTTTTTAATGAGATGATTTCATCTCTGTTTTCAAGAATATAATTCTTTACCTTTAAAGATGAAGAAAATGATCTTCTTTCTTCAAAGGCTTGCCTTTCTTTCTCTTTGAGTTTTTTCTCAAAGTTTGCAGAGGGTTCTCTCTATCTGAGACTTGAAGTCTTGGGGCCTTTATATAGGGCCAATTGATTTGTTAAGTTAGTTGAAGAGATCTTTCTCTGATTGATTTGGGAATATTTCCCACCATTGGATCTTTGATCCTAAGGCTTCTGTTTTACAGAAGATAATCTTCTTATTTTAATAAGATAGGAAAGATCTTTCCGGAAAAGAATTTTAATTCTAATTAATTAATAATTTATTATTATTATTTAGATCTTTTGATCTAACGGTGGGGAATTCTTTAAATTCCAGCGCTGGCGCAATTGGTGCGAGCGCACCTGCGTTTGATACGTGGCGCGCAGCGCAGAGCGCAGCGCAACTGCGCTAGCGCACCTGTGTTTGACCCGTGGCGCGCAGCGCAGAGCGCAGTGCAACTAAAGCGTTGCTTCAATTTTTAAAATTTGAATTTTGAAACAGAGCTTTGCTCTGATTGGGGGTGCGCTGCCTAGGACGTAGCGCTTCTGGCGCTGGCGTGTCTGCTTATGACACGTGGCGCTCAGCGCGCAGCACAAGGGATCTGAAGCGTTGCTTCAATTTTTTTGAATTTTGAAATTCAAATAGAGCTTTGCTCTGATTGGGGGAAACAGGAGGCAGTGAGCGGATCGGCAGGGGTTTCATCTCTCCCGGTATTGGGGGTAAGATCGCGCTGTGTCTAGAAGAGCCATTACACGAAGTCCTTGGCCAAGGCAGGAGATTTACTGGTAGGTATTCCAGTAGTATCTCAGGGTGTTCTGGGCTACACTCCAACACGACTTGTACCGCTTTTGGCGGTCTGACTTTTACCAACCCCCTAAGCTCGCCATGCGATGCTCATAGACGAACGGACCGGACTGTACGGATATTGTCACTGACAGGCTCAGTAGGGTGTCAGGATGAGTTCTCTCATCGACCTCCCTTTTGGTCAATACCTGGTAGCCCTTTACGTACGGCTAGTACCTCTGACGAGCTAGTGGTTAAATCCACAGCCAAAGTATTGACGGGTCTTTAGAGTCCCCCAAAGACAGTTTTCAAGTTTCGGGCAAAACGTTGTAGAGGCCGTATGATATATGGCAGGGTCCGATCATATACATGCAGTAGTGCACGGATCATGATCGGGCGGATCATACTAGTGGACTTTGGTTTAAGCCGGATCCTAGTATTAGATTTGTTGGATTACTTTAGTCTCATCGCATTCGAATTCAGTCGGAATGCGGATGCAGGTATGTATATACAGGTGAGGGGTATCATTGTGATCCGTCACGAGTTTAATTTAGATGTTTCCGTATCTTTTTTTTGTTGTAAACATTTGTGTTAATGTTTACAAATGGAAATAATGAGCTAGAAATCATGATTAAGAGCATTAATTGTGACACATGCACAAGTGGCGACTCATGGTCTCTTTCTTTGTGCATGTGTCACATTATGTGATTGATTTATGGATGAAATGAGAGGGAGAGAGAGAAGGGGCTGCCATATGTAAGGTTTCCTCTTGTATTTTTCTATTCTCACTCTCTCATATTATCATACAAAAGATAAGAAAGAAAGGCTCCTTCTTCTTCTTCTTCCTCTAGCTCACAACCTCCATTAATACCATCATCTCTAACCTCCATCCATACACTCTCATGTGTTGAGAATCAATGGATACTTGAGACAAAGTGATCACACACATTCTACATCGCTTTGGACACGTCGGCTAGCAAACTTCGTGCCCAAGTTGCTTCGGACGAAGCGGGAGCCCGTAAAAAGACTCGAAGATGTGGCGCCCTTTCCGACGAGGAGATCTAGATCGGAGATGCCGCGAGGAGCTTGGGATGGTGGCCAAAGACCGAAGGGCACGGATCGATCGGTATAGATTTTCCAACCCATTCTCTAGTTGCTAGTTATAGGTTAATGGTTCGATCCGGGATTAAAGTCTGCGATAGCGCCGGTTTCAAGTTTAGAAAAAGTTTTTCGTTTCCGCATTTTGGCCTCGGACAGACGGCCGGGGCACTACCGTAGACTTACATTTACAGCAAGGGTTTGTGCGAGTATGGGACCAATGAGGGTTTATTCATCGCGCCTGCGGATGGTACTAATCTCCAGGCTGCCCTTGTGGCTTCCGAGCGACTGGCTCACGATGAAGCGGCACTGATCACTATCGCGAAGTCAGGTATACTTCAGTTACATTCTTCCACAGCTATCTTCCTTTATTATGCTTCTACTGACGCTTTCTTCTTCAACAGGTTTTTCTTCTGAAAAGGCTCTCACGGCTTCCCTCAAGACATTCGAAGAGGAGGAGAGGCTCCGTGCTTCTTTGGGCCTTGGTATAATTCCGTTCATTATGACTTTATTCCTTTCTTTATTCGTGCTCTGACCCTTTCTTTCATCTTGTTGCAGGGTCTACCTTGACTCGGGTTATTCCAAGTGTAGTGTCGATCCCGAGCAGCGATGCAGCAAAACTTCCAGAGCCAGCTGTTGTGGCCCCAGCTCTCCCAACATCCCCGCAGGAGGCTTTGCTGAAGCAGCCGATGAAGGATGCCGTAATGGCTCCAGAGGCAGAGCTTGGTTCGGACGACGACGTCCCCTTATGAGAGGTCTTGAGGAGATCGCTTCTCACTTCTCAGACCGAAAGGAAGCATATGAAGCATGCGGCGAGGGAATGCGATGCCAGTTTGGCCGTGGGTGCAGGCTCAAGCATCATTCCGTTTACTGATACTCTTTCGGCGGATGTTCCCTCTGCGTTGTCTACCGCTTGTAGACAGGTTGCGCGCGCGGCTCGGGAAGAAACCAAAAAGCTGCTCTAAGGTAACGTAACGCTGAGTCTTTTACTAGAACATGATCTTTGGATTTTGACATATGCATTTTCTGCAGGGCCAAGTCTTGGCGATGGGATGACGGGTGAAACCCTGGCAGTTACCGTGCCTGAAGTTGCTACCCTCTCTCTGGAATCTGGGACTGTCCAGACCGCTGCCCTTTCTCCCTGCGGTTCCTTGGTATCGGCGGGCGTTGCAAGCGTCACGACGGCCCTCATCGAGTCAGGGGATGAAGCTATGGGCACGGAATATACTCCTCTGAGAGAGAGCGAAGAAGCCGTTACACCCGGTGATGCCTCCGCCGTGGTTTCGGTCCCTGATTTATCAGGTAATTCCCGAGTCGCTATTTTCAAGCTTTTCAATCTTGTTCAGCCCTTCTAATGATATGTTGTTTGTCTTGAGTACAGGTGCGGTGAATCCCGAGGTTGTGCCATCTGAAGCACCTCCGGTCACCGCTATGACGGCTGTTGTTCCCTCGCATTCTCTTATGTCCTCTAAATTGCTGGAAGGTATAGGTTTGCGATTTATCAGTTTCACTGCGGGTACTATCCTCCTTGTATTGACAGTGTATTGTCACAACCTTGCAGGAGGCCTTTTTGACCATCTATATCAGGTGCTGAACCCGCATCTCTCCTTCCAGTCGGAAATCGTCCTACCTGCTAGTGTTGGTTAGTATAGTCTTTAGCCAGCGCTTCTCCTTCTTTCTTTTATGAATAGCCGTATTGTTGCTAAGTCTTATTTATAATGATCGCAGCGTCACGGATCGGAGGAGGAGACGAGAGAATTGCCGTGCCTGCGGTACTCCCAATTTTGCCACCTACCACTGCTGGTATAGTAGACTCCATTGCTCGTGTATTTTCTTTACCTCCCGAGTCGACATTTGACCATAATTTGTTTTGTAGCAATCGCACCGGCTCTAGCTCCCTTTGAGTCTTGCATCCCAATACCGGCAGGGCCCTTTGCTAAACGCACATCTTCCAGGGACGCTGCGAATAGCCTGCGAATGTTGAGCGAATTCATCAAAGATCTCGATGCCGAGGACTTCAGTTCTGCTACGGATTTTGCTGTTGAAGTCAATCCAATGCTGGCGACACTCGTGAACTTCCATGATGAAGATCTCGTCGGCTCTTGGGTTGATTACTGCAGAAAGATCAAGGCTTTCTTGCTGAGATTGAGCTCAAGCGTCTTGCTCCTGAGGTTCTGGCTTTGAATTCCCAGCGAGCTGCATGGGTTGAGCATAGTGTTCCTTTCCTCCGTCATTTTGAACAAGCGGCGACCCTGAGACGAAAGGAACATGAGGTGGCTTCCAACGAGTCTGCTCGATTGCGCCTCAAATTGAAGCGAATGCTGCACAGCTAAAAGCTGTCTTTGACAACCTTTAAAGATGTATTTCGGATGGGTTGGCGCTAAGGCGGACGCTTAACCTCACCGAGCGGGTTGTACAGGACTGCGAAGATGCCATGCTAGAAACTGACGAAAAGCTTTCGTCATGTTCGCAGCAGCGAACTCGAATTGAAGCGGAGTTGGCCACGATGGCTGACCACGAGAAGGGATTGAGAGGAGTGCATGAGCGGCTTGCTGACTTATTGAAGATGCCTCCTTCTTAGCAGCCGTTTCTGTATTTTTTTTTTATTGAATAGTTTTAATTGGTGAATAACATGCATTCATTTTTGATTCTTTTATGTGATGTATCCTGTATTCATTTGAGTTCCTGAATAAAAGGCATATTTTATCTTATACTATCGCTTTCTTTTCTTTGTCGTGTCATTGACATGTAATTTTAGCAAATGTGGCCTATAGATGGTAGATAACGGTTCGTCTTGAACTCCTTGTAGGGTAGTGATGGCTTAGGAAACATGTTCAGTTCTGCTGCCTAAGACTTTTCAACTTTATGAGCTGTGAGGGTCTCATAAAGACGTTTCTCCCCACGAGTCGAGAGGATCTCGTAGGTGTAATTTCTCCTTAGGGGTCGTAAGGACTCCTAAGTGCGTTTTCTCTTGAGAGTCATAAGGATCTCACAAGAGAGTTTTCTTTTTACGGGTTGAAAGGTTTGTGCAGGGACACTGATCTCCCTGGGGGTCGAGACGAATCGAGCGATTATTGGTTGACTTGTTTCCGAGATGGAGCATTGTTCCGGCGGGGAGGTCATTGGTTGACTTGTTTCCGAGACAGAACATTGTTCCGGCAGGAGGTCATTGATTGACTTGTGTTCGAGACGGAGCATTGTTCTGGTGGGGAGGTCATTGGTTGACTTATTTCCGAGGCGGAGCATTGTTCCGGCGGGGAGGTCATTGGTTAACTTATTTCCGAGATGGAGCATTGTTCCGGCGGGGAGGTCATTGGTTGACTTATTTCTGAGATGGAGCATTGTTCCGGCGGGGAGGTCATTGGTTGACCTGTTTCCGAGACGGAGCATTGTTCCGTCGGGGAGGACATTGGTTGACTTGTTTCCGAGGCGGAGCATTGTTCCGGCGGGGAGGTCATTGGTTGACTTGTTTTCGAGACGGAGCAGTGTTCCGGCGGGGAGGTCATTGGTTGACTTGCTCCGCTTCCTGCGGTGTCGGGGTTGACTTGCTCTGCTCTGCGGTGTCTAGAAGGAACGCCGCGTTGATTTTCTGGGATGCCGATGTTGCCGTCGAGATCTGACTCTCCCTTTGACAGAGTCTATTGGGAAATATGATTCCCTTTTTGTTTATGCCCAAGGATTGTATACAGGGGTTGGTATGGACTCGCCTGTAGGGCAAAAGTTTCATTCTTTCATTTTTTTATTTCCTTCTGCGATGCTCTATCATTTCAGCTTTTTATATCGCGAAAGTCGCGATTGTCCAATCATTTCGGCTATTTTTCGCGGTGCCCAATCATTTCGGATATTTTTCGCGGTGCCCAATCATTTCGGCTATTTTTATATGTATTTTCGGCTCGCTGATTTTGGTGCTAGTATGGACTTGAGATCTGATACCAATCTTAGCATCAGCATCGCTGCAACTGGAATATTGCCAGGAGCGAATCATCACTTGCCGTGAAAGGACTTGGAATTCGTTACCGATTTAGGCATCAGTATCGCTGCTACTGGAATTTTGCTAGGAGCGAATCATCACTTGCCTTTGCCGCTATCGAATAAAGGTGGCTTAGTAGACAGGGTTAGGGACCTGACGACCAAGGCTTTTGACTTCGTGAGCCGTAAGGGTCTCATAAAGGTATTTCTCCCTACGAGTCGTGAGGATCTCGTAGGTGTAATTTCTTTTTAGGGGTCATGAGGACTCCTAAGTGCGTTTTCTCTTGAGAATCGTAAGGATCTCACAAGAGCATTTTCTCCTTACAAGTCGAGAGGACCTACAAGTGTTGTTCACCAGATAGGGGAATTTCACACCATTGGTGGAACTGGGCGAGGGAACGCTTATTTATGCCCGTAGATTGTATACAAGAGTCAATATTGACCTCCTGTAGGGCAGTTTAGGGTGTATGATGGCTTAAGAACAGGTTCAGGTCCCTGTATCTTAAGACTTTTGAATCCTATGAGCCGTGAGGGTCTTATAGGGAGGAAATTCTTTTTACAAGTCGTGAGGATCTCGTAAGTGTAATTTCTCCTTAAGGATCGTGAGGATTCCTAAGTGTTTTGCTCCTTTGTGAGTTGTAAGGATCTCACGCGGGTATTTTCTCCTTACAAGTCGTGAGGACCCTGCAAGTGCACATGAAATTTTTTACGAGTCTACGCCCTTTCGGGTTTTCACAAACGCGCCGGTAGCCCTGCTGTGTTTACTCACGGAGCCTTTTCGGGTTTTCATCCATGCCCATTTCGCTTATGGACGTACCATTTTTTTGGGCGCGTTAGCCTAAGGATGCTGCAGTTCGTAGTAGTTTAAGGACGTTATGGTCCGTAGCTAGTTTCAGAACATTGCGGTCCATTGTTAGTTTAGGGACGTTTCGGCCAGTAGCTAGTTTCAGGACATTGCGGTCCATTGTTAGTTTAGGGACGTTTCGGTCCGTAGCTAGTTTCAGTGCATTGCGGTCCATTGTTAGTTTAGTGATGTTTCGGTCCATAGCTAGTTTCAGGACATTGCGGTCCATTGTTAGTTTAGGGACGTTTCGGTCCGTTGTTAGTTTTCTGCGGCGAAGTTTTGCCGGATAACACCTACAGAGTTTGGTACTCAGGAAGACAGCGAGCGGACACAAGCGTCGTCATCTATCATTAACCTGGGCTGTGACTCGTCAGGCGTAGTATTTCTTAAGGAATCGGCCGTTTATCGGCCGGAAGGGTCTTTCGCCATGCATATCCATGAGCAAGTAAGACCTACCTTGGTAGACTTTGTCTATGATGTATGGGCTCTCATAGTTTGGCTCGAATTTCCCACGTTTGACACGATTGGGGATCATAGGTCTTTGGACAACTAGCACGAGTTCGCCTTGGCAGAATGTTCTCGGCCTAGTTAATCTTTCATATGAGCGTGTCATATTTGCTTTGTAAGCCTCCAAGTTTTGCTGCGCCATGAGTCGAGTTTCATCGAGGGCGTCGTGCTCCTCAAGACGAAGATGAGCATTCTCTTCATCTGTTAGTTCGTAATGAACCGCCACTCGTAGAGAAGGTAGCTCTATCTCCAAAGGGAGTACTGCTTCCGTGCCGAATACCAATGCTGTAGGGTTACTAGGCACTAGAACAAGGTTCTACAACGCATCAACCATGCCAAAATCAAAATTTTCAAGTGCCGAACAACCCTAACCAAGATCTTAGACTAGAGATTAGGCGAAACAAAGAGCAAGCAAATAACTTTACTTCTAAGAGTTTGGGATTACAACCTTTATAGTCCGTTCTTTCACTTCATAAGCTCCGTGTTGAGGTCCCTTCACTGCGATCATCATGTACCCAGACTCTAGAGAGGCTCCATGAAGAGAAAGATGCAATCTTGCTTCCGATCTTCAATAACTAAGATGATCTACCTTGAAGAAACTCAAACCCAATCTCTTGCTTTGCTAATCAAGTATTAGCAAAGCAAACATCCTAATCTAAGCGGCTAGAATAGATGAGGATGATGAAGTAGGAATTTAGCTCTCATTTGTTTTCAATTTCTTACTCATTTTCATCACATATGAAAAAGCTAGAAAACTTTTTCAAGCAAGAAGGAAGAAGAAGAAGAAGCAAATAAATTTGTGATGAATAATGAATCTTGTGTGAGGTTAGAATTGCAACCATAGGTTAAGAATATAAACTTAACCCTTGTAGAGAAATAACTATGGTAAAGGGTTGGGTTGGGTTAAAGAAATATCTATGCAAAATATCACAAGTCAAAGTCAAAGCTTCAAGAAGCTTCTTGAAAGCTTCATGCAAGCTTAACCCCAATCCGAACCCTAACCATATTTAAACTCCACAAAACATGTTGCATTTATAACCCTAACTTGTTACAATATTATATAACACATATACACTATTTATTGTAACAAAATAAAATAATACAATTAACATATATCACATATATCAATGTATTACCCGAGTGAGAAAAAGAATTTTTAAGTGAGCTTATATTAGTTAATGTAATTTAACATATCAAGTATATAATTATACATTAAATTATCGAATCAACACTTGATCCGATAATCCGGCTATTTCACAAATAACCGACTAACATAATCTGTATCAGTTCATCGAATCAACACTTGATCCGATGACCCGGCTATATCACATATACCCGGCCGATATCACATATCGCGAGAATCTAATATGGTATCACATACACGTATTGTTCTCGGTCCCACACATATCACATATGTACTCCTACTCCGTTTTTCCTAAGTCAGGAAACCTCTGTGTAGGACTCTAAAGAATCGTCAATACGCTGGCAGTAGGTGATGATCATATCAAACACCCACAAGCTGCAAGCGGTCAGCTAAACGTAACAGCCACCCAGGTATTGAGCGATCAGAAGATCAACAAGCAAGCCTGTACATTCTCCTGTGAATCCAATCAGTAACACTCCCGTACAGTCCGGTCTCTTCGTCTGATATGTCGCATATCTCGCCTAGGGGTGGTAAATGTCAGACCCCAGTAGCTTGATAAGTCGTGTCGATATGAGGTCCATAACAGTTTGAGAAACTACTGACAACACTTACCAGTAAATCTCAGCAACCCTGGCCAGGGATTTCCAGTTATAGCCAATTGAACACAGCGCAACATCAACTCCCTATACCGGGAGAGACGAATCCCCTCATATTGCTCATTGCCTCCATGTGATTCGGGACTGTACCCAAAAGCCACCGTTTTGCACGCCCTCTTGGATGTGGTATGATGGAAATCAAAGCACAGTGGGAATCACACAAGACTCTATGACGATCTCGGGTCTACAGACTAAGCTGTACCAGTGTCACCAGAGAACTGCCATCTGACATGAGGTATAATACCATCTGGTAGTTCTCAGTGAGTCCGTCCAGTGTACCCAGTCTCCACCGAGCACCCGTATACCTTCTCTGATGTCAAACACCAATGGATATGGGATCATCCATCGCCTATCATATGGGTCAAGAAGCGCATATGCTAGTCTACTCTGGAGTATCGATGCCCTGTCTCGGTACTCCCACGACTAGGAACATTTGAAGGATGTACTTGGCGACTACACTGTCCCCAGTAGTATGATCCGCATCATAGTCCTGGTAGTCAAGTACTCATCCTAAGGGCTTTATCAACATGTAACATAGAGACAATCAGAGTACATGTTAAGATAAAGTGTAACCAGATAGCATACTATCATGTCGAGCAAGAAAGTCCTACCTATATATGTCCACGCATCCACTACAATATACATCATATGTACAGTAATGGCCTCTAGGGCATACATATAACTAACAATCTCCCACTTGCACTAGGGCCATCTGTTGTGGGATCGCATACCCAACAATCAGCCGTGGTTGAAGTATCTCATACTCAACCATCCCATAAAAGTCTCTACTGGGAAACAGGCCTTTGTGAGTGGATCCGCGCTGTTTTCCTCTGTGTCTACTCTCCTAACCTCGATCTCCCTGGAGATCAACCATCTCCATGATTAGGCGATACTGCCTAAGAATATGTCTGGATCTGTGATGGGACGAGGGTTCCTAGGCATAAGCCACAACTTCATTGTCACACAATGGTAGGAACGAAGTTCATCTTATGAACTATTATATATATCCAGATTGCCTCTTTGGTAGCATCCTTGGTAACGATGTATCTGGCCTTTAATCATCTAGTATGTCACGGTATCTAGCTAGGAACTCTTCCAACACACCGTCCCTCCACCGAGGGTAAAGACAATGCCTGCGACTGACATTCAGTCGACCTTACCACCCTGGAACCATTCCAATGATTCTCCCCAGGATCGATTGATACCATCTCACTACAACTAGTGAGAATCCTAACATCCAATTACATCTATTTCATAGATCCAAAACCGAGGATTTAGGAGGTATCACTTTGATCCTTATGGAGAATCCTTGTGATAAGAGGAAATTGACCGAGCGTAGCATAGAAAACACCTTTACTATCAAAAGTATGTCATCCACGTACAATACGAGGATCATCACCATACTCTCTACTACCTTTTTGTATATACAAGGTTCATCTACCATTTTGATGAAGTCAAACTCTTTGACTACCACATCAAAACAGACGTTCCAACTTCGCGATGCCTGCTCTATCTCATAAAGCAACTTGCACACGTTTCCGCTGCTCCCACTGTCTACGAAGCCCTCTGGCTGTGTACTTATAGACTCTCTCTTCTAAATCATCATTTAGAAAAGTTGTCATGACACCCAACCGCCAGAAATCATAGTCATGGTATGTAGCAATGGCAAGTTGGATCTGGATGGACTTAAGCATAGCTTTGAAAGTCTCAATTTTCCATGTACACTAAGTAATCTTCTTAAGATATATTTGCTCCTGAAGGGGATTTAACACTTCAAATAAAGCAACCAAAGTCCATACTTTGTTGGTGTATAAGGATTCCATCTCAGATCGCATTAGCATCCATCCATTCTTACAGAGTCCCACTCCTGATGGCCTGCTCGAAACTAGTTGGGTCATCATCTCATGATGCAATCCTCGCTCCCACTGTCATAGAGAAACCGAAGTATCTCTCAGGTGGATGAGGAACCCTACTAGATAGGCGGAGAGGCTGAGGTTCGTTAGAAACTATTGAATCCTTCGGGTTTACCAAATCATCAGCTGCAGTTTGTATAGCTGGAACTTTTTCCAGTTCTACCTCATGACCACTAATTTCTTCATAAGAAATTCCCTTTCATAAAGGTGGCATGCTGAGAAAACAAAACATCTTTTGTTCCTCAGTTTGGTAGAAGATATTCTCTTGCGAATGCTTGGGATATCCAACAAACTTCCACAGAACTGACCTTGCCTCGAGCTTGTCCAGATTTTACTTTTAGACATAGACCGGACAACCCCAAATCTTAACATCCTTAAGAGATGGGCTCTTCCCATACTATATCACATATGGAGTGGTAGGCATCTGATTAGATTGGAACCCTATTCAATAGGTATGCAGCTTCTCAAGTGTATAACTCCCAAATGGAATAGGAAACTCAGTAGTACTCATCATAGAGCGCACCATATCTAATAGGGTGTGATTGCTCCGCCCCGATACACCAACGTGCTGTGGTGTATACGGAGGAGTAATGCGGAGAGAGAATCTCATTCTCTTTTAGAATAGTCCAGGAATCCCGTGCTCAAGTATTCTCCTCCCTGATCACATCAAAGGACATAATACTTATACCCGTTTTGGTTCTCTACTTCTAACTCATATTCATTGAATTTCTCAAAAGGTTCATACTTATGTTTCAACAGGAACACATGTGCGAATCTTGAGAGACCATCAGTGAATATAATAAAGTACAAAGAACCAGTCCTGGCATGTGTAGACAGGGGACTTTCATACATCATCATGTATTAATCCCAAGAATTCACTAACTCTTTCTCTATTTCCAATAAACAGAGCTTTGGTCATCTTATCTTTGTGACATGACCGGCAAGTTTCACAAGATGTAAATTCAAACAAATTTAAATATGCATCTCTATGTATCTTAGCTAGTCGGGTCGCATTGAAATGACCTAGTCTACAATACCTCAAGAAGGATTTGTTTATTTCTGAACTCTTCCTCTTGTGTGTGTTCTGTACGTTAAGAACTGTGGTTTGATTTAGAACGTCTATGCTTTTAGATAACGTGCCTGAACCGATCAACTCTTGATATAGGAAATGTTCAAAATATTATCCAACAATACAAAATTATATCCTTCTTTACTAAATAAAGAGACTGATATGATGTTGTATATCAGGTTCGGTATCTAATAATATTCGTTCCGAATCAATGTATTGGTAATACAAGGTGATAATTGCCAACAGACTTGGCTTGCAACAATTGCACCGTTTCCAACTCTTGAAACTTATCACCCGTTCTCAGTTCTCTACCTATCTGTAGCCCATGTATCAGATTAGATTTGCGGGATCCTAATCCGGTATCTCATACCCAGACGTAAAGGATACTGAGAAACAGTTCTTAGTAATGAACACACCCGCAGAAGATGCATCATCATGCACTTTCTTCGTTTGGGCGGCACGGGAATTCTGGTAATCCCCAATTTCCTGCTCGGTCTTATAACAATTATAAGTTGGAGCGGGACCAACGTTCCCCAGCGCAGTATAACAAGCGGGTTCGGTCAATACATCCGTATTATTATCTTGATTAAGGCGTGACATGGTTGCTACCTAGAGAGAGAGAAGAAAACACTCAGCGTATGCTCTTACAAGATTAGATTGGTTATTAATATATCTAATCAGGATGTCTCCCACTGTTTTAGTCAAATCTTCCTTCAAACCCTAAAAGGTAAGATTAGCCGGGATTAATTACACCCTACAAATTCACCCATCTTTCGGCCAGGCCAGTATCGGTACTTTGAGGGAGGTTCCCCGTGTTTTTGCACGGACCTAATTAAAGTAAACCTCATTTTCCTAGGGGCGTAACCCCGTTAACACCTTTCTAGACACCTACTTTGATCGGCTAATTGTAATGTGTAAAACTCTCCCAGGAGTAACTCTTACTCGCAGTGAGTATCGGGTTCAACTATCTCATAGAAGGTATGCAATCTCATTGCAAATTTCAACAATTGAAATTCCCAATAATATTTTTCCCCTAGCAACTTATGACCTTGGTTAAGGTCAATAAATCATAAGTGCTAGCCAAGTTCAACCCATCATTTCCCGATTGAATTAAACCCACCCGCACGACCCTTGGCTAAGGTCAACAAAGTCGCACGACTATCCTAACTCAATCACATCATATGCATATACAGATAATCACTAATTAGCTACCGCACACTACGCCTTGGCTAAGGCCAACAAACGCAGCACGAATACTAAGTAGTACTTATCTGAAATGACGGAGGGCTACGATATGTTTTTATGAAAACCCTTTGCGTAATGAACTTGATATCGTTGTAGAATCGAGTGAATTTTATAAAAGGAGTGCTTTTGAGGCTTTTACTAGTTTTGTTAAAGAGGTCACTCACGGTGAAGGGATCTCGGCGCTTTCCTTATCGAATAAGGTGCAGGATATTTCACAAACACCACTATGCAAAGCAAAAACTATAGAAGTAATCAAAAGACAAACTGAGTGTGTAGCATTTGCTAGTTTCGCTAAAGAGGTCACTCCCGTTGAAGGGATCTTGGCTCTTTCCTTATTGAATAAGGTGCTGGATATTCTACAAGGAATACCGCTATGCAAAGCAAGAACTAGAGTTACCAGTTTTTAAACAAGTTTCTACAACATCTTTAGGTTTCTTTTATTTCATTAATCTAATTAATGAAGTCCCATTTTATTATGCTTCACAAGCATCACATTTGAAACGAAACCAACAATATAAAATATATATCTCATATATATAATATAAACATTCGTCTCAGGCAGTAATATGATCTCATCATAGAACATTGCAGCAGAAGAACATATATGAAATATTGGATATACTAGGAGGTCCGTGTTTTAATACGAGCCTGTATAAAACATGATTTCCACGGTCGCGATGAATAGCCAAACCCACATCCCTAGACCCCTATGAGAGCGGTAAGTAACCCTGCCAGTTCTAGAGTTAGGAGGCCCGTTCTCGACTCCTCGAGATGGTCTCCCAGTGGACCCTAGAACCCGGTTACTTGTGCTCCCTGCCTTGGGTCTATCCTAATGCGGAAAAGTAAATAATATACAATGGTGACATCATCCTCAGCCCGGAAGTGCCCTAATAAAAGAATATTACATACAATGAATTTTACATGAATGAAAAAGAAAAACTCTCATCTCACAAAAAAACCCCGGCTATTCAAAACACGACGATCCAATATAACATATCACAGCAACACATAATATCACATATCATCAACGTAAGTAAATATGCGTATCCCAATTATCGTTGATGTATAGCAACGAAACCGACGATACACCACATATTACACTTACGGTCGCAGAAAAGAAAGTGTAAAACTACAACAGTTGGAATCCGCAACCACCTTAGACATCGCATGCCTAACCAAATGAATTCCTTAGACATCTCATGCCTAAAAATTATAAACCCTCTCAATATCGAAAACACTTTTCAACATCTAGTCGGGCAATTCAACAAGATTCCTGACATCTTGATCGAATGCTCGTCGAAAACTTTAGTAGACGGTCGCACCCCCGATACCGTCGACAAAGTGTACTAAGGCGGAACACCACTGCCGCGAGCACCCGAACAGATGCTTTTGGCGCGGGGTTCTCCTACAGTCACTTGGTCGGGGCTATGGGGCGTGGCTATCTATTAAGTTTACCCGGTGAGTATTCGCGTAGGCTACGTGATTGCAACGGACTTTTGATCACATCAAAATCCCGTGGCTGTTAGTTATATGTATGCCCTAGAGGCCATTACTATACATAGGATGTATATTGTAGTGGATGCTTGGACATATATAGGGAGGACTTTCTTGCTCGACATGATAGTATGCTATCTGGTTGCTCTTTACCTTAACGTGTACACTGATTGTCTCTCTGGTACATGTTGGTAAAGCCCTTAGGATGTGTACTTGACTACCTGGACTATGATGCGGATCATACTAGTAGGGACATGGTAGTCCATAAGTACATCCTTCAAAGTCCCTAGTCGTGGGTATATCGAGATGGGGCATCGATATACCAGAGTAGACTAGCGTATACCTTCTCGACCCATACAGATGGGCGATGGATGATCCCATATCCATTGGTGTTTGACATCAGAGATGATATACGGGTGCTCAGTGGAGATTGGGTACACTGGACGGACTCGCCGAGAACTCCCAGATGGTATTATACCTTACGTCAGATGGCAGTTCTCTGGTGACACTGGTACAGAGTAGTCTGTTGACCCGAGATCGTCATAGAGTCTTGTGTGGTTCCCACTGTGCTTTGATTTCCATCTTACCACGTCCAAGAGGGCGTGCAAAACGGTGGCTTTTGGGTACAGTCCCGAATCACATGGATGCAATGAGCGATAGGAGGGGATTCGTCTTTCCCGGTATAGGGAGTTGATGTTGCGCTGTGTTCGATTGGCTATAACCGGAAATCCCTGGCCAGGGTTGCTGAGATTTACTGGTAAGTGTTACCAGTAGTTTCTCGAACTGTTATAGACCTCATATCGACACGACTTATCGAGCTATTGGGGTCTGACGTTTACCACCCCTAGGCAAGATATGCGACATATCAGAAGATCAGACCGGACTGTACGGTAAGTGTTACTGGTTGGATTCACAGGAGTGTGAGATGGCTTGCTCATCGATCTTCTGATCGCTCAATACCCGGGTGGCCGTTACGTTTAGCAGACCGCTTGCGGCTTGTGGGTGTTTGATATGATCATCACCTGCTGCCGGCGTATTGACGAGTCTTTAGAGTCCTACACAGAGGTTTCCTGGCTCAAGCGAAACGAAATAGGAACGCATATGAGATATGTGCGGGACCGAGAATAATGCGTGTATGTGATACCGTATTTCATTCTCGCGATGAATGTATCGAATGGTTGTATGCGATATAACCTAGTTATCGAATCATGGATTGATTCGATAAGTCGATACATTGGATATTAGTCGGTTATATGCGATATGACCGGATCGTTAAATCAAGTGTTGATTTAATGATTTAATGCATAATTATATATTTGATATATTACTTTTCTTTAACTAGTATTGGTTCACTTTAAATGGATTTTCTCACTTGCATTGCATAAGTTGTATATGTGATATACTTTTGTGCACTTGATTGTATCATGTTTGATGATACATGTTTACTTGGGTTTGTGTAAAGATTAAACCATGGTTATATGAATGGTTAGGGTTTTCTTTTCTTATTCATTTATTTATTCTTTTTGGAAAATAAATGGCATAAAGGGAAAAATGGTGGCTTTCTTTGTTTGCATCTTGAAGCTTCATGAAGCTTTGACTAACTGACCATTTTGTCTCATGCTTAACCCTAACCACTCCATCTAACCTTAGTTAAATCTCTACACTAAACCATGGTTTGTATATGATAAGAATTGATTTTTCTTTTCTGTTTGAATTATTTTTATCATATCATTATCTTCATCTTCTTCTTCTTCTTCAAGAAGAAAAAGCTAGCTACCATCAATGGCAACTAGTGAAAATGAGTGAGAAATCCAATTCTAAAGTGAACCCACCTCCTATTTCTTCATCCTCTTCCTCTTGCCAAGTAGTATAGGGTGTTTTCTTCACAAGTTTCATGACTTGGTGAAGTGGGAGCTTGATCTTGTGATGCCTCGACGTAGATCATCTTCGGCATCGTAGTCGATGACCTAGCCCGTCCATTTCTCCGATGAAGCCGACGCTAGAGCCCGGGATTCGATTTGGACAGCGAGGAGACTTCATTGCGGAGATATGGAGGTAGAGGACCGGATCTACAAAGGTTGTATTTCCGTTCTTGTATTTAAGTTGTTAACTAGTTTCATTTGTCGCCTAAAATTCTAGTTAACGATCCGTATTAGGGTTTCTCGGCACATGTAAAATTTGAAATTAGCATGGTTGATGCCTTGTGAGACCTCATTAGAGTGCCTAGGAACCCTACAGTGGTATCAGAGCCTGGCTAGAGCCTTAGGCGATGCGTAGACGAAGTTTGAAACCCGAACGAACCCGAAACCCTAAACCAAACATGCTCTCTGGACTTTTTCTAAAATCTGGAGTTTTTCGATATTAAAAATATGCAGAAAAATCAGCAGGGAATTGTAAGAATTACTGTGAAGCCCGTACCCATGAATCCACCAAAGTGCGGCGGAACCGCGGCAGAAGCCTGGCTTCTGCGGCGGTTCCGCGGCCGTATGATGACGTCAGCTTCCTATTTTTGCACAGTAATTCCTCTTTTCTGGTGTTGGATTTTCTGGGAATTTTTAATATTTATTCAAGAGTTGAATTTTCTGGGGTTGTTTTGGGGACTCGGTGTTTCGATCGGAGTATCAGATTTTGTCTATGTCGCTTTCCGGATAAATTTTTGAATATGTTAAAAAGTTCGATCGGATATAAATACCTAATTTTTCCCCTGTCGGGAAATTTCCAAGTGTTGGATTTTTCCGTAGTTTAACGACATTCTAAGTAGTGCACGTAACGCGATGGTCCCTCTAGAAGACAACAAACCTTAACTCGATTATGTGACCGTCTTGAACTGCCCTTTGAACCTTTGGGTTTGGGGCAGTACGGCGTGCCACATGTGAGGCGTTGGCTTGACCCTTCTACGGCTGGACCATTGGTACTGAGGCACGAACTGAATGTTTTTAGACTTATTTCATGTGTTGATCTGTATCGGGAAAACTTGGGTGTTTGACTGTTCGATCGAAAAGTTTAACATTTTCTATTTATCTGGAATGCGATACAATAATTGGAATTCATAAAAGTTATGAGATAACTGAATGAATGTTATAAACATAGCAGTTTAGTCTCACTTGATCGGTTGCCACGAAATTTTGATGTGATCAAAAGTCCGTCGCAATCACGTAGCGTACGCGGATACTCGCCGGGTAAACTTAACAGACAGCCTCACTCCATAGCCCCGACCAAGTGACTGTAGGAGAACCCCGTCGCCGAAAGCATCCGTTCGGGTGCTCGCGGCAGCGGTGTTCCGCCTTGGTGCACTTTGTCGACGGTATCGGGGTGCGGCCGTCTACTGAAGTTTGCGACGAGCATTCGATCAGGATGTCGGGAATCCTGTTGAATTCCCCGACTTGATATTGAAAAGAGTTTTCGATTTTGAGACTAAAATGCGGGGTTTATAATTGTTAGGCATGCGATGTCTAAGTAATTCATTTGATTAGGCATGTGATGTCTAAAGGAGTTGCGGATTCCAACTGTTGTAGTTTTACACTTTCTTTTCTGTGACCGTAAGTGTAATATGTGATATCGCCGGTTTCGTTGCTATATGTCAACGACAATTGGGATATGCATATTTACTTACGTTGATGACATGTGATGTTATGTGTTGCTGGATATGTTATATTGGATCGTCGTGTTTGAATAGCCAGGTTTTTTTTATGTGAGATGAGTGTTTTTCATTTTCATTCATGTAAAAACTTGTATGTAATATTCTTTTATTGGGGCGCTTCCAGGTTGCGGAAGTTGTCACCCTTTGTATATTATTTACTTTTCCGCACTATGATAGACCCAAGGAGGGGAGCACAAGTAACCGGGTTCTGGAGTCCAGTGGGAGACCAACTCGAGGAGTCGAGTCCGGGTCTCCTAACTCTAGAATTGGTAGGGTTTCTTGCCGCTCTCGTAGGGGTCTAGGGGTGTGGGTTTGGCTATTCATTACGACCGTGGAATCCGTGTTTTATACTGGCTCGTATTGAAAACACGGACGTCCTAGTATATCCAATATTTCATATGTTTCTTCTGCTGCGATATCTGTGATGTGATCATGTGATATGTTCTGTGATAGATACTGTATATAGTATATATGATATATTGTATAGACGTTACTTATGTTTTACACCAGCGCTAGCCCTGCCCCGCTCTGCCGTTAGTTACCTAACCTAACGGTGCACGAGGGGACATCGAGGCGAATGCGGATGGCATAAGTGTACGTCGTATTTATCTGTGATGTTTAGGTACTTAAATGATGGGACTTCATTAATGTGATTAATGAAATAAAAGAAACCTAAGATGTTGTAGAATCGAATTTCAAAATAAAAAGGGTAGCTACAGTTCTTGCTTTGCACAGCGGTATATGTGATATATCCTACACCTTATTCGATGAGGAAAGGACCGAGATCCCTTTACCGGGAGTGACTCCTTTAGCAATAACTGGCAGATGCTACACACTCGGTTTGTATTTTGATTGCTTTTAAGAGTTCTGCTTTGCACAGTGATATATATGATATATCCCGCACCTCATTCGAAGAGGAAAGGACCGGCGATCGCTTCACCGGGAGTGACTCCTTTAGCAAAACTAGAAAAGCCTCAAAAGCACTCCATTTTCAAAATCATTTAATTCTACAACGATATCAAGTTCATTACGCAATAGGTTTTCAGAAAAACCTATCGTAGCCCTCCGTCATTTCAGATAAGTACTAGTTAGTATTCGTGCTGCGGTAGTTTGGCATTCGTCAAGGCGTAGTGTACGGTAGCTAACTAGTATTTATCTGCTTATGCATATGATGCAGATTGGATTAGGGTATTCGTACGGCGTTGTTTGGCATTCGTCAAGGGTCGTGCGGGTGGGTTTAATTCAATCAAGAAATGTACGGGTTGAACTTGACTAGTGCACTATGGGTTGTTTGGCATTCGTCAAGGTCATAGAACACTAGGGGCAAAATATTATCGGGAATTTCAAGTGTTGAAATTTGCAATGAGATTGCATACCTTCTATGAGATAGTTGGATCCCGATACTCACTGCGAGTAATTGTTAATCCTGGGAGAGTTTTACACATTACAATTAGCCGATCAAGTAGGTGTCTAGAAAGGTGTTAACGAGGTTACGCCTCTGGGAAAACGAGGTTTACATTAATTAGGTTCGTGCGAAAGCACGGGGGACCTCCCTCAAAGTACCGACACTGGCCTGGCTGAAAGATTGTCGAACTTGTAGTGTGTAATTAATCCCGGCTAGTCTTTCCTTTTAGGGTTTGAAGGAAGATTTGATAAAAACAGTGAGAGCCATCCTGATTAGATAAAATAATAACCAATCTATTCTTGCAAGAGCGCACGCTGAGTGTTTTCTTCTCTTTCTCTCTAGGTAGCGACCATATCACGCCTTAATCAAGATAATAATACGGAAAATTGACCGAACCCGCTTGTTATACTGAGCCGGGGAACGTTGGTCCCGCTCCAACTTATAATTGTTATAAGACAGAGCAGGAAATTGGGGAATACCAGATTTCCCGTGCCGCCCAAACGAAGAGAGTGCATGCTGATGCATCATCTTCGGGTGTGTTCATTACAAAGAACTGTTTCTTTGTATCCTCTACGTCCTGGGTATGTGATACCAGATCAGGATCCCAGATATGTAATCTGTTACATAGGGCTACTGCTAGGTAGAGAACTGAGAATGGGTGATAAGTTTCATGAGGCAGAAAACGGGGCAAGTGTTGCAGCCAAGTCTGTTGGTCACTGTCACCCTGTATTCTAAATACATTGATTCTGAACGAATGTTATTAGATACCGATCCTGATATACAAAATCATATTAGTCTCTTTATTAGTAAAGAAATGATAAAATTTTGTATTGTTGGATAATGTTTTGAACATTTCCTATATCAAAAGTTGATCGGTTCAGGCACGTTATCTAAAAGCATTGACGTTCTAAATCAAACTACAGTTCTTAGTATATGGAACACACACAAGAGAAAGAGTTCAGAAATGACTAAATCCTTCTTGAGGCATTGTAGACTAGGTCATATCAATGCGACCCGACTAGCTGAAGTTACTTGTAGATGCATATTTAAATCAGTTTGAATTTACATCTTATGAAACTTGCCAGTCATGTCACAGAGATAAGATGACCATAGCTCTGTTTATTGGTAACAGAGAAAGAGTTGGTAAACTCTTGGGACGATACATGTTGATGTATGTAGGTCCCCTGTCTACACATGCCAAGACCGGTTCTTTGTACTTCATTACATTCTCTGATGATCTCTTTAGATTCAGACATATGTTCCTGTTGAAACACAAGTCCGAACCTTTTGAGATATTCACAGAATATAAGTTAGAAGTAGGGAACCAATAAGGGTATAAGTATTATGTCCTTTGATGTGATCAGGGAGGAGAATACTTAAGCACGGAATTCCTGGACTATTCTAAAGGAGAATGAGATTCTCTCTCAGCATTACTCCTCCGTATACACCATAGCACGATGGTATATCGGGGCGTAGCAATCTCACCCTATATGATAAGGTGTGCTCTATGATGAGTACTACCGAGTTATCTATTTCCTTTTTGGGAGTTATGCGCTTGAGAAGCTGCATACCAATTGAATTGGGTTCCAATCAAATCAGTTTCCTACCATTTCATATGTGATATGATAAGGGAAGAGCCCATATCTTAAGTTGGTTAAGATTTGGGGTTTTCCGGGCTATGTCTAAAAGCATAATCCGGACAAGCTCGAGGCAAGGTCTGTTATGTACAACTGGAAAGGTTCCAGCTATACAAACAACAGCAGATGATTTGGTAGAACCAAAGGATTCAGTAGATTCCAACGAACCTCGGCCTCTCCGCCGATCTAGTAGGGTTCCTCACCCACCTGAGAGATATTTCGGTTTCTCTATGACAGTGGGGGCTAGGATTGCATCATGAGATGATGACCCAACTAGTTTCGAGCTGGCCATCAGGAGTAAGACTCTGTAAGAATGGCTGGATGCTTAGTGATCTGAAATGGAATCCATGTACACCAACAAAGTATGGACTTTGGTTACTATATCTGAAGGGTTAAATCCCCATCAGGAGCAAGTATATCTTGAGAAGATTACTTGGTGTAGATGGAAAAGTTGAGACTTTCAAATCTAGACTTGTTAAAGTTTTTCGTCATAGACCAAGCGTGGATTATGATGAAACCTTTTCAAGTGGCTATGCTTAAGTCCATCCAGATCCTACTTGCCACGGCTACATACCATGACTACGATATCTGGCGGTTGGGTGCCATGACTGCTTTTCTAAATGATGTTTTAGAAGAGAACGTCTATAAGTACACAGCCAGAGGGCTTCATAGACAGTGGGAGCAGCGGAAACGTGTACAAGATGCTTTATAGGATAAAGCAGGTATCGCGGAGTTGGAACATCTGTTTTGATGTGATTAGTCAAAGAGTTGACATCATCAAAATGGTAGATGAACCTTGTATAAACAAAAAGGTAGTAGGGAGTATGGTGTTGGTCCTCGTAGAGTACGTGGATGACATACTCTTGATAAGAAAGGAGTTTCCTATGCTACGCCCGGTCAATCTTCGCTTATCACAAGGATTCTCCATATAGGATCAAAGTGATACCTCCTAAATCCTGGGTTTTGGATCTATGAGATAGATCTAATTGGATGTTAGGATTCTCACTAGTTGTAGTGAGATGGTATCAACCGATCCTGGGGAGAATCACTGGAAGAGTCCCAGGGTGATAAAGACGACTGAATGTCAGTCACAGGCATTGTCTTTGCCCTTAGTAAAGGGACGGTATGTTGGAAAAGTTCCAAGCTAGATACCGTGGCATACTAGACGATAAAGGCAGGATACATCGCTACTTAAGATGCTACCAGGGAGGATGTTTGGGTATATATTGGTTCATGAGATGAACTACGTTCCAACCATTGTATGATAATGGAGTTGTGGCTTATGCCAAGGAACGCCCGTCCCGTCAGTGATCCAGACATTTTCTAAGGCAGTATCACCTGATCATGGAGATGGTTGATCTCCAAGGAGATCGAGGTTAGGAGAGTAGACTCAGAGGACAACACGGCGGATCCACACACAAAGGCCTTTTCCCAGAGAGAGACTTTTATGGGATGGTTGAGTATGAGATACTACAACCACTGCTATCGGATGGCCCTAGTGCAAGTGGAAGATTGTTAGTTATATGTATGCCCTAGAGACCATTACTGTACATAGGATGTATATTGTAGTGGATGCTTGGACATATATAGGGAGGACTTTCTTGCTCGACATGATAGTATGCTATCTGGTTGCTCTTTACCTTAACGTGTATACTGATTGTCTCTCTGTTACATGTTGGTAAAGCCCTTAGGATGTGTACTTGACTACCTGGACTATGATGCGGATCATACTAGTGGGGACATGGTAGTCCATAAGTACATCCTTCAAAGTCCCTAGTCGTGGGTATATCGAGACGGGGCATCGATATACCAGAGTAGACTAGCGTATACCTTCTCGACCCATACAGATGGGCGATGGATGATCCCATATCCATTGGTGTTTGACATCAGAGATGATATACGGGTGCTCAGTGGAGACTGGGTACACTGGACGGACTCGCCGAGAACTCCCAGTTGGTATTATACCTTACGTCAGATAGCAGTTCTCTGGTGACACTGGTACAGAGTAGTCTGTTGACCCGAGATCGTCATAGAGTCTTGTGTGGTTCCCAGTGTGCTTTGATTTCCATCTTACCACGTCCAAGAGGGCATGCAAAACGGTGGCTTTTGGGTACATTCCCGAATCACATGGAGGCAATGAGCGATAGGAGGGGATTCGTCTTTCCCGGTATAGGGAGTTGATGTTGCGCTGTGTTCGATTGGCTATAACCGGAAATCCCTGGCCATGGTTGCTGAGATTTACTGGTAAGTGTTACCAGTAGTTTCTTGAACTATTATAGACCTCATATCGACACGACTTATCGAGCTATTGGGGTCTGACGTTTACCACCCCTAGGCAAGATATGCGACATATCAGACGATCAGACCGGACTGTACGGTAAGTGTTACTGGTTGGATTCACAGGAGTGTGAGCGGGCTTGCTCATCGATCTTCTGATCGCTCAATACCCGGGTGGCCGTTACGTTTAGCAGACCGCTTGCGGCTTGTGGGTGTTTGATATGATCATCACTTGCTGCCGGCGTATTGACGAGTCTTTAGAGTCCTACACAGAGGTTTCCTGGCTCAAGCGAAACGAAATAGGAACGCATATGAGATATGTGCGGGACCGAAAATAATGCGTGTATGTGATACCGTATTTCATTCTCGCGATGAATGTATCGAATGGTTGTATGCGATATAACCTAGTTATCGAATCATGGATTGATTCGATAAGTCGATACATTGGATATTAGTCGGTTATATGCGATATGACCGGATCGTTAAATCAAGTGTTGATTTAATGATTTAATGCATAATTATATATTTGATATATTACTTTGCTTTAACTAGTATTGGTTCACTTTAAATGGATTTTCTCACTTGCATTGCACAAGTTGTATATGTGATATACTTTTGTGCACTTGATTGTATCATGTTTGATGATACATGTTTACTTGGGTTTGTGTAAAGATTAAACCATGGTTATATGAATGGTTAGGGTTTTCTTTTCTTATTCATTTATTTATTTATTTATTTATTCTTTTTGTAAAATAAATGGCATAAAGAGAAAAATGGTGGCTTTCTTTGTTTGCATCTTGAAGCTTCATGAAGCTTTGACTAAGTGACCATTTTGTCTCATGCTTAATCCTAACCACTCCATCCAACCTTAGTTAAATCTCTACACTAAACCATGGTTTCTATATGATAAGAATTGATTTTTCTTTTCTATTTGAATTATTTTTATCATATCATTATCTTCATCTTCTTCTTCTTCTTCAAGAAGAAAAAGCTAGCTACCATCAATGGCAACTAGTGAAAATGAGTGAGAAATCCAATTCTAAAGTGAACCCACCTCCTATTTCTTTATCCTCTACCTCTTGCCAAATAGTATAAGGTGTTTTCTTCACAAGTTTCATGACTTGGTGAAGTGGGAGCTTGATCTTGTGATGCCTCGACGTAGATCATCTTCGGCATCGTAGTCGATGACCTAGCCCGTCCATTTCTCCGATGAAGCCGACGCTAGAGCCCGGGATTCGATTTGGACAGCGAGGAGACTTCATTGCGGAGCTATGGAGGTGGAGGACCGGATCTACAAAGGTTGTATTTCCGTTCTTGTAGTTAAGTTGTTAACTAGTTTCATTTGTCGCCTAAAATTCTAGTTAACGATCCGTATTAGGGTTTCTCGGCACATGTAAAATTTGAAATTGGCATGGTTGATGCCTTGTGAGACCTCATTAGAGTGCCTAGGAACCCTACAGTGGCAAATGATCATCTGAGACTAAACTGCTAGATTAATAACATTCAAATTAGTTATCTCATAACTACTTATACATTCCAAATATTGCAACACATTCCAGATAAATAGACAATGTTAAACTGTCACGACCCGAAAGTATGGAACATGATCGGCACTTAAACTACGAAACGTCTTGAGGCGTACGTAATCTAAGTAAGCCGAAAGCCCAGAAATCCAAACCAAGAATAGTAGTAGAGTGAAGGAAAAACCAATTTAAATCAAGTAGTTTGCAACATACGCCGAAATATGCATTTTAAAATCACAGTCTTTTCTAAAAATTTCGGCAGAGTTTCCCTTGTAAAAACTGACCCCAAACGGGTACAAAACCTGATAAAGCATATATAATGAATAAAGGCATCCCCAAGCGGGAGATAGCTTGTAACGTTTTAAAAATAATTAAATAAATAAAATCGTTTAAGTGAATTTTATGATTTTCGATAAAGAAAAACGTATTTTTCGTAAAACTAAACCGTAATTATTTTTCACTATAAATTTAAAAATACCTATTTTAATTATGTTATTACTAGTAAATGGTGTTTATTTAGTCACTTATAAATTTTTAGTTTAATTAAATATTTTTCCTAAATTAATTATTTTAAATATTAACATAAGCTTTATTTATGCACTAAATTAGTGTAAATTTCAAATTTGAAGGGGTTTAATTTGCAAAAATGAACCATTGCATATTAGAATCTAGTGTGTATCATGCAAAATTTATTTACAAATTTTCCATGATTCTAGACATTTCTTTGGTTTATTTACATTAGAAATGAAAGAAATTAAAGAAAATGTTGAAAAGACATAAAGAGGTGATATTTTGGTGGAAGTTTCTACATCATTCTTCACTCTTTTCTTTCTCTCCCTAACCTCCTAATTTTTGGCCGGCCTCATCCCCTTGGCAGCCTCCCATTTTTCTCATTTGATTTTATTGCAAAAATCCACCAAAATTCATCAAAAATTCAATTAAAAATCCACAAAATCCTAATAAATTCATACCCTCTATTCTTTGCTCTTCTTTGCATGGATTTTGGAGATAGAAAGCACTCATTTTGGAGGCTCATTTTCATGTTTGGATTTTATGTTGTGGAGGTATAAATCTTTTTCTTTTGATTTATTTTTATTAGATGATTCTTTTAAGCATAATTAGATTTATTAAATTAATTCTATTTGCAAATTTTAAAATTCAAGTTAGGGTTTGTAAATTCAAGTTGTGGTTTTATTAATTAATTAGGGTTGTAATAACTAGTTTGACACTTTTAGAAATGGAAAATCATGCATGGTTGATATATTGTAAAATTGTTCAATTTAAACATTTTTGCAAACTAGATTTCTATATATTATATATATTGGTGAGATAAATTCCAATTAATGTTTGTAACATTATATTGTTGTTTTAATGAGAATATTGACATGTTTATGGAATGAAAAACTTAATTTTGTCACTAGTTTCTTTTGATAATTGAAAAATACTAATAAAATGCTATTTTTGCTAACTAGTTTTTTGAAATTCTTAAATAAATGAAATTTAAAATATAAATTATGGTTTCATTATATAATTATCATTACAAATTTTAGTTTAATACATTAATTCATGCAAAATCAAGTTTGTTGTGATATTGTGACATTTTGCTTGTAAGATGTTGAAAATTGCTAAAGGTTGTAAACTAGAAATTTCAAATTAATACAAATTTGTGTAATAAAAATATAGTAATGGGTTGTATAGTCTAGTTATGCTATTTAATGAGTATCATGACCATTGGTTTCATTAAATGTCAAGTTCTGAAGAAAAACGGTAAATTGACATTTTCGGGTTTTACGAAATCGGGCGATTTGATGGATTTTAGGGTTTCGATGAATTAAATAATATTTTATATTATAAGTAATGAGTTTTAAAACTATGAGTTGGTTGTTGATGTTTATCTCGATTAATCGGAGTTTGTACGCCGATATCGAGCGATATTTGGTTCTTTTGCGTGAACGGGACATAGGTTTTAACCTATGCGCGTTCCGTGTGTCATTTTGACTTTTGTCTGTGATTTAGTTTACGATACTATATATATTTGCATATAGGTACCCCTCACGTGGACTGCGGGCGATGAAGAAGAGGATGGCGATACCGTCTTCGGCAGACATGGACCAGGTGAGTAGATGTATATCTACGGGGGGAAATCGGGTGGATGGCGTTTAGCACCCCCGCACGTAGAATAGGAATGGTATTTATTAACATTAGGAAGCCAGATGTGACCCTAGATTTTTAATAAGTAGGACCCTAGTAATGACCCTAGGCTGGACTAGACTGATTTAGGAAGACCATACCAGGGGATGAATACCTTGGAAGAGATTCGTAGGTTTCAGGTAGATACATACACGCACACTGAAACTCGACGTGGTGTATACGTGTGTGTGTGTATATATATATATATATATATATATATATATATATATATAGGACTAGGTGTAGGTATATATATATACACAACACGTATATGGGATACAATGATGTGATATGATACACGGGAATGATACAGTATAGCTGGGCTTGATGCCGTGATTCTTGACTATACGGTCATATTATAATGTTAGCGGATCATTAAAAAAATGATATAATGAATAGGTATACATGGATAATAAAGGGTAGTGATGATATAAAGGTACATGGGACTTTAAAATAGCACTCGAACCGTAACATGTGATTGATATTCGATATCTTATAGGCGTGACTTAATCACGACTTGAAATATGTGACTTGATCAAGATATGATATATGTGACATGACATTTCTGAGGATAAATTAACGGTGTATATTTATGCTGACAATGATATATGATTGATGTATGCGATTACAGTATAGCACCTTGATCATGACATGTGTTGATGATATTATACGAATGATGAGACACGTAGGTGATACTTGACCCGTACCCCGATATTGGGATGTCGTACGATAGATTTTACCGTACGAGGCATAGATGTGATGATTGATCCGCACTCTTGTTTTGAGGAAACCGTACTACGTACGTGACGCTATTGAGGCTGGATCACTGACTATTAGAGATATGGACTCAGCCTTTAGGTGTACCCTTAGTTCTTATCGACTAGTTCTTAGGTTTAGTTCTTTAGGAGGTTAGATGGACATTAGGCCCGAGACATATAGTTGTAGTTATACTTGTATATCGAATGAGTGGTTATCGCACTTCTGTCTTTACATTCACACTGTAATCAAAATGTTGCATGTTCATACATATGTTTCTATAATCAGAATCAAACTCTGCCTGTTAGGAAACTAACACCATTACCGATGATGCGCATATTCCACACACACTTATTTGCCGGCTCACACACATCATCATCGGTAATTGCTATGCTACGTACACTTAAGATCATATTATCGTTTATTGATGCAATCAGCTAACAGCTAGATTGATGTAATATCGCGATTGCTCTCTGGGGTTAGTATAGACATGGCATTGATTACTTAGACATTTCATGCATTCATATTTCCATGTTATCATGCAGTATTATGGGCATATGCCGACACTTATCATATACTTACTAATGATTTTGGGATTTTCGTTTTCTATGAGATTTCTGGATTTTGGGAAAAACCGCAAAAATATATAAAAATTTCTTTCTCTCTCCTCTTCTCTTTTTTAAAACATAAGATACGGTTTTCTCGTGATATATGTGTCGTCCACCATGAGATTTCATGTTTTCTGTTGGATTTTGAGACCCGATTCGAGGAGTGGATGAACCATCTCGGATACATGGTAGGCCCGGTATGGTACCCCGGGACAAGAAGATCGAGTTGTAGACGATGAGCCTGGCAGGGGAAGGCTACCTACCGGTGATGTCTGGCGCGGCGGATATCCGGAGGATACCGACCGTTGTCGTGAGATTTGATGATATGGGCCAATCCGGACTGACGGAGCCCGAGATATTGAGACTATGAGACATTGCGATTATGAGGTATTGAGACTTGAGATTTACATGCTTTGTGTCAATGCTTGACACGGATTTCCATGGATTTCATTGTTGATATTTCAGATTTCTATACACATTTTACTATGATAAAAGTTAAAGATTTCTTATACAGATATACCTAGATTTCAGGATTGGTCATTTTACATTCATGGTGCATGCATACTCATTCATATGACATAGTACTATATGAGGCACTGACACGAGCACGGAGTATTTGCATTTACACGTAGCTTATTATCCTGTCTTACTTGATGACCAGGAGTATATTAGTATATTATTATGACCTAGGATAGCGTCGTGCATTCGATTTCTTTTCGTAGATGTCTTCTACTCACGAGTTGGTAACTCACCCCCGTTGTGCCAAATTTTATTACAGGTTGATGTACAGGGTCCCTTGGCAGTTGCTGGCACAACATTTTCATTCCGGGTGATTTGCATGGTAGGTTGGTTCATTTGTATCTGAACCGCCGTTGTATTTTTATTATTTCATTTGTATCTAGAAAGCTCCATCAACTAAACTTGTATTATTTGATAGATTACTGGACCATTTATTTATTTCGACCTTAGAGTCGCGTGTATTATTCTGATTTGGTGGATTTGTTTTCTTTTGAGTTTTGAGCCTCGCCCTTTGGCGTTGTATATTATTGTGCTTGTTGTGGTTGTTTTCCGCCTGTTGGCGTTGAGCTAGCTCCTGTTTGGGGATGCTTTTTATTGTTTATGTATATTATACTTGTTGTACCCGTTTGGGGCCAATTTTTACAGAGGAGACTCTGCTGAAATTTTTGGGAAAATTTGCTGATGCTATTAAACTTGTTTTCTTCATGTTTTCTTTTACTTCTTTTGTTTTTATATGGTTTAGATTTCTGGGCTTCGGCTTACCTAGGTTACGTTGCGCCTCTAGACGTTTCGTAATCTAAGTGCCGGTCACGTTCCATACTTTCGGGTCGTGACATAGCTCTTCGTCAATCGACGGTCACAACCACGCAAGCAATATAATATACAACGCCGAAGGGCGAGGATCACAACCGAAAAGGAAACTCAAAACAGCAAGAATCCATAGAAATACAACGCGCGACTCTAAGGTCGAATGAATAAACAACACTGGTCTCTATCTGAAATAAATACATGTTTGGTTGATGGAATTTACTAGATACAACAGAATAATAATATACAAAGTATAATGATGGTCACGATGCAAGTGAACCCACTTACTAGCAAATCACCCGGAAATGGAAGTAGTGCCAGCAAAGCCGTAATGAAATCCGTACGGCAAAACTGCAAGAAACTATGGCACAACGGGGGTGAGTTGCCAACTCGTGAGTAGAAAACATTTACGAGCAGAAATCGCATGAATAACGCAATCCTAGGTCATACGATCACTATATCCATATAATCCTCAAATATGACAAGTCTGGAGCATGAAAAGGTGGCAAGGGTAAATATTTAACCCAAGTGTAATCCCATGTGCTCCTGTCAGTGCCTCAGGTAGCAATATATCATATGGATGAGATATGAATGCATGAAAACAGAATGCATGAAACTGAAGAAACTGCTTTCATAACTTAGTGAGATTTCTGTATATTTAAAACGAGGTATTGTAAATGAAATCAGCATAAACAGTGTCTAGCATCGACACAAAACATAAATCCCAATATCTCAAAATCTCAGGCTCCGGCTATCCGGACTGGCCTGTATTATCAAATCTCAGTACCTCAATATCTCAAAAACTCAGTATCTCAATCTCACTATCTAGGGCGCCGTCAGTCCAGACCGGCCCCTACCATCAATCTCAAGACCACGACGGTATCCTCCGGATATCCGACGCGTCGGGTAAAATCACCGGTAGGTAGTCTTCCCCTGCCAGGCTCATCATCTACTACTCGAACTTCTTGCCCCGGGGTACCTTACCGGGTCCACCATGTATCCGAGACGGTTCATCCAACTCCTCGAATCCGGTCTCGAAATCCATCAGCAAACTCATGGTGGACGACTCATACATCATGGGAAAACCGCACTTTCCATTTTTAAAAGGAGAGAGAGAAGAAGTTTATATATGTTTTTGCGGTTTTCCCCCAAATCCAGGAAATCTCATGAAAATAAGAATCCAAATCATCAATAGCATGTAAATAGTGAATATAGGCATAAAAATCCGTGAATGCGGCATAACAGTGAATAACAATATGCATGAAGTAGCAAGTAATAACTACAATTCCTAAACTAGCATATAAGGCAAGTACACTAATATCATGTCGAAACTATTAGCTAACAAGCTATGTCAATGTAATAGTATTCTCTAAAGTGTATGTGACATGGCAATTTCCGATGATGATGTGTGTGAGCCGGCAAGTAAGTGTACGTAGAACATACGCATCATCGGTAATGGTGCTGGTGTCCTAACAACATGATATCAATAATGGAATATGAAATCACAATATAAGTATGCGATGCGAAGCGAACATCAATAATGTACGGGAGCTGAATACTAGAACAACGATAACTAATCTGCATTTAATATAAATATAAACCATACAGTAGTGCCTTTTGAAATAATACAAATCGCGGTGTTTTGAAAATAAGGGCTACGGTGTTTTTTAAGAAAAGATACGTTCTTTGAAATATCCGTAGAATTCCTTGATCTGTCCTTTAAAATACCCACGATTCATTAGTTTTTGAAATAGGTAGGAATCGAATCTAGTCTAACAACTACAATAGACTATAGGGCTAAGCTAACAGGCTAACTGAAGGTAACGAAACCGCCTAACATCTGAGTCGATATATATATATATATATATGTGTGTATATATATATATATTAGTCGGTGATCACGCCTCAATAATATCACATCCGATACCATATCTATAATCAGACATTCCCAAGTCAAGAGTGCGGATCAATCATCAATATATAGCTCGTACGTAAATCCGTCGAACGGTATCCCAAATCTGGGTACTGGTCAATATCATATTCATCATAGTATTCATCTGGTATCCTCTTTATCAAAGATCATAATCCGGGATACTGATCTATGTCTAGTACAATACTGATATCATCAAAATAATCATGATCTGACTACTGATCTACAGCCTCATACAAACCGATGTCATCAACACATATCATCATAAAGAAGTATACATCGCCCAATGTGACCTATTATAAATATCTTAACATATCTTATCTCAATTTCGATCACAAGTCAACTATTCTATGTATATCACTATTCACATGATATTGTCATCCAAAGATCCGCTATAACATCATGACATATCTCAAATACGAACCCTGCATATCACCGATCTCACGGCCTCAAATCAAATCACATCGAGTCATCTCAAATCCTAAGTACTATCCTCAAATCCAGTATGTGAACACATAGTCCCATACCCATGTGAACACATAAATATATATATTCCCATATACGCATATATGAAAGAAAGAATGCAAGTATATGTGTGCGTGTGGGTGTGGGTGCAACCACTACTCTAGGCTTTCGCAACTAACACTAAACCAATCCAAGAACGCCTAGAATCCATCTTTATCATCAATAAACTCAAACAACTTATAATAATTATATGTGTGTATACGCATTCGTATATATCACCACGAACTGCGGGGGTGCTATACGTCATCCACCCGACTTCTCCCCGTAGATATAAATCTACTCACCTTTGCTTGCCGATGTCGATGTCGCCGCGCGCTTGCTTGTCGCCTCTAAGTCTTCACTAGGGTATCTACATATAATAAATAATCGAAATTGCTATTAACATCAAGTCCAGAAACCAAAACGGCACACGAATTGCCTATGGGTCAAAACCTATAGTCCACGCGTGCAAAAACAACTAAACAACCCTTGTTGTTGCTGTACAAACATGCAACAACCCAATACAAATCCAAATATCAAGAATTAGCATTTCAAAATACGGAAACATAGCCAAAAACCACACTAAACTGCTCCCAGATTTTGACTCAGGTCAAATTAAGCCAAGCAAAAAAGTCCAGGGTGATGTATATGGTGTATTTGAGCTACTGGACCAACCCCGACACCCCATGTCACCATGTGGCCGGCCACATCCTCAAAAAAACCGGCCTCCTCTGGTCCTCCTGCTCAGGTTGGGTCCGTCTCGTCAAGGTGGCTTCCTAATACCCTAATTTGGCCCCTAGAGTTGTTTGGTACTCTCAAAAATCCCCCGGTTTGCTCCAAATTTCCCTGCACACCCAAATTTCTCACAAACCGACATGAACTAAATTCCCAAATTCATATTTTGGTTTCTAGGCTATGGTCCAGGTCAAGCATCACCTCACAAGTCTCATTGACAACCACAAAACATCACCAATTTCCCAAACCCTTCTCTTGGGATTTCAAAGTGCACACATCCATCACTAAACGACTTATAAACTAAACTAGAATATAACAAACTAAAAAATGAACTAAATGGTAGACATTATACCTTATTAATGCCACCAAGCAAAACTCTAGAAGTCCAACGTCTTCAAAATCTAAGTTTGATCGGTCCAATGTGATGAGGGTGAGCTGTGGATCATTTTTTGTGAAAGGAGTTTGGGGTTTTGATTAGGTTTTGGAGATGGTTTCCATGGTAGTGAGGTGGAGGAAGATGAGGTTTTGCCATTGTGAAGAGAGAGAAGAATGGTGAAGAGATGAAGAAAATGATGGGAACAAAGGGGTATGGCTCTCTCTCTCTCAAGCATGCCTCATATCATGATTGTGTCCCCTCTCTCATCATGATACCTTTTTAACTTCTTTTCTTTTCATTTTATTTCCTTCTCCTTGCAATAGTAAACCCAAAACAAATCATGCACCCAAAACATGTAAGAAAATGTAGCAAGTATGGAAAAATGATATGTGCATGTTTTACACAAAAATGCTAAAAATCCGATTAGCGATTTTTAGTCGCGATTAGCACTAAATTAGCATATAACTAATCATAAAACTTAAAAATGGCATAATTCCATAAAATACCTTATTTTAGAATTTTCCATAATTTTTCCAAAATTTTCCCCATTTATCGGTATTTAATTATACCGAAATATTAAAATATTCAATAAAATAATATTAAATTATAAAAATTCCCAAAAATAATATTTTATTTTTTTGAAATGTTACAATCTTCCCCCCTTAAAGAAATTCGGTCCCCGAATTTAAATTTAAACCCCCAAATTCTAAAATATTTCAATGAAAAGTCCAAGTCGTCGGGCTCCGAAATCATCAATACATAAAACGCATCATAACGCAATGCATGCGCATGAGAAATGAGCAGATAACTCAAAATCAAAACTCCGTCAAGCATCCCGCAATCATCGGTGTCAAGATAATGGCACGAATGCCAAATCCAAAGCAAAACCAATATGATATAAATCAGAACTATACATGTAAATATCAAATCTATACATGTAAGTATCTAAAGGAAATGCATGCCAAATCTTTTAAAGTCGCTGTACAATGCGCATAACACTGCACAATGGCGGACGTCTCTTATAAGAAAATAACCGTATAAGTATATACCTTTTGTTTAATATGTACGTTCCGCCGTTTTGAAAACAATTTAGAAGGGTTTCCTTGTTTTAAACATTTTGTGTCATATTAGACGCGTAGGTAAATACTGAGACTATAGCTCGCTTTTGGAAATCCTTTTAAAATCTATTAATGCATGCAAAATATACTCATGTACTATCCTCTGACTAGTCCTGCTCAGTACAAAAACACATAGCAAATAACATAAAAACGTACTGCTCCATAAGAAATTAATCCCAAAATGTGCATATGAATACTACGTGCATCTGGTGTGCACGGAAATCAAAATCCATGAATGTGCCATACATGCGCACAGGAACAATACCTAAGTGCATCGGGTGTGCACGAAACATCTGTCAAGGGCAACAGGTGTGCCTGACAGCAAAAACAGGTGCATCTGACATGCACGAAGAATCTCAATTTAGCGCATTTGGTGTGCACCTAAATCGCATATCATAACATGCGCCCAACATGCGCGAAAACCCAAATCAGGTGCATCCATCTTGCACGAAGTCATGAAATCCAATATCAAGCGCCGAACATGCGCAAAATCCAATCAGGTGCACAAGGTGCACAAAACAAATATCGAACATCATAATCAAAATCGAAGTCCAGTGCAACTATGGTGCACAAAATGCGTATCACTGCACTGCAAGCATACGTGAACTATACCAAGTGCAAAACCAAATCGTGTGCGTACATATGCACAAATCAACTCAACTGTAAGAAACCCATAAAATCATAAACATGTGAAACTAAGGCACGAAAACGGTAACAAGTGCAGCAACTGTGCAAAAGTCGTAAATACTCAGTAGGTGCAACCATGGTGCATGAAAATAAATATCATGAAACCCAATCATCAAAATCAGTAATGCGTATAGACCGCCCAAAATACCGAAATCAAATATGGCGGAATAGTCCCGCTCAAGCACATCCTCCAAGAATCTCTGGCCAATTGTCGTGGTCACTCATAGCATGTCTTGTCGACGCTCATGATCTTTGTCCTGCTGGTGTGCGTAACATGACCACTCCTGGGTCCAAGTCTTCTCGTAATTTATTCTGGAAAGGTCCTGTCGAGGTCTCTCCCAAATCTCGTCTCTGCCAAACTGTCCGGAAGTCATCGTCCTTTACTATATCTGTTTCTTGTTCCGGTACGACTGCATATTCATCGCGACTCCTTCTGGAAGGTATATCCAAATACAATGCCTCGGCATGCGTATCGCATCTCTGATGTCGGCGGAGTGGAATGTCATCTTATCTAGATCTGGCACGACCCTCTTACTCCACTTTTCTCTAATGTCGACTGCTTCGGACTCGTCTCGTCGTGGCTGCATGGACTGAGCTCCAATGGCTATCATCGTATCTGGAGTCTCCCAAGAAGTGCATCTCACCACATAGCATCCGAATGAAGTTGAACCATCCGATCGATTCTTCAAAATCTCATAATCCCCCAAGTGCTCAACCCATTGGGTGCATTTAATAGAATCGAGTACGTACCACAGCATCGATGGTCCAGCCGCAGAAGGGCTAACCCAAGCCTCACTAATGGAACCGCGGAACTGCCGCAAACCCTAAGGTTCAAAGGCTTTCATACGGTCATTATGTCGAGTTAGGGTTTCATTCTTCTAGAGGGTCCATAGAATTTCCTGCATGTCTTTCCGAATACTTTAAACTTGGAATAATAGGTTTCTGACGTTCGATCGCCTCTATCGACTCTCAACGTATCCGTATGAAGTCGTCTCTAGCTAGAATCAATCGATCTGATGACCTCACATCGGGGTAGGAGAACGAGCCACATGTCTTAGTCATTCATCCTCGATGACTAGCGACCTTCTATCATTTCTTAGTACCACTCGTACTGCAATAGCTCCAACATCTGAGGCGATACCTCGTCATTCGCAGCAATAACTGGCTCACTCGTATGCACGCTGAACAGTGCCTCAAACATCATGAATAATCAATACTTCAACGGTCATCAGAATCTGGCTGGCCTCTATCAGTGGCCTAATCCTCTGGTGCTAATCTGCACGTTCGAGTAATCTCATACAGCGATCCATCCAACGCTTATGGCGCAAAAACACAATAAAAAGACACATCTCTGCAATCGTGTGTCGCCGGAATCATGCCCTGGTCAGTCCTCGTTCGTGTTGACCGCAACTCTAGCCGTAGCTCTCCCTGCCCGTAATCGTGGCAGCAAAACCATAACTAGTACCGATGAGGCTAAATCATAGGAAATAAATATGATACTGTGCAAGGAAATGTACATCCTAAGGCTTCTTAGGCGGAGTGGCGTATCGTAAGTATGCCGCGGAACATACCCACGGTACGTCACTCTACTTGAGTCACCTACTCCATCAACCAAGGGTCATCCTATGCTCTGAAGGTAAAACCTAACTCTCTGATACCAACTTTGTCACGACCCGAAAGTACGGAATATGACCGACACTTAAACTACGAAACGTCTCGAGGCGTACGTAATCTAAGTAAGCCAAAAGCCCAGAAATCCAAACCAAGAATAGTAGTAGAGTGAAGGAAAAACCAATTTAAATCAAGTAGTTTGCAACATACGCCGAAATATGCATTTTAAAATCACAGTCTTTTCTAAAAATTTCGGCAGAGTTTCCTTGTAAAAACTGACCCCAAACGGGTACAAAACCTGATAAAGCATATATAATGAATAAAGGAATCCCCAAGCGGGAGCTAGCTCTTCATCAATCGACGGTCACAACCACGCATGCAATATGATATACAACGCCGAAGCGCGAGGATCACAACCGAAAAGGAAACTCAAAACAGCAAGAATCCATAGAAATACAACACGCGACTCTAAGGTCGAATGAATAAACAACACTGGTCTCTATCTGAAATAAATACATGTTTGGTTGATGGAATTTACTAGATACAACAGAATAATAATAGACAAGGTATAATGATGGTCACGATGCAAGTGAACCCACCTAGTAGTAAATCACCTGGAAATGGAAGTAGTGCCAGCAAAGCCGTAATGAAACCCGTACGGCAAAACCTGCAAGAAACTGTGGCACAACAGGGGTGAGTTGCCAACTCGTGAGTAGAAAACATCTACGAGCAGAAATCACATGAATAACGCAATCCTAGGTCATACGATCACTATATCCATATAATCCTCAAATATGACAAGTCTGGAGCATGGAAAGGTGGCAATGATAAATATCTAACCCAAGTGTAATCCCATGTGCTTGTGTCAGTGCCTCAGGTAGCAATATATCATATGGATGAGGTATGAATGCATAAAAACAGAATACATGAAACTGAAGAAACTGCTTTCATAACTTAGTGAGATTTCTGTATATTTAAAACGAGGTATTATAAATGAAATCAGCATAAACAGTGTCTAGCATCGACACAAAACATAAATCCCAATATCTCAAAACCTCAGGCTCCGGCTATCCGGACTGGCCTGTATTATCAAATCTCAGTACTTCAATATCTCAAAAACTCAGTATCTCAATCTCACTATCTAGGGCGCCGTCAGTCCAGACCGGCCCCTACCATCAATCTCAAGACCACGACGGTATCCTCCGGATATCTGACGCGTCGGGTAAAATCACCGATAGGTAGTCTTCCCCTGCTAGGCTCATCGTCTACTACTCGAACTTCTTGCCCCGGGGTACCTTACCGGGTCCACCATGTATCCGAGACGGTTCATCTAACTCCTCGAATCGGGTCTCGAAATCCATCAGCAAACTCATGGTGGACGACTCATACATCATGGGAAAACCGCACTTTCCATTTATAAAAAGAGAGAGAGAGAAGAAGTTTATATATGTTTTTGCTGTTTTCCCCCAAATCCAGGAAATCTCATGAAAATCCGAATCCAAATCATCAATAGCATGTAAACAGTGAATATAGGCATAAAAATCCATGAATGCGGCATAACAGTGAATAACAATATGCAAGAAGTAGCAAGTAATAACTACAATGTATAAACTAGCATATAAGGCAAGTACACTAATATCATGTCGAAACTATTAGCTAACAAGCTATGTCAATGTAATAGTATTCTCTAAAGTGTACGTGACATGGCAATTACCGATGATGATGTGTGTGAGCCGGCAAGTAAGTGTACGTGGAACATACGGATCATCGGTAATGGTGCTGGTGTCTTAACAGCATGATATCAATAATGGAATATAAAATCACAATATAAGTATGCGATGCGGAGCGAACGGCAATAATGTGCGGGAGCTGAATACTAGACACAACGATAACTAATCTGCATTTAATATAAATATAAACCATAAAGTAGTGCCTTTTGAAATAATACGAATCGCGGTGTTTTGAAAATAAGGGCTACAGTGTTTTTAAGAAAAGATACGTTCTTTGAAATATCCGTAGAATCCTTTGACCTGTCCTTTAAAATACCCATGATTCGTTAGTTTTTGAAATAGGTAGGAATCGAATCTAGTCTAACAACTACACTAGACTATAGGGCTGAGCTAACAGGCTAATTGAAGGTAAGGAAACCGCCTAACATCTGAGTCGATACATACATACATACATACATACATACATACATATATATATATTATATATATATATATATATATATATATTAGTCGGTGATCATGCCTCAATAATATCACATCCGATACCATATCTATAATCAGACATTTCCAAGTCAAGAGTGCGGATCAATCATCAATATATAGCTCGTACGTAAATCCGTCGTACGGTATCCCAAATCTGGGTACTGGTCAATATCACATTCATCATAGTATTCATCTGGTATCCTCTTTATCAAAGATCATAATCCGGGGTACTGATCTACGTCTAGTACAATACTGATATCATCAAAATAATCATGATCTGACTACTGATCTACAGCCTCATACAAACCGATGTCATCAACACATATCATCATAAAGAAGTATACATCGCCCAATGCGCCTATTATAAATATCTTAACATATCTTATCTCAATCTCGATCACAAGTCAACTATTCTATGTATATCACTATTCACATGATATTGTCGTTCAAAGATCCGCTATAACATCATGACATATCTCAAATACGAACCCCGCCATATCACCGATCTCACGGCCTCAAATCAAATCACATCGACTCATCTCAAATCTCAAGTACCATCCTCAAATCCAGTATGTGAACACATAGTCCCATACCCATGTGAACACACACACACACACACACACACACACACACACACACACACATATATATATATATATATTCCTATATACGCACATGTGAAAGAAAGAATATATGCAAGTATATGTGTGCGTGTGGGTGTGGGTGCAAACACTACTCTAGGGTTTCGCAAATAACACTAAACCAATCCAAGAACGCCTAGAATCCATCTTTATCATCAATAAACTCAAACAACATATAATAATTATATGTGTGTATACGTATTCGTATAAATCACCACAAACTGCAGGGGTGCTATACGCCATCCACCCGACTTCTCCCCGTAGATATAAATCTACTCACCTTTGCTTGCCGATGTTGATGTCGCCACGCGCTTTCTTGTCGTCTCTAAGTCTTCACGAGGGTACCTACATATAATAAACAATCTGAATTTCTATTAACATCAAGTCTAGAAACCAAAACGGCACACAGATTGCCTATGGGTCAAAACCTATAGTTCACGCGTGCAAAAATGATTAAACAACCCTTGTTGTTGCTGTACAAATATGCAACAACCCAATACAAATCCAAATATCAAGAATTAGCATTTCAAAATACGGAAACATAGCCAAAAACCACACTAAACTGCTCCCAGATTTTGACTCAGGTCAAATTAAGCCAAGCAAACAAGTCCAGGGTGATGTATATGGTGTATTTGAGCTACTGGACCAACCCCGACACCCCATGTCACCATGTGGCCGGCCACATCCTCAAAAAAACTGGCCTCCTCTGGTCCCCCTGCTCAGGTTGGGTCTGTCTCGTCAAGGTGGCCTCCTAATACTCTAATTTGGCCCCTAGAGTTGTTTGCTACTCTCAAAAATCCCCCGGTTTGCTCCAGATTTCCCTGTACACCCAAATTTCTCACAAACCGACATGAACTAAATTCCCAATCCATATTTTGGTTTCTAGGCTATGGTCCAGGTCAAGCATCACCTCACAAGTCTCATTGATAGCCACAAAACATCACCAATTTCCCAAACCCTTCTCTTGGGATTTCAATGTTCACACATCCATCACTAAACGACTTATAAACTAAACTAGAATATAACAAACTAAAAACTAAACTAAATGGTAGAGATTATACCTCATTAATGCCACCAAGCAAAACCCTAGAAGTCCCACGTCTTCAAAATCTAAGTTTGATCAGTCCAATGTGATGAGGGTGAGGTGTGGATCATTTTTTGTGAAAGGAGTTTGGGGTTTTGATTAGGTTTTGGAGATGGTTTCCATGGTAGTGAGGTGGAGGAAGATGAGGTTTTGCCATGGTGAAGAGGGAGAAGAATGGTGAAGAGATGAAGAAAATGATGGGAACAAAGGGGTATGGCTCTCTCTCTCTCTCAAGCATGCCTCATATTATGTTTGTGTCCCCTCTCTCATCATGATACCTTTTTGACTTCTTTTCTTTTCCTTTTATTTCCTTCTCCTTGCAATAGTAAACCCAAAACAAACCATGCATCCAAAACATGTAAGAAAATGTAACAAGTGTGGAAAAATGATATGTGCATGTTATACACAAAAATGCTAAAAATCCGATTAGCGATTTTTAATCGCGATTAGCACTAAATTAGCATATAACTAATCATAAAAACTTAAAAATGGCATAATTCCATAAAATACCCTATTTTAGAATTTTCCATAATTTTTCCAAAATTTTCCCCATTTATCGGTATTTAATTATACCGAAATATTAAAATATTCAATAAAATAATATTAAATTATAAAAATTCCCAAAAATAATATTTTATTTTTTTGAAATTTTACATAAACTTTCCGATCGAATAAACAAACATCCAAGATTTCCCAAATACCTCAACACTTGAGCGGAGTTCAAAAATCCCAGAACATGTCACAGCCCTAATGAACCAGCCGTAGAAGGGTCAAACCAACGCCTCACATGTGGCAACGCTAAACCACCAAAAACCCTAGGGTTCAGTGGCAGTTTTGATGGTCACATAATCAAGTTAAGGTTACGTTCTTGTAGAGGGTCCACAGATACGCTTGCATGATTTCCCGAAAGTTTTAAACTCGTGGAAAAATCCAACACTTGAAAGTTTTCCGTCAGGGGAAAAATTGAGTTAGTGATATCCGTTCGAACTATTTAACACGTTCTAAATTACCTGAAAGACTAAACGATGCTAAACTTTCCGATCGAATCAACGAATAGAAAAGATCTCCAGAAAACTCAACAATTGAGTAGAATAAAAATTCCCAGAAGAATGCAAAATTAACCAAGAATAAACCCCAGAAGTGGTAGCACCAAACTCTTGAAGTTGGCCGCGAAACCACCGCCAAACGCATGGTTTGGCCGCGGTTCCGCGGTCCAATGAGGGATTTAGGTCTCCATACTTCACAGTAATTCTTAGAATTCCCTGCTTAATTTTCTGAGTATTTTTAATACAGAAAAAATCAACATTTTAAAAAAATTCCAGAGAGGGGGTCTAAATCGACATTTCGGGGTTCGATCGGACCTTAAACTTTGTCTAGACAACGCCTAAAGCTCTAGCCTGGCTCTGATACCACTGTAGGGTTACTAGGCACTAGAACAAGGTTCTACAAGGCATTAACCATGCCAAAATCAAAATTTTCAAGTGCCGAACAACCATAACCAAGATCTTAGACTAGAGATTAGGCGAAACAAAAAGCAAGTAAACAACTTTACTTCTAAGAGTTTGGGATTACATGTTGGAGATAGTGCCCTCAAAGTCAATTATTGGATCGCAGGTACGTGATTGCAATGATTGAGGCAGGACCTATACCGATATGACAGTCTTGCTCGAGATGATAGTATGCTATCTGGTTTGTCTTTATCATCGTATACATGTTTTAGTTCTCTATTGCATGATGATAGAGCCCATAGGATTCTTGCTTGACTGCCAGCAGTATGATGGCGATCATATACGTGGGAGCTGGGGTCTATAAGCACATCCTTAAAGTGTCCCTAGTCGTGGGAGTTTCGAGACAGGGCATCGATACTCCATAGTAGACTAGTGTATACAGTCGAGACCCTGACAAGGGGCGGTGGCTGGTCACACAAGCCATTGGTGTTAGTTGGTTCACCTAAGATGTATACAGGTGCTCATTGGGTTATGAGTACACCGGACAGGACTCGCCGGGAACATGCTAGTTGGTATTATACATATCGTCAGATAGCAGTTCCCTGGTGACATATGTACAGGTTAGTTTGTCGACCTGAGATCGTCATTTGTCTCGTGTGAGTTCCCACTGTGCTTTGATTTCAACCCTACCACGCTCAAAGGAGACGTGCAAACAGGTAGTTTTTGGGTACAGTCCCGAACCACATGGAGGCAGTGAGCGGATCGTCGGGGATTCGTCTCTCCCGGTATTGGGGGTTGATGTCGCACAGTGCACGGGTGGCCATCACTAGAAATCCTCGGCCGAGGTAGTGGAGAATTACTGATTTGGATCAGAAGTTTCTCAGATAGTGATGGGCTTCATGCCGACACGATTTATCGCGTTATTAGGGGTCTGACTTTATCCACCCCCCTAGACTCGATATGCGATACTCTTTAGACGAACGGACCGGACTGTACGGATATTGTCACTGTCAGGCTCAGTAGGGTTTATGGATGAGTTCGCTCGTCAGCTTCCTTTCTAATCAATACATAGGCAAACGTTACGTACAGCTCGTACCTCTGACGTGCTAGTGGTTATACCCAGTGCCAGTTTGTTGATGAGTCATTAGAGTCTCCTACAAACCGTTTCCCAAGTTCGGGCGAAACGTTGTAGAGGTCGTATGGTTTTATGACAGGGTTCGGAAAATGCACGTGCTTTTACGCACGTGTCATATTTCGGGCAGATAATACTAGTGGGCTTTGGTTTATGCCGGATCCGAGTATTATACTGTATAGGTATAATATCTTTGTCTCAGTTGCATTTGTATTCGGTTGTAATACAAATGCAGGTATTTATACTGTTACGGGGTTATCCTGAAATTCGTTTCAGGATCACTTTTGGAAGTTGCCAGTTTCCTGTTTTCTTACACCCGTATTTTACATTCGATTAAATGCGGATCTATCTTTTCTTGAGATGAGTGTGGAAGCTTCTAGAAGGTGACTAGGATAGTGAGGTGTTAAGTGACTCATTAGTGTATTTAATGATTCATTTAATACAAGGGTGACTAGGTTTATGATTCATCCTTTGCTTTTAATGTGTTCATACAAGGTGTATTATGAATCATTCTTTCTCATTTATTGTTGTGGTCACCCCCCTCTCCTACACTCACCTCCCTCATCCTATAACTTGGTCGGCCCCCTCTTGATAATGGTGATTGATTTCATTTGAGAAAAGATGATAGTTATTTGGTTCATGAAAATTAGATAGAAAAGTTCTCATTTCATTCCAATCCAAAAAGGTAACTTCATTAACCGTTCGTCCATAGCTGTGGACGTAACGAGACAAAGTGTTCTACTCATTCTCTACATCAATCTTGGTCATCTCTTTTGGCAAACTTGATGATCGAGTTGCTTTGGTTCAGAGGCGGGAGCTCGTTTAAAGATCCGTCGACGTGGTGCCACCTGGACGACGAGACTGGAGATTCAGGAGATCGGAGCAGCCGCAACTAAGCGTGGGATGATGGTTGAAGACCGAAGTTCTCAGATCGTTCGGTATAACATTTCTACCCAATTTGTAGTTTGTTAGTTTAGCTTTAATGGCAGATCCGGGTTATAGTACGCGATAGCGCCAGTTGTAAAAGTTTTTGTTCCGCATTTGATGCCTGTTAGACGGCCGGGGCGCTACCGTGGACTTACATTGGTATCAGAGCCTCATCATTAAGCTATACTAACTTGTGCTAACATGTTTAAAATATCGATCGAACGGATTTTCGAAAATCGTAATTTCCATGTGTAAAGTTTCTGTCGATTTTAAAACAGGCCTAAAAATTATTTTGCATATACCAGAAAATTGAGCAGGCTTTTTAAAGGACACAGAAGAAATTTGACACACTGATCCGACCGTACGGCCGTGGATCCACCGCCAAAGCCAAGCTTTGGCCGCGGAACCGCGGCCATAATGGTTAATCGGTGTGCCATTTTTCTTCTGGGGCTTCTACAAGGGAAATTGGGGTTTCTGGTAAAGTTCTTTTGGGCCCAGTTTTTGTTACTGTACAGCAGATGTACGTGGGGCCCACTTCGGGAAGTTTTGTTGATCGGAATTTTAAACTTGTTAGTATACAGTACTTACTTTATATCTCCGACCGTGAATGTCAATCGAGCGGTAAACCGCGTCTAATTGCTATAGTTCTTTTAGACGGGTTTGCGAACGTGACATTCGCGTTGATGTTTTATGTGGTGCTGTGATGTTGCGGATTTATCGTGGTGGATAGCAGGGTGCAATGATAGTGCAGTTTGGATTTATTTGTACATTTGATATTGCGGGGCGAGCGTCCAACATGTGGACTACCGTCACTGCCTGTTTGTATAATATTCTTTTGGGGCATGACCGGGCTGAGGTCGATGTACCTGTTGTATATATTTTAATTTCTGTACTAGGTTAACCCCGCAACGGAGTGCACGGATAACCGGGTTCTGGAGGGCAATGGGTACGTATCTCATGGCTTTGAGAGGCAGAGGGGCCTCAATCTAGAATTGGCAGACTATTCGCCGCACTCGTAGGGGTTACAAATTGACCCAAGGAGGGGTGCTAAAGTTACCGGATTCCGTGAAGTGCTGGATGGTCCATTCATTTTTCTGTAGGGGGCTGCCTCGCTTCAGGTTTTGGTGGGTAACTTGCCGCACCCATAGGGGTCTAGGTTTCATTGCACAGGCTATCCACATGACCAGGGGAACATCGGGTTTCAGTAGCGTCTCTGTGAAACCCGGGGATCCCAGATTATCTGTATTGTTCTGTGATGCTTATTACTTTTCTGTAATGTTGCATATTATCATGCCTGGAGCGATTATTGTATATTGGTATATATACTATTAGATATTGTATATGTTTTACACCCACGCTAGTCCAGCCCCCGCTCTGTCGTTAGTTAAGTAACCTAACGGGTGATGACAGGACCCAGTGACGAATGCGGATGGTATATACGTACATTATATTTTCGTTCTTTTCTGGTGTGATTGATTGATGGGACTGCATTGATTCTTATCAATGCAAGGATAAAACAAACCTATATTTGATGTTGTTGGAACAAATTTTAAAAGGTGTTATTACAAAGATGTTTCCTTTTGTTTTGCATAGCGGTATTCAGTTGGAATATCCTGCACCTCATTCCACGAGGCAAGGGCCGAGATCCCTTCCCCGGGAGTGACCCCTTGGGCAGAAGTTTACGTCAGGGTAATAACTTAAATATAGTCGATTACAAGTTGCTTTGCATCGAGGTATTCAGTTGGAATATCCTGCACCTCATTCCACGAGGAAAGAGTCGAGATCCCTTCACCGGGTGTGACCTCTTTAGCAAAGGTTTTTCGCTACTATATTTTTATAAAAAGCTATCAAGTTCCTTCAGCGATATCAAGTTCGTTACGTTAAAGGTTTTTCGCCAAAAACCAGCCGTAGCCCTCCGTCATTTCTTATGGATGGTCAGTAGTATTCAAGCTATGTTTGTTGACCTTCGTCAAGACATAGTGCTTGGTAGCTGCTGGGGTATTCATTTGTTGCATAGATAGATGTGTTGGTTTGGGACAGTCGTATAGCCTTGTTGACCTTTGTCAAGGGCTTGTACGGGTGGGTTCAAATTGACCTGGACAATGACGGGTAGAACTTGACATGTGACTTATGATTTGTTGACCTTCGTCAAGGTCATAAGAGCATGGGACAAAAATAATATCGAGAGTTTCAAACATACAGGAAACTTTCCAGGCATGCGCATACCTTCTGGAGTGTGATAACTTGAGTGGCTTCCATCAAGTTTGTAGCGTCTTGAAAAGTCGTTTTGGTGTTTCCCTGAAATTCGGTGAAAATTCGGTATTTTTCCGAAAACCGTCTTTCTTGTTATTTTGCAGTTTAGGGCTAATTATACCTAAAATGGATAGGTAATTGCTTGTTTTTAGTAGCTAATGAGTTAATTATGAAATTCTGGTCGTTTAAAAATTTTCCCTAATTTTTCAATTTTTTAATATTATTTTAGGCCAGTAAGAAAATACATTAAATAAGCGATAAATACAAATTTTTCCGGGCTAATTTTAATCTCTAAAATTATGATAATTAAAATCTAGTGATAACATAAATTTTTAGTAATTTATTTTGATTTTTATCAAATTTTTATGATATGAAACGAATTTATTGAATTTTAAGCTAAAACTTGCAATTTTTGAGTTGTAGGGGGCCTTTTTGCATAAAATTTCTTTTGTAAAACCCCTCTCTCTTTTCCCTCAGCCCTAGGACAGCCCCACCTTGTGCAAGTCCAGAAATTTCTGGCCTCATTTTCTTGGGTTTCTTTCTTGTGTTGAATTGTTGGTTTATTGGATTTATTTTAATTAAAATGAATAAGGTATGGTGCATTTGACTTTGGAGACTTGACCCTTGACTTTCCCCACTTGCCCACACCCTCCCCCTCATCTCTTGCTGGCCGAAACCTGCACACCCCTCCTCTTCATCTCTTTTCTTCTCATTTCTTCAAAATTCTTCAAGTTTAATTCAAAGAAAATTGCAAATTAAAGCTTGCAAATTTAAAACCATCCTTCATCCTTCTTTTCCTTCACCTCCCTAGCTTGGATCTTGATGCTTGAGGCCATCATTTGGAGCAAAATCCATTCTTGCTAGATCTCTAGTGAGGTATAATCCCATGCTAATTAAATTCTTTTGTTTAAGATTCTTAAGTAGATTGTTGTAGTGTTAAATTTAGTGTAGTTCTAATCTAGTTTTCTTAGGTTATGCTTGAAAAATTTAACTAGGGTTTTGAAGCCATAATAGTTAATTAGATTGTTTTATAGTTAATCTAGTTGTTAATTAACAAATCTATATGGTCACCTTGTTTATGTAGTCTTCAATTTTGCTAAATTAGTTAATTTTAGAAGTGTGAAATTGTTGTTTTAGGAAAATCTAGAAAAGGGTTTATGTATGGAAAATGGTATTTGAAGCTTGATAAATGAGTTGATTAGGGTTTAGAAAACATTATTTAGTTGATTAAACCTAAATTGTTATCTAGTTATTTTGCTAACCTAATCTAAGAGATTAATTTTCTTATGTGGGCTTTTGTTGTGTTAATTTAAGTTTTCAAGTGTGGAAATTGATTTGGAATTTGCTAGGTTATAAATTCAAGAAATGGTTGTTATGGAAAATAGGATTGGAATCATTGTTATTGTGTTGTAATTAGTGTTTGTAGATTGCTTGTAGTGTGGTTGGGTGTTCAAGCTTGATAGTAGTCTTTTGTAGCCAATCGGCGATTATTGCACCGATTTTGGAATGCAATTGCTTACTAGTTTTGTTATAAAGTTATGGGATGAATTAATTTTGATATCTTGATGATTGTAATGGCTTGTCCTACGACTTTTAGGATGCGTGAGTGCGGTTTTTTTTGAGTAGTCGGGTTTTAGTCTTGCCGGGCGATCAAATCGGCGTTTTTGGCAGTTTTTGCGATTTTCGCGTGTGTTCCGCGCACTTTGTGCACGTTGTACCTAGCTAACGAACGTTAGTAGTTTCGTTTTGGTTTTGCGTCGTTCTTGATATGTAACCTTATGTTTGGTATTGATGTTAATTCCAGGTTCGGTCGCAGAGACGTCAGACGCGGCGCGAAAGGAAAAGGCGGTGATTGGACACAGCTAGCCAGGGATTCCGGTGAGTAGATGTAACATCTACGGGGAACTATCGTTGGATGGCGCAAGCCGCCCGATAGTTTTAGTAACTTACAAGATCCTTAGTAATGTTAATAATTAGGGGTGAAATACATAATTGAATATTTGCTGCATCCATGCATTATATGGACATACCTATACGAAACCATTTCATAGGACACCTGCACCATTACCAGGGTTTTTATATGCAGCACGAGCACTATTCATGCTTACACACACACCCTGGTAATTGCCATGCCACCACACTAGATAACTTTTAAATTGAAACCTTTTACTAATTGATACTTAAACTGGTACTATTGCCTTTAATTCCTTAAAATGAAACCGTAGGACTGCTATTTATATGCATGTACTTCATCATATTAACTGTTCATGCCTAATCCATTAATTACACATCGCAACTTGATTATTGACACCATATGCATTCATTATTATTGATACATGCACTTATGAGGACTTCTTGAGATTTTATGATATTTCTGGATTTCGGGGGGAAAGCCGCAAAATTTCTAAACTTATTATATTTTTAAAACATGTAAATTGCGGTTTTCTAGTGATGTAAGTGTCGTCCACCATGAGTTTGCTGTGGTTTTTGGAGACCCGTTTCGAGGAGTTGGATGAACCGTTTCGGGTACATGGTGGGCCCGGCAGGGTACCCCGGGGCAAGAAGCTCGTGGTGCTGACGATGAGCCTGGCAGGGGACGGATTACCGACCGGTGACTTCATTGGGCACGGCGGATATCCAGAGGATACCGACCGGGGCCGCGAGAGGATGAGATATTGATATTGAGATGGGTCAGCCGGATGGCTGAGGCCAGAGACACTATGACATGGATTTATGAGATTTGAGACAGCTTTTGGGTGTCGTTGCTGGACACCGTTTTTCGTCGATTCATTGACATTATGCTGGCATTCTAAAAGAGTTTCAAACACAAAAAGAGATAAAATGTTTCTTATATATACCTATTGAGACCTCAGATATTCATGTTGCATACATATTAGTACACTGATGTTGTATACACACCTCCTAGTGCATCCCGTCATACCTGTATTTTAGATGCTAGGATGCTTGTGTGCATGCATGCGATAGCCTTTGTAGATGTTATTTATTACTCACGAGTTGGCAACTCACCCCCGTTGTGCCACAGTCTTTTGCAGGTCCGCTCCGTCAGTTCAGTAGCGGCGGGCGCACTTGTTCTTTTGCCTCTTTTGTCTGGGCTCGAGATTTGCTCATAGGTGGGTTATGTTATCATTTTTGTACCACCTTGTATATTCTTGTATCTAGTGTACTCCATCTACTGTTTCTACCAGATTTATTGTATATTGACCTAGAGATGAGACTGTGAGGTTTGTGGACTTTTATGCTGTATTTTGGGGTCGAACTCACTTGAGTCGACATGATGTTTTCTTATGCTTTATTATGATTATTATGCTTGCTGTCATTTACATTGCGTGGGATTTGTGACCGCCTTGTGGCGAAGAGCTAGCTCCCGCTTGGGGATGCCCTATTTTGTTGGATTCATGTATATTTTTGTTGTACCCATTTTGGGGGCCAGTATTTACAAAGGAGACTCTGCCGAAATTTTCGGGAAAATTAGTATGGTTTTTAAAAAGGGTTTTACATGACTTATTTGATAAATTTGCTTTCAATTGATTGGGTTTTCTTCACTCTTTTGCTTAATTGGTTTTGTTTTCTGGGCTTTGGCTTACTTATTTTACGGACTTCTTTAGACGGTTCGTAAACTTAAGTGCCAGTCACGTTCCGTACCCTGCGGGTCGTGACAAAGTTGGTATCAGAGCGATAGGTTTTACCTTTGTGAGTGTAGGATGACCCTTGGTAGATGGAGTAAGTGACTTAAGCAGGGTAACGTAGCGTGCGTATGTCCGCGGCATACTTACGATACGGTACTCCGCCTAAGTGACTTTAGGATATACTTGCTTGAAAAATTCCTTCTTCAATTCCGTGTATCCTATGATCCTATTGCACTGTTCTTACTGTCCTGTTTCCTGTAACAGCCACTATGCCGCCGAAGGCTACGAGGGCACAGAGGGCTGCCGCCAGAGACGAGATTCGAGCTGGCTCGTCCGAGACTAGGACTGAGCAGGGTGGTATGCCTACGCCGCAGGGACAGACCGATCCACCTTCCCCGGGCCGTATGGATAGGCTCGAGACCGGTATGGAGGAGTTGCGACAGATGATGGGAGGCATGCAGGAGCTACGTCAGATGGTAGGATCCCTAGTTGCAGCCAGTCGTACACCGAGGCCGGATGACGTACCTACTATATCACAGACGACCATGATACCTGCTCCTACTACTACTACCGTGGCCATTCCAGTTTCACTACAGGATTTCATGAGGCTGAGACCTCCAGTATTCACCGGCACCGAGGCAGCGGAGGACCCACAGACGTTCCTTGACAGTTTAGCCAGGATCTGCCGTTCGCTGAGATGTTCGGATGATCGATGGGTAGAGCTTGCGAGTTTCCGACTAGAGGGTCTCGTGCAGACATGGTGGGAGTCAGTCTTGAGAGGTCGAGCTGCAGGTCTGCCGCCTATGACTTGGGCCGAGTTTACAGCGGTCTTTCTAGCCCGTTTCCTTCCAGAGAGCGTTCGTGACGCCAGAGCTCGCAGCTTCGAAGCCTTAGTCAAGACACCTGGGATGACGGTGTCTGAGTATGACATCCAGTTTACACAGTTATCCCGATATGCTCAGTATTTAGTGGATACCGAGGAGAAGATGGTGAAGAGGTTCGTACAGGGACTTGATGCCCAGCTATATCTTGCCATTGGCGCCCAGCACTACGACACTTATTCAGCTGCTAGGGATACGGCATTGCGGATGGAGGCACGCATATCACAGACTTCGGCCGTTTCTGGGCCGAAGAGGATGCGCACCGATATACCGTCTCAGAGGCAGCGCGCCAGATTCTTTCCGAGAGATAGGCCTGGCAGAGGATTTGGGCGGGGACAGTTATATGGTTCTTATCCCCAGGGGCAGCAGCCGTCGCCAGGATGTTTTGGGTGCGGGAGTTTGCACCATCTTGTCAGAGACTGTCCGGTGAGACGACAGGGAGCAGCGACAGTTCCGCATGTGACCCTACCACCATCACCACCCCCTCCTCAGAGAGCCCTACTTCCTACCCCAGGCGATGCTCCACGCCAGTTAGGTGCACCGAGAGGCCGTGGACGCGGCGGTCCTGTTCAGAGAGGACGAGGAGGCAGAGGCCGAGGTCGAGGTCAGCCCGCTATCGGTGGAGGATAGGCCCGAGTTTTTGCTTTGACACCGCAGGATGCGCAGGCATCCAATGCCGTTGTGACAGGTACTTTGCCAGTTTGTTCTTTCAACGCGCGGGTATTATTCGACCCAGGTTCCACACATTCGTACGTATCTACACACTTTGCACCGATGTTGGGCCATGAGTCGTCGTCGTTAGATCAGCCGCTTGTTGTTGTTACTCCGGTAGGCGAGTCGTTTGTCGCTCGGTTTGTATTTCGTTTGTGTTCCGTTCGTATCGGGGAGAGGGATTCATCAGTTGATTTGATACTCCTCGATATGTTGGACTTTGATGTGCTTCTGGGCATGGATTGGCTAGCCACTTGTTATGCTTCGGTGGACTGCCGTGAGAAGGCAGTCAGATTTAGCTTTCCGGGAGAGCCAGTCCTTGTTATTCAGGGAGACCGCAGTGTTACCCTTCCCAGCTTAATTTCGTCTCTTCGCGCTGGTCAGCTCTTGCGGAAGGGGTGTTAGGGATTCTTAGAGTTTGTTTGTAATACTCGAGCTGCAGAGGTTCCGTTAGACCGGGTCCCGGTAGTTTGTGAGTTCCCTGATGTTTTCCCTGATGAGCTACCTGGGCTACCGCCTGAGCGCGATGTTGAGTTCTGCATTGATTTGATTCCCGGTTCGGGGCCTATTTCTATACCACCTTATTGGATGGCCCCGGCAGAGCTTCGAGAGCTGAAGGATCAGTTGCAGGATTTGTTAGATAAGGGGCTTATTCGACCGAGTGTTTCTCCGTGGGGTGCTCCGGTCCTGTTTGTCAAGAAGAAGGATGGAAGTTTGCGCTTATGTATCGACTACCGCCAGCTGAACAAAGTTACCGTTCGGAACAGATATCCGTTGCCGCGCATTGATGATTTGTTCGACCAGCTTCAGGGTGCGGGGTATTTTTCGAGGATCGACTTGCGATCAGGATACCATCAGCTGCGAGTTCGACAGGAGGATATACCGAGGATAGCCTTCCGTACACGCTATGGCCACTAGGAGTTTTTGGTGATGTCGTTCGGACTCACCAACGCCCCAGCAGCATTCATGGATTTGATGAACCGTACATTCAGGCCGTATCTTAACTTGTTCATCATCGTGTTTATCGACGATATCTTGGTGTACTCCCGGAGCAGAGAGGAGCACGAGCAGCACTTGCGGATTACGTTACAGACTCTGAGGGAGCACCAGCTATTCGCGAAGTTCTCCAAGTGTGCATTCTGGCTGGACAGCGTTGGATTCTTGGGTCACGTGGTTACGAGAGACGGCATTTGTGTGGACCCGAAGAAGATTGAGGCTGTTCAGCAGTGGCCCCGACCTACATCGGTTACTGAGATCCGTAATTTTCTAGGCTTGGCGGGCTACTACAGGCGTTTTGTTCAGGACTTCTCCCGTATAGCTGCACCGTTGACCAGTTTGACCCGGAAGGGAGTTCCTTTCGTCTGGACATAGGAGTGCGAGCGCAGTTTTCAGCAGCTACGGACATGTTTGACTACGGCGCCGGTATTATCTTTGCCTTCGGGATCAGGCGGATTTGTTGTCTACTGTGATGCTTCGCGAGTGGGATTAGGATGCGTATTGATGCAGCATGGCCGGGTGATCGCTTATGCTTCTCGGCAGTTGAAGAAGCATGAACAGAACTACCCCACTCATGATTTGGAGATGGCTGCAGTGGTCTTTGCACTGAAGATTTGGCGACATTACCTGTACAGCGAGTCGTGTCAGATATTCACCGATCACAAGAGCTTAAAGTACATATTTCAGCAGCGAGACCTGAACCTCAGACAGCGTCGTTGGATGGCGTTGGTGAAAGACTATGACTGCGAGATCTTATATCACCCCGGCAAGGCAAATGTGGTGGCAGATGCGTTGAGTAGGAGGCCCGGGGGTAGTCTATCCTTTTTGCGCGCAGTGCAGAGGCAGTCGTTAGCAGATTGGCAGATGTTATGCGACAGCCGAGTTGAGTTTGAGTTCACTCAGACAGGGGGACAGCTCGCGCATGTTCGTGCACGCCCACAGTTGCTTGACCGTATATATGAGGCACAGCGCAGTGACGACCGTTGCTCAGAGATCATGGCACAGATGGGACATGGCAGATTTTCCGAGTTCGTGGTTGACGATCAGGGGATTTTACGATATGGATCTAGACTGTGCGTACCAGATGCTGATGGATTGCGGCACGACATTCTTGAGGAGGCACACCGATCAGTGTATAGTGTCCACCCCGGTTCCACCAAGATGTACCATGATATGAGAGAGACCTACTGGTGGGACGGGATGAAGAGGGACATCGCGGAGTTCGTTTCGAGATGCCTGACTTGTCAGCAAGTCAAGGCCGAGCACCAGAGGCCCGCAGGAGAGTTACAGCCGTTACCCATTCCAGAATGGAAATGGGAGCAGATTTCGATGGATTTCGTTGTGGGTCTACCCAGGACCAGTCGAGGGTATGACTCCATCTGGGTGATCGTGGATAGATTGACGAAAGTGGCTCACTTCCTGCCAGTGAAGACGACTTTCAGCTTCGCTCAGTATGCTCAGCTCTATATTGACGAGATCGTGCGACTACATGGCGTACCGACTTGTATCGTGTCAGATCGAGGCACTCAGTTCACCAGCCGACTTTGGCGGAGACTTCAGGAGGCTTTGGGCACTCGTTTGAGCTTCAGCACAGCGTTTCATCCGCAGACAGACGGACAGCCAGAGCGGACCATTCAGACTCTCGAGGACATGCTCAGAGCGTGCGTTTTAGACTTTGGTGGTAGCTGGGATCGTCATTTACCTCTAGTAGAGTTCTCCTACAACAACAGCTTCCAGGATACTATTCAGATGGCACCTTTCGAGGCATTGTATGGGAGGAGATGCAGATCGCCCGTGTGTTGGACAGAGCTCAGCGAGAGCAGCATTTTGGGGCCGCAGCTTGTTGAGGAGATGACCGCGAAGATACAGTTGATCCGAGACCGGATGAGAGCGGCTCAGAGCAGGCAGAAATCCTATGCAGACAGGCGCCATCGCAGATTAGAGTTCGCAGTTGGCGACCATGTTTTTCTGAAAGTCTCCCCGATGAAGGGCGTGATGCGTTTTGGGCGAAAGGGGCAGCTTAGCCCTAGATTCGTAGGTCCCTTCGAGATCCTCGAGCGGGTTGGCGCTGTTGCTTATCGTTTGGCTCTTCCTCCCAGCTTTCCCGATGTTCACCCCGTCTTCCATGTTTCGATACTCCGCAAGTACCTTCACGACCCTTCGCATGCGTTTCAGCACCCGACAGTCCAGCTAGAGCGCGACCTTTCTTTTGCAGAGCAGCCGGTGGCCATCCTGGATCGGCAGGTGAAGAAGTTGAGGTCGAAGATTGTACCAACCGTCAAGGTCCTTTGGCGTAGCCCGAGCAGCGAGGAGGTTACCTGGGAGACCGAGGGCGAGATGAGGAAGAAATATCCCCATCTCTTTGAAGGTACGCGTAGCTATATTTTTAAATTCGGGGATCGAATTTCTTTAAGGGGGGAAGATTGTAGCGTCTTGAAAAGTCGTTTTGGTGTTTCCCTGAAATTCGGTGAAAATTCGGTATTTTTCCGAAAACCGTCTTTCTTGTTATTTTGCAGTTTAGGGCTAAATATACCTAAAATGGATAGGTAATTGCTTGTTTTTAGTAGCTAATGAGTTAATTATGAAATTCTGGTCGTTTAAAAATTTTCCCTAATTTTTCAAATTTTTTAATATTATTTTAGGCCAGTAAGAAAATACATTAAATAAGCGATAAATACAAATTTTTCCGGGCTAATTTTAATCTATAAAATTATGATAATTAAAATCTAGTGATAACATAAATTTTTAGTAATTTATTTTGATTTTTAACAAATTTTTATGATATGAAACGAATTTATTGAATTTTGAGCAAAAACTTGCAATTTTTGAGTTGTAGGGGGCCTTTTTGCATAAAATTTCTTTTGTAAAACCCCTCTCTCTTTTCCCTCCGCCCTAGGACAGCCCCACCTTGTGCAAGTCCAGAAATTTCTGGCCTCATTTTCTTGGGTTGCTTTCTTGTGTTGAATTGTTGGTTTATTGGATTTATTTTAATTAAAATGAATAAGGTATGGTGCATTTGACTTTGGAGACTTGACCCTTGACTTTCCCCACTTGCCCACACCCTCCCCCTCACCTCTTGCTGGCCGAAACCTGCACACCCCTCCTCTTCATCTCTTTTCTTCTCATTTCTTCAAAATTATTCAAGTTTAATTCAAAGAAAATTGCAAATTAAAGCTTGCAAATTTAAAACCATCCTTCATCCTTCTTTTCCTTCACCTCCCTAGCTTGGATCTTGATGCTTGAGGCCATCATTTGGAGAAAAATCCATTCTTGCTAGATCTCTAGTGAGGTATAATCCCTTGCTAATTAAATTCTTTTGTTTAAGATTCTTAAGTAGATTGTTGTAGTGTTAAATTTAGTGTAGTTCTAATCTAGTTTTCTTAGGTTATGCTTGAAAAGTTTAACTAGGGTTTTGAAGCCATAATAGTTAATTAGATTGTTTTATAGTTAATCTAGTTGTTAATTAACAAATCTATATGGTCACCTTGTTTATGCAGTCTTCAATTTTGCTAAATTAGTTAATTTTAGATGTGTGAAATTGTTGTTTTAGGAAAATCTAGAAAGGGGTTTATGTATGGAAAATGGTATTTGAAGCTTGATAAATGAGTTGATTAGGGTTTAGAAAACATTATTTAGTTGATTAAACCTAAATTGTTATCTAGTTATTTTGCTAACCTAATCTAAGAGATTAATTTTCTTATGTGGGCTTTTATTGTGTTAATTTAAGTTTTCAAGTGTGGAAATTGATTTGGAATTTGCTAGGTTATAAATTCAAGAAATGGTTGTTATGGAAAATAGGATTGGAATCATTGTTATTGTGTTGTAATTAGTGTTTGTAGAATGCTTGTAGTGTGGTTGGGTGTTCAACCTTGATAGTAGTCTTTTGTAGCCAATCGGCGATTCTTGCACCGATTTTGGAATGCAATTGCTTACTAGTTTTGTTATAAAGTTATGGGATGAATTAATTTTGATATCTTGATGATTGTAATGGCTTGTCCTACGACTTTTAGGATGCGTGAGTGCGGTTTTTTTTGAGTAGTCGGGTTTTAGTCTTGCCGGGCGATCAAATCGGCGTTTTTGGCAGTTTTTGCGATTTTCGCGTGTGTTCCGCGCACTTTGTGCACGTTGTACCTAGCTAGCGAACGTTAGTAGTTTCGTTTGGGTTTTGCGTCGTTCTTGATATGTAACCTTATGTTTGGTATTGATGTTAATTCCAGGTTCGGTCGCGGAGACGTCAGACGCTGCGCGAAAGGGAAAGGCGGTGATTGGACACAGCTAGCCAGAGATTCCGGTGAGTAGATGTAACATCTACGGGGAACTATCGTTGGATGGCGCAAGCCGCCCGATAGTTTTAGTAACTTACAAGATCCTTAGTAATGTTAATAATTAGGGGTGAAATACTTAATTGACTATTTGCTGCATCCATGCATTATATGGACATACCTATACGAAACCATTTCATAGGACACCTGCACCATTACCAGGGTTTTTATATGCAGCACGAGCACTATTCATGCTTACACACACACCCTGGTAATTGCCATGCCACCACACTAGATAACTTTTAAATTGAAACCTTTTACTAATTGATACTTAAACTGGTACTATTGCCTTTAATTCCTTAAAATGAAACCGTAGGACTGCTATTCATGTGCATGTACTTCATCATATTAACTGTTCATGCCTAATCCATTAATTACACATCGCAACTTGATTATTGACACCATATGCATTCATTATTATTGATATATGCACTTATGAGGACTTCTTGAGATTTTATGATATTTCTGGATTTCGGGGGGAAAGCCGCAAAATTTCTAAACTTATTATATTTTTAAAACATGTAAATTGCGGTTTTCTAGTGATGTAAGTGTCGTCCACCATGAGTTTGCTGTGGTTTTTGGAGACCCGTTTCGAGGAGTTGGATGAACCGTTTCGGGTACATTGTGTGCCCGACAGGGTACCCCGGGGCAAGAAGCTCGTGGTGCTGACGATGAGCCTGGCAGGGGACGGATTACCGACCGGTGACTTCATTGGGCACGGCGGATATCCAGAGGATACCGACCGGGGCCGCGAGAGGATGAGATATTGATATTGAGATGGGTCAGCCGGATGGCTGAGGCCAGAGACACTATGACATGGATTTATGAGATTTGAGACAGCTTTTGGGTGTCGTTGCTGGACACCGTTTTTCGTCGATTCATTGACATTATGCTGGCATTCTAAAAGAGTTTCAAACACAAAAAGAGATAAAATGTTTCTTATATATACCTATTGAGACCTCAGATATTCATGTTGCATACATATTAGTACACTGATGTTGTATACACACCTGCTAGTGCATCCCGTCATACCTGTATTTTAGATGCTAGGATGCTTGTGTGCATGCATGCGATAGCCTTTGTAGATGTTATTTATTACTCACGAGTTGGCAACTCACCCCCGTTGTGCCACAGTCTTTTGCAGGTCCGCTCCGTCAGTTCAGTAGCGGCGGGCGCACTTGTTCTTTTGCCTCTTTTGTCTGGGCTCGAGATTTGCTCATAGGTGGGTTATGTTATCATTTTTGTACCACCTTGTATATTCTTGTATCTAGTGTACTCCATCTACTGTTTCTACCAGATTTATTGTATATTGACCTAGAGATGAGACTGTGAGGTTTGTGGACTTTTATGCTGTATTTTGGGATCGAACTCACTTGAGTCGACATGATGTTTTCTTATGCTTTATTATGATTATTATGCTTGCTGTCATTTACATTGCGTGGGATTTGTGACCGCCTTGTGGAGAAGAGCTAGCTCCTGCTTGGGGATGCCCTATTTTGTTGGATTCATGTATATTTTTGTTGTACCCATTTTGGGGGCCAGTATTTACAAAGGAGACTCTGCCGAAATTTTCGGGAAAATTAGTATGGTTTTTAAAAAGGGTTTTACATGACTTATTTGATAAATTTGCTTTCAATTGATTGGGTTTTCTTCACTCTTTTGCTTAATTGGTTTTGTTTTCTGGGCTTTGGCTTACTTATTTTACGGACGTCTTTAGACGGTTCGTAAACTTAAGTGCCAGTCACGTTCCGTACCCTGCGGGTCGTGACAAAGTTATCATGCGATGATAGTTGGATCCCGATTCTCACTGATGAGTTGGTTTATTCTTCGGGTGATCCCGACTAATTCTTCTTTCGGGTTTGGAGGAGAATTTGAGATTACAATAGGAGGTTTCCTGATTAGATAAAGTGATAACCATTCTGATCTAGGTTAGAGTGCACGCAGAGTGTTTCTTTTCTCTCTCTCTTTGGCAGCGACCTTTGACCGACCTTAGACTTTGACTCAGTGACCAAGTTGACTGAACCTTCTTAAAATATTGGCTTTTGGATTGTCCGAGTTGCATAAGTCATTGTCGTTCCTTCTTTTACCCTTTGCATTTCTCAGAACACCCCGTATTACTATGGATATCCACTTCCTGTAAGTCCACGGTAGCGCCCCGTCTGTCTAACAAACGCCAAATGCGGAACAAAAACTTTTTATAAACTGGCGCTATCGTGTACCGTAACCCGGATCTGCCATTAAAGCTAAACTAACAAACTAGAAAGTGGGTAGAAACGTTATACCGAATAATCCGAGTCCTTCGGTCTTCAACCATCATCCCACGCTTGTTGCGGCTGCTCCGATCTCCTCGATCTCCAGTCTTGTCGTCCAGGTGGCATCACGTCGACGGATCATTAAACGGGCTCCCGCCTCTGAACCGAGGTAACTCGATCGTCAAGTTTGCTAAAAGAGACGGCCAAGATGAAGTAGAGAATGAATAGAACACTTTGTCTCGTTACTTCCAAAATCACGGACGAACGGTTATGGAAGTTGCCTTTTGGATCGGGTGAAATGAGAAATGAGGCTGTCTAATTTCCGTGAATCCAAATCTATCATAATCTTTTTTCCAATCACAACCATAATTCTCAATTGGAGGGGAGGGGGCCGGCCACTTATAGGAGAGGGGGGTGAGTGTAAGAGGAGGGAGTGGTGACCACAAGCAAAAGATCATGAAAGAAACAATGAGTCACAAATACACCTAGTATGAATGCATTAATGCAAGTGATGAATCATAACCCTTGTCATCAAAAGCATTAAATGACCATTAATGCACTAATCCACCTCATCATCCTAGTCACCATTCTAGAACCTTCTAGAAACACGACTCACCTCAAGAAGAAAAGATAAATTCGCATTTAACCAAATGTTAAATACGGCTGATAGAAAACTGGAAACTGGCAACTTCCAAAAGTAATCCTGAAACGAATTTCAGGATAACCCCGTAATGGTATAAACATACCCGCATTTGTATTACGACCGAATACAAATGCATCTGAGACAAAGATATTATATCTACACAGTATAATACTCGGATCCGGCTTAAACCAAAACCGACCAGTATTATCTGTCCGAAAAACGACACGTGCGAAAACGCACATGCTTTTTCCGAACCTTGCCATAAAACCATACGGCCACTACAACGTTTCGCCCGAACTTGGGAAAGTGTCTGTGGGGGACACTAATGACTCATCAACACACTGTCACTGGGTATAACCCCTAGCACGTCAGAGGTACAAGCTGCACGTAACGTTTTGCCTATGTATTGATTGGAAGGGAAGCTGACGAGCGAACTCATCTATAAACCCTACTGAGCCTGACAGTGACAATGTATATACAGTCCGGTCCATTCGTCTAAAGAGTATCGCATATCGAGTCTAGAGGGTGGATAAAGTCAGACCCCTAATAACGCGATAAATCGTGTCGGCATGAAGCCCATCACCACTAGAGAAACTACTGATCCAAATCAGTAATTCTCCACTACCTCGGCCGAGGATTCCTAGTGATGGCCACCCGTGCACTGCGCGACATCAACCCTCTATACCGGGAGAGACGAATCCCTGACGATCCGCTCACTTGCCTCTAATGTGGCTCGGGACTGTACCCAACTAAAACCTGTTTGCACAACTCCTTTGAGCGTGATAGGGTAGTAATCTAAGCACAGTGGGAACTCACATGAGACAAATGACGATCTCAGGTCGATGAACTAACATGTACACATGTCACCAGGGAACTGCTATCTGACGATATGTATAATACCAACTAGCAGGTTCCCGGCGAGTCCTGTCTGGTGTACTCATAACCTAATGAGTACCTGTATACATCTTAGGTGATCCAACTGACACCAGTGGCTTGTGAGACCGGCCACCGCCCCTCGTCGGCGTCTCGACTCTATACACTAGTCTACTCTGGAGTATCGATGCCCTGTCTCGAAACTCCTATGACTAGGGACACTTTTAAGGATGTGCTTACAGATCCCAGCTCCCACGTATATGATTGCCATCATACTGCTGGTAGTCAAGCAAGAATCCTATGGGCTCTATCATCATGAAATAGTGAACTAAAGCATGTATACGATGATAAAGACAAACCAGATAGCATACTATCATCTCGAGCAAGACTGTCATATCGGTATAGGTCAAGCCTCAATCATTGCAATCACGTACCTGCGATCCAATAATTGACTTTGAGGGCACTATCTCCAACAATCTTCCACTTGCACTCAAGGCTAATTATTGCGATTTCGCATACTCACAGCTCGTGTGATACCGAACATCCAACTCCTGTACTAATCAGTTTCACAAAGCTAGTTTGTAAAACTCTTGTGTTTGAGAAATAGCCTTAGTGAGTGGATCCGCCCTGATGTTTCTTTCTATGTCTTTCTTAATCTCAAGTTCGCGGAGAAAGCCATCTCCCGAATCGAGCAATACCAGTCTTAGAATATGTCTGGATATCTGATGGGACCTAGTTCATAAATGAACTCCAAATCCAAACTTCTTAGACTGTATCGATAACTAAACCTAATAACTATCCAGCACCAAGACTCCCACAGTATCCTCTTGGACCACCTGTGCATAATACTGTCCCTCGTCAGAGGGAAACTATAACTGTGACAATCACTCTGTCATCCATGTCACCTTGGAAGCCTGGAATGATAACCGTCTCCCGAAGGAGGCTACCGTCATCAAATCCGTAGAACAAGCACTTATGTTATAAAACTGCTTCCTTATGTTTTTTCAGGATTGGATTAATATAAACTTATCGCATCAAGTTCAAAAAAAATATCTGGTGTGGTACTTGACATCTCATGATTGACTCAATTGCCTAAGCAAGTGATCTGCCAATCATGCACATCCCTCTCTCCTTTAGTCTGTAAGACACCTTTAGAGAGGGTGACTCCATCACCTGCAGGTACACCACCATGCCAGGAGTCATCTATTCTAAAAACAATTAGAATACTGTCAAAATACCCACATTGGGAAACTACCCAAATCTAGATCTAAAACCGTAGATCTAGTAACCAGAATGTCAGATATTATATCCATATCCTTTGTGGAGAAACAACTGTGTGACGACCAAAGTACAACCGATCGTAGTATAGGAATTTTACTTCCTACTCTGTGTATTTCATCCAAATACCAGGACATCACACCTTACTACCTTCTCAACAGATCCATCCCCTATTCTGATGAAGTCAAAGCCATGACTATCACATCAAAATTAGATGATCTAATCTCCGCTATAACTGCTGATGTCTATAAATAGACATAAGCTACTTGTCCACTATACTTCCGCTGCTCCCACTGACTACGATAACCCTCTGCAGAATAATATCTACGTATACTTCTAAAGCTAGTTTAGAAGGACGTTATACTTATCCTCTTGCCGGGTCTCATAGTCTGGAACAACAGCACTGTCAAGTCTGGGTAAACAAGAACCTCCCTATCACCGTCCTTGAGGCTACCTGAGTACCTCTCGGGTGTCTGAGGTTACCCACCATATCTGCGGAGTGGCTATTGGAATGTCAAAACTGATTGAATATATAGGTCCTATTAAATTTTCCGTAATCGTTTGCGGTTCTGGAATCACTTCCAGTTCTACCATACTCCCACTACTATTATCTGAAAAAAAATCCATTTTACTAAAACTGTGGCGAGTCTAGAACAATATCACTATTGATCTTCCAAATGGTAGAAATGTCAACCCTCGTCAAAGCTAGGGTCAACCCACAAACAGCCATTACAGAAACGTGCCTTGAGTTATCCAGTGTCTGGTTTTAAGCATAAGCTGGACAACTCCCCTTATCTTAACATCGTTAAGAAATGAACCATTCTATATACAATATAGAAATAGAGACACTAATTTAATTAGAACTAGATTCTAATCATGCAGCTGTCTCCAGTGCATAACAACTTAATGGAAAAAGGCTAATCAGCATTATTCAACTTAGGAATCTATCCAATTATGAGTAACCTGAAAGAGAAACAAGTTTTCTCAAAACCATTACTATTAACTGAATACCAATCACAAGTATCTACATTTTCGATCTCTTTGAAGAATCCTGATACTCGCGATATCTGGTTCTCTACTTTATTCTTATACCCACATCTCCTCAAAACTTAGACATAGTATTTCTACGAAACACTTGTCTAAAAACTAGAGAAGTTATAAGTAAACAGAACATAGTACGAGGACCTACCCCTTTGTCCTGACGGACACTGGACAACATACAATACTCTGTATAACTCCGTTGAGTTGAATAACTCATAACCTGTGCATCGTAGGTTAAAAACTGTACCCAGGCGATTTCCTCAAATATCAACAATTACAACGAATTCCGATATAATGAGGATGATCACCTAATTCCCAATAACTTACTCCCACTCATCATCTGTAAAAACATACAGATATGAGAATAAAACCTGGTAAATACATACCCTGGAGTAAGTATGTAATCGGAAAATCAGTTTACAATTAACAATGCACAGTTAAACTGAAACATGAAAATGTTTCGTAGGGGTATTCTGGTATTCTTAGTAATGCCTCTTCCATAATCCAATTCATGACTGTAACCGTATATTTCTTTGCCATCTCTCCAAATCCCTTTATTTGTCATTAGTCGTTACCTTCTGTACACCATCGTTAGGCTAAATGGTTTTCTTCCTTCCCTACCGTTCGGCACCAGCCTATGGTTTGGAAGAAGACTATCCAGTAAGCATAATAGGTGTACCCTCCTAATCCTAGGAGTACTCGCAACTTGAGAGAAGGTGATGATAAAAGACAATCTGAATAATACCTTATTCTATTTCTTCCAAACTGGGGAAAAAGCAAAGGTGAAATAGGAGTAGCGATGAAGTACGCGGTTTGGTCATGAATGATAACAGTCGCAATTTACTTTGCCCTCTTTCTAATCCCTTTTATTTTGTCTTTACATATTACCTTCTGTACACCCTATTTAGGCTAATTGGTTTTCTTCATTCCCTACCTTTCGGCACCAGCCTATGGTTTGGAATAAGACTATCCAATAAGCGTAATAGGTGTACTCTCCTAAACGAAGGAGCTCTCACAACCTGAGAGAAGTTGATAATAAAAGACAACTGAATAAACTAATTCTATTTCTCCTGAACCTGGATCCATCCTCGAAGAAGTCCCTCCGAGTTCGTATATAACCATACGATGGATCTATCCAATGGAAGTGGATGTCCGTAGTAATACGGAGTGTTCTGAGAAATACAAAGGGTAAAAGAAGGAGCGGCAATGACTTATGCAACTCGGACAAATCAAAAGTCAGTATTTTAAGAAAGTTCGGTCAACTTGGTCACTGAGTCATAGTCTAGGGTCGGTCAAAGGTCGCAGCCAAAGAGAGAGAGAAAAGAAACACTCTGCGTGCACTCTAACCTAGATCAGAATGGTTATCAATTTATCTAATCAGGAAACCTCCCACTGTAATCTCAAATTCTCCTCCAAACCTGAAAGAAGAATTAGTCGAGATCACCCGAAGAGTAAACCAACTTATCAGTAAGAATCGGGATCCAACTATCATCGCATGATAACTTGATGGAAGCCACTCAAGTTATCACACTCCAGAAGGTATGCGCATACTTGGCAAGTTTCAGTTTTTTTAGAAACTCCCGATATTGATTTTTGCCCCATGCTCTTATGATCGTGACTTTGGCCAACCCATCATAAGTCACATGCCAAGTTCTACTCGTCATCATCCAGGATAATTTGAACCCACCCGTACATACCCTTGACTTTGGCCAACAAGGTAATACGACTGTCCCAAACCAACGCATCTATCTACGCAACAGATGAATACCCAACAGCTACCAAGCACTATGCCTTGACTTTGGCCAAACAAACATAGCTTGAATACTACTGACCATCCATAAGAAATGACGGAGGGCTACGGCTTGTTTTTGGAGAAAAACCTTTAACTTAATGAACTTGATCTCGTTGAAGGAACCTGATATCTTTTTATAAAAATATAGTGACGAAAAACCTTTGCTAAAGAGGTGACTCCCGGTGAAGGGATCTCGGCTCTTTCCTCGTGGAATAAGGTGCAGGATATTCCAACTGAATACTGCGATGCAAAGCAACTTGTAATCGACTATATTAAAGTTACTGCCCTGATGTAAACTTCTTGTTGGGTTAGCCTAGCACCTCATGTAGGGTTTGGAAGCATCACATGTACAAAAGATAGAATTTTTAGGGTGCTAAGTTAACGATCATTGAATCGTTCCTAGAAAAATTAGGGTTTCGAAATTTTGCATATCAACATAAACAAGAAAAGCTAGGGTTTTGAGAGTACAACCTTTATAGCTCCCTACGCTAAACTCCTCGGCTACTTGGGCTTTTGAAACGGGTCCGCTTGATCTCCTCTAGGTCACCGATGATCCACCCGGAGTCCGCTTTGTCCAAGCTTGCAACTTCACCCGATCAAGAGAATGAAATGAAACTAACACTTCAAACAAGTGGGCTAGACTTGTGTAGAATGGTATTGTGGTTCTCTTTCTCACTTCAAAATCCTAACTTGATGAGTATATTGCTCACTACAAAAATCTAGAGAGCAAATGAGAGAGGAAGAAGAAGATGATGGCTATATCTTTTACAAGAGTGAAAAGAATAACTCTTGTTAAGAAAAATGAAAATATATGCATATATATTTTCTTGTTCTCATCTCAAACCATGGTTAAACAATGAATATCTTATTGAACTTGAGTTAAAACACAAAAGGAAAGTTTACCCAAGGTTAAAAGGTGGATAGGAATGGTTAGGTCAAAAGAAGAGTGTAGAAACAAATCAATGATAACCATTTTCTTTTTGCCTTTTTGTTTTAAATCAAATGCAATAAAATCCATATATAAAACCATGGTGTGAGTCTTATATTGCCACCATTTTCATGTATGTACAACCATGAAGGATGTATGCATGTATGTATGTGTGTATGTACATCCATATGTGCATGAATTTATAAAGAAGGCATACATGCATGCATACATCCATCAAACTCAAGAAAGGATTTCAAGTGAGAAACTAATGGTTAAATGATAAATCAACACTTGATTTATCAATCCGGCCATATCACATTTGACCCCACCAAAAGCAAGCCGTCCGATCAATATACGGTATCCTATACGCGCATTTTAATCGGGTCCATGCGCATATCGCATACGCACACCACAACGTTTCACCTGGACTAGGTAACTCCTTTGTGGGACCCTGAGACTCGTCAATACACCGGCAGTGGGTGATGATCATATCAAGCACCCCCAAGCCGCAAGCGGTCAGCTAAACATAACGGCCACCTGGGTATTGAGTGATCAGAAGAAAACAAGCGAACCTGCTACAACTCCCGTCGATCCAATCGGCAACACTTCCCGTACAGTCCGGTCTCCTCGTCTGATATGTCGCATATCAAGTCTAGGGGTGGTAAACGTCAGACCCCAATAACTGATAAGTCGTGCCGATGTGAGGCTCATAACGGGTCGAGAAACTACTGGTAACACTTACCAGTAAATCTCTAATCAGCCCTGGCCAGGGACTTCCCTGTTACGGCTAATCAAGCACAGTGCAACATCAACCCCCAATATCGGGAGAGACGAAACCCCTCCTATCGCTCATTGCCTCCATGTGACTCGAGACTGTACCCAAAAACCACCGTTTTGCACGCCCTCATGGACGTGGTAAGGTGGAAATCAAAGCACAGTGGGAATCACACAAGACTCTATGACGATCTCGGGTCTACAGACTAACCTGCATAAGTGTCACCTGAGAACTGCCATCTGACGTGAGGTATAATACCATCTGGGAGTTCTCGGAGAGTCCGTCCAGTGTAGCCAGTCTCCACTGAGCACCCGTATACCATCTCTGATGTCAAACACCAATGGATATGGGATCATCCATCGCCCATCTCATGGGTCGAGAAGCGTATACGCTAGTCTACACTGGTATATCGATGCCCCATCTTGATACACCCACGACTAGGGACCTTGAAGAATGTACTTATGGACTACCATGTCCCCACTAGTATGATCCGCATCATAGTCCAGGTAGTCAAGTACTCATCCTAAGGGCTTTACCAATATGTAACCGTAAGACAGTTCAAAGAGACAAGTATACATGTTAAGATAAAGAGCAACCAGATAGCATACTATCATATCGAGCAAGAAAGTCATCTCTATATATGTCCAAGCATCCAATATAATATACATCATCTGTACAATACTGGCCTCTGGGGCATACATACAACTAACAATCTCCCACTTGCACTAGGGCCAGCTGCTGTAGTATCGCATACCGAGCATCCCGGAGAGTCTCTCATACTGTATCTGGGGAATGGCCTTTGTGAGTGGATCCGCTGTGTTATTCTTCGTGTCAACCCTCCTGACCTCGATCTCCCGGCGATCAACTATCTCCCGGATCAGGTGATACCGCCTCAGAATATGCCTGGATCGCTGATGGGACCTGGGTTCCTTGGCCAAAACCATCGCTCCATTGTTATCGCAATACAAAGGTATTGGATTCTCAATGGATGGAACCACTCCAAGTTCAGTAATGAACTTCTTGATCCAGACAGCTTCTTTAGCAGCATCGTTGGCAGCGATGTATTCAGCCTCCATCATCGAGTCTGCCACGGTTTCCTACTTGGAACTCTTCCAGCTAACCGCCCCTCCGTAAAGGGTAAAGAAAAATCCCGACTGCGACTTAGAGTCGTCCTTATCACTCTGGAAGCTTGAATCTGTAAAGGACTCCACTTGGAGTTCTCCGTTACCATACACCAAGAGCATCTCTTTAGTCCTTCGCAAGTACTTGAGAATGCTCTTCACAGCTGTCCAGTGACTCTCTCCAGGATCAGCTTGATACCTGCTCACTACACTTAGTGAGTATGCTACATCGGATCTGGTACATAGCATCGCGTACATGATAGAGCCTACAGCCGAAGCATAGGGTATCGCTTGCATGCGAGCTCTCTCCAAATCAGTCTTGGAAGACATATCTTTGGAGAGAGTGACTCCAGAGATCATGGGTAAATTCCCACGCTTGGATTCTTCCATACTAAACCTCTTTAGTATGGTGTCAATGTACCTGGATTGGGACAATCCCAATATCCGTTTGGATCTATCTCTATAGATCCTTATTCCCAATATGCATGAGGCATCACCAAGATGTTTCATTGAGAATCTTTGTGATAAGAAGAGCTTGACCGATTGCAGCATAGGAATGTCATTTCCTATCAAGAGTATGTCGTCCACGTACAATACGAGAAAGACAACCTTACTCTCTGCCACCTTCTTGTAGATACAAGGTTCATTTACGTTTTTGACGAAATCAAACTCTTTGATAACGACGTCAAAGCAGATGTTCCAGCTCCGTGATGCTTGCTTTAATCCATAAATGGATTTAAGCAGCTTGCACACCTTCCCGCTGCTCCCACTATCTACGAAGCCCTCTGGCTGAGTCATGTACACGCACTCTTCTAAATCACCGTTTAGAAAGGCGGTCTTAACATTCATTTGCCAGATTTCGTAATCATGATATGCAGCGATGGCAAGCATGATCTGGATGGATTTAAGCATAGCCACTGGAGAAAAAGTCTCGTCATAGTCCACACCTGGTCTTTGACGAAAACCCTTTGCTACAAGTCTAGCTTTGAAAGTCTCCACTTTCCCATCTACACCAAGTTTTTTCTTGAAGATCCACTTGTTCCCAATAGGTTTTACCCCTTCAGGAGTATTTTCCAAAGTCCATACTTTGTTGGTGTACATGGATTCCATCTCGGACCGCATAGCATCCAGCCATTTCACTGAGTCCCTACTCGTGATGGCCTGCTCGAAGCTAGTTGGGTCATCATCTTCCATGATGCAATCCTCGCTTCCACCATCAATGAGAAAACCGTAGTATCTCTCAGGCGGACGAGAAACCCTGCTAGATTGGCGGAGAGGCTGGGGTTCGTCGGGTACTACTGAATTCTCTGGTTTTACCAAATCATCTGTTCTAGTTTGTTCTGCTGGAACTTCTTCGAGTTCTACCTCAATGCCACTAGTCTATTTCATAAGAAAACTTTTTTCTAAGAAAGTGGCATGTCGAGAAACAAACACCTTTTGTTCCTCGGAGTGGTAGAAGATATACCCTCGCGAATGTTTGGGATATCCAACAAATTTACATAGAACAGACCTTTCCTCGAGCTTGTCAGAATTTTGTGTTTTAACATAGGCCGGACAACCCCATATCTGAATAAAATTAAGACATGGTCTCTTACCATTCCATATCTCATATGGAGTGGTAGGCACTGATTTGGTTGGAACTCTATTCAATAGGTATGCAGCTGTCTCCAGTGCATATCCCCAGAAGGAAATAGGTAACTCAGCTGTACTCATCATAGAGCGCACCATATCTAATGTTAGTTATATGTATGCCCTAGAGGCCATTACTGTACATTGGATGTATATTGTAGTGGATGTTGGGACATATATAGGGAGGACTTTCTTGCTCAACATGATAGTATGCTATCTGGTTGCTCTTTACCTTAACGTGTATACTGATTGTCTCTCTGATTACATGTTGGGGAAGCCCTTAGGATGTGTACTTGACTACCTGGACTATGATGCGGATCATACTAGTCGGGACATGGTAGTCCATAAGTACATCCTTCAAAGTCCCTAGTCGTGGGTGTATCGAGACGGGGCATCGATATACCATAGTAGACTAGCGTGTACCTTCTCGACCCATACAGATGGGCAATGGATGATCCCATATCCATTGGTGTTTGACATCAGAGATGATATACGGGTGCTCAGTAGAGACTGGGTACACTGGACGGACTCGCCGAGAACTCCGAGATGGTATTATACCTCACGTCAGATGGCAGTTCTCTGGTGACACTGGTACAGAGTAGTCTGTTGACCCGAGATCGTCATAGAGTCTTGTGTGGTTCCCACTGTGCTTTGATTTCCATCTTACCATGTCCAAGAGGGCGTGCAAAACGGTGGTTTTTGGGTACAGTCCCGAGTCACATGGAGACAATGAGCGATAGGAGGGGATTCGTCTCTCCCGGTATAGGGAGTTGATGTTGCGCTGTGTTCGATTGGCTATAACAGGAAATCCCTGGCCAGGGTTGCTGAGATTTACTGGTAAGTGTTACCAGTAGTTTCTCGAATTGTTATAGACCTCATATCGACACGACTTATCGAGCTATTGGGGTCTGACGTTTACCACCCCTAGGCGAGATATGCGACATATCAGACGATCAGACCGGACTGTACGGTAGTGTTACTGGTTGGATTCACTGGAGTGTAAGCGGGCTTGCTCGTCGATCTTCTGATCGCTCAATACCCGGGTGGCCATTACGTTTAGCAGACCGCTTGCGGCTTGTGGGTGTTTGATATGATCATCACCTGCTGCCGGCGTATTGACGAGTCTTTAGAGTCCTACACAGAGGTTTCCTGGCTCAAGCGAAACGAAATAGGAGCGCATATGAGATATGTGCGGGACCGAGAGTGATACCAGTATGTGATACTGTATTTGATTCTCGCGATTTGTGACACTGATCGGTTATATGCGATATAGCCGGGTTATCGGATCAAGTGTTGATTCGATCAGATGTTACTGTTGATATTAGTCGGTTATATACGATATGACCGGATCATTAAATCAAGTGTTGATTTAATGATTTAATGCATAATTATATATTTGATATATTACTTTGCATTAACTAGTATCGGTTCACTTAAGATGGATTTTCTCACTCGGATGTGCGCATTGTATATGCGATATACTTTTGTGCACTTGTTTGTATCATGTTTGATGATACATGCTAGTTTTGTTAAGTGTAAAGAATTAATCCTTGGTTAAGTAAATGGTTAGGGTTTTATTTATTTATTCATTCTTTTATCTATGAAAAGAATGAGAAAAGAAAACAAATGGTTGCTTTCTTAGAAGCTTCTTCAAGCTTCATGCAACTTTTGACCATGTGACCATTTTGTCTTCTTCTTTAACCCTAACCACTCACTCAAACTCTAGTTAGCTCTCTACACTTAACTATGGTTTGATTATGATAAGAATGATTATTCTTTTCTATTCTTTATTACTTATCATAACTTTATCTTCTTCTTCTTGATCTTCTTCCTTGAAGAAAACCTTACTTCATCAATAGTGGATTGATGAAACAAGTGAGAAATCCAATTCTAAAGTCTACCCACTTCCTATTTCTTCATCCTCTACCTCTTGCCAAGTAGTAGAGTGTGTTTTCTTCACAAGTTTCTTGACTTTGTGAAGTGAGAGCTTGATCTAGCGATGCCTCGACGTAGATCATCTTCGGCATGGACATCGACGACCTAGCTCGCCATTTCTCCGACGAAGCCGACGTTAGAGCCCGGGAATACATTTGGACAGCGAGGGGACTTTGTTGCGGAGTTATGGAGGTGGAGCACCGGATCTACAAAGGTTGTATTTCCGTATTCTTGTAGTTAAGTGTTAACTAGATTTCCTTTTCGCCTAGATTTCTAGCCGACGATCCGTAGTCGGGTTTCTCGGCACCTATAATTTTTGAAATTGGCATGGTTGATGCCTTGTGTGACCTCATTAGGGTGCCTAGGAACCTTACAGTGGTATCAGAGCCTAGCTAGAGCCTTAGGCGAAGTCCCGACGGAGTTAGAAGTCCGATCGACCCAAAACCCCGACTTGAAAAATGCTCTCTGGACAATTCTGTAAATTGTGGATATTTTGGAATTAAAAATATGCAGAGAAATGTGCAGGAAATTCTAAGAAAAACTGGAGAAAACGACAACCTAATTCAACATTACGGCCGCGGAACCGCGGCGTTGACCCCCCCTTTTGCGGCGGTTCCGCGGCCGTATGTGATGATCAGGATGTGTGTTTTCTTCAGTTGTTTCTGTTGGTGTTTCTTGTGTGTTCTGGATGTTTTTAATATTTATTCCAGAGTTGTATTTTCTGGGTTGTATTGGGGACTCAGTGTATTCGATCGGACTGTCTAATTTTTGTCGGTGTGCTTTTCCGGGTATTTTTAGAATATGTTAAAAAGTTCGACCGGATATAAATACCCAATTTTTCCCCTGTCGGGAAATTTCCAAGTGTTGGATTTTTCCGTAGTTTAACGACGTTCTAAGTAGTGCAAGTAACGCGATGGACCCTCTAGAAGACAACAAACCTTAACTCGATTATGTGACCGTCTTGAACTGCCCTTTGAACCTTAGGGTTTGGGGCAGTACGGCGTGCCACATGTGAGGCGTTGGCTTGACCCTTCTACGGCTGGACCGTTGGTACTGAGGCACGAATGGAATGTTGTTAGACTTATTTCATGTGTTGAGCTGTATCGGGAAAACTTGGGTGTTCGATTGTTCGATCGAAAAGTTTAACATTTTCTGTTTATCTGGAATGGGATACAATAATTGGAATTCACAAAAGTTATGTGATAACTGAATGAATGTTATAAACATAGCACTTTAGTCTCACTTGATCGGTTGCCACGGAATTTTGATGTGATCAAAAGTCCGTCGCAATCGCGTAGCGTACGCGGATACTCGCCGGGTAAACTTAATAGACAGCCTCACTCCATAGCCCCGACCAAGTGACTGTAGGAGAACCCCGTCGCCGAAAGCATCCGTTCGGGTGCTCGCGGCACCGGTGTTCCGCCTTGGTGCACTTCGTCGACGGTATCGGGGGTGCGGCCGTCTACTGAAGTTTGCGACGAGCATTCGATCAGGATGTCGGGAATCCTGTTGAATTTCCCGACTTAATATTGAAAAGTGTTTTCGATAATGAGACTAAAATGCGGGGTTTATAACTGTTAGGCATGCGATGTCTAAGTAATTCATTTGGTCAGGCATGCGATGTCTGAGATGATTGCGGATTCCAACTGTTGTAGTTTTACACTTTCTTTTCTGTGACCGTAAGTGTAATATGTGATATCGCCGGTTTCGTTGCTATATGTCAACGACAATTGGGATGCGCATATTTACTTACGTTGATGACATGTGATGTTATGTGTTGCTGGATATGTTATATTGGATCGCCGTGTTCGAATAGCCGGGGATTTTTATGTGAGATGAGTGTTTTTCATTTTCATTCATGTAAAAACTTGTATGTAATATTCTTTTATTGGGGCGCTTCCAGGTTGCGGAAGTTGTCAATATTATTTACTTTTCTGCACTAGGATAGACCCAAGGAGGAGGGCACAAGTAACCGGGTTCTGGAGTCCAGTGGGAGACCAACTCGAGGAGTCGAGTCCGGGTCTCCTAACTCCAGAATTGGTAGGGTTGCTTGCCGCTCTCGTAGGGGTCTAGGGGTGTGGGTTTGGCTATTCATCACGACCGTGGAATCCGTGTTTTATACTGGCTCGTATTAAAAACACGGACGTCCTAGTATATCTAATATTTCATATGATTCTTCTGCTGCGATATCTGTGATGTGATCATGTGATGTTCTGTGATAGATACGGTATATAGTATATATGATATATTATATAGACGTTACTTATGTTTTACACCCGCGCTAGCCCTGCCCCGCTCTGCCGTTAGTTACCTAACCTAACGGTGCACGAGGGGACATCGAGGCGAATGCGGATGGCATAAGTGTACGTCGTATTTATCTGTGATGTTTAGGTACTTAAATGATGGGACTTCATTAATGTGATTAATGAAATAAAAGAAACCTAAGATGTTGTAGAATCGAATTTCAAAATAAAACAGGTAGCTACAGTTCTTGCTTTGCACAGAGGTATATGTGATATATCCTGCACCTTATTCGATAAGGAAAGGACCGAGATCCCTTCACCGGGAGTGACTCCTTTAGCAATAACTGGCAGATGCTACACGCTCGGTTTGTCTTTTGATTACTTTTAAGAGTTTTTTCTTTGCACAGTGATGTATATGATATATCCCGCACCTCATTCGACGAGGAAAGGACCGACGATCCCTTCACCGGGAGTGACTCCTTTAGCAAAACTAGAAAAGCCTAAAAAGCACTCCATTTTAAAAATCATTTGATTCTACAACGATATCAAGTTCATTACGCAATAGGTTTTCAGAAAAACCCGTCGTAGCCCTCCGTCATTTCAGATAAGTCCTATTTAGTATTCGTGCTACGTTTGTTGACCTCCGTCAAGGCGTAGTGTGCGGTATCTAACTAGTATTTGTCTGCTTATGCATATGATGCAGATTGGATTAGGGTAGTCGTGCGGCCTTGTTGAACTCCGTCAAGGGTCGTGCGGGTGGGTTTAATTCGATCAAGAAATGACGGGTTGAACTTGACTAGTAGCCTATGGTTTGTTGACCTCCGTCAAGGTCATAGGGTGCTAGGGGCAAAAGTATTATCGGGAATTTCAAGTGTTGAAATTTGCAATGAGATTGCATACCTTCTATGAGATAGTTGGATCCCGATACCCGCTGCGAGTAAGAGTTACTCCTGGGAGAGTTTTATACATTACAATTAGCCGATCAAGTAGGTGTCTAGAAAGGTGTCAACGGGGTTACGCCTCTGGGAAAACTAGGTTTACATTAATTAGGTTCGTGCGAAAGCACGGGGGACCTCCCTCAAAGTACCGACACTGGCCTGGCTGAAAGATTGGCGAACTTGTAGCGTGTAATTAATCCCGGCTAGTCTTTCCTTTTAGGGTTTGAAGGAAGATTTGATAAAAAGCAGTGGGAGCCATCCTGATTAGATAAAATAATAACCAATCTATTCTTGCAAGAGCGCACGCTGAGTGTTTTCTTCTCTCTCTCTCCTGGTAGCGACTATATCACGCCTTAATCAAGATAATAATACGGAATATTGACCGAACCCACTTGTTATACTGAGCTGGGGAACGTTGGTCCCGCTCCAACTTATAATTGTTATAAGATAGAGAAGAAAATTAGGGAATACCAGATTTCCCGTGCCGCCCAAACGAAGAGAGTGCATGCTGATGCATCATCTTCGGGTGTGTTCATTACAAAGAACTGTTTCTTAGTATCCTCTGAATCCTGGGTATATGATACCGGATCAGGATCCCAGATATGTAATCTGTTACATAGGGCTACAAAAGGATAGAAAAACTGAGAACGGGTGATAAGTTTCATGAGACAGAAAACGGGGCAAGAGTTGCAGCCAAGTCTGTTGGTCACTGTCACCCTGTATTACCAATACATTGATTCTGAACGAATGTTATTAGATACCGAACCTGATATACAAAATCATATCTGTCTCTTTATAAGTAAAGAAACGATAAAATTTTGTATTGTTGGATAATGTTTTGAACATTTCCTATATCAAAAGTTGATCGGTTCAGGCACGTTATCTAAAAGCATTGACGTTCTAAATCAAACTACAGTTCTTAGTATACAGAACACACAAAAGAAGAAGAGTTCAGAAATGAACAAATCCTTCTTGAGGTATTGTAGACTAGGTCATATCAATGCGACCCGACTGGCTAGAGTTACATAAAGATGCATATTTAAATTAGTTTGAACTTACATCTTGTGAAACTCGCCAGTCATGTCACAAAGATAAGATGACCATAGCTCCGTTTACTGGAAACAGAGAAAGAGTTAATGATCTCTTGGGATGATACATGTTGATGTATGTAAGGTCCCCTGTCTGCATATGCCAGGACTGGTTCTTTGTACTTCATTACGTTCTCTGATGATCTTTCGAGTTTCTGACCTATGTTCCTGTTGAAACATAAGTCCGAACCTTTTGAGATATTCACAGAATATAAGTTAGAAGTAGAGAACCAAAATACGGGTGTAAGTATTATGTCCTATGATGAGATCAAGGAGGAGAATACTTGTGCATGGAATTCCTGGACTATTCTAAAGGAGAATGAGATTCTCTCTCAGCATTACTCCTCCGTATACACCATAGCACGATGGTATATCGGGGCGGAGCAATCACACCCTATATGATATGGTATGCTCTATGATGAGTACTACTGAGTTACCTTTTTCCTTTTGGGAGTTATGCGCTTGAGAAGCTGCATACCTATTGAATAGGGTTCGAATCAAATCAGTTGCCTACCATTTCATATGTGATATGGAAAGGGAAGAGCCCATGTCTTAAGCTAGTTAAGATTTGGGGTTGACCGGCCTATGTCTGAAAGCAAAATCCGGACAAGCTCAAGGCAAGGTCTGTAATGTAGAACCGGAAAAGTTCCAGCCATACAAACTACAGCTGATGATTTAATAGAACCAAAGGATTCAGTAGATTCCAACGAACCTCAGCCTCTCCGCCGATCTAGTAGGGTTCCTCACCCACCTGAGAGATACTTCGGTTTCTCTATGACAGTGGGAGCGAGGGTTGCATCATGAGATGATGACCCAACTAGCTTGGAGCTGGCCGTCAAGAGTAAGACTCTGTAAGAATGGCTGGATGCTTAGCGATCTGAGATGGAATCCTCATACACCAACAAAGTATGGACTTTGGTTGCTATATCTGAAGGGTTAAATCCCCATCAGGAGCAAGTATATCTTGAGAAGATTACTTGGTGTATATGGAAAAGTTGAGACTTTCAAAGCTAGACTTGTTAAAGGTTTGCATCATTGACCAGATGTGGATTATATTGAAACCTTTTCTAAATATCTATGCTTAAGTCCATCCAGATACTACTTGCCACGGCTACATACCATGACTACGATATCTGGCGGTTGGGTGCCATGACTGCTTTTCTAAATGATGTTTTAGAAGAGTGTGTCTATAAGTACACAGCCAGAGGGCCTCGTAGACAGTGGGAGCAGCGGAAATGTGCGCAAGATGCTTTATAGGATAAAGCAGGCATCGCGGAGTTGGAACATCTGTTTTGATGAAGTAGTCAAAGAAGTTGACATCATCAAAATGGTAGATGAACCTTGTATAAACAAAAAGGTAGTAGGGAGTATGGTGACGATCCTCGTAGAGTACGTCGATGACATACTCTTAATAGGGAAGGAGTTTCCTATGCTACGCTCGATCGATCTCCGCTTATCACAAGGATTCTCCATATCGGACCAAAGTGATACCTACTAAGTCCTGGATTTTGGATCTATGAGATAGATCTAATTGGATGTTAGAATACTCACTAGTTGTAGTGAGAAGGTATCAATCGATCCTGGGGAGAATCACTGGAAGGGTTCCAGGGTGATAAAGACGACTGAATGTCAGTCGCAGGCATTGTCTTTACCCTCAGTAAAGGGACGGTATGTTGGAAGAGTTCCAAGTTAGATACCGTGGCATACTAGACGATAAAGGTTGGATACATCGCTACTTGAGATGCTACCAAAGAGGCTGTTTGGGTGTATATTGGTTCATGAGATGAACTATGTTCCTCCCAATGTGTGAAAATGGAGTTGTGGCTTATGCCAAGGAACGCAGGTCCCATCAGTGATCCAGACATATTCTAAGGAAGTATCGCCTGATCATGAAGATAGTTGATCTCCAGGGTGATCGAGGTTTGGAGAGTAGACTCAGAGGACAACACAGCGGATCCACTCACAAAGGCCTGTTCCCAGAGAGAGACTTTTATGGGATGGTTGAGTATGAGATACTACAACCACTGCTACAGATGGCCCTAGTGCAAGTGGGAGATTGTTAGTTATATGTATGCCCTAGAGGCCATTACTGTACATTGGATATATATTGTAGTGGATGCTGGGAGATATATAGGGAGGACTTTCTTGCTCGACATGATAGTATGCTATCTGGTTGCTCTTTACCTTAACGTGTATACTGATTGTCTCTCTGATTACATGTTGGTGAAGCCTTCAGGATGTGTACTTGACTACCTGGACTATGATGCGGATCATACTAGTGGGGACATGGTAGTCCATAAGTACATCCATCAAAGTCCCTAGTCGTGGGTGTATCGAGACGGGGCATCGATATACCAGAGTAGACTAGCGTGTACCTTCTCGACCCATACAGATGGGTGATGGATGATCCCATATCCATTGGTGTTTGACATCAAAGATGATATACGGGTGCTCAGTAGAGACTGGGTACACTAGACGGACTCGCCGAGAACTCCGAGATGGTATTATACCTCACGTCAGATGGCAGTTCTCTGGTGACACTGGTACAGAGTAGTCTGTTGACCCGAGATCGTCATAGAGTCTTGTGTGGTTCCCACTGTGCTTTGATTTCCATCTTACCACGTCCAAGAGGGCGTGCAAAACGGTGGTTTTTGGGTACAGTCCTGAGTCACATGGAGACAATGAGCGATAGGAGGGGATTCGTCTCTCCCGGTATAGGGAGTTGATGTTGCGCTGTGTTCGATTGGCTATAACAGGAAATCCCTGGCCAGGGTTGCTGAGATTTACTGGTAAGTGTTACAAGTAGTTTCTCGAATTGTTATAGACCACATATCGACATGACTTATCGAGCTATTGGGGTCTGACGTTTACCACCCCTAGGCGAGATATGCGACATATCAGACGATCAGACCGGACTGTACGGTAGTGTTACTGGTTGGATTCATTGGAGTGTGAGCGGGCTTGCTCGTCGATCTTCTGATCGCTCAATACCCGGGTGGCCGTTACGTTTAGCAGACCGCTTGCGGCTTGTGGGTGTTTGATATGATCATCACCTGCTGCCGGCGTATTGACGAGTCTTTAGAGTCCTACACAGAGGTTTCCTGGCTCAAGCGAAACGAAATAGGAGCGCATATGAGATATGTGCGGGACCGAGAATGATACCAGTATGTGATACTGTATTTGATTCTCGTGATTTGTGACATTGATCGGTTATATGCGATATAGCCGGGTTATCGGATCAAGTGTTGATTCGATCAGATGTTACTGTTGATATTAGTTGGTTATATGCGATATGAACGGATCATTAAATCAAGTGTTGATTTAATGATTTAATGCATAATTATATATTTGATATATTACTTTGCATTAACTAGTATCGGTTCACTTAAGATGGATTTTCTCACTCGGATGTGCGCATTGTATATGCGATATACTTTTGTGCACTTGTTTGTATCATATTTGATGATACATGCTAGTTTTGTTAAGTGTAAAAAATTAATCCTTGGTTAAGTAAATGGTTAGGGTTTTATTTATTTATTCATTCTTTTATCTATGAAAAGAATGAGAAAAGAAAGCAAATGGTTGCTTTCTTAGAAGCTTCTTCAAGCTTCATGCAACTTTTGACCATGTGACCATTTTGTCTTCTTCTTTAACCCTAACCACTCACTTAAACTCTAGTTAGCTCTCTACACTTAACTATGGTTTGATTATGATAAGAATGATTATTCTTTTCTATTCTTTATTACTTATCATAACTTTATCTTCTTCTTCTTGATCTTCTTCCTTGAAGAAAACCTTACTTCATCAATGGTGGATTGATGAAACAAGTGAGAAATCCAATTCTAAAGTCTACCCACTTCCTATTTCTTCATCCTCTATCTCTTGCCCAGTAGTAGAGTGTGTTTTCTTCACAAGTTTCTTGACTTTGTGAAGTGAGAGCTTGATCTAGCGATGCCTCGACGTAGATCATCTTCGGCATGGACATCGACGACCTAGCTCGCCATTTCTCCGACGAAGCCGACGTTAGAGCCCGGGAATACATTTGGACAGTGAGGGGACTTTGTTGCGGAGCTATGGAGGTGGAGCACCGGATCTACAAAGGTTGTATTTCCGTATTCTTGTAGTTAAGTGTTAACTAGATTTCTTTTTCGCCTAGATTTCTAGCCGACGATCCGTAGTCGGGTTTCTCGGCACCTATAATTTTTGAAATTGGCATGGTTGATGTCTTGTGTGACCTCATTAGGGTGCCTAGGAACCTTACATCTAATAGGGTGCGATTTCTCCGCTCCGATACACCGTTGTACTGTGGTGTATAAGGAGGAGTAAGCTGAGAGAGAATCCCATTCTCTTTTAGATAATCTCTGAATTCATTGCTTAAGTATTCTCCTCTTCGATCAGATCGAAGGATCTTAATACTTTTGCCCGTTTGGTTCTCTACTTCGTTTTTATATTCTCTGAATTTCTCAAAAGCTTCAGACTTGTGTTTCATTAGGAACACATATCCGAATCTTAAGAGATCGTCAGTGAATGTAATGAAGTAGGAAGAACCATCCTTGGCACGTGTAGACATGGGACTGCATACATCGGTATGCACCAGTCCCAAGAGTTCCGTAACTCTTTCTCCGTGTCCCATAAATGGAGTTTTGGTCATCTTGCCTTTGAGACATGAATGGCAAGTATCATAAGATGATAATTCGAACGAATTCAAATATCCATCTTTATGTAACTTAGCCAGTCGTGTCGCATTGATATGACCAAGTCTACAATGCCATAAGAAGGATTCGTTCATTTCTAAACTTTTCCTCTTGTTTGTGTTTTGTATATTGAGAACTGTATTTTGATTTAGAATGAATATGCCATTATGTAACGAGCCTGATGCAATCAACTTTTGATCAAGGAATATGTTCATAACATTATCCTTTACTACAAAATTATATCCTTCTTTACTTAATAAAGAAACTGATATAAATTTGCACATCATGCTCGGTATATAATAGCACTCATTTAGAATCATTGTATTACCACTTGGTAATACTAGGTGATATTCACCAACTGCTTTGGCTGCAATACTTGCACCATTCCCTACTTGAACGGAATGATCACCTTTTCCCAGTTCTCTACCTTTTCGTAGCCCATGTAACTGTTTACATATATGGGATCCTGATCCGGTATCTAATACCCAAGACGTAGGGTGAACTGAAAAACAGTTCTCAATGACAAACACACCCGAAGAAGGTGCATCAGCATGCATGTTCTCCGTTTGGGCGGCGTGAGAATCCAGACATTCTCCTGTTTCCTGTTCAGTCTTATAACACTTATAAGATAGAACGGGTCCAATGTTCCCCTGCACAGTATAACAATCGGGTTCGGTCAATACATCCATATTATTATCTTGTTTAAGGCATGACATGGCCGCTACCTAGAGAGAGAGAGAAGAAAACACTTTAGCGTATGCTCTTGCAAGATCAGATTGGTTATTATCTTATCTAATCAGGATGGCTCCCACTGTCTTTATCAAATCTTCCTTCAAACCCTAAAAGGAAAGATTAGCCGGATTAATTACACCCTACAACTTCGCCGATCTTTCAGCCAGGCCAGTGTCGGTACTTTGAGGGAGGTTCCCCGTGCTTTCGCACGGACCTAATTAAAGTAAACCTCGTTTTCCTAGAGGCGTAACCCCGTTGACACCTTTCTAGACACCTACTTGATCGGCTAATTGTCCTGTGTAAAACTCTCCCGGGAGTAACAATTACTCGCAGTGGGTATCGGGATCCAACTATCTCATAAAAGGTATGCAATCTCATTGCAAATTTCAACACTTGAAATTCCCGATAATGCTTTTGCCCCTAGCGTCCCATAACCTTGACGGAGGCCAAACTACTCATAGGGCGCTAGTCAAGTTCAACCCGTCATTTCTTGATTGAATTAAACCCACCCGTACGACCCTTGACGGAGGCCAAACTACGCCGTACGAATACCCTAATCCAATCGCATCACATGCTAGCAGATAAGTACTAGTTAGCTACCATACACTACGCCTTGACGGAGGCCAAACTACCGCAGCATGAATACTAAGTAGTACTTATCTGAAATGACGGAGGGCTACGCAGGTTTTTTCAGAAAAACCATGAGCGTAATGAACTTGATATCGTTGTAGAATCAAGTGAAATTTTGAAATGGAGTGATTTTGAGGCTTTTATTAGTTTTGCTAAAGAGGTCACTCCCGGTGAAGGGATCTCGGCTCTTTCTTCATCGAATAAGGTGCGGGATATATCATATATACCGCTATGCAAAGCAAAACCGTAGCTACCCTTTTTATTTAAAATTTGATTCTACAACATCTTTTAGGTTTCTTTTCTTTCATTAATCACATTAATGAAGTCCCATCATTTAAGTCACCTAAACATCACAGATAAATACGACATACACTTATGCCATCTGCATTCGCCTCGATGTCTCCTCATGCACCGTTAGGTTAGGTAACTAACGACAGAGTAGGGCAGGGCTAGTGTGGGTGTAAAACATAAGTAACGTCTATATAGTATATCATATATACTATATAAAGTATCTATCACAGCACATCACATGATCACATCACAGATATCGCAGCAGAAACATAGATATAATGTGGGATATACTAGGACGTCCGTATTTAGTATTTAGTCAACAATAGAGAATACGGATTCCACAGTCGCGAGCCCACACCCTGGACCAATACGAGAGCGGCAAGCGACCCTACCAATTCTGGAGTTTAGGAGACCCGGTCTCGACTCCTCGAGATGGCCTCCCACTGAACCCTAGAACCCGGTCACCTGTGCTCCCCTCCTAATGTGGAAAAGTAAATAATATACAACACTGGTGGCATCGACCTCAACACGGAAGTGCCCCAAATAAAAGAATATTACATTACATTTGAATTTACATGAATGAAAATATAAAACTCTCATCTCACATAAAACCCCCGGCTATTCAATCGCGACAATCCTGCACATCATATCTCAGCAACACATAATATCTCATATCATCAATGTAAGTTAGTATGCATACACCGATTGTCGTCGACGTATAGCAACGACAATCGGCAATACCACTACATACTACACTTACGGTCACAGAAAAGAAAGTGTAAAACTACAATATATGGAATCCACATTCTCTTTAGACATCGTAAATGCGAAACATCACATACTTCGTATTTCATGTCTAGTAATATGAATTCCACACATTGCATCACATTCCAGATAATTAGACAGTATTAAAGTTTTCGAACGAACGATCAAATACCCAAGATTCATTAAAGCTCAACACTTGAGCGGAGTTCAAAAACCCGGAGTGTGACACAGTAGTAGCGGTCCAGCCGTAGAAGGGTCAAGCCAACGCCTCACATGTGGCACGCCGTACTGCCCCAAACCCTAAGGTTCCAATGGCAGTTCAAGACGGTCACATAATCGAGTTAAGGTTTGTTGTCTTCTAGAGGGTCTACCACAAAACTTGCACGTATCTCCAAAATATTTAAACCCCGTGAAAAGTGAGCAAATGATACTCGTTCAAACACTTCAATACTTTCTAATTTATCCGGAAAAGACACGAAATCAAAATTCCGATCGAATCGTCGAGTCCAAAACCATCTCCAGAATTTTCAGCACTAAATTTAGATTAAAAATACCCTAAAAAATATACAAGCAGAAGCAAGCATTACTGTACAAAAATCATGCAGTGATTGATATGTACGGCCGCGGAACCGCGGCCCAAGCAAGCTTAGGCAGCGTTTCCGCGGCAAGATTGACTGTTCACAGCATCAAATTTTACAGTAATTCTTATATTTACCTGCTGAATTTTTTACATATTTTTAATTCTGAAAAACAGCAGTTTTGAAAAAATGACCAGAGAGCGCTAAAAATCCGTATTTTCCGGTTCGATCGGAGTTTTAACTTCGTTAAAGTGTCGCCTAATGTTCTAAGTCGGCTCTGATACCAATGTTGGGTTAGCCTAGCACCTCATGTGGGGTTTAGAAGCATCACATGTACCAAAGATAGAATTTTTAGGGTGCTAAGTTAACGATCATTGAATCGTTCCTAGAAAAATTAGGGTTTCGAAATTTTGCATATCAACATAAGCAAGAAAAGCTAGGGTTTTGAGAGTACAACCTTTGTAGCTCCCTACGCTAGACTCCTCGGCTACTTGGGGTTTTGAAACGGGTCCGCTTGATCTCCTCTAGGTCACCGATGATCCACCCGGAGTCCGCTTTGTCCAAGCTTGCAACTTCACCCGATCAAGAGAATGAAATGAAGCTAACACTCCAAACAAGTGGGCTAGACTTGTGTAGAATGGTGTTGTGGTTCTCTTTCTCACTTCAAAATCCTAACTTGATGAGTATATTGCTCACTACAAAAATCTAGAGAGCAAATGAGAGAGGAAGAAGAAGATGATGGCTATATCTTTTACAAGAGTGAAAAGAATAACTCTTGTTAAGAAAAATGAAAATATATGTATATATATTTTCTTGTTCTCATCTCAAACCATGGTTAAACAATGAATATCTTATTGAACTTGAGTTAAAATACAAAAGGAAAGTTTACCCAAGGTTAAAAGGTGGGTGAGAATGGTTAGGTCATAAGAAGAGTGTAGAAACAAATCAATGATAACCATTTTACTTTTTCCTTTTTGTTTTAAATCAAATGCAATAAAATCCATATATAAAACCATGGTGTGAGTCTTATATTGCCACCATTTTCATGTATGTACAACCATGAAGGATGTATGTATGTATGTATGTATGTATGTATGTGTGTATGTACATCCATATGTGCATGAATCTATAAAGAAGGCATACATGCATGCATACATCTATCAAACTCAAGAAAGGATTTCAAGTGAGAAACTAATGGTGAAGGGATATCAGCTCTTGCCTCGTCGAATGAGGTGCGGGATATTCTAAACTGAATATCACTATGCAAAACAAAAGGAAACAACTTTGTAATAACATCTTTTTTTTATAAAATTTGTTCCAACAACATCAAATATAGGTTTGTTTTATCCTTGCATTGATGAGAATTAATGCAGTCCCATCAATCAATCACACCAGGAAAGAACGAAAATATAATGTACGTATATGCCATCCGCATTCGCCACTGGGTCCCGTCATCACCCGTTAGGTTACTTAACTAACGACAGAGCGGGGGCTGGACTAGCGCGGGTGTAAAACATATACAACATCTAATAGTATATATACCAATATACAATAATCGCTCCAGGCGTAATAATATGCAGCATTACAGAAAAGTAATAAGCATCACCGAACAATACAGATAATCTGGGATCCCCGGGTTTCACAGAGCCGCTGCTGAAACTTGATATTCCTCTGGTCGTGTGGATAGCCTGTGCAATGAAACCTAGACCCCTACGGGTGCGGTAAGTTACCCGCCAAAACCTGAAGCGAGGTAGTCCCCATAACATAGTGAATGGAATACCCGGCACTTCACGGAATCCGGTAAATTGAGTACCCTTCCTTGGGTCAACCTGTACCCCTTACGAGTGCGGCGAATAGTCTGCCAATTCTAGAGTGAGCTCCTTTTGCCTCTCAAAGCCATGAGATACGGACCCGTTGCCCTCCAGAACCAACTATCCGTGCACTCCTTCGCGGGATAAACCTAGTACAGAAATAAAAATATGTACAACGGGTACATCGACCTCGACCCGGTCGTGCCCCAAAAGAATATTATACAACAGGCAGTGACGGCAATCCACATGTTGGACGCTCGTCCTGCAATAACAAATGTACAAATAAATCCAAACTGCACTATCATTGCACCCTGCTATCCACCAAGACATATCCGCAATAATACAGCACAACACAGAATATCAACGCGAATGTCACTTTCGCAAACCCGTCTAAAAGAACTATAGCAATCAGACGCGGTTTACCGATCAAATGACATTCCCGGTCGGAAATATAGTGTAAATACTGTATACTAACAAGTTTAAGATTTCGATCGATAAAATTTCTCGAAGTGGGCCCCACGTACATCTGCTGTACAGTAACAAAATATGGCCCCAAAAGAACTATACAAAAACGCACAATTTCCTCATAGAAGCTCACTGAAAAAACTGAAGCACTGTTCCCACTGAAGCGCCGCGGTTCCGCGGTCAAATCCTAGGTTTGACCGCGGATCCGCGGTGCTCTTGTGGGATCACGTGCCTAATTTTTTCCAGTATGCTTAGAAAACCCTGCACACTATTCTGTGACGTGCAAAATTATTTTTAGGCCCTTTGAAAAATCGACAGAAACTCAGTGTGCATGAAATTGCGATTTCGGAAATTCCGTTCGATCGATCTTTTAAACGTGTTAGCACAAGTTAGTATATCTTAATGGTGAGGCTCTGATACCACTGTAAGTCCACGGTAGCACCCCGGCTGTCTAACAGACGCCAAATGCGGAACAAAAACTTTTTATAAACTGGCGCTATCGTGTACCGTAACCCGGAGCTGCCATTAAAGCTAAACTAACAAACTAGAAAGTGGGTAGAAACGTTATACGGAATGATCCGAGTCCTTCGGTCTTCAACCATCATCCCACGCTTGTTGCGGCTGCTCCGATCTCCTCGATCTCCAGTCTTGTCGTCCAGGTGGCACCACGTCGACGGATCTTTAAACGGGCTCCCGCCTCTGAACCGAGGCAACTTGATCGTTAATTTTGCTAAAAGAGACGGCCAAGATGAACTAGAGAATGAGTAGAACACTTTGTCTCATTATGTCCAAACTCACGGACGAACGGTTATGGAAGTTGCCTTTTGGATCAAGTGAAATGAGAAATGAGGCTGTCTAATTTCCGTGAATCCAAATCTATCATAATCTTTTTTCCAATCACAACCATAATTCTCAAGAGGAGGGGAGGGGGCCGACCACTTATAGGAGAGGGGGGTGAGTGTAGGAGGAGGGAGTGGTGACCACAAGCAAAAGATCATGAAAGGAACAATGAGTCACAAATACACCTAGTATGAATGCATTAATGCAAGTGATGAATCATAACCCTTGTCATCAAAAGCATTAAATGACCATTAATGCACTAATCCACCTCATCATCCTAGTCACCATTCTAGAACCTTCTAGAAACACGACTCACCTCAAGAAGAAAAGATAAATCCGCATTTAATCAAATGTTAAATACGGCTGATAGAAAACTGGAAACTGGTAACTTCCAAAAGTTATCATGAAACGAATTTCAGGATAACCCCGTAATGGTATAAATATACCCGCATTTGTATTACGACTGAATACAAATGCATCTGAGACAAAGATATTATATTTACACAGTATAATACTCGGATCCGGTTTAAACCAAAGCCGACTAGTATTATCTGTCCGAAAAACGATACGTGCGAAAACGCACGTGCTTTTTCCGAACCTTGCCATAAAACCATAAGGCCACTACAACGTTTCGCCCGAACTTGGGAAAGTGTCTGTGGGGGACTCTAATGACTCATTAACACACTTGCACTGGGTATAACCCCTAGCACGTCAAAGGTACAAGCTGCATGTAACGTTTTGCCTATGTATTGATTGGAAGGGAAGCTGACGAGCGAACTCATCTATAAACCCTACTGAGCCGGATTGTAACAATGTATATACAGTCCGGTCCATTCGTCTAAAGAGTATCGCATATCGAGTCTAGGGGGTGGATAAAGTCAGACCCCTAAAAACGCGATAAATCGTGTCGGCAGATAGCCCATCACCACCTGAGAAACTACTGACCCAAATCAGTAATTCTCCACTACCTCGGCCGAGGATTCCTAGTGATGGCCACCCATGTACTGCGCGACATCAACCCCCAATACAGGGAGAGACGAATCCCCGACGATCCGCTCACTTGCCTCCAATGTGGCTCGGGACTGTACCCAACTAAAAGCTGTTTGCATAACTCCTTTGAGCGTGGTAGGGTAGTAATCTAAGCACAGTGGGAACTCATATGAGACAAATGACAATCTCAGGTCGATGAACTAACCTGTACACATGTCACCAGGGAACTGCTATCTGACGATATGTATAATACCAACCAGCAGGTTCCCGGCGAGTCCTGTCCGGTGTACTCATAACCTAATGAGCACCTGTATACATCTTAGGTGATCCAACTGACACCAGTGGCTTGTGAGACCGGCCACCGCCCCTCGTCGGGGTCTCGACTGTATACACTAGTCTACTCTGGAGTATCGATGCCCTGTCTCGAAACTCCCACGACTAGGGACACTTTTAAGGATGTGCTTACAGACCCCAGCTCCCACGTATATGATCGCCATCATACTGCTGGTAGTTAAGCAAGAATCCTATGGGCTCTATCATCATGCAATAGTGAACTAAACCATGTATACGATGATAAAGCCAAACCAGATAGCATACTATCATCTCGAGTAAGACTGTCATATCGGTATAGGTCCTGCCGCAATCATTGCAATCACATACCTGCGGTCCAATAATTGACTTTGAGGGCACTATCTCCAAAAATTCCGTTGGACAGATCCATCGTATGGTTATATACGAACTCGAAGGACTTCTTCGAAGATGGATCCAGGTTCAGGAGAAATAGAATAAAGTATTATTCAGTTGTCTTTTATTATCACCTTCTCTCAGGTTGCGAGTACTCCTAGGTTAAGGAGGGTACACCTATTATTCTTACTGGATAGTTTTCTTCCAAACCATAGGCTGGTGCCGAACGGTAGGGAATGAAGAAAACCAATTAGCCTAAGTAGAGTGTACAGAAGATAATAACTAAAAACAAAATTAAAGGGATTAGAAAGAGGGCAAAGTAAATTGTGACTGCTAAACATTCACGACCAAACCGCGTACTTCATCGCCACTCTTATTTCACCTTTGCTTTTTCCCCGTTCGGGAGAAATAGAATAAGGTATTATTCAGTTGTCTTTAATCATCACCTTCTCTCAAGTTGCGAGTACTCCTAGGATTAGGAGAGTACACCTATTATGCTTACTGGATAGTCTTCTTCCAAACCATAGGGTGGTGCCGAACGGTAGGGAAGGAAGAAAACCATTTATCCTAATGATGGTGTACAGAAGGTAATGAATAAAGACAAATAAAGGGATTTGGAGAGATGACAATAAAATATACGGTTAAAGTCATGAATTGGATTATGGAAGAAGCATTACTCGGAATACCAGGATACCCCTACGAAACATTTTCATGTTTCAGTGCATTGTTAAACGAAAAATGATTTCCTAATTACATACTTACTCCAGGGTATATATTTACCAGGTTTCATTCTCATATCTGTATGGTTTTACAGATGATGAGTGGGAGTAGGTTATTGGGAATAAGGTGATCATCCTCATTATATCGGAATTCGTTGTAATTGGTGATATTTGAGGAAGTCGCCTGGGTTTTTGCCGGACGGCATGTATTTGGTTTTGAGTATCCGTTGTTGTCCACCAATTTCAAAATGATATATCTGTACGTTTATTTTTATAAAGTGAGATATAACTTTTTGAAATTATGTCCGTGACATTTACCTATATCAGTTGACGATTGGGTAAGGAGCATTAAACAACGGAGTAGTTCTTAAACCATAAGTACAGTTTTCAACCTACGATGCGCAGGTTTTGAGTTATTCAACTCAGCGGACTTATATAGTGTATTGTATGTTGTCCAGTGTCCATCAGGACAAAAGGGTAGGTCCTCATACTCTGTTTTGTTTACTTGTAACTTCTCTAATTTTTAGACAAGTGTTTCGTAGAAATACAATGTCTAAGTTTTGAGAAGTTGTGGGTATAGGAATAAAGTAAAGAACCAGGTGTCGCAAGTATCGGGATTCTTCAAAGAAATCAAAGATGTAGATTCTTGTGATTGTTATTCAGTTGATAGTAATGGTTTTGAGAAACTTGTTTCTCTTTCCGATTACTCATAATTGGATGTATTCCTAAGTTGAGTAATGCTGATTAGCCTCTTTCCATTAAGTTGATATGCACTGGAGACAGCTGCATGATTAGAATCTGGTTCCAATTAAATAAGTGCCAATGTTTCTATATTGGATATAGAATGCTTCATATCTTAACGATGTTAAGGTAAGGGGAGTTGTCCAGCTTATGCTTAAAACCAGACACTGGATAACTCAAGGCACGTTTTTGTAATGGCAGTTTGTGGGTTGACCCTGGCTTTGACGATGGTTGATTTTCTACCATCTGGAAGATCAATAGTGATATTGTTCTTGACTCGCCACAGTTTTATTAAAATGGGTTTTTTCAGAAGACAGTAGTGAGAGTATGGTAGAACTGGAAGTGATTCCAGAACCGCAAACGATTACGGAAAATTTAATAGGACCTATATATTCAATCAGGTTTGACATTCCAATAGCCACTCCGCAGACATGGTGGGTAACCTCAGACACCCCAGAGGTACTCCGGTAGCCTCAAGGACAGTGACAGGGAGGTCTTGTTTACCCAGACTTGACACTACTGTTGTTCCAGACTATAAGACCCGGCAGGAGGATATGTATAGCGTCGTTCTAAACTGGTTTTAGAAGTACACGCATATATTATTCTGCCAGAGGGTTGTTGTGGTCAATGGGAGCAGCGGAAGTATAGTGGACAAGTAGCTTATGTCTATTTATAGGCTTGAGCTGATATAGCGGAGATAAGATCATCTAATTTTGATGTGATAGTCCTGGCTTTGACTTCATCAGAATAAGGGGATGGATCTGTTAAGAAGGTAGTAGGGTGTGATGTCCTGGTATTTGGATAACATACACAGAGTAGGAAGTAAAATTCCTATACTACTATCGGTTGTACTGTGGGTGCCACACAGTTGTTTCTTCACAAAGGACATGGATATAATATATGACATTCTGGTTACTAGATCTATGGTATTAGATCTAGATTTGGGTAGTTTCCCAATGTGGGTACTTTGACAGTATTCTAATAGTATTTTAGAAGATGACTCCTGGCATGGTGGTGTACCTGCAGGTGATGGAGTTACCCTCTCTAAAGGTGTCTTACAGACTAAAGAGGAAAGGAATATGAATGATTGGCAGATCACTTGCTTAGGCAATTGAGATCGTGAGATGTCAAGTACCACACCAGATGTTGTTTTTGCACTAGATGCGATAAGTTTATATTAATCCAATCCTGGAGAAACATAAGGAAGCAGTTTTAGAACATAAGTGCACGTTCTACGGATTTGTTGACGGCAGCCTCCTTCAGGAGACGGTTATCATTCCAGGCTTCAAAGGTGACATGGATGACAGAGTGATTGTCAGAGTTATAGTTTTCCCTCTGACAAGGGACAGTATTTTGGACAGGTAGTCCAAGAGGATACTGTGGGAGGTATGGTGCTGGATACTGATTAGGTTCAGTTATCGATACAGTCTAAGAAGTTTGGATTTGGAGTTCATTTATGAACTAGGTCTCATCAGATATCCAGACATATTCTAAGACATGCATTACTCGAATCGGGAGATGGCTTTCTCCGCGAACTTGAGATTAAGAGAGACATAGAAAGAAACATCAGGACGGATCCACTCACTGAGGTTATCTCTCGAGCACAAGAGTTTTACAAACTAGCTTTGTGAAACTGATTAGTAGAGGAGTTGGATGTTCGGTATCACACGGGCTATGAGTATGCGACATCGGAATAATTAGCCTTAAGTGCAAGTGGGATATTGTTGGAGATAGTGCCCTCAAAATCAATTATTGGATCGCAGGTACGTGATTGCTATGATTGAGACAGGACCTATACCGATATGACAGTCTTGCTCGAGATGATAGTATGCTATCTGGTTTGTCTTTATCATTGTATATATGCTTTAGTTCGCTATTGCATGATGATAGAGCCCATAGGATTCTTTCTTGACTGCCAGCAGTATGATGGCGATCATATACGTGGGAGCTAGGGTCTATAAGCATATCCTTAAAGTGTCTCTAGTCGTGGGAGTTTCGAGACAGGGCATCGATACTCCATAGTAGACTAGTGTATACAGTCGAGACCCTGGCGAGGGGCAGTGGCCGGTCTCACAAGCCAGTGGTGTTAGTTGGTTCACCTAAGATGTATACAGGTGCTCATTGGGTTATGAGTACACCGGACAGGACTCGCCGGGAACATACTAGTTGGTATTATACATATCGTTAGATAGCAGTTCCCTAGTGACATGTATACAGGTTAGTTTGTCGACCTGAGATCGTCATTTGTCTCATGTGAGTTCCCACTGTGCTTTTATTTCTACCCTACCACGCTCAAAGGAGACGTGCAAACAGGTAGTTTTTGGGTACAGTCCCGAGCCACATGGAGGCAGTGAGCGGATCGTCGGGGATTCGTCTCTTCCGGTATTGGGGGTTGATGTCGCACAGTGCATGTGTGGCCATCACTAGAAATCCTCGGCCGAGGTAGTGGAGAATTACTGATTTGGATCAGTAGTTTCTCATATGGTGATGGCCTTAATGCCGACACGATTTATCGCGTTATTAGGGGTCTGACTTTATCCACCCCCCTAGACTCGATATGTGATACTCTTTAGACGAACGGACTGGACTGGACGGATATTGTCACTGTCAAGCTCAGTAGGGTCAATGGATGAGTTCGCTCGTCAGCTTCCCTTCTAATCAATACATAGGCAAACGTTACGTACAGCTCGTACCTCTGACGTGCTAGTGGTTATACCCAGTGCCAGTGTATTGATGAGTCATTAGAGTCCCCCGCAGACCGTTTCCCAAGTTCGGGCGAAACGTTGTAGAGGCCATATGGTTTTATGGCAGGGTTCGGAAAAAGCACGTGCGTTTACGCACGTGTCATATTTCGGGCAGATAATACTGGTGGGCTTTGGTTTAAGCCGGATCCGAGTATTATACTGTGTAGATATAATATCTTTGTCTCAGTTGCATTTGTATTCGGTCGTAATACAAATGCAGGTATGTTTATACTGTTACGGGGTTATCCTGAAATTCGTTTCAGGATCACTTTTTGAAGTTGCCAGTTTCCTGTTTTCTTACACCCGTATTTTACATTCGGTTAAATACGGATCTATCTTTTCTTGAGATGAGTGTAGAAGCTTCTACAAAGTGACTAGGATGGTGAGGTGTTAAGTGACTCATTAGTGCATTTAATGATTCATTTAATACAAGGGTGACTAGGTTTATGATTCATCCTTTTCTTTTAATGTGTTCATACAAGGTGTATTATGAATCATTCTTTCTCATTTATTGTTGTGGTCACCCCCCTCTCCTACACTCACCTCCCTCATCCTATAACTTGGCCGGCCCCCTCTTGATAATGGTGATTGATTTCATTTGAGAAAAGATGATAGTTATTTGGTTCATGGAAATTAGATAAAAAAGTTCTCATTTCATTCCAATCCAAAAAGGTAACTTCATTAACCGTTCGTCCATAACTTTGGACGTAATGAGACAAAGTGTTCTACTTATTCTCTACATCAATCTTGGTCATCTCTTTTAGCAAACTTGATGATCGAGTTGCCTCGGTTCAGAGGCGGGAGCCCGTTTAAAGATCCGTCAACGTGGTGCCACCTGGACGACGAGACTGGAGATTCAGGAGATCGGAGCAGCCGCAACTAAGCGTGGGATGATGGTTGAAGACCGAAGGACTCAGATCGTTCGGTATAACATTTCTACCCACTTTGTAGTTTGTTAGTTTAGCTTTAATGGAAGATCCGGGTTATAGTACGATATAGCGCCAGTTGTAAAAGTTTTTGTTCCGCATTTGGCGTCTGTTAGACGCCCTGGGCACTACCGTGGACTTACATTACAACCTTTGTAGTCCGTTCCTTCACTTCATAAGCTCCCTGTTGAGGTCCCTTCACCGCGATCATCATGTACCCGGACTCTAGAGAGGCTCCATGAAAAGAAAGATGCAATCTTACTTCCGATCTTCAATAACTAAAATGATCTACCTTGAAGAAACTCAAACCCAAGCTCTTGCTTTGCTAATCAATTATTAGCAAAGCAAACACCCTAATCTAATCGTCTAAAATAGATAAGGATGATGAAGTAGGAATTTAGCTCTCATTTGCTTTCAATTTCTCACTCATTTTCATCACATATGAAAAAGCTAGAAAACTTTTTCAAGCAAGAAGGAAGAAGAAGGAAATCAATTTGTGATGAATAATGAATCTTGTGTGAGGTTAGAATTGCAACCATGGGTTAAGAATATAAACTTAACCCTTGTAGAGAAATAACTATGGTAAAGGGTTGAGTTGGGTGAAAGAAATATCTATGCAAAATATCACAAGTCAAAGTCAAAGCCTCAAGAAGCTTCTTGAAAGCTTCATGCAAGCTTAACCCTAATCCAAACCCTAACTATATTTAAACTCCACAAAACATGTTGCATTTATAACCCTAACTTGTTACAATATTATATATCACATATACAATATTTATTGTAACAAAATAAGATAATACAATTAACATATATCACATATATATCAATGTATTACCCGAGTGATAAAAAGAATATTTAAGTGAGATTATATTAGTTAATGTAATTTAATATATCAAATATATAATTATACATTAAATTATTGAATCAACACTTGATTCGATAATCCGGCTATTTCACAAATAACCGACTAACATAATCTGTATCAGTTCATCGAATCAACACTTGATTCGATGACCCAGCTATATCACATATACCCGGCCGATATCACATATCGCGAGAATCTAATACGGTATCCTATACACGTATTGTTCTCGGTCCCGCACATATCACATATGTGCTCCTACTCCGTTTTGCCTGAGCCAGGAAATCTCTGTGTAGGACTCTAAAGAATCGTCAATACGCCGGCAGTAGGTGATGATCATATCAAACACCCACAAGCTGCAAGCGGTCAGCTAAACGTAACAGCCACCCAGGTATTGAGCGATCAAAAGATTAACAAGCAATCCTGTACGTTCTCCTGTGAATCCAATCAGTAACACTCCCGTACAGTTCGGTCTCTTTGTCTGATATGTCGCATATCTCGCCTAAGGGTGGTAAACGCCAGACCCCAGTAGCTTGATAAGTCGTGTCGATATGAGGTCCATAACAGTTCGAGAAACTACCGATAATACTTACCGGTAAATCTCAGCAATCCTGGCCAGGGATTTCCAGTTATAGCAAATCGAACACAGCGCAACATCAACTCCCTATACCGAGAGAGACGAATCCCCTCCTATCGCTCATTGCCTCCATGTGATTCGGGACTGTACCCAAAAGCCACCATTTTTCACGCCCTCTTGTACATGGTATGATAGAAATCAAAGCACAGTGGGAATCACACAAGACTCTATGACGATCTTGGGTCTACAGACTAAGCTGTACTAGTGTCACCAGAGAACAGCTATCTGACGTGAGGTATAATACCATCTGGGAGTTCTCGGCGAGTCCGTCCAGTGTACCCAGTCTCCACTGAGCACCCGTATACCTTCTCTGATATCAAACACCAATGGATATGGGATCATCCATCGCCCATCATATGGGTCAAGAAGCGCATATGCTAGTCTACTCTGGAGTATCGATGCCCTGTCTCGATACTCCCATGACTAGGAACATTTGAAAGATGTACTTGGCGACTACACTGTCCCTAGTAGTATGATCCGCATCATAGTCTTGGTAGTCAAGTTCTCATCCTAAAGGCTTTATCAACATGTAACATAGAGACAATTAAAGTACATGTTAAGATAAAGTGTAACCAGATAGCATACTATCATGTCGAGCAAGAAAGTCCTACCTATATATGTCTAAGCATCCACTACAATATACATCGTATGTACAATAATTGCATCTAGGGCATACATATAAATAATAAATGCATACGGCGTTGTATTCGTAGCCGTTTTGAACGTAGTTCGATACGCCAAGAGAGCTTCATGCAGTCTCTCGTGCCAGTCCTTTTTATTTTTGGGCACCGTCTTCTTTATGATCTTTGTCAAGGTTTTGTTGAAAACCTCAACTAGACCATTAGCTCAGGAATTATAGATCGAAAAGTATCTCCAGTCTATGTTATGCTGCTGTGCGAAACAGCTGATTCTGTGACTTCTGTAGGCCGGCCCGTTATCGGAGATAATCCGTCGCTGAGTGCTGAACCGATAGATGACATGTGTCTTGAAGAAATGGAGGATGTTCTCCATCTTCACTTCTCTTAGCGCTATGGCTTCTGCCCACTTAGAGAAGTAATCAGTTGTCGCTAATATGAACCGTTGTCCTTTGGATGATGCTGGTTTGATGGGCCCAATTATGTCGGTTCCCCACATTTCGAACGGCCAGCTAGCTGCTATTGGGTGTAGCGGGTTTGGATGCTGGTGGATGATGTCTCCATGAATTTGGCACGAGTGGCACCTGCTTCGCGTATTCGAGGCAGCCCTGAATCATCGTGGACTAATAGTAGCCCATTCTTTTGATCTTCAGCTTCATGTTTGGCCCAGCTTGATGAGAACCGCAAAGTCCGTCGTGAGTTTCTTGGACGACTCTCCTTGCTTCTTCCAGTCCCAGGCATCTCAACCACAGAGAGTCAAACGATCTCTTATATAGAGTATCATTGACGCAAGCGAAAGACAGAGCTCGTTTCATGAGCTGATGTCTTGAGGATGCATCTTTCGGCGTTTGACGGGATTTGAAGTAGTATATAAAGATTTCTCTCCAATCCTTAGCCTTTTCTTGGTCCTCTATTTGTAGGGTTGTTTGCTTGATCTCTTCCTTTTCTTCAGACGACTCTGGAGATATTTCTGCTGGTGCAAGAACCCGACGGCTTTGTACAATGATCCTTACGTCATCGAGGTTTTCGTCATCCAGTTCTTTAGCGAGTTTGGCTAATGCGTCCTCTTTTCTATTTTCTGTACGCGGTATGCTTTCCAAGGCGTAGGAGGGAATTTGAGTTAGTAACTGCTGCACTCTTTCGCCATAGCTGATCAGTTCCAGTTTACATGTCTGGTAGTCTCCATTTACTTGGCTAACGACCAGCTGGGAGTCTCCGTATATGAGAAAGTTTTCGATTCCCATGTCGACAGCAATCTCAAGACCTGCTATCAAATCCTCATATTCTGCTTCATTATTTGTCCTCGGCTTTGTTAAGAAAAAGGCAAAGCACATTATCCCTCCTTGTGGAGTCACGAAGATGAGGCCTACCTCAGATTTGATTATGGGGGTGCTATGCTTTCGCTTCTTCATGGAAGATGCCCCATCGAAGTAGAGTTCCCATCGGGTATCACTCTCTCCTCTCTCCCCGTCGATTGTGTCAAACGCGTGCTCGTCTGGCAATTCGCAATTTAGGGATGAATCGGCAGGTATCAGATGTTCAGCGAAGAAGTCGGCGATGGCCTGGCCTTTCACTGCCTTGAAAGGTCGGTATGTTATCGAGAATTCCATTAAGAGTAGGGCCCATTTAGTGAGCCGTCCCGTTAGTATGGCTCTTGACATCAAATATTTGAGAGGATCCACTTTTGATATGAGATGGACCTCATGCGCCAAAGCATAATGCCGAAGCTTCGTTATCGTGAAGATTAACGCCAGGCATTGTTTTTGGATATGGGAGTAGTTGTTTTCTTCCCCCAAGAGAACTCGACTCAAATAGTAGAGGGCTCTTTCTTTCCCTTGGTCATTCTCCTGTGCCTATAGCGCGCCTAAGGAACCTTCAAGGGCTGTTGTGTACAGAATGAGGGGCTTTCCCTTGACTAGAGCGGTCAGTACCGGCGTGTTGTGCAGATATTGCTTGATTTCGTCCAGTGCGCTTTGGCATTTATGATCTCAAAAGAACGGGGTTCCCTTCTTCATCAGGTGACTGTAGGGACGACATTTTCTGGAAAGGTTGGCTATGAACCGTCGGATATACGGGAGCTTTCCTTGTAGAGACCGCAATTGTTTTAAAGTTCTTGGAGTGGGCATTTCCATAATCGCCTTGATCTTCGATGGATCTATTTCGATGCCCCAATGTCGTATGATGAACCCTAGAAATTTGCTTGAGGAGACACCAAATGCGCATTTCAGAGTGTTCGTCTTCAGGTTATACTTACGAAGACGTCGGAACACTATTTTCAAATGTTCCCAGTGTTCCTCGTACGATTTTCTTTTCACTACGAGGTCGTCGATGTAACATTCGACAATCTCATGTATGAGGTTCTCGAAGATCTTCGTCATGGCCCTCTGGTAGGTAGCGCCTGCATTCTTCAGACCGAAAGGCATCACTTTATAGCAAAATATGCCCAGAGGAGTCCGTAAAGATGTATTCTTTTGGTCTTCGGGATGCATATTTATTTGATTGTATCCTGATAATCCATCCATGAAGGAGAAGACTTCGTGAGTGGACGTATTATCTATCATCAGCTCGGTAACCGGTACGGGAAAGTCATCCTTCGGACATCCTTTGTTGTGGTCCCGAAAGTCCACGCAGATGCGCACCGTCCCATTTTTCTTCATCACTGGGACAATGTTGGCGATCCAGTCAGGGTATTGAACTTCTTGAATGAAGTCGGATTCGATTAGCTTCCTGACTTCAGCGTTGATCCTCATTTCAAGTTCGAATCGCATTCTTCTCGGTGCTTGTTTGACTGGCTTGACGTCCGGAGATATCGCTAATTTATGCACAGCTATTTCTGGATCTAGTCCCGGCATCTCGGAGTAGTTCCATGCGAAGCAGTCTTTATACCGCATGAGCACATCTTTTAGCGTAGCCACCTGCTCTTTAGACAGCAGCTCACTGACGAACGTTGGCCGTGGGTCGTTTGCCATCCCCAAGTTGATTTTTTTCAGGTTGTCCGCCATGGTGTGTATTCCATCCTCCAGCTCTTTTGGCGCCGGTGGAAATTCTTTTATCAACTCATCTTCATCCTCATTTTCGAAGCACCAGAAGAGGTCATCCGTATTCTCGTGCACTCCTTCTTCCGACAGCGTTATCACATGACAGGTACGAGATCGTTTCCAAGACCGATGTTGATCTGGTTCTATTCTCTCTATATACGTTGCTTTTGGCACATGCTTTTGTGGTGTGCCTACCCTCCAACTGTTGGATAGAGCGAATCTGCCGAGTTGATATTGGTCTTCGACTTAGTTTTTAAAGGTGAAGCAGTCTTCAAGAGGATGTCCTATCGCTCGGTGATAGGAGCAATAATCCAGGTGATGAACCTCGTTTGCTTGATCGGGATGCCGAGACTCCGGGAGTGTCATCATCTGATGTTTCATGACAAGGTCAAAGATTCTCCTTGTCTTGTCTCGAGGGAAAGAATATGCTCGACCCATCTTTTTCATAAGAGACGGATTCCAGCTGACCTTTTCTCGATCGCATGGCTTTTTGGATCCGTTTTGCCGCTGTCGAACGTTTTTTCTGTTCTTTAACTTGATTTTTCCTCCACGTCGGGTCCTTTTCTTGTTTTGGGAATGCATGGCGAGCTGACGGTGGAGGGCATTGTCATCCTCCGTATCCTGCTGAAGGAGGCGTTGCGTCTTGGCTTTCTCGTAAATGGCCATTTCGCGGCTGTGGTCGTTCCGAACCTTTTGACTCGCTTCCCTTAGTAGCTTGTCCATCTGTTCTTCAAACGACGGACTTGGCATTTTTATGATAGGACCTCATTTTGGTTCAGCATCAGCGTCTTTTAAAAGAGCACCCCCTTCTTCATCGAGGTCATTTATGACATGGCAGCCATTGAATTGCTCCTGTTTCTTGGCATGGACATATCCAAGCCCAATCGTTTCCATTTTTCCGTTGGGCAATTTTCGCTGAGTTCCGGCGACGTTCCAAATCCTGTTGTAGAACTGAGCTTGTCGAGGAGTCTGTTTGAAAGGTACACCTTGGCATCTTAATAACCTTCTCAATCCCTCCGTGTAGTATCTGGGAAGACGGATGGGTTGGAGCCTGTCGAGTGCAAAATCGACACCATGCCAGACTTCTCTTTCGACTTTAGTCTCGATGGATCGATAGAATAGGATCGCCTTTTCACCTCTTCGCCTGGGAGGGACGTAGAATGACTGCAGCTCTTGCACACTATATGTCTCAAGCACATCAAGCTCTCTGTAGTGCTGCCGCGGAACCATGGCGATTTGCATACTCTGATCATTTCTAGTGAAGGCCTGCATTGGTGGACGGACCGAGAACACTGCGTTGACTTTATCTTCCAAGTCACTGCCAAAGTCCAAAATAGGGGTAGATGGTCCCGGCCTGTTGCATCGGGGCGGCCCCGAATTGACTAGCTCTTCTTCCTCCTCGGTATCGCTCCCGAAGACCGGAATAGTGGTGATAGCTTTTTGCTTATTCTCCGGTTTATGGCATCTTTCCGTGTCTTCAAAGTCTGGTAGGAAATACTTTGCATCTTCGTACTTTCGGACTTCATTTACGGAGAATGGGTTTAGTTCCCCCGTCACGGTATACTCGAGACTATCTTTGAAATACTTCATACACTGATGCTGTGTTGAAGGGATGATGTTGTACTCGTGTAACCAAGGCCTGCCGAGCAAAGCGTTGTAGCAGGTCTTGGCGTCAATGACATGAAATTTGATGTCAGTGATGAGCAGCCCAAAGCGTAACATCAGTATTACAGACCCGACCGTCCGTGATTATTAGTAGCCGAACCTGGAGATGGTGATTTTATCCCGAGCGAGGTGATGAACGCTCATACAGATTTCTTTTAGCACCCTTACATTTAGGAAGTTGACAGAGGACCCGTTGTCAACTAAGATCTTTCCTATCTTGATGTCATGGAAGTACCCGGTGACATACAGGAGACGGTTGTGCTCGCACGTTTCGAGGAGGAGATCTTCATCGCCGAAAATGATGTCAGCTGTGTGCACTTCTTCCAGCTCGTCCTTCATCTTTTCTTCGGCAAGGAAAGCTTGAAACTTCTCGGGCTCTTGTAATGCCATGATCAGAGAATCTCGTGCCTCTTTAGTCAACAGAAGGGCATCTAAAACGCTTATCTGTGAGGGTATATTTCTCGGATGTGCCAGCACATTGTAATCCACTTTGTTTTTCTTGGGCAGGTCCTTGGCTGCCAGCTCTTCGACGACTCGATCATCGAGGGAGATATCCTCAGGGACTTTTTCCTTCCTCTTATCTTTTTTATTCAATCCCTTGTTTGTAGGTCCGAGTTTCTTTTCGGGCAACGTACGATTACGCAGCTGAATGTTTTCACAGTTCTTTATCTCTTCCTCTTTTCCTGAGGTGGATTCTTTGAAGAGAGGGCCGAGGGCTACTTCTTCATCAGAATCACTTCTGAAGGTGAGAACTTGTGATCTCCTGGTATCAACCATGTGATAGTTGCCGGCAGTTCTTTTGTGCTCATCAGTCGTGCTTTTCTTGCTCCCGACGAGTTTTGCGCTTCATCCGCTTAAAATGTTGTCGGTGAGCAACGTATCCCTGCCACCACTTTTTAAAGGCCATGCATTCTTCGGTAGGGTGTGCAATCCTCTGATGGTATAAGCAGTAGTTAGGATGTACATCCGCTTCGTTAAGTTGTATACCGCCAGGAGTATTTCCTTTGAAAGATGGCAGCTTCATTCCCATTGACAGGGCTTTAGCGAACCGTTTCCTTGTTTTAAGCCTGTTTTTGTCTGCCGCGGGGGTGCTCTGATCTGGTTAGAGTGCTTTGCGACTCATCCTTACCATGACTTCTTCAACTTGATGCCGATGCCTGGACCTTTCGAATATGGCCATTTGACGCTCTTGATCAGCTTTGCTCTTCTGATAGGCTTCGTTCAACAGCATGTCAATCATCTCGTCTGATGGTTCTAAGGATTTTGGCACCGATTCTGCCCCCAGCTCCTCTATATTACCTTCTGACGCCGAGTGAGCTTCTTCGTCATTTACTGACAAATGAGAGATCATGTGACAACTTGCCACATAATCCTCAGGTTTTTCTGACGAGTCGTTTCCGTCGTCATTGTCATTATCTCCGCTCTCAAGGATATGGTTGAGAAACTCTTGGAGTGTGACCGGGATTCGCGCCTTCTGGTTATATTCTTCCAGCGCGTCAATATGCTTTTGCAGGTCCGTGCGTTTTTCGTCAGACTGTGTGGGCTTTTTGGTCTTCTTCTTCGAAGACTTTGATGGCTGGGCATGGGTATTTTGCCCATCACTACCAACTCCCGATGTTAGGTGCAGCTTCAGCATCCCCTCAACGATCTCGGGCTCCAGCGGGCTTTTCCATCTAATTGCCGGACATGCTTGAAGATCCTTCAACATTCTCTTAATCTTGTCCGAAAGAACAACTTCCCATGGAGCTTCCTCTATAAATGAGCATGATGTCCCCGGCGTGTCCACCTTTTTAGGAGCGTGCGGTTGTGGTGGTTTTACCTTCCATTTTTCAGACAGCGCAAATTTGCCTTGTTGGTGCTGGTCCTCAATCTAATTTTTGAAGATGAAACAATCTTCGATTGGGTAGCCCACTATTCGGTGGTAGGGTCAGTAATTGGGATTGTTGATGTCGTTTGGTTGCAGTGGACATCTCAGATATGGTAGAGTGATAAGCCTATTGCGCACCGCCAGTTCGAACAGTCTTCTCGTTTTATCCCGAGGGAATGAGTAAGGACGTCTCAACTTTTCTCCGAGTGATCGCGGTTTATCGTTTTGGCGAACAGCTGGTTTCGGATCACTCAGCTGCTTCTGAGCGTTGGCAACGAAGGTAACTTTCCCTTTAACCTTTTCATTTCGAAGCTCCGTTTTTGAGGAGGACGTTCTATGGCCCATCTGGTCCATTTGGGCAAGCTTGTCGATCAAGGCTTGGAAAGTAGTCGGCTTGAAGAACATCATAAATTGGGATATAGTTTCCTGCGTATCAAGGGTCCCCACGAACATGCCCATGGCAGGAACTTCTTCTATGCGTTGTTCGCATCTCGACCATAGGTCCTGCCACCGAATTGCATACTGAACCCATGTCTCTCCTGGCTTCAGCCCGGCATCGATCAATGCCGTGATCGGAGTGTGTTCGCTGGCGCTTGCGAAATGCTGGATGAATAGCAACTCCATTTCTGTGAATGTTTTGATGGAGTCATTCGGAAGCTCCGAATACTATTCAAATGCCGTCTCCGCTAAGCTGCTGACGAACTGGCGATGTAGCAATTTGTCGTCACCTCCCGTAGTGCCGCATAGAGCCCTGAACTGAGCGACGTGCTGATGGGGATTGCCTGTCCACTTATACACGTGAAATTTATGGATCGTGTTTCCTAGCGGGTACTTAATTTGATCATATCAGCTTGGATAGGGTCACCCAGTTCTGACGACTTGGCCGGCCACTTCGCTTGCCTAATGAGCTTGTATTTGTTGAGCTATGTAGTTATCAAGCGCAGCTTTCGAGATCGTCTCCTCCCTGGCTGCTGATAAGGCCGAAAGAGGGTTTGATGTCTCCCCTCTGTCGTCTTCAATGATTATTAGGGGATCTTCGGCTGGAGGGTCCGGCTCGATCATCATGCCTACTATATCTTGGAATATGAGCGCCATTTGTTTTATGTTAGCTGCTTGTTCAGAGGCTTCTTTATCTTTCTTTTCGAGAATTCTTCAGAGGAACTTGGCATCGGTTTCCTGCTCCTGGCGTTGATCCGACGGTGCTTCCGGGCTTTCCTTCTGCCCAGTAAGTGCGGTCATCTTTGTTAGATCTCCTGGAGTTTCTGTTGTTGCTCCTGAGCCTTTGTTACTAATCGTGTAAGTGGTCGATGACCCCCAGAAGCACGGCTTTCCTCTTTTCCGGAAGCCATGTAAATGGTGTGCACTACCATGCCCCAAGACTTAGGGCGTTTAGGTTCAATGCCTTTGAGATTTGTCGTAGGCATGGGGATCTTCTCCGGCCTTCTCTTTTTATGGGTGGTCAAAGTTGAGGGGGCTGTTGCAGACGATACTTTCCGTGGTACGACGGCGGGATGATCCTCCTCTTGTCGGACCTTTATTTTCTTCGATTGGCGGGAGTAGTCTTTGTCAATTACAGAGTCTTGGACTCTTTTCCATACCCTGTGGATTTTGGAGGACAGCCGCTGAGGGGGCTGTTCCGGCTTTGCCTTTGTGATGTTCTCCGCAGGTGGAGGAGACCTTTTTAGTACGGCAATTGGAGAATTCTTGCACACCCTTTTGAGCAGCTCAAAGCTGTTCCCAGTTGTAATGGCAGCATCAACTTCCACCATTGGAGCTGGTGGGGTAAGTCCAGAAGGAGAACTGCCCCCAGTTTTCCTTACTCGGCGCCAGTGACGACGTTGAGCATGTCGTGTAGCCGGGATCACCTCTATCGTCAGAGTAGCTTCGTCATGCCCCCTGCTTTAACGAGAGGCTGTTATTGGCGCCAGCCTGTCAAAGACTGACATCTGTTGGGAAGGAATGGTCAACCTTTCGAAGGTCGACTTTCGAGTAGGGTAAGTAGTTTGGACGACTTCACCTGCAGTAGGAGTTGGGATAGCCTTCATCGGTATTATGAGCCTCTTCATGGGCTCATTTAAGCTTAGGCTCAGCCTGTCGAAGACTGAGCTAGTAGACTTGGACGACCCGTTGAGATGGGCCACGGTAGTTGCAAGCCAATCGAAGACCGACTTCTTTGGAGCTTCCTGTGACGGCACTGGAGCTTTGAAGCTTATCGGTGTGAACATGGTCCCGAAGAACAATCCAGTGGTGTCCTGTGTCACCTGTTCCACCGGCATTGCGAAGATGGAGGCCGCTTGGGGCCTGTAAGTTACTCCTCTAGACGGGGCGGAGCGGGAGTTGTTGTTGCAGTTGGTGCAGCTGGAAGCCATTGATCTTCTTTTCTCTGCACGGAAGCAAGAAACCATATCTTAGTACCTTGAATCTACAGGTAACCATAGTAGACTGCGATTTGTTCGCGAAACACGACACACGAAGTGTGGAGTGGAAAGAAAAAAAGGTCCCACCGGGCGTGCCAGAATCTGTTTACCGCCGAAAGACGCGACTGGGATGTACGGACGTCTGGCCTGAATTTTGGAGGCAGATGCTATTTGGTTTTATCCTTCCACTTCTCCGAAGATGCCAAGTTGATTTATGGCACCGTGTATCGGAGGTTTGGACAGATACGGCCGTTGTAGCGGACTTCGTTAGATTCCCCCTCATTGTGAGGGGTTTTTTTATTGTAGGGACGCTCTTCCCTGCAGAAGCAAGCCCCTGCAGTTAATTACGTTACCACGTAGCGATAACCACTTTCTATGGCTCCAGAAGTTCACTTCGTGTCGTGCACGTTTGTTTTATTTTTGGTTGCCCTTGGATTGTATACGGAGAATAATTCTTGTAGTCGCCTGTAGGGCGTAGATTAGTCTAAATCCGTATTTTCTTAGATTTGGGTTTGTTTGATTTAAAGATCTTTAACCTTGCTTAAAATTAAGATCGACTCAAAAGTTTGTTAAGGATACGTTAATTTAATATTGGATTAAGATCTACTCAACGGGGGTTCAGGATCATTTTTGATCTAACAAAAGTGCATTTGGGCTCTATCATTTTAGTTTAAGGATGTTGCGGTCCATAGGCTAGTTTAAGGACATTGCGGTCCACGTTTAGTTTAAGGACGTTTCGGTCCAAAGTTTAGTTTAAGAATATTTCGGTCCAGATTTTAGTTTAGGGACGTTACGGTCCGTAGTTTAGTTTAGGGACGTTGCGGTCCATGGATCACTATTTTTGAGGTGAGGGTTTAGTTTAAGGACGTTGCGGTCTACAGTAGTTTAAGGAAGTTGCAGTCCGTTATTAGTTTAAGGACGCTGCGGTCCACGGTTGCTGGTCGTCGTGACCCGCCACCTCTCTGAAGACATTGAAGAATTACAACGACATGTATCAGAGGTGTGGGGAGATGTACCGTTGAACCAATGAATGTTCATCAGAGACTTGGTAGTCTTGTTTGGGAATAAGGACAATTTAGAAGAAGACATATGGGCTCGGTCGATTTGGGGTTTGGCCAACCTTGGGCTCAGCCCACTTGATTACTTATTTGGGCTTGATCCCCTTTCTGTATCAGCACTGCTGAGCATTGATTTGGGTTCTGACACCCTTTTTTCTTTTTGTTTTATTTATATTCTTCTATATGGAGTGTTAAACAATTTATGGCGCCCACGTGCAGAGCACGTGGAGCGCTCGGTTCTGAGCGCCAGACACGGAGTGCTAAGCACATTTTTATTAAATAGCGCCCACGTGAGGGGAAAGTTGTTGGAGATAATACCCTCAGAGTCAATTATTGGATCACAGGCCCGTGATTGCAATGATTGAGGGGAGGACCTGTCCCAGTAGGACAGTCTTACTCGAGATGATAGTATGCTATCTGGTTTATCTTTATCATCGTGTACTGTTTTAGGTGACCTTTCGAGTCGCTATTGCACGTTGATAGAGCCCCTAGGATTCTTGCTTGACCACCAGCAGTATGAGGGCGATCATATAAGTGGGAGCTGGGGGTCTACAAGCACATCCTTAAAAGGTCCCTAGTCGTGTGAGATTCGAGACAGGGCATCGTTTCTCCAGAGTAGACTAGTGTATACAGTCGAGACCCCGACGAGGGGCGGTGGCCGGTCTCACAAGCCACTGGTGTCAGTTGGTTCACCTAAGATGTATACAGGTGCTCATTGGGTTATGAGTACACCGGACAGGACTCGCCGGGAACCTGCTAGTTGGGATATACCAGACGTCAGATAGCAGTTCCCTGGTGACATGTGTACAGGTTAGTTCATCGACCTGAGATCGTCATTTGTCTCGTGTGAGTTCCCACTGTGCTTTGATTACTACCCTACCACGGCTCAAAGGAGTCGTGCAAACAGGTTTTAGTTGGGTACAGTCCCGAGCCACATGGAGGCAGTGAGCGGATCTGCAGGGGTTCGTCTCTCCCGGTATTGGGGGTGAGGTCGTGCTGTGTCTAGGAGAGCCAGAACATGAAAAGTCCTTGGCCAAGGCAGGAGATTTGCTGGTAGGTATTCCAGTAGTATCTCAGGGTGTTCTGGGCTACACTCCGACACGACTTGTACCGCTTTTGGGGGTCTGACTTTTACCAACCCCCTAGGCCCGCCATGCGATACTCATAGGCGAACGGACCGGACTGTACGGATATTGTCACTGACAGGCTCAGTAGGGTGTCAGGATGAGTTCGCTCATCGACGTCCCTTTTGGTCAATACCTGGTGGCCCGTCACGTATTGGCTTATACCTCTGACGTGCTAGTGGTTAAATCCACAGCCACAGTATTGACGTGTCTTTAGAGTCCACCACACAGACAGTTACTCAAGTTTCGGGCGAAACGCTGTAGAGGCCGTATGGAGATATGGCAGGGTTCGATCAGATACGTGCGATATTGCACGGATCGTGATCGGACGGTTTTTACTAGCCGGCTTTGGCTTAAGCTGGATTTTAGTTTTAGATAGTGTAGTTTTGTCTCTTTGCATTTGTGTTCAGTGGGAATACAAATGCGGGCATGTATTTGCAGTAGCGGGGTTTTCCTGTAATTTATTACGGGATCGGTTTTCTGAAGTTGCCAGTTTGCATTCCGTTCCGGCCGGTTTTCTCTTTTTCCTTCCCGGTCGGACTTTTCGTTGGAGGGTGTTAATTGCAAGTTTGCAATTAACATTTTGTGAGGGGTTTCTTTGCATGAGTGTGACTTTATAATCATGATATTCTTTTCTTGTCTATCACTTGCATTTATGAGAAAAAGATTGAGGTGGTTTTGTGATAGGATTGATACTTGATTTTGGTGTGACTCATTTCTCCTTCATTCATTCCCTTTCTCCTCTTTATTTATTCCATGATTTTTTCCACTAGGAATTAGTAGTGGGCCGGCCACTGTTTGGGGATGGGAATGAGTTTTAATTTGTGTGTGATTTTTCCTTCATGCTTTATTAGGTGGACCCCCCCATTGGATGAAGGCTGTGAGAAAAATTTCTTTTTTCTCATTGGTGTTAATTTGTGCATCCTACACACATTCAAGAGAGAGTGAGCTTGCTTCTTTAATTTCCACAGAGCACAAATACTCATGGCCGAGCTCATTTCTTTGCATGATATACTTCGTTCTTCATCAAGAATCAATCCATAAAATCATTATGCAAAATTCCTCCAACAAGGCAACCTCATAAACCCCAAAGAGACAAGCTTCTACACTATTCTATAGCAAGTCTTGGACGCGTCGGCTAGCCAACTTCGCGCCCGAGTTGCCTCGGTCAAGAGGCGGGAGCCCGTAAAAGATTCCGGCTACGTGGTGCCCTTTCCGACGAGCGAGGAGGTGACGGAGATTCCGCGGAAGATCGGAGTGGAGATGAAGACCGAAAGACACGGATCGCTTGGTATAACTTCTCTACTCTTTTCTTATTTGCTAGTTAGCTAGGTTAATGGCCCGATCCGGGTAAAAAGTCCGCGGTGGTGCCGTTATGCAAAGTTCGCAAAGATTTTGTTTTCCGCGTTTTCGGCGTCGGATCGACGGCCGGGGCGCCCCCGCGGGCTTACAATGGTATCAGAGCCACGCCATTAATCTTGCATAGCTTGCTCTAGCGCGTTTAGAACCCGATCGAACAAAATCCCCAAAAACCGTATTTTTGTGCACATGTGTTCTCTGTTGAAATTTTTTGAGCTCCTAAAATTTTTCAGGTCATTTCAGAAACATGTACAGAGAATTCTAAGAACATGAAAAAAATTTGGTGACCTGATTCGTTTATACGGCCGCGGAACCGCGGCTATAACCCCACTTTGGCCGCGGTTCCGCCGCAGTAATATTGCCTCGTTGCACCATTTTTTTTCAGTGGGTCCTAGTCTGGAAAATAGGGGTTTTAGGATATTCTTTTTGGGCCCAGATTTTCTGTAAGTGCTACTGTACGTATTGGGGCCCACTTTGATAAATTTGTTCGATCGGATATTTTAAACATGCTAGTTCACAGTATTTACATTATATCTGCGACCGTGAATGTCACTCGATCGGTAAATCCGGTCTAACTGCTATAGCCCGGTTAGACGGATTTGCGAACGTGACTTTCACGTTGATGTTCTGTGATTGTACTGTGTTGTTGCGGATCGGTCGTGGGGGATAGCCTGGTTGCAGTGGTAGTACAGTTCTGTTTTATATGTACATTTGATATTGCGGGGCGAGCGTCCGACATGTGGACTGCCGTCACTGCCCGTTTGTATTATTCTTTTGGGACACGACCTGGTTGCGGTCGATGTACCCGTTGTATGTATATTTTACTTTCTGTACTAGGATTACCCCGCGGAGGGGTGCACGGGTAGCCGGGTTCTGGAGGGCAACAAGCCCGCATCTCATGGCATTGAGACGGAGGGGGCTTCACTCTAGAATTGGCGGGCTATTCGCCGCACTCGTAGGGGGTATAGGGTTGACCCAGGAGGGGTGCCCAAGTTACCGGATTCCGTGAAGTGCTGGGTGGTCCATTCACGTAGCTGAAGGGGGCTGCCTCGCTTCAGGTTTTGGCGGGTAACTTGCCGCGCCCGTAGGGGTCTAGGTTTTCATTGCACAGGCTATCCACACGACCAGGGGAACGTCGGGTTTCAGTAGCGGCTCTGTGAAACCCGGGGATCCCAGATATCTGTATTGATCTGTGTTGCTATACATTTCTGTGTTGCTGCATTTTTATCACGCCTTGAGCGAAAATTATATATTATATATATATTAGTAGATGTTGTATATGTTTTTCATCCGCGCTAGTCCAGTCCCCGCTCTGTCGTTAGTTAGCTAACCTAACAGGCGATGACGGGACCCAGTGGCGAATGTGGATGGCATATACGTACGTCAGTATATTTTCGTTCTTTGTGGTATGATCAATTGATGGGACTGCGTTGATTCGGATCAATGCAAGATAAACAAACCTATTCTGATGTTGTTGGAACACTTTTTCAAAAAGCTGTTATTGCAAGGGCGTTCTCTTTTGTTTTGCACAGTGGTATTCAGTTGGAATATCCTGCTCCTCAGTCGACGAGGTAAGGGCCGAGATCCCTTCACCGGGAGTGACCCCTTGGACAGAAGTTTGCGTCAGGGCATTAACTTCACTATAGCCGATTGCTTTTGCTTTGCATCGTGGTATTCATTTGGAATATCCTGCACCTCATTCTACGGGGAAAGAGCCGAGATCCCTTCACCGGGAGTGACCTCTTTAGTAAAGGTTTTCGTCACTATATTTTCTAAAAAGCTATCCGTTCCTTCAACGATATCAAGTTCATTACGTTAAAGGTTTTCGCCAGAAACCATTCGTAGCCCTCCGTCGTTTCATTTGGATAGTCAATAGTATTCATGCTGTGTATGTTGGCCAAAGTCAAGGCACAGTGTTTGGTAGCTATTGGGTATTCATATGCAGCATAGATAGATGCGTTGGTTTGGGACAGTCGTACTGCCATTTTGGCCAAAGTCAAGGGTATGTACGGGTGGGTTCAAATTAACCAGGAGAATGACGGGTAGAACTTGACATGTGACTTATGATATGTTGGCCAAAGTCAAGGTCATAAGAGCATGGGGTAAAAATCTACATCGGGAGTTTCAAAAGTACTGAAACTTGCCAGATATGCGCATACCTTCTGGAGTGTGATAACGTGAGAGGATTCCGTCACGTTATCATGCGATGAGAGTTGGATCCCGATTCCCACTGATGAGTTGGTTTACTCCTTGGGTTATCCCGGCTAATTCTTCTTTCAGGTTTGGGGAAGAATTTGACGTTACAGTGGGAGGTTTCCAGATTAGATAAAGTGATAACCATTCTGATCTAGGTTAGAGTGCACGCTGAGTGTTTCTTTTCTCTCTCTCTCTTTGGCAGCGACCATTGACCCGACCCTAGACTATGACTCAGTGACCAAGTTGACCGAACCTACTTAACACAGGCTTTTGGATTGTCAGAGTTGCAAACCTCTTTGCCACTCCTACTTTTACCCTTTTCTCCGGGACACCCCGTATTACTACGAACGTCCACTTCCATTGGACAAAACCATCGTATGGTTATATACGAACTCGAAGGACTTCGAGGATGGTTTCTGGTTCTGGAGAAAAAGGAATAAAGTATATTCAGTTGTCTTTTCTTTTCACCTTCTCTCAGGTTGCGAGTACTCCTTGGTTTAGGAGTAGTACACCTATTACGCAAATTGGATAGTCTTCTTCCAAACCATAGGCTGGTGCCGAACGGTAGGGAATGAAGAAAACCAATTAGCCTAAACGGTGTACAGAAGGTATTAAGTTCAGACAAAGCAAGGGATTAGTGAGAGGGCAAAGTAAATTGCGACTGCTATTCACGACCAAACCATGTACTTCTTTGTCAATCCTAAATCACCTATGAATTAAGTTCATTCGGTTGTCTTTTATCCTCACCTTCTCTCGCATTGCGAGTGCTCCTAGGATTAGGACAGTACACCCATTATGCTTATTGGATAGTCTTCTTCCAAAACATAGGCTGGTGCCGAACGGTAGGGAAGGAAGAAAACTATTTAGCCTAAAGGGGTGTACAGAAGGTAATGACTAAAGACATGTAAAGGGATTTGGAAAGATGGCAAAGAATTATACGGTTACGGTTGTGAATCTGGATGATGGAAGAGGCATTACTAGGAATACCAGCATACCCCATCGAAACATTTCAATATTTCAGTTTCACTGTGTACTGTTAAAAGAAAACTGATTTCCCAATTAGACACTTGCTCCAGGGTATGTATTTACCAGGTAGGATCCTCACATCTGTATGGTTTTACAGATGATGAGTGGGGGTAAGTTATTGGGAATTAGGTGACCATCCTCATTATATCGGGATTCGTTGTAATCGGTGATATTTGAGAAAGTCACCTGGGTTGTTTGCCGGTCGGCAAATATTTGGTTTTGAATATCCGTTGTTGTGCACCAATTTCAAATTGATATATCTGTACGTCTATTCTTATAGAGTGAGATATACTTTTTGAAATTATGTCTATGACATTTACCTATATCAGTGGATGGTTAGGTAAGGAGCATTGAACGGCGATGTAATTCTTTTTAACCAAAAGTACAGTTTTCAATCTACGACACACAGTGAATGAGTCACTAGACTCAGGGGACTTATACAGAGTATTGTATATTGTCCAGTGTCCATCAGGACAGAGGAGTTGGTCCTCGTACTATATTCTGTTTACTTTTAACTTCTCTAGTTCTTAGACATGTGTTTCGTAGAAACACAGGGTCTAAGTTTTGAGGAGTTATAGGTATAAGAATACAGTAGAGAACCAGGTATTGCAAGTATCGGGATTCTTCAAGGTGATCGAAGATGTAGATACTTGTGAATGGTATTCAGTTGATAGTAATGATTAAGAGAACTAACTTCTCTTTCAGGTTACTCATAATTGGAAGTGCTCCTAAGTTGAGTAACGCTGATCGGCCTCTCTTCCATTTAGTTGACATGCACTGGAGACAGCTGCATGATTTGAATCTGGTTCAATTAAATCAGTGCCTTTGCTTCTTGGATATAGAACAGTTCATATATTGACATTGTTAAGATACGGGGAGTTGTCCGGCTTATGCTTAAAACCAGACTCTGGACAACTCAAGGCACGTTTCAGTAATGGCTGTTTGTGGGTTGACCCGGGCTATGACGAGGGTTGACTTTCTACCATCTGGAAGATCAATAGAGATATTGTTCTTGACTCGCCACAGTTTTATCAAAAATGGATTTTTTCAGAAAAACAGTAGTGGGAGTATGGTAGAACTGGAAGTGATTCCAGAACCGCAAACGATTACTGAAGATTTGATAAGAACCTAAAGATTCAATCTGGTTTGACATTCCATTGGCCACTCCGCAGATATGGTGGGTAAGCTGAAGCACCCGAGAGGTACTTCGGTATGCTCAAGGACGGTGGCAGGGAGGTTCTTGTTTACCCATACTTGCCATTGCTATTGGTCCAGGCTGCGAGACCCCGGCGGAAGGATGAGTATAGCGTCGTTCTAAACTTGCTTTAGAAGCGTACGTGTATATGACTCTGCCAGAGGGTTGTCGTAGTCAGTGGGAGCAGCGGAAGCATTGGTGGATATCAGGCTTATGTCTATTTATAGACTTAAGCAGATATAGCGGAGATAGATCATCTATTTCTGATGTGACAGTCAGAGGTTTGACTTCATCAGAATAAGGGATGGATCCGTTAAGAAGGTAGTAGGGTGTGATGTCCTGGTGTTTGATGACATACACAGAGTAGGAAGTGATATTCCTATACTACGATCGGTTATAGTTTGGTCGTCACACGGTGGTTTCTCCACATAGGACTTGGATATTATATCAGACATTCTGGTTACTAGATTTATGGTTTTAGATCTAGATTTGGGTGGTTTCCCAATCTGGGTACTTTGACCGCATTCTATGAGTATTTAGAATGGACGACTCCTGGCACGGTAGTGTACTTGCAGGTAATGGAGTCACCCTCTCTAAAGGTGTCTTACAGACTAAAGGGGAGAGGGACACGCATGATTGACAGATCACTTGCTTAGGCAACTGAGTAAATCATGAGATGTCAAGTACCACACCAGATGTTGTTCTTGCACTAGATGCAATAAGTTGATATTGATCCAATCCTGGATAAACAGTCGGAAGCAGTTTTAGAACATAAGTTAATGTTCTAGGGAATTGATAACGGCAGCCTCCTTTGGGAGAAGGTTATCATTCCAGGCTTCCAAGGTGACCTGGACGACAAGGAGGTTGTCAGAGTTATAGTTTTCCTTCTGACGAGGGGCAGTATTTTGGACAGCTGGTCCAAGAGGATACTGAGGGAAGGCATGGCTCAGGATACTGATTAAGTTCAGTTGACGATACAGTCTAAGAAGTTTGGATTTGGAGTTCATTTATGAGCTGGGTCCCATCAGACATCCAGACATTCTAAGACAGGTATTGCTCATTTCGGGAGATAGCTTTCTCCGCGAACTTGAGATATAGAGAGACATAGAAAGAAACACCAGAGCGGATCCACTCACTGAGGCTATTCCTCGAACGCAATAGTTTCGCAAACGAGCTTTGTGAGACTGACTAGTAGAGGAGTTGGGTGTTCGGTATCACACGGGCTGTGAGTATGCGACATCGCAATAATTAGCCTTGAGTGCAAGTGGGAGATTGTTGGAGATAGTACCCTCAGAGTCAATTATTGGATCACAGGCCCGTGATTGCAATGATTGAGGGGAGGACCTGTCCCAGTAGGACAGTCTTACTCGAGATGATAGTATGCTATCTGGTTTATCTTTATCATCGTGTACTGTTTTAGGTGACCTTTCGAGTCGCTATTGCACGTTGATAGAGCCCCTAGGATTCTTGCTTGACCACCAGCAGTATGAGGGCGATCATATAAGTGGGAGCTGGGGGTCTACAAGCACATCCTTAAAAGGTCCCTAGTCGTGTGAGATTCGAGACAGGGCATCGTTTCTCCAGAGTAGACTAGTGTATACAGTCGAGACCCCGACGAGGGGCGGTGGCCGGTCTCACAAGCCACTGGTGTCAGTTGGTTCACCTAAGATGTATACAGGTGCTCATTGGGTTATTAGTACACCGGACAGGACTCGCCGGGAACCTGCTAGTTGGGATATACCAGACGTCAGATAGCAATTCCCTGGTGACATGTGTACAGGTTAGTTCATCGACCTGAGATCGTCATTTGTCTCGTGTGAGTTCCCACTGTGCTTTGATTACTACCCTACCACGGCTCAAAGGAGTCGTGCAAATAGGTTTTAGTTGGGTACAGTCCCGAGCCACATGGAGGCAGTGAGCGGATCTGCAGGGGTTCGTCTCTCCCGGTATTGGGGGTGAGGTCGTGCTGTGTCTAGGAGAGCCAGAACATGAAAAGTCCTTGGCCAAGGCAGGAGATTTGCTGGTAGGTATTCCAGTAGTATCTCAGGGTGTTCTGGGCTACACTCCGACACGACTTGTACCGCTTTTGGGGGTCTGACTTTTACCAACCCCTAGGCCCGCCATGCGATACTCATAGGCGAACGGACCGGACTGTACGGATATTGTCACTGACAGGCTCAGTAGGGTGTCAGGATGAGTTCGCTCATCGACGTCCCTTTTGGTCAATACCTGGTGGCCCGTCACGTATTGGCTTATACCTCTGACGTGCTAGTGGTTAAATCCACAGCCACAGTATTGACGAGTCTTTAGAGTCCACCACACAGACAGTTACTCAAGTTTCGGGCGAAACGCTGTAGAGGCCGTATGGAGATATGGCAGGGTTCGATCAGATACGTGCGGTATTGCACGGATCGTGATCGGACGGTTTTTACTAGCCGGCTTTGGCTTAAGCCGGATTCTAGTTTTAGATAGTGTAGTTTTGTCTCTTTGCATTTGTGTTCAGTGGGAATACAAATGCGGGCATGTATTTGCAGTAGCGGGGTTTTCCTGTAATTTATTACGGGATCGGTTTTCTGAAGTTGCCAGTTTGCATTCCGTTCCGGCCGGTTTTCTCTTTTTCCTTCCCGGTCGGACTTTTCGTTGGAGGGTGTTAATTGCAAGTTTGCAATTAACATTTTGTGAGGGGTTTCTTTGCATGAGTGTGACTTCATAATCATGATATTCTTTTCTTGTCTATCACTTGCATTTATGAGAAAAAGATTGAGGTGGTTTTGTGATAGGATTGATACTTGATTTTGGTGTGACTCATTTCTCCTTCATTCATTCCCTTTCTCCTCTTTATTTATTCCATGATTTTTTCCACTAGGAATTAGTAGTGGGCCGGCCACTGTTTGGGGATGGGAATGAGTTTTAATTTGTGTGTGATTTTTCCTTCATGCTTTATTAGGTGGACCCCCCCATTGGATAAAGGCTGTGAGAAAAATTTCTTTTTTCTCATTGGTGATAATTTGTGCATCCTACACACATTCAAGAGAGAGTGAGCTTGCTTCTTTAATTTCCACAGAGCACAAATACTCATGGCCGAGCTCATTTCTTTGCATGATATACTTCATTCTTCATCAAGAATCAATCCATAAAATCATTATGCAAAATTCCTCCAACAAGGCAACCTCATAAACCCCAAAGAGACAAGCTTCTACACTATTCTATAGCAAGTCTTGGACGCGTCGGCTAGCCAACTTCGCGCCCGAGTTGCCTCGGTCAAGAGGCGGGAGCCCGTAAAAGATTCCGGCTACGTGGTGCCCTTTCCGACGAGCGAGGAGGTGACGGAGATTCCGCGGAAGATCGGAGTGGAGATGAAGACCGAAGGACACGGATCGCTTGGTATAACTTCTCTACTCTTTTCTTATTTGCTAGTTAGCTAGGTTAATGGCCCGATCCGGGTAAAAAGTCCGCGGTGGTGCCGTTTTGCAAAGTTCGCAAAGATTTTGTTTTCCGCGTTTCCGGCGTCGGATCGACGGCCGGGGCGCCCCCGCGGGCTTACAAAAGTTCATATCAGATTTTTGCATTTTTATACCGCCTATTCTTAATCACATTGCATATAGGTAGCTACTCTTGATCCGTGTTTGCTAAATAATTGCAGGTTACAGGTTCTCATCTCTAAACAGTGAAAATCGTAAATAGCCGCAACAAATTCAGGTCTACGGCCAACAACAGATAAATACGGGTCTCCGCTCACTATCCGTATGATACCACCTACCAGTTTAAGGAACAAAATGGCAAATCACTGGTCATTTCATGCACAAAGCACAAGGGGAAGCACAAGATCCAAGAATTCAACGCGGAGCTCAAGAAAATCAAGGCAAAAGTCCACATCATTTCATCTTTTGCACTGCTGAAAATCTGGGAGAAAACTGAAGAGATTCTGAGAAACCAAGTGTACCAAACAAAAGAGAAAAGCAACATGGAGAACCCCATAAAATCAGAGCCTCTAATTCAACCAAATGGCCACGGAACCGCGGCCAATATGGCACTTAGGCCGCGGATCCGCGGCCGAGTCAACTCAGTGTTGACTCGGTGTTTGAGGGTATTTTTGTAACTTCATTTTGGCTCAGATTGTATCCTTAGGGTTTCATTTATCTGCCTATAAATAGCCCAGTTCCAAGCCAAATAAAGGGTGCTTTCCTTTGTATTAGATTTTAGGATAAGAGTTTGTAGTTACTTCTTCCTCTTCATCTTTCTCCATTAAAATTGTAGTGAGCTTCATGAGTGATGATGAATAAAAGAAGAGTTCTTTTTATTAACTTGCATGTCTTGTAATTGTGTTATTATATTTGCTTGTAATTTTCATTTGTTAAACTAGTTGTTGTTATTTGTTTGATTGCTTTCTTTCTTTTTCTCTTTTCCTTTATCCTTACAACAATGATGCTTAAGTATGATCCTTGCTAAAGTAAGGTCTTAAATAGCTAGTTAGGATTTTCTAAACTCATTTCCTTCTACCTTCCTTCTTGTTTTCTTTTTCTTTTTCTTTTTAATGGTGAGTAGTTTCTCACTTGTTAGGGCAGGATAAGGAAAGTTTGAGAGAAGGAAATCTCTCTCACTCTTTTCTTTGCCCAACATCTTGATTCGGACTCCCGTTAATTGAACCACAATCCGCTCTCTAACGGCACTCTATCCTGCATGATAGCGATGATACCATAGTGAGACCGGTTTGTTAGTTATATGTATGCCCTAGAGGCCATTACTGTACATTGGATGTATATTGTAGTGGATGCTGGGACATATATAGGGAGGACTTTCTCGCTCGACATGATAGTATGCTATCTGGTTATCCTTTACCTTAACGTGTATACTGATTGTCTCCTCTGTTACATGTTGGTAAACCCTTAGGATCTGTACTTGACTATCTGGACTATGATGCAGATCATACTAGTGGGGGACATGGTAGTCCATAAGTACATCCTTCAAAGTCCCTAGTCGTGGGTGTATCGAGACGGGGCATCGATATACCAGAGTAGACTAGCGTGTACCTTCTCGACCCCATACAGATGGGCGATGGATGATCCCATATCCATTGGTGTTTGAAATCGGAGATGATATACGGGTGCTCAGTAGAGACTGGGTACACTGGACGGACTCGCCGAGAACTCCCAGATGGTATTATACCTCACGTCAGATGGCAGTTCTCTGGTGACACTGGTACAGAGTAGTCTGTTGACCCGAGATCGTTATAGAGTCTTGTGTGGTTCCCATTGTGCTTTGATTTCCATCTTACCACGTCCAAGAGGGCGTGCAAAACGGTGGTTTTTGGGTACAGTCCCGAGTCACATGGAGGCAATGAGCGATAGGAGGGGATTCGTCTCTCCCGGTATAGGGGGTTGATGTTGCGCTGTGTTCGATTGGCTATAACAGGAAATCCCTGGCCAGGGTTGCTGAGATTTACTGGTAAGTGTTACCAGTAGTTTCTCGAATTGTTATAGACCTCATATCGACACGACTTATCGAGCTATTGGGGTCTGACGTTTACCACCCCTAGGCGAGATATGCGACATATCAGACGATCAGACCGGACTGTACGGTAGTGTTGCTGGTTGGATTCACTGGAGTGTGAGCGGGCTTGCTCGTCGATCTTCAGATCGCTCAATACCCGGGTGGCCGTTACGTTTAGCAGACCGCTTGCGGCTTGTGGGTGTTTGATATGATCATCACCTGCTGCCGGAGTATTGACGAGTCTTTAGAGTCCTACACAGAGGTTTCCTGGCACAAGCGAAATGAAATAGGAGCACATATGAGATATGTGCGGGACCGAGAATAATGCGTGTATGTGATTCCGTATTGTATTCTCGCGATGAATGTATCGAATGGTTGTATGCGATATAACCTAGTTATCGAATCAAGTATTGATTCGATAAGCCGATACATAGGATACTAGTCGGTTATATGCGATATGACCGGATCGTTAAATCAAGTGTTGATTTAATGATTTTTAATGCATAATTATATATTCGATATATTACTTTGCATCAACTAGTATCGGTTTACTTAAGATGGATATTCTCACTCGGGAGTGCACATTGTATATGTGATATACTTTTTGTGCACTTGATTGTATCATGTTTGATGATACATGTTATGCTAGGGTTTTTGTGTAAAGATTAAACCATGGTTATTTAAATGGTTAGGGTTTTGTTTTTCATATCTATTTATTCATTTATTTATTTATTTTCTTTTTGGAAAAAGAAATGAGAAGAATGGTGGCTTTCTTTGTTTGTAGTTGAAGATCCATGAAGCTTTGACTTTGTCCACCATTCTTATCTCATGCTTAACCTAACCATTTGATTTAACCCTAGTTTAATCTCTACATTTGACCATGGTTTGCATTATGATAAGTTTGGATATTCTTTTCTTTTTTAAATAACTTATCATAACAATTTCCTTCTTCTTCTTCATTTCTTCAAGTGAAGAAAGCTTGCCTCCATCAATGGCAAGTGATGAAAAAGAGTGAGAAATCCAAATCTAAAGTCTACCCACTTTCTATTTCTTCATCCTCTACCTCTTGCCAAGTAGTAGAGTGTGTTTTCTTCACAAGTTTCTTGACTTGGTGAAGTCGGAGCTTGATTTAGCGATGCTTCGACGTAGATCATCTTCGGCACGGACATCGACGACCTAGCTCGCTTATTCTCCGATGAAGTCGATGCTAGAGCCCGGATTCTTTTTGGACAGCGGAGAGGACTTCGTTGCGGAGCTATGGAGGTGGAGCACCGGATCTATAAAGGTTGTATTTCCGTATTCCCTTAGTTAAGTGTTAACTAGTTAGCTTTTTCGCCTAGATTTCTAGCAAACGATCCGTAGTTTAGGGTTTCTCGGCACCGTTAAATTTGAAAATGGCATGGTTGATGCCTTGTGAGACCTCACTAGTGTGCCTAGGAACCCTACAGTGGTATCAGATCCTAGCTAGAGCCTTAGGAGAAGTCTAGACGGATTTTGAACTCTGAACGAACCCGAAATCCCAACACACCCATGCTCTCTGTCCAATTTTCAAAAACAGGGATTTTTCAGTATTAAAAATATGCAGAAAATCAAGCAGGGTTTTCTAAGAATTACTGTAAATTTCATGGGCCTAAGTCAACTTTTCCACCGCGGAACCGCGGCACGTGCTATGCATGCCGCGGCGGTTCAGCGGTGGTTTTGTCGTTTTGTGCATTTTTCTTTTCACAGTAATTCTCAGATTTCTGTGCTGATTTTCCTGGGATATTTTAATATTTATTATACAGTTGAGTTTTCTGGGTTGTTTTGGGGATTCGATCGTTCGATCGGAGTATCAAATTTTGTCTGTGTGGCTTTCCGGATAAATTTTAGAATATGTTAAAAAGTTCGACCGGATATAAATACCCAACTTTTCCCCTGTCGGGAAATTTCCAAGCGTTGGATCTTTCCGTAGTTTAACGACGTTCTAAGTAGTGCAAGTAACGCAATGGACCCTCTAGAAGACAACAAACCTTAACTCGATTATGTGACCGTCTTGAACTGCCCTTTGAACCTTCGGGTTTGGGGCAGTACGGCGTGCCACATGTGAGGCGTTGGCTTGACCCTTCTACGGCTGGACCGTTGGTACTGAGGCACGAACTGAATGTTGTTAGACTTGTTTCATGTGTTGATCTGTATCGGGAAAACTTGGGTGTCCGATTGTTCGATCGAAAAGTTTAACATTTTCTGTTTATCTGGAATGGGATACAATAATTAGAATTCACAATAAGTTATGAGATAACTGAATGAATGTTATAAACATAGCAGTTTAGTCTCACTTGATCGGTCGCCAAGGAATTTTGATGTGATCAAAAGTCCGTCGCAATCACGTAGCGTACGCGCATACTCGCCGGGTAAACTTAATAGACAGCCTCACTCCATAGCCCCGACCAAGTGACTGTAGGAGAACCCCGTCGCCGAAAGCATCCGTTTGGGTGCTCACGGTAGCGGTGTTCCGCCTTGGTGCACTTCGTCGACGGCATCGGGAGGTGCGGCCGTCTACTGAAGTTTGCGACGAGCATTCGATCAGGATGTCGGGAATCTTGTTGAATTGCCCGACTTGATATTGAAAAGATTTTTCGATTTTGAGACTAAAATGCGGGGTTTATAATTGTTAGGCATGCGATGTCTAAGGAATTCATTTGGCTAGGCATGCGATGTCTAAAGAGTTTGCGGATTCCAACTGTTGTAGTTTTACACTTTCTTTTCTGTGACCGTAAGTGTAATATGTGATATCGCCGGTTTCGTTGCTATATGTTAACGACAATTGGGATACGCATGTTTACTTACGTTGATGACATGTGATGTTATGTGTTGCTGGATATGTTATATTGGATCGTCGTGTTTGAATAGCCGGGGTTTTTTATGTGAGATGAGTGTTTTTCATTTTCATTCATGTAAAAACTTGTATGTAATATTCTTTTATTGGGGCACTTCCAGGTTGCGGAAGTTGTCACCCTTGTATATTATTTACTTTTCCGCACTAGGATAGACCCAAGGAGGGGAGCATAAATAACCGGGTTCTGGAGTCCAGTGGGAGACCAACTCGAGGAGTCGAGTCCGGGTCTCCTAACTCCAGAATTGGTAGGGTTGCTTGCTGCTCTCGTAGGGGTCTAGGGGTGTGGGTTTGGCTATTCATCACGACCGTGGAATCCGTGTTTTATACTGGCTCGTATTGAAAACACGGACGTCCTAGTATATCCAATATTTCATATGATTCTTCTGCTGCGATATCTGTGATGTGATCATGTGATCTTCTGTGATAGATACAGTATATAGTATATATGATATATTATATAGACGTTACTTATGTTTTACACCCACGCTAGCCCTGCCCTGCTCTGCCGTTAGTTACCTAACCTAACGGTGCACGAGGGGACATCGAGGCGAATGCGGATGGCATAAGTGTACGTCGTATTTATCTGTGATGTTTAGGTACTTAAATGATAGGACTTCATTAATATGATTAATGAAATAAAAGAAACCTAAGATGTTGTAGAATCGAATTTCAAAATAAAACAGGTAGCTACAGTTCTTGCTTTGCACAGCGGTATATATGATATATCCTGCACCTTATTCGATGAGGAAAGGACCGAGATCCCTTCACCGGGAGTGACTCCTTTAGCAATAACTGGCAGATGCTACACACTCGGTTTGTCTTTTGAATGCTTTTAAGTGTTTTTGCTTTGCACAGTGATATATATGATATATCCCGCACCTCATTCGACGAGGAAAGGACCGACGATCCCTTCACCGGGAGTGACTCCTTTAGCAAAACTAGAAAAGCCTCAAAAGCACTCCATTTTAAAATCATTTGATTCTACAACGATATCAAGTTCATTACGCAATAGGTTTTCAGAAAAACCTGTCGTAGCCCTCCGTCATTTCAGATATGTACTGGTTAGTATTCGTGCTGCGTTTGTTGACCTCTGTCAAGGCGCAGTGTGCGGTAGCTGATTAGTGCTTATCTGCATAAGCATATGATGTGATTGATTTAGGGTAGTCGTGCGACCTTGTTGACCTCTGTCAAGGGTCGTGCGGGTGGGTTTACTTCAATCAGGAAATGACGGGTTGAACTTGACTAGCAGCCTATGGTTTGTTGACCTCTGTCAAGGTCATAGGACGCTAGGGGCAAAATATTATCGGGAATTTCAAGTGTTGAAATTTGCAATGAGATTGCATACCTTCTATGAGATAGTTGGATCCCGATACCCGCTGCGAGTAAGAGTTACTCCTGGGAGAGTTTTATACATTACAATTAGCCGATCAAGTAGGTGTCTAGAAAGGTGTTAACGAGGTTACGCCTCTGGGAAAGCGAGGTTTACATTAATTAGGTTCGTGCGAAAGCACGGGGGACCTCCCTCAAAGTACCGACACTGGCCTGGCTGAAAGATTGGCGAACTTGTAGTGTGTAATTAATCCCGGCTAGTCTTTCCTTTTAGGGTTTGAAGGAAGATTTGATAAAAAGCAGTGGGAGCCATCCTGATTAGATAAAATAATAACCAATCTATTCTTGACAGAGCGCACGCTGAGTGTTTTCTTCTCTCTCTCTCTCCAGGTAGCGACCATATCACGCCTTAATCAAGATAATAATACGGAATATTGACTGAACCCGCTTGTTATACTTTGCTGGGGAACGTTGGTCCCGCTCCAACTTATAATTGTTATAAGACAGAGCAGGAAATTGGGGAATACCAGATTTCCCGTGCCGCCCAAACGAAGAGAGTGCATGCTGATGCATCATCTTCGGGTGTGTTCATTATACAGAACTGTTTCTCAGTATCCTTTACGTCCTGGGTATGTGATACCAGATCAGGATCCCAGATATGTAATCTGTTACATAGGGCTACAGATAGGTAGAGAACTGAGAACGGGTGATAAGTTTCATGAGGCAGAAAACGGGGCAAGTGTTGCAGCCAAGTCTGTCGGTCACTGTCACCCTGTATTACAATACATTGATTCTGAGCGAATGTTATTAGATACCGAACCTGATATACAAAATCATATCAGTCTCTTTATAAGCAAAGAAATGAGAAAATTTTGTATTGTTGGATAATGTTTTGTACATTTCCTATATCAAAAGTTGATCGGTTCAGGCACGTTATCTAAAAGCATTAATGTTCTAAATCAAACTACAGTTCTTAGTATACGGAACACACACAAGAGGATGAGTTCAGAAATGAACAAATTCTTCTTGAGGCATTGTAGACTAGGTCATATCAATGCGACCCGACTAGCTGGAGTTACATAAAGATGCATATTTAAATTAGTTTGAATTTACATCTTGTGAAACTCGCCGGTCATGTCACAAAGATAAGATGACCACAGCTCTGTTTATTGGAAATAGAGAAAGAGTTAGTAAACTCTTGGGATGATACATGTTGATGTATGTAGGTCCCCTGTCTACACATGCCAAGACCGGTTCTTTTACTTCATTACATTCTCTGATAATCTCTCAAGATTCAGACATACGTTCCTGTTGAAACATAAGTCCGAACCTTTTGAGATATTCACAGAATATAAGTTAGAAGTAGAGAACCAATAAGGGTATAAGTATTATGTCCTTTGATGTGATCAAGGAGGAGAATACTTGAGCACGGAAATACTGGACTATTCTAAAGGAGAATGAGATTCTCTCTCAGCATTACTCCTCTGTATACACCATAGCATGATGGTGTATCGGGGCGGAGCAATCATACCCTATATGATAAGGTGTGCTCTATGATGAGTACTACTGAGTTACCATTTTCCTTCTGGGAGTTATGCGCTTGAGAAGTTGCATACCTATTGAATAGGGTTCCAATCAAATCAGTTGCCTACCACTTCATATGTGATATGGAAAAGGAAGAGCCCATTTCTTAAGTTAGTTAAGATTTGGGGTTGTCCGGGCTATGTCTAAAAGCAAAATCCGGACAAGCTCGAGGCAAGGTCTGTAATGTAGAACTGGAAAGGTTCCAGCTATACAAACTGCAGCTGATGATTTGAAAGAACCAAAGGATTCGATAGTTACCAACGAACCTCAGCCTCTCCGCCGATCTAGTAGGGTTCCTCACCCACCTGAGAGATACTTCTGTTTCTCTATGACAGTGGGAGCGAGGATTGCATCATGAGATGATGACCCAACTAGTTTCGAGCTGGCCATCAGGAGTAAGACTCTGTAAGAATGGCTGGATGCTTAGTGATCTGAGATGGAATCCTTATACACCAACGAAGTATGGACTTTGGTTGCTATATCTGAAGGGTTAAATCCCCATCAGGAGCAGGTATATCTTGAGAAGATTACTTGGTGTACACGGAAAAGTTGAGACTTTCAAAGCTAGACTTTTTAAAGGTTTTCGTCATTGACCAGGCGTGGATAATGATGAAACCTTTTCAAGTAGCTATGCTTAAGTCCATTCGGATCCTACTTGCCACGGCTACATACCATGACTACGATATCTGGTGGTTGGGTGTCATGACTGCTTTTCTAAATGATGTTTTAGAAGAGTGCGTCTATAAGTACACAGCCAGAGGGCCTCGTAGACAGTGGGAGCAGCGGAAACGTGTGCAAGATGTTTTATATGATAAAGCAGGCATCGCGGAGTTGGAACGTCTGTTTTGATGTAATAGTCAAAGAGTTTGACTTCATCAAAATGGTAGATGAATCTTGTATAAACAAAAAGGTAGTAGGGAGTATGGTGACGATTCTCGTACAGTACGTGGATGACATACTCTTGATAGGGAAGGAGTTTCCTATGCTACGCTCGATCAATCTCCGCTTATCACTATGATTCTCCATATAGGATCAAAATGATACCTACTAAATCCTGAGTTTTGGATCTATGAGATAGATCTAATTGGATGTTAGGACTCTCACTAGTTGTAGTGAGACGGTATCAACCGATCCTGGGAAGAATCACTGGAAGGGTTCCAGGGTGATAAAGACGACTGAATGTCAGTCACAGGCATTGTCTATACCCTTGGTAAAGGGACGGTATGTTGGAAGAGTTCCAAGCTAGATACCGTGACATACTAGACGATAAAGGTATGATATATCGCTACTTGAGATGCTACCAAAGAGGCTGTTTGGCTGTATATTGGTTCATGAGATGAACTTCGTTCCTACTATTGTGAGACAATGGAGTTGTGGCTTATGCCAAGGAACGCAGGTCCCATCAGTGATCCAGACATATTCTAAGGCAGTATCACCTGATCATGGAGATAGTTGATCTCCAGGGTGATCGAGGTTTGGAGAGTAGACTCAGAGGACAACACAGCGGATCCACTCACAAAGGCCTGTTCCCAGAGAGAGACTTTTATGGGATGGTTGAGTATGAGATACTACAACCACTGCTACAGATGGCCCTAGTGCAAGTGGGAGATTGTTAGTTATATGTATGCCCTAGAGGCCATTACTGTACATTGGATGTATATTGTAGTGGATGCTGGGACATATATAGGGAGGACTTTCTCGCTCGACATGATAGTATGCTATCTGGTTATCCTTTACCTTAACGTGTATACTGATTGTCTCTCTGTTACATGTTGGTAAAGCCCTTAGGATCTGTACTTGACTACCTGGACTATGATGCAGATCATACTAGTGGGGACATGGTAGTCCATAAGTACATCCTTCAAAGTCCCTAGTCGTGGGTGTATCGAGACGGGGCATCGATATACCAGAGTAGACTAGCGTGTACCTTCTCGACCCATACAGATGGGCGATGGATGATCCCATATCCATTGGTGTTTGACATCGGAGATGATATACGGGTGCTCAGTAGAGACTGGGTACACTGGACGGACTCGCCGAGAACTCCCAGATGGTATTATACCTCACGTCAGATGGCAGTTCTCTGGTGACACTGGTACAGAGTAGTCTGTTGACCCGAGATCGTCATAGAGTCTTGTGTGGTTCCCACTGTGCTTTGATTTCCATCTTACCACGTCCAAGAGGGCGTGCAAAACGGTGGTTTTTAGGTACAGTCCCGAGTCAGATGGAGGCAATGAGCGATAGGAGGGGATTCGTCTCTCCCGGTATAGGGGGTTGATGTTGCGCTGTGTTCGATTGGCTATAACAGGAAATCCCTGGCCAGGGTTGCTGAGATTTACTGGTAAGTGTTACCAGTAGTTTCTCGAATTTTTATAGACCTCATATCGACACGACTTATCGAGCTATTGGGGTCTGACGTTTACCACCCCTAGGCGAGATATGCGACATATCAGACGATCAGACCGGACTGTACGGTAGTGTTGCTGGTTGGATTCACTGGAGTGTGAGCGGGCTTGCTCGTCGATCTTCAGATCGCTCAATACCCGGGTGGCCGTTACGTTTAGCAGACCGCTTGCGGCTTGTGGGTGTTTGATATGATCATCACCTGCTGCCAGAGTATTGACGAGTCTTTAGAGTCCTACACAGAGGTTTCCTGGCTCAAGCGAAACGAAATAGGAGCGCATATGAGATATGTGCGGGACCGAGAATAATGCGTATATGTGATACCGTATTCTATTCTCGCGATGAATGTATCGAATGGTTGTATGCGATATAACCTAGTTATCGAATCAAATATTGATTCGATAAGCCGATACATAGGATACTAGTCGGTTATATGCGATATGACCGGATCGTTAAATCAAGTGTTGATTTAATGATTTAATGCATAATTATAAATTCGATATATTAGTTTGCATCAACTAGTATCGGTTTACTTAAGATGGATATTCTCACTCGGGAGTGCACATTGTATATGTGATATACTTTTTGTGCACTTGATTGTATCATGTTTGATGATACATGTTATGCTAGGGTTTTTGTGTAAAGATTAAACCATGGTTATTTAAATGGTTAGGGTTTTGTTTTTCATATCTATTTATTCATTTATTTATTTATTTTCTTTTTGGAAAAAGAAATGAGAAGAATGGCTTTCTTTGTTTGTAGTTGAAGATTCATGAAGCTTTGACTTTGTCCACCATTCTTATCTCATGCTTAACCTAACCATTTGATTTAACCCTAGTTTAATCTCTACACTTGACCATGGTTTGCATTATGATAAGTTTGGATATTCTTTTCTTTTTTAAATAACTTATCATAACAATTTCCTTCTTCTTCTTTATTTCTTCAAGTGAAGAAAGCTTGCCTCCATCAATGGCAAGTGATGAAAAAGAGTGAGAAATCCAAATCTAAAGTCTACCCACTTCCTATTTCTTCATCCTCTACCTCTTGCCAAGTAGTAGAGTGTGTTTTCTTCACAAGTTTCTTGACTTGGTGAAGTCGGAGCTTGATTTAGCGATGCCTCGACGTAGATCATCTTCGGCATGGACATCGACGACCTAGCTCGCTTATTCTCCGATGAAGTCGATGCTAGAGCCCGGATTCTTTTTGGACAGCGGAGAGGACTTCGTTGCGGAGCTATGGAGGTGGAGCACCGGATCTATAAAGGTTGTATTTCCGTATTCCCTCAGTTAAGTGTTAACTAGTTAGCTTTTTCGCCTAGATTTCTAGCAAACGATCCGTAGTTTAGGGTTTCTCGGCACCGTTAAATTTGAAAATGGCATGGTTGATGCCTTGTGAGACCTCACTAGTGTGCCTAGGAACCCTACACGGTTGTGGTTGAATTAGCCGGAGGTTAAGGCTAAGAGCCAAGAACGGACGGACAAGGACCAAAAGGAAGAAACTAAGCGTTGGAAAACTTAGCTTATACTCACAAGTTTCCTTCATAATCGTGCTAATCCCCGTTGCTGCCGATTACCGTAACACCGATATTAAGAGTGGCAATGAAAGAAGTGAGCGACTCCTAACTCAAACTAACCTAATCCTAACCCTAACAAGCTCTCTTTATACATATTTTAGCACATAGTGAAACTAAATAAACATGGACAATTTGGACTTAACTCGTTAAAATACTAAGAAAAAGATTCCCATCTCTCTGTAGACCAACCCGTACTCAACCGGCTAGCTACTAAGCGAAACCGTCTTGATTGCGGTAATTAAAACTAAGCACGCAAAAACTCTAACAATCAAATGACACTATTACCGGGGAGACGGTAGTTTATTTCTTTGTGTAATTTCGGGTTAATTTGTGAATATATATATAACCAAAAACAAAAAAAAATATTGTAAAAATCATCTTGTTATTTTTGATTCGTTTTTGTGCAAGTGTGTAGGACAGGAAAAAGTTCAAGTTCAATGCCAAAGTCGTGGGGAGTTAGACCCATATCTCGCGGCTACACCACGGCGGATTAAGACGGAACCATGGTCTACTGTAAAATTCTGGAGCAAATTCAGTGACCAAATTAAGATTCAGGGGCTCTAACCCAGAAGAGGAGACTGAAGTCAGCACAGGGAAGAAGTTTGAAGCTTCAATCAACTGAACAGTCGTGGAACTGCGGCACAAGTGCATGTTTGACCGCGGAACCGCTGTCAAACTCTGACGTCAGCAACCAAAATTCTCTGTGAGTATCCCAATCTTCTTATCACCTCTTCTGAATTCCATTGAACTATTCTTTCTGCAGTATTCTTTGCACAAACTCTTTTCCCCTCTCCAATAAAACTGTTTTTGTGCAGGATTCTTTGTGCCGCCGCCAAATAAATTTTTTTTTGCAAGTGTTTTAGATTTTTGTTTGTTACTGTTTTCCATAAATAATACGGACTTTAAGGGGCTATAACACCAATTCAGATTGGGTGAGGATTTCATCACCCATCCTAAGACCCTAAAAATCACTAAAAGCATACGTATTGCCCTTGAGCTTAATAAAAAAATATCTAGACTCAGCCAACTAAGGACTGTCGTGCTCAATACGACAGAGGAAGGTTGTGGGCATTCGATCGTTTATCTAAACTTGACTTTGTGTTGCTTAGGCTAGACAAGTGAGAAAGGTAATTTTAAAAGGCCCGTCTCACGGTGATTCGTGAGTGGAACCCTCCTTATCTCACTTGTGCTTACCTGGCCACAATTGGCAGTGAAGAGACGATTTGAGGGTTATCTCACAACTTGTCACTTTGGAAAAGTTAGGAGCAGTCTAGTGGACTTTGAAGACCATAGCTCTAGGTGTGATTGTGCATATTTTTACTGTGATTGTTTGAAGTTGTGCCATAAGTCCATACATATTTTTGCAAAACTCTTTCTAAAAAAAACAACAAAACAAAAACTTTTATAAAAACTTGCCCTTTGTCGTTAGAATTCCATTTCACCAACCTTTCATCCGCATTTCTCCATTGACGTTTTTTTACTCTCACTTTCTACGCTTTGACTATACTAAATTCGTTTAGTTTATGTCCGGTTGGACTTGGGATACTAGTGCTCGCCTAGTCCGTGTTATGTTAGTCGCTACCGACTATGCGATCGACTCCGACGTAGAAACTCCCTCCACACCTCTTTCACCCTTACCTTTGCTGGCTAACTTCGACGTTGACCGGGATTCTGTTCATACATCCTCACCTTCACCATCACCAAATTCTTCTTCTGAGATGTCAGGATTTCCTCCTAACATCCCTTTACCTGCCTCGGGACTGATTCCACCTCATTTGGGTGTGAATAACCTGCAACCACCTCCTGTTGAAGCGCCACAGCGAATCGCGCTCCAGGATCTTTTCTATCCTACCATCTCTGCACTTCCTACCTGTTTTTCACTTCCACCGGCCAATGGGGATAATTTCGAAATTAAGCCCCACTTCATCAACATGTTGCCCAATTTTCACAGGATAGAATCTGAAGATGCCTACATCTTCATCAACAAATTCTAGAACGTCTGTGCAATGATGAAGACAACCCAACTGTCCGACGATGCTATACGGCTACGAGCCATTCCTTTCACTCTGTGTGACCTTGCTGAGAAGTGGCTGTATAGCACCGCATTGCATTCTATAACCAGTTGGGATGAGTTTGTAAAAGCGTTTCTTAAAAAATTCTACCCAAATCATAAGACCGCGAGGATCCGAAAAGAAATTAACCAATTTTTCCAGTTTCCTACCGAACCTTTTTGGAAGTGCTTTGACCGATACAAAGACCTTCTTGTTCAGTGCCGTCATCACGGTATTGAGAGATAGAAACTTTGCCAGACCTTATATGAGGGCCTGAATCCAGCAACTAAGCAGTTGTTGGAAACCATTTGTCAAGGCCATTTCCTATCCAAATCTGACGAGGAAGCTTGGTAATTCTTCGACGATCTTGCGGAACAGACGCTTCAGTGGGAAAGCACCAGACCGAACACTTCTTCTTCTTCTTCTTCTTCCGGTCTTTCCAGGGCATGAATTCATCAACTCGACATCTCAATTGCAATGAAGGCCGAGATAGAAGCAATCACGCGAAAACTGGAAGCAATTGAGAGCAAATTCTCGTCTTCTTCTCCTGCCCCTGCTTTTCCCCCTCGTACCATCTGTGCTTGTTGTTCTGATCCATCCCATTTGACTGAAGAGTGTCCTTACAACCTACCTTCTCAAGAACAGGATCAGGTCAATGCTGCATTTCAGCAAATATCAAGAAATGATCCATACTCTTCCACTTACAATCTCGGTTGGAGGAACCACCCCAATTTTGCTTGGAATCAGAACCAACATCAATTACAAGGCTACACCAACTTCCAGAGGCCACCTCCTCCTCAACAACAAGCTCAACAACATACTCATCATCAATATCAGCAGCCCTTCCAACCCCAAACTTTTCAAAATCCGACGAACAACTTTGCACCCAACAATTCTTTTCCTCAAAACAACTTTGTTCCGTCAAACAATGATAAGGTTTCCTCGCTAGAACGGAGTCTGAAGGTATTTGTGAAACAATCGACTCAATCCACCGCCAACATCTAGTCTTCTATTCAGTCTTTGGTGCAACACACTGCTGCACACGGGCAAAGCATAAAGACCGTCGAAGCCCAGATTGCACAGCTAAATGCTGCGTTAAGCGAGCGAGAGAAAGTGAAGCTTCCATCTCAACCACTCCCAAATCCTGGTCACCCACATAATGTACATGTTGCTCTTGAACAACAGAACCATAATGTGAGTGCCGTGACTACGTTGAGATCTAGAAGGATGCTGCACAATAACATTGGCATGCAGATAAATGATGACACCCCGGCTTCTTCTTCTTCTTCTTCTTCTTCTTCTTCTTTGTCTTCTGAGCCTATTCTCCATTCTTCAAAAGGCTCTTCGTCTTCCGCTGCTCCGAACGGACCCACATCTCACTCCACTAAAACTCCAGCACTGGGATCCGTTCCAACTCCACAATCTCCTCCATAAGCATTGTACTCAACCAATTTAAAAAACGTTCCATTTCCAAACCGGTTGAGATCCAATAAACAAAATCCATAAATGGAGAAGATTCTGGAGTTGTTTAAACAGGTTAACATCAACATTCCCTTCTTGGATGCAGTCCAACAAGTCCCTTCCTACGCAAAAATCTTGAAGGACTTGTGCACTAAGAAGAGGAAATCTCAGGTACCCAAGAAGGTTTCCTTAGCTAGTGCCGTGAGTGATGCTCTTACCCAAGCTTTACCTCAAAAAAGGAAGGACACCGGCTGTCCTACGATTTCAATAACCATTGGGGATAAGAACATCAACCGCGTACTTTTGGATCTTGGTGCGAGTGTTAACCTGCTTTCATATTCTGTATATGAGCAACTAGGTGTAGGAGAGCTGAAACCCACACATTGTACTCTCCAAATGGCCGACCGATCTATCACCCATCCTAGGGGTGAGCTATAGGATGTGTTAATAAAGGTAGGGGACTTCATATTCCTCGTTGACTTCATTGTTTTAGACACACAACCTGTAGCTAACCCCCGGAATCAAATTCCAATGATACTCGGTCGCCCATTCCTTGCAACCTCAAATGCTGTGATCAATTGTCGAAATGGTTCGATAAACCTATCTTTTAGAAACATGACAATTGAACCCAACATTTTTAGGTTAGGGAAATCAGCCATCCGAACCTAATGCTCATATACTCGATGTTTGTTCCATTCAGGAGATCATCCCAGAGGACTGTGAATTCGAGGAATTCTTGTTCGATCACAGCAATCTTGACGCCACTAGTGCGTTCCTCTTTAAACCTGCTGCTGCTTCGGCTCCCGACAATGATTATGAGTGTTTCACGTTTTCGAACGATCTTGGCCTGTCGCCACCCGAGTTTGAATCTTTCGAATTTTCGGATGCGTTAGCTGAACCATCCAACTCGGTCGCATACACTCGTTTTGAGACTCTGTTAAAATCCTTTGAGTTCGAGACATTTTCGCCAATCTTGCCTTCAATCGTCTCACTTCCGACACTCGAACTCAAGCCGTTGCCATCTCACCTGAAGTATGCTTACTTAGGTGAGAACAAGACCCTCCCTGTCATCATCTTGGCTTCTCTAGCTTCAGAGCAGGAGAAAGCTCTTCTCACGGTCTTGCAAAGCAATCAGCAAGCTTTTGGCTGGACAATGGCGGACATCAAAGGGATTAGTCCCCTGATCATTGAACATCACATTCATATGTTGGATGATGCCAAACTAGCCAGGGATCCACAGAGGCGTATAAATCCAGTCATGAAGGAGGCTGTGAAAAAAGAGATCGTCAAATGTTTGGATAGTGGTATCATTTACCCTATCTCAGATAGTCTGTGGGTCAGTCCTATACACGTTGTCCCCAAGAAGTCGGGCATAACAGTCATCACAAACGAGGCGAACGAGTTAATCTCTACTCGCACCTAGACTGGGTAGCGAGTATGCATTGATTATAGAAAACTCAACGCCGTAACGCGGAAGGACCACTTTCCGCTACCATTCATTGACCAAATGCTCGAACGATTGGCTGGACATGAGTACTACTGTTTTCTAGACGGCTACTCAGGCTACAACCAGATTCCCATCGCCGAGAAAGACCAGGATAAAACCACGTTCACCTATCCTTTCGGCACGTTTGCATATCACCGCATGCCTTTTAGGTTATGCAATGCTCCCGCTACCTTCCAGCGGTGTATGATAGGAATTTTCTCTGACATGGTTGAGAAATTCTTGGAGATATTCATGGATGATTTCTCCATCTTTGGCGATTCCTTTGACGAGTGTCTGCAACATCTCGACGCTGTCCTTACCCGATGAAAGGATAAAAACCTCACTTTAAACTGGGAGAAGTGCCACTTCATTGTACGTGAAGGTATTGTCCTAGGACATATCATTTCGCAAAATGGCATTGAGGTTGACAAAGCGAAAATTGAAGTCATTTCCAATCTCCTTCCTCCCAGATACATCAGAGACATTCGAGCTTTCCTTGGCCACGCCGGTTTTTATAGATGGTTTATCAAGGATTTTAGCAAGATTGCTAGATCCTTGACTCTTTTGCTGGCCAAAGATACCACATTCAACTTCAACTCGAGCTGTGTGACTGCATTCGAGTCACTGAAAATCTCACTCACCTCTGCTCCCGTTCTTTCTTCACCTGACTGGACGTATCCCTTTGAGATTATGTACGATGCATCTGACTTTGCTATCGGTGCGTTCCTAGGGCAGCACATCGATAAAATGCCGCACGTAATCTACTATCCTAGCCGGACCCTAAATGATGCCCAACTGAATTTCACAACAACTGAGAATGAATTCTTGGCTGTTCTGTTTGCTTTAGAAAAATTCAGGCCTTATTTGATCGGCTCTCCAGTCATTGTCTACACAGACCATTCAGCTCTGCGACATTTTTTTGCGAAAAAGGATGCAAAATCTCGGTTGATACGTTGGATCCTCTTACTTCAAGAATTTGACCTTGTCATTAAGAACAAAAGAGGATGTGAAAACGTAGTTGCCGACCATCTTTCACGACTTCCTTCTTCGCCGACGCTTCCACTCCTAATCAACGATGTTTTTCCAGATGAACAACTCTTGACAGTATCGTGCGAACCATGGTTCACAGATATTGTGAACTATTTGGCAACAGGACTACTACCGACCGAATGGTCAAGTCAGGTTAGACTGAGATTTTTATCCCAAGTAAAACACTTTTACTAGGACGAACCCTACTTGTTCAAGTACTGTCCCGACCAGATTATTCGTCGGTGTGTTCTTGATAATGAGTTCAAGAGCGTGCTGTCGTTTTTCCACGATCAAGTGTGTGGCCGGCATTTTGGCCCAAGAAAGACAGCCGAGAAAGTCTTGCAGTGTGGCTTCTACTGGCCACAACTCGTCAAAGATGCTCATGATTACTGCAAGACTTGCTTCCGGTGCCAACACTTAGGTCGGTTTTCTAGGAGAGACGAGATGCTGCTCCAACCAATCTTGGTTGTTGAGATTTTCGACGTTTGGGGAATTGATTTCATGGAGCCGTTTCCCATCTCTTTTGGGAACTTGTATATTCTTCTAGTTTTTGATTATGTCTCTTAATGGGTCGAGGCTATGCCAAGCCGGATGAACGACAACAAGGTTATCGTTCGATTCCTTAAAGAAAACATCTTTTCCCGGTTCGGGCACCCCCGCACGATCATTAGTGACAATGGGACGCATTTCTATAATAGGACTTTCGAGGCCTTGATGCGGAATTACTCCATTAATCATAAGCCATCCATGCCCTACCACCCCCAAACATGTGGGCAAGCTGAAGTTTCTAATCGGCAAATCAAGCGGATTTTGGAGAAAATGGTTTCCAAGAACCTTAAGGATTGGTCTTTGAAACTCATTGATGCCCTTTGGGAATTTTGAACTGCTTATAAGACTGATCTTGGCATGTCTCCTTATCGGCTTGTTTACGGAAAGGCTTGCCACCTTCCTGTGGAAATCGAGCATCGCGCATTTTGGGCGATCAAAGAGCTGAATCTAACCCTTGAAGATGCGGGCAACGATCTAACCCTTGAAGATGCGGGCAACGATCGGAAGCTGCAGCTCAACGAACTGAACGAGCTTCGGGATGAAGCTTATGAAAACGCGGTTGTCATTAAGAACCGAACGAAGGTATTTCATGATAAACACCTTACGCGCAAAACTTTCACACCTGGACAACAGGTACTTCTTTAAGACACCCGACTACATTTCCATTCCTGAAAGCTCAGATCTCACTGGAAAGGACCCTTTTTTGTGCGGACTATAAATCCGCACGGCACGGTGGATTTGGAGAATCCAGAGGACGGTTCACTATTCAAAGTGAACATCCACAGGGTAAAACCGTTCCTCACCGCAGAACCTTCGGAGGAGCTCTTAATGTTGCAGGAGCCGGTTTACATCGACTAATCTTCCTCCGCTTACCACCAAACTTTGGTTATCCATCCATAAACAGTGGAAACACTGTTTCAAATAAGTTTGGGGGTATGTATATACAATTTTTTGTTTCTTTTTGTCGGGATATTTCTTGCCTGGTGAAATTCCCACTTGTACTAATTTGTAAAATAAAAAGTTTAAAAATTAATAATTTTTTTAAAGAGGGGTGTTTTTGTAAATATTCAGGCCCATAAATAAATTAAATTTTTTTAAAAATAAAATTCTTTTTTTTAATTATTCTTTTTTTTTGGGGGGTTTATACAAATGTTTGACAGCCCCTATAAATACATCTCGACCCTTTTCTGCAATTCCCCCTGCCTCAACTCAAACCCTCACAGAAACCCTAGTCGTCACGGGAATCTCCAGCGCCGATCTCCCCACGCCGTCGCGGAACCGCCACCGAAGCTCCTTCAGCCACGCAACCGCCGCCTCCTAGCCGCGTCGCCCTCTGAAAATTTCAAAGGAGGTTTGCAAATTTTTTCTCCTCTCTGTAGATTTAATAATTCAATATTTGTTCTCTGTCCATGGCCCCCACATTGCAATTTGAACGGGATTTCTGCCACCTATTCGCCCATGATATTTACGGTAGCTATTTCGGCAACGGGATCCGAAAATGTGGATGGAATTTTCTGTTATTTAACCAACCAAACGCGTTTGCGATTCCAAATCTCGTTGCGCGTTTCTTTGAAAGTGTGGAGGAGGGATGTTTAGCTAGAAACAGGTTCATAATATTATTGTGGGGGGATCGGGAAATTATTATTGATAGGGACTTCATTCATGAAGTCACTTTAATACCACGAATCCCCATCCACGATCAACCCCTCCTCTTTGAGGACTACCTACCATTAATGGTTGATGATTGTTATAAGGAGCCTAGGAAGGGCATTCAGGCTCGCACGCTATATGCGAATGTTTTAACCGTGTACCGTTGGACACAAAATAACATTTTTTGAAGTTTGCACAACACCATATTTTTTACTCCATCCCTACACAGTGCACACACTAATGACCAGAAACCCTAGTTATGACATGTGCACTGTGTTACTACACTCGATTGGCGCCGGCAAGGGGGCTGCCAATTACCCATGCCCGATGTTAGTGACACAACTGTATCGCTATTTCCTTCCTGTTAAGGAATTTGACGGTTACATGCATGGTGGGGGTTCCCATTCGGCCCCTTCTGGAGGGTGTCTCCACATCCTACGCACGACTTTATGGATTATAGTCGCGCACCGAGCCGGCCGAAGATGCGATAGCAAAAACACCTAGCTCGAGCTCCACAGTGAGTAATGAAGAGCTAACCCCCGCTGCGCAAGCACGCTTAATTCGACGAACCCATAGGGGGTAGAACGAGTGTTAGGGATGCTGACAAATTTTGATCAGCGGTTAACGAGTCTGGAACAAGGAATGTCCACCCTACTGGCAAGAGAGGAACGAGCACGATCGAGAGGACGAAGGACGGATAGAAGTGAGGCGGGAACAAGTGATGCCGCATCTAGAAGATGCCGCAGGCAGCAGTGAGGGCACTGCTGTCAGTAAGTTTGGGGGTGAGGTTTGGCTGTAAATAGTTATCCTTGCATTGCATCTGCACGTTTTTTTATTTATGTAAATATTTGTTTTTGCTTTGCATGTTTAAATTCCGCATCACATTTTTTTTGCATTGCATTATAAAAAAAATAAAAAATTTAAAAAATAAAATAAAAAAATAATTTTATTTTTTTTTTGAAATTTTCAATATTGGCTATTTTTGACTCGAGTTCGACAGTACGGTTGACTAGTTAGAAAAAAACTAAATTCTAAACTTAGTACATTAAAAACCCTAAAAATAACCTTTCTTGAAGTATAACTGTAGAAAATATACGTCCTTGCAGTTTATTTTGAAATAAGCAATTTGAGTTCAGTTCTTGGACTAAGTTGAAATGAGGGAAAAGTATTGAAAGCTCTATTTGAAGAGTAAGTCTGAAAAATAATTCTGAACCTTAAGTCCAAATTCGGAAAATACATACCCTACAAATCGCACATACACGCACCTTGAAACTTGGCATAGTAGAGGATACCTAGAAATACTCTTGCCTGAAAGCCTAGTATGAAAGAAAAAATGGCATTTAAAGCTAACCACCAAAAGAGCACCATTGAAAAATATATCCAGTCTTGAAATAAAAAAATATATATATAAAAAAAGGAATAAAATACAAGACCTGGAAACTGCTATTTACGCTTTAAGCTCACACATTCAGTAATCGGATGTTAGTGCCTCAAGAAGCATTAATAATCGCATGAAAGGTGTATGAGCAAAACCGTCCATCATTAATGAAACGAAGTAGTACTAGGTATTAAGGCAAGGATATTATAGCTTGAATTGAATTTCCAAGTGTAGGAGTGATAATTACACATACGTAGGGGTATATGATCGGAGTTTGGAGGAAAGATAGGAATGAAAACTAGGGCTTATATCTTCAATAGAGATGATAAAAATTCCGGATTTGAGATTGCGTTTTAGAAGGAAAACTCAAGAGATGCTGAGAGCTTTATAAACTGGCAAAACGTATAGGATCTTAAGTTAAATGAAAAGAAAGTGTGAAAAATACGGGTTGATGATTTCTAAGTTGATGATGATAGAGTTTTTTGCTAGAATGCTGAACTGTAGAATTAGAGTCAACGGCCAAATTGATCGGATTTTGTGGGTAGTATCCGCTGAAAACCCTCAGGAGACAACACTCCTCCTCCAGGGCAACCTAGAGGTTTAACGACTTGTTGCACGAGCTCAATGCAATCGCGTTCCCTACGAAAGTGAGGTTATGACTTTTTTGTGAATAAAATGGTTTTACTCGGGATGGGCAAAACATAAGTTTGGGGGTATTTGTTCATATCAGATTTTTGCATTTTTATACCGCCCATTCTTAATCACATTGTACATAGGTAGGTACTCTTGATCCGTGTTTGCTTAATAATTGCAGGTTATATCTCAGCTCTAAACAGTGAAAATCGTAAAAAGTCACAATAAATTCAAGACTACGATCAACAACAGATAAATATGGGTCTCCGCTCACTATCCGTATGATACCGCCTACCAGTTTAAGGGACAAAATGGCAAATCATTGGCCATTTCATGCACAAAGCATAAGGGGAAGCACAAGATCCAAGACTTCAACGCGAAGCTCAAGAAAATCAAGGCAAAAGTCCATATCATTTCATTTTTTGCACTGCTGAAAATATGGGAGAAAACTGAAGAGATTCTGAGAAACCAAGTATACCAAACAGAAGAGAAAAGCAACATGGAGATCCCCAGAAAATCAAAGCCTCCAATTCAACCAAATGGCCGCGGAACCGCGGCCAATATGGCACTTAGGCCGCGGATCCGCGGCCGAGTCAACTCCGTGTTGACTCGGTGTTTGAGGGTATTTTTGTAACTTCATTTTAGCTCAGATTGTATCCCTAAGGTTTCATTTATCTGCCTATAAATAGCCCGGTTCCAAGCCAAGTAAAGGGTGATTTTCTTTGTATTAGATTTTAGGATAAGAGTTTGTAGTTTCTTCTTCCTCTTCATCTTTCTCCATTAAAATTGTAGAGAGCTTAATGAGTGATGATGAATAAAAGAAGGGTTCTTTTTATTAACATGCATGTCTTGTAATTGTGTTATTATATTTGCTTATAATTTTCATTTGTTAAACTAGTTGTTGTTATTTGTTTGTTTGCTTTCTTTCTTTTTCTCTTTTCCTTTATCCTTACAACAATGATGCTTAAGTATAATCCTTGCCAAAGTGAGGTCTTAAATAGTTGGTTGTGATTTTCTAAACTCATTTCTTTCTACCTTCCTTCTTGTTTTATTTTTCTTTTTCTTTTTAATGGGTGAGTAGTTTCTCACTTGTTAGGGTAAGATAAGGAAAGTTTAAGAGAAGAAAATCTCTCTCACTCTTTTCTTTGTCCAACATCTTGATTCGGACTCCCGTTAATTGAACCACAATCCGCTCCCTACGGCACCCTATCCTACATGATAGCGGTGATACCCTAGTGAGACCGGTTGTGGTTGAATTAACCAGAGGTTAAGGCTAAGAGCCAAGAACGGACGGACAAGGACTTAAAGGAAGAAACAAAGCATTGGAAAGCTTAGCTTATACTCACAAGTTTCCTTCCTAATCGTGCTAATCCCCATTGTTGCCGATTACCGTAACACCGATATTAAGAGTGGCAACGAAAGAAGTGAGCGACTCCTAACTCAAACTAACCCAATCCTAACCCTAACAAGCTCTCATTATACATATTTTAGCACATAGTGAAACTAAATAAACCTGGACAATTTAGCCTTAACTCGTTAAAACACTAAGAAAAGGATTCCCATTTCTCTGTGGACCGACCTATACTCAACCGGCTAGCTACCAAGCGAAACCGTCTTGATTACGGTAATTAAAAATAAGTACGCAAAAACTCTAACAATCAGGGCACGTGGAGCGCTCGACGCTGAGCGCCAGACATTGAGTGCTAAGCACTTCTTATTAAATAGCGCCCACGTGAGGAACACGTGGAGCACTCGGCGCTGAGCACCAGACTTTGAGTGCTAAGCACTGGGTTTTATGTTCTGCTCAATTCAATTCCTTGAGAATTAGATTTTCACTTGTGAAAGACTTTGTCTTATAGATCTGAGATCTAGAAAAAGAACTAAGTTCTTCTGATATAAGAGTTAAACTCTTAGATATGGAGGAGATGCTATGATCTCTCTTATTTTTATTTATCTTGAGAAGAAATCGGTCTCGTCTTAAAGTTTGAAGTTTAGGAGGGGGGTTTCTTCTGTACAAGACTTGAATTCTTGGGTCCTTTATATAGTGGAGGCCGATTTGTTGATTTAGTTAGGGAAATCTCTCATTGAGAGATCTTTAATTGATTTAGGGATTTTATCCACTGTTGGATTTTTGATCTTAGGCCTTCTGTTTTACTGAAGATATTTTCTTGTTCTCAACAAGATTGGGAAAATATTTTCCATACAGAGCTTATTCTGTATCTTGGTAATTTTTAATCATCATTGGATCTTTAATCCAATGGTGCCCTGTTTTACAGAGAATAACCTTTCTTGTTTTAGGAAGATTTGAGGAATATTTCCTCAACAGAATTTAATTCTGTAATTTGATGATTTATCATCTTCGTTGGATCTTTGATCCAATAGTGTAGAACTTTTAGGAAGATTTGAGGAATGATTTGAGGAGATGCTATGATCTCTCTTATTTTTATTTATCTTGAGAAGAAATCGGTCTCGTCTTAAAGTTTGAAGTTTAGGAGGGGGGTTTCTTCTGTACAAGACTTGAATTCTTGGGTCCTTTATATAGTGGAGGCCGATTTGTTGATTTAGTTAGGGAAATCTCTCATTGAGAGATCTTTAATTGATTTAGGGATTTTATCCACTGTTGGATTTTTGATCTTAGGCCTTCTGTTTTACTGAAGATATTTTCTTGTTCTCAACAAGATTGGGAAAATATTTTCCATACAGAGCTTATTCTGTATCTTGGTAATTTTTAATCATCATTGGATCTTTAATCCAATGGTGCCCTGTTTTACAGAGAATAACCTTTCTTGTTTTAGGAAGATTTGAGGAATATTTCCTCAACAGAATTTAATTCTGTAATTTGATGATTTATCATCTTCGTTGGATCTTTGATCCAATAGTGTAGAACTTTTAGTTCTGGCGCTGGCGCTCTCGTGCTTTGTACGTGAGGCGCTGCCTCAGAGTTTTTAAATCTTGTCGCCGGCACTCTTGTACTTTGCACGTGAGGCGTTGCCTCAAAGTTTTTAACTCTGGGCGCTGGCGCTCTTATTCTTTGCACGTGAGGCGCTGCCTCAGTTCAAATTTTGAACAGAGCCTTGCTCTCTTATTAGGGGAAACAGTAACGACTGAAGTAGACCAACAGTTCTATGATTTCAGCCTTCATTGCTGACACACCAAACACTTGGCTACGCTCCTTGCTACTTCGTGCTGTTAGTGATATATGCCCTAGTGGCCATTATTGTATAGTACTGGATTGTATATTATATTTTAGAAGCTTGGGATATATACAGATCTAATAACAGTCTTGCTCAAAATGATAGTATGCTATCGGGTTTGATTCTATCTTAATATGTGTATATGTTTCTTTTAGCATATCGCTTATACATATTGATAGAGCCTTTAGGATCTTTGCTTGACTACCAGCGTTGTGACGGCAGTCACACTAATCGGGGATGGGTGGTTTATAAGCACATCCTTAAGCTTGTCCCTAGTTATAATCGAGACAGGGTATCGATACTCCAGAGTAAACTAGTGTATACGCTTCTCATCCCAGTCAAGGGAGATGGCCTGTCCCGCAGCCATTGGTATGTCGTACCAGAGATAGTATACAGGTGCTCATTGGGTTTTGAGTTACACTGGACGGACTCGATGAGAACTGCTGGTTGGTATTATACCTATCATCAGTTAGCAGTTCCTGGATGACATGAGTACAGATTAGTCCGTTGACTTGACATCACTATTCATCTCAAGTGTGTTCCCACTGTACTTAGATCACTGCCCTACCACGGCTTAAATGAGTCGTGCAAACAGGTAGTGGTTGGGTGCAGTCCCGAAGCACTTGGAGGTAGTAGGGGTTAAATAGGATCCGTCTCTCTCGGAATTGGGAGTTGATATCGTGCTGTGTTCGGATAGACAATACACAAAGTTCCTGGCCAGGGAAAGCGAGATTTGCTGGTAAGTACACTAGTAGTTTCTCAGGGTGTATTGGGCTCTACACCGACATGACTTATTGTGCTATTAGGGGTCTGACGGTTACCTCCTCCTAGGCCCGATATGCTATACTCTTAGACGAATAGACCGGACCGTGGAGATTGTCATGGATAGGCTCAGTAAGAGTTCGGATGAGTTTGCTTGTCGGCCTTCTTATCGATAGATACTCGGATAGCCGTTACGTAAAGCTAGTGTCACTGACGAACTTGTGGTTAAACCCACTGCCAGCGTACTGTCGAGTCTTTAGATTCCCATACAGACGGTTTCCCTGGATCAAGAGAAATGATGTAGAGGCCGTATGGTTTTACATGCAGGGTTTCGATCATATACATGTACTAGTTGCACGGATGTTGTTCCGACGGATAATACTAGTGGGTTTTGGTTTAAGCCGGATTCTAATATTGTATTATTGGATTATTATTATCTTATTGTATTCGTATTTTTGAACCGGTATGTATATACGATGAGGGCATTCTTGTAATTTCACAAGAGATGCTTTTAGAAGGGGACATCTCATTATTGGATTTATCTATTTTTGGAAATAGATTAATGAGGTGGAAAATTGAGATATTTGTGGCATGGTGAAGTATGGCTTATTCTATTATTTTATGTGTTTGGGTTTACTATTGAAGCATGGGTGTTATTTTCTATTGAAAATAATCCATGCTTCATGTAAGATAGAGAATGAGCCATCCTTCACTAGCACAACACTTAGCTCATTTGCAAATTTTCTTTCTCTCTCCATGTTTCCTCTCCTTCTTCCTCAAAACCCTAAATCCTCACATGAGTTGTGAATCATAGGGTCCTTTGAGATAAACCCTACATCTCCTAAGCTACCTAGTTTAGAGAACTAAGTACTTTAGTTACCTCGGTTCAGAGGTTGGAGCTTTAACCATAGACTCTCGGGTGGATTGTCTTCGACACGAGGAGACCGACGACCGAGCTAGATCCGCATCTTCTAGGAGCTCAAGCTAAGGAGAAGAAGATCCGAAGGACTAGAATAATCAAGGTATAAAACACTTACATAGTAGTTTAGAACTCTATGTAGTTTAGCTAGTTAAGGTTTCTTAAAGATCCTGGAGTTTAGGTCGGTGTTGCAAAGTTAAAAATCGTTTTTTGTAAATTTCGCCTCCCCACAAGTGCGTGGGGTGTGCGACATCGACTTACAGTGGTATCAGAGCCTACTTAAAGCTTAACTAGCTAGTTAGCAAGTAGTTAGAACTTCGATCGACAGAAAATACCCGAAATCGCATTTCCATTATATGCTTGCTGTCCATTTTTAAAAGTTGTTCAAAAAATCATTTCAGCAACCTTAAAAATATGAGCAGGCTTTTCTAGGACCAAGGAAAAATTTCGAGCACACAATCCATCAACTAGAACACGGAATCGCGGCCAAATAAGTCATTTGGCCGCCGATCCGCGGTCGAGTTATGGCCAATGTGCTCCTAATTTTTTTTGGGATTCAGGTACTTGGAAATATGATTTTTGGTATATTTGGTTTTTACCCAGATTTGTTTGTGTACTGGTTTGTGCATGGGGTAAACGCGGAAAGTTATTATCGATTGAAATTCTAAGTTCTTGGTTAATTGTGTTTTATGTTTGTATATGTGTTGTTAAACGTCTACTAATTTCTATATACAGATTAATGAGGGTTGCACATATCTAGTATCTTGATGATAGTTTGTGGGTATTAAGTATTGGATCGTCGTGAAGGAATAGCCGGGTGATGTGAGAAGAGTGTTATTTTCTTTCATTCATGTATATTTGTAAATTGATGTAATATTCTTTTGCGGGGCATATCCGGGTTGAGCTTGTAGCCACCGTTGTATTATTTCATTTACTTTTTCTTGCACCTAGGATAGACCCAAGGTGGGGTGCACAAACTACCGGGTTCTTGAAGTGCCGAGTGGCCTACTCATTTCATTGAGAGGGGTTGCTTCACTTCGGGAATTTGATGGGTAGTTTGCCACACCCGTAGGTGTCTAGGGTAGGGTTTAGCTATTCATCACGACCGTGGAATCCGTTTTTCATTCTAGGCTAAAATGAAATACGGATATCCTAGTATATCCAATATATTTATCTGTGTTGCTGTGATTTGTGATCTGGAATGCCTATTATTGCGTGAAACGAATGGCTATATATATATATATTATATATATAATAAACATTGCTTATGTTTTTCATCCGTGCTTGTCCAGCCCCCGCTCTGCCGTTAATTAAGTAACCTAATGGTGCATGACGGGGCCCCGTAGCGAATGCGGATGGCATAAGTGTATGTTCTATTTTCGTTTCTTTCTGCAATGATAGGGTTAAATGATGGGACCGCAAAGATATTGTTTAATGCAAAGAAAACAAACCAGGGTTAAATCGTTGGAACAATTTCAAAACCACTCGATTTTCTTGAAAAAGAACTTTTAAATGCGGAGCTTAAACCACTCCTTTTAAAAGCTATCATGGTTCCTTCGACTAAATCAAGTTCATTACGTTCACGGTTTTCGCCAAAACCAACCGTAGCCCTCTGTCATTTCAGATGGGTATTCAGTAGTATTCAAGCTATGTATTTTGACATTCACCAAGGCATAGTGATTGGTAGTTGCTGGATATTCATCTGTAGCATAGATAGATGCGTTAATTTGGGACATGCGTACAGCTATTTTGGCCTTCGTTAAGGATTTGTACGAATGAGTTCAAATTAACCTGGCCAATGACGGGTTGAACTTAACTTGCGTCTTATGATATGTTGGCTTTCGTCATGGTCATAAGCGCCTGGGGCAAAAATCCACATCGGGAGTTTCAAAAGAAAAGGAAACTTGCTAGTTTTTGTAGGATTCCTTCAAAGTTGTTATGCAATGATAGTTGAATCTCGATCCCACTATAAGTTTTGTTACTCCTCGGAAGAGTTTTTCACTTTACAATCAATACTATAAACCAAGTAGGTGCCTAGAACGGTGTTAGCGGGAGACCGGAGATCAAGCTTGATCATGGTGGCCTCCATGAGCTTAGGAAGGTGGTTGAAGAACGAAGGACACGGATCATTCGGTATAACTGCTGGGTTCCATATCATCCTCACTATGTTTTCTAAGGCATCAAGCATGCAATTTTAAAATTTTTAGTGTGCTGAGAAACCCATAACCGAGGATCTAATTGTAGGGTTCCTAGGCACTATAATGAGGTCTCACAAGGCATCGAACATGCCAATTTAAAATTTTACGGTGCCTACAAACCCTAAACTACGGATCGTTGCTAGATGTCTAGGCGAAACTACAAACTAGTTAACACTTTAACTAAAGGTTAGATGCTACAACCTTTGTAGATCCGGATTTCCACCTCTTTAGCTCCACATCGTCATGCCCTCGCTGTCCATCACGAACCCTAGACTCCTTCATCGGCTTCATCAAGAAAACGGGCGAGCTAGGTCGTCGGCTTCGTGTCAAAGACGATCTACGTCGAGGTTGCACTAGTTCAAGCTCCGACTTCACAAAGTTGTGAAACTTGTGAAGAGAACACCCAAAACCACTTGGCAAGAGGTAGAGGATGAAGAAATAGGAGGTGGGTTCACTTTAGATTTGGATTTCTCTCACTAGAAATGAAGTTGCCATTAAAGGCCTCAAGCTTTTTCTTTGAAGAATGAAGAAGAAGATGAGATAGAATTATGATAAGTTATTTTCTAATGAAAAGAAAAATCAAACTTATGATAAAGAGAACCATAGTTAAGTGTAGAGACTTAACTTAGGTTAGAATAATGGTTAGGGTTTAGTGTGAAGACAAAATGGTCATAATGTCAAAGCTTCATGAAGCTTCAACCAAGTTCATGAATGATAGCTACCATTTTGTATTCTTATGCCATTTCTTTTATTTCAAATGCAATAAATAAAAGAATGGATAATAAAACCCTAATCACTTTCTTAACCCAAGTTTAATTCTTTACACTTAACTAAATGATACAAAGATGTGCACAAAACATATCATATATACAATATGCACATCAAGTGAGAAAAATCCGTTTAAAGTGAACCAATACTAGTTAATGCAAAGTAATATATCAAATATATAATTATACATTAAATCATTAAATCAACACTTGATTCAATGATCCGGTTATATCGCATACAACCGACTAGTATGTAATGTATCGATTTATCGAATCAATGATTCGATAACTAGGTCATATCGAATATAACCAATCGAAACATATATCGCGAGAATGAAATGCGGTATCACATACACGCATTATTCTCGGTCCCGCACATATCTCATATGCGCTCCTATTTCGTTTCGCTTGAGCCAGGAAACCTCTGTGTAAGACTCTAAAGACTCGTCAATACGCCGGTAGCAGATGATGATCATATCAAGCACCCACAAGCCGCAAGCGGTCTGCTAAACGTAACGGCCACCCGGGTATTGAGCGATCAGAAGATCGACGAGCTAGCCCGCTCACACTCCTGCGAATCCGACCAGTAACACTTACCATACAGTCCGGTCTCTTCGTCTGATACGTCGCATATCAAGTCTAGGGGTGGTATACGTCAGACCCCAATAACCCGATAAGTCGTGCCGATGTGAGGCTCGTAACGGGTCGAGAAACTACTGGTAACACTTACCAGCAAATCTCTTATCAGCCCTGGCCAGGGACTTCCCTGTTACGGCCAATCGAGCACTGCGCAACATCAACTCCCAATACCGGGAGAGACGAAACCCCTCCTATCGCTCATTGCCTCCATGTGACTCGGGACTGTACCCAAAGACCACCGTTTTGCATGTCCTCATGGACGTGGTAAAGTGGAGATCAAAGCACAGTGGGAGCCACACAAGACTCTATGACGATCTCGGGTCTACGGACTAACCTATACAAGTGTCACCTGAGAACTGCCATCTGACGTGAGGTATAATACCATCTGGGAGTTCTCGGCGAGTCCGTCCAGTGTACCCAGTCTCCACTGAGCACCCGTATACCATCTCTGATGTCAAACACCAATGGATATGGGATCATCCATCGCCCATCACATGGGTCGAGAAGCGTATACGCTAGTCTACTCTGGTATATCAATGCCCCGTCTCGATACACCCATGACTAGGGACCTTGAAGGATGTACTTATGGACTACCATGTCCCCACTAGTATGATCTGCATCATAGTCCAGGTAGTCAAGTACAAATCCTAAGGGCTTTACCAACATGTAACTATAAGACAGTATAAAGAGACTAGTGTACATGTTAAGATAAAGAGTAACCAGATAGCATACTATCATGTCGAGCAAGAAAGTCATCTCTATATATGTCCAAGCATCCAATATAATATACATAATCTGTACAATACTGGTCTCTAGGGCATACATACAACTAACAATCTCCCACTTGCACTAGGGCCAGCTGCTGTAGTATCTCATACCGAGCATCCCGAAGAGTCTCTCAAACTGTATCTGGGGAATGGCCTTCGTGAGTGGATCCGCCGTGTTGTTCTTCGTGTCAACTCTCCTGACCTCGATCTCCCGGCGATCAACTATCTCCCGGATCAGGTGATACCGCCTCAGAATATGCCTGGACCGCTGATGGGACCTGGGTTCCTTGGCCAAAGCCACCGCTCCATTGTTATTGCAATACAAAGGTATTGGATGCTCAATGGATGGAACCACTCCAAGTTCAGTAATGAACTTCTTGACCCAGACAACTTCTTTAGCAGCATCGTTGGCAGCGATGTATTCAGCCTCCATCGTCGAGTCTGCCACGGTTTCCTGCTTGGAACTCTTCCAGCTAACCGCCCCTCCGTAAAGGGTAAAGACAAAACCCGACTGCGACTTAGAGTCGTCCTTATCACTCTGGAAGCTGGAATCGGTAAAGGACTCCACTTGGAGTTCTTCGTTACCATACACCAAGAACATATCTCTAGTCATTCGCAAGTACTTGAGAATGCTCTTCACAGCTGTCCAGTGACTCTCTCCAGGATCAGCTTGATACCTGCTCACTACACTTAGTGAGTATGCTACATCGGGTCTGGTACATAGCATCGCATACATGATAGAGCCTACTGCCGAAGCATAGGGTATCCCTTGCATGCGAGCTCTCTCCAAATCAGTCTTGGGAGACATCTCTTTGGAGAGAGTGACTCCAGAGATCGTGGGTAAGTTCCCATGCTTGGACTCTTCCATACTAAACCTCTTTAGTATGGTGTCAATGTACCTGGATTGGGACAATCCAAAATCCTTTTGGATCTATCTCTATAGATCCTAATTCCCAATATGCAGGAGGCATCACCAAGATCTTTCATTGAGAATCTTTGTGATAAGAAGAGCTTGACCGATTGCAGCATAGGAATATCATTTCCTATCAAGAGTATGTCGTCTACGTACAATACGAGGAAGACAACCTTGCTCTCTGTCACCTTCTTGTAGATACAAGGTTCATCTGGGTTTTTGACGAAATCAAACTCTTTGATAACGACTTCAAAGCAGATGTTCCAACTCCGCGATGCTTGCTTTAATCCATAAATGGATTTAAGCAGCTTGCACACCTTCCCGCTGCTCCCACTGTCTACGAAGCCCTCTGGCTGAGTCATGTACACGCACTCTTCTAAATCACCATTTAGAAAGGCGGTCTTAACATCCATTTGCCAGATTTCGTAGTCATGAAAGGAAGCAATGGCAAGCATGATTCGGATGGATTTAAGCATAGCCACTGGAGAAAAGGTCTCGTCATAGTCCACACCTGGTCTTTGACGAAAACCCTTTGCTATAAGTCTAGCTTTGAAAGTCTCCACTTTCCCATCTACACCAAGTTTCTTCTTAAAGATCCACTTGCTCCCAATAGGTTTTACCCCTTCAGGAGCAACTTCCAAAGTCCATACTTTGTTGGTGTACATGGAATCCATCTCGGACCACATAGCATCCAGCCATTTCACTGAGTCCCTACTCGTGATGGCCTGCTCGAAGCTAGTTGGGTCATCATCCTCCATGATGCAATCCTCGCTCCCACCGTCCACGAGAAAACCGTAGTATCTCTCAGGTTGGCGAGGAACCCTACTAGATCGGCGGAGTGGCTGGGGTTCATCGGGAACTACGGAATCCTCTGGTTCCACCAGATCTTCTGTTGTAGCTTCTGCAGCTGGAACCTCTTCCAGTTCTACCTCATGACCACTAATCTCTTTTTCAAGAAATTCCTTTTCTAAAAAGGTGGCATGCCGAGAAACAAACACTCTTTGTTCCTCAGGGTGGTAGAAGATATACCCTTGAGAATTCTTGGGATATCCTACAAATTTGCATAGAACAGACCGTGCCTCGAGTTTGTCCGGATTTTGTCGTTTGACATAGGCTGGACAACCCCCATATCTTAACATAGTTAAGACATGGTCTCTCCCTTTCCATATCTCATATGGAGTGGTAGGCACTGATTTGGTGGGGACCATATTCAGTAGATGTATGGCTGTCTCAAGCGCATACCCCAGAAGGAAATAGGTAACTCAGCTGTGCTCATCATAGAGCGCACCATATCTAATAGGGTGCGGTTCCTCCGTTCTGATACACCGTTGTGCTGTGGTGTATATGGAGGAGTCAGCTGAGAGAGAATCCCATTCTCTTTTAGGAATTCCAGGAATTCATTGCTCAAGTATTCACCTCCTCGATCAGAACGAAGGATTTTAATACTTTTTCCGGTTTGGTTTTCGACTTCTTGTTTATATTCTCTAAATTTCTCAAAAGCTTCAGACTTGTGTCTTATTAAGTACACATGTCCGTATCTTGAGAGATCGTCAGTGAATGTAATGAAGTACGAAGAACCATCCCTGGCATGTGTAGACATGGGACCACATACATCACTATGTATCAGTCCTAAGAGTTTGGTAACTCTTTCTCCGTATCCCGTAAACGGAGTCTTGGTCATCTTGCCTTTGAGACATGACTGGCAAGTGTCATAAGATGAAAATTCGAAAGGTTTCAAATATCCATCCTTATGCAACTTAGCCAGTCGTGTCATATTGATGTGACCCAGTCTACAATGCCACAAAAAGGATTCGTTGAGTTCAGAACTCTTCCTCTTGTGTGCGTTTGTTATGCTCAGAACTGTTGATTGATTTAGAACATAAATGCCATTGCATAACGTGCCTGATCCAACCAACTTTTGTTATGGAAAATGTTCATAACATTGTCCTGTAATACAAAATTATATCCCTCTTTACTTAATAAAGAAACCGATATAATGTTGCATATCAGGTTCGGCATGTAATAGCATTCGTTCAGAACCAATGTATTTCCAGTTGGTAATACAAGGTGATATTCTCCGACAGTCTTAGCTGCAACAATTGCACCATTTCCAACTCTAATGTCTTTATCACCTTCTCCAAGTTCTCTACCTTTCCTTAGCCCATGTAACTGATTACATATATGGGATCCCGACCCGGTATCCAATACCCAGGATGTACAGCAAATAGAGAAACAGTTCTCAGTAACGAACACACCCGAAGAAAATGCATCATCATGTACTTTCTTCATTCGGGTGGCATGGGAATCCTGGTATTCCCCTATATCCTGTTCAATCCTATAACTCTTATAGGAAAGAACGGAACCAACGTTCCCCAGCACAGTATAACATGCGGGTTCGGTCAATACATCCATATTATTATCTTTGTTAAGGCATGAAATGGTCGCTACCTGGAGAGAGAGAGAAGAAAACACTTTAGCGTAAGCTCGTGCAAGATCAGATTGGTTATTATCTTATCTAATCAGGATGGCTCCCACTGCTTTTTATCAAATCTTCCTTCAAACCCTAAAAGGAAAGACTAGCCGGGATTAATTACACACTACAAGTTCGCCAATCTTTCAGCCAGGCCAGTGTCGGTACTTTGAGGGAGGTCCCCCGTGCTTTCGTACGAACCTAATTACTGTAAACCTCGTTTTCCCAGAGGCGTAACCTCGTTAACACCTTTCTAGACACCTACTTGATCGGCTAATTGTAATGTGTAAAACTCTCCCAGGAGTAACTCTTACTCGCAGCGGGTATCGGGATCCAACTATCTCATAGAAGGTATGCAATCTCATTGCAAATTTCAACACTTGAAATTCCCGATAATATTTTGCCCCTAGCGTGCTATGACCTTGACGAAAGCCAACAAACCACAGCCCGCTAGTCAAGTTCAACCCGTACATTTCTTGACTGAATTAAACCCACCCGCACGACCCTTGACGAAAGCCAACAAAGCCGTACGACTACCCTAATCCAGTCGCATCATATGCAGCAGATAAACAGCACATAGCTACCGCACACTACACCTTGACGAAAGCCAACAAATGTAGCACGAATACTATATGTAATTTATCTGAAATGACGGAGGGCTACGCAGGTTTTTCATAAAAACCATGAGCGTAATGAACTTGATATCGTTGTAGAATCAAATAAAGTTTTGAAATGGAGTGATTTTGAGGCTTTTCTAGTTTTGCTAAAGGAGTCACTCCCGGTGAAGGGATCTCGGTCCTTTCCTCGTCGAATGAGGTGCGGGATATATCATATATATCGCTGTGCAAAGCAAAAACCCAAAAGCAGTCAAAAGCAAACCGAGTGTGTAGCATCTGCCAGTTATTGCTAAAGGAGTCACTCCCGGTGAAGGGATCTCGGTCCTTTCCTCATCGAATAAGGTGCGGGGTATATCATATATACCGCTATGCAAAGCAAGAACTGTAGCTACCTGTTTTTTTTAAAAATCTGATTCTACAACATCTTAGGTTTCTTATCTTTCATTAATCACATTAATGAAGTCCCATCATTTAAATACCTAAACATCACAGATAGATATGACGTACACTTATGCCATCCGCATTCGCCTCGATGTCCCCTCATGCACCGTTAGGTTAGGTAACTAACGACAGAGCAGGGCAGGGCTAGCGCGGGTGTAAAACATAAGTAACGTCTATATAATATATCATATATACTATATACTATATCCATCACAGAGCATCTCATGATCACATCACAGATATCGCAGCAGAATAAACATATGAAATATTGGATATACTAGGACGTCCGTGTTTTCAATACGAGCCAGTATAAAACACGGATTCCACGGTCGTGATGAATAGCCAAACCCACACCCCTAGACCCCTACGAGAGCGGCAAGCAACCCTGCCAATTCTAGGGTTAGGAGACCCGGACTCGACTCCTCGAGTTGGTCTCCCACTGGACCCCAGAACCCGGTTACTTGTGCTCCCCTCCTAGGGTCTATCCTAATGCGGAAAAGTAAATAATATACAACGGGTGACAACTTCCGCTACCTGGAAGTGCCCCAAATAAAAGAATATTACATACAAGTTTTTACATGAATGAAAATGAAAAACACTCATCTCACATAAAAACCCCCCGCTATTCGAATACGAGGATCCAATATAACATATCCAGCAACACATAACATCACATGTCATCAACGTAAGTAAGTATGCATACCCCAATTGTCGTTGACGTATAGCAACGAAACCGGCGATATCTGCATACTACACTTACGGTCACAGAAAAGAAAGTGTAAAACTACAACAATTGGAATCCGCAACTACTTTAGACATCACATGCCTAACAGTTATAAACCTCGCATTTTAGTCTCATTATCGAAAACACTTTTCAATATCGTATGGGACTAAACAGCTAGATTTATAACATTCATCCAGTTATCTCATAACTGTTTGTGAATTCCAATTATTGTATCACATTCCAGATAAACAGAAAATGTTAAAGTTTCCGATCGAACAGTCGAATACCCAAGTTTTTCCGATACAGCTCAACACATGAAATAAGTCTAACAACATTCAGTTCGTGCCTCAGTACCAACGGTCCAGCCGTAGAAGGGTCAAGCCAATGCCTCACATGTGGCACGCCGTACTGCCCCAAACCCGAAGGTTCACAGGGCAGTTCAAGACGGTCACATAATCGAGTTAAGGTTTGTTGTCTTCTAGAGGGTCCATCGCGTTACTTGCACTACTTAGAACGTCGTTAAACTACGGAAAAATCCAACACTTGGAAATTTCCCGACAGGGGAAAAGTTGGGTATTTGTATCCGGTCAAACTTTTTAACATATTCTACAGTTATCTGGAAAAACACTTATACAAAGTTTGATATTCCGACCGAATCGTCGATTCCCAATATAACCCCAGAGCACTCATCCCTTAAATTAATTTAAAAATATCCAGAAAACTCACCAGAATTTATCAGGTATTACTGTGCAAAAAACGTGGGATGATGTCACCATCTGACCGTGGAACAGCGGCAGAAGGCATGCTTCTGCCGAGTTTCCGCGGTACAATGAACAGTGTATTGGAAACGTTTTACACAGTAATGCTTATAATTCATTCCTGATTTTTTTGGACATTTTTAATATCCAAAAATCCCATTTTTCAGAAAATTTCCAGAGAGCTCTTTGGCAATTGGGGTTTCGGGATCTTTCGGACTTCAAACTCCGTCTAGTCATCGCCTAAGGCTCTAGCTAGGCTCTGATACCACTGTAGGGTTCCTAGGCACTATAATGAGGTCTCACAAGGCATCGAACATGCCAATTTAAAATTTTACGGTGCCTACAAACCCTAAACTACGGATCGTTGCTAGATGTCTAGGCGAAACTACAAACTAGTTAACACTTTAACTAAAGGTTAGATGCTACAACCTTTGTAGATCCAGATTTCCACCTCTTTAGCTCCACATCGTCATGCCCTCGCTGTCCATCACGAACCCTAGACTCCTTCATCGGCTTCATCAAGAAAACGGGCGAGCTAGGTCGTCGGCTTCGTGTCAAAGACGATCTACGTCGAGGTTGCACTAGTTCAAGCTCCGACTTCACAAAGTTATGAAACTTGTGAAGAGAACACCCAAAACCACTTGGCAAGAGGTAGAGGATGATGAAATAGGAGGTGGGTTCACTTTAGATTTGGATTTCTCTCACTAGAAATGAAGTTGCCATTAAAGGCCTCAAGCTTTTTCTTTGAAGAATGAAGAAGAAGATGAGATAGAATTATGATAAGTTATTTTCTAATGAAAAGAAAAATCAAACTTATCATAAAGAGAACCATAGTTAAGTGTAAAGACTTAACTTAGGTTAGAATAATGGTTAGGGTTTAGTGTGAAGACAAAATGGTCATAATGTCAAAGCTTCATGAAGCTTCAACCAAGTTCATGAATGATAGCTACCATTTTGTATTCTTATGCCATTTCTTTTATTTCAAATGCAATAAATAAAAGAATGGATAATAAAACCCTAATCACTTTCTTAACCCAAGTTTAATTCTTTACACTTAACTAAATGATACAAAGATGTGCACAAAACATATCATATATACAATATGCACATCAAGTGAGAAAAATCCGTTTAAAGTGAACCAATACTAGTTAATGCAAAGTAATATATCAAATATATAATTATACATTAAATCATTAAATCAACACCTGATTCAATGATCCGGTTATATCGCATACAACCGACTAGTATGTACTGTATCGATTTATCGAATCAATGATTCGATAACTAGGTCATATCGAATATAACCAATCGAAACATATATCGCGAGAATGAAATGCGGTATCACATACACGCATTATTCTCGGTCCCGCACATATCTCATATGCGCTCCTATTTCGTTTCGCTTGAGCCAGGAAACCTCTGTGTAGGACTCTAAAGACTCGTCAATACGCCGGTAGCAGATGATGATCATATCAAGCACCCACAAGCCGCAAGCGGTCTGCTAAACGTAACGGCCACCCGGGTATTGAGCGATCAGAAGATCGACGAGCTAGCCCGCTCACACTCGTGCGAATCCGACCAGTAACACTTACCATACAGTCCGGTCTCTTCATCTGATACGTCGCATATCAAGTCTAGGGGTGGTATACGTCAGACCCCAATAACCCGATAAGTCGTGCCGATGTGAGGCTCGTAACGGGTCGAGAAACTACTGGTAACACTTACCAGCAAATCTCTGATCAGCCCTGGCCAGGGACTTCCCTGTTACGGCCAATCGAGCACTGCGCAACATCAACTCCCAATACCGGGAGAGACGAAACCCCTCCTATCGCTCATTGCCTCCATGTGCTCGGGACTGTACCCAAAGACCACCGTTTTGCACGCCCTCATGGACGTGGTAAGGTGGAGATCAAAGCACAGTGGGAGCCACACAAGACTCTATGACGATCTCGGGTCTACAGACTAACCTGTACAAGTGTCACCTGAGAACTGCCATCTGACGTGAGGTATAATACCATCTGGGAGTTCTCGGCGAGTCCGTCCAGTGTACCCAGTCTCCACTGAGCACCCGTATACCATCTCTGATGTCAAACACCAATGGATATGGGATCATCCATCGCCCATCACATGGGTCGAGAAGCGTATACGCTAGTCTACTCTGGTATATCAATGCCCCGTCTCGATACACCCACGACTAGGGACCTTGAAGGATGTACTTAGGGACTACCATGTCCCCACTAGTATGATCTGCATCATAGTCCAGGTAGTCAAGTACAAATCCTAAGGGCTTTACCAACATGTAACTATAAGACAGTATAAAGAGACTAGTGTACATGTTAAGATAAAGAGTAACCAGATAGCATACTATCATGTCGAGCAAGAAAGTCATCTCTATATATGTCCAAGCATCCAATATAATATACATAATCTGTACAATACTGGCCTCTAGGGCATACATACAACTAACACTAATTAGAGGATTAGTGTTATTAAAACATGTAAACAACTTTAGACTAAGTGAAATGGGAATACAACCTTTGTAGACCAGTCCTTCACTTCTAAACCTCCGTGTAGTAGTTCCTTTGTTCCAAGTAGTGGTGTCCTAGACTCTCCTTTGGCTCCACTAGGTGAATGGAACGAGATTGCTCAAGGATCTTCGAGGCCGAAAATGATCTACGTCGAAGAATCTCTAACTCAAGTTACCTCTTAACTAATTGATGAACTAGTGAAGAAACAACCTATACAAAATGGCTAGTTTGGTATAGATTGGTGAAGTAGGAATTTTGCTCAGAATAATTTTTCTCTCTTTTGTTTTCTTTTCTCACTCAAAACTAGAGAGCAATAGAGGAGATGAAGAAAATGATCTCATGATCCAAATGTGAACCATGGGTGAGAAAAACAAAATGAGTGGACTTTAGTCAAATCATCTTCATCCTTCCAGAAGCATCTTAGCCATGCTAATTTCCACCTAATTTTGATTTATCCCTTAATATTTAAACACCCAAATTATCTTTACTTTGGTATGAGTCTCATACACCCATGTCCAATGTATCATCTAGCACGACACAAAATAAATACATTAACATATATCACATATATATTAAATGTATAAAGAGAAAACATTTTCTTAAGTGAGCTAATATTAGCTAATGTATATGAATACATTAAATATATAATTACACATTAAATTATTGAATCAACACTTGATTTAATAACCCGGTTGTATCACATACAACCGACTAATATCATTTATATGCATATCACATATACATAAAACATATCATTGAATCAACACTTGATTTAACAATCCGGTTATATCACATATAACCTGTATCATGAGATTAGAATACGGTATCATATACACGTATTAATCTCGGTCCCGCACAAATCACATATGTGCCCTACTTCGTTTCGCATGAGTTAGGAAACCTCTGTGTAGGACTTTAATGACTCGTCAATACGTCGACAGTGGTAGTTATATGTATGCCCTAGAGGCCATTGTTGTACATGTGTTGTACACTATAATGGATGCTTGGATATATATAGAGAGGACTTTCTTGCTCGATATGATAGTATGCTATCTGGTTTCACTTTATCTAAACATGTTAACGAATACTGTTTTGTTATCACGTGTTGATAAAGCCCTTAGGATATGTACTCGACTACTAGGACTATGATGAGATCATACTAGTGGGGCCAGGGTAGTCAACGAGTACATCCTATAACTGTTCTTATTCGAGGGTGTATCGAGACAGGGCATCGATACTCCAGAGTAGACTAGCGTACACGCATCTTGACCCATATGATGGGCGATGGATGATCCCATATCTATTGGTGTTGGACATCAAAGATGGTGTACGTGTGCTCAGTGGAGACTGGGTACACCGAACGGACTCGCCGAGAACTCCTAGATGGTAATATACCTATCGTCAGATAGCGGTTCTCCGGTGACACTGGTACAAGTTAGTCTGTAGACTCGAGATCGTCATAGAGTCTTGTGTGATTCCCACTGTGCTTTGATTTCCACCTTACCACGTCCAAGAGAGCGTGCAAAACGGTGGCTTTTGGGTACAGTCCCGAATCACATGGAGGCAATGAGCGATAGGAGGGGTTTCGTCTCTCCCGATATAGGGAGTTGATGTTGTGCTGTGTTCGATTGGCTATAACTGGAAGTCTCTAGCCAGGGGTGATATAGAGTGCTACCGGTAAGTGTTATCAGTAGTTTCTCGACTGGTTATGAGCCTTACATCGACATGACTTATCGGTTACTGGGATCTGACGTTTTACCACCCCTAGACTAGATATGCAACATATCAGACGAAGAGATCGGACTGTACGGTAGTGTTTACTGATTGGATTTGCAGGAGAATGTACATGCTTGCTTGTTGATCTTCCGATTGCTCAATACACGGGTGGCTGTTATGTTTAGCTGACCGCTTGCAGCTTGTGGGTGTTTGATATGATCATCACCTGCTGCCGGCGTATTGATGATTCTTTAGAGTCCTACACAGAGGTTTCCTGGCTCAGGCAAAACGGAGTAGGAGCACATATGTGATATGTGTGGCACCGAGAATAATACGATATGAGATATCGTATTCTATTCTCACGATATATGATATCAGCCGGGTATATGTGATATAGCTGGGTCATCGGATCAAGTGTTGATTCGATGAATCGGTACATGTTATATTAGTCGGTTATATGCTATATATCCGGATTGTCGGATCAAGTGTTGATTCGATAATTTAATGTATAATTATATATGTGATATATTACATTACGTTAACTAATATAAGCTCGCTTTATTGATTCATTTTCTCACCAGTTAATACATTGATATATATGCGATATATGTTAATTGTATTATTTTATTTTGTTACAAAAATATATTATATATGTGATATATATTATTGTAACAAGTTATGATTACAAATACAACATGATTTGCAGAGATTAAATAAGTTAGGGTTTGATTTGTGTTAGCATTTGGGTTAGCTTTTTCATGAAGTTTCTAGAACCTTTATTTTGTTTTAAGCTTAGATATTTTGTATTGATATTTTGTGTAGATATTTCTTAACCCAACCCAGACCCTTTACCCTAGTTAATTCTCTACAAGGGTTAAGCCTTCATACTTAACCCATGGTTGGATTTGTAACCACAACACAATAATTCATTATTCATCACAAATACTTTCTTCTTCTTCTTCTTCCTCTTGAAAAGCTTTCTAGCTTTTGGGTTAGTGATGAATAAGTGTGAGAAATTGAAAGAAAAAGAGAGCTAAATTCCTACTTCATCATCCTTATTTATTCTAGACACTTAGATTAGGGTGTTCACTTCACTATTACTTGATTAGAGAAGTGAGAGCTTGAGTTAAAGATTCTTCAAGGTAGATTATCTTCAAAAAGGAAGACTTAAAGCAAGCATGGATCATTCGGCTTGTGGATCCTCTCTAGAGTCCGGAAGTTCATGGATCGCGGCGAAGGGACTACTACTCGAAGCTTATGAAGCAAAGGAACGGACTACAAAGGTTGTAATCCCTTTCTCTTAGATGTAAAGTTGTTTACATGCTTTGTTAACCCTAAAACTCTAGCAAAGATCCTCGCTTTAGGTTGTTCGGCACTTGAAAATTTTAAATTCGGCATGGTTGATGCCTTATAGACCCTTGTGATAGTGCCTAGTAACCTTACAGTGGTATCAGAGACTAGCTAGAGTATTAGGCGACGAGTAGACGAAGTTAAAAGTCCGATCGAACCCCGAAACGTTGTATTTGACCCCCTCTCTGGAAATTTTTTAAAAAGATGGTTTTTTCCTTATTAAAAATACTCAGAAAAATAAGCAGGTGATTCTATGGATAACTGTGAAATATGAACCCCTAATTCCTTCAAGTCACAGCGGAACTACGGCAATACCAGGCTTTTCGCGGCGGTTCCGCGGCCGTACTTGGGTATTAGGGATAGATATTTCTAGGTAACATCCGTAGGTATTACTACATGCTTCTGGGAATTTTTAATATTACTCAAGTGTTGAGGTTTCTGGAGATCTTTACAATTCGTTGATTCGATCAGAAAGTTTAACATTGTCTATTTATCTGGAATGTGATACAATATGTGGAATTTATATAGTTAGGCATGAAATGCGAAGTATGTGATATTTCAGATTTAAGCTGTCTAAAATGATTGTGGATTTCAAATGTTTTAGTTTTACACTTTCTTTTCTGTGACCGTAAGCGTAGTATGTGGTGTATCGCCGGCTTCGTTGCTATACATCAACGACAATCGGGATACGCATACTTGCTTACGTTGATGATATGAGATATTATGTGTTGCTGTGATATGTTATATTGGATCATCGTGTTCTGAATAGCCGGGGTTTTTATGTGAGATGTGGGTTTTTAATTTTATTCATGTAAAATTCATTGTATGTAATATTCTTTTATTGGGGCACTTCCGGGTTGAGGTTGATGTCACCATTGTATATTATTTACTTTTCCGCATTAGGATAGACCCGAGGAGGGGAGCACAAGTAACCAGGTTCTAGGGACCAGTGGGAGGCCATCTCGAGGAGTCGAGACCGGGTCTCCTAACCCTAGAATTGGCAGGGTTGCTTGCCGCTCTCGTAGGGGTGTAGGGATGTGGGTTTGGCTATTCATCGCGACCGTGGAATCCGTGTTTTATACAGGCTCGAAATAAAACACGGACGTCCTAGTATATCCAATATTTCAAATGTCATCTTCCGCTGCAATGTTCTATGATGAGATCATATTACTGTCTGAGACGAATGCTTATACTATATATCTACGATGATATATAAATATTACTGCTTTCGTTTCTTCTGTGATGCTTAGGAAGCATAATTGATGGGTTTTATTAATAAGATTAATAAAAGAAAATAAACCTAAAAGATGTTGTAGAATCAAAACTTTATAAAAAGGGTAGCTACAGTTTTGCTTTGCATAGCGGTATATATGATATACTCTGCACCTTATTCGATGAGGAAAGAGCCGAGATCCCTTCACCGGGAGTGACCTCTTTACCAAAACTGGCATATGCTACAAACTCACGGTTTAGTTTTTGGTTGCTTCTATAGTTCTTGCTTTGCACAACGGTATTTATGAAATATCCTGCACCTTATTCGATGAGGAAAGAGCCGAGATCCCTTCACCGGGAGTGACCTCTTTAGCGAAACTAGAAAAGCCTCAAAAACATTCCTTTTCAAAATCACTTGTTTCTACAACGATATCAAGTTCATTGCGCTCATGGTTTTCAAAAAAAACCTGTGTAGCCCTCTGTTATTTCGGATAATTATTAATTAGTATTCATGCTACGGTAGTTTGGCATTCGTCAAGGCGTAGTGTATGGTAGCTATTTACTACTTATCTACAGCATATGAGGCGATTGGATTAGAGTATTCGTACGGCGTTGTTTGGCATTTGTCAAGGGTCGTGCAGGTGTGTTTAATTCAATCAAGAAATGTACTGGTTGAACTTGACTAGTGGACTATGGGTTGTTTGGCATTCGTCAAGGTCATAGCACGTTAGGGGTAAAAGATATTATCGGGAATTTCAAGTGTTGAAATTTGCAATGAGATTGCATACCTTCTATGAGATAGATGGATCCCGATACCCACTGCGAGTAAGAGTTACTCCTGGGAGAATTTTACACAGGACAATTAGCCGATCAAGTAGGTGTCTAGAAAGGTGTTAATGGGGTTATGCCTCTGGGAAAACGAGATTTATTTTAATTAGGTCCGTGCGAAAGCACGGTGAACCTCCCTCAAAGTACCAACACTGATCCGGCTGAAAGATTGGCGAACTTGTAGAGTGTAATTAATCTCGGCTACTCTTACCTTTTAGGGTTTGAAGGAAGATTTGATTAAAACAGTAGGAGCCATCTTGATTAGATAAGATAATAACCAATCTATTCTTGCAAGAGCGTACTCTAAAGTGTTTTCTTCTCTCTCTCCAGGTAGCGACCATGTCAGGCCTTAATCAAGATAATAATATGGATGTATTGACTGAACCTGCTTATTATACTGAGCAGGGGAACGTTAGGCCCGTTCTTTCTTATAAGTGTTATAAGACTGAGCAAGGAATAGGGGAATACCGGAATTCACACGCCGCCCAAACGAAGAATAAACATGTTGATGTATCTTCTTCGGGTGTGTTAGTTACCGAGAACTGTTTCTTAGTTCACTTTATGTCCTGGGCATTAGATACCGGATCAGGATCCCACATATGCAATATATTGCATGGGCTAAAGAAAAGTAGATAACTGGGAATGTGTGATCATTCCGTAAGAGTAGAGAATGGTGCAAATGTTGCAGCCAAAACAGTTGGCGAATATCACCTTGTATTACTAAGTGGTAATACATTGATTCTGAACGAATGCTATTATATACCGAACATGATATGCAACATTATATCAGTTTCTTTATTAAGTAAAGAAGGATATAATTTTGTAATACCGGATAATGTTATGAACATCTTCCTAAATCAAAAGTTGATTGGATCAGGCTCGTTAAATAATGGCATATACGTTCTAAATCAAAACACAGTTCTTAATATACAGAACACACACAAGAGGAAAAGTTCAGAAATGAACGAATCCTTCTTGTGGCATTGTAGACTTGGTCATATCAATGCGACACGACTAGCTAAGTTACATAAAGATGGTTATTTAAATGCGTTCGAATTATCATCTTATGAAACTTGCCATTCATGTTTCAAAGGCAAAATGAACAAAACTCCATTTAGTGGACACGGAGAAAGAGTTACGGAACTCTTAGGGCCGATACATAGTGATGTATGTGGTCCCATGTCTACACATGCCAGGAACGGTTCTTCCTACTTCATTACATTCACTGATGATCTCTCAAGATACAGACATGTGTTCCTGTTGAAACACAAGTCTGAAGCTTTTGAGAAATTCAGAGAATAGAAGAATGAAGTAGAGAACCAAACGGGTAAAAGTATTAAGATCCTTCGATCTGATCGAGGAGGAGAATACTTGAGCAATGAGTTCCTGGACTATCTAAAAGAGAATGGGATTCTCTCTCAGCTTACTCCTCCATATACACCACAGCACAACGGTGTATCGGAGCGGAAGAATCCCACCCTATTAGATATGGTGCGCTCTATGATGAGCACTACTGAGTTGCCTATTTCCTTTTAGGGGTATGCGATTGAGACAGCCATACACCTATTGAATATGGTTCCTACCAAATCAGTGCCTACCACTCCATATGAGATATGGAAATGGAAGAGACCATCTCTTAAGTATGTTAAGATATGGGGTTGTCCATCCTATGTCAAAAGGCACAATCCGGATAAACTCGAGGCAAGGTCTGTCTTATGCAAGTTTGTAGGATATCCCAAAAATTCATTAGGGTATATCTTCTACCACCCCGAGGAACAAAAAGTGTTTATTTCTCGTCATGCCACTTTCCTAGAAAAGGGTTTTCTTATAAAAGAAATTAGTGGCAATGAGGTAGAACTGGAAGAAGTTCTAGCTACACAAACTGCAACAGAAGAGTTGGTGGAACCAGAGGATTCAGCAGTTCCCGATGAACCCCCGCCTCTCCGCCGATCTAGTAGGGTTCCTCATCCACCTAAAAGATACTACAGTTTTCTCGTCGATGGTGGGAGTGAGGATTGCATCGTGGAAGATGATGACCCAGCTAGATTCGAGCAGCCCATCACGAGTGGGGACTCTGTGAAATGGCTGGATGCAATGCGATCTGAGATGGAATCCATGTACACCAACAATGTATGGACTTTGGAAATTGCTCCTGAAGGGGTAAAACCCATTGGGAGCAAATGGATCTTTAAGAAGAAACTTGGTGTAGATGGAAAAGTTGAGACTTTCAAAGCTAGACTTGTTGCAAAGGGTTTTCGTCAATGACCAGGTGTGGATTATGACGAAACCTTTTCTCCAGTGGCTATGCTTAAGTCCATCCGGATCTTACTTGCAATTGCTGCATACCATGATTACGAAATCTGGCAAATGGATATTAAGACCGCCTTTCTAAATGGTGATTTGGAAGAGTGCGTGTACATGACTCAGCCAGAAGGCTTCGTAGACAGTGGGAGCAGCGGAAAGGTATGCAAGCTGCTTAAATCAATCTACGGGTTAAAGCAGGCATCGCGGAGTTGGAACATCTGTTTTGATGTGGTAGTCAAAGAGTTTGAATTCATCAAAAACATAGATGAACCTTGTATATACAAAAAGGTTGCAGATAGTAAGGTTATCTTCCTCGTATTGTACGTGGATGACATACTCTTGATAGGAAATGATATTCCTATGCTGCACTCGGTCAAGCTCTTCTTATCACAGATTCTCAATGAAAGATCTAGGTGATGCCTCCTGCATTTTGGGAATTAAGATCTATAGAGATAGATCTAGACGGATATTGCGATTGTCCCAATCCAGGTACATTGACACCATACTAAAGAGATTTAGTATGGAAGAATCCAAGCATGGGAACCAACCCACGATCTCTGGACTCACTCTCTCCAAAGAGATGTCTCCCAGGACTGATTTGGAGAGAGCTCGCATGCAAGGGATACCCTATGCTTCGGCAGTAGGCTTTATCATGTACGCGATGCTATGTGCCAGATCCGATGTAGCATACTCACTAAGTGTAGTGAGTAGGTATCAAGCAGATCCTGGAGAGAATCACTGGACAGCTGTGAAGAACATTCTCAAGTACTTGAGAAGGACTAAAGAGATGTTCTTGGTGTATGGTAACGGAGAACTCCGGGTAGAGTCCTTTACCGATTCGAGCTTCCAGAGTGATAAGGATGACTCTAACTCGCACTCGGGATTTGTCTTTACCCTAAATGGAGGGGCGGTTTGTTGGAAGAGTTCCAAACAGGAAACCGTGGCAGACTCGACGATGGAGGCTGAATACATCGCTGCCAACGATGCTGCCAAAGAGGCTGTCTGGATAAAGAAGTTTATCACTGAACTTGGTGTGGTTCCGTCCATTGAGTATCCAATACCTCTGTATTGTGATAACAATACAGCTGTGGTTTTGGCTAAGGAACCCAGGTCCCATCAGAAGTTCAGATATATTCTGAGGCGGTATCACCTCATCCGGGAGATAGTTGATCGCCGGGAGATTAAGGTCAGGAGAGTTGATACGAAGGACAACACTACGGATCCACTCACAAAGGCTATTCCTCAGATACAATTTGAGAGACTCTTCGGGATGTTGGGTATGAGATACTACAACAGCTGGCCTTAGTGCAAGTGGGAGATTGTTAGTTATATGTATGCTCTAGAGGCCAATGTTGTACATGTGATGTACACTATAATGGATGCTTGGATATATATAGAGAGGATTTATTGCTCAATATGATAGTATGCTATCTGGTTTCACTTTATCTTAACATGTTAATGAATACTGTTTTGTGATCACGTGTTGATAAAGCCCTTAGGATATGTACTCGACTACTAGGACTATGATGAGATCATACTAGTAGGGCCAGGGTAGTCAATGAGTACATCTCATAACTGTTCCTAGTCGAGGGTATATCGAGACAGAGTATCGATACTCCAGAGTAGACTAGCGTACACGCATCTTGACCCATATGATGGGCGATGGATGATCCCATATCCATTGGTGATGGACATCAAAGATGGTGTACGGGTGCTCAGTGGAGACTGGGTACACTGAATGGACTCGCCGAGAACTCCTAGATGGTAATATACCTATCGTCAGATAGCGGTTCTCCGGTGACACTGGTACAGGTTAGTCTATAGACCCGAGATCGTTATAGAGTCTTGTGTGATTCCTACTGTGCTTTGATTTCCACCTTACCACGTCCAAGAGGGCGTGCAAAATGATGGATTTTTGGTACAGTCCTGAATCACATGGAGGCAACGAGCGATAGGAGGGGTTTCGTCTCTCTCGGTATAGGGAGTTGATGTTGTGCCGTGTTCGATTGGCTATAACTGGAAGTCCCTGGCCAGGGCTGATATAGAGTGCTACCGATAAGTGTTATCAGTAGTTTCTCGACTGGTTATGAGCCTTACATCAACACGACTTATCGGTTACTGGGGTCTGACGTTTTACCACCCCTAGACTAGATATGCAACATATCAGACGAAGAGATCGGACTGTACGGTAGTGTTTACTGATTAGATTTGCAGGAGAATGTACATGCTTGCTTGTTGATCTTCTGATTGCTCAATACACGGGTGGCTGTTACGTTTAGCTGAACGCTTGCAGCTTGTGGGTATTTGATATGATCATCACGTGCTGCCGGCGTATTGACGATTCTTTAGAGTCCTACACAGAGGTTTCCTGGCTCAGGAAAAACGGTGTTGGAGCACATATGTGATATGTGCGGCACCGGGAATAATACGATATGAGATACCGTATTCTATTCTCACGATATATGATATCGGCCGGGTATATGTGATATAGCCGAGTCATCGGATCAAGTGTTGATTCGATGAATCGGTACATGTTATATTAGTCGATTATATGCTATATAGCCGGATTGTCGGATCAAGTGTTGATTCGATAATTTAATGTATAATTATATATGTGATATATTACATTACGTTAACTAATATAAGCTCGCTTTATTGATTCATTTTCTCACCGGTTAATACATTGATATATATGCGATATATGTTAATTATATTATTTTCTTTTGTTACAAAAATATATTATATATGCGATATATATTATTGGAACAAGTTATGATTATAAATACAACATGATTTGTGGAGATTAAACAAGTTAGGGTTTGATTTGGGTTAGCATTTGGGTTAGCTTTTTCATGAAGCTTCTAGAAGCTTTATTTTGTTTTAACTTAGATATTTTGTATTGATATTTTGTGTAGATATTTCTTAACCCAACCCAAACCCTTTACCCTAGTTAATTCTCTACAAGGGTTAAGCCTTCATACTTAACCAGATAGCATACTATCATGTCGAGCAAGAAAGTCCTCCCTATATATGTCCAAGCATCTATTGTAATATACAATCATGTACAACAATGGCCTCTAGGGCATACATATAACTAACAATAACCATTCTACACTCCTTTGTATATTGCTAGTTTAGGGTTAATGGTAGATCCAGGTAGCGGGTTGTGTTAGCGCCAGTTTTATAAATTTTTGTTCCGCAATTGGCCACGGTTTGATGGCCAGGCCACTGCCATAACCCAACATATCTGGAACTTGAACAGCTGCTAGATCAACCTTGATTGCTTGAGCCCATTCTTCAGCTTCAAGCGGACTCTCTTTACCCGAGAAGATCTTTGGGTGAAAGGTCTGAAACTGTTTGACTCCAGGTGCTTCCGCTTCAGTGCGGTTCATAAAGATAGCAGTCTGTTGCTGCTGTCCCTCCAATAGGCTCTTGATAGTCTCAAGTAGTATCGTTTGCTCATTGATAAGAGCTGCAACGGTAGGTGGTAATGGTAGTGTAGGCGGTGGAGTATTGCCATTGACGTTTGTGCTAGTATTATTCGGAGATTCCATCACCTTGATATAAAAGCTAGGTTATGATAGATTCAAGAATTTGAAATGCAACGAATGCAAATGTTTGTTGAATTCATTAATTCTTATGGTATATTTTTTACAACTTCATGCAGAACTGACCTGCATAGGCTACCAATAAAACCTGTCATGACCTTCTTCCCGGTAGACGAAAATGGTGACGTGGCAAGTTCGCGGCATATTTATCCAGAGAAAGTCATTTCCAAAATAAATATACTAAGCGTATTGAAACAATAATACACAATACAAGAATAAAAAGAGACTGTAAAAATTTTCAACAAATATCTTTATTTACATTCAACTTTCAATATTGACAAATACATGAGTTTATGCTGGAAAGTAAATACAATAGGGAAAATTCCAAAACAAGTGGCATACATAAACTGAAGGAAATTGAAGCTGAGCTAGCCCTGAGTAGCGATCTGGTTGTAGTCCTTCTCTGTGGCTTCAACTTCTTCCGTCTCGACCGTATCCAACGAACATTCCAAGAGAAGAAAATGTTGGATATATGTATGCCCTAGAGGCCATTATATGATAGTGTATGTACTGGTTTGTACACACACGCACACACACACATATTCAGAGGACAGTCTTGTTCGATATGATAATTGCTATCTGGTTACTCTTTATCATGACATGTTCGCTTGATCATGCTTTTATTCATTTGGTACATGTTGATAAAGCCCTTAGGATATTTGCTTGACTACTGGGATTATGATATGGATCATACTAGTGGGACACCTGTAGTTTATAATTATATCCTTGAAATCTTCCTAGTCGTGGGTGTATCGAGACGGGGCATCGATACTCCAGGGTAGAATAGCGTATACCATTCTTTTCCCATATGATGGGCGATGGATGATCCCATATCCATCTGGTGTGGGGACACCAAAGATTGTATACGGGTGCTCAGTGAGACTGGGTACACTGAACGGACTTGCGGAGAACTTCTATGTGGTATTATATCTCACGTCGGATAGCAGTTCTCAGGTGACGCTGTTACAGGTTAGTCTATAGACCCGAGATCGTCATAGAGACTTGTGTGTCCTCTCACTGTACTTTGATCTCCACCCTACCACTGTACTTTGATCTCCACCCTACCACGGCTCTACTGAGTCGTGCAAACAGGTGGGTTTTGGGTACAGTCCTGATGCACATGGAGGCAATGAGCGATAGGAGGGGTTTCGTCTCTCCCGGTATTGGGGGTTGATGTTGTGCTATGTTCGATTGGCTATAACAGGAAGTCCCTAGCCAGGGCAGCTGAGATTTACTGATAAGTGTTATCAGTAGTTTTTCGATCTGTTATGAGCCATATACCGACATGACTTATTGAGTTATTAGGGTTGACGTTACCATTCCTAAACTCGATATGCAACATATTTGACGAAGAGACCGGACTGTACGGTAAGTGTTGCCAGTTGGCTCGACGGAAGTTTTGACAGGTTCGCTTGTTCTTCTTCTGATCACTCAATACCCGGATGACCGTTATGTTTAGCTGACCGCTTGCGGCTTGTAGGTGTTTGATATGATCATCACCTACTGCCGGCGTATTGATGAGTCTTAGAGTCCTACACAGGAGTTTCCTGGCTCAGGCGAAACGATGTGGTGTGCATATGAGATATGTGCGGGAGCTCGATTAAATACGTGTATTTGATACCGTGTTTTAATCGGGCGTTTTCTATTGGTCGGATCGTATGAGATATGACCGGTTTATTAAATCAAGTGTTGATTTAATATTGACTTTTATCTTATTTAAATAAACATTTTCTTTATGATGGATGCATGGATGTATATGTATATGTTGATGTGCATACACACATACATACATGCATTTGTATTATGGTTGATGATTCAAGAATGATGGCAATATAAGACTCACATGGAAAGTAAATATCTTTATATATATTAGAATGAGAAAAAGATAAATGATATTAAATCATGGTTGACTATTCTTCACTTGACCTAGTTTAGAACCATGGTTTCATTTCACTTGTTATTTTTCTCTCATTCTAAAATATCTAGATATTTATTAACCATGGTTTGAGATGAAGATATTAATTCTTGATATTTATCTTTCTCTCATTATCTTTTGATCATTATCTTTCATCCAAAAGAAATGAGCTCAAGGTTGCCATCTTCTTCTTCCTCTCTCTAGCTCTCTCTTGAGATTTCTAAGTGAGTGAGGGTAAAAGAAAGAAAGGGGTTTTATGTAAGAACACAACCATATCATCATACTACACTTGTCTAGCACATTGGAGTAGTTTGTTTGCTTCATCTTCATTGTGATCAAGTGGAGCAAGGAGCTTTGAGCAAAGGTACTTTGTGTTGATCATCGTGGACGTAGAAGAAGCTCGAGCTAGCCGGTTCAACCTCTAAGAGATCCAAGGAGTTGCAAAGGAGGTCTACAAAGGTTGTATTTCTCCCCACTTAGTGTTAGACACTAGCTAGTATATGATACTAGAACTTGTTACCTTAATAATTCTAGTTCGATTCCTAGGTTAGTTTATTTAACACCTCATAAAATTTTAATATGGCATGTGTGATGCTTGCAAAACCCTAGGTGAGGTGCTAAAGAAACCCTATAGAAAAGTGGGTGGAATGTGCATCAGCGAACTAGCGCTCAGTAAGTCCCAAATATAGGTAAGAGTAAAGAAAAATGACAAGTGCAGAATATATATGATGAGTAAGAGTATATGTTCAAGGGTAAATATATACTATAGGTTTCTATATGGTCATTATGTTAATGTTAAGTTCTAAGTGTGAATGTCAACGCAGCCGTAGAAGTATTCATGAGCTCAAGAGTAGGCCCCCAGAAGTAAGGAAACACGAGCCCGTTTCATGTGTTAGCATCGGGGCTCTAGGCTGTGGATGAGTCAACTCGACTGATATTTGAGTAAAATAAAAAAAGTGGTTAATACGGGACTCCTGAAACTCCGTTGGATTCATACAAGAAACTATCCCAAGCACCCCGAGTATAATATATATAACTGGTTAATATACTTATGATTTGATTGATTGATTAACATGTCTTGGTCGAAACCATAGATTGCAAAATGTGTAGATTGTATTCGAGTGAGTCGAGTAATATGCGAGTCATGACAATTGCAATCTTAGTCCAAGTCAAGTTAGTTCGAGTAATTTGGGTTCAAGTACATATTCGAGTTTAGATTCGAGTTAGGTTAGAGTTCGAGTTTGTGTTCGAGTCTAGATTCGAGTTTGGATTCGAGTTCAGGTCTTTTCATGTGAATTGATGTAAATTGTTAAAAATCTTATGTTCGGGAGAAATCGGCAACTGCTGCATATGGACGACAAGATTTGTGTCTTTTTCCAAGACAATTTCCATTGATAACTCCGTTAAGTTGTCTAACCTGAATAGGTAGGCACTCACTTTCTCCGGCTCCCTGAGGCTCAAGAGAAATGATACCGCTTAAGCCTATATTAATTCTAGAGTCTTTAAAATATTGTTTGCATATCTTGAGGGGTTTTATGAAAAATATATATTAATATTGTTTAAAAATAACCTCGAGGGTGATTTGTAATATTTAGGGTTTTATGAACATGTATTGTAATTGTTGTGATGTTTTGGTGATAAAACCTAGCCTTTTCGAAAGTTTATGGTATTTTTATGAAAACTACTACTTTTGGAAACTTGGTGGTATTTTATTAAAAATTTTAATCTTTCATTTTAAATAAATATAGTTTCTTAATTTGTTTTTATTGAAAATACGGATTCATAATTTTTATATAATTTTTCAAAATTAGTTTTGTTTAGAAAAGTCGCGTTTCTTAAAACCGTATTTTTATTTCCTTTCGATACCGAATACTCCGTGAGGAGTTCTGCATCTCGCTTTACTGTCCCAAAAATATGCGATAATCTACACCATCCATTTACGGGTCCCCTAACGAGGGTTGTAGAGACGTAATTGCCAAGGATTTCGAAATACCGATTTAAAGAAACCCGTTTTGAAACGGTGTGATATTTTAATGAAAAAGTTCTTCTTTAAATTAACTATAGCTCTAGAATATCGTGCTATGAAACCATAGTGTGCATTTAGGGTAGGTCGTTGTTTGTTATATGTATGCCCTAGAGGCCATTACTATACATACGTTGTATATTGTAGTGGATGCTTGGACATATATAGGGAGGACTTTCTTGCTCGACATGATAGTATGCTATCTGGTTACTCTTTATCTTAACATGTACTCTGATTGTCTCTATGTTACATGTTGATAAAGCCCTTAGGACGAGTACTTGAATACCAGGACTATGATGTGGATCATACTAGTGGGGACAGTGTAATTGTCAAGTACATCCTTCAAATGTTCCTAGTCGTGGGAGTACCGAGACAGGGCATCGATACTCCAGAGTAGACTAGCGTACGCGCTTCTTGACACATATGATGGGCGATGGATGATCTCATATCCATTGGTGTTTGACATCAGAGAAGGTATACGGGTGCTCAGTGGAGACTGGCTATACTGGACAGACTCGCCGAGAACTCCCAGATGGTATTATACCTCACGTCAGATGGCAGTTCTCTGGTGACACTGGTACAGGTTAGTCTGTAGACCCGAGATCGTCATAGAGTCTTGTGTGATTCCCACTGTGCTTTGTTTTCCATCATACCACGTCTAAGAGGGCGTGCGAAAAGGTGGCTTTTGGGTACTTTCCCGAATCACATGGAGCCAATGAGCGATAGGAGAGGATGCGTTTCTCCCGGTATAGGGAGTTGATGTTGCGCTGTGTTCGATTGGCTATAACTGGAAATACCTGGTCAGGGTTGCTGAGATTTACTGGTAAGTGTTATCAGTAGTTTCTCGAACTGTTATGGAGCTCATATCGACACGACTTATCAAGCTACTGGGGTTCAACTTTTTCCACCCCTAGGTGAGATATACGACATATCAGACGAAGAGACCGGACTGTATGGGAGTGTTGCTGGTTGGATTCACGGGTGAATGTACAGGCTTTCTTGTTGATCTTCTGACCGCTCAATACCTGGGTGGCTGTTACGTTTAGCTGACTGCTTGCAGCTTGTGGGTGTTTGATATGATCATCACCTACTGCCGGTATATTGACGATTCTTTAGAGTCCTACACAGATGTTTCCTGGCTCGGGTAAAACGGAGTAGGAGCACATATATGATATGTGTGGGACCGAGAACAATACGTGTATGTGATACCGTATTAGATTCTCGCGATATGAGATATCGGCCGGGTATATGTGATATAGCCGGGTCATGGGATCAAGTGTTGATTCGATGAACTGATACAGATTATATATTAGTCGGTTATTTGTGAAATAGCCGGATTATCGGATCATGTGTTGATTCGATAATTTAATGTATAATTATATATTTGATATATTAAATTACATTAACTAATATAAGCTCACTAAAAGATTCTTTTTCTCACTCGGGTAATACATTGATATATGCGATATATGTTAATTGTATTATTTTATTTTGTTACAATAAATATTGTATATGTGATATATAATATTGTAACATGTTATGGTTATAAATGCAACATGATTAGTGGAGATTAAACATGGTTAGGGTTTGATTTGGGTTAATTTTTCTAGTAGCTTCTAGAGCTTTGCTTTTGTTTTAGGCAAAGATATTTGTTAAAGATATTTTCTATAGATATTTGTTTAACCCAACCTAACCCTTTAACCTTAGTTAAATCTCTACAAGGGTTACTTCTTCTCACTTATACCATGGTTGCATTTCTAACCTCACACTTGAGTTATTCATTATTCATCACAAAAGGTTTTGATTATTTTTCTTCTTCTTCCTTGGTAAAAAACTTTCTAGTTTTTTTCTTGGTGATGAAAATGAGCGAGATTAAGAAAACAAATAAGAGCTAAATTCCTACCTCATCATCCTCATCTATTCTAACCACTTAGATTAAGGTGTTTGCTTTGCTAATACTTGATTAGCAAAGCAAAAACTTGGGTTTGAGTTTCTTCAAGGTAGATCATCTTTGTTATCGAAGATCGGAAGCAAGCTTGCATCATTCTTTTGTGGAGCCTATCTAGAGTTCGGATATTCGATGATCGCAGTGAAGGGACCTCAACGCGGAGCTTTAGAAGTGAAGGAACGGACTACAAAGGTTGTAATCCCTAACTCTTAGAAGAAAAGTTGTTTACTTACTTTGTTTCGCCTAATCTCTAGTCTAAGATCTTGGTTAGGGTTGTTCGATACGTATAAATTTTAAATCGGGTATGGTTGATGCCTTATAGACCCTTGTGAGAGTGCCTAGTAACCCTACAGTCATTACCCCATGAAGTTTTTTTTAAAGGTATTTAAACTAATTATCGACAAGTGTTATACTAAAGTTCATGGTATTTTAATGAAAAAGTTTGCTATATGTTTGTTTCCTATGAAATTTTTGTTAAACAAAAAAAATAAATGATGTGAAATTATGTTAAGATTAATGTAGTATGTTAGTTTGCTTTAATTTGCTTATCATATACTTTACAAATATTAAAAAGAAAACTATATCGGAGATAACTCCTCTTTTGTCGGTTTGTTTTAAAAAGTTGTTTTGAGATGGAAAAGAATAAAGATGAAGGGACTTACTTTCTTAGATCGTTAACAAGAATGAGGGGAAGCCTTTGGGTGTTGTGGTTTCGTCGGAGGTGCTCCGGTCATCGAGTTGGCTTGGTACTCTACTTGGGGGGCTTAATTCCACTTGGCACTTAGAGTGTTTGAGAGAATTTTTGCTAGAAATTTCAGCATAGTGAAGAGCTAGGGCATGGGGTGGTATTTATAGTGGAGAATTAGGATTTGGGAATTAAAAATGTGGATTAAAATGCGTTAAAAAGGTGTTAAATGGTGAATTGAAGAGTCTCTGTTTGATTGCAGGAAAATCAAACAGTGCAGGGGAGTTATGGAGAGTCGAAAGGACATGTGTGCAAAGCACGGAGGGATTTAGGCATATCAGGACCGTCGGTAGCGGCCATAGGGGAGAAACGGGCGGTCGAGATTGGATGATCCGTCTTGAGATTTGTGCCACGTGTCAAGCTAAGTGTGTACACCTCATTGCTCCTGTTTGATTTTTCTGAAACTTTTTGTTTCTCCGTGTATTGCACGTGCAACTCTTGGATTTCCGAAAAATTAAAAAGAAAAATCTAAAAAAATAATTGGTTCTGATGGGAATCGAACGCACAGGCTATGTCATGGCAGTGTAGAGGCTTTACCAGTGAGCTACAAGTTGCTTCTTACTTTTATTTAACAAAAATAACTTTTAACTCTTACACAGGCTTAAATAAACTTTTACTGTGAAATAAAAGAAATTTCTGTACAGTGATTTCGGAGTCATAATACCAGAAGAGACTAATCCCCGACAATCGCTTGTTGCCTGCATGTGGCTCAGGACTATACCCAACTAAAAACTGTTTGTGTTGGGTTATACAAGTGCCCTGGCCATCAAACCGTGGCCATTGCGGAACAAAAATTTTCAAACACCGGCGCTAGAACAACCCGATAACCCGGATCGACCCATATGCCCTAACAAAAACATACATAACAGCTAAACTAAGCGGTTAAAGTGATTATACCGAATGATCCGTGTCCTTCGGTTTTCAACTACCTTCCCAAGCTCCTAGAGTCCTCCTTGATCAAGCTTGATCTCCGGTCTCCCTCCATCGAAGATGATCCACCCAAGAGTCTATGAATCGAGCTCCAACCTCATATCTTAGATAAATAGGGTACCTAGATCGCTACACAAGAAACCGTAGAAGAAGTAGAGAGTGATGAAGAATTAATTTATCTCAAGACACCCAAGGTTTCTCAACACATGAGAGGGTTTAGGTGGAGGAAGAAGAAGATGCCATGGGGATGAGAGTTTTGTAGGAGAGAGAATGAATAATGGCTTCTTTGATTTTTGTGTGTTGTGAGAATAAATAATGGAGCCTCCCAAAAATATCTCAAGACTCCAAAAATATCTTAAGTCAACTAAAAAATTCTCAAGTCAACAAAATCACACAACAAATAAAAACCCTTAGCATGCTAGAATAGTAATCATGGGTCACTACTAAGTCATGCCACAAAATATGCAATAAACACCTCATCCTCCACCTCAATAACCTTTTAATCCAAAAAATTCTAAACCATAATGAGGTGTAATCTTGTAAGAAATTACAAGAATACCCCTCATCCGTATATACATACCCGCATCCGTATTCTAAACAATACGAATACAATGAGACGAAAATAATCCAACAATATAATACTAGGATCCGGCTTAAACCAAAGCCCACTAGTGTTATCTATCCGAATCATGATACGTGCACAAGTGCACATATATGATCGAACCCTGCCATAAAACCATACGGCCACTAAATCATTTCGCCCGAAATAGGTAAACTGTCTGTGTGGGACTCTAAAGACTCGTCAATACGCTGGCAGTGGGTTTAACCACAAGCATGTCAGCGGCACTAGCTGTACGTAACGGCTACCCAGGTATTGAGTGAAAGGGAGGCCAACGAGCAAACTCATCCTGAAACCCCTACTGATCCTGACAACGACAATATCAGTACAGTCCGGTCCATTCGTCTATGAGTATCGCATATCGAGTCTAGGGGGTGGATAAAGTCAGATCCCTAATAACGCGACATTTAGTGTGGTTATGAAACCCATAACTACCTGAGATTTTACCGATCCTAGATCGGTAATTCTCGACTACCTTGGCCAAGGATTTCTGGTGATGTACACCCGTGCACAACGCGACATCAACCCCCAATACTGGGAGAGACGAATCCCCTGACAATCCCCTCGCTGCCTCCATGTGGCTCGGGACTGTACCTAACTAAAATTTGTTTGCACGACTCCTTTGAGCCGTGGTAGGGTAGTAATCAAAGCACAGTGGGAACCCACACGAGACAAATGACGATCTCAGGTCGATAGACTAACCTGTACACATGTTACCTGGGAACTGCTATCTGAAAATAGGTATAATACGAACTGGCATGTTCCCGGCGAGTCCGTCCGGTGTACTCATAACCCAATGAGCACATGTTTACATCTTAGGTGAACAAACTGACACCAATGGCTTGTGAGATCGGCCACTGCCCCTCGTCGGGCTCTCGATCAGTATACACTAGTCTACTCTGGAGTATCGATGCCCAGTCTTGAAACTCCCATGACTAGGGACATTTAAGGACGTGCTTATAGACCACCCATCTCCCATGTATATGATCGCCATCATAATTCAGGTAGTCCAGCAAGAATCCTATAGGCTCTATCAATATGTAATAGTGATCTGTAATGCCACCAAATGCTGTACATGATGATAAAGACAAACCAGATAGCATATTGTTATCTCGAGTAAGACCGTTCTACCGGTATAGGTCCTCCTTCAATCATCATAATAACCTGCGCGCGACTATGATAATTGCCTTGAGAGCACTATAGCCAACAATCTCCCACTTGCACTTAAGGCTAATAATTGCGGTATCGCATACTCACAGCCCGTGTGATACCGAACACCCAACTTCTCTACTAATCAGTCTCGCAAAGCTCATTTGCAAAACTATTCTGTTCGAGAAATAGCCTCAGTGAGTGGATCCGCTGCAATGTTTCTTTCTGTATCTCTCCATCTCAACTTCACGGAGAAAGCTATCTCCCGAAATGAGCAATACCTGTCTTAGAATATGTTTGGATATCTGATGGGACACAGTTCACAAATGAACTCCAAATCCAGCAAACTTCTTAGACTATATCGTCCACTAAATTTAATCAGTATCCTGCGCCATGCCTTCCTCAATATCCGCTTGGAGCACTTGTCCAAACTACTGCCCCTCAAAAGAGGGAAAACTATGACTCTGACAATCGCTCTGTCATCCAAGTCACCTTGGAAGCCTGGAATGATAACCGTCTCCCGAAGGAGGCTGCCGTTACCATATCCCTAGAACATCCACTTATGTTCATAAACTGCTTCCCAACGTTTCTCCTGGATTGGATCAATATATAAACTTATTGCAGCTAGTGCAAAAACAACATCTGGTGTGGTACTTGACATCACATGATTGGCTCAATTGCCTAAGCAAGTGATATGCCAATCATGCAAATCCCTCTCCCCTTTAGACTGTAAGACATCCTTTAGAGAGGGTGACTCCATCACCTGCAAGTACACCACCATGCCAGGAGTCGTCCATTCTAAAACACTTTTAGAATAGTTTCAAAGTACCTAATTTGGGAAACTTGCCAAATCTAGATCTAAAACCATAGATCTAGTAACCAGAATGCCTGATATTATATCCATATCCTATGTGGAGAAAAAACTGTGTGACAACCACAGTATAACTGATCGTAGTATAGGATTTTCACTTCCTATAAAATGCATGTCCTCCCAAATACTAGGACATCACACCCTACTACCTTCTTACCAGATCCATCTCTTATTCTAATGAAGTTAAAGCCTATGACTGTCACATCAAAAATAGATGATCTGTGTCCGCTATACTTGCTTTAGACACAAGCTACTTGTCCACCATGCTTCTGCTGCTCCCACTGATTACAACAACCCTCTGGCAGAGTCATATACACGTGCACTTCTAAAGCTAGTTTAGAACGACGCTATACTCATCCTCCTGCCGGGTCTCATAGTCTAGAACAGCAGTAATGGAAATTCTGGGCAAACAAGAACCTCCCTGTCATCGTTTTTGAGGATACCGAAATACCTCTCGGGTGCCTAAGGTTACCCACCATATCTGCGGAGTGGCTAATGGAATGTCAAAACAAGTTGAATCTTTAGTTTCTATTAAATTTTCAGTAATCGTTTGTGGTTCTGGAATCACTTCCAGTTCTACCATACTCCCACTAATGTTTTCTGAAAAGAATCCATTTTACTAAAACTGTGGTGAGTCAAGAACAATATATCTATTGATCTTCCAGATGGTAGAAAGTTAACCCTCGTCATAGCCCGGGATAACCCACAAACTGCCATTACTGAAACGTTCCTTGAGGTTGTCCAAAGTCTGGTTTTAAGCATAAATCGGACAACTCCATATACCTTAACATCGTTAAGATATGAACCATTCTATATACAATATAGAAACAGAGGAACTAATTTAATTGGAACCAAATTCAAATCATGCAGCTGTCTCCAGTGCATGTCAACCAAATGGAAGGAGGCCAATCAACATTACTCAATTAGGAGTGCATCCAAATATGAGTAACCTGAAAGAGAAGTAAGTTCTCAAAACTATTACTATCAACGGAATACCAAACATAAGTAGCTACATCTTCGATCACCATGAAGAATCCTGATACTTGCAACATATAGTTCTCTACTTTATTCATATTTTTATAACTTCTCAAAAATTGGACCTTGTATTTCAACGAAATACATGTCTAAAATTGGAGAAGTCACAAGTAAACAGATAAAGTACGAGCACCAACCCCTTTGTCCTAATGGAAACTGGACAACATACAATACTTTGTATAAGTCCCCTGAGTTTAATAACTCAAACCCTGTACGTCGTAGGTTGAAAACTGTATTATGGTTAAGAAGAATTACACCGCTGTTGAATGCTCCTTACCCAATCACCAACTGATACAGGTAAATGTCATAGACATAATTTCAAAAAGTTATATCACACTTTATAAAATAAACGTACAGATATATCAGTTTGAAATTGGTGCATAACAACGGATATTCAAAACCAAATATTTGCCGTCAGGCAAAAACCCAGGTGATTTCCTCAAATATCACCAATTACAACGAATTCTGATATAATGAGAATATAATCAAATAATTCCCAATATCTTACTCCGACTCATCATCTGTGATATTATAAAAATGTGAGAATCAAATCTGGTAAATTCATACCCTGGAGTAAGAATTTAATTGGGAAATCAGTTTTCAATTAACAACAAACAGTGAAACTGAAACATGAAAATGTTTCGAAGGGATTTCCGGGTATTCCTAATAATGCCTCTTGCACTATCCAGATTCATGACTGCAACCGTATATTTCTTTACCATCTCTCCAATCCCTTTATTTGTCTTTACTTATTACCTTCTGTACACCATATTTAGGCTAATTGGTTTTCTTCCTTCCCTACCCTTCGGCACCATTCTATGGTTTGGAAAAAGACTATCCAATAAGCGTAATAGGTGTACTCTCCTAATATCAGGAGTCCTCACAACCTGAGAGAAGGTAAAGGGAAAATACAACCAAATAATGCTATTCAATTTCTCCAGAATCGGAAACCATCCTCGAATCTGAAACAAGTTTCTTCGAGTTCGTATGTAACTATACGATGGTCATATCAAATAAATGTGGATCTTCGTAGTGATACGGAATGTTCTGGAGAAATGCTAAGGGAAAGAGTAGGAGTGGAAATGATATATGCAACTTTGACAATCCAAAAGCCAATGTGATTTAAGGAGGTTCCGTTAACTTGGTTTATGAGTTTTAGTCTAGGGTCGGGCCATGGTCGCTGCCAAAGAGAGAGAGAGAGAGAGAAAAGAAACACTCAACGTGCACTCTAACCTAGATCAGAATGGTTAATCACTTTATCTAATCAGTATGTCTCCCACCGTTTCCTCGAATTCTAATCTAAACCCAAAAGAAGAATTAGTTGGGATCATCTAAAATCACCCGATGAAGTAAACCAACTCATCAGTGGGAATCCGGATCCAACTATCATCGCATGATAACCCAATGGAAGCCACTCAAGTTATCACACTCCAGAAGGTATGCGCATGCCTGGAAAGTTTCAGTTTCTTTAGAAACTCCCGATGTGGATTTTTGCCCCAAGCGGCTTATGACCTTGACAGAGGTCAACATATCATAAGTCGCAAGTCAAGTTCAACCCGTCATTGTCCTGGATTAACTTAGACCCATCCGCATGTGCCCTTGACAGAGGTCAAAATGACCATGCGACTGTCCTAAATAATCGCATATCTATGCAACAAACAAGCATTACCCAGCTACAAAGCATTGTGTCTTGACAGAGATCAACATACACAGCATGAATACTAATTAATACCTGTAAGAAATGACGGAGGGTTACGACTGGTTTTTGGCGAAATTTTTTTAATGTAATGAACTTGATATCGTCGAAGGAATCTAAGTGGTTTTACAAATATATAGTGGCGAAAACTTTTGCTAAAGAGGTCACTCCCAGTGAAGGGATCTCGGCTCTTTCCTGGTCGAATGAGGTGCAGGATATTCCAAACTGAATACCACAATGCAAAGAAAAAATAATCGACTACAGTGAAATTATTACGTTGATGCAAACTTCTGCTCAAGGGGTCACTCCCGATGAAGAGATCTCGGCCCTTGCCTCGTGGAATGAGGTGCTGGATATTCATAACTGAATACCACTGAGCAAAACAAAAGCAAACGTCTATAATGTCAGTTTTCAAAAAACTTGGTTCCAACAACATCAAATAGGTTTGTTTAATCCTTGCACTGATCAGAATCAACGCAGTCCCATCAATTAATCACACCAGAAAAGAATGAAAAAATATGATGTACGTATATGCCATCCGTATTCGCCACTGGGCCCCGTCATCACCCGTTAGGTTACTTAACCAACGATTGGACTAGCGCGGGTGCAAAACATATACAACATCTAGTAGTATATATATAAATATATATAAAAATCATCCCAGGCATGATATAAAGCAACATCATAGAATCTCAGCCAACAAAATAGAGTGGTGGATAATCCTGGAGCATCGGGTTTCACTTTAGCCGCAAATGAGACCTGACGTTCCCTGTCATGTGGATAGCCTGTGTAATAAAAACCTAGACCCCTACGAGTGCCGCAAGTTACCTGCCAATCCCAGAAGTGAGGCAACCATAATGAACAAAGTGAGTGGGCCACCCAGCACTTCACGGAATCCGGTAACTTGAGCACCCCTCCGTGGGTCAACCTGTACCCCCTACGAGTGCGGCGAATAGCCCGCCAATTCTAGATTAAGGCCCACTCTGTCTCAACGCTATGAGATACGGGCTCGTTGCCCTCTAGAACTCGGCTAACCGTGCACTCCACCGCGGGGTAATCCTAGTACAGAAAAGAAAAGAATATGTACAACGGTGACATCGGTCATGCCCCAAACAAATAATATACAAACTGGAAGTGACGGCAGTCCACATGTCAGACGCTCACCCCGCAATATCAAATGTACAAATAAATCTAAACTTTACTACCATTGCACCCAAGCTATCCACTATGACGATCCCGCCACAACTACAACACAACACAGAACATCAACGTGAATGTCACGTTGGCAAACCCGTCTAAAAGAGCATATAGCAGTTAGAAAAGTTGTACCACTCTAATGACATTCACGGTCGCAGATTGTAATGTATGTATTAAAAACTACGACAATAGAATTCCGCACGCAATTAGAAAACTAAACCAATTTCCAAAACCATGAAAAAAAACAGTGTGCTAAAGTTCCAAAAACCGACTGTTTTAAGCCAATTCGGAAGTCCGAATCAAAACGAAACACGCCCGAACCTTCACGGGGAGTTAGAGCACGAAATTAACTTCGATTTGGGGGGCCTATAGAGGGTACCCCACCCTCGAGGCCACCACGAGGTGGCCAGGGGGTGAGGCAGACCCGAAACTACCTAAGGTGGGGCAGTTTCGGGTCCCACCGCCAAGACCACCTTGTGGTGGTCTTGGGGAGTAGGCCCAGCCATTCGGTCCCCCCGGGGATTCCCTGGGGTGCCCATGAACCACCCCGCGGCTTCTCAGTTCAAACTGTGAGCTTGCGGGGTGTGCAAACTTCTCAAACTTTCAGTTTTTGGATCTGTTTTTGTCGGCGGTTTTTGCACGACAAAAACGGCGGATTTCTAATGTCGCAATTATTTAACTAAGACTTATGGAGTGGCTCTGATACCATGTTGGGTTATGCAAGCACCCATGACATCGAACCGTGGCCATTGCGGAACAAATTTTTAAAAAAACCGGCACTAGAACAACCCAATAATCCGGATCGACCCATAAGCCCTGGATAACAAAAACATGCATATGAGCTAAACTAAGCGGTTAGAGTGATTATACTAAATGATCCGTGTCCTTCGGTCTTCAACCACCTTCCCTAGCTCGTAGAGGCCTCCTTGATCATGCTTGATCTCCGGTCTCCCTCCATCGAAGATGATCCACCCGAGAGTCTATGAATCAAACTCCAACCTTATATCCGAGGTAACTAGGGTACCTAGATCTCTACACTAGATACCATAGAAGAAGTAGAGAGTGATGAAGGATTAATTTGTCTCAAGACACCGAAGGTTTCTCAATACATGAGAGGGTTTGGATGGAGGAAGAAGAAGATGCCATGGGGATGAGAGTGTTGTAGGAGAGAGAATGAATAATGGCTTCTTTGATTTTTGTGTGTTGTGAGAATAAATAATGGAGTCCCCCAAAAATATCTCAAGACAACAAAAATATCTTAAGTCAACCAAAAAAAATCTCAAGTCAACAAAATCTCACAACAAACAAAAACCCTAAGCATGCTAGAATAGTAACCACGGATCACTACTAAGCCATGCCACAAAATATGCAATAAACAGCTCATCCTCCACCTCAATAACCTTTTAATCCAAAAAGGTCTAAACCATAATGTGGTGTAATATTCTAAAAGTAATCTTGTAAGAAATTAAAAGAATACCCCTCATCCGTATATACATACCCGCATCCGTATTCCGAAGAATACGAATACAATGAGACGAAAATAATCCAACAATATAATACTAGGATCCGGTTTAAACCAAAGCCCACTAGTATTATCCGTCCGAATCATGATACGTGCACAAGTGCACGTATATGATCGATGTAACGTTTCAAAATAATAAAATATGATTTTTGGGAATTTTTTTATAATTTAATATTATTTTAATGAATATTTTAATATTCCGGTATAATTAAATAAAAATAAATGGGGAAAATTATGGAAAATTCTAAAATAGGGTAATTTATGGAATTATGCCATTTTAAAGTTTTTAAGACTAGTTATATGCTAATTTAGTGCTAATCGCGATTAAAAAATCGCTAATTGGATTTTTGGCTTTTTTGTGCAAAAATGTGCACATATCATTTTCCACGCTTGTTACACTTGTGTTACATTTCTATTGCCATGGTTGTTCATTTGGTTTCACTATTGGAGTGAGAAGAAAAAAGGAAAAGAAAAGAAAAAGTATGATGATGAGAGAGAGAGAGACTAGGTCAACCCCCACTTTTTGAACCATACTCCCATCATTTCCTCACACCCATTTCTCTCTCCCCTCTCACGGAGCTGCTGCTGCTCTTGCTCCTGCTCCCTCATCTCCCTCCCCTTCACTTCATAGATCCCTCTCATTTCCCTCACCAAAACCCCATCCCACTTCACAAAACTTGCTCCCAAGCTCACTAGCTACACATTGAACCTAGCAAGATTGGATTTGGAGGACTTTGAGCAACTCAAGAATTTTCTTGAGTTGCCAAAGGAGGTAATTTCTGTACCTATTAGAGTAGTATCTCATTTCTTGTGCATCAATACTAGTTTTGTGTCGATATGGTGTCGTTTGATGGATTTGTGAAACTTCAAGTTAGGGTTTATGTGAGATCTGAAATTAAAAATGAAATTGAGGATTGTGGTGACCTTAGAACCCTTTGCGTGATGCTAATTAGGACCCAAACCTGAACTTGAAACCAGAATACGGATTTATGAGATAATGTCGGAGAAAAACTGTGAATCTGTGATCGTATTTAAGAATCTGCTATCACCCCGAGACCCCAAAAATAAAACTGTGTTGATAGTGAGTTGTGCAGGCACCATGGAACTACTACACCAAACCCTAGCCCCCAACTCCAAAGTACGGCCGCCAATTAATTCCTTCTGGCTGCAAATTGTGGCCAGAGCAGGGGGGAATTGCCTCGATTTTGGTGCATGGCCCTATTTCCAGTAGTCTTGACCCTGGGTATGTCTAGTTTTGACTGATTCCAGTTAGGGTAAAATCTGGGTTGATTTGCTTGAGTTGGCGTATGATTTACGACTTGTTTTAGCATGGATTTTGGTATTTGGTGATTCGTTTCTGTCGGATGGCGTTTGGACGTCAACGATAAGTGGATATTGAACGTGTTTACATGCGAGACGATAGGTTTTTACCTATGCGAGTACCGTGTGCTATTTTGGTTTCCGATGTGATTTTCATGTGCTTTAGCGTTGTGATATACTTGTAGGTACCCTACGTGATGTTGAGGCAAAGAAGATGAAGATGGCGATATCGGCATCGACACATGAGAAGCAAGGTGAGTAGATTTATATCTATGGGGAGAAGTCGGGTGGATGGCGTATAGCACCCCCGAAGTCCGTGGTGATGTATACGAATACGTATACACACATATATTTATATGTTCTTTGAGATTATTGATGGTAATAGTGGATTATTGATGATAAGAATGTATTGGTTTAATATAGTGCGAACCCTGGAGTAGTGGTTGCACTCACACATACACGTACACATATACTTGCATACATTCTTTCATTTATCTGTGCACATATAGAGGTGTGTATATCTACACATGGGTATGGGACTATGTGTTCATATACGGGATTTGAGGATGATACGTGGGATTGAGATGAGTCGATGAGGTTTGATTGAGGCCGTGAGATTCGGCGATTTGACAGAGTTTGTATTTGAGATGTGATATGATGGTAGTGATACCTGATATGTGATGAGATGAATGTGATATTGACCTGTACCCAGCTAATTGGGATGCTGTACGACGATTTACCATACGAGCTTTATATTGATGTTAGATCCGCACTCATGACTTGAGGATGTTATATGATATACGGTATCGTATGTGATACTATTGAGGCGGGATCACCGACTATTATATTTACATACATATATTGACTCAGATTTAGGTGGTTTTCATACCCCTCCCGATTGACTTGATAGTTGGGTCCGTAGTTCGCATAGTAGACATTAGACTTGACCCGAGTCATACCTATTTCAAAACTAACGAATCGGGGATATTTTAAAGTTAGGCAAAAAGGGATTCTACGGATATTTTCAAGCGACGCATCTTTTCTTAAAACAACGTAGCCCTTATTTTACCAAAAGCCCTGATTCGTCTTATTTCAAAAGGCAAGGTTCCATGATATATTTATTGAGGCAGGTTCTTTACTGTTGCGTTGATTATTTGATTCCGCATATTCATGCTATTTGCATTGCATCGCTTGTATTGTTGATATATTTCAGTCATGCTGCTAGGACACCAGCACCATTATCGATGATGCGTATGTTCCACGTACACTCGTTTGCCGGCTCACACACTTCATCATCGATAATTGCAATGTCACTACACTGTAGTACTATTGCATTCAGTATATGTTGCTTACATTTCTTTACATGTCGCATACATCATGCTTTCTGATTATACGCATTGAGATATGTTGTTTCCATGATATTTCTGGTTTTGGGAACCATGGGTGTTTCAAAAGGAGAATATGTAATTGTTTTAAAACTCGGTTACCCTTGATATGATATTTCAGTGCGTCCACCATGTGTTTTCTCGGTGCTGAGAGCAACATGTGAAACCCGATTCGAGGAGGCGGATGAGGTCGATTGCGGGTACATGGTGGACCCGGTATGGTTTCCCGGGGCAAGAAATGTTTTTCATGGAGTAGACGATGAGCCTAGCAGGGTGGCGAGTACCTACCGGTGATTGGTTGGACCTGGTGGATATCCGGAGGATACTGACCAGAGTCGATAGATGGATATGGGCGTACTGCCGGGGCCGAGGGCCGATACCGCAGAAAGAGCCCGTGGGCCGATCCGGACTGACGGAGCCCGATATATGAAGATTTACGTGCCGATGCTAGGCACAGTTTTCATGATGTTTTCGAGTGTCGATGCTGGGCACTCCGGTTCCATGATTTTGACATGTCGTGAGGGACACAGGTGGTTTATATCCTCATATTTCCATACATATGCTGATGATATTTACATGCATGATGGTTATTGTTATTGGGTGACGAGTGGATGGGATCCACGTACATGCATATTGATTTCATTGATTATACCTCACATTTATGATATGCTATTACCTAAGGCACTGGCACGAGCACTTGGCACTACACTCATGCATAGAGATTACCTTGCCAGTTTAGCATGCTTCAGACTTATTCATATTGAGGTTTATTTATATCTGATTGTATTGACCTAGGATGGGTCATACATTCGATCTCTGCTTGTAGATATTTTCTATTCACGAGTTGGCAACTCACCCCCATTGTGCCACGGTTCTTGCAGGTTTTGCCGTACAGATTCCATAGCGGCATTTCTGGCACACTGCTTCCTTCTGGGTGACTTGCTTAGGTAGGTGGGTTCTTTTGTATCAGAACCGCCATTGTGCATGTATTATTCATTGTATCTAGAAATTTCATCAACCAAAACTTGTAAATTGTTTCAAACTTAGAAAACAGTGTTGTATTATTTCGACCTTAGAGTCGCGCTTGTAGTATTACGGTTTTCTGGCTGTTTGAGTTTCTTTTTTGGTTTTGATCCTCGCCCTTTGGCGTTGTATATTATTATTACTTGCGTGGTTGTGACCGTCAATTGACGAAGAGCTAGCTCCCGCTTGGGGATGCCTTTTATCATTTCATATATATTATTCTTGTTGTACCCTGTTCGGGGCCAGTTTTTACAAAGAAAACTCTGCCGAAATTTTTAGGAAAGGTTACACATTTTTAAAATGCATATTCGGCTTAGTTATTTTAAAACTTTGATTTTCGAAACATGATTTCTTTACTTCTTAAAACCAGTTTTCCTTATTTACTCTTTAAATGGTTTTAGATTTCTAGGCTTTTGGCTTACTTGGATCAGATGGGGTCCTATAGACTTCATATGGTTCAAGGGCCAGTCACGTGCTCTTTCGGGTCGTGACAATCGAACCCTGCCATAAAACCATACGGCCTCTACATCATTTCGCCCGAAACAGGGAAAATCTCTGTGTGGGACTCTAAAGACTCGCCAATACGCTGGCAGTGGGTTTAACCACAAGCACGTCAGCGGCACTAGCTATACGTAACGGCTACTCAGGTATTGAGAGAAAGGGAGGCCGGCGAGCAAACTCATCCTGAAACCCCTATTGAGCCTGACAATGACAATATCCGTACAGTCCGTTCCGTTCATCTATGAGTATCGCATATCGAGTCTTGGGGGGTGGATAAATTCAGACCCCTAATAACGCGACATTTAGTGTCGGTATGAAACCCATCACCACCTGAAAAACTACCGATCCTAGATCAGTAATTCTCGACTACCTTGGCCAAGAATTTCTGGTGATGGTCACCCGTGCACAAAGAGACATCAACCCCCAATACCGGGAGAGACGAATCTCCAGACGATCTGCTCACTGCCTCCATGTGGCTCGGGACTGTACCCAACTAAAATCTGTTTGCATGACTCCTTTGAGCCGTGTTAGGGTATTAATTAAAGCACAGTGGGAACTCACACAAGACAAATGACGATCTCAGGTCGATAGACTAACCTATACACATGTCACCTGGGAACTACTATCTGATATTAGATATAATACCAACTAGCATGTTCCCGGCGAGTCTGTCCGATATACTCATAACCCAATGAGCACCTATATACATCTTAGGTAAACAAACTGACACCAATGGCTTGTGAGACCGGCCACTGCCCCTCATCGAGGTCTCGATCAGCATACACTAGTCTACTCTGGAGTATCGATGCCCAGTCTCGAAGCTCCCACAACTAGGGACATTTAAGGATGTGGTTATAGACCACCTAGCTCCCATGTATATGATCGCCATCATAATTCTGGTAGTCAAGCAAGAATCTTATGGGCTCTATCAATATGTAATAGTGATCTGTAATACCACAAAATGTTGTACATGATGATAAAGACAAACCAGATAGCATACTATCATCTCGAGTAAGACTGTTCTACTGGTATAGGTCCTCCCTCAATCATTATAATCACCTGCCTGCGAGTATGATAATTGCTTTGAGGGCACTATAGCCAACCGTTTGCATGACTATTTTGAGCCATGGTAGGATAGTAATATAAGTACAGTGGAAACTCACACGAGACAAATGACGATCTCAGGTCAAAAGACTAAGCTGTACTCATGCTACTTGAGAACTTCCATCTAGTGATGGATATAATACCGTTTAGAAGTTCTCGGCGAGTCCGTCTGGTGTATTCACCTCCAGTGAGCACCTGTATACTATCTTAGGTGACACAACAACAATGGCTTGTGAGACCGGCCACCGCCCCTCATCATGGTCTAGAAACGTAGACCCTAATCTATTCCGGAATACCGATGCACAGTCTCAATACTCTCACGACTAGGGACATTTAAGGATGTGCTTATGGACTACCCAGCTCTCACATATATGATCGTCATCATAATACTGGTAGTCAAGCAAAAATCATACGGGCTTCATTAATGATGAAGAATAACCAAATAATATACTATCATCTCGAGAATTGCCTTGAGGGCACTATATCTAACATAATAAAGGTATTTTTGCAAGTAAAACATCAATCAATTTTTATTTGCAAATTTAGGGTACCATTAGAGCACATTAATAAATTGAGCAAGTTGTTTGAGATTCAATACTTACAGTAAGCAACAATAACATTTTAATAGGGGATGTGATGAGGGGGAAATTGATAGGAAGGTTTTCACAGGCATTACTGATATTATATGCGTGTCTGGTAGAACCGATAGAAAAAGAAAAAGTTCATGCAAGCATTTCTCTGGTTGAAAACAAACTTCTGTTTTTTTTAATGTATTTAACAAATAATATTAATTTTCTTTCTTTTTTTTGTTTTTATTGTGGATGATGAAATTTTTGCAAGGCATGGTTACCATCTTTGATTTGCAAATTTAGATATGTAACCTCTTGCACGAGTAATTTCTTGGTGGCATTATCATGTGATAGATGGTAAATTTTGCAGTTTTTTTACTAATATTTTTTATAACAGGCACAATTTTTATTTTTTTCTGACAAAAATTTAATTACATTGGTAGAAATTGTACATATTAGGGACCATCTATTAGAGACTGTATAAATATAAATGGTCTCTAAAAATTTATTAGCTACCGTATATATAATATAGTCGCTAATGAATGGTTTCCAATACATTGATGACTGTTCATTAATCATTAGCGATCGTAAATAATGGTCGCCAATGCTGGTGTTTACCATCGAAAACAGAGTCGAATTGGGATATGTCGTCTTGCCTAAATTTGGAGGCAGATGATATTTGGAACACATTGGTCCACCTCTCCGAAAATTCCAAGTAGATTTATGACATTGTATATCAGAGGTTTGGACAGACGCGACCGATGTAGCATGATTTTATCAGATTCCCCCTCATTTGAGGGGGTTTTGATTGTGGAGATGCTCTTCCCTGCAAGCGCAAGCCCATGTAGTTAATTACGTTATCACATTGCGATAACAACTTTCACCTACTCTGGTAGGTCATTTCGTGTCGTGTTATATATTTTGTTTATTATGATTGCCGATAGATTGTATACGGATACTAGTTTATGTCGTCGTCCATAGGGCACGGATTAGTCCAAATCCATACATATAAATTTAGGGGTCGAACTTAGGACGCGGATATCGTATGAACGAGGTCCATTAGTTCGAGATATTTCACCTAAGAATTGTTAGTCATCTTTGATACTAAGATCAACTCATGAATATGGTTAAGGCTTGTTAATTCTGTTTTGAATTAAGATCAACTTAATAAGTATAAACTAAGAACCTTTTAATAATGTTTGAGACTAAGATCACTTAGGTTTATTGGTATTTTGATCAATATATTGCATATGAGAAATCGTAAGTTTGATCATTTGATTAAACTTTGTTTAAGTGATCAAATGATATTTTATTGTACAAGTGCGCAGGTATATATGACGCGCACGTTCGTTTATTTCATTTGAAAAAGGGTGTGCACGTGCATTATACGAGGTTATGCACTGTTTTATTTCAAAGATATTGCACATGCGTGTATAATAGAACGCGCATGCCTTCATAGGCGGTTTTCATGAAGTGCACACACGCAGGTATCACCTGATGCGCATGCCTTCATAAACAGTTTTAATCAAGTGCGCACACGTGGACATCACGTGATGTGCATGTCATCATAGGCAGTTTTTATCAAGTGCGTACACGTGAGTGTCACGTGATGCATATATTCTCAGGGCATTATTTTCCCTAGGACATAATTTTTTATCATTTAAGCGCGCACTAATTTGGGTGCTTACTTATTTCTATCATAAAGCAAAAGCTTTCGCTAAGAAGCAATGGCTTCTGTTTCATTTTTCTTTCCTTATTATTTTATTTTCATAAAGAAACCCCAATTTTCATCTATTTTCGAGTTAGATGTACATGCATTTTATAGTGTGCATTTTTATTTTCCTTAGACCTTAGGATCAATCTCTCGCAAAACTATAAATTTTATGAGCGAGGTGCAGGGTTCCCTAGGGTCGCCGCTGGGTTTCGGGAGGCATCGACCATGCCGTTTTCAAAAATTTGGCGCACTAAAGAACCCTAACCTATAATCTTAACTAGAGAATTAGACGAAACAAGAATGTAAACATTTTTATATCTAAGTGAATAAGGAATATAACCTTTATAGACCAGTCCTTCACTTCAATAGCTCTGTGTAGTAGTCCCTTCGCTCCAAGTAGTGAACTCCCGAACTCTAGAAAGGCTCCACAAGATGAAAGGAACAAGCTTGCTTGAAGTCTTCGAGGCCGAAGATGATCTACGTCGAGGAGACACTAACCCAAGCTACCTCTTCACTAAGTGATGAACTAGTGAAGAAACAACCCAATCTAAATGGCATGTCTAGAAGAGGTTGATGAAGTAGGAATTTTATTTACATTAGCTATTTATTAACCCAACCATTACCTTAATATGATGGGCGATGGATGATCCCACATCCATTGGTGTTTGACATCGGAGAAGGTATACGGGTGCTCAGTGGTGACTGGGTACACTGGACGGACTCGCTGAGAACTCCTAGATGGTATTATACCTATCGTTAGATAGCAGTTCTCTGGTGACACTGGTACAGGTTAGTCTGTCGACCCGAGATCGTCATAGAGTCTTGTGTGATTCCTACTGTGCTTTGATTTCCACCTTACCATGTTCAAGAGATCGTGCAAAATAGTGGTTTTTGGGTACAGTCCCGAGTCACATGGAGGTAATGAGCGATAGGAGGGGATTTCGTCTCTCCCAGTATTGGGGGTTGATGTTGCGCTATGCTCGATTGGCCATAACAGGAAATCCCTGGCCAGGGTTGCTGAGATTTACTGGTAAGTGTTATCAGTAGTTTCTCGAACTGTTATGGGCCTCACATCGGCATGACTTATCAGGTTATTGGGGTCTGACGTTTACCAGCCCCAGGCTGAGATATGCGACATATCTGACGAAGAGACCGGATTGTACGGTAGTGTTACTGATTGGATTCGCAGGAGTATGGGCATGATTTCTTGTTGATATTCTGATCGCTCAATACCCGGGTGGTCGTTACGTTTAGCAGACCGCTTGCGGCTTGTGGGTGACTGATATGATCACCATCTACTGCCGGCGTATTGACGAGTCTTTAGAGTCCTACACAGAGGTTTCCTGACTCAGGCGAAACGAAGTAGGAGCACATATGTGATATGTGCGGGATCGAGATTAATGCGCCTATGTGATACCGCATTCTATTCTCGCGATATGTGATATCGAACGGTTATATGTGATATAGCCGGGTTATCGGATCAAGTGTTGATTTGATAAGTTGATACATATGATATTAGTCGGTTATATGTGATATAGCTGGATTATTAAATTAAGTGTTGATTTAATAATTTAACATATAATTATATATTTGATATATTGATTTACATTAACTAATATTAGCTCACTTAAGCATTTCTTTTTCTCACCCATGTGTGCATATGTGATATATATTATTGTGTCATGCATATTGCAACATGCTACATGGGTGTATGAGACTCACACTATGCTTATAATAATGTAAGGTTTTATTTATTTAAAGTAAATCAAATTAGTTGGAAATTAGTCATATGGTTAAGCTTAGTGGAAGCTTGTAGAACCATTTACATAGTCCACTAGTTTTGTTTTACATTATATATTTATTAACCCAACCGTTACCTTAAAGCCATGGTTAAGTCTCTACAAGAGTTAGTGTGAGATATTATCTCACACATGGTTGCTATTCTCACCCCTTGATTCATTCTTCACATGCTTCTCTCCATGGTTTCTTTTCTTCATCTCCTTCCTCAAGCTCTCTAGCTTTTTGGGAGGTGAAGAAAATGAGTGAGAAAATAATTTCTAAAGTGAGCAAAATTCCTACTTCATCAAGCTCTTCTAGACTAGCCATTTAGATTGGGTTGTTTCTGTAAGTGCATGGCGGCGCTCCGGCCGTCAATCCGACGCCGGAATGCGGAAGCGGTGAAAAAATTTAATTTTGCGGACTTAGCAAACCGGCACCACCGCGCACTAAACACCCGGATCGTAACCATTAACAAGTCTAAGCTAACTAGAAGATGGGTTAGAGATATACCGACTGATCCGAGTCCTCCGGTCTTCATCTCCACTCCGATCTCCTCGCGGGATCTCCGTCTGTCTTCTCCTTGCCGGAAGGGCACCACATCGCCTGCATCTTTTACGGGCTCCCACCTTAATACCGAGGCAACTCGGGCGCGAAGCTGGCGAATCGACGCGTCCAAGATTTGCTGTAGGAAGTGTAGTGTAGAGTGCATGTCTCACTTTGGGGTTTGTTGCCTTTGGATGGAGGAATGAAGATTGAACTTTGGAGGGAAATGAAGCTACCAATTTTTGCAAGGAAATGAGATGAACAAATGAAGCACCAAAATGAACCTCTCATTTTCTCTCCTCTCCAAAAAGTGGCCGGCCAAATCTTCACTTGAAATGGTGGAGAAAAACAAGATAAATCATAAGAGGGAGGTGAGTGTAGGAGAATAGAAGAGGTGACCACAACATCAACCATACCTTTCACTTTAAACCCATCCTCATTCAATCAAATCTCATTAAAGCAAAAGCATGGAAGAAAGATATCAAATCCTATCATAATCAAACCATTATGCAAGAAAACCCCTCCACAAAAGTAATTTGCAAAACTGCAAATTACCCCCTCCATCGGAAAAGTCCGGCCGGGAAAGAACAAAGGAAAACCGGCCGGAACGGAATGCAAACTGGCAACTCCAGAAAACTGGTCCCGTAATAAATTACAGGAAAACCCCGATACTGTGCATACACACCCGCATCTGTATTCCGTCCGGATACAAATGCAAAGAGACAAAATCTACACTGTACTAAACTAGGATCGGCTTAAACCAAAGCCGGCTAGTAACATCCGTTCGATCCTGATCCGTGCAATACCGCACGTATCTGATCGAACCCTGCCATATACCTATACGGCTACTAGTACAAAGCTGTCCGATCCTGGTCCGTGCAATACCGCACGTATCTGATCGGACCCTGCCATATCTCTATACGGCCTCTACAGCGTTTCGCCCGAAAACTGAGTAACTGAAAGTGTGGTGGACTCTAAAGACTCGTCAATACTATGGCTGTGGATTTAACCACTAGCCCGTCAGAGGTATAAGCCAATACGTAACGGGCCACCAGCTATTGACTAAAAGGGACGTCGATGAGCGAACTCATCCTGACACCCTACTGAGCCTGTCAGTGACAATATCCGTACAGTCCGGTCCGTTCGTCTATGAGCATCGCATGTCGGGCCTAGGGGGTGGGTAAAAGTCAGACCCCCAAAAGCGGTACAAGTCGTGTCGGAGTGTAGCCCAGAACACCCTGAGATACTACTGGAATACCTACCAGTAAATCTCCTGCCTTGGCCAAGGACTTCGTGTAATGGCTCTCCTAGACACAGCGCGACCTCACCCCCAATACCGGGAGAGACGAACCCCCGAAGATCCGCTCACTGCCTCCATGTGGCTCGGGACTATACCCAACTAAAACCTGTTTGCACGACTCCTTTGAGCCGTAGTAGGGTAGTAATCAAAGCACAGTGGGAACTCACACGAGACAAATGACGATCCCCAGGTCGATGAACTAACCTGTACACATGTCACCTGGGAACTGCTATCTGACGTCAGGTATAAGACCAACTAGCATGTTCCCGGCGAGTCCTGTCCGGTGTACTCATAACCCAATGAGCACCTGTATACATCTTAGGTGATCCAACTGACACCAGTGGCTTGTGAGACCGGCCACCGCCCCTCGTCGGGGTCTCGACTGTATACACTAGTCTACTCTGGAGAATCGATGCCCTGTCTCGAAACTCCCACGACTAGGGACCTTTTAAGGATGTGCTTATAGACTACCAGCTCCCACGTATATGATCGCCCTCATACTGCCAGTAGTCAAGCAAGAATCGTAGGGGCTCTATCAACGTGCAATAGCGACATGTCAGGTCACCTAAAGCAGTACACGATGATAAAGGTAAACCTGATAGCATACTATCATCTCGAGTAAGACTGTTCTATCGGGATAGGTCCTCCCTCAATCATTGCAATCACGTGCCTGTGATCCAATAATTGACTCTGAGGGCACTATCTCCAACAATCTCCCACTTGCACTCAAGGCTAATTATTGCAATGTCGCATACTCATAGCCCGTGTGATACCGAACACCCAACTCCTCTACTAGTCAGTCGCACAAAACCTGTTTGCGAAACTATTGCGTTCGAGGAATAGCCTCAGTGAGTGGATCCGCTCTGAAGTTTCTTTCTTTGTCTCTCTATATCTCAAGTTCGCGGAGAAAACCATCTCCCGAAATGAGCAATACCTGTCTTAGAATGTCTGGATGCCTGATGGGACTCAGCTCATAAATGAACTCCAAATCCAAACTTCTTAGACTGTATCGTCAACTGAACTTAATCAGTATCCTGCGCCATGCCACCCTCAGTATTTCCTTGGACCACCTGCCCAAAATACTGCCCCTCGTCAGAAGGAAAAAATATAACTCTGATAACCTCCTTGTCGTCCATGTCACCTTGGAAGCGTGGAATGATAACTGTCTCCCAAATGAGGCTGTCGTTATCATATCCCTAGAACATCCACTTATGTTCTAAAACTGCTTCCTACTGTTTCTCCAGGATTGGATCAATGTCAACTTATTGCATCTAGTGCAAGAACATCTGGTGTGGTACTTGACATCTCATGATTGACTCAATTGCCTAAGCAAGTGATCTGTCAATCATGCACATCCCTCTCTACTTTAGTCTATAAGACACCTTTAGAGAGGGTGACTCCATCACCTGCAGGTACACTACCGTGCCAGGAGTCGTCCATTCTAAATACTCTTAGAATGCTGTCAAAGTACCCTGATTGGGAAACCACCCAAATCTAGATCCAAAACCATAGATCTAGTAACCAGTATGTCTGATATAATTTCCAAGTACTATGTGGAGAAACTACTGTGTGACGACCAAAATATAACCGATCGCAGTATAGGAATATCATTTCCTACTACCTTCTCAACAGATCCATCCCCTATTCTGATGACGTCAAACCTATGACTGTCACATCAGAAACAGATGATCTATCTCCGCTATATCTGCTTTAGTCTATAAATAGACATAAGCCTGATATCCACCAATGCTTCCGCTGCTCCCACTGACTACGAAAACCCTCTGGCAGAGTCATATAGACGTGCACTTCTAAAGCTAGTTTAGAACGACGCTATACTCATCCTCCTGCCGGGCCTCGCAGCCTGGAACAACAGCAATGGCAAGTGTGGGTAAACAAGAACTTCCCTGTCACCGTCCTTGAGGCTACCGGAGTACCTCTCGGGTGCCTGAAGTTTCCCAGCTTATCTGCGGAGTGGCCAATGGAATGTCAAATCAGATTGAATCTTTAGGTTCCTTATCAAATCTTCAGTAATCGTTTGCGGTTCTGGAATCGCTTCCAGTTCTACCATACTCCCACTACTGTTTTCTGAAAAATAACCATTTCTTTTTAAAATGTGGCGAGTTAAGAACAATATCACTATTGATCTTCCAGATGGTAGAAAATCAACCCTCGTCATAGCCTGGGTCAACCCACAAACAGCCATTACAGAAACGTGCCTTGAGTTATCCAGAGTCTGGTTTTAATCATAAGCCGGACAACTCCCCGTACCTTAACAATGTTAAGATATGAACTGTACTATATCCAATATAGAACCAGAGGCACTGATTTAATTGAACCAGATTCAAATCATGCAGCTGTCTCCAGTGCATGTCAACTAAATGGAGAGAGGCCGATCAGCGTTACTCAACTTAGGAATGCTTCCAATTATGAGTAACCTGCAAGGGAAGCAAGTTCTCTTAATCATTACTATCAACTGAATACCATATACAAGTATCTACATCTTCGATCACTTTGAAGAGTCCCGATACTTACTACACCTGGTTCTCTACTCTATTCAAATACCTATAACTCCTCAAAACTTAGACCCTGTGTTTCTACGAAACAAATGTTTAAGAACTAGAGAAGTTAAAAGTAAACAGAATATAGTATGAGGACCAACCCCTCTGTCCCAATGGACACTGGACAACATACAATACTCTGTATAAGTCCGCTGAGTCTAACAACTCTTTCACTGTGTGTCGTAGGTTGAAAACTGTACTTATGGTTAAGAAGAATTACACCGCTGTTTAATGCTCCTTACCTAACCATCCACTGATATAGGTAAATGTCATCGACATAATATCAAAAGGTATATCTCACTCTATGAAAATAGACGTACAGATATATCAATTTGAAATTGGTGCATAAAAGCGGATATTCAAAACCAAATATTTGCCGACCGGCAAACAGTCCAGGTGATTTCCTCAAATATCACCGATTACAACGAATCCCGATATAATGAGGATGATCACCCAATTCCCAATAATTTACTCCCACTCATCATCTTTAAAACCATACAGATGTGAGAATCATACCTGGTAAATACATACCCTGGAGTAAGTATCTAATCAGGAAATCAGTTTTCTTTTAACAGTACACAGTGAACTGAAACATTAAAATGTTTCGATGGGGTATCCTGGTATTCCTAGTAATGCCTCTACCATTATCCAGATTCACAACTGTAACCGTGTGTTTCTTTGCCACCTCTCCAAATCCCTTTATATGTCTTTAGTCATTACCTTCTGCACACCCCTTTAGGCCAAATGGTTTTCTTCCTTCCCTACCGTTCGGCACCAGCCTATGGTTTGGAAGAAGACTATCCAATAAGCATAATGGGTGTACTGTCCTAATCCTAGGAGCACTCGCAATGCGAGAGAAGGTGAAGATAAAAGACAACCGAATAAACCTTATTCCTATTTCTCCTGGACCAGAATTCATCCCCGAACTGGAACAAGTTCCTTTCGAGTTCGTATATAACCATACGATGGAGTATCCAAATAAACTGTGGATCTTCGTAGTGATACGGAGTGTCCTGGAGAAATACAAAGGTGATGTGGGAGTGGTAACGAAATATTTGGTTTGGTCGTGAATATCTGTTGCAATTTACTTTGCCCTCTTACTAATCCCTTGCTTTGTCTGAACTTAATACCTTCTGCACACCATCGTTATGCTAATTGGTTTTCTTCATTCCCTACCGGTCGGCACCAGCCTAAGGTTTGGAAGAAGACAATCCAATTTGCGTAATAGGTGTACTACCCCTAAACCAAGGAGTACTCGTAACCTGAGAGAGGGTAAAAGGAAAAGACAACTGAATAATCCTATCCGTTTTCTCCAGAACAGGAAACCATCCTCGAATTCCTTCGAGTTCGTATCTAACCATACGATGGTTTTGTCCAATGGAAGTGGACGTTCGCAGTAATACGGGGTGTCCTGGAGAAAAGGGTAAAAGTAGGAGTGGCAATGAGGTCTGCAACTCTGATAATCCAAAAGCCAGTGTTAAGAAGGTTCGGTCAACTTGGTCACTGAGTCATAGTCTTAGGGTCGGGTCAATGGTCGCTGCCAAGAGAGAGAGAAAATAAACACTCAGCGTGCACTCTAACCAAGATCAGAATGGTTACCAATTTATCTAATCTGGAAACCTCCCACTGTACCTCAAATTCTCCTCCAAACCTGAAAGAAGAATTAGTCGGGGTCACCCGAGGAGTAAACTAACTCATCAGTGGGAATCGGGATCCAACTCTCATCGCATGATAACGTGACGGAATCCGCTCACGGTATCACACTCCAGAAGGTATGCGCATATCTGGCAAGTTTCAGTTCTTTTGAAACTCCCGATGTGATTTCTGCTCCATGCTCTTATGACCTTGGCGTGAGGTCAAAATATCATAAGTCACATGTCAAGTTCTACCCATCATTGTCCAGGTTAATTTGAACCCACCCGTACATACCCTTGACGTAGGCCAAAATAGTAGTACGACTGTCCCAAACCAACGCATCTACCTATGCAACAGATAAATACCCGGCAACTACCAAACGCTATGCCTTGGCGTGAGGTCAAAATACATAGCTTGAATACTACCGAATATTTAACTGAAATGATGGAGGGCTACGAATGGTTTCTGGCGAAAACCTTTAACGTAATGAACTTGATATCGTTGAAGGAACAGATAGCTTTTTAGAAAATATAGTGACGAAAACCTTTACTAAAGAGGTCACTCCCGGTGAAGGGATCTCGGCTCTTTCCCCGTAGAATGGGGTGCTGGATATTCATAACCGAATATCACTGTGCAAAGCAAAAGTAATCGGCTATAGTGAAGTTAATGCCCTGACGCAAACTTCTGTCCAAGGGGTCACTCCCGGTGAAGGGATCTCGGCCCTTGCCTCGTCGACTGAGGAGCAGGATATTCCAAATGAATACCACGATGCAAAACAAAAGTGAACGTCCTTGCAATAACAGCTTTTTGAAAAGTGTTCCAACAACATCAGAATAGGTTTGTTTAACTTGCATTGATCCGAATCAATGCAGTCCCATCAATTGATCACACCACAAAGAACGAAAATATACTGACGTACGTATATGCCATCCGCATTCGCCACTGGGTCCCGTCATCACTCGTTAGGTTAGCTTACTAACGACAGAGCGGGGACTGGACTAGCGCGGATGAAAAACATATACAACATCTACTAATATATATACCAATATATAGTATTTCGCTCAAGGCGTGAAAAGAAAAGCAACATCACAGAAATGTACAGCATCATAGAACAATACAGATATCTGGGATCCCCGGGTTTCACAGAGCCACTACTGAAACCCGACGTTCCCCTGGTCGTGTGGATAGCCTGTGCAATGAAATCCTAGACCCCTACGGGCGCGGCAAGTTACCCGCCAAAACCTGAAGCGAGGCAGCCCCCTTCAGCGCCGTGAATGGACCACCCAGCACTCCACGGAATCCGGCAACTTGGGCACCCCTCCTGGGTCAACCTGTACCCCCTACGAGTGCGTCGAATAGCCCGCCAATCCTAGAGTGAAGCCCCCTCTGTCCCAATGCCATGAGATGCGGGCTTGTTGCCTTCTAGAACCCGGCTATCCGTGCACCCCTCCGCGGGGTAACCCTAGTACAGAAAGTAAAATATACATACAACGGGTACATCGACCGCAACCAGGTCGTGCCCCAAAAGAATAATACAAACAGGCAGTGACGGCAGTCTACATGTCGGACACTCGCCCCGCAATATCAAATGTACATAATACAACAGCACTGTACTAGCATTGCATCCAGGCTATCCCCCACGACCGATCCGCAACATCACAGCAAAAACAGAACATCAACGTGAAAATCACGTTCGCAAATTCGTCTAACCGGGCTATAGCAGTTAGACCGGATTTACCGATCAAGTGACATTCATGCTCGCAGATATAATGTAAATACTGTGAAAAATGTGTTTAAAATTTTCCGATTGATCAAACAATTAACAAGTGGGCCCCAAAGAAAACTGTAGCACTCACAGAAAAAATTGGCCCAACTTTAACCTTCCAGAAAGCACATTTTGAACTCAGGAACATTGTGCAAAGTTTTGGGGGCATGAACAGTAAAAGTTGCCGCGGAAGCGCGGCCCAAGTAGGGTTTTGGCCGCTCTTCCGCGGTGGAATGGTGGGTTCATGGTACCAAATTTTTACAGTATGCTTCTAATTCCCTGCACATCACTCTGAGACAACCTGAAAAATTTTTGGACTCAAAAAAAATTCGACAGAAACTGATGTGCTTGAAATACGCGTTTTCGGGATTTTGTTCGATCGGAAACGTAAAACACATTAAACAAAGCTAGACGAAGTTAATGGCGAGGCTCTGATACCACTGTAAGTGCACGGCGGCGCTCCGGCCGTCAATCCGACGCCGGAATGCGGAAGCGGTGAAAAACTTTAATTTTGCGGACTTAGCAAACCGGCACCACCGCGCACTAAACACCCGGATCGTAACCATTAACAAGTCTAAGCTAACTAGAAGATGGGTTAGAGATATACCGACTGATCCGAGTCCTCCGGTCTTCATCTCCACTCCGATCTCCTCGCGGGATCTCCGTCTGTCTCCTCCTTGCCGGAAGGGCACCACATCGCCTGCATCTTTTACGGGCTCCCACCTCAATACCGAGGCAACTCGGGCGCGAAGCTGGCGAATCGACGCGTCCAAGATTTGCTGTAGGAAGTGTAGTGTAGAGTGCATGTCTCACTTTGGGGTTTGTTGCCTTTGGATGGAGGAATGAAGATTGAACTTTGGAGGGAAATGAAGCTACCAATTTTTGCAAGGAAATGAGATGAACAAATGAAGCACCAAAATGAACCTCTCATTTTCTCTCCTCTCCAAAAAGTGGCCGGCCAAATCTTCACTTGAAATGGTGGAGAAAAACAAGATAAATCATAAGAGGGAGGTGAGTGTAGGAGAATAGAAGAGGTGACCACAACATCAACCATACCTTTCACTTTAAACCCATCCTCATTCAATCAAATCTCATTAAAGCAAAAGCATGGAAGAAAGATATCAAATCCTATCATAATCAAACCATTATGCAAGAAAACCCCACCACAAAAGTAATTTGCAAAACTGCAAATTACCCCCTCCATCGGAAAAGTCCGGCCGGGAAAGAACAAAGGAAAACCGGCCGGAACGGAATGCAAACTGGCAACTCCAGAAAACTGGTCCCGTAATAAATTACAGGAAAACCCCGATACTGTGCATACACACCCGCATCTGTATTCCGTCCGGATACAAATGCAAAGAGACAAAATCTACACTGTACTAAACTAGGACCGGCTTAAACCAAAGCCGGCTAGTAACATCCGTTCGATCCTGATCCGTGCAATACCGCACGTATCTGATCGAACCCTGCCATATACCTATACGGCTACTAGTACAAAGCTGTCCGATCCTGGTCCGTGCAATACCGCACGTATCTGATCGGACCCTGCCATATCTCCATACGGCCTCTACAACGTTTCGCCCGAAAACTGAGTAACTGAAAGTGTGGTGGACTCTAAAGACTCGTCAATACTATGGCTGTGGATTTAACCACTAGCCCGTCAGAGGTATAAGCCAATACGTAACGGGCCACTAGCTATTGACTAAAAGGGACGTCGATGAGCGAACTCATCCTGACACCCTACTGAGCCTGTCAGTGACAATATCCGTACAGTCCGGTCCGTTCGTCTATGAGCATCGGATGTCGGGCCTAGGGGGTGGGTAAAAGTCAGACCCCCAAAAGCGGTACAAGTCGTGTCGGAGTGTAGCCCAGAACACCCTGAGATACTACTGGAATACCTACCAGTAAATCTCCTGCCTTGGCCAAGGACTTCGTGTAATGGCTCTCCTAGACACAGCGCGACCTCACCCCCAATACCGGGAGAGACGAACCCCCGAAGATCCGCTCACTGCCTCCATGTGGCTCGGGACTGTACCCAACTAAAACCTGTTTGCACGACTCCTTTGAGCCGTGGTAGGGTAGTAATCAAAGCACAGTGGGAACTCACACGAGACAAATGACGATCCCCAGGTCGATGAACTAACCTGTACACATGTCACCTGGGAACTGCTATCTGACGTCTGGTATAAGACCAACTAGCATGTTCCCGGCGAGTCCTGTCGGTGTACTCATAACCCAATGAGCACCTGTATACATCTTAGGTGATCCAACTGACACCAGTGGCTTGTGAGACCGGCCACCGCCCCTCGTCGGGGTCTCGACTGTATACACTAGTCTACTCTGAAGAATCGATGCCCTGTCTCGAAACTCCCACGACTAGGGACCTTTTAAGGATGTGCTTATAGACTACCAGCTCCCACGTATATGATCGCCCTCATACTGCCAGTAGTCAAGCAAGAATCCTAGGGGCTCTATCAACGTGCAATAGCGACATGTCAGGTCACCTAAAGCAGTACACGATGATAAAGGTAAACCTGATAGCATACTATCATCTCGAGTAAGACTGTTCTATCGGGATAGGTCCTCCCTCAATCATTGCAATCACGTGCCTGTGATCCAATAATTGACTCTGAGGGCACTATCTCCAACAGTTTCTTCACTAGTTCCTCACTTAGTGAAGAGGTAGCTTGGGTTAATGTCTCCTCGACGTAGATCATCTTCGGCCCCGAAGACTTCAAGTAAGCTAGTTCCTTTCATCTTGTGGAGCCTTTCTAGAGTCCGGGAGTTCACTACTTTGAATGAAGGGACTATTACATGGAGCTATTGAAGTGAAGCACCGGTATACAAAGGTTGTATTCCTTGTTCACTTAGATGTAAAAATGTTTACATTCTTGTTTCTTCTAATTCTCTAGTTAAGATTCTAGGTTAGAGTTCTTTAGTGCGCCAAATTTTTGAAAACGGCATGGTCGATGCCTCCCGAAACCCAGCGGCAGCCCTAAAGAACCCTGTAGTGGTATCAGAGCCATGGTAGAGAATTAAACGATATTTATAGAATTACGAAACCGAAACAATTCCGAAATACTCAAAACAAAAACCAAGTTTCTGTTGAAATATTTAAGTCTTCTAAATTTTTTTTAAGCAATTGCAGAATGTTATATGAGATATAACATGAACACCACAGAAATTTGAGCCCTCCTCGACGGATTTTGGCTGGCGACATGACCTTAAAATCCGAGCTGGCTGGTTTTTTAGTGACGTTTTGGCTTCAAATTTTTGTGGTGTTCCAGTCTCTGGGTTTTGGTGTTTCAGGTGTTGCTTGTTTTTACTGATATTGCATGTGATATTATATTTCTGTAAAGGCAATTCAGAGTGTTTCGTAGTCGTAATTCTAACATCGTTTCGGGTTATTTAGACGATGTTAAAAAGTTTGAACGGATATCAATAACCAATTTTTCCCACTCGCTGGAAATTTTCCAAGAGTTGGATTTTTCCATGTTTAAAATCTTCAGAAAATCATGCAGGTGTTTTCTATGGACCCTCTAGAACGACGAAACCCTAATTCGATTCTGTGACCGTCGGAACCACCACAAAACCCTAGGGTTTGTGGTAGTTCCGCGGCGCCATAGGTGAGGCAAGGGTTAACCCTTCTACGGTTGTTCCATAGGTGTTGTGGCATGTTCTGGGTATTTTTTAAACTCTGCTCAAGTGTTGAGCTCTCTGGGAATTGTGGGTGTTTATTGATTCGATCGAAAATTTTAACATCGTCTAACTATCTATGATTTTGATACAATACTTGGAATCCGCAATATTTAGTTTTGTGAAAACTAATTTGAATTTTATAAATCTAGCAATTTAGTTTCATTTGATCGGTTGCCACGAGATTTTGATATGGATCAAAAGTCCGTCGCAATCACGTAGCGTATACGGATACTCACCGGGTAACCTTACTAGATAGTCATGCCCTATAGCCCGACCAAGTGACTGTAGGAGAACCCCGTCGCCAAAAGCATCCGTTCGGGTGCTCTCGGCCACGGTGTTCCGCCTAAGTGCACTTCGTCGACGACATCGAGGGTGCGGCCGTCTTTTAAAGTTTCCGACGAGCATTTGATCAGGTTGTCGGGAATCTTGTTGAATTACCCGACTGGTTATTGAAAAGTGTTTACAATATCGAGACTAAAATGCAGGGTTTATAATTGTTAGGCATGCGATGTCTAAGGAATTCATTTGGTTAGGCATGAAATCCGAAGTATGTGATACATTGGGTTTATAATGTCTAAGGTGATTGCAGATTCCAATTGTTGTAGTTTTACACTTTCTTTTCTGCGATCGTAAGTGTAATATGTGGTGTATCGCCAGTTTCATTGCTATATGCCAATGACAATTGGGATACGCATATTTACTTACGTTGATGATATGTGATGTTATGTGTTGCTGGGATATGTTATATTGGATCGTCGTGTTTTGAATAGCCGGGTTTTTTTTATGTGAGATGAGAGTTTTTCATTCTCATTCATGTAAAAATTTGTAAGTAATACTCTTTTATTGGGGAACTTCCGGATTGAGGATGATGTCACCATTGATGTATATTATTTACTTTTCCGCATTAGGATAGACCTAAGGAGGAGGGCACAAGTAACCGGGTTCTAGGGTCCAGTCGGAGACCATTTCGAGAAGTCAAGACCGGGTCTCCTAACTCTAGAATTGGTAGGGTTGCTTGCCACTCTCGTAGGGGTCTAGTGATGTAGGTTTGGCTATTTATCGCGACCGTGGAATACGTGTTTTTTTACTGGCTTAATTTAAAACACGGAATTCCTAGTATATCCAATATTTCATATGTGTTCTTCTGCTGCTAATATTCTGTGATGTGATCACTTAATATTCCGAGACGAGTGTTTATATTATATATATGATATATAATAAATATTGCTCCTTTCGTTTCTTCTGTGATGCTTACGAAGCATAATTGATGGGACTTCATTAATGAGATTAATGAAATAAAAGAAACCTAAAGATAATGCAGAGTCTTGTTTTAAAAAAAACTGGTAGCTCTAGTTCTTGCTTTGCATAGCGGTATTTCTTGTAGAATATCCATCACCTTATTCGATAAGAAAAGTGCCGAGATCCTTCACCAGGAGTGACCTCTTTAGTGAAACTGGCAGATGCTACAACCTATTCGGTTTTGTTTTTGATTGCTTTTTTAGTTCAAGCTTTGCATAGTGGTATTTGTGAAATATCCTGCACCTCATTCGATGAGGAAAGAGCCGAGATCCCTTCACCGGGAGTGACCTCTTTAGCAAAACTAGAAAAAGCCTAAAAAACACTCCTTTTCAAAATCACTCAATTCTACAACGATATCAAGTTCATTACGCAAAAGGTTTTCTTAAAAACCTATTGTAGCCCTCCGTCATTTCAGATAAGTGCTACTTAGTATTCGTGCTACGTTTGTTGGCCTTCGTCAAGGCGTAGTGTGCCGTAGCTAACTAATGCTTATCTACTAAAATATGTGATGCGATTGGATTAAGGTAGTTGTGCGACTTTGTTGGCCTTCGTCAAGGGTCGTGCGGGTGGGTTTAATTCAATCATGAAATGTACGGGTTGAACTTGACTAGCGGCCTATGGTTTGTTGGCCTTCGTCAAGGTCATAGGAAGCTAGGGGCAGAATATTATCGGGAATTTCAAGTGTTGAAATTTGCAATGAGATTGTGTACTTTCTATGAGATAGTTGGATCCCGATACCCACTGCGAGTAAAAGTTACTCTTAGGAGAGTTTTGCACATTAAAATTAGCCGATCAAGTAGGTGTCTAGAAAGGTGTCAACGGGGTTGCGCCTCTGGGAAAACGAGGTTTACTTTAATTAGGTCCGTGCGAAAGCACGGGGAACCTCCTTCAAAGTACCGACACTGGCCTGGCTGAAAGATTGGCGAAGTTGTAGGGTGTAATTAATCCCGGCTAGTCTTTCCTTTTAGGGTTTGAAGGAAGATTTGATAAAAACAGTGGGAGCCATCCTGATTAGATAAAATAATAACCAATCTGATCTTGCAAGAGCATACGCTGAGTGTTTTCTTCTCTCTCTCTCCTGGTAGCGACCATGTCATGCCTTAATCAAGATAATAATATGGATGTATTGACCGAACCTGCTTATTATACTGTGTTGGGGAACGTTGGTTCCACTCTATCTTATAATTGTTATAAGTCCGAGCAGGAAATAGGGGAATATCCGAATTCCTATGTCACCCATTCGAGGAATGTCCATGTTGATGCATCTTCTTCGGGTGTGTTTATTACAGAGAACTGTTTCTCAATATCCTCTACGTCCTAGGTATGAGATACCGGATTAGAATCCCACATATGTAATCTGTTGCATGGGCTATAGAAAGGTAGAGAACTGGGATTGGGTGATATGTCTCTAAGTGTTAGAGAATGGTGCAATTGTTGCAGCCAAATCAGTTGGCAAATATCACCTTGTATTGCCAAGTGGTAAATACATTGATTATGAACAGATGTTATTACATGCCGAACCTGATAAACAACATTACATCAGATTCTGAACATTTTCCTGAATCAAGAGTTGATTGGATCATGCACGTTATGAAATGGAATATACGTTCTAAATCAAACCACAGTTCAAAGTATATAGAACACACACAAGAGGAGTAGTTCAGAAATGAACGAATCCTTCTTATGGCATTGTAGACTAGGTCATATCAATGCGACACAACTAGATAAGTTATATAAGGATGAATATTTGAAACCTGTTCGAATTTTCATCTTATGATATTTGCCAGTCTTGTCTCAAAGGTAAAATGACCAATACTCTGTTTACTGGAAACAGAGAAAGAGTTGCTGAACTCTTGGGATGGATACATAATGATGTATACGGTCCTATGTCTACAAATGCCAGGGTTGGTTCTTTACACTTCATTACATTCATCGACGATCTCTTAAGATTCGGACATGTGTTCCTGTTGAAACACAAGTCTGAAACTTTTGAGAAATTCAAGGAATATAAGCTTGAAGTTGAGAACCAGACGGATAGAAGTATTAAGTCCTTTGATGTGATCGAGGAGGAGAATACTTGCGCATGGAGTTCCTGGAGTTTCTAAACGGAGAATGGGATTCTCTCTTAGCTTACTCCTTCGAGTACACCACAACACAACGGTGTATCGGGGCGGAGGTATCGCACCCTATGAGATATGGTGCGCTCTATGATGAATACTGATGAGTTACCTGTTTCCTTTTGGTGTTATGCACTTGAGAAGCTGCATACCTATTGAATGAGGTTCCATCCAAATCAGTGCCTACCACTCCATATGAGATATGGATGTTGGAGATAGTGCCCTCAGAGTCAATTATTGGATCACAGGCACGTGATTGCAATGATTGATGGAGGACCTATGCCGGTAGGACAGTCTTACTCGAGATGATAGTATGCTATCTGGTTTACCTTTGTCATCGTGTACTGCTTCAGGTGACCTTACAGGTCACTATTACAGGTTGATAGAGCCCTTAGGATTCTTGCTTGACGACCAGCAGCATGATGGCGATCATATACGTGGGAGCTGGGGTCTATAAGTACACCCTTAATGGGTCCCTAGTCATGGGAGTTTCGAGACAGGGCATCGATACTCCAGAGTAGACTAGTGTATACAGTCGAGACCCAGACGAGGGGCAGTGGCCGGTCTCACAAGCCACTGGTGTCAGTTGGTTCACCTAAGATGTATACAGGTGCTCATTGGGTTATGAGTATACCGGACAGGACTTTCCGGGAACATGCTAGTTGGTCTTATACCTGACTTCAGATAGCAGTTCCCTGGTGACATGTGTACATGTTAGTTTATCGACCTGAGATCGTCATTTGTCTTGTGTGAGTTCCCACTGTACTTTGATTACTACCCTACCACGCTCAAGGGAGACGTGCAAACAGGTTTTAGTTGGGTACAGTCCCGAGCCACATGGAGCAGTGAGCGGATCTGCAAGGGTTCGTCTCTCCCGGTATTGGGGGTGAGGTCGCGCTGTGTCTAGGAAAGCCATTACATGAAATCCTTGGCCAAGACAGGAGATTTACTGGTAGGTATTCCAGTAGTATCTCAGGGTGTTCTGGGCTACACTCAGACACGAGTTGTACCGCTTTTGGGGGTCTGAATTTTACCAACCCCCTAGGCCCGCCATTCGATGCTCATAGACGAACGGACCGGACTGTACGGATATTGTCACTGACAGGCTCAGTAGGGTGTCAGGATGAGTTCGCTCATCGACGTCCCTTTTGGTAAATACCTGGAAGCCCGTTACGTATGGCTAATAGCTCTGACGTGCTAGTGGTTAAATCCACAACCAAAGTATTGACGAGTCTTTAGAGTCCCCCACAGACCGTTTTCTTAAGTTTTGGGAGAAACGCTGTAGAGGCCGTATAGAGATATGGCAAGGTTCGATAAGATACGTGCGGTATTGCACGGATCATGATCGGACGGATAATACTAGCGGGCTTTGATTTAAGCCGAATCCTAGTATTGTACTGTGTAAATTTGTCTCATTGCATTTGTATTCGGTCAGAATACAAATGCGGGTATGTATATACAGTCGCGGGGTTTTCCTGTAATTTATTACGGGATCAGTTTTATGAAGTTGCCAGTTTGCTTTCCGTTTCGGCCATTTTCCTTTGTTTCTTTCTTTGGCTGAAATTTGGTGGAGAGGGGGTTATTTGCAAGCATGCAAATTTGAATTGTGGAGGGTGTTATTTGCATGTAGTAGCTTCATGATGGTTCTTACTTCCTTTGACTTCTTTAGTTCATCATGACTTGATATGATTTGGTGATGGAGTGGAGTTTTGATTGTAATCGTTATTCTTCATGATAACCCTTTTCTCTCTCTTGCATGATTGCCCACTCCCTCTCTCATTTTCTCTAGAGCAAGGGGCTGGCTAGAAAGGGGAGGGGATGTCCCAATTTTTGTGAAGAGAATTGGTCTCATTTGCTTGCAAATAAAATGGTCTTGGTTCATCTCAAAAGCTCACTACTTCATTTTCCACCTTCACTTCCTCATGGCAACTTCATACCCCTTTGAGACATAGCCTACTACACTTAGCCTACAGTATTCTTGGGCACGTTGGCTCGCCAACTTCGTGCCCGAGTTGCCTCGGTCCAGAGGTGGGAGCCCGTAAAAGAACCCGGCGATGTGGTGCCCTTTTGACGAGGAGATGAAGACCGAAGATTCCGCGGGGAGATCGGGACGACGACGAGAAGACCGAAGGATACGGATCGCTCGGTATATCTCTCTACCCCTTCTCTTGTTAGCTAGGAGTAGGTTAATGGCCCGATCCAGGTTTTGAGTGCGCGGTGGTGCCGGTTTTAAAGTTTAAATAAAAGTTTCGTTTCTGCATTTTGGCCTCGGATAGACGGCCGGGACGCCGCCGTGCACTTACAATGGAATGGGAAGAGACCATGTCTTAAATGAGTTAAGATATGGGGCTGTCCAGCCTATGTTGAAAAGCAAAATCCGGACAAACTCGAGGCAAGGTCAGTTCTGTATAAGTTTGTTGGATATCCCGAACATTCGCAAGGGTATACCTTTTACCACACTGAGGAGCAAAAGGTGTTTTGTTTCCCAGCATGCCACCTTTTTAGAAAAGGAATTTCTTATGAAGAAATTAGTGGTCATGAGGTAGAACTGGAAGGAGTTCCAGCTGGACAAAATAATAGCTGATGATTTGGTGAAACCAAAGAACTCAATAGTCTCCAACGAACCTCAGCCTCTCCGAGAATCTGGTAGGGTTCCTCATCACCTAAGAGATACTATGGTTTCCTCGGTGACGGTGGGAGCAAGGATTGCATCATGATAGATGATGACCCAACTAGGTTCAGGCATGCCATCAAGGGTGGGGACCCTGTGAAAAGGGCTGGATGCAATGCAATCTGAGATGGAATCCATGTACACCAGCAAAGTGTGACTTTGAATGTTGCACCTGAAGGGGTAAAACCCATCGGGAGCAAATGGTTCTTGAGAAGATTCTTGGTGTAAATGGAAAATTTGAGACTTTCAAAACTAGACTTGTTGTAAAAGGTTTTCATCAATAACCAGATGTGGTTTATGATGAAACCTTTTCTCCAGTGGTTATGCTTAAGTTCATCAAGATTAAAGCGAGCATCGTGGAGTTGGAACATCTGTTATGATATGGCAGTCAATGAGTTTGACTTCATCAAAAAGGTAGATGAACCTTGTATATAAAAGAAGAAGGTTGTAGAGAGTAAGGCTGTCCTCCACGTATTGAACGCAGATGACATACTCTTGATAGGAAATGGTTTCCTATGCTACACTCGGTCAAGATCCTCTTATCACGAGGATTCTCCAAAGAAGATCTGGATGATACCTACTACATCTTGTGGATTATGATCTATTGTAATAGATCTAAGTGGATGTTGGGAGTGTCCCAAATCCAGGTACATTAACACCGTACTAAAAGGGTTTAGTATGGAGGATTCTAAGCATAGTGGTTCGCCCACTTACTCATGAATCACTCTCTACAAAAAGATGTCTTCCAAGACTGATTTGGAGAGAGCTCGCGTGCAAGGGATACCCTATGCTTCGGCAGTAGGCTCTATCATGTATGCGATGTTATGTACTGGACCGGATATAGCTAACTCACTAGGTGTAGTGATTAGGAATCAATCAGATCTCGGGAGAATCACTGGATAGCTGTGAAGGATATTCTTAAATACTTGAAAAGCACTAAAGAAATGTTCTTGGGGTTTTGGTAATGGTGAACGCCAGTGGGAGTTCTTTACCAATTCCAACTCCCAGAGTGATAAGGACGACTGCAAGTCAGTTTCGGGCTTTGTCTTTGTTGGAGATAGTGCCCTCAGAGTCAATTATTGGATCACAGGCACGTGATTGCAATGATTGAAGGATGACCTATTCCGGTAGGACAGTCTTACTCAAGATGATAGTATGCTATCTGGTTTATCTTTATCATCGTGTACTGCTTTAGGTGACCTTATAGGTCGCTACTACACGTTGATAGAGCCCCTAGGATTTTTGCGTGACTGCCAGCAGTATGAGGGCGATCATATACGTGGGAGCTGGTAGTCTATAAGCACATCCTTAAAAGGTCCCTAGTCGTGGGAGTTTCGAGACAGGGCATCGATACTCCAGAGTAGACTAGTGTATGCAGTCGAGACCCCGACGAGGGGCGGTGGCCGGTCTCACAAGCCACTGGTGTCAGTTGGATCACCTAAGATGTATACAGGTGCTCATTGGGTTATGAGTACACCGGACAGGACTCGCCGGGAACATGCTAGTTGGTCTTATACCTGACGTCAGATAGCAGTTCCCTGGTGACATGTGTACAGGTTAGTTCATTGACCTGAGATCGTCATTTGTCTCGTGTGAGTTCCCACTGTACTTTGATTACTACCCTACCACGCTCAAAGGAGACGTGCAAACAGGTTTTAGTTGGGTACAGTCCCGAGCCACATGGAGGCAGTGAGCGGATCTGCAGGAGTTCGTCTCTCCCGGTATTGGGGGTGAGGTCGCGCTGTGTCTAGGAGAGCCCTTACACGAAGTCCTTGGCCAAGGCAGGAGATTTACTGGTAGGTATTCCAGTAGTATCTCAAGGTGTTCTGGGCTACACTCTGACACGACTTGTACCGCTTTTGGGGGTCTGACTTTTACCAACCCCCTAGGCCCGCCATGCGATGCTCATAGACGAACGGACCGAACTGTACGGATATTGTCACTGACAGGCTCAGTAGGGTGTCAGGATGAGTTCACTCATCGACGTCCCTTTTGGTCAATACCTGGTAGCCCGTTACATATGGCTAATACCTCTGACGTGCTAGTGGTTAAATCCACAATCAAAGTATTGACGAGTCTTTAGAGTCCCCCACAGACAGTTGGTCAAGTTTCGGGCGAAACGCTGTAGAGGCCATATGGAGATATGGCAGGGTTCGATCATATATGTGCGGTATTGCACGGATCATGATCGGACGGATAATACTAGCGGGCTTTGCTTTAAGCCGGATCCTAGTATTGTACAGTGTAAATTTTGTCTCGTTGCATTTGTATACGGTCGGAATACAAAAGCGGGTATGTATATACAGTAGCGGGGTTTTTCTGTAATTTATTACGGGATCAGTTTTTTGAAATTGCCAGTTTGCTTTTCGTTTCGGCCATTTTCTTTTGTTTCTTTCTTTGGCCGAAAAATGGTGGAGGAGGGCTTATTTGCAAATGTGCAAATAAGCTTTGTGGAGTGTGTTATTTGCATGTTGTTGTGTCATGATGGTTCCACCATCATATTGACTTGTTGCTTCATTATGGTTGTTCATGATGGTTGAGTGTGACTTGGTTTTGTGATCATGATTCTTCATGATATCCTTCTCTCTCTCTCTTGCATTATGTGGCTCACTCTTTTTCATTCATACTCTCTCCACTCTTTCATTTTTTTTTCATGAGCCATGGCCGGCCAAGTAAGGTGGGGATGCCCATTATTTTTGTGGGGATTTTTGGTTCTCTAGTGTTTGCAAAAATCCCCAACCTCATCTCCAAAAATGCTATCATCTCAATCCTCCACTGATGGCAACATCCACAACCCCAAAGAGACATAGAGTTCTACAGTTAACCTACAGCATCCTTCGGCACGTCGACTCGCCAACTTCATGCCCGAGTTGCCTCGGTCCAGAGGTGGGAGCCCGTAAAAGAAGCCGGCGATGTGGTGCCCTTCCGGCAAGGAGGCGAAGACCGGAGATTCCACGGGGAGATTGGGACGACGACGAGAAGACCGAAGGACACGGATCTCTCGGTATCTCTCTCTACCCCTTCTCTAGTTAGCTAGGATTAGATTAATGGCCCGATCCGGGATTTTTTGTGCGCGGTGGTGCCGGTTCAAAGTTTAAAGTAAAGTATCGTTTCCGAATTTTGGCCCCGGATTGACGGCTGGGGCGCCGCCGTGCACTTACACTGGTATCAGAGCTACGCCATTAACCTAGTCTAGCTTGCTCTAACGTGTTTACAAGTTCGATCTATCAGATTTTCAAAAACCGCATTTTCAAAAGCATGAGTTTCTGTCGAAATATTTTTGGCTCGAAAATTTTTTCAGGTTGTTGCAGAAACACATGCAGGCAATTATAAGCACACTGTAAAAATTTGGCACTCTGATCCTACTGTAGAGCCGCGGAACCGTGGACATAACCCAATTTTGGCCGCGGTTCCGCCGCCGAAATATAGCTTCATTGTACCAAATTTTTACAGAGAGCTCCTAAGATGAAAATGGGGGTTTTGGAATATTCTATTTGGGCCCAGATTTTCTTTGAGTGCTACAGTAGTGCTTGGGGCCCACTTGGGAAAATTTAGTCGATCGAAAATTTTAAATATGTTAGTTCACAGTATTTACATTATATCTGCGACCGTGAATGTCACTTGATCGGTAAATCCTGTCTAACTGCTATAACTCTTTTAGACGGATTTGCGAACATGACATTCACGTTGATGTTCTGTATTGTGCTGTGATGTTGCGGATTGGTCGTGGGGGATAGCCTGGATGCAATGGTAGTGCAGTTTTGGTTGTATTATGTACATTTGATATTGCGGGGCGAGCGTCCGACATGTGGACTGCCGTCACTACCTGTTTGTATATTATTCTTTTAGGGCACGACCGGGCTGAGGTCGATGTACCCGTTGTATGTATATTTTACTTTCTGTACTAGGATTACCCTAAGGTGGGGTGCACGGATAGCCGGGTTCTAGAGAGCAACGGGCCCGCATCTCATGGCTTTGAGATGGAGGGGGCTTTACACTAGAATTGGCGGGCCATTCGCCGCACTCGTAGGGGGTACAGGTTGACCCAGGAGGGGTGCTCAAGTTACCGGATTCCGTGAAGTGCTGGGTGGTCCATTCACGTTGTTGAAGGGGGCTGCCCTGCTTCAGGTTTTGGCGGGTAACTTGCCGCGCCCGTAAGGGTCTAGGATTTCATTGCACAGGCTATCCACACGACCAGGGGAACGTCGGGTTTCAGTAGCGGCTCTGTGAAACCCGGGGATCCCAGATATCTGTATTGTTCTGTAATGCTTATTACATTTCTGTGATGTTGCATTTTATCACACCTTGAGCGAATAGTATATATTGATATATATATATATACCAGCAGATGTTGAATATGTTTTGCATCCGCGCTAGTCCAGTCCCCGCTCTGTCGTTAGTTAACTAACCTAACGGGTAATGACGGGACCCAGTGGCGAATGCGGATGGCATATACATACATCATTATTTTCGTTCTTTGTGGTGTGATCAATTGATGGGACTGCGTTGATTCGGATCAATGCAAGTTAAAAACAAACCTATTCTGATGTTGTTGGAACAATTTTTCAAAAAGCTGTTATTGCAAGGACGTTCACTTTTGTTTTGCATCGTGGTATTCAGTTGGAATATCCTGCACCTCAGTCGACGGGAAAAGAGCCGAGATCCCTTCACCGGGAGTGACCCCTTGGACTGAAGTTTCCGTCAGGGCAATAACTTCACTATAGACGATTACTTTTGCTTTGAATCATGGTATTCAGTTGGAATATCCTGCACCTCATTCTACAGGGAAAGAGCCGAGATCCCTTCACTGGGAGTGACCTCTTTAGCAAAGGTTTTCGCCACTATATTTTTAAAAAGCTATCCAGTTCCTTCAACGATATCAAGTTCATTACGTTAAAGGTTTTCGCCAGAAACCATTCGTAGCCCTCCGTCATTTCTGGAAGGTAGCTCTTAGTATTCATGCTATGTATGCTGGCCTTCGTCAAGGCATAGTGTATGGTAGCTATTTGTTACATTTCTGCAGCATAGATAGATGCGTTGGTTTGGGATAGTCGTACTACTATTTTGGCTTTCGTCAAGGGTATGTACGGGTGGGTTCAAATTAACCGGGAGAATGACGGGTAGAACTTGACATGTGACTTATGATATGTTGGCCTTCGTCAAGGTCATAAGAGCATGGGGCAAAAATCACATCGGGAGTTTCTAAAGAACTGAAACTTGCCAGATATGCGCATACCTTCTGGAGTGTGATAACGTGAGCGAAGTCCGTTACGTTATCATGCGATAATAGTTGGATCCCGATTCCCACTGATGAGTTGGTTTACTCCTCGGGTGATCCCGACTAATTCTTCTTTCAGGTTTGGAGGAGAATTTGACGGTACAGTGGGAGGTTTCCAAATTAGATAAATTGGTAACCATTCTGATCTAGGTTAGAGTGCACGCCGAGTGTTTCTTTTCGCTCTCTCTTTGGCAGCGACCATGACCCGACCCTAGACTATGACTCAGTGACCAAGTTGACCGAACCTTCTTAAACACCGGCTTTTGGATTGTCTGAGTTGCAGAGCTCATTGCCACTCCTACTTTTACCCTTTTCTCCAGGACACCCCGTGTTACTACGAACGTCCACTTCCATTGGACAAAACCATCGTATGGTTATATACAAACTCGAAGGAATTTATTCGAGGATGGTTTCCGGTTCTGGAGGAAACGAATAGGACTATTCAGTTGTCTTTTCCTTTTACCTTCTCTCAGGTTGCGAGTACTCCTTGGTTTAGGGGATAGTACACCCATTACGCCTATTGGATAGTCTTCTTCCAAACCTTAGGATGGCTACGAACGGTAGGGAATGAAGAAAGCCGATTAGCCTAAGTGTGGTGTACAGAAGGTATTATGTTAAGACAAGTAAAGGGATTAGAAGGAGGGCAAAGTAAATTGCGACGCTGTTCACGACCAAAACCAAGTATTTCATTACCACTCCCACTTCACCTTTGTATTTCTCGAGAACACCCCGTATCACTACGAAGATCCACAGTTTATTGGATACTTCATCGTATGGTTATATATGAACTCGAAAGGAACTTGTTTCAGTTCGGGGATGGATTCTGGTTCAGGAGAAATAGGAATAAGGTTTATTCGGTTGTCTTTTATCTTCACCTTCTCTCGCATTGAGAGTGCTCCTAGGATTAGGACAGTACACCCATTATGCTTATTGGATAGTCTTCTTCCAAACCATAGGCTGGTGCCGAACGGTAGGGAAGGAAGAAAACCATTTAGCCTAAAGGGGTATATAGAAGGTAATGACTAAAGACATATGAAGCGATTTGGAGATGACAAAGAAATATACGGTTACAGTTGTGAATCTGATAATGGAAGAAGCATTACTAGGAATACCAGGATACCCCTACGAAATATTTCAAAGTTTCAGTTTCACTGTATACTGTTAAAGGAAAACTGATTTCCCAATTAGACACTTGCTCCAGGGTATGTATTTACCAGGTTTGATTCTCGCATTTGTATGGTTTTACAGATGATGAGTGGGAGTAATTTATTGGGAATTGGGTGATCATGCTCATTATATCGGGATTCGTTGTAATCGGAGATATTTGAGGAAGTCACCTGGGTTGTTTGCCGGACGACAAATATTTGGTTTTAAATATCCGCTGTTATGCACCAATTTCAAATTGATATATCTGTATGTCTAATTTTATAGAGTGAGATATACCTTTTTGAAATTGTGTCCATGACATTTACCTATATCAATGGATGGTTAGGTAAGGAGCATTAAACAGCGGTGTAATTCTTCTTAACCATAAGTACAGTTTTCAACCTACGACATATAGGGAATGAGTTATTAAACTCAAGGGATTTATACAGAGTATTGTATGCTGTCCAGTGTCCATTAGGACAGAGGGGTTTGTTCTCGTACTATATTCGGTTTACTTATGACTTCTCTAGTTTTTAGACAGGTGTTTCGTAAAAACACAGGGTCCGAATTTTGAGAAGTTATAGGTATATGAATAAAGTAGAGAACCAGGTATTGCAAGTATTGGGATTCTTCAAGGTGATCGAAGATGTAGATACTTGTGTATGGTATTCAGTTGATAGTAATGATTAAGAGAACTTGCTTCTCTTTCAGGTTACTCATAATTGGAAGCATTCCTAAGTTGAGTAACGATGATCGGCCTCCTTCCATTTAGTTAACATGCACTGGAGACAGTTGCATGATTTGAATCTGGTTCCATTAAATCAGTGCCTCTGCTTCTGTATTGGATATAGAACAGTTCATATCTTGACATTGTTTAGGTACGGGGAGTTGTCTGGTTTATGCTTAAAACCAGACTCTGGATAACTCAAGGCACGTTTCTGTAATGGCTATTTGTGGGTTGACCCAGTCTATAACGAGGGTTGATTTTCTACCATCTGGAAGATCAATAGTGATATTGTTCATGACTCGCCACAGTTTTAACAAAAATGGATTTTTTCAGAAAACAGTAGTGGGAGTATGGTAGAACTGGAAGTGATTCCAGAACCGCAGACGATTACTGAAAGTTTGATAGGAACCTAAAGATTCAATCTGGCTTGACATTCCATTGGCCACTCTGCAGATACGGTGGGTAACCTCAGGGACCTGAGGGATACTCCAGTAGCCTCAAGGACGGTGATAGGGAGGTTCTTGTTTATCCAGACTTGCCATTGCTGTTGTTCCAGGCTGCGAGACTCGGCAAGAGGTTGAGTATAGCGTAGTTCTAAACTGGCTTTAGAAGTGTACATGTATATGACTCTGCCAGAGGGTTGTCGTAATCAGTGGGAGCAGCGGAAGCATTGGTGGACAACAGGCTTATGTCTATTTATAGACTAAAGCAGATATAGCGGAGATAGATCATCTATTTCTAACGTGACAGTCATAGATTTGACTTCATCAGAATAGGGGATGGATCTGTTGAGAAGGTAGTAGGGTGTGATGTCTTGGTATTTGGATGACATACACAAAGTAGGAAGTGAAGTTCCTATACTACGATCGGTTATACTTTGGTCGTCACACAGTGGTTTCTCCACATGGGACTTGGACATTATATCAGATATTCTGGTTACTGGATCTATGGTTTTAGATCTAGATTTGGGTAGTTTCCCAATCAGGCTACTTAGACAGCATTCCAGAGGTGCTTTAGAATGGACGACTCCTGGCACGGTAGTGTACCTGCAGGTGATGGAGTCACCCTCTCTAAAGGTGTCTTACAGACTAAAGGGGAGAGGGATGTGCATGATTGGCAGATCACTTGCTTAGGCAATTGAGTCAATCATGAGATGTCAAGTACTACACCAGATTTTGCTTTTGCACTAGATGCAATAAGTTGACATTGATCCAATCCTGGAGAAACAGTCGGAAGCAGTTTTAGAACATAAGTGGATATTCTAGGGATATGATAACGACAGCCTCATTCGGGAGACAGTTATCATTCCAGGCTTCCAAGGTGACCTGGATGACAGAAAGGTTGTCAGAGTTATTGTTTTCCCTCTGACGAGGGATGGTATTATGGACAGTTGGTCCAAGGGGATACTGAGGGAGGCATAGCACAGGATACTGATTATGTTCAGTTGACGATACAGTCTAAGAAGTTTGGATTTGGAGTTCATTTATGAGCTAGGTCCCATCAGATATCCAGACATATTCTAAGACATTTATTGCTTATTTCGGGAGATGGCTTTCTCCGCGAACTTGAGATAAAGAGAGATATAGAAAGAAACATCAAGACGGATCCACTCAACGAGGCTATTCCTCGAACGCAGTAGTTTCGTAAATGGGTTTTGTGAGACTGATTAGTAGAGGAGTTGGGTTTCGGTATCACACGGGCTGTGAGTATGCGACATCGCAATAATTAGCCTTGAGTGCAAGTGGGAGATTGTTGGAGATAGTGCCCTCAGAGTCAATTATTGGATCACAGGCACGTGATTGCAATGATTGAGGGAGGACCTATTCCGGTAGGACAGTCTTACTCAAGATGATAGTATGCTATCTGGTTTATCTTTATCATCGTGTACTACTTTAGGTGACCTTAGAGGTCGCTATTACACGTTGATAGAGCCCCTAGGATTCTTGCTTGACTGCCAGCAGTATGAGGGCGATCATATACGTGGGAGCTGGTAGTCTATAAGCACATCCTTAAAAGGTCCCTAGTCGTGGGAGTTTCGAGACAGGGCATCGATACTTCAGAGTAGACTAGTGTATGCAGTCGAGACCCCGACGAGGGGCGGTGGCCGGTCTCACAAGCCACTGGTGTCAGTTGGATCACCTAAGATGTATACAGGTGCTCATTGGGTTATGAGTACACCGGACAGGACTCGCCGGGAACATGCTAGTTGGTCTTATACCTGACGTCAGATAGCAGTTCCATGGTGACATGTGTACAGGTTAGTTCATCGACCTGAGATCGTCATTTGTCTCGTGTGAGTTCCTACTATACTTTGATTACTACCCTACCACTCTCAAAAGAGACGTGCAAATAGGTTTTAGTTGGGTACAGTCCCGAGCCACAAGGAGGCAGTGAGCGGATCTGCAGGGGTTCGTCTCTCCCGGTATTGGGGGTGAGGTCGCGCTGTGTCTAGGAGAGCCCTTACACGAAGTCCTTGGCCAAGGCAGGAGATTTACAGTAGGTATTCTAGTAGTATCTCAGGGTGTTCTGGGCTACACTCCGACATGACTTGTACCGCTTTTGGGGGTCTGACTTTTACCAACCCCCTAGGCCCGCCATGCGATGCTCATAGACGAACGGACCGGACTGTACGGATATTGTCACTGACAGGCTCAGTAGGGTGTCAGGATGAGTTCGCTCATCGACGTCCCTTTTGGTCAATACCTGGTAGCCCGTTACGTATGGCTAATACCTCTGACGTGCTAGTGGTTAAATCCACAACCAAAGTATTGACGAGTCTTTAGAGTCCCCCACAGACTGTTGCTCAAGTTTCGGGCGAAACGCTGTAGAGGCCGTATGGAGATATGGCAGGGTTCGATCATATACGTGCGGTATTGCACGGATCATGATCGGACGGATAATACTAGCGGGCTTTGGTTTAAGCCGGATCCTAGAATTGTACAGTGTAGATTTTGTCTTGTTGCATTTGTATTCGATCGGAATACAAATGCGGGTATGTATATACAGTAGCGGGGTTTTCCTGTAATTTATTACGGGATCAGTTTTTTGAAGTTGCCAGTTTGCTTTCCGTTTCAGCCATTTTCTTTTGTTTCTTTCTTTGGCCGAAAAATGGTGGAGGAGAGCTTATTTGCAAATGTGCAAATAAGCTTTGTGGAGGGTGTTATTTGCATGTTGTTGTGTCATGATGATTCCACCATCACATTGACTTATTGCTTCATGATGGTTGTTCATGATGGTTGAGGTGACTTGGTTTTGTGATCATGATTCTTCATGATATCCTTCTCTCTCTCTTGGATTATGTGGCTCACTCTTTTTCATTCATACTCTCTCTACTCTTTCAATTTTTTTCATGAGCCATGGCCGGCCAAGTAAGGTGGGGCTGCCTATTATTTTTATAGAGATTTTTGGTTCTCTAGTGTTTGCAAAAATCCCCAACCTCATCTCCAAAAATGCTATCATCTCAATCCTCCACTAATAGCAACTTACACAAATCCAAAGAGACATAGAGTTCTACAGTTAACCTACAGCATCCTTGGGCACGTCGACTCACCAATTTCATGCCCGAGTTGCCTCGGTCCAGAGGTGGGAGCCCGTAAAAGAAGCCGGCGATGTGGTGCCCTTCCGGCGAGGAGGCGAAGACCGGAGATTCCGCGGGGAGATCGGGACGGCGATGAGAAGACCGAATGACACGGATCGCTCGGTATATCTCTCTACCCCTTCTCTAGTTAGCTAGGATTAGATTAATGGCCCGATCCGGGATTTTTTGTGCGCGGTGGTGCCGGTTCAAAGTTTAAAGTAAAGTATCGTTTCCGCATTTTGGCCTCGGATTGACGGCCGGGGCGCCGCCGTGCACTTACTGTCATTAACCTCAGAGGAGGGACAGTATGTTGGAAGAGTTCCAAGCTATATACCGTGGCAAACTAGACGATAAATGCTGAATACATCGCTACAAACGATGCTACCAAAGTGGATGTCTGAATATTTCTTGTTCATGAGATGAACATAGTTCCTACCATTGAGCGTCCAATCACTGTTATTGTGACAATAATGGAGTTGTGGTTTTAGCCGAGGAACACTGGTCCCATCAGCGATCCAGACATATTCTGAGGACAGTATCACCTGATCAGTGAGATGGTTGATCTCCAAGGGATTGAGGTTAGGAGAGTTGGCGCGAAGGATAACACCGCGGATCCACTCACAAATGCATTTCCCTACAGAGACTTTTTGCGGCGTTGAGTATGAGATACTTCAACAAATGGCCTTAGTGCAAGTGGGAGATTGTTAGTTATATGTATGCCCTAGAGGTCATTATTATACATGTGGTGTGCATTATAGTGGATGCTTAGACATATATAGGGAGGACTTTCTTGCTCGACATGATAGTATGCTATCTGGTTGCTCTTTATCTTAACATGTACACTTATTATCTCTCTATTACATGTTGATAAAACCCTTAGGATGAGTACTTGACTACCAGGATTATGATGCAGATCATACTAGTGGGGCAGAGGTAGTCCGTAAGTACATCCTTCAAATGTTCCTAGTCGTGGGAATATTGAGATGGGGCATCGATATTCCAGAGTAGACTAGCGTATACGCTTCTTGACCCATATGATGGGCGATGGATGATCCCACATCCATTGGTGTTTGACATCAGAGAAGGTATATGGGTGCTCAGTGGAGACTGGGTACACTGGATGCCCATATACCTTCTCTGATGTCAAACACCAATGGATGTGGGATCATCCATCGTCCATCATATGGAGCGTATACGCTAGTCTACTATGGAATATCGATGCCCCGTCTCGATACTCCCACGACTAGGAACATTTGAAGGATGTACTTACCGACTACCTCTGCCCCACTAGTGTAATCTGCATCATAATCCTGGTAGTCAATTACTCATCCTAAAGGCTTTATCAACATGTAATAGAGAGACAATAAGTGTACATGTTAAGATAAAGAGCAACCAGATAGCATACTATCATGTCTAGCAAGAAAGTCCTCCCAATATATGTCCAAGCATCCACTATAATATACATCACATGTATAATAAATGGCCTATACGACATACATATAACTAACACGAGGGACGAACCCTAAGATCTTTTGATCTTTTTTTATAACGAATTGATAGATTCGAAAAGAAGCAAAGGCTTCTGAATAAAAGTGAAAGATTTTTTATGGAGAAAAATAGAAGTTTTTCTCTTTATTTCTACCTTGTGCAATTTTGTTGAGGAAGGAGAAGATTTGAGATTCTTTCAAGCTTATGGGGGGTTTTCCGGTTTATGATTTCTTCATATGAGGCTCCTATTTATAGGAGCGAAGAAATTATGGTTTTTTGGTTTGTTGTTGTTTGTTTTGATCTCAATCTGATTTTAGATTGATCTAAAAAGATTAAATTGATTTATATCAATTAATGGTGGCATGCGCACCGTTGGATTTTTGATCTACCGGTCTTTTTTAAAGAAATTTAACTAACATAATATTTTTCTGTTAATTGAGAATCAGTTGTATATTATTCCTGTTTTAGGACGATCCCAAATTTATTTAGTTTGTTATCATTTGTGTAGGTTTACTAGGCACTCTAACAAGGGTTAAGAAAGCATCAAACATGCCCGATTAAAATTTTAGCCGTGCCTAACAACCCTAAACAAGATCTTTGTTAGAAAATTAGGGTTTCACATGCAAGTAAATAGCATCTATGACTAAGTGAATACGAAATACAACCTTTGTAGATCGGTCCTTCACTTCTTTAACTCCTTGTTGAAGTCCCTTCGCTGCGATCATGGTTCTCCCGGACTCTTGCATGGCTTCACGAGGCTGAAGGAGCGTCCTTGCTTGAAGTCTTCGAGGCCGAAGACGATCTACGTCGAGGGGATGCCAACTCAAGGTTCTACTTCACTAACTAGAGAATTAGTGAAGCAAACACCCTAAACTAAAGTGCTAGTCTAGTAGAGTATGGAGAAATAGGAAGTGGGTTCACTTTAGAATTTAGTTTCTCACAATATTTCTCACTTTGGATCAAACACTAGAAAGCTTTTTAGCTCAAGGAAGAAGAAGAAGAAAATAAAATGAGAAGAGATAATGATCAAGTGAGAAAGCTAACCATGGTGAGTGGGTATCATATACTAACTAATGTAGAGACATAACCATAGCTAATGCTTATGGTTGGGTTAACAAATATCCATAGTAAAAACAAACTTAGTGGACTTAGTCAATGGATCCACAAGCTTCCACAAGTTTCATGCATTTTGCTAATTCTCCACTAATTTTGCAATTACTTTAAATATTAAAACCCAACATAAATAAATAGCATGGTGTAAATCTCATACACCCAAGTCATGTGTATCATCAACCATGATACAAAAGGAAAACACAATTTTAATATATATCACATATGTATTAAAGTTGTGCACTTGTGAGAAAAATCCTCATGTGAACAAGTGTTAGTTAATATAAACTAGTATATATAATATACAATTATACACTAAATTGTTAAATCAACACTTGACTTAATAATCCGGTCATATCTCATATAACCGACTAACATCTATTGTATCGATTTATCGAATCAACACTTGATTCGATAACCCGGCTATATCATATATAACAGACCGATACAAAAAGTCGCGAGAATAGAATACGGTATCACATACAAACATTATTCTCGGTCCCGCACATATCACATACATGCTCCTATTTCGTTTTTCCTGAGCCAGTAAAACCTCTATGTAGGACTCTAAAGACTCGTCAATACGCCGGCAGTAGGTGATGATAACATCAAGCACCCACAAGCCATCAGCGGTACTAGCTGGACGTAACGGCTACCCGGGTATTGAGCGATCAGAAGATCAGCAAGCAAGCCCGCTCCAACTCCTGTAAAAGCCTGCCAGTAACACTTCCCGTACAGTCCGGTCTCCTTGTCTGATATGTCGCATATCAAGTCTAGAGGTGGTAAATGTCAGACCCCAATAACCGATAAGTCGTGCCGATATGAGGCTTATAACGGGTCGAGAAACTACTGGTAACACTTACCAGTAAATCTCTAAATCAGCCCTGGCCAGGGACTTCCCTGTTATGGACAATCGAGCACTGCGCAACATCAACCCCCAATACCGGGAGAGACGAGACCCCTCCTATGGCTCATTGCCTCCATATGACTTGGGACTGTACCCAAAAACCACCATTTTGCACGCCCTCTTGGACGTGGTAAGGTGGAAATCAAAGCACAGTGGGAATCACACAAGACTCTATGACGATCTCGGGTCTACAGACTAACCCGCACAAGTGTCACCAGAGAACTGCCATCTGACGTGAGGTATAATACCATCTGGGAGTTCTCGGCGAGTCCGTCCAGTGTACCCAGTCTCCACTGAGCACCCGTATACCATCTCTGATGTCAAACACCAATGGATATGGGATCATCCATCGCCCATCTTATGGGTCGAGAAGCGTATACGCTAGTCTACACTAGTATATCGATGCCTTATCTCGATACATCTACGACTAGGAACATTAAAGGATGTACTTATGGACTGCACTGTCCCCACTAGTATGATCTACATCATAGTCCAGGTAGTCAAGTACACATCCTAAGGGCTTTACCAACATGTAACTATAAGACAACATCAAGAGACAAGTATACATGTTAAGATAAAGCACAACCAGATAGCATAATATCATATTGAGCAAGAAAATTCTCTCTAAATATGTCCAAGCATCCAATATAATATACATCATCTATACAATACTGGCCTCTAGGGTATACATACAACTAACAATCTCCCACTTGCACTAGGGCCAGCTGCTATAGTATCGCATACCAAGCATCCCGAAAAGTCTCTCAAACTATATCTGGGAAATGGCCTTCGTGAGTGGATCCGCTGTGTTGTTCTTCATGTCAACCCTCCTAACCTCAATCTCCCGACGATCAACTATCTCCCGGATCAGGTGATACCGCCTCAGAATATGCCTGGATCGCTGATGGGACCTGGGTTCCTTGGCCAAAGCCAACGCTCCATTGTTATCACAATACAAAGGTATTGGATGCTCAATGGATGGAACCACTCCAAGTTCAGTAATGAACTTCTTGATCCAGACTGCCTCTTTGGCAGCATCGTTGGCAGCGATGTATTCAACCTCCATCGTCGAGTCTGCCATGATTTCCTGCTTGGAATTCTTCCAGCTAACCGCCCCTCCGTAAAGGGTAAAGAAAAATCCCGAGTGCGACTTAGAGTCGTCCTTATCACTCTGGAAGCTCTTATCGGTAAAGGACTGTACTTGGAGTTCTCCGTTACCATACACTAAGAGCATCTCTTTAGTCCTTCACAAGTACTTGAGAATGCTTTTCACAGCTGTCCAGTGACTCTCTCCAGGATCAGCTTGATACCTACTCACTATACTTAGTGAGTATGCTACATCGGGTCTGGTACATAGCATCGTGTACATGATAGAGCCTACAGCCGAAGCATAGGGTATCCCTTGCATGCGAGCTCTCTCCAAATCAGTCTTGGGAGACATCTCTTTGAAGAGAGTGAGTCCAGAGATCGTGGGTAAAAACCCACGTTTGGACTCTTCCATACTAAACCTCTTTAGTATGGTGTCAATGTACCTGGATTGGGACAATCCCAATATCCTTTTAGATCTATCTCTATAGATCGTAATTCCCAGTATGCAGGAGGCATCACCTAGATCTTTCATTGAGAATCTTTGTGATAAGAAGAGCTTGACCGATTGCAGCATAGGAATGTCATTTCCTATCAAGAGTATGTCGTCCACCTACAATACGAGGAAGACAACCTTACTCTTTGCCACCTTCTTGTAGATACAAGGTTCATCTACATTTTTCACGAAATCAAACTCTTTGATAACGACGTCAAAGCAGTTGTTCCAACTCCGTGATGCTTGCTTTAATCCATAAATGGATTTAAGCAGCTTGCACACCTTCCCACTGCTCCCACTATCTACGAAGCCCTCTGGCTGAGTCATGTACACGTACTCTTCTAAATCACCGTTTAGAAACGCGGTCTTAACATCCATTTGCCAGATTTCGTAGTCATGATATGCAGCGATGGCAAGCATGATCCGGATGGATTTAAGCATAGCCACTGGAGAAAAGGTTTCGTCATAGTCCATATCTGGTGTTTGACGAAAACCCTTTGCAACAAGTCTAGCTTTGAAAGTCTCCACTTTCCCATCTACACTAAGTTTTTTCTTGAAGATCCACTTGCTCCCAATGGGTTTTACCCCTTCAGGAGCAACTTCCAAAGTCCATACTTTGTTGGTGTACATTGATTCCATCTCGGACCGCATTGCATCCAGCCATTTCACTGAGTCCCCACTCGTGATGGCCTGCTCGAAGCTAGTTGGGTCATCATCAACCATGATGCAATCCTCGCTCCCACCATCCATGAGAAAACCGTAGTATCTTCCAGGTGGGTGAGGAACCCTACTAGATCGGCGGAGAGGCTGAGGTTCGTTGGGAACTACCGAATCCTCCGGTTCCACTAAATCTTCAGTTTGAGTTTGTGTAGCCGGAATTTCTTCCAGTTCTACCTTGTCGCCACTAATTTCTTTTGCAAGAAATTCCTTTTCTAAAAAGGTGGCATGTCGAGAAACAAACACCTTTTGTTCCTCGCTATGGTAGAAAAGATATCCATGTGAATGTTTGGGATATCACACAAACTTGCATAAAACTGACCGTGCCTCGAGTTTGTCCGGATTTTTCCTTTTGACATAGGCCGGACAACCCCATATCTTAACTCGTTTAAGACATGGTCTCTTCCCACTCCATATCTCATATGGTGTGGTAGGAACAGATTTAGATGGAACTTGATTCAATAGGTATGCTGCTGTCTCCAGCGCATACCCCTAGAAGGAAATAGGTAACTCAGCTGTGCTCATCATAGAGCGCACCATATCTAATACGGTGCGGTTCCTCCGTTCCGATACACCATTGTGTAGTGGTGTATATGGAGGAGTTAGCTGAGAGAGAATCCCATTCTCTTTTAGGAAGTCCAGGAATTCATTGCTCAAGTATTCACCTCCTCGATCAGATCGAAGGATTTTAATACTTTTCCCGGTTTGGTTCTCGACTTCTTGTTTATATTCTCTAAATTTCTCAAAAGCTTCTGATTTGTGTTTCATCAGGAACACATACCCGAATCTAGAGAGATCGTCAGTGAATGTAATGAAGTACGCATAACCATTCCTGGCATGTGTAGACATGGGGCCGCATACATCACTATGTACCAGTCCCAAGATTTCCGTAACTCTTTGTCCGTGTCCCGTAAACGGAGTTTTGGTCATCTTTCCTTTGAGACATGACTGGCAAGTGTCATAAGATGAAAATTCAAACGAATTCAAATATCCATCCTTATGCAACTTAGCTAGTCGTGTTTCATTGATGTGACCCAGTCTACAATGTCAAAAGAAAGATTCGTTCATTTCTAAACTCTTCCTCTTGTGTGTGTTTGTTATGCTCAGAATTGTTGATTGATTTAGAACATAAATGCCATTGCATAACGTGCCTGATCCAACCAACTTTTGGTTTAAGAAAATGTTCATAACATTATCCTGTAATACAAAATTATATCCCTCTTTGCTCAACAAAGAAACCGATATAATGTTGCATATCAGGTTCGGCATGTAATAGCATTCGTTCAGAATCAATGTATTACCAGTTGGTAATACAAGGTGATATTCCCCGACGGTTTTAGCTGCAACAATTGCACCATTTCCAACCCTTATGTCTTTATCACCTTCTCCAAGTTCTCTACCTTTTCTAAGCCCATGTAACTGATTATATATATGGGATCTTGACTCGGTATCTAATACCCAGGACGTAAAGCAAATGGAGAAACAGTTCCCTGTAACGAACACACCCGAAGAAAATGCATCAACATGTACTTTCTTCATTCGGGTGGCATGGGAATCCTGGTATTCCCCTATATCCTTTTCAGTCTTATAACTTTTATAAGAAAGAACGGAACCAACGTTCCCCAGCACAGTATAACATGCGGGTTCGGTCAATACATCCATATTATTATCTTTATTAAGGCATGATATGGTCGCTACCTGGAGAGAGAGAGAAGAAAACACTTTAGCGTATGCTCTTGCAAGATCAGATTGGTTTATTATTTTATCTAATCAGGATGGCTCCCACTTTTTTTATCAAATCTTCCTTCAAACCCTAAAAGCAAAGACTAGCCGGGATTAATTACACCCTACAACTTCGCCAATCTTTCAGCCAGGCCAGTGTCGGTACTTTGAGGGAGGTTCCTCGTGCTTTCGCACGGATCTAATTAAAGTAAACCTCGTTTTCCCAGAGGCGTAACCCCATTGACACCTTTCTAGACACCTACTTGATCGGCTAATTGTCCTGTGTAAAACTCTCCCAGGAGTAACAATTACTCGCAGTAGGTATCGGGATCCAACTATCTCATAGAAGGTATGCAATCTCATTACAAATTTCAACACTTGAAATTCCCGATAATATTTTGCCCCTAACCCCTATGATCTTGACAAAGGCCAACAAATCATAGGATGCTAGTCAAGTTCAACCCGTCAGTTTTTGATTGAATTAAAGCCACCCGCACGACCCTTGACAAAGGCCAACAAGGTCGTACGACTACCCCAAAAGAATCTGCATCATATGCATAAGCATATAAGCACCATTCAGCTACCGCACACTACGCCTTGACAAAGGCCAACAAACCCAGCACGAATAGTAAACAGTTCCTATCTGAAATGATGGAGGGCTACGACAGATTTTTCTGAAAACCTATTGCTTAATGAACTTGATATCATTGTAGAATCGAGTGAATTTTTTAAAATGGAGTGATTTAGAGGTTTTTATTAGTTTTGCTAAAGAGGTCACTCCCGGTGAAGGGATCTCGGCTCTTTCCTTATGGAATAAGGTGCAGAATATATCATATATATCGCTATGCAAAGCAAAAATTCCAAATGCAATCAAAAGACAAACCGAGTGTTGTAGCATCTGCCAGTTTTGCTAAAGAGGTCACTCCAGGTGAAGGGATCTCGGCTCTTTCCTCATCGAATAAGGTGCAGGATATATCATATATATCGCTATGCAAAGCAAAAACTGTAGCTACCCTTTTTGAAAATTTGATTCTACAACATCTTTTAGGTTTCTTTTCTTTCATTAATCATATTAATGAATTCACATCATTTAAGTCACCTAAACATCACAGATAAATACGACATACACTTATGCCATCCGCATTCTCCTCGATGTCCCCTCGTGCACCGTTAGGTTAGGTAACTAACGGTAGAGCGGGGCAGGGCTAGCGCGGGTGTAAAACATAAGTAACGTCTATATAATATATCATATATACTATATACAGTATTTATCACAACATATCAAATAATCAAATTACAGATATCGCAGCAGAAGAAACATATGAAACATTGGATATACTAGGACATCCGTGTTTTATTTTGAGCCTCTGTAAAACACGGATTCCACGGTCGCGATGAATAGCCAAACCCACACCCCTAGACCCCTATGAGAGCGGCAAGCAACCCTACCAATTCTAGAGTTAGGAGACCCGGACTCGACTCCTCAAATTGGTCTCCCACTGGACTCTAGAACCCGGTTACTTGTGCTCTCCTAGTGCGAAAAAGTAAATAATATACAAATGGTGACATCAACCTTATCCCGGAAGTGCCCCAATAAAAGAATATTACATACATTTAATTTTACATGAATGAAAATAAAAACCCTCATCTCACATAAAAAAACCCGGCTATTCATAACACGACGATCCAATATAACATATCCAGCAACACATAACATCACATGTCATCAACGTAAGTAAATATGCGCATCCCAATTGTCGTTGACATATAGCAACGAAACCAGCGATATCACATATTACACTTACGGTCGCAGTAAAGAAAGTGTAAAACTACAACATTTGGATCCACATTCTCTTTAGAATTCGTAAATCCGAAATATCACATACTTCGCATTTCATGCCTAACTATATGAATTCCACATATTGTATCACATTCCAGATAAATAGACAGTATTAAACTTTCCGATCGAATAATCAAATACCCAAGATTTCCTAAATAGTTCAACACTTGAGCGGAGTTCAAAAATTCCAGAATACGTCATAGTAGCAACGGTCCAGCCGTAGAAGGGTCAAGCCAACGCCTCACATGTAGCACGTCGTACTGCCCCAAACCCTAAGGTTCAAAAGGCAGTTCAAGACGGTCATATAATCGAGTTAAGGTTTGTTTTCTTCTAGAGGGTCCATCGCTTTACATGCACGTTTTTCTGAAAGATTTAAACTTTAGAAAAAATTCAACACTTGAAAGTTTTTCGTGCCGGGAAATAATGAGTTAATGATATCCGTTCGAACATTTTAATAGTTTCTAAATATCCGGAAAACATAACGAAATTAAATATTCCGATCGAATCAATGAATACAAAATAATCCCCAGAACACTCAACACTTGAGTCATTTTAAAAATACCCAGAAAATACAAATCACAGAAATAGAAATTATAGTGTAAAAATTAGGGCATAACTCCTCTGTTCTGCCGCAGATCCGCGGCCCAAGCGCGGAACGGCCGCGGTTCCGCGGCGGTTTGTACAGTGTATGCTCTCGTTTTTCACTACAATTCTTATATTTCCCTGCTAATATTTTTAGGCATTTTTAATTCAGAAAAAATCACATTTTTAGAAATTGTCCAGAGAGGGGTTAAATTTGCGTTTCGGGTTTCGATCAGGGTTTTAACTCCGTATACAAGTCGCCTAATGCTCTAGCTAGGCTCTGATACAACTGTAGGTTTACTAGGAACTCTAACAAGGGTTAAGAAAGCATCAACCATGCCCGATTAAAATTTTAGCCGTGCCTAACAACCCTAAACAAGATCTTTGCTAGAAAATTAGGGTTTCACATGCAAGTAAATAGCATCTATGAATAAGTGAATACGAAATACAACCTTTGTAGATATGTCCTTCACTTCTTTAGCTCCTTGTTGAAGTCCCTTCGCTGCGATCGTGGTTCTCCCGGACTCTTGCATGGCTTCACAAGGCTAAAGGAGCGTCCTTACTTGAAGTCTTCAAGGCCGAAGACGATCTACGTCGAGGGGATGCCAACTCAAGCTTCTACTTCACTAACTAGAGAATTAGTGAAGCAAACACCCTAAACTAAAGTGCTAGTCTAGTAGAGGATGGAGAAATAGGAAGTAGGTTCACTTTAGAATTTAGTTTCTCACAATGTTTCTCATTTTAGAATTTAGTTTCTCACAATGTTTCTCACTTTAGAATTTAGTTTCTCACAATGTTTCTCACTTTGGATCAAACCCTAGAAAGCTTTTTAGCTCAAGGAAGAAGATGAAGAAAATAAAATGAGAAGAGATAATGATCAAGTGAGAAACCTAACCATGGTGAGTGAGTATCATATACTAACTCATGTCGAGACATAACCATGGCTAATGCTTATGGTTGGGTTAACAAATATCCATAGTAAAAATAAACTTAGTGGACTTAGTCAATGCATTCATAAGCTTCCACAAGCTTCATGCATTTTGCTAATCCTCCACTAGTTTCGTAATTACTTTAAATATTAAAACCCAACATAAATAAATAGCATGGTGTAAGTCTCATACACCCAAGTCATGTGTATCATCAACCATGATACAAAAAGAAAACACAATTTTAATATATATCACATATATATTAAAGTTGTGCACTTGTGAGAAAAATGCTCATGTGAACAAGTGTTAGTTAATATATACTAGTATATCTAATATACAATTATACACTAAATTATTAAATCAACACTTGACTTAATAATCCGGTCATATCTCATATAACCGACTAACATCCATTGTATCGACTTATCGAATCAACACTTGATTCGATAACCCGGCTATATCATATATAACCGACCGATACAAAAAGTCATGAGAATAGAATACGGTATCACATACATGCATTATTCTTGGTCCCGCACATATCACATACGTGCTCCTATTTCGTTTTGCCTGAGCCAGTAAAAGCTCTATGTAGGACTCTAAAGACTCATCAATACGCCGGCAGTAGGTGATGATCACATCAAGCACCCACAAGCCGTCAGCGGTACTAGATGGACGTAACGGCTACCCGGGTATTGAGCGATCAGAAGATCAGCAAGCAAGCCCGCTCCAACTCCTATAAAAGCCTGCCGGTAACACTTCCCGTACAGTCCGATCTCCTCGTCTGATATGTCGCATATCAAGTCTAGGGGTGGTAAACGTCAGACCCCAAAACCGATAAGTCGTGCCGATATAAGGCTCATAACGGGTTGAGAAACTACTGGTAACACTTACCAGCAAATCTCTAAATCAGCCCTGGCCAGGGACTTCCCTGTTATGGCCAATCGAGCACAGCGCAACATCAACCCCCAATACCGGGAGAGACGAGACCCCTCCTATCGCTCATTGCCTCCATGTGACTCGGGACTGTATCCAAAAACCACCGTTTTGCATGCCCACTTGGACGTGGTATGGTGGAAATCAAAGCACAGTGGGAATCACACAAGACTCTATGACGATCTCGGGTCTACAGACTAACCTGCACAAGTGTCGCCAGAGAACTGCCATCTGACGTGAGGTATAATACCATCTGGGAGTTCTCGGCGAGTCCGTCCAGTGTACCCAGTTTCCAATGAGCACTCGTATACCATCTCTGTGTTGGAGATAGTGCCCACAGAGTCAATTATTGGATCACAGGCACGTGATTGCAATGATTGAGGGAGGACCTATCCCGATAGGACAGTCTTACTCGAGATGATAGTATGCTATCTGGTTTACCTTTATCATCGTGTACTGCTTTAGGTGACCTGACAGGTCGCTATTACACGTTGATAGAGCCCCTAGGATTCTTGCTTGACTGCCAGCAGTATGAGGGCGATCATATACGTGGGAGCTGGTGGTTTATAAGCACATCCTTAAAAGGTCCCTAGTCGTGGGAGATTCGAGACAGGGCATCAATACTCCAGAGTAGACTAGTGTATATAGTCGAGACCGCGACGAGGGGCGGTGGCCGGTCTCACAAGCCACTGGTGTCAGTTGGATCACCTAAGATGTATACAGGTGCTCATTGGGTTATGAGTACACCGGACAGGACTCGCCGGGAACATGCTAGTTGGTCTTATACCTGACGTCAGATAGCAGTTCCCTGGTGACATGTGTACAGGTTAGTTCATCGACCTGAGGATCGTCATTTGTCTCGTATGAGTTCCCACTGTACTTTGATTACTACCCTACCACGCTCAAAGGAGACGTGCAAATAGGTTTTAGTTGGGTACAGTCCCGAGCCACATGGAGGCAGTGAGCGGATCTTCGGGGGTTCGTCTCTCCCGGTATTGGGGGTGAGGTCGCGCTGTGTCTAGGATAGCCAGAACATGAAAAGTCCTTGGCCAAGGCAGGAGATTTACTGGTAGGTATTCCAGTAGTATCTCAAGGTGTTCTGGGCTGATCTCTGACACGACTTGTACCGCTTTTGGGGGTCTGACTTTTACCAACCCCCTAGGCCCGCTATGCGATGCTCATAAACGAACGGACCAAACTGTATGGATATTGTCACTGACAGGCTCAGTAGGGTGTCAGGATGAGTTCGCTCATCGACGTCCCTTTTGGTAAATAGCTGGTGGCCCGTCACATATTGGCTTATATCTCTGACGTGCTAGTGGTTAAATCCACAACCATGGTGTTGACGAGTCTTTAGAGTCCCCCACATTCAGTTGCTCAAGTTTTCGGGCGAAACGCTGTAGAGGCCATATGGAGATATGGCAGGGTTCGATCAGATACGTGCGGTATTGCACGGATCAGGATCGGACGGTAAATACTAGCGGGCTTTGGTTTAAGCCGGATCCTAGTATTGCACATTGTGGATTTTGTCTCATTGCATTTGTATTCGGTTGGAATACAGATGCGGGTGTGTATACACAGTATCAGGGTTTTCCTGTAATTTATTATGGGATCAGTTTTCTGGAGTTGCCAGTTTGCTTTCCGTTTCGGCCATATTTCTTTGTATCTTTCATTGACCGAAGTTTGGTGGAGGAGGGCTTATTTGCATTTGTGCAAATAAGCAATTTGGAAGGGGGTCTTTGCATATTGTTGGATTATGATGGTTTCATGATGGAGCCCCACCCTTGACCTTCCATGGTTCATGGTTGCTTGACTTTTTGTAGCAATCATGGTTGTTGATTAGTTGATGGAGTGTGGTTTTGCTAGTGATGATGATTCTTGCATGATGACCATTCCTCTCACTTGCATTATTCTTGTGGCTATCCTTTTTCACTCACACCTCTCTCATTCTCACTCTCCCTTGACCTTGCATGGCCGGCCAAAGATGAGAGGGGCTGCCCATTTTTGTGGTGTGGGATTTTTAGTCTCTTGGCTTCACAAAAATCCCAAAAGTTTCATCTCCAAAAAGTCTAAGTTCATTTCCTCCACCAAAGGCAACATCCACTACCCCAAAATGAGACATGAGTTCTACACACATTCTACAGCAAATCTTAGGCATGTCGCCTCGCCAGCTTCGTGCCCGAGTAGCCTCGGTATAGAGGTGGGAGTCCGTAAAAGAAGCAGGCGACGTGGTACCCTTCCGGCGAGGAGGTGGAGACCGGACACTCCGTGAGAGATCGGGACGACGACGAGAAGACCGGAGGACACAGATCGCTCGGTACATCTCTCTTCCCATCTTGTAGTTAGCTAGGACTAGTTTAATGGCACGATCCGGGTTTATAGTGCGTGGTGGTGCCGGTTTGAAAAGTTTAAAGTAAAGCACCGCTTCTGCATTCCGACCTCGGGATTGACGGCTGGGGCGCCGCCGTGCACTTACAGTGGTATCAGAGCCTCGCCATTAACATAGTCTAGCTTGGTCTAATGTGTTTACGTTTCCGATCGAACAAAATTCCAAAACCCGTATTTTTCCTAGCATCAGTTTCTGTCGATTTTTTTCTGGCTCGAAAATTTTTTCAGGTTGTTTCAGAATGATGTGCATGGAATTATAAGAATTCTGTGAAAATTTGGTCTCGTGAACAGTCTAAACCACCGCGGAACGGCGGCCAAACCCATGCTTGGGCCGCGGTTCCGCCGTGACTTGAACTGTTCAGTCTACCAAAATTTTGCAGAAAGCTCCTGACTTGAAAATAGGGTTTTTGGAACATTCTTTTTGGGCCCAGAATTTATTTATCTGCTACAGTAATGCTTGGGGCTCACCTGGTAAAATTGGATCGATCGGATATATTAAACACATTAGTTCACAGTATTTACATTATATCTGCGACCGTGAATGTCACTTGATCGGTAAATCCTGTCTAGCTGCTATAGCCCGGTTAGACGGATTTGCGAACGTGACTTTCACGTTGATATTCTGTGTATTGCTGTGATGTTGCGGATCGGTCGTGGGGGATAGCCTGGTTGCAGTGGTAGTACAGTTTTGTTGTATTATGTACATTTGATATTGCGGGGCGAGCGTCCGATATGTGGACTGCCGTCACTGCCTGTTGTATATTATTCTTTTGGGGCACGACCAGGTTGCGGTCGATGTACCTGTTATATGTATATTTTACTTTCTGTACTAGGATTACCCCACGGAGGGGTGCACGGATAGCCGGGTTCTAGAGGGAAATAAGCCCGCATCTCATGGCATTGAGACAGAGGGGGCTTCACTCTAGAATTGGCTGGCTATTCGCCGCACTCGTAGGGGGTACAGGTTGACCCAGGAGGGGTGCCCAAGTTACCGGATTCCGTGAAGTGCCGGGTGGTCTATTCACGTTGCTGAAGGGGGCTGCCTCGCTTCAGGTTTTGGCGGGTAATTTGCCGCGCCCGTAGGGGTCTAGGATTTCATTGCACAGGCTATCCACATGACCAGGGGAACGTCGGGTTTCAGTAGCGGCTCTGTGAAACCCGGGGATCCCAGATATCTGTATTGTTCTGTGATGCTGTACATTTCTGTGATGTTGCATTTTATCAAGCCTTAAGCGAAATATTATATATTGATATATATATATAGTAGTAGATGTTGTATATGTTTTGCATCCGCGCTAGTCCTGTCCCCGCTCTGTCGTTAGTTAGCTAACCTAACGGGTAATGACGAGACCCAGTGGCGAATGCGGATGGCATATACGTACATCAGTATATTTTCGTTCTTTGTGGTGTGATCAATTGATGGGACTGCGTTGATTCGGATCAATGCAAGTTAAAAACAAACCTAATCTGATGTTGTTGGAACATTTTTCAAAAATCTGTTATTTGCAAGGACGTTCACTTTTGTTTTGCACAGCGGTATTCAGTTGGAAGATCCTGCTCCTCAGTCGACGAGGCAAGGGCCGAGATCCCTTCACCGGGAGTGACCCCTTGGACAAAAGTTTGCGTCAGGGCAATAACTTCACTATAGCCGATTACTTTTGCTTTGCATCGTGGTATTCAGTTGGAATATCCTGCACCTCATTCTACGGGGAAAGAACCGAGATCCCTTCATCGGGAGTGACCTCTTTAGCGAAGTTTTTCGTTACTATATTTTTTAAAAAGCTATCCGTTCCTTCAACGATATCAAGTTCATTACGTTAAAGGTTTTCGCCAGAAACCATTCGTAGCCCTCCGTCGTTTCATATGGATGGTCAATAGTATTCAAGCTGTGTATGTTGGCCAAAGTCAAGGCACAGTGATTGGTAGCTATTGGGTATTCATATGCAGCATAGATAGATACATTGGTTTGGGGCAGTCGTACTACTATTTTGGCCAAAGTCAAGGGTATGTACGGGTGGGCTCAAATTAACCTGGAGAATGACGGGTTGAACTTGACATGTGACTTATGATATGTTGGCCAAAGTCAAGGTCATAAGAGCATGGGGTAAAAATCACATCGGGAGTTTCTAAAGAAAGTGAAACTTGCCAGATATGCGCATACCTTCTGGAGTGTGATAACGTGAGCGGATTCCGTCACGTTATCATGCGATGATAGTTGGATCCCGATTCCTACTGATGAGTTGGTTTACTCCTCGGGTGATCCCGACTAATTCTTCTTTCGGGTTTGGAGAAGAATTTGAGGTTACAGTGGGAGGTTTCCAGATTAGATAAATTGGTAACCATTCTGATCTAGGTTGGAGTGCACGCTGAGTGTTTCTTTTCTCTCTCTCTCTTTGGCAGCGACCATTGACCCGACCTTAGATTATGACTCAGAGACCAAAATTAACCGAACCTTCTTAAACACTGGATTTTGGATTGTCAGAGTTGCAAACCTCATTGCCACTCCTACTTTTACCCTTTTCTCCAGGACACCTCGTTTTACTACGAACATCAACTTCCAATGGACAAAGCCATCGTATGGTTATATACGAACTCGAAGGGATTTATTCGAGGATGGTTTCCGGTTCTGGAGAAAACGAATAGGACTATTCAGTTGTCTTTTCCTTTTGCCTTCTCTCAAGTTGTGAGTACTCCTTGGTTTAGGAGATAGTACACCTATTACGCAAATTGGATAGTCTTCTTCCAAACCATAGGCAGGTGCCGACCGGTAGGGAATGAAGAAAACCAATTAGCATAACGATGGTGTACAGAAGGTATTAAGTTAAGACAAAGCAAGGGATTAGTAAGAGGGAAAAGTAAATTGCGACTGATATTCACGACCAAACCAAGTTTTTCTTCGCCAATCCTAAATCACCTTTGTATTTCTCCAGAACACTCCATATCACTACGAAGATCCACAGTTTATTGGATACTCCATCGTATGGTTATATACGAACTCGAAAGGAAATTGTTCCAGTTCGGGGATGGATTCTGGTTCAGGAGAAATAGGAATAACGTTTATTCGGTTGTCTTTTATCTTCACCTTCTCTCATTGCGAGTGCTCCTAGGATTAGGACAGTACACCCATTATGCTTATTGGATAGTCTTCTTCCAAACCATAGGCTGGTGCCGAACGGTAGTGAAGGAAGAAAACCATTTGGCCTAAAGGGGTGTGCAGAAGGTAATGAGTAAAGACATAGAAAGCGATTTGGAAAGATGGCAAAGAATTACACGGTTATAGTTGTGAATCTGGATAATGGAAGAGGCATTACTAGGAATACCGGGATACCCCATCGAAACATTTCAATATTTCAGTTTCACTGTGTACTGTTAAAGGAAAACTGATTTCCTAATTAGTCCTTACTCCAGGGTATGTATTTACCAGGTATGATTCTCACATCTGTATGGTTTTACAGATGATGAATGGGAGTAGGTTAGTGGGGATTAGGTGATCATCCTCATTATATCGGGATTCGTTGTAATCGGTGATATTTGAGGAAATCACCTGGGTTGTTGCCGGACGGCAAAATATTTGGTTTTGAATTTCCGCTGTCATGCACCAATTTCAAATTGATATATCTGTACGTCTATTTTTATAGAGTGAGATATACCTTTTTGAAATTATGTCTGTGACATTTACCTATATCAGTGGATGGTTAGGTAAGGAGCATTAAACAGCGGCGTAATTCTTCTTAACCATAAGTACAGTTTTCAACCTACGACACACAGTGAATGAGTTATCAGACTCAAGGGACTTATACGGAGTATTGTATGTTGTCCAGGGTTCATCAGAACAGAGGGGTTGGTCCTCGTACTATGGTTTACGTATGACTTCTCTAGTTTTTAGACAGGTGTTTCGTGGAAACACAGGGTCCGAATTTTGAGAAGTTATAGGTATTTGAATAGAGTAGAGAACCAGGTGTAGCAAGTATCGGGATTCTTCAAAGTGATCGAAGATGTAGATACTTGTGTATGGTATTCAGTTGATAGTAATCAAAAAGAGAACTTGCTTCTTTTTCAGGTTACTCATAATTGGAAGCATTCCTAAGTTGAGTAACGCTGATAGACCTTCTTCCATTCAGTTGACATGCGCTGGAGACAGTTGCATGATTTGAATCCGGTTCAATTAAATCAGTGCCTCTGGTTCTATATTGGATATAGAACAGTTCATATCTTAACGTTGTTAAGGTACGGGGAGTTATCCGGCTTATGATTAAAACCAGACTCTGGATAACTCAAGGCACGTTTCTGTAATGGCTGTTTGTGGGTTGACCCAGGCTATGACGAGGGTTGACTTTCTACTATCTGGAAGATCAATAGTGATATTGTTCTAGACTCGCCACAGTTTTAATAAAAATGGATTTTTTCAGAAAATAGTAGTGGGAGTATGGTAGAACTGGAAGTGATTCCAGAACCACAAACGATTACTGAAGATTTGATAGGAACCTAAAGATTCAATCTGGTTTGTCATTCCATTGGCCACTCCGCAGATAAGGTGGGTAACTTCAGGCACCCGAGAGGTACTCCGGTAGCCTCGAGGATGGTGACAGGGAAGTTCTTGTTTACCCAGACTTGCCATTGCTGTTGTTCCAGGCTGTAAGACCCGGCAGGAGGATGAGTATAGCGTCGTTCTAAACTTGCTTTAGAAGTATACGTCTATATGACTCTGCCAGAGGGTTGTCGTGGTCAGTGGGAGCAGCGGAAGCATTGGTGGACAAGTGGCTTATGTCTATTTATAGACTAAAGCAGATATAGCGGAGAAAGATCATCTATTTCAGATGTGACAATCATAGGTTTGACTTCATCAGAATAGGGGATGGATCTTTTAAGAAGATTGTAGGGTGTGATGTCCTGGTATTTGGATGACAAACACAAATTAGGAAGTGATATTCCTATACTACGATCGGTTATACTTTGGTAGTCACACAGTGGTTTCTCCACATGGGACTTGGACATTATATCAGACATACTGGTTACTAGATCTATGGTTTTAGATCTAGATTTGGATGGTTTCCCAATTAAGGGTACTTAGACAGCATTCTAAGAGTATTTAGAATGGACGACTCCTGGCGCGGTAGTGTACCTGCAGGTGATGGAGTCACCCTCTCTAAAGGTGTCTTACAGACTAAAGGGAAGATGGATGTGCATGATTGGCAGATCACTTGCTCAGGCAATTAAGTCAACCATGAGATGTCAAGTACCACACCAGATGTTGTTCTTGCAGTAGATGCAATAAGTTAATATTGATCCAATCCTGGAGAAACAGTCGGAAGCAGTTTTAGAACATAAGTGGATGTTCTAGGGATACGAAAACGACTGCCTCATTCAGAGACAGTTATCATTCCAGGCTTCCATGGTGACCTGGACGACAAGGAGGTTGTCAGAGTTATAGTTTTCCTTCTGACGAGGGGCAGTATTTTGGACAGTTGGTCCAAGGCAATAATGAGTGTGGCATTACGCAGGATACTGATTAAGTTCAGTTGACGATACAGTCTAAGAAGTTTAGATTTGGAGTTCATTTATGAGCTAGGTCCCATCAGACATCCAGACACATTCTAAGACAGGTATTGCTCATTTCGGGAGATGGCATTCTCCGCGAACTTAAGATATAGAGAGACATAGAAAGAAACATCAAAACGGATCCACTCACTGAGGCTATTACACGAATGCAATAGTTTCACAAACGAGCTTTGTGAGACTGTCTAGTAGAGGAGTTGGGTGTTCGGTATCACACGGGCTGTGAGTATGCTACATCGCAATAATTAGCCTTGAGTGCAAGTGGGAGATTGTTGGAGATAGTGCCCTCAGAGTCAATTATTGGATCACAGGCACGTGATTGCAATGATTGAGGGAGGACTTATCCCGGTAGGACAGTCTTACTCGAGATGATAGTATGCTATCTGGTTTACCTTTATCATCGTGTACTGCTTTAGGTGACCTGACAGGTCGCTATTACACGTTGATAGAGCCCCTAGGATTCTTGCTTGACTGCCAGCAGTATGAGGGCGATCATATACGTAGGAGCTGGTGGTCTATAAGCACATCCTTAAAAGGTCCCTAGTCGTGGGAGTTTCGAGACAGGGCATCGATACTCCAGAGTAGACTAGTGTATATAGTCGAGACCCCGATGAGGAGCGGTGGCCGGTCTTACAAGCCACTGGTGTCAGTTGGATCACCTAAGATGTATACAGGTGCCCATTGGGTTATGAGTACACCGGACAGGATTCGCCGGGAACATGCTAGTTGGTCTTATACCTGACGTCAGATAGCACTTCCCTGGTGACATGTGTACAGGTTAATTCATCGACCTAAAGATCGTTATTTGTCTCGTGTGAGTTCCCACTGTACTTTGATTACTACCCTACCACGCTCAAAGGAGACGTGCAAACATGTTTTAATTGGGTACAGTCCCGAGCCATATGGAGGCGGTGAGCGGATCTTCGGGGGTTCGTCTCTCCCGGTATTGGGGGTGAGGTCGCGCTGTGTGTAGGAGAGCCAGAACATTAAAAGTCCTTGGCCAAGGCAGGAGATTTACTGTTAGGTATTCCAGTAGTATCTCAGGGTGTTCTGGGCTGATCTCTGACACGACTTGTACCGCTTTTGGGGGTCTGACTTTTACCAACCCCCTAGGCCCGCCATGCGATGCTCATAGACGAACGGACCGGACTGTATGGATATTATCACTGACAGGCTCATTAGGGTGTCAGGATGAGTTCGCTCATCGACGTCCCTTTTGGTCAATTGCTGGTGGCCCGTCACGTATTGGCTTATATCTCTGACGTGCTAGTAGTTAAATCCACAACCATGGTGTTGACGAGTCTTTAGAGTCCCCCACATTCAGTTGCTCAAGTTTTCGGGCGAAACGCTGTAGAGGCCGTATGGAGATATGGCAGGGTTCGATCAGATACGTGCGGTATTGCACCGATCAGGATCGGACGGTAAATACTAGCGGGCTTTGGTTTAAGCTGGATCCTAGTATTGCACATTGTGGATTTTGTCTCATTGCATTTGTATTCGATTGGAATACAGATGCGGGTGTGTATACACAGTATCGGGGTTTTTCTGTAATTTATTACGGGATCAGTTTTCTGGAGCTGCCAGTTCGCTTTCTGTTTCGGCCATATTTCTTTGTATCTTTCATTGACCGAAGTTTGGTGGAGGAGGGCTTATTTGCATTTGTGCAAATAAGCAATTTGGAAGGGGGTCTTTGCATATTGTTGGATCATGATGGTTTCATGATGAAGCCCCATCCCTTGACCTTCCATGGTTCATGATTGCTTGACTTTTTGTAGCAATCATGGTTGTTGATTAGTTGATGGAGTGTGGTTTTGCTAGTGATGATGATTCTTGCATGATGACCATTCCTCTCACTTGCATTATTCTTGTGGCTATCCTTTTTCACTCACACCTCTCTCATTCTCACTCTCCCTTGACCTTGCATGGCCGACCAAAGATGAGAGGGGCTGCCCATTTTTGTGGTGTGGGATTTTTAGTCTCTTGGCTTCATAAAAATCCCAAAAGTTTCATCTCCAAAAAGTCTAAGTTCATTTCCTCCACCAAAGGCAACATCCACTACCCCAAAATGAGACATGAGTTCTACACACATTCTACAGCAAATCTTGGGCACGTCGACTCGCCAGCTTCGTTCCCGAGTTGCTTCGGTATAGAGGTGGGAGCCCGAAAAAGAAGCAGGCGACGTGGTGCCCTTCCGGCGAGGAGGTGGAGACCGGACACTCCGCGGGAGATCAGGACGACGACGAGAAGACCGGAGGACACGGATCGCTCGGTACATCTCTCTTCCCATCTTGTAGTTAGCTAGGACTAGTTTAATGGCACGATCCGGGTTTATAGTGCGCGGTGGTGCCGGTTTGAAAAGTTTAAAGTAAATTACCGCTTCCGCATTCCGGCCTCGGGATTGACGGTCGGGGCGCCGCCGTGCACTTACACTCTGATGTCAAACACCAATGGACATGGGATCATCCATCGCCCATCCCATGGGTCGATAACCGTATACGCTAGTCTACACTAGTATATCGATGCCCTGTCTCGATACACCTACGACTAGGAACATTAAAGGATGTACTTATGGACTACACAGTCCCCACTAGTATGATCTGCATCATAGTCCAGGTCGTCAAGTACACATCCTAAGGGCTTTACCAACATGTAACTATAAGACAGCATCAAGAGACAAGTATACATGTTAAGATAAAGCGCGACCAGATAGCATACTATCGTATCGAGCAAGAAAGTCCTCTCTATATATGTCCAAGCATCCAATATAATATACATCATCTGTACAATACTGGTCTCTAGGGCATACATAGAACTAACAATTTGGACGTTTTTGGTTAAATGCACAGCATGTGCGTTACACATGCATATGGAAAATATACACGCACTTTTCATATGCGCACATCGTACGTAATAACCTTTGTAATTTAAACATGCGCGTACTTGTTGGAATGGACTTTAGCCACATGCGTACCTATTGATTAATAGTTGCACACTTGCATTTTTGCATGTTTTCGTTGCGGTATTCAAGTGTTGAGCCGCGATTCATTGGATCTGTCTCGAGATTCGTGGGAATGCGAACCCTCTTTTTAGACCCTATAAATAGGTGTCATTTTCTTCACCCCTTTAGAGTTATACTTTTTCTGAAGCTCTTGCTTTCGTTAGAAGCCTTTGCTTTTTCGTTAATCTGGCAAGTGCGTGCATGCACTCTGCCTTTATGTACTTAGCTTAAACTGGGTCGCGCACCCCTTTTTGGTTGCGCATTTAGCTTGTGCAACCTTTTGGTTGCACCTTTGATTTAACTTAAAATAAACTTAAAAGTTGCTTTCACCAGAAGGATGAAGGATGTTACTTAAGTTTGGCCTAAACCGATTTTTTTATCTTTTAGTTTTGAAGTTGGATATTCTTAGTCCATCCTTTTAGTGAACTAACGCCTATCTAGTCTTTTTTTTCTAGGTGTCATGACCAACCGTATGTAATCGATCAGAGAGATTGTTTCCTATGCCGACGTTTGCTTTTATGAACCTGCATATAATGATGCCCATATAGGGTTCCTATGAACCACAACAAGGTTTCGGGAGGCATCGTCCGTGCCATTTTCAAAATTTTTCCGTTTTAAAGAACCCTAAACTAGAATCGTTAACTAGAGAATCATACGAAATGAAATGTAAACTACTTTACATCTAAGTGATAACGGAATACAACCTTTGTAGACCGGTCCTTCACTTCAATTGCTCCTTGTAGTGGTCCCTTCGCTGCGATCATGGAACTCCCGGACTTTTACATGGCTTCTCAAGGTGAAAGGAACGAACTTGCTTGAAGTCTTCGAGGTCGAAGCTGATCTACGTCGAGGAGACACTAACTCAAGCTACTACTTCACTAATGAAAGATTAGTGAAGCTAACACCCTATAGTAAAGTGCTAATCTAGTAGAGAATGATGAAGTAGGAAGTGGGCTCACTTTAGTTTTATTTTTCTCACAATATTTTCTCACTTTAGGAAAAGCTAGCAAGCTTTTTCTCAAGGATGAAGAAGATAAATTCAAGAGATGAGAATGAACTAATGAGGTGAGAGAATCAACCATGGATGAGTTTGTATGATATATCTAACTCATGTAGAGATATAACCATGGCTAAGTTATAATGGTTAGGTTAATAAATATCTTTAGTAAAACAAAATTAATGGACTAAGTCAATGCATCCACAAGTTTCTACAAGCTTTATGCATGTGACTAATTATCCACTAATTTGGATTTACTTAAATATCTAAACCCTACATTATAATTAGTATGGCGTAAGTCTCATACACCCAAGTAGTGTGTGTCATCAACCATGACACAAAATAGAACACAATTAATAAATATCACATATATATTAAGTGTGCACATATGAGAAAAATAAATGCTTAAGTGAGCTAATATTAGTTAATGTATACTAGTATATCAAATATACAATTATACACAAAATTATCAAATCAACACTTGATTTAATAATCCGGCTATATCACATATAACCGACTAATATTATATGTACCAACTTATCGAATCAACACTTGATTCGATAACCCGGCTATATCACATATAACCGACCGATACAAATTTCGCGAGAATAGAATGCGGTATCACATACTCGTATTATTCTCGGTCCCGTACATATCACATATGTGCTCCTACTTCATTTTTCCTGAGCCAGTAAAACCTCTGTATAGGACTCTAAAGACTCGTCAATACGCCGGCAGTAGGTGATGATCACATCAAGCACTCACAAGTCGTCAGCGGTACTAGCTGGACGTAACGGCTACCCGGGTATTGAGCGATCAGAAGATCAACAAGCAAGCCCGCTCTAGCTCCTGTAAAGCCTGTCAGTAACACTACCGTACAGCCCGGTCTCTTCGTCTGATATGTCGCATATCAAGTCTAGGGGTGGTAAACATCAGACCCTAATAACTCGATAAGTCATGCCGATACGAGGCTCATAACGGGTCGAGAAACACTGATAACACTTACCAGTAAATCTCTAAATCAGCCCTGGCCAGGGACTTCCCTGTTATGGCCAATCGAGTACAGCGCAACATCAACCCCCAATACCGGGAGAGACAAAACCCCTCCTATCTCTCATTGCCTCCATGTGATTCGGGAATGTACCCAAAAGCCACCGTTTTGCACGTCCTCTTTAACGTGGTAAGGTAGAAATCAAAGCACAGTGGGAATCACACAAGACTCTATGACGATCTCGGGTCTACAGACTAACTTGTACCAGTGTCACCAGAGAACTGCTATGTGACGTCAGGTATAATACCATCTAGGAGTTATTGGCGAGTCCGTCCAGTTACCCAGTCTCCACTGAGCACCCATATACCATCTCTGATGTCAAACACCAATGGATATGGGATCATCCATCGCCCATCTCATGGGTCGAGAAGCGTATACGCTAGTCTACTCTGGTATATCGATGCCCTGTCTCGATACACCCGCGACTAGGAACATTAAAGGATGAACTTATGGACTACCATGGACCCACTAGTATGATTTGCATCATAATCCTTGTAGTCAAGTACACATCCTAAGGGCTTTACCAACATGTAACCATAAGACAGTATCAGGAGACAAGTATACATTTTAAGATAAAGAGAAACAAGATAGCATACTATCATGTCGAGCAAGAAAGTCCTCTCTATATATGTCCAAGCATCCACTATAATATACATCATATGTACAATAATGTCCTCTAGGGCATACATAAAACTAACAATCTCCCACTTGCACTAGGGCCAGCTGCTGTAGTATTGCATACCCAACATCCCGTAGAGTCTCTCGAACTGTATCTGGGGAATGGCTTTCGTGAGTGGATCCGCTGTGTTGTTCTTCGTGTCAACTCTCCTGACCTTGATCTCCCGGCAATCAACTATCTCCCGGATCAGGTGATACCGGCTCAGAATATGCCTGGATCGCTGATGGGACCTGGGTTCCCCGGCCAAAGCCACCGCTCCATTGTTATCACGATATAAAGGTATTGGATACTCAATGAATGGAACCACTCCAAGTTCAGTTATGAACTTTTTCATCCAGACAGCCTCTTTGGCAGTATCATTGACAGCGATGTATTCAGCCTCCATAGTCGAGTCTGCCACGGTTTCCTTCTTGGAACTCTTCCAGCGTACTTCCCCTCTATTTAGGGTAAAGACAAATCCCGAGTGCGATTTAGAGTCGTCCTTATCACTCTGGAAGCTCTAATTGGTAAAGAAATCCACTTGGAGTTCTCCGTTACCATACACCAAGAGCATTTCTTTAGTCCTTCTCAAGTACTTGAGAATGCTTTTCACAGCTGTCCAGTGACTCTCTCCTGGATCTGCTTGATACATACTCACTACACTTAGTGAGTATGCTACATCGGGTCTGGTACATAGCATCGTGTACATGATAGAGCCTACTGCCGAAGCATAGGGTATCCCTTGCACGAGCTCTCTCTAAATCAGTCTTGGGAGACATCTTTTTGGAGAGAGTGAGTCCTGAGATCATGAGTAAAAACACACGTTTGGATTCTTCCATACTAAACCTCTTTAGTATGGTGTTAATGTATCTGGATTGGGACAATCCCAGTATCCGTTTAAATCTATCTCTATAGATCTTAATCCCCAAGATGTAGGAGGCATCCCCTAGATCTTTCATTGAGGCATCCCCTAGATCTTTCATTGAGAATCTTTGTGATAAGAAGAGCTTGACCGATTGCAGCATAGGAATATCATTTCCTATCAAGAGTATGTCATCCACGTACAATACGGGGAAGACAACCTTATACTCTGCCACCTTCTTGTATATACAAGGTTCATCTACGTTTTTGACGAAATCAAACTCTTTGATAACGACATCAAAACAAATGTTCCAACTCCGCGATGTTTGATTTAACTCGTAGATGGATTTAAGCAGTTTGCACATCTTTCTGCTGCTCCCACTGTCTACGAAGCCCTCTGGCTGAGTCATGTATATGCACTTTTCCAAATCACCATTTAGAAAGGCGGTCTTAACATCCATTTGCTAGATTTCATAGTCATGGTATGCAGCAATGGCAAGTAGGATCCGGATGGACTTAAGCATAGCCACTGGAGAAAAGATTTTGTCATAATCCACACCTGGTCATTGAAGAAAACCCTTTGCAACAAGTTTAGCTTTGAAAGTCTCAACTTTTCCATCTACACCAAGTTTCTTCTTAAAGATCCATTTGCTCCCAATAGGTTTTACCCCTTCAGGAGCAACTTCCAAAGTCCATACTTTGTTGGTGTACATGGATTCCATCTCATATCGCATTGCATCCAGCCATTTCACAGAGTCCCCACTCGTGATGGCCTGCTCGAAGCTAGTTGGGTCATCATCCTCCATGATGCAATCCTCGCTTCTACCATTAACAAGAAAACCGCAGTATCTCTCAGGTAGATGAGGAACCCTACTAGATCGGCGGAGCGGCTGAGGTTCATTGGGTACTATCGAATCCCCGGGTTCCACTAAATCTTCAGTTTCAGTTTGTGTAGCCGGAATTTCTTCCAGTTCTACCTTGTTGCCACTAATTTCCTTTGCAAGAAATTCCTTTTCTAAAAAGGTAGCATGTCGAGAAACAAACACCTTTTGTTCCTTGCCATGGTAGAAAAGATATCCATGTGAATGTTTGGGATATCCCACAAACTTGCATAGAACTGACCGTACCACGAGTTTGTCCGGATTTTTCCTTTTGACATAGGCCGGACAACCCCATATCTTAACTCGTTTAAGACATGGTCTTTTCCCACTCCATATCTCATATGGTGTGGTAGGTACAGATTTAGATGGAACTTGATTCAATAGGTATGCTGCTGTCTCAAGAGCATAACCTTATAAGGAAACAGGTAACGCAGCGGTGCTCATCATAGAGCGCACCATATCTAAAAGGGTACGATTCCTCCGATCCGATACACCGTTGTGCTGTGGTGTATACGGAGGAGTAAGCTGAGAGAGAATCGCATTCTCTTTTAGATAATCCAAGAACTCATTGCTCAAGTATTCTTCTCCTTGACCAGATCGAAGAATTTTAATACTTTTACTCGTTTGGTTCTCGACTTTGGATTTATATTCCTTGAATTTCTCAAAAGCTTCAGACTTGTGTTTCAACAGGAACACATGTCCGAATCTTGAGAGATCGTCCGTGAATGTAATGAAGTATGAAGAATCATTCCTGGCATGTGTAGACATAGGACCACATACATCACTATGTATTAGTCCCAATAGTTCCATAACTCTTTCTCCGTGTCCTGTAAACGGAGTTTTGGTCATCTTGCCTTTGAGACATGACTGGTAAGTGTCATAAGATGAAAATTCGAACGGATTAAAATACCCATCCCTATGTAATTTAGCTAGTCGTGTCGCATTGATGTGATCTAGTCTACATTGCCACAAGAAGAATTCGTTCATTTCTGAACTCTTCCTCTTGTGTATATTTTGTATGTTAAGAACTGTTGTTTGATTTAGAACGTATATGCCATTATTTAACGAGACTGATCCAATCAACTTTTGATTCAGGAAGATGTTCATAACATTATCCTGTATTACAAAATTATATCCTTCTTTACTTAATAAAGAAACTGATATAAGATTGCATATCAGGGTCGGAATGTAATAGCATTCGTTCAGAATCAATGTATTACCATTTAGTAATACAAGGTGATATTCGCCAACTGCTTTGGCTGCAACATTTGCCCCATTCCCTACTCTTACTGAATGATCACCCATTCCCAGTTCTCTACCTTTCCTTAGCCTATGTAACATATTATATATGTGGGATCCCGATCCGGTATCTAATACCCAGGACGTAGAGTGAACTGAGAAATAGTTCTCGATAACTAACACACCCGAAGTGTTGCGCCACGGCAACGCCCCGGCCGTCTATCCGAGGACAAAATGCGGAATCAAAATTTTCTTAACTTTTAAACTGGCGCTACCGCGGACAATATACCTGGATCGAAACCATTAACCTATACTAGCAAACAAGAGATGGGGTGAGAGATGTACCGAGTGATCCGAGTCCTCCGGTCTTCTCGTCATCGTCCCGATCTCCCGCGGAAACTCCGGTCGTCGCATCCTTGCCGGAAGGGCACCACATCGTCTGTATCTTTTACGGGCTCCCACCTCAATACCGAGGCAACTCGGGCACGAAGTTGGCTAGCCGACGCGCCCAAGATTAGCTGTAGAATGTAGTGTAGAATCATAGTCTCTTTTGGGTTGGTGAAGTTGCCTTGATGGAGGAATCAACAAGATATGAACTTGGGGATTTTTGTTGCAATGGAAAAATGATATGAATGATAATTTTTCCCACACCAAATGAAACACTTTCATTTTTTCCCTCCCATCTAAAATGTGGCCGGCCAATACATTTGTGGAAATGGTGGAGGGATAAACTAAACTCTTGAAGGGAGGTGAGTGTAGGATAAAGCAAGAGGTGACCTTAAACAAAACATCAACCATACTTCTTACTTCAAACCCATACCCTCTCTTAAATGCAAGTCATGGTGCAAAAGAAAAGATGCCATCATAAACTCTCATCTCACAAATAAACCCTCCACTAAATGTTATTTGCAAAATTGCAAATAACCCCCTCCATCGGAAAAGTCCGGCCGGGAAAGAACAAAGGAAAACCGGCCGGAACGGAATGCAAACTGGCAACTCCAGAAAACTGGTCCCGTAATAAATTATAGGAAAACCCCGATACTGTGCATACACACCCGTATCTGTATTCCGTCCGGATACAAATGCAAAGAGACAAAATCTACACTGTACTAAACTAGGATCCGGCTTAAACCAAAGCCGGCTAGTAATGTTCGTTCGATCCTGATCCATGCAATACCGCACGTATCAGATCGAACCCTGCCATATAAGTATATGGCCACTAGTACAAAACTGCCCGATCCTGATCCGTGCAATACCGCACGTATCTGATCGGACCCTGCCATATCTCCATACGGCCTCTACAGCGTTTCGCCCGAAAGCTTGAGTAACTGAAAATGTGGTGGACTCTAAAGACTCGTCAATACTATGGCTGTGGATTTAACCACTAGCACGTCAGAGGTATAAGCCAATACGTGACGGGCTACCAGCTATTGACCAAAAGGGACGTCGATGAGCGAACTCATCCTGACACCCTACTGAGCCTGTCAGTGACAATATCCGTACAGTCCGGTCCGTTCGTCTATGAGCATAGCATGGCGGGCCTAGGGGGTTGGTAAAAGTCAGACCCCCAAAGGCGGTACAAGTCGTGTCGGAGTGAAGCCTAGAATACCCTGAGATACTACTGGAATACCTACCAGTAAATCTCCTGCCTCGGCCGAGGGCTTTGTGTAATGGCTCTCCTAGACACAGCGCGACCTCACCCCCAATACCGGGAGAGACGAACCCCTGCAGATCCGCTCATTGCCTCCATGTGGCTCGGGACTGTACCCAACTAAAACCTGTTTGCACGACTCCTTTGAGCCGTGGTAGGGTAGTAATCAAAGTACAGTGGGAACTCACACGAGACAAATGACGATCTCAGGTCGATGAACTAACCTGTACACATGTCACCTGGGAAATGCTATCTGACGTCTGGTATAATCCCAACTAGCAGGTTCCCGGCGAGTCCTGTCCGGTGTACTCATAACCCAATAAGCACCTGTATACATCTTAGGTGAACCAACTGACACCAGTGGCTTGTGAGACCGGTCACCGCCCCTCGTCGGGGTCTCGACTGTATACACTAGTCTACTAATGGAGTATCGATGCCCTGTCTCGAAACTCCTACGACTAGGGACCTTTTAAGGATGTGCCTATAGACCACCAGCTCTCACGTATACGATCGCTATCATACTGCCGGCAGTCAAGCAAGAATCCTAGGGGCTCTATCAGTGTGCAATAGCGACCTGTCTGGTCACCTAAAGCAGTACACGATGATAAAGGTAAACCAGATAGCACACTATCATCTCGAGTAAGACTGTTCTACCGGGATAGGTCCTCCCTCAATCATTGCAATCACGTGCCTGTGGTCCAATAATTGACTCTGAGGGCACTATCTCCAACACGAAGAAGATGCATCAACATGCTTATTCTTCGTTTGGGTGGCGTGAGAATCCAGATACATCTCTATTCTCTTCTCGGACTTATAACAATTATAAGTTGGAGCGGGACTAGCGTTCCCCTGCTCAGTATAACAAGCGGGTTTGGTCAATACATCCATATTATTATCTTGATTAAGGCCTGACATGGTCGCTACCTGGAGAGAGAAAGAAGAAAACACTTTAGCGTATGCTCTTGCAAGATCAGATTGGTTATTATTTTATCTTATCAGGATGGCTCCCACTGTTTTTATCAAATCTTCCTTCAAACCCTAAAAGGAAAGACTAGCCGGGATTAATTACACCCTACAATTTCGCCAAATTTTCAGCCAGGCCAGTGTTGGTACTTTGAGGGAGGTTCCCCGTGCTTTCGCATGGACCTAATTAAAATAAATCACATTTTCCCAGAGGCATAACCCCGTAAACACCTTTCTAGACACCTACTTGATCGGCTAATTGTCTTGTGTAAAACTCTCCCAGGAGTAACTCTTACTCGCAATTGGTATCGGGATCCAACTATCTCATAGAAGGTATGCAATCTCATTGCAAATTTCAACTCTTGAAATTCCTTATAATATTTTGCCCCTAACCCCCCATGACCTTGACAAAGGCCAACAAATCATAGGATGCTAGTCAAGTTCAACCCGTCATTTCCTGATTGAATTAAACCCACCTGCACGACCCTTAACAAAGGCCAAAAAGGTCGTACGACTACCCTAATCCAATCTGCATCACATGCATAAACAGATAAGTACCATTCAGCTACTGCACATTACGCCTTGACAAAGGCCAACAAACGCAGTACGAATACTAAATAGTCCTTATCTGAAATGACGGAGGGATACGACAGGTTTTTAAGAAAACCTTTTGCGTAATGAACTTGATATCGTTGTAGAAACAATTGATTTTTGAAAAGGAGTGTTTTTGTAACATTTCAGAAAAATAAAATATTATTTTTAGGAATTTTTATAATTTAATATTAATTTTAATGAATATTCTAATATTTCGGTATAATTAAATACCGATAAATTTGGAAAAATTTGGAAAATAACAGAAATCACAAAAAAGAGGGTACTTTATGTGATTTAAGCAAATTATGAGAGTTTATGATTTATTTGACACTAATTTTGTGCTAATCGCGATTAAAAATCGCTAATCGGACTTTAAGCGCGTTTTGTGCACAACATGCACCATATCATTTCACACTTGTGTTACATTTTCCTACATGGCTTTATCTTCATTTTTCATTCTTGTTTTGGGTTTACTATTGCAAAGAGAAGGAAATAAAAGAAAACAAAAGAAAAGGAAAAAGGAATGATATTAGAATGAGGTATGGGCAAGTGAGAGAAAGTGAGGGGTCAAGAGAGAGCCATACCCACTTGTTTCCTTCTTCTTCCTTCATCATTTTCTCCCCCATTTTTCTCTTGTGCTGCTGCCCTCATCTCCCCCTCCACAAATCACCCCACTTCATCTCCAAAACAAACTCAAAACACCATTCCCACTTCACAAAAGTTGGGCACAAGCTCACAAGCTACCCTTTGGACCAAGAAAGTTTGAGTTTTGGTGCTGTAGGGGATTCTTGGGTCCCTAATGAGGTAATCCTTTCACAATTAGTGTAGTGTTTCATATGTTTAAGCCTCTTTTCATGTTTAAAATCGATTTGGCGAAGTTTAGTGCACTTTGGACATTTCTAGAGAGGGTTAGGTTTTGATTGGAGTTGTGATTGTGAATTGAGGCCTAATGGTGACCATAAACCCCTCCCAATTGATAGAAACCCGGACCAACCCAACTGAAACCCAAAATACGGAATTTTGAGAACTTTTCATGTTGGTTTGTGAGGTATTTGATGTTAGTTACATATATGCCCTAGAGGCCATTACTGTACATTGGATGTATATTGTAGTGGATGCTGGGACATATATAGGGAGGACTTTCTTGCTCGACATGATAGTATGCTATCTGGTTGAACTTTACCTTAACGTGTATACTGATTTTCTCTCTATTACATGTTGGTAAAGCCCTTAGGATGTGTACTTGACTACCTGGACTATGATGCGGATCATACTAGTGGGGACATGGTAGTCCATAAGAACATCCTTCAAAGTCCCTAGTCGTGGGTATATCGAGACGGGGCATCGATATACCAGAGTAGACTAGCGTGTACCTTCTCGACCCATACAGATGGGCGATGGATGATCCCATATCCATCGGTGTTTGACATCAGAGATGATATACGGGTGCTCAGTAGAGACTGGGTACACTGGACGGACTCGCCGAGAACTCCCAGATGGTATTATACCTTACGTCAGATGGCAGTTCTCTGGTGACACTGGTACAGAGTAGTCTGTTGACCCGAGATCGTCATAGAGTCTTGTGTGGTTCCCACTGTGCTTTGATTTCCATCTTACCACGTCCAAGAGGGCGTGAAAAACGGTGGTTTTTGGGTACAGTCCCGAATCACATGGAGGCAATGAGCGATAGGAGGGAATTCGTCTCTCCCGGTATAGGGAGTTGATGTTGCGCTGTGTTCGATTGGCTATAACCGGAAATCCCTGGCCAGGGTTGCTGAGATTTACTGGTAAGTGTTATCAGTAGTTTCTCGAATTGTTATAGACCTCATATCGACACGACTTATCGAGCTATTGGGGTCTGACGTTTACCACCCCTAGGCGAGATATGCGACATATCAGACGATCAGACCGGACTGTACGGTAGTGTTACTGGTTGGATTCACTGGAGTGTGAGCGGGCTTGCTCGTCGATCTTCTGATCGCTCAATACCCGGGTGGCCGTTACGTTTAGCAGACGGCTTGCGGCTTGTGGGTGTTTGATGTGATCATCACCTGCTGCCGGCGTATTGACGAGTCTTTAGAGTCCTACACAGAGGTTTCCTGGCTCAAGCGAAACGAAATAGGAGCGCATATGAGATATGTGCGGGACCGAGAATAATGCGTGTATGTGATACCGTATTTCATTCTCGCGATGAATGTGTCGAATGGTTATATGCGATATAACCTAGTTATCGAATCGAGGGTTGATTCGATAAGCCGATATATTGGATACTAGTCGGTTATATGCGATATGACCGGATCGTTAAATCAAATGTTGACTTAATAATTTAATGCATAATTATATATTTGATATATTACTTTGCGTTAACTAGTATTGGTTCACTTTAAATGGATTTTCTCACTTGGTTTGTGCACATTGTATATGTGATATACTTTTGTACACAAGATTGTATCATGTTTGATGATGCATGCTAGTTTGGGTTTGTGTAAAGAATTAAACCATGGTTACTTAAGTGGATAGGGTTTCATTTCCTTTTCTCATTTATTTATTTCATTTATTCATTTTGAAATAAATAAGCATAAAGAGAAAGAATGGTGGCTTTATTTGTAGTTTAGTTGAAGCTTCATGAAGCTTTGACCAAAGCGACCATTTTGTCTCATGCTTAACCCTAACCACTCCATTTAACCCTAGTTTATTCTCTACACTTGATCATGGTTAGATTATGATAAGAATTGATTTTTCTTTTCTATTTTGATGATTCTTATCATAACTTATCATAACACTTTCTTCTTCTTCTTCATCTTCTTCAATGAAGAAAGCTTCACTTCATCAATGGTGGATTGATGAAAAGTGTGAGAAATCCAATTCTAAAGTGAACCCACTTCCTATTTCTTCATCCTCTACCTCTTGCCAAGTAGTATAGGGTGTTTCCTTCACAAGTTTTCATGGCTTGGTGAAGGTGGAGCTTGATCTAGTGATGCCTCGACGTAGATTATCTTCGGCACGTCGTCGATGACCTAGCCCGCTTCTTCTCCGATGAAGCCGACGCTAGAGCCCGGGATTGCATGAGGACAGCGGAGAGGACTTCATCATGGAGCCATGAAGGTGGAGGACCGGATCTACAAAGGTTGTATTTCCGTATTCTTGTAGTTAAGTGTTAACTAGTTTGTTTTTCGCCTAGAATTCTAGCCAACGATCGAAATTTTGGGGTTTCGGTTCGTTCGGACTTCAAACTCCGTCTAGACTTCGCCTAAGGCTCTAGCTAGGCTCTGATACCACTGTAGGTGTCTAGAAAGGTGTCAACGGGGTTATGCCTCTGGGAAAACGAGGTTTACATTAATTAGGTTCGTACGAAAGCACGGGGGACCTCCCTCAAAGTACCGACACTTGCCTGGTTGAAAGATTGGCGAACTTGTAGTGTGTAATTAATCCCGGCTAGTCTTTCCTTTTAGGGTTTGAAGGAAGATTTGATAAAAAGCAGTGGGAGCCATCCTGATTAGATAAAATAATAACCAATCTATTCTTGCAAGAGCGCACGCTGAGTGTTTTCTTCTCTCTCTCTCCAGGTAGCGACCATATCACGCCTTAATCAAGATAATAAAATGGATGTATAGACCGAACCCGCTTGTTATACTGAGCTGGGGAACGTTGGTCCCGCTCCAACTTATAATTGTTATAAGACAGAGCAGGAAATTAGGGAATACCAGATTTCCCGAGCCGCCCAAACGAAGAAAGTGCATACTGATGCATCACCTTCGGGTGTGTTCTTTATACAGAACTGTTTCTCAGTGTCCTTTACGTCCTGGGTATATGATACCGGATCGGGATCCCAGATATGTAATATGTTACATAGGGCTACATAAAGGTAGAGAACTGAGAACGGGTGATATGTTTCATGAGGCAGAAAACGGGGCAAGAGTTGCAGCCAAGTCTGTTGGTCACTGTCACCCTGTATTACCAATACATTGATTCTGAACGAATGTTATTAGATACCGAACCTGATATACAAAATCATATCAGTTTCTTTAGTAGTAATGAAACGATAAAATTTTGTATTGTTGGATAATGTTTTGAACATTTCCTATATCAAAAGTTGATCGGTTCAGGCAAGTTATCTATAAGCGTTGATGTTCTAAATCAAACTACAGTTCTTTAGTATACAAAACACACACAAGAGGAAGAGTTCAGAAATGAACGAATTCTTCTTAAGGTATTGTAGACTAGGTCATATCAATGCGACCCGACTAGCTGAAGTTACATGTAGATGCATATTTAAATCAGTTTGAATCTACATCTTGTGAAACTTGCCAGTCATGTCACAAAGATATAATGACACCAGCTCTGTTTATTGGAAACAGAGAAAGAGTTAGTGAACTCTTGAGATGATACATGTTGATGTATGTAGGTCCCCTGTCTACACATGCCAAGACTGGTTCTTTGTACTTCGTTACATTCTCAGATAATCTCTCAAGATTCAGACATATGTTCCTGTTGAAACACAAGTCAGAACCTTTTGAGATATTCACAGAATATAAGTTAGAAGTAGAGAACCAAAATACCGGTAAAAGTATTATGTCCTTTGATGTGATCAAGGAGGAGAATACTTGAGCACGGAATTCCTGGATTATTCTAAAGGAGAATGAGATTCTCTCTCAGCATTACTCCTCCGTATACACCATAGCACGATGGTGTATCGGGGCGGAGCAATAACACCCTATATGATAAGGTATGCTCTATGATGAGTACTACTGAGTTTCCTATTTCCTTTTGGGAGTTATGCACTTGAGAAGCTGCATACCTATTGAATAGGGTTCAAATTAAATCAGTTGCCTACCACTTCATATGTGATATGGAAAGGGAAGGGCCCATATCTTAAGTTAGTTAAGATTTGGGGTTGTCCGGCCTATGTCTAAAAGCAAAATCCGTACAAGCTCGAGGCATGGTCTGTAATGTAGAACTGGAAAAGTTCCAGCAATACAAACTACAGTAGATGATTTGGTACAACCAAAGGATTCAGTAGATACCAACGAACCTCAGCCTCTCCGCCGATCTAGTAGGGTTCCTCACCCACCTGAGAGATACTTCGGTTGCTCTATGACAGTGGGAGCGAGGATTGCATCATGAGATGATGACCCAACTAGTTTCGAGCTGGCCATCGGGAGTAGGACTCTATAAGAATGGCTGGATGCTTAGCGATCTGAGATGGAATCCATATACACCAACAAAGTATGGACTTTAGTTGCTATATCTGAAGGGTTAAATCCCCATCAGGAGCAAGTATATCTTGAGAAGATTACTTGGTGTAGATGGAAAAGTTGAGACTTTCAAAGCTAGACTTGTTAAAAGTTTGCATCATTGACCAGGTGTGGATAATGATGAAACCTTTTCAAGTAACTATGCTTAAGTCCATCCAGATCCTACTTGTCACGGCTAGATACCATGACTACGATATCTGGTGGTTGGGTGTCATGACTGCTTTTCTAAATGATGTTTTAGAAGAGTGTGTCTATAAGTACACAGCCAGAGGGCTTCGTAGACAGTGGGAGCAGCGAAAACGTGTGCAAGATGCTTTATAGGATTAAAGCAGGCATCGCGGAGTTGGAACATCTGTTTTGATGGATTTGTCAAAGAGTTTGACATCATCAAAATGGTAGATGAACCTTGTATAAACAAAAAGGTAGTAAGGAGTATGGTGGTGATCCTCATAGAGTACGTGGATGACATACTCTTGATAAGAAAGGAGTTTCTTATGCTACGCTCGATCAATCTCCGTTTATCACAAAGATTCACCATAAAGGATCAAAGTGATACCTACTAACTCCTGGGTTTTGGATCTATTAGATAGATCTAAGTGGATGTTAGGATTCTCACTAGTTGTAGTGAGATGATATCAAACGATTCTAGGGAAAATCACTGGAAGTGTTCCACAGTGATAAAGACGACTGAATGTCAGTCACAGGCATTATCTTTACCCTCAGTAAAGGGACGGTATGTTGGAAGAGTTCCAAGCTAGATACCGTGACATACTAGACGATAAAGGCTGGATATATCGCTACTTAAGATGCTACCAAAGAGGCAGTCTGGGTGTATATTGGTTCATGAGATGAACTATGTTCCTCCCATTGTGTGACAATGGAGTTGTGGCTTATGCCAAGGAACGCAGGTCCCATCAGTGATCCAGACATGTTCTAAGGCAGTATTGTAGGGTTCCTAGGCACTCCCAAGAGGTCTCACAAGGCATCAACCATGCCAATTTCTAATTTTACGGTGCCGAGAAACCCTAAACTATGGATCGTTGGCTAGATGTCTAGGCGAATAAGAAACTAGTTAACAACTTAACTAAAGTTTAAACGAAAATACAACCTTTGTAGATCCGGTGCTCCACCTCCATAGCTCCGCAACGAAGTCCCCTCTATGGTAGTATCTTTAGTAGCGATGTATCCTGCCTTTATCGTCTAGTATGCCACGGTATCTAGCTTGGAACTCTTCCAACATACCGTCCCTTTACTGAGGATAAAGACAATGCCTGCGACTGACATTCAGTCGTCTTTATCACCCTGGAACACTTCCAGTGATTCTCCCCAGGATCAATTGATACCATCTCACTACAGCTAGTGAGTAGCCTAACATCCATTTAGATCTATCTCATAGATCAAAATCCAGGATTTAGTAGGTATCATTTTGATCCTATATGGAGAATCATAGTGATAAGCGGAGATTGATCGAGCGTAGCATAGGAAACTCCTTCCCTATCAAGAGTATGTCATCCACGTACTCTACGAGGATCGTCACCATACTCCCTACTACCTTTTTGTATATACAAGGTTCATCTACCATTTTGATGATGTCAAACTGTTTGATTATTTCATCAAAACAGACGTTCCAACTCCGCGATGCCTGCTTTATCATATAAAAAATCTTGCACACGTTTCCGCTTCTCCCACTGTCTACGAGGCCCTCTGGCTGTGTACTTATAGACGCACTCTTCTAAAACATCATTTAGAAAAGCAGTCATGGCACCCAACCGCCAGATATCGTAGTTATGGTATGTATCCGTGGCAAGTAGGATCTGGATGGACTTAAGCATAGCTACTGGAAAAGGTTTCATCATTATCCACGCCTGGTCGATGACGAAAACCTTTAACAAGTCTAGCTTTGAAAGTCTCAACCTTTCCATGTACACCAAGTAATCTTCTCAAGATATACTTGCTCCTGATGGGGATTTAACCCTTTAGATATAGCAACTAAAGTCCATACTTTGTTGGTGTATAAGGATTCCATCTCAGATCGATAAACATCCAGCCATTCTTACAGAGTCTCACTCTTGATGGCCAACTCGAAACTAGTTGGGTCATCATCTCATGATGCAATCCTCGCTCCCACTGTCATAGAGAAACCGTAGTATCTCTCAGGTGGGTGAGGAACCCTACTAGATTGGCGGAGAGGCTGAGGTTCGTTGGAGTCTACTGAATCCTTTGGTTCTACCAAATCATCTGCTGTTGTTTGTATAGCTGGAACCTTTCCAGTTTTACATAATAGATCTTGCCTCGAGCTTGTCCGGATCTTGCTTTTAGACATAGCCCGGACAACCCCAAATCTTAACTAACTTAAGATATGGGCTCTTCGCTTTCCATATTATATATGAAGTGGTAGGCAACTGATTTGATTCGAACCCTATTCAATAGGTATGCAGCTTCTCAAGTGCATAACTCCTTAAAGGAAATAGGTGACTCAGTAATACTCATCATAGAGCACACCATATCATATAGGGTGTGATTGCTCCGCCCCGATATACCATCTTGCAATGGTGTATACGGAGGAGTAATGCTGAGAGAGAATCTCATTCTCCTTTAGAATAGTCCAGTATTTCCGTGCTCAAGTATTCTCCTCTCTGATCTCATCATAGGACATAATACTTATACCCTTATTCTGGTTCTCTACTTCTAACTTATATTCTATGAATATCTCAAAAGGTTCAGACTTGTGTTTCAACAGGAACATAGGTCTGAATCTCGAAAGATCATCAGAGAATGTAATGAAGTATAAAAAACCAGTCCTGGCATGTGTAGACAGGGGACCTATATACATCAACATGTATCATCCCAAGAGTTTACTAACTCTTTCTCTGTTTTTAATAAACAGTGCTATGGTCATCTTATCTCTGTGACATGACTGGCAAGTTTCATAAGATGCAAATTCAAACAGATTTAAATATGCATTTAAATGTAACTTCAGCTAGTCGGGTCGCATTGATATGACCTAGTCTACAATACCTCAAGAAGAATCCGTTCATTTCTGAACTCTTCCTCTTGTGTGTGTTCTGTATACTAAGAACTGTAGTTTGATTTAGAAAATCAACGCTTTTAGATAACGTGCCTGAACCGATCAACTTTTGATATAGGAAATGTTCAAAACATTATCCAACAATACAAAATTTTATCATTTCTTTACTAATAAAGAGATAGATATAATTTTGTATATCAGGTTCGGTATCTAATAACATTCGTTCAGAATCAATGTATTTGGAATACAGGGTGACAGTGACCAACAGACTTGGCTGCAACACTTGCTCCGTTTTCTGACTCATGAAACTTATCACCCGTTCTCAGTTCTCTACCTTTCTGTAGCCCTATGTAACAGATTACATATCTGGGATCCTGATCTGGTATCAAATACCCAGGACGCAGAGGATACTGAGAAACAGTTCTTTGTAACGAACACACCCGAAGATGATGCATCATCATGCACTCTCCTCGTTTGGGCGGCACGGGAATTCTGGTAATCCCCAATTTCCTGCTCTGTCTTATAACAATTATAAGTTGGAGCGGGACCAACGTTCCCCAGCTCAGTATAACAAGCGGGTTCGGTCAATATTCCGTATTATTATCTTGATTAAGGCGTGATATGGTCGCTACCTGGAGAGAGAGAGAAGAAAACACTCAGCGTGCACTCTGTCAAGAATAGAATGGTTATTATTTTATCTAATCAGGATGGCTCCCACTGCTTTTTATCAAATCTTCCTTCAAACCCTAAAAGGAAAGACTAGCCGGGATTAATTACACACTACAAGTTCGCCAATCTTTCAGCCAGGCCAGTGTCGGTACTTTGAGGGAGGTCCCCCGTGCTTTCGCACGAACCTAATTACTGTAAACCTCGTTTTCCCAGAGGCGTAACCTCGTTAACACCTTTCTAGACACCTACTTGATCGGCTAATTGTAATGTATAAAACTCTCCCAGGAGTAACTCTTACTCGCAGCGGGTATCGGGATCCAACTATCTCATAGAAGGTATGCAATCTCATTGCAAATTTCAACACTTGAAATTCCCGATAATATTTTGCCCCTAGCGTCCTATGACCTTGACAGAGGTCAACAAACCATAGGCTGCTAGTCAAGTTCAACCCGTCATTTCCTGATTGAAGTAAACCCACCCGCACGACCCTTGACAGAGGTCAACAAGGTCGCACGACTACCCTAAATCAATCACATCATATGCTTATGCAGATAAGCACTAATCAGCTACCGCACACTACGCCTTGACAGAGGTCAACAAACGCAGCACGAATACTAACCAGTACATATCTGAAATGACGGAGGGCTACGACAGGTTTTTCTGAAAACCTATTGCGTAATGAACTTGATATCGTTGTAGAATCAAATGATTTTGAAATGGAGTGTTTTTGAGGCTTTTCTAGTTTTGCTAAAGGAGTCACTCCCGGTGAAGGGATCGTCGGTCCTTTCCTCGTCGAATGAGGTGCGGGATATATCATATATATCACTGTGCAAAGCAAAAACTCTTAAAATCAATCAAAAGACAAACCGAATGTGTAGCATCTGCCAGTTATTGCTAAAGGAGTCACTCCCGGTGAAGGGATCTCGGTCCTTTCCTCATCGAATAAAGTACAGGATATATCACATATACCGCTGTGCAAAGCAAGAACTGTAGCTACCTGTTTTATTTTGAAATTCGATTCTACAACATCTTAGGTTTCTTTTATTTCATTAATCACATTAATGAAGTCCCATCATTTAAGTACCTAAACATCACAGATAAATACGACGTACACTTATGCCATCCGCATTCGCCTCGATGTCCCCTCGTGCACCGTTAGGTTAGGTAACTAACGACAGAGCGGGGCAGGGCTAGCGCGGGTGTAAAACATAAGTAACGTCTATATAATATATCATATATACTATATACAGTATCTATCACAGAACATCACATGATCACATCACAGATATCGCAGCAGAAGAATCATATGAAATATTGGATATACTAGGACGTCCGTGTTTTCAATACGAGCCAGTATAAAACACGGATTCCACGGTCGTGATGAATAGCCAAACCCACACCCCTAGACCCCTACGAGAGCGGCAAGCAACCCTACCAATTCTGGAGTTAGGAGACCCGTACCCGACTCCTCGAGTTGGTCTCCCACTGGACTCCAGAACCCGGTTACTTGTGCTCCCCTCCTTGGGTCTATCCTAGTGCGGAAAAGTAAATAATATACAAGAGGTGACAACTTCCGCAACCTGGTAGCGCCCCAAATAAAACAATATTACATACAAGTTTTTACATGAATGAAAATGAAAAACACTCATCTCACATAAAAAACCCCGGCTATTCAAACACGACGATCCAATATAACGTATCCAGCAACACATAACATCACATGTCATCAACGTAAGTAAATATGTCCATCCCAATTGTCGTTGACATATAGCAACGAAACCGGCGATATCACATATTACACTTACGGTCACAGAAAAGAAAGTGTAAAACTACAACAGTTGTAATCCGCAACCTCCTCAGACATCGCATGCCTGACCAAATGAATTACTTAGACATCGCAAGCCTAACAATTATAAACCCTGCATTTTAGTCTCATCATTGAAAACACTTTTCAATATTAATTCGGGTAATTCAACAAGATTCCCGACATCCTGATCGAATGCTCGTCGCAAACTTCATTAGACGGCTGCACCCCCGATACCATCGACGAAGTGCACAAAGGCGGAACACCGCTACCGCGAGCACCCGAACGGATGCTTTCGGCGACGGGGTTCTCCTACAGTCACTTGGTCGGGGCTATGGAGTGAGACTGTCTATTAAGCTTACCCGGCGAGTATCCGCGTAAGCTACGTGATTACGACGGGCTTTTGATCGCATCAAAATTCCGTGGCAACCGATCAAGTGAGACTAAACTGCTATGTTTATATCATTCATTCATTTATCTCATAACAATTTGCGAATTCCAAGTATTGTATCACATTCCAGATAAATAGAAAATGTTAAACTTTCCGATTGAACGATCGAACACCCAAGTTTTCCCGATACAGATCAACACATGAAATAAGTCTAACAACATTCAGTTCGTGCCTCAGTACCAACGGTCCAGCCGTAGAAGGGTCAAGCCAACGCCTCACATGTGGCACGCCGTACTGCCCCAAACCCGAAGGTTCAAAGGGCAGTTCAAGACGGTCACATAATCGAGTTAAGGTTTGTTGTCTTCTAGAGGGTCCATCGCGTTACTTGCACTACTTAGAACGTTGTCAAACTACGGAAAAATCCAACACTTGGAAATTTCCCAACAGGGGAAAAATTGGGTATTTATATTTGGTCGAACTTTTTAACATATTCTAAAAATTATCCGGAAAGCCACACAGACAAAATTTGATACTCCGATCGAAATACCGAATCCCCAAAACAAACCCAGAATGCTCAACTGTGTAGTAGAATTTAAAATATCCCAGAAAATACAGCACCAAGAATTAGGAATTACTGTGCAGAAATCACTAAATAATGGAACAGTACGGCCGCGGAACCGCCGCACCATGCATAGCACGTGCCGCGGTTCCGCGGTTGAAATTTCGATTCAGACCCTCGTATTTCAGTAATTCATAACAAACCCTGCTTGATTTTCTGCATATTTTTAATATTGAAAAATCCCAGATTTTAGAAAAAGGACAGAGAGCATTTTTGAGTTGGGTTTCGGGTTCGTTCGGGCTTCAAATTCCGTCTAGACTTCGCCTAAGGCTCTAGCTAGGCTCTGATACCACTGTAGGGTTCCTGGGCACGCTAGTGAGGTCTCACAAGGCATCAACCCTGCCAATTTCAAAAATTCTAGGTGCCGAGAAACCCTAATACGGACCGTTTGCTAGAAATCTAGGCGAAAAAGCTAACTAGTTAACACTTAACTATATGGGTTATCGGAAATACAACCTTTGTAGATCCGGTGCTCCACCTCCATAGCTCCGCAACGAAGTCCCTTCGCTGTCCAAGTGAACTCCCGGGCTCTAGCGTCGGCTTCGTCGAAGAATAAGCGAGCTAGGTCGTCGATGTCCATGCCGAAGATGATCTACGTCGAGGCATCGCTAAATCAAGCTCCACCTTCACCAAGCCATGAAAACTTATGAAGGAAACACACTCTACTACTTGGCAAGAGGTAGAGGATGAAGAAATAGGAAGTGGGTAGACTTTAGTTTTGGATTTCTCACTCATTTCATCAATCCACCATTGATGAAGTGAAGGTTTCTTCTTGAGTTCAAGGAAGAAGAAGAAGAATATTATGATAAGATTAATTAGAAAAGAAAAGAAAAGCAATCCTTATCATAATTGTAACTATGGTTATGTGTAGAGAATTGACCAAGGTTAAAGGAATGGTTAGGGTTAAGGTTTCATGAAGCTTCCACTAAACAACAAAAAAAGCCACCATTCTTTTCTCCTTTTTCCATCTATTTTACAAAATGAATAAATAGATAAATAAATGAGAAAAGGATATAAAACCCTAATCATAAGTTTAACCATGGTTTAATTCTTTACACTTAACCAAGTAAACATGTATCATCAAACATGATACAATAAAATGCATAAAAAGTATATCACATATACAACTTGTACATCCAAGTGAGAAAATCCTTCTAAAGTAAACCGATACTAGTTGATGCAAAGTAATATATCAAATATATAAATATGCATCAAATCATTAAATCAACACTTGATTCAATGATCCGGTCATGTCGCACACAACCGACTAGTATACAATGTATCGGCTTATCGAATCAACGCTTGAATCGATAACTAGGTTATATCGCATACAACCATTCGATACATTCATCGCGAGAATGAAATACGGTATCACATACACGCATTATTCTCGGTCCCGTACATATCTCATATGCGCTCCTATTTCGTTTCGCTTGAGCCAGGAAACCTCTGTGTAGGACTTTAAAGACTCGTCAATACGCCGGCAGCAGATGATGATCATATCAAACACCCACAAGCCGCAAGCGGTCTGCTAAACGTAACGGCCACCCGGGTATTGAGAGATCAGAAGATCGACGAGCAAGCCCGCTCACACTCCTGTGAATCCAACCAGTAACACTACCGTACAGTCCGGTCTGATCGTCTGATATGTCGCATATCTCGCCTAGGGGTGGTAAACGTCAGACCCCAATAGCTCGATAAGTCGTGTCGATATGAGGTCTATAACTATTCGAGAAACTACTGGTAACACTTACCAGTAAATCTCAGCAACCCTGGCCAGGGATTTCTTGCTATAGCCAATCGAACACAGCGCAACATCAACCCCCTATACCGGGAGAGACGAATCCCCTCCTATCGCTCATTGCCTCCATGTGACTCGGGACTGTACCCAAAAACCACCGTTTTGCACGCCCTCTTGGATGTGGTAAGATGGAAATCAAAGCACAGTGGGAACCACACAAGACTCTATGACGATCTCGGGTCAACAGACTACTCTGTACCAGTGTCACCAGAGAACTGCCATCTGACGTGAGGTATAATACCATCTGGGAGTTCTCGGCGAGTCCGTCCAGTGTACCCAGTCTCTACTGAGCACCCGTATATCATCTCTGATGTCAAACACCGATGGATATAGGATCATCCATCGCCCATCTGTATGGGTCGAGAAGGTACACGCTAGTCTACTCTGGTATATCGATGCCCCGTCTCGATACACCCACGACTAGGGGCTTTGAAGGATGTACTTATGGACTACCATGTCCCCACTAGTATGATCCGCATCATAATCCAGGTAGTCAAGTACAGATCCTAAGGTCTTTACCAACATGTAACCGAGAGACAATCAGTGTACACGTTAAAGTAAAGATCAACAAGATAGCATACTATCATGTCGAGCAAGAAAGTCCTCCCTATATATGTCCCAGCATCCACTACAATATACATCTAATGTACAGTAATGCCCTCTAGGGCATACATATAACTAACACACAAGCCGCAAGCGGTCTGCTAAACGTAACGGCCACTCGGGTATTGAACGATCAGAAGATCGACGAGCAAGCCCGCTCATACTCCTGTGAATCCAACCAGTAACACTACCGTACAGTCCGGTCTGATCGTCTGATATGTCGCATATCTTGCCTAGGGGTGGTAAACGTCAGACCCCAATAGCTCGATAAGTCGTGTCGATATGAGGTCTATAACAATTCGAGAAACTACTGGTAACACTTACCAGTAAATCTCAGCAACCCTGGCCAGGGATTTCCGGTTATAGCCAATCGAACACAGCGCAACATCAACTCCCTATACCGGGAGAGACGAATCCCCTCCTATCGCTCATTGCCTCCATGTGACTCGGGACTGTACCTAAAAACCACCGTTTCGCACGCCCTCTTGGACGTGGTAAGATGGAAATCAAAGCACAGTGGGAACCACACAAGACTTTATGACGTTGTCGGGTCAACAGACTACTCTGTACCAGTGTCACCAGAGAACTGCCATCTGACGTAAGGTATAATACCATCTGGGAGTTCTCGGCGAGTCCGTCCAGTGTACCCAGTCTCTACTGAGCACCCATATATCATCTCTGATGTCAAACACCAATGGATATGGGATCATCCATCGCCCATCTGTATGGGTCGAGAAGGTACACGCTAGTCTACTCTGGTATATCGATGCCCCGTCTCGATACACCCTCGACTAGGGACTTTGAAGGATGTACTTATGAACTACCATGTCCCCACTAGTATGATCCGCATCATAGTCCAGGTAGTCAAGTACAGATCCTAAGGGCTTTACCAACATGTAACAGGGAGACAATCAGTGTACACGTTAAGGTAAAGATCAACCAGATAGCATACTATCATGTCGAGCAAGAAAGTCCTCCATATATATGTCCCAGCATCCACTACAATATACATCCTATGTATAGTAATGGCCTCTAGGGCATACATATAACTAACAAGTATCACCTGATCATGGAGATGGTTGATCTCTAAGGGATCGAGGTTAGGAGAGTAGACTCAGAGGACAACACAGCGGATTCACTCACAAAGGCCTGTTCCCAGAGAGAGATTTTTATGGGATGGTTGAGTATGAGATACTACAACCACTGCTATCAGATGGCCCTAGTGCAAGAGGGAGATTGTTAGTTACATATATGCCCTAGAGGCCATTACTGTACATTGGATGTATATTGTAGTGGATGCTGGGACATATATAGGGAGGACTTTCTTGCTCGACATGATAGTATGCTATCTGGTTGAACTTTACCTTAACGTGTATACTGATTGTCTCTCTATTACATGTTGGTAAAGCCCTTAGGATGTGTACTTGACTACCTGGACTATGATGCGGATCATACTAGTGGGGACATGGTAGTCCATAAGAACATCCTTCAAAGTCCCTAGTCGTGGGTGTATCGAGACGGGGCATCGATATACCAGAGTAGACTAGCGTGTACCTTCTCGACCCATACAGATGGGCGATGGATGATCCCATATCCATCGGTGTTTGACATCAAAGATGATATACGGGTGCTCAGTAGAGACTGGGTACACTGGACGGACTCGCCAAGAACTCCCAGATGGTATTATACCTTACGTCAGATGGCAGTTCTCTGGTGACACTGGTACAGAGTAGTCTGTTGACCCGAGATCGTCATAGAGTCTTATGTGGTTCCCACTGTGCTTTGATTTCCATCTTACCACGTCTAAGAGGGTTTGAAAAACGGTGGTTTTTGGGTACAGTCCCGAATCACATGGAGGCAATGAGCGATAGGAGGGGATTCGTCTCTCCCGGTATAGGGAGTTGATGTTGCGCTGTGTTCGATTGGCTATAACCGGAAATCCCTGGCCAGGGTTGCTGAGATTTACTGGTAAGTGTTATCAGTAGTTTCTCGAATTGTTATAGACCTCATATCGACACGACTTATCGAGCTATTGGGGTCTAACGTTTACCACCCCTAGGCGAGATATGCGACATATCAGACGATCAGACCGGACTGTACGGTAGTGTTACTGGTTGGATTCACTGGAGTGTGAGCGGGCTTGCTCGTCGATCTTCTGATCGCTCAATACCCGGGTGGCCGTTACGTTTAGCAGACCGCTTGCGGCTTGTGGGTGTTTGATGTGATCATCACCTGCTGCCGGCGTATTGACGAGTCTTTAGAGTCCTACACAGAGGTTTCCTGGCTCAAGCGAAACGAAATAGGAGCGCATATGAGATATGTGCGGGACCGAGAATAATGTGTGTATGTGATACCGTATTTCATTCTCGCGATGAATGTGTCGAATGGTTATATGCGATATAACCTAGTTATCGAATCGAGGGTTGATTCGATAAGACGATACATTGGATACTAGTCGGTTATATGCGATATGACCGGATCGTTAAATCAAGTGTTGATTTAATAATTTAATGCATAATTATATATTTGATATATTACTTTGCGTTAACTAGTATTGGTTCACTTTAAATGGATTTTCTCACTTGGTTTGTGCACATTGTATATGTGATATACTTTTGTACACAAGATTGTATCATGTTTGATGATGCATGCTAGTTTGGGTTTGTGTAAAGAATTAAACCATGGTTACTTAAGTGGTTAGGGTTTCATTTCCTTTTCTCATTTATTTATTTCATTTATTCATTTTGAAATAAATAAGCATAAAGAGAAAGAATGGTGGCTTTATTTGTAGTTTAGTTGAAGCTTCATGAAGCTTTGACCAAAGCGACCATTTTGTCTCATGCTTAACCCTAACCACTCCATTTAACCCTAGTTTATTCTCTACACTTGACCATGGTTAGATTATGATAAGAATTGATTTTTCTTTTCTATTTTGATGATTCTTATCATAACTTATCATAACACTTTCTTCTTCTTCTTCATCTTCTTCAATGAAGAAAGCTTCACTTCATCAATGGTGGATTGATGAAAAGTGTGAGAAATCCAATTCTAAAGTGAACCCACTTCCTATTTCTTCATCCTCTACCTCTTGCCAAGTAGTATAGGGTGTTTCCTTCACAAGTTTTCATGGCTTGGTGAAGGTGGAGCTTGATCTAGTGATGCCTCGACGTAGATCATCTTCGGCACGTCGTCGATGACCTAGCCCGCTTCTTCTCCGATGAAGCCGACGCTAGAGCCCGGGATTGCATGAGGACAGCGGAGAGGACTTCATCATGGAGCCATGATGGTGGAGGACCGGATCTACAAAGGTTGTATTTCCGTATTCTTGTAGTTAAGTGTTAACTAGTTTGTTTTTCGCCTAGAATTCTAGCCAACGATCTAGTCTAGGGTTTCTCGGCACCGTAAATTTTGAAATTGGCATGGTTGATGCCTTGTGAGACCTCTTGAGAGTGCCTAGGAACCCTACATTTGAGTGTGCAGGGAAATATGGAATGAACTGGAACATTTACGAGATAAATAAACAACTTCAGAGACCTAGATAGACCACCACGAGACCACATTGTGAAGACGACACCCCAAATCCCCAGGAAAACCGAGGAGGCCGGTTTTGGCAAGGGAGTGGCCGGCCACTTGGTGGTGGGATGTGTCCAGGTTATTCCAGTAGCTCATATGTGTAGGGTTCCTAGGCACTCCCAAGAGTCTCACAAGGCATCAACCATGCCAATTTCAAAAATTACGGGTGCCGAGAAACCCTAATACGGATCGTTGGCTAGATATTTAGGCGAAAAAGCAACTAGTAAACTACTTTACTAAGAGAATACGGAAATACAACCTTTGTCGATCCGGTCCTCCACCTCCACGGCTCCGTGATGAAGTCCTCTCCGCTGTCCAAATCAAATCCCGGGCTCTAGCGTCGGCTTCATCGGAGAAAGAGCGGGCTAGGTCATCGACGACGTGCCGAAGATGATCTACGTCGAGGCATCGCTAGATCAAGTTCCAACTTCACCAAGTCTAGAAAACTTGTGAAGGAAACACACTCTACTACTTGGCAAGAGGTAGAGGATGAAGAAATAAGAAGTGGGTAGACTTTAGAATTGGATTTCTCACTCTATTTCATCAATCACCATTGATGGTCAAGCTTTTTCTTCTTTGAAGAAGATGAAGAAGAAGAAGATCAAGTTATGATAAGTTAATTAAAAAGAAAAGAAAATGAATTCTTATCATAATTTTAACCATGGTAAAGTGTAGAGAATTAACTTAGGTTAAATGAATGGTTAGGGTTTAGGAGATGAAGACAAAAGAGTCACTTTGGTCAAAGCTTCATGAAGCTTCAACAAGCTTCATGAAGCTTCAACAAGCTTCATGTTGAAAGCAACCCTTTTGTTTTTCTTTTCTCATTTCTTTTAATCCAAATTAAAAGATAAATGAAAGAATAAATATGTAAAAACCCTAACCATTTACTTAACTAAGGTTTAACTCTTTACACAATCATGTATCATCAAACATGATACAATCAAGTGCACAAAAAATATATCATATATACAATGTGCACAAGCGAGTGAGAAAATCCATTTAAAGTGAACCAATACTAGTTAATGCAAAGCAATATATCAAATATATAATTATGCATTAAATCATTAAATCAACACTTGATTTAACGATCCGGTCATATCGCATATAACCGACTAATATACAATGTATCGATTTATCGAATCAATCCTTGATTCGATAACTAGGTTATATCGCATACAACCATATCGATACATTCATCGCGAGAATGAAATACGGTATCACATACACGCATTATTCTCGGTCCCGCACATATCTCATATGCGCTCCTATTTCGTTTCGCTTGAGCCAGGAAACCTCTGTGTAGGACTCTAAAGACTCATCAATACGCCGGCAGCAGATGATGATCATATCAAACACCCACAAGCTGCAAGCGATCTGCTAAACGTAACGGCCACCCGGGTATTGAGCGATCAGAAGATCGACGAGCAAGCCCGCTCACACTCCAGTGAATCCAACCAGTAACACTACCGTACAGTCCGGTCTGATCGTCTGATATGTCGCATATCTCGCCTAGGGGTGGTAAACGTCAGACCCCAATAGCTCGATAAGTCGTGTCGATATGAGGTCTATAACAATTCGAGAAACTACTGGTAACACTTACCAGTAAATCTCAGCAACCCTGGCCAGGGATTTCCTGTTATAGCCAATCGAACACAGCGCAACATCAACTCCCTATACCGGGAGAGACGAATCCCCTCCTATCGCTCATTGCCTCCATGTGACTCGGGACTGTACCCAAAAACCACCGTTTTGCACGCCATCGTGGACGTGGTAAGATGGAAATCAAAGCACAGTGGGAACCACACAAGACTCTATGACGATCTCGGGTCAACAGACTACTCTATACCAGTGTCACCAGAGAACAGCCATCTGACGTAAGGTATAATACCATCTGGAAGTTCTCGGCGAGTCCGTCCAGTGTACCCAGTCTCTACTGAGCACCCGTATATCATCTCTGATGTCAAACACCAATGGATATGGGATCATCCATCGCCCATCTGTATGGGTCGAGAAGGCACACGCTAGTCTACTCTGGTATATCGATGCCCCATCTCGATACACCCACGACTAGGGACTTTCAAGGATTTACTTATGGACTACCATGTCCCCACTCGTATGATCCGCATCATAGTCCAGGTAGTCAAGTACACATCCTAAGGGCTTTACCAACATGTAATAGAGAGACAATCTGTGTACACGTTAAGGCAAAGAGAAACCAGATAGCATACTATCATGTTGAGCAAGAAAGTCCTCACTATATATGTCCCAGCATCCACTACAATATACATCCTATGTATAGTAATGGCCTCTAGGGCATACATATAACTAACAATCTCCCACTTGCACTAGGGCCATCTGTAGCAGTGGTTGAAGTATCTCATACTCAACCATCCTATAAAAGTCTCTCTCTGGGAAAACGCCTTTGTGAGTGGATCCGCTGTGTTGTCCTCTGAGTCTACTCCCCTAACCTCGATCACCCTGGAGATCAACTATCTCCTTGATCAGGTGACACTGCCTTAGAATATTTCTGGATCACTGATGGGACCGTCATTCCTTAGCATAAGCCACAACTCCATTGTCTCACAATGGTAGGAACGTAGTTCATCTCATGAATCAATATACACCCAAACAGCCTCTTTGGTAGCATCTTAAGTAGCGATGTATCCTGCCTTTATCGTCTAGTATGTCACGGTATCTAGCTTGGAACTCTTCCAACATACCGTCCCTTTACTGAGGGTAAAGACAATGCCTGCGACTGACATTCAGTCGTCATTATCACCCTGGAACCCTTCCAGTGATTCTTCCCAGGATCGATTGATACCGTCTCACTACAACTAGTGAGTATCCTAACATCCAATTAAATCTATCTCATAGATCCAAAACTCAGGATTTAGGAGGTATCATTTTGATCCTATATGGAGAATATTTGTGATAAGCGGAGATCGACCGAGCGTAGCATAGGAAACTCCTTCCCTATCAAGAGTATGTCATTCACGTACTCTACGAGGATCGTCACCATACTCCCTACTACCTTTTTGTTTATACAAGGTTCATCTACCATTTTGATGATGTCAAACTCTTTGACTACCACATCAAAACAGATGTTCCAACTCCGCGATGCCTGCTTTATCCTGTAAAGCATCTTGTACACGTTTCCGCTGCTCCCACTGTTTACAAAGCCCTCTGGCTGTGTACTTACAGACGCACTCTTCCAAAACATTATTTAGAAAAGCCAGTCATGACACCCAACCACCAGATATCGTAGTCATGGTATGTAGCCGTGGTAAGTAGGATCTGGATGGACTTAAGCATAGTTCTCTAGAAAAAGTTTCATCATGATCCACACCTTGTCAATGATGCAAACCTTTAACAAGTCTAGCTCTGAAAGTCTCAACTTTTCCATGTACACCAAGTAATCTTCTCAAGATATACTTGCTCCTGATGGGGGTTTAACCCTTCAGATAAAGCAACTAAAGTCCATACTTTGTTGGTGTATAAGGATTCCATCTCAGATCACTAAGCATCCAGCCATTCTTACAGAGTCGTCACTTTCGATGGCCTGCTCGAAACTAGTTGGGTCATCATCTCATGTTGCAATCCTCGCTCCCACTGTCATAGAGAAACCGAAATATCTCTCAGGTGGGTGAGGAGCCCTACTAGATCGGCGGAGAGGCCGAGGTTCGTTGGTAACTATTGAATCCTTTGGTTCTATCAAATCATCTTCTGTAGTTTGCATAGCTGGAACCTTTCCAGTTCTGCATAACTAGCCTTGCCTCAAGTTTGTCCGGATTTTGCTTTTAGACATAGGCTGGAAAACCCCAAATCTTAACTAACTTAAGATATGGGCGCTTCCCTTTCCATATCACATATGAAGTGGTAGGCAACTGATTTGATTCGAACCCTATTCAATAGGTATGCAACTTCATAAGTGCATAACCCCCAAAAAGGAAATAGGTAACTCAGTAGTACTCATCATAGAGCACACCATATCATACAGGGTGTGATTGCTCCGCCCCGATATACCATCGTGCTATGGTGTATATGGAGGAGTAATGCTGAGAGAGAATCTCATTCTCCTTTAGAATAATCCAGGAATTCCGTGCTCAAGTATTCTCCTCCTTGATCTCATCATAAGACATAATACTTATACCTGTATTCTGGTTCTCTACTTCTCGCTTATATTCTGTGAATATCTCAAAAGGTTCGGACTTGTGTTTCAACAGGAACATAGGTCTGAATCTCGAAAGATCATCAGAGAATGTAATGAAGTATAAAGAACCAGTCCTGGCATGTGTAGACAGGAGACCTTACATACATCATCATGTATCAGTCCCAAGAGTTCATTAACTCTTTCTCTGTTTCCAATAAACAGAGCTGTGGTCATCTTATCTCTGTGACATGACTGGCAAGTTTCACAAGATGTAAATTCAAACTCATTTAAATATGCATCTGAATGTAACTTCAGCCAGTTGGGTCGCATTGATATGACCTAGTCTATAATGCCTCAAGAAGGATCCGTTCATTTCTGAACTCTTCCTCTTTTGTGTGTTCAGTATACTAAAGATCTGTAGTTTGATTTAGAACATCAATGCTTTTAGATAACGTGCCTGAACCGATCAACTTTTGATATAGGAAATGTTCAAAACATTATCCAACAATACAAAATTTTATCATTTCTTTACTAATAAAGAGACTGATATGATTTTGTACATCAGGTTCGGTATCTAATAACATTCGTTCAGAATCAATGTATTGGTAATACAGGGTGACAGTGACCAACAGACTTGGCTGCAACACTTGCCCCGTTTTCTGTCTCATGAAACTTATCACCCGTTCTCAGTTCTCTACCTATCTGTAGCCTTATGTAACAGATTACATATCTGGGATCCTGATCTGGTATCACATACCCAGGACGTAGAGGATACAGAGAAACAGTTCTGTATAATGAACACACCCGAAGATGATGCATCAGCATGCACTCCCTTCGTTTGGACGGCATAGGAATTCTGGTAATCCCCAATTTCCTGCTCTGTCTTATAACAATTATAAGTTGGAGCGGGACCAACGTTCCCCAGCTCAGTATAACAAGCGGGTTCGGTCAATAATCCGTATTATTATCTTGATTAAGGCGTGATATGGTCGCTACCTGGAGAGAGAGAAGAAAACACTCAGCGTGCGCACTTGCAAGAATAGATTGGTTATTATTTTATCTAATCAGGATGGCTCCCACTGTTTTAATCAAATCTTCCTTCAAACCCAAAAAGGAAAGACTAGCCGGGATTAATTACACACTACAAGTTAGCCAATCTTTCAGCCAGGCCAGTGTCGGTACTTTGAGGGAGGTCCCCCGTGCTTTCGCACGAACCTAATTAATGTAAACCTCATTTTCCCAGAGGCGTAACCCCGTTGACACCTTTCTAGACACCTACTTGATCGGCTAATTGTAATGTATAAAACTCTCCCAGGAGTAACAATTACTCGCAGTGGGTATCGGGATCCAACTATCTCATAGAAGGTATGCAATCTCATTGCAAATTTCAACACTTGAAATTTCCGATAATTTTGCCCCTAACGTGCTATGACCTTGACGAAAGCCAACAAACCATAGCCCACTAGTCAAGTTCAACTCGTACATTTCTTGATTGAATTAAACCCACCCGCACGACCCTTGACGAAAGCCAACAAAGCCGCACGACTACCCTAATCCAATCGCATCGCATGCTAGCAGATAAGCAGCATATAGCTACCGCACACTGCACCTTGACGAAAGCCAACAAATGCAGCACGAATACTATATACAACTTATCTGAAATGACGGAGGGCTACGACAGGTTTTTCTGAAAACCTATTGCGTAATGAACTTGATATCGTTGTAGAATCAAATGATTTTGAAATGGAGTGCTTTTGAGGCTTTTCTAGTTTTGCTAAAGGAGTCACTCCCGGTGAAGGGATCGTCGGTCCTTTCCTCGTCGAATGAGGTGCGGGATATATCATATATATCACTGTGCAAAGCAAAAACCCTTAAAAGCAATCAAAAGACAAACCGAGTGTGTAGCATCTGCCAGTTATTGCTAAAGGAGTCACTCCCGGTGAAGGGATCTCGGTCCTTTCCTTATCGAATAAGGTGCAGGATATATCACATATACCTCTATGAAAAGCAAGAACTGTAGCTACCTGTTTTAATTTTGAAATTCGATTCTACAACATCTTAGGTTTCTTTTATTTCATTAATCATATTAATGAAATCCCATCATTTAAGTACCTAAACATCACAGATAAATACGACGTACACTTATGCCATCCGCATTCGCCTCGATGTCCCCTCGTGCACCGTTAGGTTAGGTAACTAACGGCAGAGCGGGGCAGGGCTAGCGCGGGTGTAAAACATAAGTAACATCTATATAATATATCATATATACTATATACAGTATCCATCACAGAACATATCACATGATCACATCACAGATATAGCAGCAGAAGAAACATATGAAATATTGGATATATTATGACGTCCGTGTTTTCAATACGAGCCAGTATAAAACACGGATTCTACGGTCGCGATGAATAGCCAAACCCACACCCCTAGACCCCTACGAGAGCGGCAAGCAACCCTACCAATTCTGGAGTTAGGAGACCCGGACTCAACTCCTCGAGTTGGTCTCCCACTAGACTCCAGAACCCGGTTACTTGTGCTCCCCTCCTTGGGTCTATCCTAGTGCGGAAAAGTAAATAATATACAAAAGGTGACATCTTCCGCAACCTGGAAGTGCCCCAATAAAAGAATATTACATATAAGTTTTTACATGAATGAAAATGAAAAACACTCATCTCACATAAAAACCCCCGGCTATTCAAACACGACGATCCAATATAACATATCCAGCAACACATAACATCACATGTCATCAACGTAAGTAAATATGTCCATCCCAATTGTCGTTGACATATAGCAACGAAACCGGCGATATCACATATTACACTTACGGTCACAGAAAAGAAAGTGTAAAACTACAACATTTGGAATCCGCAACCACCTCAGACATCGCATGCCTGACCGAATGAATTCTTTAGACATCGCATGCGTAAGAATTATAAACCCCGCATTTTAGTCTCTATATCGAAAACTCTTTTCAATATCAAGTCGGGCAATTCAACAAGATTCCAGAAATACTGATCGAATGCTCGTCACAAACTTTAGTAGGCGGCCGCACCCCCGATGCCGTCGACGAAGTGCACCAAGGCGGAATACCGCTGCCGCGAGCATCCGAACGGATGCTTTCGGCGACGGGGTTCTCCTACAGTCACTTGGTCGGGGCTATAGAGTGAGGCTGTCTATTAAGTTTACCCGGCGAGTATCCGCGTACGCTACGTGATTGCGACGGACTTTTGATCACATCAAAATTCCGTGGCAACCGATCAAGTGAGACTAAACTGCTATGTTTATAACGTTCATTCAGTTATCACATAAATTTTATGAATTCCAATTGTTGTATCCAATTCCGAATAAATAGAAAATGTTAAACTTTCCGATCGAACAGTCAAACACCCAAGTTTTCCCGATACAGATCAACACATGAAATAAGTATAAAAACATTCAGTTCGTGCCTCAGTACCAACGGTCCAGCTGTAGAAGGGTCAAGCCAACGCCTCACATGTGGCACGCCGTACTGCCCCAAACCCTAAGGTTCAAAGGGCAGTTCAAGATGGTCACATAATTGAGTTAAGGTTTGTTGTCTTCTAGAGGGTCCATCGCGTTACTTGCACTACTTAGAACGTCTTTAAACCACGGAAAAATCCAACACTTGGAAATTTCCCGACAGGGGAAAAATTGGGTATTTATATCCGGTCGAACTTTTTAACATATCCAAAAATTATTTTGAAAGCCACATAGACAAAATCTGATACTCCGATCGAAACACCGAATCCCCAAAACAACCCCAGAAAATTCAACTCTTGAATAAATATTAAAAATTCCCAGAAAATCCAGCACCAGACAATAGGAATTACTGTGCAAAAACCTAACAGTGATCTCATTTATTGGCCGCGGAACCGCCGCAGAAGCCAAGCTTCTGCCGCGGTTCAGCCGCACTGTAGGAGCTTCAAAAAAAAAAATTTGCATCGTAATTCTTAGTTTTCCCTGCTGAATTTTTTAGCAATTTTTAATTTGGAAAAATCCAAGTTTTCAGAAAAAGTCCAGAGAGCGTGGAAAAATGGGGTTTCGGGTTCGATCGGACTTCAAACTCCGTCTGGACTTCGCCTAAGGCTCTAGATAGGCTCTGATACCACTGTAGGGTTCCTAGGCACTCCCAAAAGGTCTCACAAGGCATCAACCAGGCCAATTTCAAAAATTACGGGTGCCGAGAAACCCTAATACGGATCGTTGGCTAGATATTTAGGCGAAAAAGCAACTAGTAAACTACTTTACTAAGAGAATACGGAAATACAACCTTTGTAGATCCGGTCCTCCACCTCCACGGCTCCGTAATGAAGTCCTCTCCGCTGTCCAAATCAAATCCCGGGCTCTAGCGTCGGCTTCGTCGGAGAAAGAGCGGGCTAGGTCATCGACGACGTGCCGAAGATGATCTACGTCGAGGCATCGCTAGATCAAGCTCCAACTTCACCAAGTCTACAAAACTTGTGAAGGAAACACACTCTACTACTTGGCAAGAGGTAGAGGATGAAGAAATAAGAAGTGGGTAGACTTTAGAATTGGATTTCTCACTCTATTTCATCAATCACCATTGATGGTCAAGCTTTTTCTTCTTTGAAGAAGATGAAGAAGAAGAAGATCAAGTTATGATAAGTTAATTAAAAAGAAAAGAAAATGAATTCTTATCATAATTTTAACCATGGTAAAGTGTATACAATTAACTTAGGTTAAATGAATGGTTAGGGTTTAGGAGATGAAGACAAAAGAGTCACTTTGGTCAAAGCTTCATGAAGCTTCAACAAGCTTCATGTTGAAAGCAACCCTTTTGTTTTTCTTTTCTCATTTCTTTTAATCCAAATTAAAAGATAAATGAAAGAATAAATATGTAAAAACCCTAACCATTTACTTAACTAAGGTTTAACTCTTTACACAATCATGTATCATCAAACATGATACAATCAAGTGCACAAAAAATATATCACATATACAATGTGCACAAGCGAGTGAGAAAATCCATTTAAAGTGAACCAATACTAGTTAATGCAAAGCAATATATCAAATATATAATTATCCATTAAATCATTAAATCAACACTTGATTTAACGATCCAGTCATATCGCATATAACCGACTAATATACAATGTATCGATTTATCGAATCAATCCTTGATTCGATAACTAGGTTATATCGCATACAACCATATCGATACATTCATCGCGAGAATGAAATACGGTATCACATACACGCATTATTCTCGGTCCCGCACATATCTCATATGCGCTCCTATTTCGTTTCGCTTGAGCCAGGAAACCTCTGTGTAGGACTCTAAAGACTCGTCAATACGCCGGCAGCAGATGATGATCATATCAAACACCCACAAGCCGCAAGCGGTCTGCTAAACGTAACGGCCACCCGGGTATTGAGCGATCAGAAGATCGACGAGCAAGCCCGCTCACATTCCAGTGAATCCAACCAGTAACACTACCGTACAGTCTGTTTTGATCGTCTGATATGTCGCATATCTCGCCTAGGGGTGGTAAACGTCAGACCCCAATAGCTCGATAAGTCGTGTCGATATGAGGTCTATAACAATTCGAGAAACTACTGGTAACACTTACCAGTAAATCTCAGCAACCCTGGACAGGGATTTCCTGTTATTGCCAATCGAACACACCGCAACATCAACTCCCTATACCGGGAGAGACGAATCCCCTCCTATCGCTCATTGCCTCCATATGGCTCGGGACTGTACCCAAAAACCACCGTTTTGCACGCCCTCTTGGACGCGGTAAGATGGAAATCAAAGCACAGTGGGAACCACACAAGACTCTATGACGATCTCGGGTCAACAGACTACTATGTACCAGTGTCACCAGAGAACTGCCATCTGACGTAAGGTATAATACCATCTGGGAGTTCTCGGCGAGTCCGTCCAATGTACCCAGATCCACACTGAGCACCCGTATATCATCTCTGATGTCAAACACCAATGGATATGGGATCATCCATCGCCCATCAGTATGGGTCGAGAAGGTACACGCTAGTCTACTCTGGTATATCGATGCCCCATCTCGATACACCCACGACTAGGGACTTTCAAGGATGTATTTATGGACTACCATGTCCCCACTAGTAGTCAAGTACACATCCTTAGGGCTTTACCAACATATAACAGAGAGACAATCAGTGTACACGTTAAGGTAAAGAGCAACCAGATAGCATAATATCATGTCGAGCAAGAAAGTCTTCCCTATATATGTCCGAGCATCCACTACAATATACATCCTATGTATAGTAATGGCCTCTAGGGCATACATATAACCAACAATCTCCCACTTGCACTAGGGCCATCTGTAGCAGTGGTTGCAGTATCTAATACTCAACCATCCCATATAAGTCCTCTCTCTAGGAAAAAGCCTTTGTGAGTGGATCCGCCGTGTTGTCCTCTGAGTCTACTCTCCTAACCTCGATCACCCTGGAGATCAACTATCTCCATGATCAGGTGATGCTGCCTCATAATATGTCTGGATCACTGATGGGACAGGCGTTCCTAGGCATAAGCCACAACTCCATTGTCTCACAATGGTAGGAACGAAGTTCATCTCATGAACTAATATACACCCAGACTTCTTCTTTAGTAGCATCTTTGGTAACGATGTATCTTGCCTTTAATCGTCTAGTATGTCGCGGTATCTAGCTTGGAACTCTTCCAACATACCGTCCCTCCACTGAGGGTAAAGACAATGCCTGTGACCGACATTCAGTCGTCCTTATCACTCTGGAACCTTTCCAGTGATTCTCCCCAGGATCGATTGATACCATCTCACTACAACTAGTGAGAATCCTAACATCCAATTACTTCTGTCTCATAGATCAAAACTCAGGATTTAGGAGGTATCAATTTGATCCTTTATGGAGAATCCTTGTGATAAACGGAGATTGACCGAGCGTAGCATAGGAAACTCCTTCCCTATCAAGAGTATGTCATCCACGTACTCTACGAGGATCATCACCATACTCCCTACTACCTTTTTGTATATACAAGGTTCATCTACCATTTTGATGAAGTCAAACTCTTTGACTACCATATCAAAACAGACGTTCCAACTCCGCGATGCCTGCTTTATCCTATAAAGCATCTTGTACACGTTTCCGCTGCTCCCACTGTCTACGAAGCCCTCTGGCTGTGTACTTATAGACGCTCTCTTCTAAAATATCATTTTAGAAAAGCAGTCATGACACCCAACCGCCAGATATCGTAGTCATGGTATGTAGCCGTGGCAAGTAGGATCCGGATGGAATTAAGCATAACCACTGGAAAAAGGTTTCATCATTATCCACCCTGATCGATGACAAAAACCTTTAACAAGTCTAGCTTTGAAAGTCTCAACTTTTCCATCTACACCAAGTGATCTTCTCAAGATATACTTGCTCCTGATGGGGATTTAACCCTTCAGATATAGCAACCAAAGTCCATACTTTGTTGGTGTACATGGATTCCATCTCAGATCGCTAAGCATCCAGCCATTTTTACAAAGTCCCTACTCTTGATGGCCTGCTCGAAACTAGTTGGGTCATCATCTCATGATGCATTCCTCGCTCCCACTGTCATAGAGAAACAGAAGTATCTCTCAGGTGGGTGAGGAACCCTACTAGATCGGCGGAGAGGCTGAGGTTCGTTGGTAACTATTGAATCCTTTGGTTCTTCCAAATCATCAGCTGCAGTTTGTATAGCTGGAACATTTCCAGTTCTACATAACAGATCTTGCCTTTAGCTTGTCCGGATTTTGCTTTTTAGACATAGGCTGGACAACCCCAAATCTTAACAAACTTAAGATATGGGCTCTTCCCTTTCCATATCACATATGAAGCGGTAGGCAACTGTTTTGATTTGAACCCTATTCAATAGGTATGCAGCTTCTCAAGCGCATAACTCCCAAAAGGAAATAGGAAACTCAGTAGTACTCATCATAGAGTACACCATATCACATAGGGTGCTATTGCTCCGTCCCGATATACCATCGTGCTATGGTGTATACGGAGGAGTAATGCTGAGAGAGAATCTCATTCTCCTTTAGAACAGTCCAGGATTTCCGTGCTCAAGTATTCTCCTCTCTGATCACATCAAAGGACATAATACTTATACCCGTATTTTGGTTCTCTGCTTCTAACTTATATTCTGTGATTATCTCAAAAGTTTCGGACTTGTGTTTCAACAGGAACATATATCTGAATCTTGAGAGATAATCAGTGAATGTAATGAAGTACAAAGAACTGGTCTTGGCATATGCAGATAGGGGACTTTCATACATCAGCATGTATTAATCCTAAATGTTCACCAACTCTTTCTCTGTTTCCAATAAACAGAGCTGTGGTCAATGTATCTTTGTGACATGGCTGGCAAGTTTCATAAGATGTAAATTCAAACTAATTTAAATATACATCTAAATGTAACATCAGCCAGCCGGGTCGCATTGATATGACCTAGTCTACTATACCTCAAGAAGGATTCGTTCATTTCTGAACTCTTCCTCTTGTGTTTGTTCTGTATACTGAGAACTGTAGTTTGATTTAGAACGTTAATGCTTTTAGATAACGTGCCTGAACCGATCAACTCTTGATATAGGAAATGTTCAAAACATTATCCAACAAAACAAAATTATATCATTTCTTTACTAGTAAAGAGACTGATATGATGTTGTATAACAAGTTCGGTATCTAATAACATTTGTTCAGAATCAATGTATTCTGGTAATACAGGGTGACAGTGACCAACAGACTTGGCTGCAACGCTTGCACCGTTTTCTGTCTCATGAAACTTATCACTCGTTCTCAGTTCTCTACCTTTCTGTAGCCCATGTAACGGATTACATATGCGGGATCCTGATCCGGTATCTCATACCCAGGACGTAAAGGATACTGAGAAACAGTTCTATATAACGAACACACCCGAAGATGATGCATCAACATGCACTTTCTTCGTTTGGGCGGCATGGGAAATCTGGAATTCCCCAATTTCCTGCTTTGTCTTATAACAATTATAAATTGGAGCGGGACCAATGTTCCCCAGCTCAGTATAACAAGCGGGTTCGGTCAATATATCCATTTTATTATCTTGATTAAGGCGTGATATGGTCGCTACCTGGAGAGAGAGAGAAGAAAACACTCAGCATATGCTCTTGCAAGATCAGATTGGTTATTATTTTATCTAATCAGGATGGCTCCCACTGTTCTTATCAAATCTTCCTTCAAACTCTAAAAGGAAAGACTAGCCGGGATTAATTACACGCTACAAGTTTGCCAATCTTTCAGCCAGGCCAGTGTCGGTACTTTGAGGGAAGCCCCCCGTGCTTTCGCACGAACCTAATTAAGGTAAACCTCGTTTTCCCAGAGGCGTAACCCCGTTAACACCTTTCTAGACACCTACTTAATCGGCTAATTGTAATGTGTAAAACTCTTCTAGGAGTAACTCTTACTCGCAGCGGGTATCGGGATCCAACTATCTCATAGAAGGTATGCAATCTCATTGCAAATTTCAACACTTGAAATTCCCGATAATATTTTGCCCCTAGCGTCCCATGACCTTGACGCAGGCCAACAAACTATAGTGCGCCAGTCAAGTTCAACCCATCATTTCTTGATTGAATTAAACCCACCCGCACGACCCTTGACGCAGGCCAACAAAGTCGCAAGACTACCTTAATCCAATCTGCATCATATGCATAAGCAGATAAATACTAGTTAGCTACCGCACACTACGCCTTGACGCAGGCCAACAAACGTAGCACGAATACTAATTAGGACTTATCTGAAATGACGGAGGGCTACGACAGGTTTTTCTGAAAACCTATTGTGTAATGAACTTGATATCGTTGTAGAATCAAATGATTATAAAATGGAGTGTTTTTTAGGCTTTTCTAGTTTTGTTAAAGGGGTCACTCCCGGTGAAGGGATCGTCGGCCCTTTCCTCATCGAATAAGGTGCAGGATATATCATATATATCACTATGCAAAGCAAAAACTCCAAAAGAATCAAAAGACAAACCGAGGGGTGCAGCATCTGCCAGTTATTGCTAAAGGGGTCACTCCCGGTGAAGGGATCTCGGCCCTTTCCTTATCGAATAAGGTGCAGGATGTTCTACAAGGAACACCGCGATGCAAAGTAAGAACAGTAGCTACCTGTTTTTGAAAAATTCGATTCCACAATATCTTTTAGGTTTCTTTTTCTTTCATTAATCACATTAATGAAGTCCCATCATTTATGTCACCTAAACATCACAGATAAATACGACGTACACTTATGCCATCCGCATTCGCCTCGATGTCCCCTCGTGCACCGTTAGGTTAGGTAACTAACGGCAGAGCGGGGCAGGGCTAGCGCGGGTGTAAAACATAAGTAACATCTATATAATATATCGTACATACTATATACAGTATCTATCACAACATATCAAATGATCACATCACAGATATCGCAGCAGAAGAAACATATGAAACATTGGATATACTAGGACGTCTGTGTTTTCAATACGAGCTAGTATAAAACACGGATTCCACGGTCGCGATGAATAGCCAAACCCACACCCCTAGACCCCTACGAGAGCGGCAAGCAACCCTTCCAATTCTAGGGTTAGGAGACCCGGACCCGACTCCTCGAGTTGGTCTCCCACTGGACTCTAGAACCCGGTTACTTGTGCTCTCCTCCTTGGGTCTAACCTAGTACGGAAAAGTAAATAATATACAAGTGGTGACATCAACCTCATCCCGGAAGTGCCCCAATAAAAGAATATTACATACAAATGAATTTTACATGAATGAAAAAGAAAAACTCTCATCTCACATAAAACCCCCGGCTATTCAAACACGACGATCCAATATAACATATCCAGCAACACATAACATCACATGTCATCAACGTAAGTAAATATGCCCATCCCAATTGTCGTTGACATATAGCAACGAAACCGGCAATATCACATATTACACTTACGGTCGCAGAAAAGAAAGTGTAAAACTACAACAATTGAAATCCGCAACATCCTTAGACATCGCATGCCTAATAATTACAAACCCCGCATTTTAGTCTCATTATCGAAAACACTTTTCAATATCAAGTCGGGCAATTCAATAAGATCCCCGACATCTTGATCGAATGCTCGTCGCAAACTTTAGTAGACGGCCGCATCCCCTATGCCGTCGACTTAGTGCACTAAGGCGGAACACCGCTGCCGCGAGCACCCGAACGGATGCTTTCGACGACGGGGTTCTCCTACAGTCACTTGGTCGGGGCTATGGGGCGTAGCTATTTATTAGGTTTACCGGCGAGTATTCTCGTACGCAACGTGATTGCGACGGACTTTTGATCACATCAAAATCCCGTGGCAACCAATCAAGTGAGACTAAACTACTAGATTTATAACATTCAAATCAGTTATCTCATAACTACTTGTGGATTCCAAATATTGTATCACATTCCAGATAAATAGAAAATGTTAAACTTTCCGATCGAACAATCAAACACCCAAGTTTTCCCGAAACAGCTCAACACATGAAATGAGTTTAAAAACATTCACTTCATGCCACAGTACCAACGGTCCAGCCGTAGAAGGGTCAAGCCAACGCCTCACATGTGGCACGCCGTACTGCCCCAAACCCTAAGGTTCAAAGGGCAGTTCAAGACGGTCACATAATCGAGTTAAGATTTTTGTCTTCTAGAGGGTCCATCGCGTTACTTACACTACTTAGACGTTCTTAAACTACAGAAAAATCCAACACTTGGAAATTTTCCGGCAGGGGAAAAAGTGGGTATTTATATCCGGTCGAACTTTTTAACATGTTCTAAATTTACCCGGAAAAACAAATAGACGAAGTTAAACTTTCTGATCGAAACACCGAGTCCCCAATACAACCCAGAAAACTCAACTCTTGAGTAAAAATTAAAATTACCCAGAAAAGACAGGAATCACAAAGGGACATTACTGTGCAAACAGTGAACCAAGAAGATACTTTATGGCCGCGGAACCGCCACACGACCTAGGGTACGGCCGCGGTTCCGCGGCGCCTTGGAAGAGTTCGGGTCACGTGCTTCACAGTAATGCTTATAAATTCCTGCCGTTTTTTTTTGAGTATTTTTAATTACGAAAAAACCAAATTTTCAAAAAATGTACAGAAAGGGGTCAAGTTTAGGGTTTCGGTGTTCGATCGGATTTCTAATATCGTCTACACTTCGCCTAAAGCTCTAGCTAGGCTTTGATACCACTGTAGGGTTCCTAGGCACACTCATGAGGTTCTACAATTGATCAACCATGCCAAAATCAATATTTTCTTGTGCCAAAGAACTCTAATGCTAGATCGTTAACTAGAGGTAAGGCGAAACTACGCAAGTTAACAACTTAACTATAAGTGAAAGGGATTACAACCTTTGTAGATCCGGTCCTCCACTTCTTTGGCTCCATGATGACGTCCCTCCGCTGAGATCATCAGGATCCTGGACTCTAGCATTGGTTTCATCGGAGAAATGATCAGGCTAGGTCGTTGACTTCGATGCTGAAGATGATCTATGTCGAGACGACTCAAACTCAAGCTCCATCTTCACTAAGTCATGAAACTTGTGAAGATAACACACTCTACTACATGGCAAGTGGTAGAGGATGAAGAAATAGGAAGTGGGTTCACTTTAGATTTGAATTTCTCACTTGATTTCATCACTTGAAAATTTTCAAGAAAGATTTTCTTCACTTGAAGAAGATGAAGAAGAAGAAGAAGGAAAATGAATTATTCTTGAAAATAATAAATTAAGTGAATACTTATCATAATGCAACCATGGGCGAAGTTAACACATATAGAGAATAAACCAGGGTTTAGGTGTAATGGTTAGGTTAAAGGAAAAAACAAAATGGTAGACTTTTTCAAAGATGCTTAGAAACTTCATGAAGCATGAAGCCAAAATAATAAAAGCCACCATTTAGTTTTTACCAAAATAAATAAAGAAATAAATTAAAACCCTAACCATTAACCTAAACATGGTTCAAAGCATACGCACTCCCAAGTTTGCATGTATCATCAAACATGATACAAACTAGTGAGAAAAATAATCTTAAGTGAACCAATACTAGATAATGTAAAGTAATATATCAAATATATAATTATACATTAAATCATTAAATCAACACTTGATTTAACGATCCGGTCATAACTGACTAATATCATGAGTATCAATATATCGAATCAACATTTGATTCGGTAACTCGGTTATATCTTATATAACCGTCCGATTATACAAATCGTGAGAATAGAATTCCGTATCACATACTGGTATTATTCTCGATCCCGAACTTATCTCATATGCGCTCCTATTTCGTTTCGCTTGAGCCAGGAAACCTCTGTGTAGGACTCTAAAGACTCGTCAATACGCCGGCAGTAGGTGATGATCATATCAGCCACCCACAAGCCGCAAGCGGTCTGCTAAACGTAACGGCCACCCGGGTATTGAGCGATCAGAAGATCAACGAGCAAGTCCACTCACACTCCTGTGAATCCAACCAGTAACACTTACCGTACAGTCCGGTCTCGTCGTCTGATATGTCGCATATCTCGCCTAGGGGTGGTAAGTGTCAGACCACAGTAGCTCTATAAGTCGTGTCGATATGAGATTTATAACAGTTCGAGAAACTACTGGTAACACTTACTAGTAAATCTCAGCAACCCTGGCCAGGGATTTCCAGTTATAGCCAATCGAACACAGCGCAACATCAACTCCCTATATTGGGAGAGACGAATCCCCTCCTATCGCTCATTGCCTCCATGTGATTCGGGACTATACCCAAAAACCACCGTTTTGCATGCCCTCTTGGACGTGGTAAGGTGGAAATCAAAGCACAGTGGGAATCACACAAGACTCTATGACGGTCTCGGGTCTACAGACTAACCTGTACCAGTGTCACCAGAGAACTGCCATCTGACGTAAGGTATAATACCATCTGGGAGTTCTCGGCGAGTCCGTCCAGTGTACCCAGTCTCAACTGAGCACCCGTATATCATCTCTGATGTCAAACACCAATGGATATGGGATCATCCATCGCCCATCTGTATGGGTCGAGAAGGTATATGCTAGTCTAATCTGGTATATCGATGCCCTGTCTCGATACACCCACGACTAGGGACCTTGAAGGATGTACTTATGGACTACCATGTCTCCACTAGTATGATCCGAATCATAGTCTAGGTAGTCAAGTACACATACTAAGGTCTTTACCAATATCTAACAGAGAGACAATCAGTGTACACGTTAAGGTAAAGAGCAACCAGATAGCATACTATCATGTCGAGCAAGAAATTCCTCCCTATATATGTCGAAGCATCCACTACAATATACATCCTATGTATAGTAATGGCCTCTACGCATACATATAATTAATAATATGTACTTTATACATCATCCCAGAGTTGTTTGCTTACCTTGGTTTCACCTGAGACAAAATCTGGAGCATGTTTTCTAGATTGCTGCCATGTGTTTTATGATGTTTATGGATTTAAGTTTTGATATTTGGTATTGTATTCGATTATTTGACGTTTGTACGTCTATATCGATTGATATTTTGTTGAATTGCAAGATGTAGACCATAGGTTTTGACCTATGGATGATTCGTGCAGCATTTTGGTTTTCGTGTGTCGTTTTGGCTTTGATTTGGGATTGTGATGCGATACGATACGTTGTGATGTGTAGGTATCCCCACGAAGACTTCGAGACGACAAGCAAGCGCGTGGCGGCGTTGGCATCGGCACACAAGAAGCAAGGTGAGTATATTTATATCTACGAGGAGAAGTCGGGTGGATGGCGTATAGCACCCCCGTAGTTCGATATATAATATACTATATATATATATGATATCTTTTATATGAGACATGGATATTCAGGATATGGTTATGTGTTCATGGATTAGTAGTGTTACTTGCGAAACCCTATAGTAGTTGTTGCACCCACACACACACACATACTTGCATACATTCATTCTTTTACATGTGCGTATATATATATATATATATATATAGACACACACACTCACACACACATGGGTATGGGACTATGTATATATATATATACATGGATTATGAGGATAGTACTTGGGATTTGAGATGAGTCGATGAGATTGGGCTTGAGGCTGTGAGATCGGTGATGTGACGGGGTTCGTATTTGAGATACGACATGATGTTTTAGCGGGTCTTTTGATGTGGTGTTTTCATACACACGCATGCGTACATAGATTGTATCAGTATTGTACTAGACGTAGATCAGTACCCCGGATCATGATGTTTGATAAAGAGGATACCAGATGAATAATGTGATCTATGTGACATTGACCCGTACACATATTTGGGATGCCGTGTGACGGATTTACCGTACGAGCTATATTGATGATAGATCCGCACTCTTGACTTGAGGATGACATGTTATAGATATTGTATCGTATGGGATACTTTTGAGGCGGGATCACCGACCGTTATATATATATATATATATATATATATATATATATGTATGTATGTATGTATGTATGTATCGACTCAGATGTTTGGCGGTTTCCTTACTTTTCGATCATCCTTATAGTTTAGCCCTGCAGTTTACTTGTAAATGATAGATTAGATTCGAGTCATACCTATTTCAAAACTAACGAATTGTGAGTATTTTTAAAGATAGGCTAAGGGATTCTACGGATATTTCAAAGGACGTACATTTTCTTAAAAACACCGCAGTCCCTATTTTCTAAACACACGATTCGTATTATTTCAAATGGCAAAGTTGTACGACTCATACTTAGGCATATGTAGATTCGTTATCATTATATTTGATATTCGGCTCCCGCATATTATTTCTGTTCGCTTCGCATCGCATGATTATATTGTGTTTTCATATACCATTATTAATATCATGCTGTTAGAACACCAGCACCATTACCGATGATGCTTATGTTCCACGTACACTTACTTGTTGGCTCACACACATCATCATCGGTAATTGCCATATCACGTACACTTTAGAGAATACTATTTCATTGACATAGCTTGTTAGCTGATAGTTTCGACATGATATTAGTTTACTTGCCTTACATGCCAGTTTAGACATTGCAGTTATCACTTGCTAATTCAAGCATATTATTATTCACTGTTATGCAGTATTATGGAGTTTTATGCTTATATTCACTGTTTACTCGCTATTGATGATTGGATTTCGGATTTTCATGAGATTTCTTGGATTTAGGAGAAAACCGCAAGAATATGTATAAACTTCTCTCTCTCTCTCTTTAAAATGAAATGTGCAGTTTTCTCATGATGTATGAGTCGTCCACCATGATGTTTTCTCGGTTATGAGATGGATTTCGAGACCCGATTCGAGGAGTTGGATGAACCGTCTGCGGGTACATGGTGGACCCAGTAAGGTACCCCGGGGCAAGAAGATCCAGGTGTAGACGATGAGCCCGGCAGGGGCAGACTGCCTACCGGTGATTTTACCTGACACGTCGGATATCCGGAGGATACCGTCGTTGTCGTGTGATTGATGTTAGGGGCCGATCTGGACTTGAAGGCGCCCTAGATAGTGAGATTGAGACACTGAGATTTTGAGATATTGAGGTATTGAGATTTGATGATACATGCCAGTCCGGATAGCCGGAGCCTGAGATATTGAGATATTGGGATTTATGTTTTGTGCCGATGCTAGACACTGTTTAAGTTGATTTCCTTGATGATACCTCGTTTTAAATATACAGAAATCTCACTTAGTGATGAAAGCAGTTCTACATTCACATGTATTTTGTTTTCATGCATTCATACCTCATTCATATGATATGTTGCTACCTGTGGCACTGACATGAGCACTCGGTATTACACTTGGGTTAGATGTTTACCTTTGCCACCTCTTCATGCTTCAGATTTTATCATTTGAGGATTATATATACTGATCGTATGACCTAGGATTGCGTCATACATACGATTTCTGCTCTGTGATGTTCTCTACTCACGATTTGGCAACTCACCCCCGTTGTGCCACAGTTTCTTGCAGGTTTTGCCGTACAGGTTCCTTTACGGCTTTGCTGGCACACTGCTTCCTTCTGGGTGATTGCTTTGATAGGTGGGTTCACTTGTATTGTGACCACTATTGTACCTTTATTTTATTCAGTTGTATCTAGTGACTCCATCAACTAAACTTGTATATTTATTCAGATTTAGAGACCAGTGATGTATATTCTTTCGACCTTAGAGTGGCGCGTTGTATTATTATAGATTTCATGTTGTTTTGAGTTTCCTTTTGAGTTTTGATCATCGCCCTTCGGCGTTGTATACTATATTGCTTGCGTGGTTGTGGCCGTCGATTGATGAAGAGCTAGCTCCCGCTTGGGATGCATTTTATCATTGGTGTATATATTTATCATGTTGTTCCCCGTTCGGGGCCTGTATTTACAAAGGAAACTCTGCCGAAATTTTCAGAAAAGACTTGTGATTTTAAAAATGCATATTTCGGCTTATGTTGCTAAACTACTTGATTTAAATTGGTTTTTCCTTCACTCTACTGCTTTACTTGGTTTTGATTTCTGGGTTTTGGCTTACTTAGATTACGTACGCCTCGAGACGTTTCGTAATTTAAGTGCCGGTCATGTTCCGTACTTTCCGGGTTATGACAAAGTTGGTATCAAAGCGTTAGGTTTACCTTCGGAGTGTAGGATGACCCTTGGTTGATGGAGTAGGTAGCTTGAGTAGAGTGGCGTACCGTACGTATGTTCCGCGGCATATTTACGATACGCTACTCCGCTTAAGAAGCCTTAGGATGTGCATTTTCTTACACGGTATTATATTCCTTCCTATGATCTAGCCTCATCAGTACCAGTTTATGGTTTTGCTGCCACGATCATGGGCAGAGGGAGCTACGGCTAGAGTTGCGGTCAGCATGACCTCGTCACGGACAAGGACTGACCGGGCTTGATTCCAAGGACATACGATTTGCATAAATGCGCCATGTTGTTGTGTTTTCACGCCATGAGCATTAATGGATCGCTGTTATGAGATTTCTCGATCATGCAGATTTGCACCAGAGGATTAACCACTGACAGAGGCCAGCCAGAATGTGTTGATCATTGATGTATCGCTTATTCTTGATGATTGAGACACTGTTCAACGTATAGATGAATGAGCCAGTTGTTGCTGCGAACGATGAGATATTGCCCCAGATGCTGGAGTTATTGCAGTACGAGTTGTACTTAGAGATATGATAGAAGGTCGGTAGTCACCCGAGGATGAATGACTAGGACATGTGGTTCGTTCGCTTACCCCGATGCGAGATCATCAGATTGATTGATTCCAGCTAGAGACGACTTCACGTGGACACGTTGAGAGTCGACAGAGGTGATCGAATGTCAGAAACCCATATTCCAAGTTTAAAGTATTAGAAAAGACATGCAAGTAATTCTATGGACCCTCTAGAAGAATGAAACCCTAACTCGACATAATGACCGTCTGAAAGCCTTTGAACATTAGGGATTGCGGCAGTTCCGCGGGGCCATTAGTGAGGCTTGGGTTTGCCCTTCTACGGCTGGTCTACCGATGCTGTGGTATGTACTCGATACTATTAAATTGTACCCAAGATGTTGATCTCTTGGGGGATTATGAGGTTTTGACGAGTCGATCGGATGGTTCGACATCTTTCGGATATCATGTGGTGAGATGCATTTCTTGGGAAACTCCAGATACGGGTATAGCCGTTGGAGCACAGTCCATGCAGCTACGAAGAGACGAGTCCGGAGCAGTCGACATTAGATAAAAGTGGAGTAAGAGGTTCGTACGAGATCTTGATGAGATGACGTTCCACTCCGCCGACATCAGAGATGTGATACACATGCAGAGGCGTTATATATGGATATATCTTCCTGATAGAGTCGCGATGAGTATGCAGCCATTCCGGAACAAGAAACAGATTTAGTGAAGGGTGATAACTTCCGGACAGTTCGGCAGAAATGAGAATTGGGAGAGACCTCGATAGGACCTTTCTGGAATAATGCACGAGAAGACTTCGACCCAGGAGTGGTCATTTTATGCACGCTCAGCAGGCCAGAGTTCAGCATCGTCGACGAGACATATTATGAGTGACCATAAGAGTTGGCCAGAGAACTTTAGAGGATGTGCCATAGCGGACTACTTCCATTATCGTTTCCAGATTGGACCGTTGAGTCGGGGAGCTATATACTTAGCAATTCGCAGTGAGAGACGAGAGCCTAAGGGCACCAGACGACGGGCCATGATCGGGAGTCAAGTAGATATCTTGCTCTGCTAGCATATGATGCACTGATACCTTCTCGACCTTGGAGGAAGGACATATCGACGGCAGTATTTATGATTGGCGATTTTGTGAGTTGACTATCACATATCAGTCACGTTGGATTTCGGTATTTTGGGTGATTTATTGCATGATTGAGTTTTGATGATTGAGTTGCATGATATTTGTTTTCGTGCACCATGGTTGCACCTACTGGGTATTTATATTTTGTGCATAGTATTGCACTTAAGATATGCTTTATACACCGCTGTGTTGATTTATGATTTGCGCACAGTTATCGCATGGGATATCGTTTTTGTGCCTTGGCTGCACATGTTTATGATTTCATGGGTTTCATACAGTTGAGTTGATTTTGTGCTTATGGTACGCACATGATTTGGTTTTTGCACTCAGTATAGTTCACATATGCTTACAGTGCATTGATACGTATTTTATACACGACAGTTGCACAGGACTTCGATTCGATGTTATTTGAGATACTGATTTTGACTTCATGCCTAGGGCATGCATATGATTTGACTTATACTTATGACATAGTTTTCATACACTTTTAGTGTTTTGATTGGATTTTGTGCACGCTGATGCACATGGTTGTGAGATTTGATACCACGGTATACCTGATTTGGATTTGAGATGTGTTGTATACCGTCGATTTCGATTGTGATACTCGATATTTGTTTTGTGCACCTTGTCCACCTGATTGGATTTTTGCGCATATTTGACGCACTTGGATTCGATTTTGCGCATGTTCGGCGCTTGATATTGGATTTCGTGATTTCGTGCATGTTGGATGCACATGATTTAGATTTTATTCGTGCATGATGGATGCACCTGATTTGAATTTTCGCGCATATTAGGCGCATGATTTGAGATGCGATTTTGGTGCACACCAGATGCACTAAATCGGGATTCTTCGTGCATGTCAGATACACCTGATTTTGCTGTCAGGCACACACGTTGCCTCTGACAGGTGTTTTGTGCACACCCGTTGCACTTAGATGTTGTTTCTGTGCACATGTATGGAACATTCGTGGATTTTGATTTCCGTGCGCACGGACGCACGAACGCACGTAGCATTCATATGCACATTTTGGGATTGATTTCTTATGGAGCAGTACATTTTTATGATATTTACTATTGGTATAGTAGCTGGGCAGGACTAGTCAGAGGATAGTACCTGGATATATTTTTCATGCATTGATAGTTATCGAAAGGATTTCCAAAAAGAGAGGTATAGTCTCAGTATTTACCTACGTGTCTGAGATGACACGAAACGTTTAAAACAAGGAAACCCTTCTAAATTGTTTTCAAAACGGCAGGACGTACATATTAAACAAAGGTTATATATAGATATAGCTATTTTCTTATGATAGACGTTCGTCACTGTGCAGTGATACGTACATCGCACTGTGACTTGAAAAGTTTGGCAAGCATTTGTTCTGATGTTTTAATGATAATTACATATATAGTTTTGACATATATATCATGTTGATTTCGTTTTCGATTTGACATTGATGTCTTCCCCATGACTCCGATGATTGCGGGATGCTGGACAGAGTTTTACTTTTGATTGATATACTCGTGTTCATGCGCATGCATCGCGCCACTGCGCTATATGTATTTATGATCTCGGGACCCCGACGACTTGGAGTTTTACTGAAATGTTTTAATATTTGAGGGGTTTAAATTTAAATTCAAGGACCGAATTTCTTTAAGGGGGGAAGATTGTAACATTTCAGAAAAATAAAATATTATTTTTGGGAATTTTTATAATTTAATATTAATTTTAATGAATATTTTAACATTTCGTTATAATTAAATATTGATAAATTGGGAAAAATTTGGAAAATTATAGAAATTACCAAAAAGATGGTACTTTATGTGATTTAAGCAAATTATAAGAGTTTATGATTTATTTGACACTAATTTTGTGCTAATCGCGATTAAAAATCGCTAATCGAACTTTAAGCGCGTTTTGTGCAAAACATGCACCATATCATTTCACACTTGTGTTACATTTTCCTACATGGCTTTATCTTCATTTTTCATTCTTGTTTTGAGTTTACTATTGCAAAGAGAAGGAAATAAAAGAAAACAAAAGAAAAGGAAAAAGGAATGATATTATAATGAGGTATGGGCAAGTGAGAAAAAGTGAGGGGTCAAGAGAGAGCCATACCCACTTGTTTCCCTCTTCTTCCTCCATCATTTTCTCCCCCATTTTTCTCTTGTGTTGCTGCCCTCATCCCCCCCTCCACAAATCACCCCACTTCATCTCCAAAACAAACTCAAAACACCATTCCTATTTCACAAAAGTTGTGCACAAGCTCACAAGCTACCCTTTGGACCAAGAAAGTTTGAGTTTTGGTGCTGTAGGGGATTCTTGGGTCCCTAATGAGGTAATCCTTTCACAATTAGTGTAGTGTTTCATATGTTTAAGCCTCTTTTCATGTTTAAAATCAATTTGGTGATGTTTAGTGCACTTTGGACATTTCTAGAGAGGGTTGGGGTTTGATTGGAGTTGTGATTGTGAATTGAGGCCTAATGGTGACCTTAAGCCCCTCCCAATTGATAAAAACCCAGACCAACCCAACTGAAACCCAAAATACATAATTTTAGAACTTTTCATGTCAGTTTGTGAAGTATTTGGGTGTGCGGGGAAATCTGGAATGAACTGGAACATTAACGAGATAAATAAACAACTTTAGAGACCTAGATAGACCACCACGAGACAACACTGTGAAGACGACACCCCAAATCCCCAGGAAAACCGAGGAGGCCGGTTTTGGCAAGGGAGTGGCCGGCCACTTGGTGGTGGGATGTGTCCAGGTTGTTCCAGTAGCTCATATGTACCCTATACATCACCCCAGAGTTGTTTGCATACCTTGGTTTCACCTGAGACAAAATCTGCAGCATGTTTTCTTGGTTGTTGCCATGTTTTTCATGATGTTTATGGATTTAAGTTTTGATATTTGGTATTGTATTCGATTATTTGACGTTTGTACGTCTATATCGATTGATATTTGGTTGAATTGCAAGATGTAGACCATAGGTTTTGACCTATGGATGATTTGTGCAGCATTTTGGTTTTCCTATGTCGTTTTGGCTTTGATTTGGGATTGTGATGTGATACGATACGTTGTGATGTGTAGATACCCCCACGAAGACTTCGAGACGACAAGAAAGCATGTGGCGGCGTCGGCATCAGCACACAAGAACCAAGGTGAGTAGATTTATATCTACGGGGAGAAGTCGGGTGGATGGCGTATAGCACCCCCGTAGTTCGATATATAGTATGCTATATATATATACTATATATATATGATATCTTTTATGATATTCAGGATATGGTTATGTGTTCATGGGTTAGTAGTGTTACTTGCGAAACCCTATAGTACTTGCTGCACCCAGAAACGCACACATACTTGCATACATTCATTCTTTTACATGTGCGTATATGGGGATATGTATATATATATGTATACACATGGGTATGGGACTATGTATATATATATATACGTATACATATACATGGATTATGAGGATAGTACTTGGGATTTGAGATGAGTCGATGAGATTGGGCTTGAGGCTGTGAGATCGGTGATGTGACGGGGTTCGTATTTGAGATATGACATGATGTTTTAGCGGGTCCTTTGACGTGGTGTTTTCATACACACGCATGCATACATAGATGGTATCAGTATTGTACTAGACGTAGATCAGTACCCCAGATCAAGATGTTTGATAAAGAGGATACCGGATGAATAATATGATTGATGTGACATTGACCCGTACCCAGATTTAGGATGCCGTGCGACGGATTTACCGTACGAGCTATATTGATCATAGATCCGCACTCTTGATTTGAGGATGATATGTTATAGATATTGTATCGTATTGGATACTTTTGAGGCGGGATCACCGACCGTTATATATATGTGTATATATATATATATATGTGTATATATATATATATGTGTATATATATATATATATGTATATATATATATGTATCGACTCATATGTTAGGCAGTTTCTTTATCTTTCGATCAGCCTTTTAGTTTAGCCCTGCAGTTTACTTGTAAATGATAGATTAGATTCGAGTCATATCTATTTCAAAACTAATGAATCGTGAGTATTTTTAAAGATAGGCCAAGGGATTCTACGGATATTTCAAAGGACGTACATTTTTCTTAAAAACACCGTAGTCCCTATTTTCTAAACACACGACTCGTATTATTTCAAATGGCAAAGCTGTACGACTCATACTTAGGCATATGTACATTCGTTATCATTATATTTGATATTCAGCTCCCGCATATTATTGTTGTTCGCTTCGCATCGCATAATTATATTGTGTTTTCATATACCATTATTGATATCATGCTGTTAGGACACCAGCACCATTACCGATGATGCGTATGTTCCACGTACACTTACTTGCCGGCTCACACACATCATCATCGGTAATTTCCATGTCACGTACACTTTAGAGAATACTATTTCATTGAAATAACTTGTTAGCTGATAGTTTCGACATGATATCAGTGTACTTGCCTTACATGCCAGTTTAGACATTGCAGTTATTACTTGGTACTTCATGCATATTATTATTCATTGTTATGCAGTATTATGGAGTTTTATGCCTATATTCACTGTTTACTCGCTATTGATGATTGGATTTCAGATTTTCATGAGATTTCTTGGATTTGGGAGAAACCGCAAGAATATGTATAAACTTCTCTCTCTCTCTCTTTCTTTAAAATGAAATGTGCGGTTTTCTCATGATGTATGAGTCGTCCACCATGATGTTTTCTCGGTTATGAGATGGATTTCGAGACCCGATTCGAGGAGTTGGATGAACCATCTGCGGGTAAATGGTGGACCCAGTAAGTTACCCCGGGGCAAGAAGATCGAGGTGTAGACGATGTGCCCGGCAGGGACAGACTGCCTACCGGTGATTTTACCTGATGCGTCGGATATCCGAAGGATACCGTCGTGGTCGTGTGATTGATGTTAGGGGCCAATCTGGACTTGACGGCGCCCTAGATAGTGAGATTGAGACACTGAGATTTTGAGATATTGAGGTATTGAGATTTGATGATACAGGCCAGTCCGGATAGCCGGAGCCTGAGATATTGAGATATTGGGATTTATGTTTTGTGTCGATGCTAGACACTATTTATGTTGATTTCCTTGATGATACCTTGTTTTAAATATACATAAATCTCACTTAGTTATGAAAGCAGTTCTTCATTCACATGTATTCTGTTTTCATGCATTCATACCTCGTTCATATGATATGTTGCTACCCGAGGCACTGACACGAGCACTCATTACTACACTTGGGTTAGATGTTTACCTTTGCCACCTCTTCATGCTTCAGACTTTATCATTTGAGGATTATATATACTGATCGTATGACCTAGGATTGTGTCATACATATGATTTCTGCTCTGTGATGTTTTCTACTCATGATTTGGCAACTCATCCCAGTTGTGTTATAGTTTCTTGCAGATTTTTCCGTACAGGTTCCGTTACGGCTTTGCTGGCACACTGCTTCCTTCTGGGTGATTGCTTTGGTAAGTGGGTCCACTTGTATTGTGACCCCTATTATACCTTTATTTTATTCAGTTGTATCTAGTGACTCCATCAACCAAAATTGTATATTTATTCAGATTTAGAGACCAGTGATGTATATTCTTTCGACCTTAGAGTGGCGCGTTGTATTATTATGGATTTCATGTTGTTTTGAGTTTCCTTTTGAGTTTTGATCTTCGCCCTTCGGCGTTGTATACTATATTGCTTGCGTGGTTGTGGCCGTCGATTGACGAAGAGCTAGCTTCCGCTTGGGGATGCGTTTTATCATTGATGTATATATTTATCATGCTATACCCCGTTCGGGGCCAGTATTTACAAAGGAAACTCTGCCGAAATTTTCAGAAAAGACTTGCGATTTTAAAAATGCATATTTCGGCTTATATTGCTAAACTACTTGATTTAAATTGGTTTTTCCTTCACTCTACTGCTTTACTTGGTTTTGATTTCTGGGTTTTGGCTTACTTAGATTACGTACACCTCGAGACGTTTCGTAATTTAAGTGCCGGTCATGTTCCGTACTTTCCGGGTCATAACAGTTTTTGAGGCTTTCACTAGTTTTGCTAAAGAGGTCACTCCCGGTGAAGGGATCTCGGCACTTTCCTTATCGAATAAGTTGCAAGGTATTTAACAAATACCACTATGCAATGTAAAAACTATAAAAACAATCAAAAGACAAACTGTGTGGGTTGTAGCATCTGCTAGGTTCGCTAAAGAGGTCACTCCCGGTTAAGGGATCTCGGCTCTTTCCTTATCGAATAAGGTGCTGGATATTCTACAAGGAATACCGCTATGCAAAGCAAAAACTAGAGCTACCCTTTTTGAAAATTTGATTCTACAGCATCTTTTAGGTTTCTTTTTTTCGTTAATCTTATTAATAAAGTGCATCATTTATTCTTCCTAAGCATCACAGAAGAAACGAAAATACAACGTACGCTTATGCCATCCGCATTCGCCACGGTGTCCCGTTATGCACTGTTAGGTTACTTAACTAATGGCATATCGGGGCGGGACTAGCGCGGGTGTAAAACATAAGCAACGTTTATTATATATCTCATATATAATATATATCCATTCGTCTCAGAATCCATAGGGATCACATCAAAGAGCAGCAGAAGAAACATATGAAATATTGGATATACTAGGAGGTCCGTGTTTTATTGTAACATTTCAGAAAAATAAAATATTATTTTTGGGAATTTTTATAATTAAATAATAAAATATTGAATATTTTAATAAGGCGGTATAATTAAATACCTATAAATTGGGGAAAATTTGGAAAAATGATAGAAATTAGTAAAAAGAGGGTGTTTTAATATGAATTAAGCAATTACAAGTTTTTATGATTAATTAAATGCTATTTAGTACTAATCGCGATTAAATATCGCTAATCGCGCTTTAAGCTTGTTTTCTGCAAAATATACACCATATCATTTTTACACTTGTGTTACATTTTTTTTCTCCTATCATGTGTTTTCTTTTCTCATGTATGGTTTTGTTTTGTTTAGAATAGAAAAGATAAGGAAAGAAAATGAAAGAAAAGAAAATGAATAAAGAAAGAGAGGCATGGGGCATTTATTAGGCATGGGGGAGGCTTGACTTTGGCTCTCTCTCTCTCCCCCTCACTTCCTTCCTTGCTCAGCAGCAGCCCCATCTCCAGCAGCAATCCCTCTCCCTTCATCTCCTCTTCACCATCACATACAACCTCAAAACAACACCGAAACCTCATCTCCTCTTCACAAACTTTGTGCATAAGCTCACAAGCTATACTATGGACCAAGAAAATTTTTATTTTGGTGCCCCAGGGGATTCTTGAGTTGCCAGATTAAGATATTCTCTTAACCATTAGCCTAGTATTTCCATTGCTTTTACATCCATGTTTGTTTAGAACCGATTTGGTGTCGTTTAATGAGATTTTGAATTTTCTAGTTAGGGTTTATGGAATTCTTGAGTTGTGATGTGTAATTGAGCTTAGTAGAGGCCACAAAACCCCCTAGTGCTAGAATTCAGACCCAAACCAGAGACTAGAACCCCGGAATACGAACTTAGAAACCCGATATCGGAGGAATTATGGATTCTACAAGTGTAAAATGAAATCTGCTATCACCCGGAGCCTCTGAAAATTATTTAGCAAACACAGAGAGATGTGCAGGTGATTTAGAGCATACCCTAAGGACCCCAGCCCCTGACTCCACCCTTTGGCCACAAAAATATTCTTTCTGGCCGCAATTTGCAGCCAAACCTGGGCTAATGTGTCTCGTGTTTGTTCTGTGGTTCCTTCATCAGTAAACTAGACCTTTGGCATATGCAAAATTGGCTGATTTGACCTAGGCTAAAATCTGGGACCATTTTCAAGAGTTGCTGTTTTGATTCGGGGTTTCGTTTTGCGTATTTTGAATTCTAGATTTTTTTTGATTTGTGTCGTATTCGATCACTTGACGTTTGTACGTTGAAATCGAGTGTTATTTGGAGGTTTTGAAAGCATAGTCTATAGGTTCTAACCTATAGGCTTTTAGCATGTCGTTTTGGTTTCGAATTGGGTTTTAATGCGACACGATACGTTATGATGTGTAGGTACCCCATGAAGACTTTGAGACGATAAGCAAGCGTGTGGCGCCGCTGGCAACGGAAAGCGAAGAGCAATGTGAGTAGATTATATCTACGGGGGAAGTCGGGTGGATGGCGTATAGCACCCCCGCGGTTCGATGTATAGTATGCTATATCTATACTATATATATATGATATCTTTTAAGTGTGACATGGATATTCAAGATATGTCTAGGTGTTCAATGGTTAGATTAGGGTTAATAGAAGTGAACTATTATAGCTTCTTAGTCGCGGACCCTAGAATAGGTTTACACCCACACGCACACACATGCATGCTTGTTATACTTGTGCGTATTTGGGGATAGATACATATATATACACACATAGGTATGGGGCTATGTATATATATACACGTAAACCTACACATGGATGATGAGGATTGTATATGATATGTGGAGATGAGTCGATGAGATTGGGCATGGTGCCATGAGATCGGTGATGTGATGTGGTCCGTATGATGAGATACGACATGAGATTTTAGCGGGCTTTTGGACGTATGTTTTATACACACACACACACACACACACACACACACACACATATATATATATATATGGTATCAGCTTGAACTAGACTTAAATCAGTACCCCAGTTCATGAGATATGCTGATAAGGATACTAGATAATTGATGAGACAAATGTGAGATTCGACCCGTACCCAGATTTGGGAAGCCGTACGACGGATTTACGTACGAGCTATATATTGATGATAGATCCGCACTCTTGACTTGAGGATGCCATATTATATATTGTATCGTGTGTGATACCATTGAGACGGGATCACCGACTATTATAGGTATATATATCAACTCAGATTTAGGTGGTTTCCATACCCTTTCGATTAGCTTGTTAGTTAGATCTGTAGTTTACTTAGTAGATGTTAGACTAGACCCGAGTCATACCTATTTCAAAACTAACGAATCGTGAGTATTTTAAAGAAAGGCTAAGGGAATCTACGGATATTTTCAAAAGACGCATCTTTTCCAAAAAACACCGTAGCCCTTATTTTTTTCTAAACACCATGATTCATGTTATTTCAAATGGCAAAACTGTATGACATATACATATTGATGTAGATTCTTCACTGTTGCGTTTATTATTCGATTTCTGCATGTTCTTGTTATTTGCATCGCATTGCATGTGTAAATATGTTATTGTTATATTAAACCCATGTTGTGAGGACACCGGCACCATTATCGATGATGCGTATGTTTCACGTACACCTGCTTGCCGGCTCACACACTTCATCATCGATAATTACCATGTCACTACACAGTAAAATTGATGCATCAGGATATGACCCCTTGCATGACATACTTGCGTACATACATATTGTACACTCATACTTGCGTACACACATATTGTACACCCATACTTGCATACATACATAGATGATTCTGGCTTGATTTTGGAGATTTGGGAACCGCAAGATATATTTTAAAACTGGATTCATTTTAAAAGAGCGGTTTTCCCTCGATATGTGCATACATCATGCTTTAGATTATACGCATTGAGATATTTGTTTTCATAAGATTTCTGGATTTGGGAACCATGGTTATTTTCAAAGAGAGTATGTATTGTTTTAAAAACCCGATTTTCCTTGATATGATATTTCAGTGCCTCCACTATGTGTTTTCTCGGTTCTGAGATGTATGACATGTGAAACCCGATTCAAGGAGCTGGATGAGGCCGATTGCGGGTACATGGTACACCCGGCATGGTACCCCGGGGCGAGAACGGATTGCTGTGCTGCAGACAGTGAGCCTGGCAGAGGGACTACTACCTACCGGTGATTGTATATGAGCTCGGCGGATATCCGGAGGATACCGACCGGAGTTGAGAAATGATACGGGCTGATCCGGACTGACGGAGCTCGTGAGCCGATCCGGACTGACGGAGCCCTATAAATATATGAGGATTTACGTGCCGATGCTGGGCACAGGTTTCATGATGTTTTCGAGTGTCGATGCTGGACACTCAGGTTCCATGATTTTGATGTGTCGCATGGGACACACGTTGATTTATATCCTCATACTTCCATGCATATGCTTTATGATATTTACATGCATGATGTTTCTGTGTCATTGGTTAACCCGTAGACGAGATCCACACGCATACAGGGATTGATTACATAGTTGGATGATATCCACATACTTAGACTTCATGATATAGTTGACTCTGATTTCATGATGATTACATTGATCATACCTCATATTTATGATATGTTGCTACCTAAGGCACTGACACAAGCACTTGGTATTATACTTATGTATAGATGTTTACCCTTGCCACCTTATCATGCTTCAGACTTTATCATTTTGAGGATATATATTATTGTTGATCGTTTGACCTAGGATTGAGTCATACATACGATTTCTGCTCTGTGATGTTTTCTACTCACGAGTTGGCAACTCACCCCCGTTGTGCCACAGTTCTTGCAGGTTTTATTGCGGCTTTCTGGCGCACTGCTTCCTTTTTGGGTGATTGCTTTGGTAGGTGGGTTCACTCGCATCGTGACCACTCTTGTATTTATTTTAATCGGTTGTATCTAGTAATTCCATCAACCAGACTTGTATATTTATTTCAGACTTAGAAAACCAGTTGTGTATTATTTCGACCTTAAAGTCGCGCGTTGTAGTATTATGGTTTCCATGATGATTTTGAGTTTCCTTTTGAGTTTTGATCCTTGCCCTTCGGCGTTGTATATTATATTGCTTGCGTGATTGTGGCCGTCGATTGACGAAGAGCTAGCTCCCGCTTGGGGATGCCTTTTATCATTATGCATATATTATTCTTGTTGTACCCCGTTTGGGGCAAGTATTTACTAAGGAAACTCTGCCGAAAATTTTAGAAAAGACTTGAGGATTTAAAAAAAAATGCATATTAGGCTTACTTATTTAAAAACCTTGTTTTTAAAACATGTTTTCTTCACTTTAAAACTAGTTTTCCTTCATTTATTATTTAAAATAGTTTAGATTTTTGGGCTTTTGGCTTACTTGATTTAGAGGAGGTCCTATAGACTTCATATGATTAAAGGGCCAGTCACGTGCTATTTCGGGTCGTGACATTTATTTTGAGCCTGTATAAAACACGGATTCCACGGTCGCGATGAATAGCCAAACCCATATCCCTAGACCCCTACGAGAGCGGCAAGAAACCCTACCAATTCTTGAGTTAGGAGACCCGGACTCGACTACTCGAGTTGGTCTTCCACTGGACTCTAGAACCCGGTTACTTTTGCTCCCATCTTTGGGTCTATCCTAATGCGGAAAGGTAAATAATATACAACAATGGTGACATCATCCTCAAACCGGAAGTGCCCCAATAAAATAATATTACATACAATAAATTTTACATGAATGAAAATAAAAACTCTCATCTCACATAAAACCCCTGTCTATTCAAAACACGACGATCCAATATAACATATCATAGCAACACATAACATTACATGTCATCAACGTAAGTAAATATGCATATCCCAATTGTCGTTGACATATAGTAACGAAACCGGCGATACACCACATATTACACTTACGGTCGCAGAAAAGAAAATGTCAAACTACAACATTTGGAATCCATAATAACCTTAGACATCATAAACCCGAAATATCACATATTTCGGATTTCATGCCTAACCATATGAATTCCACATATTGTATCACATTCTAGAAATTGCTAGACGATGTTAAACAATCCGATCAAATCAAAAAACACCCAAAATTACCCAAAAAGCTCAACACTTGAGCGTAGTTTAAAATTATTCAGCACATGCCACAGTACCAATGAACCAGCCGTAGAAGGGTCAACCAAGGCCTTACATGTGGCACCGCTGAACCACCACAAACCCTAGGGTTTAGTGGCGGTTCTGACGGTCACATAATTGAGTTAGGGTTTCGTTCTTCTAGAGGGTCCATCGCATAACTTGCATGATGTTTGAATGCTCTTTAACTACGAAAAAAATCCAACGCTTGGAAAATTTTCCGGCAAGAGTTAAAGCGGGTATTTGATATCCGATCGAACTTTTTAACACCGTCTAAATTAATCCGAATAACTGTTAGAATTACGACTATGAAGCACTCCGTGTTGCCTTTACAGAAAGTTAACATCACATGAAAATTTAGCAAAAACAAACAACACCTGAAACACCAAAACCCAGTCACTGGAACACAATAAAAATTTCAAGCAAAATCATCATTTTTGGGCCGGCCACAACATGACTCTGCTCAGCCAAAATCTGAGATTACCCCCTGAAATTTTCAATGTGTTCATGATATATCCCATATAACATTCTGCACATGTTTAAAAATTTTTTTGAAAACTTTAAAAAACGAAAGAAACTACAATTTCGTGTTTCAAGTTTCGGAGTAGTTTCGGTTTCGTAATCCTACACAATCCGTCTAATTCTCTAGCTAGGCTCTGATACCACTGTAGGGTTCCTATGAAAGACAGCAAGGTTTCGGAAGGCATCGTCCATGCCATTTTTAAAATTTTGCCGTTTTAAAGAACCCTAAACTATAATCGTTAACTAGAGAATCATACGAAACGAAATGTAAACTACTTTACATCTAAGTGATAAAGGAATACAACCTTTGTAGACCGGTCCTTCACTTCAATTGCTCCTTGTAGTGGTCCTTTTGCTGCGATCATGGAACTCCCGGACTCTTGCATGGCTTCTCAAGGTGAAATGAACGAACTTTCTTGAAGTCTTCGAGGTCAAAGATGATCTTCGTTGAGGAGACACTAACTCAATCTACTACTTCACTGATGAAAGATTAGTGAAGCTAACACCCTATACTAAAGTGCTAATCTAGCAGAGGATGATGAAGTAGGAAGTGGGCTCATTTTAGTTTTATTTTTCTCACAATATTTTCTCACTTTGGAAAAAGCTAGCAAGCTTTTTCTCAAGGATGAAGAAGATGAAGTCAAGAGATGAGAATGAACTAATGAGGTGAGAGAATCAACCATGGGTGAGTTTGTATCATATATCTAACTCATGTAGAGACATAACCATGGCTAAGTTATAATGGTTAGGTTAATAAATATCTTTAGTAAAATAAAATTAGTGGACTAAGTCAATGGATCCACAAGCTTCTACAAGCTTCATGCATGTGGCTAATTATCCACTAATTTAGATTAACTTAAATATCTAAACCCTACATTATAATTAGTATGGTGTAAGTCTCATACACCCATGTAGTGTGTGTCATCAACCATGACACAAAATAGAACATAATTAATATATATCACATATATATTAAGTGTGCACATGTGAGAAAAATAAATGCTTAAGTGAACTGATATTAGTTAATGTAAACTTGTATATCAAATATACAATTATACACAAAATTATCAAATCAACACTTGATTTAATAATCCGGCTATATCACATAAAACCGACTAATATTATATTACCAACTTATCGAATCAACACTTGATTCGATAACCCGGCTATATCATATATAACCGATTGATACGAATATCGTGAGAATAGAATACGGTATCACATACTCGTATTATTCTCGGTCCCACACATATCATAATGTGCTCCTACTTCGTTTTGCCTGAGCCAGTAAAACTTCTTTGTAGGACTCTAAAGACTCGTCAATACGCCGGCAGTAGGCGATGATCACATCAAGCACTCACAAGCCGTCAGCGGTACTAACTGGACGTAACGGCTACCCGGGTATTGAGCGATCAGAAGATCAACAAGCAAGCCCACTCTAGCTTCTGTAAAGCCTGTCAGTAACACTACCGTACAGTCCAGTCTCTTCGTCTGATATGTTTCATATTAAGTCTAGGGGCGGTAAGCGTCAGACCCCAATAACTCGATAAGTCATGCTGATACGAAGCTCATAACGGGTCGAGAAACTACTGATGACACTTACCAGTAAATCTCTAAATCATCCTTGGCTAGGGACTTCCCTGTTATGGCCAATCGAGCACAGGGCAACATCAACCCCGAATACCAGGAGAGACGAAACCCCTCCTATCGCTCATTGCCTCCATATGATTTGGGACTGTACCCAAAAGCCATCGTTTTGCACGTCCTCTTGAACGTGGTAAGGTGAAAATCAAAGCACAGTGGGAATCACACAAGACTCTATGACGATCTCGGATCTATAGACTAACCTGTACCAGTGTCACCAGAGAGCTGCTATCTGATGTCAGGTATAATACCATCTAGGAGTTCTCGGCAAGTCCGTCTAGTGTACCCAGTCTCCACTGAGCAGCCGTATACCATCTCTGATGTCAAACACCAATGGATATGGGATCATCCATCGCCCATCTCATGGGTCGTGAAGCGTATACGCTAGTCTACTCTGGTATATCGATGCCCTATGTCGATACACCCGCGACTCGGAACATTAAAGGATGTACTTATGGACTACCATGGACCCACTAGTATGATCTGCATCATAATCCTGTTAGTCAAGTACACATCCTAAGGGCTTTACCAACGTGTAACCATAAGAAAGTATCAAGAGACAAGTATACATGTTAAGATAAAGAGCAATCAGATAGCATACTATCATGTCGAGCAAGAAAGTCCTCTCTATAAATGTCCAAGCATCCACTATAATATACATCATATGTACAATAATGGCTTTTAGGGCATACATACAACTAACAGCCCAATGCGAGGCTGTACTCCGTCGTCTTGAGGACCATTGTGGGTGGTTGCTTTCTCGCCGGTTTTCCCTCTTACAGATAATTTTCCTCGCGATCAGGAGTGCTACACCCGAGTTTGTCGAGGCGATATCGCTTCATGCACTAGATGAGGCTGAAAATAAAGTGCACTCGGTCTATCTAATGTGTCTGATTTACAAGAATCGAAGAGATTGTGCAATAGACATTCTGTACTGGATATATCAGCAGAAGACAACCATAGCTTCATATGCGCGGGAAGAAAATATCAACGGCGACCCTAATGCTTGTATTCGTGAGCAGAAGCATCAGCAGGTGGCAGATGCTTCCTGGGACGTCCTGCATGACTTTCTCTTTGATTTCGAGAATTCATGCACCGACGCTAGTCTTTTTCCGCTGTAAGCGGGTGCAACAGCATTTTTTTGTCGTTTAACGTTCAGTAGTTGGTAAGTTGTAATCTACCCTTTGAATGAAAAGAATCTCCCCTTTTTTTTATATTCGCATTCCTTTTTTTTGTTTTTGTGCTAAGATGACTTTGCTTTTATTACCGGGGTTTGCCGTTAGCATATGCGCACATGTCGTGCTTTAGCCTTCATGTGCACACTTACTTATGTGCGCAAGTCAATCAAATCCATTTCATCATGTGCGCATGTATATAGGAGCGCAAGTCAATCAAGCCATTTTCATCATGTACGCTCTTGACATCTTATGCGCACTTGAAAATGTGCGAACAACTGGCAATAGATATTCGCCGTGAGGCCCTTTCTTCTTCTCCCAACCCTTGAATTCAACCCGAGAGATAAATTTTCCCAAATTCCTTTCCCATTTCACCCAATTTCTTCTCAAAAAATGTCATGCCCTGCTACTCAGTAGACGGAAACGGTGACGTGGAAAGCCGCAACGTATTTACTGTGAGAATGTCATTTTTCTTAATAAATACATTAAGCGTACGTAAGCAACATAACAATATGCAAGAATAACAAGAGTAATAAAATTAAACAACAATTTTATTTACATTCAAATTTCAAATACAACTGTCAGAAATAAAAAGATACAATAATTTAAAACAAATGTCTAAATATTGGCATACAGAAAGTAAATGCAGAAAGGAGCTAGTAGTCAGGCTGAGTAGCGAACTGGTCCAAGTCCTCATGACTTGGCTCTATCTCCTCATAGTCTGATCCTCCTAACGAATATTCCAAGGAAAATAAATAGAGAGGAATGTCGTCGGCGAACTAGCGCTCCGTATGTCCCCAAAAGAAGTAAATAAGATGACTGACAGATGTATTAAGTGAGTATAAACCAAGTAAATGTGAACAGGTAAGATTGTATACGAGAGTATTCTAAGCATGATCATTTACATATATAAGATAGCTATTCTAATGTTGTTTATAGTTTGATAAAGAAGGTATTCATGTATACGAGAGGAGTCCAACTTACCATGTGGACTAAGCTAACATGCAGTACAAGGCCATGTTAAAACCCACAGGACAACATCACGTGAATTCATGTAGGTGTCTTTTAAAGTGATCACTTGTGCCATGATATACGTTCCGTACCAATCTACCCCTTATCCCTGCGTATTGTAGTGTATAGTTCAAGTTTACAGGTCTTAGCCGAATCCATGAATATAAAGATGTACCAGTTTAGGTTCAAGATGTAATCATATATTCAGATATTCATGTCAAGTTCATGTCAAGTTATATTGATGGTTTGGTCAGGTCAGGTCAAGTGTTCAAGTTCAAATTTGGATATTCAAGCGCAAGTGTTCAAGTTCAAGACCAGGCGTTCAAGTTTGAGTTTGAGTTGGATTCGAATTTGAGTTTGTATTCAGGCTATATTCAATATCTTATGAATGGATTTAACTTTTGAAATTCTTAAGTTCGGGAATAATCGGACAACCGCTGCACATGGACGGCAGGATTTGTGTCTTTCTCTGGCTCCCCGGGGCTCAAGAGAAATGATACCGCTTAAATCTATATTAATCTAGGGTCCTTAAAAATTTATTCTAGTTGTTTATATTGTATTTACATTGTTTGCATTTCTCGAGGGGATTTTATGAAAAATGTTATAATATTGTTTTAAAAATAAACCTCGAGGGTGATTTATTGTTAGTGATATATTCCGTAGAGGCCATTATTGTATAATACTGGATTGTATATTACATTTTTGAAGCTTGGGATATACAAAGATATAATAACAGTCTTGCTCAATATGATAGTATGCTATCTGGCTTGATTCTATCTTAATATGTGTATATGTTTCTTTTAGCATATCGCTAATACATATTGACAGAGCCCTAAGGATCTTTTCTTGACTACCAGCGTTGTGATGGAAGTACATCCTTAAGCTTGTCCCTACTTGTAGGATTATCGAGACAGGGCATCAATACTCTAGAATAGACTAGTGTATGCGCTTCTTATCCCAGTAAGGGGAGATGGCCTGTCCCGCAGGTATTGGTATGCGATACCAGAGATAGTATACAAGTGCTCATTAGGTTATGAGTTACACTGGATGGACCCGATGGGAACTGCTGGTTAGTATTATACATATTGCCAGTTAGCAGTTCCCGGATGACATGAGTACAGGTTAGTCCGGTTACTAGACATCACTATTTGTTTAGAGTGTGTTCCCACTGTACTTAGATTACTACCCTACCACAGCTCAAATGAGACATGCAAATAGGTAGTGGTTGGGTGCAGTCCCGAAGCACTTAGAGGCAGTAGTGGATAGAAAGGATTCGTCTCTCCCGGCATTAGGAGTTGATATTGCGCTGTGTTCGGATAGCCAATACACAAAGTCCCTGGCCAGGGCAAGTGAGATTTACTAGTAGGTACACCAGTGGTTTCTCAAGGTGTATTGGCCTCTACACCGACACGACTTATTGCGCTATTAGGGGTCTGATGGTTACCACCCCTAGGCCCGATATGGGATACTCTTATACTAACAGACCAGACTGTATAGAGATTGTCACTAATAGGCTCAGTAGGGGTTCGGATAAGTTCGCTCGTCGTCCTTCTTTTCGATAGGTACCTGGGTAGCCGTTACGTACAGCTAGTGCCGCTGACGGACTTGTGGTTTAACCCACTGCCAGCGTACTGTCGAGTCTTTAGAGTCCCACACAGAGGGTTTTCCGGGTTCAGGCGAAACAATGTAGAGGCCATATGGTTTTACGTACAGGGTTCTGATCATATACGTGTATTGGCTACATAGATGATGTTCGGACGGATAATACTAGTAGGCTTTGGTTTAAGTCAGATTCTAGTATTATATTATTGGATTATTATTATCTCATCGTATTCGTATTTTTGCAGTACGAATACAGGTATGTATATACGGTGAGGGCATTCTTGTAATTTTACAAGAGATGCTTCTAGAAGGGGACACCTCATTATTGGATTTATTTATTTTTGGAAGATAGATTAATGAGGTGGAAATGGAGATATTTGTGGCATGGATGAAGCATGGCTTATTCCTTGTTTATTGATTTGCCTTTACTATTCAAGCATGGTGTTATTTGTTTATGAAAAATATTGCATGCTTGAATTAAGAAAAGAATGAGCCATTTTTCACTTGCACAAGACTTAGCTCATCTGGATATTTTCTTTCTCTCTCCATTTTCCTCTCCTCCTTCTTCCTCAAGACCCCAACCCTTACATGTGTTGTGAATCCTAGGGCAACTTGAGATTAAATAGTCCAATTAACACTCTACATCTCCTAAGCTACCTAGTTTAGCAAACTAGGTATTTTAGTTACCTCGGTTTAGAGGTTGGAGCTTGAACCATACACTCTCGGGTAGATCGACTTCGACACGAGGAGGCCGACGACTGAATTAGATCCACACTTCTTAGGAGCTCAAGGAGAGGAGAAGAAGACCCGAAGGACTTGATTCAACAAGGTATAAAACACTTACATAGTAGTGTAGAACTCTATGTAGTTTAGCTAGTTAAGGTTTCCGAAAAGATCCTGGAGTTTAGGTCGGTGTTGCAAAGTTAAAAAATATTTTTTTGTGTATTCCTTCTCCCCACAAGTGCGTGGGGTGTGCGGCATCGACTTACAGTGGTATCAGAGCCTACTTAAACCTTAACTAGCTTGTTAGCAACTAATTAGAACTTCGATCGATTGAAAATTTTCCGAAATTACATTTCCATATATAGCTTGCTGTTCGTTTTTAAAAGTTGTTCAAAAAATCATTTCAGCGACCTTAAAAATATGAGCAGGCTTTTCTAGAACAAAGGAAAAAATTTCAGCACATAACCTATCAACTAGACCGTGGAACCGCAGCCAAACAGGCCATTAGGCTGCGGATCCGCGGCCGAGTTATGGCCAATATACTCCCAATTTTTTCTGTGGTTCATGTACTTGGAAATATGATTTTTGGCATATTTGGCTTTTATCCAGATTTGTTTGTGTACTGGTTTATGCATGGGGTAAACGCGGGAAGTTATAATCGATCGAAATTCTAAGTTCTTGCTAATCTATGTTTTTATATATTGCATATATGTTTCTAAACGTCTACTAATTGCTATATGTCAATTAGTGTGGTTTGCACATATCTAGTATCTTGTTGATGGTTTGTGGATATGAAGTATTGGATCGTCGTGAATGAATAGACGGGGATGTGAAAAGAGTGTTCTTTTCTTTCATTCATGTATATTTGTAAATTGATGTAATATTCTTGTGCGGGGCACATCCGGGTTGAGGTTGTAGCCACCGTTGTATTATTTCATTTACTTTTTCTCCTGCACCTAGGATAGACCCAAGGTGGGGTGCACAAACTACTGGGTTCTTGAAGTGCTGAGTGGCCTACACATTTTATTGAGGGAGGTCGCTTCACTTCGGGAATTTCGCTGGTAGTTTGCCGCATCCATAGGGGTCTAGGGTGGGGTTTGGTTATTCATCATGACCATGGAATCCGTTTTTCGTTATAGGTTAAAACGAAACATGGATATCCCAGTATATCCAATATATTCATCTGTGTTGCTGTGATCTGTGATCTGGAATGACTATTATTGCGTGAGACAAATCGCTATATATATATTATACATATAATAAATGTTGCTTATGTTTTGCACCCGCGCTAGTTCAGCCCCCGCTCCGCTGTTAATTAAGTAACCTAACGGTGCAGGACGGGGCCTCGTCCTAAATGTGGATGGCATAAGCGTACGTTCTATTTTTGTATTTTCCTGCAATGATAGGGTTAAATGATAGGACCTCAATAATATTGTTTAATGTAAAGAAAAAAACCAAAGTTAAAACGTTGGAACAATTTCAAAACCACTCGGTTTTGTTTAAAAATAACTTTTAAATGCGGAGCCTAAACCACTCCTGCTAAAAGCTATCATGGTTCCTTCGACTGTATCAAGTTCATTACGTTCACGGTTGATCGCACGCTTTTGGCGTGTCGAGTTTTAAGATTCAAAAGTTAACCGCAATCAAGGACGGTGTCGCTTTGCAGCTAGCCGGTTGAGCACGGGTCGATCCACAGGGAGACGGAGCGTTTTACGTTCTTGTTCTTACGAATTAATGCGTGTGAGCGGAAAGTTCATATCTATCCTATGTGTATAAGAAAATATAAAGTTGTTAGGAAACGATAGGATAGTGTAATTTAATGGATTCCGTATTCAAGTACTTTGAGCCGAACTCAACCAATGAAGTTAGAGCAATCGGCAACAACATGGATTAGGGTACTTAAGCACGGTATTCGTGGAATCCAGCTTATTGACCCTTGTCTGTCCTTTCTTGTCTCTTACTTTCGCCTCCGGCCAATCCGAACACAACCGGTCGCGGTTAGGAAACACCGATACCTTGGTAGGATAGGGTGTCTAACGGAGCGCTTGCGTAAGTTTGGGCATAGTTTCAAATGGAAAATACGGGAAAAAGATATGAGAAACGAAACCTTAACTTACAATATCATAATCTTTTCCTAACAACACATATTCACAAACCATTAACAACAACAACCAAAAGGGCAAAAGAAAAGAGAAAAGAAAAGAAAAGAAAAACAAGCAAGTAAGTAAATTGCATGGAATTTAAATTGCAAGTAAGAAAAGAGCATGATAATAAAGAGCAAGAATGTAACGCAAGTAAGAAAAATGCAAGAAAGTATAATACTAGGAACCGAAGAACATATTGCAAGACATGGGTTCAATAATCCAAACTTAAACTTGCAAGCTCAATTAAGAGGTTGCAAGATCAAGAGAGGGCAAAGAACTCATGGTGAAAGAAGGCACAAAAGAGAGCTTTATTGATTCCAAAATGAAGATACAACCCTTGAGATCAATAGCCAACACTTAAACTCACAAGCTCAATGAAGAGGTTGCAAGATCAAGTGAAGGCAAGGAGCTCAAGGGGACTAAGCTATGTACAAGAGAAAGAACAAAAGCTTAAACAAATCTTGGCAAAATGTGAGACCCTTGACCCCTTGCCCACTGGTTTCTTTTATAGGAACCAAAGCAAAATAAACAAACAATAAAACTAAGGCCACGTAGCAGCAAGGGATGCACTGTACAAAACTGGGGCCCGCTGTGCACTGTTTGGCCGGCCAAACAGGTGATGTGCTCGGCCTAAATCTGAGCTTTGGGGCTCGTATTTGTTGTTTTGGCTTATGTGCTTCCCATTATCACTTTGGTGCAGTTTGATTTGTCTATTTCAATTTGACCTGGTCTGCACACTGGGTTTTGGAGGGAAAATTGAAACTTTTGATCACATCACAACTTTATTCCATTGACTTTCACCCACCCACTTGCACAATTTCATCATGTGTGTGTGCCATGGGTAGCCCCCCAAGGTTCTAGTGCAAGCCAAAAAGTCTTGTGTACACACTTGTATTGTGTTGGTCCATTTAGATAAAAAGTGTGTACACAAGCATGTTGCACAAAGAAACTCCTGGAATATCGGTCGGTTTACTGTTCTGGTTGCAGTGTTGGCTCACAAATGATATATCCGTGACTTTGTGTGTATTTCTAGTATTTTGTCACGGATACCTGTAATCTGTAATATAGAGCAGACACTGGTTAATAGTACTGATATATACAAAAAATAGATAATGAATAAGCGGTATTAAAATGCAATATTCTGGTATGAACAACGGTTTTCGCCAAAACCAGCCGTAGCCCTCCGTCATTTCAGATGGGTATTCTGTCACGACCCGAAATGGCACGTGACTGGCACATGAATCATATGAAGTTTATAGGACCCCATCTAATTCAAGTAAGCCAAAATTCCAGAAATCTAAACCATTTGAAAAAAGAGAGAAGGAAAAGTTTAGTTTTAAGCAAGTAGTTTAACAACATAAGCCGAAATATTGCATTTTTAAAACCACAAGTCTTTTCTGAAAATTTCGGCAGAGTTTCCTTTGTAAATACTGGCCCCAAACGGGTACAACATGCATAATTTAAAGGCATCCCCAAGCGGGAGCTAGCTCTTCGCCAATTGGCGGACATAACCATGTAATGCAATATAATATACAACGCCGAAAGGCGAGGATCAAAACTCAAAAGGAAAACCAATAACCCCCAGAAAACCATAATAATACAAGCGCGACTATAAGGTCGAAATAATATACACTGGTCTTCTAAGTCTATAAATAATACAAGTCTGGTTGATGGAGTTACTAGATACAACTGTAATAAATAAATGTACAATGGTGGTCACGATACGAGTGAATCCACCTAGCAAAGCAATCACCCGGAAAGAAGCAGTGTGCCAGCAAAGCCGCCAAGAAAAACTTGTACGGCAAAACCTGCAAGAAACCGTGGCACAACGGCGGTGAGTTGCAGACTCGTGAGTAGAAAACATCACAGAGCAGAAATCACATGTATGACTCTATCCTAGGTCATTCCATAATATCCATATAATATATAACCTGAAACATCTGATAATGGCCAGAGTAAACATCTATACATAAGTGTAATACCAAGTGCTCGTGTCTGTGCCTTAGGTAGCAACATATCATATATATGATATATGAATGCATGAAAACAGAATACAGCTGAATGAGAAAACTGTTTTCATATCTCAGTGATATTTCTGTATAAAAATCGAAGTATCATCAGTGAAATTATCAGAGAATCAGTGTCAAGCATCGATACAAAATATATATCCCAATATCTCAATATCTCGGGCTCCGACAATCCGGACTGGCCCGTATCATCAAATCTCAATATCTAGGGCTCCGGCTATCCGGACTGGCTCATATCATCAAATTTCAAGACCATGTCGGTACCCTCCGGATATACGGCGAGTCATATTAACCGGTCGGTAGTGCTCCCCTGCCGGGCTCAACGCCATCATCTGCGACCATCTTGCCCCGGGGTACCGCACCAGGTCCATTATGCAGCCATGGACGGTTCCTCCACCTCCTCAAATCGTGTGTATGATATCTCTCAAGAGCCGAGAAAACTCATGGTGGACATCTCTCAAATCATATCATGAGAAAACCGTAATTTTCTATCTTTAAATGATAAAATCTTTGCGGTTTCTCCAAATCCAGAAATCCGAAATCCCATGGAAATCCGAAATCCCAATCTCAAGAGTAAATAACACTGAATTACCGGCATAAAGTTCTATAATATTGCATGACAATAAATAAATGAATGCATCGGATATCAAACAAGGAATGCAATAATTAACTAGCATATGAAAGCAATAACATATTGGAACTATCAGCTAACAAGTTATGTCAATGAAATAATATTCTCTAAAGTGTACGTGATATAGAAATTACCGATGATGATGTATGTGAGCCGGCAAGCAAGTGTACGTGGAGTATAAGCATCATCGGTAATGGTGCTAGTATCCTGACAGCATGATTTTATAATAACTAATGAAAACACAAGTAAGCATGCAATGCGATGCGAACAGCAAGAATATACAGAACATGAATAATAACGCAACATATAAGAATATACATTTAAAAATATGAGTCATACAGCTTTGACATTTGAAATAACACGAATCGTGTGTTTAGAAAATAGGGCTTACGGTGTTTTTAAGAAAAGGTGCATCCTTTGAAATATCCGTAGAATCCCTTGGCCTGTCTTTAAGATACTCACGATTCGTTAGTTTTGGAAATAAGTATGACTCGAGCCCAGTCTTGTTAGTGTTTATGCCCTAGAAGGCCATTACTGTATCATACTAGCTTGTATATTACTTAATGGAAGCTTGGGATATTCACATGTATATAACAGTCTTGCTAAACATGGTAGTATGCTACTTGGTTTTTCTATCTTAATATGTGAGTGTACGTATTGATAGAGCTCTTAGGATCTTGCTTGTCTACCAGCGTTGTGATGGCAGTCACACTAGTGGGGGCTGGGTAGTCTACAAGCACATCCTTATTCAGGTCCCTGGTCGTTGGATTATCGAGACAGAGCATCGATACTCCGGAGTAGACTGGTGTGTACGCTTCTCATCCCAGTTGGGGAGATGGTCTGTCCCACAGCCGTCAGTACGTCGTACTGGAGATAGTATGCAGGTGCTCGTTAGGTTACGGGTACACCGGACAGGACTCACGGGGAACTGTTGGTTGGTTTGATACCAGTCGTCAGTGAGCAGTTCCCAGGTGACATGAGTACAGCGTAGTCCGCAGACTTGACACTGCTACTTCGCCTCGAGTGTGTCCCACTGTTCTTAGATTGCTACCCTACCACCGCTCAAAGGAGTCGTGCAAACAGGTAGCAGTTGGGTGCAGTCCCGAGCACTTGGAGGCAGTGGCGGTTAGACAGGATTCGTCCCTCCCGGTATTGGGAGTAGATATCGTGCTGTGTCAGAGAGCCATTACGCAAAGTCCCTGGCCAGGGCAAGCGAGATTTACTGGTAGGTTCCAGTAGTTTCTCAGGATGTAATGGGCTTCCCTCCGACACGACTTATACCGCTATTAGGGGACTGACGCTTGCCGCCCCCCTAGGCCCGATATGCGATAGTCTTGGACGAACGGACCGGACTGTATGGAGATTGTCACATCAGACTCAGTAGGAGTTCGGATGGGTTTCCTCATCGGCCTTCTTATCGACAACTACCTGGGGACCGTTACGTACAGCTAGTGCCGCTTGCGGTCTGTAGTTAAACCCACTGCCAGCGTAGTAGTCGAGTCTCTAGAGTCCCACACAGAGAGTTTCCTACTCCAGGCGAAACGATATAGAGGTCGCATGGTTTTGCGACAAAGGGTTCGGACGCATACGTGCGTTTACGCACGTACGACTTTCGGACAGTTTTTACCAGTCGGCTTTGGTTTAAGCCAGTTACTGGTATCCGGTTATTGGATTTTTACAGTCTAAAGTTTTTCCGTATTTTTGCGGATCGGAGGGGCGTTCTCGTAATTGTGCGAGAAGCTTCTAGAAGATGTGACTAAGGAGGTTACTTTGGATAAGATTGTGAGTCATGAGGGTGATTCATCATTATCATTTATTGCACCATAAATGATAATGACACATGCTAAATGAATCACCATTTTGCATTTATGAAGCATGCTTATTCATTTCTATTATTCATTATTCTAAAAATAAGAATGCTTCATAATATATTATGATACACTCTCTCTCATCTCATTATCTTATCTCACATTCTCTCTCCTCAAGCTCTCATCTTCAAGAGACTAATCCTTAATCCTCATGTGTTGAGATCAAAGGTTTAGTTAGACTTAAACATCCATTACCCTCACTCTATATCATCCTTTCTTCTTTGATTAGCAATCAAAGTAGATTAGTTACCTCAAGTTAGAGGCGTAGCTTGGTGTTTTGCTCTCGGGTGGATCGTCTACTACCTAGAGAAGGTCGAGGAGAACAAAGGAGGACACAAAGACGAAGGACCGGTTTCTTTTGGTATAATCCCTAAACACAATAGTTAAGAAACACTTTGTGTACGGTTATTTATAGTTTAGCTTCGATTTAAGCGGTTAGTCGATGTTCGTTCTTTAAACATGATCGTTTTTGAAAATTCCGCCTCCCCACAATTACTGGGGTGAAGTACATCGACTTACAGTGGTATCAGAGCCTCGCTAAACACTAAATAACTTGATTGCAAATTTGTACGAATTTCGAACGGAAAAACGAAGCCGGAAAACCCTAAATCTGTTCAGTTTCTGTCGAACTTAAAATGAAGTCCTAAAATTTTTCAGGTGAGTGCAGAAAGCTTGAAATGGCCACAGTAGAACACCCAAGAAAAACAGTCTCCTGAATCGCTTAACTCACCGCGGAACCGCGGCCTCAGCCTACTGAGTCGCCGCGGTTCCGCCGCCGAGTTGGCGAGTTAGGAACCGAGTTTTCTTCTGTTGCTTCTCTGTTATATTTGGGGTTCTCTGGAATGTTTAATATTTGCTCAGGTTACTGTTTAACAGAGCAGATTTTGGAGCAATATTGATGTTGTTTAATCGATCGAAATTGTACAGTATTTGCATATTGGATTATATCTGTGATTGATAAATGTGTTCGTAAACCTCCCCTAACTGCTAGTATGTCGGTTGGCAGGGGGTTGCACATTTCTGTAATGGTTATATCTGTTTGTGCATATAAACTGTATTGGACTGTTGTGGTGTATAGCCGGGGTTTGCAATGGGTTATTGTTTAATTCATTTGTTGTAAATGTAATTTGTTGTAATATTATTTTTGCGGGGCACTTCCAGGTTGCGGTTGTAGCCACCGTTGTATTATTTCATTTTACTGTTTTTGCTCCTAGGACTGACCCAAGGTGGGGTACACAAACTGCCGGGCGGGTAGTTTGCCGTACCCGTAGGGGTCGAGGGTGGGGTATCGGCTATTCATCACAACTGTGTAATCTGTCTTTTCTTGCAGGCTCAAAAGAAATACAGATTGCTTGCAAATCCAATATTGTTTATCTGTGTTCTGGAATGTATATCATTGCGTCAGACGAATGTAAAATATCTATATTTATGATAGCTATTTAGACGTCACTTATGTTTTACACCCGCGCTAGCCCAGCCCCCGCTCTGTCGTTAGTTAAGTAACCTAACGGGTGATGACGGGACCCCGTGGCGAATGCGGATGGCATAAAAGGACGTTGTATTTTCGTTGTTTTCTGCAATGATAGGTTAATGATGGGACGCATTATCTATAATGCAAAGAAAAACAAACCAAAGTTTAAATCGTTGGAACAATTTAAAAGAAACCACTCGGTTATTTTTAAAACAGATATTTTTAAATGCGGAGCTTTAACCACTCCTTTTAAAAGCTATCAGGTTCCTTCGGTTATATCAAGTTAACTACGTTCACGGTTTCGCCAAAACCATTCGTAGCCCTCCGTCATTTCATCTGGGTATTCAGTAGTATTCAAGCTATGTATTTTGACCTAACGCCAAGGCATAGTGTTTGGTAGCTACTGGGTATTCATTTGTTGCATAGGTAGATGTAGTTAGTTTGGGACAGTCGTATTATCATTTTGGCCGAACGTCAAGGATATATACGGATGGGTTCAAATTGACAAGATAATGATGGGTAGAACTTGACATGTGACTTATGACATTTTGACCTAACGCCAAGGTCATAAGAGCATGGGGCAGAAATAAATATCGGGAATTTCTAAAGAAACTGAAATTTGCAAAGAGATGCATACCATTTGGAGTTTGATGAATGTTGGTAGGATTCCTTCAACATTATCATACGATGATATTTGGATCCCGATCCTACTGTGAGTATATGCTACTTATCAGGATATTCGTCACTTAACGATCAATGCTATAAACCTAGTAGGTGTCCAGAAAAGTGTCAGCGGGGTTACGCCCCCAGAGAAAAGAGGTTATTTAATTAAGGAACTTCGCGAAAGCGTTGGAAAACCTCCCTCGAAGTATCGACACTGGCCTGGATGAACGGTTAAGCAAGTATTGTGCGGTGAGAATAGTCCTGGCTAATTCTTCTTTTATGGTTTGAGGAAGGATTCGAAAAACAGTGGGAGCCATCCAGTTTAGATAAACTAAAAACCACTCTAAACTTGCAAGAGCATCATGCTAAAGTGTTTTCTTCTCTCTCTCCTAATTGCAGCGACCCTGAAAATGACTGGACTTAAGTTACTTTTAGAAAAAAATATACTGACAGGGCCAAACTATAAAGATTGGCTGCGGAATGTCAAGATGGCCTTGACCTATGACAAATTGGGGTACGTCCTCACCGCTACGGCACCTGCTGTCCCTGGTCCCAAATCCAGCAATGCGGATAAGGAAATCCGCAAAACCTGGGATTTAGATTGCGCGAGAGCCAAGTGCATCGTGCTTTCCTCGATGAACAATGAACATCAGAGGAGGCACGAGGATATGTCCCTAGATGGCATATTTCTCCATACAAAGGAACTTTATGGAGAGCAATCTCGTATAGCAAGATACGAGACCTCTAAGAAATTGTTTCGAGCGAGGTTGGCTGTCGGGTCATCGGTAGGTGAACATGTCCTACAGATGATCGGCTATATTGAGGAGCTCGCAGACCTTGGGAAGACTTTAGATAATGAGCTCTATACAGACCTTATTCTCCAGTCCCTTCCTCCTACCTACGCCCAGTTTATCCTCAACTTCAATCTTCAAGGAAAAGAAGTTGAACTTGCGGAACTCCTGAACATGTTAAGGAGTGCAGAGGGCACCTTGCAGAAGGCAAGGGAAACACCCGCTATGTTTGTTGGCGGTGCATCTTCTTCCGGGTCCAAGGCTAGGGCCAAAGGAAGGAAGAAGAAGGCTGCACCCAAACCTAGAGGAGGTGTTAGTAAGGTGGGAAAGAAGGGAAAGAAAAAGATAGCAGTACCGATAGTTGGCCAGGATGAGTGCTTCCATTGTCACAGGAAAGGGCACTGGAAGAAGGATTGCAAGGCGTGGATCGCCAAGAACCAGGAACCGAAGCAAGCTGTGGCTTCGACTTCAGGTGTGTTTGTAATTGAGAATTGTCTGTCAATCAACTCTACTTCCTGGGTATTGGATACCGGATCAGGATCTCATATTTGCAATTCATTGCAGGCACTGAGAAACCGTAGAGTGCTGAAGGAAGGTGATATGATCCTCAGGGTTGGTAACGGAGCTAGCGTGGGAGCTGCGTCCGTCGGGGATTATCACCTAGGGTTGACGAGTGGACATATTTTGGTTTTGCATAACTGTTATTTTGTACCAAGCTTAACGTGTAATATCATATCAGTTTCCTTGTTATCAAATAAAGGTTATGATTTCACGTTTGTAAGAGATGTTGTTAACATCCACCTTAATCATGGTTTGATTGGGTCCGGTACTCTAAATAACGGCATACATGTGTTAAACCAACTCCAAATTTTCAATGTCCAGAACACACTAAAAAGAAAGTCTCCAGATTTAAATAAAGCTTTCTTATGGTATTGTAGACTGGGTCACATCAATGAGAGAAGGTTGACTAAGTTGCATAGAGAAGGATATTTGGACACGTTCGAATATCAATCCTATGACACTTGTCAATCTTGTCTCAAAGGAAAGATGACAAAGACTCCATTTACTGGACAAGGAGTAAGAGCGAGCGAGCTCTTAGGACTCATACACAGCGATATATGTGGTCCAATGTCTACACATGCGAGAGGTGGTTTTTCCTATTTCATTACTTTCACGGATGATTACTCAAGATACGGATTCATTTATCTGATGAAACATAAATCCGAGGCTTTTGAGAAATTCCAAGAGTATAAGAATGAAGTAGAAAACCAAACCGGCAAAAGTATTAAGACACTAAGATCTGATCGAGGTGGAGAATACTTAAGTACCGAGTTCCTAGGTTACCTAAAAGAGAAAGGAATTCTCTCTCAGCTTACTCCTCCATACACTCCACAGCATAACGGTGTATCGGAGAGACGGAATCGAACCCTATTGGAAATGGTACGATCCATGATGAGTAATGCTGAGTTACCGCGATCTTTCTGGGATTATGCGCTAGAATCAGCGGCATATCTTTTGAACATGGTTCCTACCAAGACTGTGCCGACCACTCCATATCAGATGTGGAGCGGGAAGAAACCCCATCTACAGTATATAATGATTTGGGGATGTCCAGCTTTTGTTAAAAAGCAGCATGTGGACAAGCTCGAGGCACGATCAGTAAAGTGTATGTTTGTGGGATATCCAAAGCACTCCAGGGGATATCTATTCTATTACGCAGAGGAACAAAAGGTGTTTGTTTCTCGTAATGCCCATTTTCTAGAACATCAGTTTTTAGAAAAGGAATCAAGTGGGAGAGAAATAGAACTGGAAGAAATTCCAGAACCACAAACTAATACTGAAAGTTTGGTAGAACCGGTAGTTCAAGAAGAACAGAACATTCCCGCACCCCTCCGCAGGAGTAGTAGGCCGTCTCATCCGCCTGAGAGATACTACGGTTTTCTCATAGACGGGGATAGAGAGGATTGCATCATAGATGATGATGAACCTACTGACTTCCAGCAGGCCATCCAGAGCGGCGACTCGGTACGATGGTTAGATGCAATGCGGACCGAGATGGAGTCCATGTACACCAACAAAGTATGGACTTTGTACTTTGCTCCAGATGGGGTAAAACCCATAGGATGCAAATGGATCTTCAAGAAAAAGATTGGTGTAGATGGACAGGTGGAAACCTATAAGGCTAGACTTGTTGCAAAGGGTTTTCGTCAAAGACCTGGTTTGGACTATGACGAAACTTTTTCTCCAGTGGCTATGCTCAAATCCATTCGGGTCCTTCTTGCTATTGCTGCCTTCCATGATTATGAAATCTGGCAGATGGACGTAAAGACGGCTTTTCTGAATGGAAATTTAGAAGAGAGCGTCTATATGGATCAGCCAGAGGGTTTCAATCAGAGTGGGAGCAGCGGGAAAGTATGCAAGCTGCTTAAGTCTATTTATGGACTAAAGCAGGCATCGCGGAGTTGGAACATCTGTTTTGATGAGACAGTCAAAGAGTATGACTTTATCAAAAATCCAGATGAACCGTGCATATATAGTAAAGTTGTGGCCAGAAGTGTCGTATTCCTCGTCTTGTACGTGGATGACATTCTATTGATAGGAAATGACATTCCTATGCTACAATCTGTCAAAGGATTCTTGTCACACAGGTTCTCCATGAAAGACCTGGGTGATGCCTCTTACATTCTGGGGATCCGGATCTATCGTGATAGATCTAAGAGGATGTTGGGACTTTCGCAGTCCAGGTATATCGACACTGTACTGAAAAGATTCAGTATGGAAGATTCTAAGCGCGGTAATCTACCGGCTTGTCACGGAATCACCCTCTCCAAAGAGATGTCTCCCAAGACTGATTTGGAAAGGGAACGCATGTCTATTATACCCTACGCTTCTGCAGTAGGCTCTATAATGTATGCGATGTTGTGTACCAGACCAGATGTAGCTTACGCACTGAGCGTGGTAAGCCGGTATCAGTCTGACCCAGGGGAGAAATACTGGATAGCAGTAAAGAACATTCTCAAGTACCTGAGGAGGACTAAGGAGATGTTCTTGGTTTACGGCGCTAAAGACCTCAGGTTGGAGGCCTTTGCTGATTCCGGCTTCCAGAGTGATAAGGACGATTCCAAGTCCATGTCGGGTTATGTCTTTACCCTCAATGGAGGGGCGGTGTGCTGGAAGAGCTCCAAGCAGGACACCGTTGCTGACTCGACGATGGAAGCGGAGTATATAGCTGCTTGCGATGCCGTAAAAGAAGCAGTCTGGATGAAGAAGTTCCTAACAGAACTTCAGGTGGTTCCTACCATAGTTGATCCAATACCTCTGTATTGCGACAACAACGGAGCTATAGCTTTAGCGAAGGAACCAAGGTCCCATTAGAAGTCCAGACACATCTTGAGGCGGTATCACCTGATCAGGGAGATCATTGATCGTCGGGAGATCGAGGTTCGGAGAGTTGCTACTGAAGAGAACATTGCTGATCCATTCACGAAGGCCCTACCTCAGATTCAGTTCGAGAGGCTACTCGAGATCATTGGTCTGCGATATGCCAGTACATGGCCCTAGTGCAAGTGGGAGATTGTTAGTGTTTATGCCCTAGAAGGCCATTACTGTATCATACTAGCTTGTATATTACTTAATGGAAGCTTGGGATATTCACATGTATATAACAGTCTTGCTAAACATGGTAGTATGCTACTTGGTTTTTCTATCTTAATATGTGAGTGTACGTATTGATAGAGCTCTTAGGATCTTGCTTGTCTACCAGCGTTGTGATGGCAGTCACACTAGTGGGGGCTGGGTAGTCTACAAGCACATCCTTATTCAGGTCCCTGGTCGTTGGATTATCGAGACAGAGCATCGATACTCCGGAGTAGACTGGTGTGTACGCTTCTCATCCTAGTTGGGGAGATGGTCTGTCCCACTGCCGTCAGTACGTCGTACTGGAGATAGTATGCAGGTGCTCGTTAGGTTACGGGTACACCGGACAGGACTCACGGGGAACTGTTGGTTGGTTTGATACCAGTCGTCAGTGAGCAGTTCCCAGGTGACATGAGTACAGCGTAGTCCGCAGACTTGACACTGCTACTTCGCCTCGAGTGTGTCCCACTGTTCTTAGATTGCTACCCTACCACGGCTCAAAGGAGTCGTCCAAACAGGTAGCAGTTGGGTGCAGTCCCGAGCACTTGGAGGCAGTGGCGGTTAGACAGGATTCGTCCCTCCCGGTATTGGGAGTAGATATCGTGCTGTGTCAGAGAGCCATTACGCAAAGTCCCTGGCCAGGGCAAGCGAGATTTACTGGTAGGTTCCAGTAGTTTCTCAGGGTGTAATGGGCTTCCCTCCGACACGACTTATACCGCTATTAGGGGACTGACGCTTGCCGCCCCCCTAGGCCCGATATGCGATAGTCTTGGACGAACGGACCGGACTGTATGGAGATTGTCACATCAGACTCAGTAGGAGTTCGGATGGGTTTCCTCATCGGCCTTCTTATCGACAACTACCTGGGGACCGTTACGTACAGCTAGTGCCGCTTGCGGTCTGTGGTTAAACCCACTGCCAGCGTAGTAGTCGAGTCTCTAGAGTCCCACACAGAGAGTTTCCTACTCCAGGCGAAACGATATAGAGGTCGCATGGTTTTGCGACAAAGGGTTCGGACGCATACGTGCGTTTACGCACGTACGACTTTTGGACAGTTTTTACCAGTCGGCTTTGGTTTAAGCCAGTTACTGGTATCCGGTTATTGGATTTTTACAGTCTAAAGTTTTTCCGTATTTTTGCGGATCGGAGGGGCGTTCTCGTAATTGTGCGAGAAGCTTCTAGAAGATGTGACTAAGGAGGTTACTTTGGATAAGATTGTGAGTCATGAGGGTGATTCATCATTATCATTTATTGCACCATAAATGATAATGACACATGCTAAATGAATCACCATTTTGCATTTATGAAGCATGCTTATTCATTTCTATTATTCATTATTCTAAAAATAAGAATGCTTCATAATATATTATGATACACTCTCTCTCATCTCATTATCTTATCTCACATTCTCTCTCCTCAAGCTCTCATCTTCAAGAGACTAATCCTTAATCCTCATGTGTTGAGATCAAAGGTTTAGTTAGACTTAAACATCCATTACCATCACTCTATATCATCCTTTCTTCTTTGATTAGCAATCAAAGTAGATTAGTTACCTCAAGTTAGAGGCGTAGCTTGGTGTTTTGCTCTCGGGTGGATCGTCTACTACCTAGAGAAGGTCGAGGAGAACAAAGGAGGACACAAAGACGAAGGACCGGTTTCTTTTGGTATAATTCCTAAACACAATAGTTAAGAAACACTTTGTGTACGGTTATTTATAGTTTAGCTTCGATTTAAGCGGTTAGTCGATGTTCGTTCTTTAAACATGATCGTTTTTGAAAATTCCGCCTCCCTACAATTACTGGGGTGAAGTACATCGACTTACAAGTCTAACATCTATTAAGTAACTACAGGACTAAACAAACAAACTTATCGAAAGGGTAAGGAAAACCTCCTAAGTCTGAGTCGATATCCATATCTAGTAGTCGGTGATCCCGCCTCAATAGTATCACGTACGATACCATATATAATATGACATCCTCGAGTCAAGAGTGGAGATCTATCATCATAATTATATCTCGTACGGTAAATCCATCGTACGGCATCCCAAATCCGGGTACGGGTCGAATATCACATTTATCTCATTATTCATCTGGTATCCTTATCATCATATCCTGAATTAGGGTACTGATATAAAGTCTAGTACATACTGATACCATCAACATATATCTGTGTGTGTATGAAAACACATTGCTAAATGATCCGCTAAAATCTCATGCCGGATCTCATAGTACGACCCAAGTCACATCACCGATCTCGTGGCATCATGGCCAATCACATCGACTCATCTCCAAGTACCATATACTATCCTCATTATCAATGTATATGTATATATATATATACATACATACATACATACTTACATATTCACACACACACACATACACACACACATATATATATATATCCCCATTTACGCACAAGTAAAACAAATGTATGCGTGTGTGTATGCGTGTGTGCAAATCTATACTCTAGGGTTTCGCGACTAGAAAGCTAAACTAAGTTACTTCTAATTACACTAAAACTAAACCATGAACACCTAAACCTATCTTGATAATCATTAGTCTCACAACACACACACACACACACACACACACACAAACACACACATACACACACATATATAATCATAATCGTATTTCACACTATGAAACTGCGGGGGTGCTATACGCCATCCAACCGATTTCCCCCGTAGATATATATCTACTCACCTATCCTTGCTTACCGAAGTCGATGTCGCCATCCTCTTCTTCATCGTATGAAATCCACGTGAAGGTACCTACATATATAACACAATCGCAAATGCTTATTAAAATCAAGTCGGAAACCAAAACTGCATACAAATCGCTTATAGGTTAGAACCTATAGCCTACGCCTGCAAAACCACCAAACAACCCCCGTCGCTGACGTACAAATATCAGACGACGGAACACAATATCTAATACCAAATCTCAATTCATTAAAAGTCGCAATACGAAATCAGAAACGTAAGAAAACCTCTCCAGATTTTACCCCAGGTGAAATTAGCCAATTTTGCATATGTGGAGGGTTTAATTAAAAGATATTGGAGTCGTGAACCAAAAACGAGGACCCAAGACAACACCCTGGCTGCAATTTGTGGCCAGAAGGATTATATCTGCGGCTAAGTGGAAGGAGTAGGGTCTCGGGTCTTCACGGTAGCTTCTACGTTGCCCGCACGACTCTCTGTGATCGCTATAAAATTTTCAGGTACCCCGGGTAGTAGCAGATTCCTAAATTTCATCACAAATCCCATAATATTCCGATATCGGGGTTTCTATGTTTGGGTTAAGGGGGTTTATGTAAGTCCACGTTACCCACCCCGGTGCTTACGTGGAGGCGGAATAGGTAAAAAACGATTTTTAACATAAGGTAGCATTGACTAGAACTAGAGGATCTTTGCTAAACAAAAACTAACAAACAAACTACAAGTTTAGCTACTCAGTTAGAAGGTTATACCTAGGTCTTGAACTCCTTCTCTTCTTGTACTGGTCCTCCTCCTTTCTTGCTCCTTGGAGTGGTGTAGACGGCTCCTCCTCATCGTCTTCTCTTTGCCGAAGAAAGATCCACCCGAAGACCTCTACCTTGAGCTCCTACCTCAACCAGGAGGTAACTAGACTGCTTGGCTTGCTAAACCTAGAACCCTAGAACGAGTAGAGTGAAGTCTTGATGGTTTTATCTCACAAGCTCATGGTTCTCAACACATGACAGATTAGAGCTTTGAAAAAGGAAGAGGATGAGCTAAAACATGAGAGAGAAAGAGCAAGAGAGAATGAGGATCTTTTTGCAACCATACTCTCATATGAGAGAATTATGAAATAATAATAATAATTAAAGAAATTGTGATGGTTCATTTGGAATGACCATTATCATTTCACATTAAATGAAAATTGCAATAATCAAGATGCATCTTTCAAATGAAATGATGATGGTCAAAATGTCAACAAAAGTCAACCGGTCAACCAAAGTCAAAAAGTCAACAAAAGTCAAATGGTCAACCTAACCATGGCACAATTATTCTTAATTAATATCATTAATCATATCTCTCATTCTCATTAGGGTTTGGAAATAGTCAATGGTCAACAATCCTAATGAGAATCCTCTACCGCTGTCAACTGTGCATACACACCCGCATCCGTGTTCCGAAGAACACAAATACAATGAGACAAAACCAATCCCAAAACAAATACTAGTATCTGGCTTAAACCAAAGCCCACTAGTAATAACTGCCCGGACACCAAACGCGCACAAGTGCGCGGATGTGAACGAACCCCGTCGCAAAACCATGCGACGTCTACTCTGTTTTGCCCAAAAGCGAATAACCCTCTGTATGGGACTCTAAAGACTCGACACTACGCTGGCAGTGGGTTTAACCATAGGCCGCAAGCGGTACTAGCTGTACGTAACGGTCCCCAGGTAGATGCCGATAAGAAGACTGATGAGGTGAACCCATCCGAACTCCTACTGAGCCTGAATGTGACAATCTCCGTACAGTCCGGTCTGTTCGTCTGAGAGTATCGCATGGCGGGCCTAGAGGGCGGTAAACGTCAGTCCCCTAATAGCGGTACAAGTCGTGTCGGAGTGTAGCCCTGAACACCCTGAGATAACACTGGAAACGCTACCAGTATATCTCGCTTGTCCTGGCCAGGGACTTTGTGTAATGGCTCTCCTAGACACAAGGCGATATCAATCCCCAATACCGGGAGAGACGAATCCCGTCTAACCGTCACTGCCTCCAAGTGCTTCGGGACTGCACCCAACTGCTACCTGTTTGCACGACTCATTTGAGCCGTGGTAGGGTAGCAATCTAAGAACAGTGGGAACATACTCGAGGCGAAGTGACAGTGTCAAGTCAGTGGACTAAGCTGTACTCATGTCACCCGGGAACTGATAACTGACGATAGGCATAGTACCAACCAACAGTTCCCAGCGAGTCCTGTCCAGTGTACTCATAACCTAACGAGCACCTGCATACTATCTCCAGTACGACGTACTGATGGCTGTGGGACAGACCATCTCCCCTCCTGGGATGAGAAGCGTATACACTAGTCTACTCTGGAGTATCGATGCCCCGTCTCGATAATCCTACGACTAGGGACCTGTATAAGGATGTGCTTGTAGATTACCCAACCCCACTAGTGTGACTGCCATCACAACGCTGGTAATCAAGCAAAGATCCTAAGGGCTCCACTAATATGTATAGGCGATATGCTAAAAGAAACACATGCACATATTAAAGTAGAGACAAACCAAGTAGCACACTACCATTTTGAGCAAGATTGTCTATACAACTGTGAATATCCCAAGCATCCATTAAGTAATACGAGCTTTGTGAGATTGACTAGCAGAGAAGTTGGGTGTTCGGTATCACACGGGCTGTGAGTATGCGACATCGCAATAATTAACTTTGAGTGCAAGTGGGAGATTGTTGGATATAGTGCCCTCAGAGTCAATTGTTGGATATAGTGCCCTCAGAGTCAATTATTGGATCACAGGCACGTGATTGCAATGATTGAGGGAGGACCTATACCGGTAGGACAGTCTTACTCAAGATGATAGTATGCTATCTGGTTTATCTTTATCATCGTGTGCTGCTTTAGGTGACCTTATAGGTCACTATTGCGCGTTGATAGAGCCCTTAGGATTCTTGCTTGATGGCCAGCGGTATGATGGCGATCATATACGTGGGAGCTGGGGTCTATAGCACATCCTTAAATGGTCCCTAGTCATGGGAGTTTCGAGACAGGGCATCGATACTCCAGAGTAGACTAGTGTATACAGTCGAGACCCCGACGAAGGGCGGTGGCCGGTCTTACAAGCCACTGGTGTCAGTTGGATCACCTAAGATGTATACAGGTGCTCATTGGGTTATGAGTACACCGGACAGGACTCGCCGGGAACATGCTAGTTGGTATTATACCTGACGTCAAATAGCAGTTCCCTGGTGACATGTGTACAGGTTAGTTCATCGACCTGAGATCGTCATTTGGCTCGTGTGAATTTCCACTGTTCTTTGATTGCTACCCTACCACGGCTCAAAGGAGTCATGCAAACAGGTTTTAGTTGGGTACAGTCTCGAGCCATATGGAGACAGTGAGCGGATCTGCAGGGGTTCGTCTCTCCCGGTATTGGGGGTGAGGTCGCGCTGTGTCTAGGAGAGCCATTACACAAAGTCCTTGGCCAAGGCAGGAGATTTACTGGTAGTATTCCAGTAGTATCTCAGGGTGTTTTGGGCTACACTCCGACACGACTTGTACCATTTTTGGGGGTCTGACTTTTACCAACCCCCTAGGCCCGCCATGCGATGTTCATAGACGAACGGACCGGACTGTACGGATATTGTCACTGACAGGCTCAGTAGGGTGTCAGGATGAGTTCGCTCATCGACCTCCCTTTTGGTCAATGCCTGGTAGCCCGTTACGTATAGCTAATACCTCTGACATGCTAGTGGTTAAATCCACAGCCAAAGTATTGACGAGTCTTTATAGTCCCCCACAGACAGTTTCTCAAGTTTCGGGCGAAACGTTGTAGAGGCCGTATGATATATGGCAGGGTCCGATCATATACATGCGGTATTGCATGGATCATGATCGGACGGATCATACTAGTGGGCTTTGGTTTAAGCCGGATCCTAGTATTAGATTTGTTGGACTACTTTAGTCTCATCGCATTCGCATTCAGTCGGAATGCGGATGCAGGTATGTATATACAGGTGAGGGGTATCCTTGTGATCCGTCACGAATTTACTTTAGATGTTGCCATATCTTTTTATTGTTCCAAACATTTGGATTAATGTTTGTAAATGGAATTAGTGAGCTAGATATCATCATGACAATGCATTAATGTGACATGGACTTGTATCATGAGTCATGGTCTCTTTTCTTACAAATATGTCACATTAATGAATAGTTTTATGCTTGATATGATAAGGAGAGAGAGGGGGCTGCCATGGGATTAGATTTGGTCTTGTTTTTTTGATACTCTCTCACTCTCATTAACATTCATATGAAACAAAAGAAAAGAAAAGAAAAAGAAAAGCTCTTGTTCTTCTTCTTCTTCCTCTAGCTCATTGCTTCTATCAATGGCAACATTTTAACCTCCATCCAAAGCCATGGATGCAAGAGACAAAGTGATCACAACATTCTCTACTTCAACCTTGGGCACGTCGGCTAGCACACTTCGTGCCAGAGTTGCTTCGGATGAAGCGGGAGCCCGTAAAAAGACTTCTCGATGTGGTGCCCTTTCCGACGAGGAGATGAAGACCGGAGATTCCGCGAGGAGATCGGGATGGTGGCCGAAGACCGAGGGACACGGATCGCTCGGTATAGCTTTCTACCCTTTCTCTTGTTTGCTAGTAGTAGGTTAATGGTCTGATCCGGGTTTTTAGTACGCGGTAGCGCCGGTTTTAAAGTAAAAGAAAAGGTTTCGTTTCCGCATTTTGGCTACGGAATGACGGCCGGGGCGATGCCGTGCACTTACAGGACTATGACGTCCTTAACTTTGACTGTGAGGTCTTTAAACTCACGGACTATGATGTCATTAACCTTGGACCGAGATGTCCCTAAACTAATAATAGACCAACATGTCCTTAAACTGGTAATGGACCGAGATGTTCCTAAACTAACAATGGACCACCATGTCCTTAAACTGGTAATCGACCGCAATTTACCTAAACTAAGCAATAGAGCCCAAATGCTCTTTTGTTGGATCTAAATAATCCCGTTAAGTTGATCTTAGTCTAAAATTAGAATAACGTATCCTTAACATACGTTTAAGCTGATCTTAGTCCCAAATGAGACTAACGTATCCTTAAACCCAACCTCCAAGCCCAAATCTAAGAAGATACGGATTTGGACTAATCAACGTCCTACAGACAACAACATAAATTAGTCTCCGTACACAATCCACGGGCAACCAAAAACAAAACAAACACCCACGACACGAAGTGACCATCTGGAGAAAGAGAAAGTGGTTACCGCGATGCGGTAGCGTAATTAACTGCAGGGGCTTGCGCCTGCAGAGAAGAGCGTCCCCACAATCAAAAACCCCTCAAACGAGGGGGAATCTGACGAAGTCTGCTACATCGGCCACATTCGTTTAAACCTTCGATAACGGCGCCATAAATCAACTTGGCATCTTCGGAGAGGTGAACGGATAGCACCAATTAGCATCTGCCCCGAAATTCAAGCAGACGGACCCGCACGGTCGTGCCTCTGTGTTTCGGAGGAGAACAGATTCTGGCACGCCCGGTGGGACCTTTTCCTCTTTCCACTCCACACTTCGTGTGTCGTGTTTTTCCGCGATCAAATAATCGCGGTGTGTATGTTTTTGGTTGCCCTTAGGGGAGTGGATACTGAAGTCGGTGCTTCGTTTCTATGAAGAATGGTGTTTGTTTCTACCCTAGAAATTCAGTCTCTGTCATATCTGGTGGAGTCAAGTATGGGCCACTTGCAATCTCAAATCCCTGCAATCCAGCTCTTCAAGAAATCAACGGGATTCTCTTTAAGTCGATACTCCAACCTCCCACCCTCGGTGCTTCAACGTCGATGGAGGATGCCCGGTGGAAGTTTGTCTTCCGCAGGCTGCTTCCCAAAGCTTTAGCTTTGCCAATGGAATCGGTTCTCAAATCACTCGCACCTTCCAAGGACCAAGGTCGACGCAGGGGGCATAATATTTAAGCTCTCAAAGGAAACAGGGGGCAGGCTCGGCAAAATCCTGAGGCTAATCAAATCCCGGCTGTAAGAAACGGTCAACGTCGATATCGGCATCATACAAAATGAGTTGAGGGCAGTTCTCCGCATGGTCTAGTTTCAACCCCAGTGGTGAATATTGTTGTTCCTGTTAGTTATATGTATACCCTAGAGGTCATTACTGTACATACGATGTATATTGTAGTGGATACGTGGACATATATAGAGAGGACTTTCTTGCTCGACATGATAGTACGCTATCTGGTTGCTCTTTATCTTAACATGTACTCTGATTATCACTATGTTACATGTTGATAAAGACCTTAGGATATGTACTCGACTACTAGGACTATGATGAGATCATACTAGTGGGGCCACGGTAGTCGACGAGTACATCCTATAACTGTTCCTAGTCGAGGGTGTATCGAGACAGGGCATCGATACACCAAAGTAGACTAGCGTATACGCATCTTGACCCATATGATGGGCGATGGATGATCACATATCCATCGGTGTTTGACATCAAGGATGGTGTACGGGTGCTCAGTGGAGACTGGGTACACTGGATGGACTGGCCGAGAACTCCCAGATGGTATTATACCTCACGTCAGATGGCAGTTCTCTGGTGACACTGGTACAGGTTAGTCTGTAGACCCGAGATCGTCATAGAGTCTTGTGTGATTCCCACTGTGCTTTGATTTCCATCATACCACATCCAAGAGGGCATGCAAAAAGGTGGCTTTTGGGTACAGTCCCGAATCACATGGAGGCAATGAGCGATAGGAGGGGGTTCGTCTCTCCGGGTATAGGGAGTTGATGTTGCGCTGTGTTCGATTGGTTATAACTGGAAATCCCTGGCCAGGGTTGCTGAGATTTACTGGTAAGTGTTATCAGTAGTTTCTCAAACTATTATAGACCTAATATCGACACGACTTATCAAGCTACTGGGTCTGACATTTACCACCCCTAGGCGAGATATGCGACATATCAGACGAAGAGACCGGACTGTACGGGAGTGTTACTGATTGGATCCGCAGGAGAATGTACAGGCTTGCTTGTTGATCTTCTGATCGCTCAATACCTGGGTGGCTTTTACGTTTAGCTGACCGCTTGCAGCTTGTGGGTGTTTGATATGATCATCACCTATTGCCGGTGTATTGACGATTCTTTAGAGTCCTGCACAGAGGTTTCTTGGCTCAGGCAAAACGGAGTAGGAGCACATATATGATATGTGCGGGACCGAGAACAATATGTGTATGTGATACCATATTAGATTCTCGTGATATGAGATATCGGCCGGGTATATGTGATATAGCCGGGTCATCGGATCAAGTGTTGATTCGATGAAATGATACAGATTATATTAGTTGGTTTGTGAAATAGCCGGATTATCGGATCAAGTGTTGATTCGATAATTTAATGTATAATTATATATATGATATATTAAATTACATTAAATAATATAATCTCACTAAAAGATTCTTTTTCTCACTCGGGTAATACATTGATATATATGCGATATATGTTAATCGTATTATTTTATTTTGTTACAATAAATATTGTATATGTGATATATAATATTGTAACATGTTAGGGTTATTAATGCAACTTGTTTAGTGGAGATTAAACATGGTTAGGGTTTGATTTGGGTTAAGCTTTTCTAGAAGTTTTTCGAAGCTTTGCTTTTTGTTTTTGCAAAGATATTTTGTAAAGATATTTAGTTATGATATTTGTTAACCCAACTCAACCCTTGACCATGGTTCATTCTCTACATGGGTTAAGTTATCATACTTAATCCATGGTTGCATTTCTAACCTCAACACAATTCATTATTCATCACAAAAGAAATGGTTCTTCTTCTTCCTTCTCTTTTTCAATGGAAAAGCTTTCTAGCTTTTTCATTAGTGATGATTTTGAGTGAGATTAAGAAAACAAATGAGGGCTAAAATCCTACTTCATCATCCTAATCTATCCTAACCATTTAGATGAGGGTGTTCACTTCATTTGTGAGTGAGAGCTTGTGTTAAAGAAACTTCAAGGTAGATCATCTTAGTTATCGAAGATCGGAAGCAAGTTTGCATCATTCTCTTCGTGGAGCTTCTCTAGACTCCGGGAACATGATGATCGCAGCGAAGGGACCTCAACACGGTGCTTATGAAGCGAAGGATCGGACTACAAAGGTTGTAATCCCAAACACTTAGTGTTAAAGTGTTTAACATGCTTTGTTTTGCCTAATCTCTAGTAAAGATCTTGGTTAGGGTTGTTCGGCACGTCTAAATTATAAATCGGGCATGGTTAATGCCTTGTAGACCCTTGTGAGAGTGCCTAGTAACCCTACAGCCGTATCAGAGCCAAGCTAGAGTTTTAGGCGAAGTCTAGACGAAGTTTACAGTCTGATCAAACTCCGAATACCCGTAAAACCCTAGTTTCTGGAAATTTTTCAAAAAGTTGACATTTTTCATATTAAAAATGCTCAGAAAATTCAGCAGGTGATTTGATGGATTACTGTGCAAAACGAGACACTAATACTATTAAAGAGCCGCGGAACCACGGCAAAGACATGCTTTGCGCGGCGGTTCCGCGGTGGAACAGTAATATTAGGGTTTCATTTTTGTACAGTAATATCCATATGTAATTCCTGATGCTTCTGGAAATTTTTAATTCTACTCAAGTGTTGAGTTTTCTGGGTTGTATTGGGTGTTTGCTTATTCGATCGGAAAGTATAACTTCGTTTAAGTTTGTCCGGATAATTTTTAGAACGTGTTAAAAAGTTCGAACGAATATCAATAACTCACTTTTTCCCCTGCCGGAAAATTTTCAAGTGTTGGATTTTTCCGTAGTTTAAGAACATTCTAAGTCGTGCAAGTAACGCGGTGGACCCTCTAGAAGACAACAAACCTTAACTCGATTATGTGACCGTCTGAACTGCCTCTAAATCTTAGGGTTTGTTGCAGTACGGCGTTGCTACATGTAAGGCGTTGGTTGGACCCTTCTACGGCTGGACCATTGGTACTGTAGCATGTGATGGACATTTTTTGAACTCCGCTCAAGTGTTGAGCTATTTGGGAAATCTTGGGTGTTTGCTTATTCGATCGGAAAGTTTAACATTGTCTATTTATCTGGAATGTGATACAATATTTGGAATCCACAAGAAGTTATGAGATAACTAATTTGAATGTTATAAATCTAGCAGTTCAGTCTCAGATGATCGGTTGCCACGGAATTTTGATGTGATCAAAATTCCGTCGCAATCACGTAGCGTACGCGGATGCTCGCCGGGTAAATTTAATAGATAGCCACGCCCCATATCCCCGACCAAGTGACTGTAGGAGAACCCCATCGCCAAAAGCATCCATTCGGGTGCTCGCGGCAGCGGTGTTCCGTCTTAGTGCACTTCGTCGACGGCATCCGGGGGTGCGGCCGTCTGCTAAAGTTTGCGACGAGCATTCGATCAGGATGTCGGGAATCTTGTTGAATTGCCCGACTAGATATTGAAAAGTGTTTTCGAGATAGAGACTAAAATGCGGGGTTTATAATTGTTAGGCATGAGATGTCTAAGGAATTCATTTGGTTAGGCATGAAGATGTCTAAGAAGGTTGCGCATTCCAACTGTTGTAGTTTTACACTTTCTTTTCTGTGACCGTAAGCGTAGTATGTGGTGTATCGCCGGCTTTGTTGCTATATATCAACGACAATCGGGATACGCATACTTGCTTACGTTGATGATATGAGATATTATGCGTTGCTGTGATATGTTATATTGGATCGTCGCGTTCTGAATAGCCGGGGTTTTTATGTGAGATGAGGGTTTTTATTTTCATTCATGTAAAATTCATTTGTATGTAATATTCTTTTACTGGGGCACTTCCGGGCTGAGGATGATGTCACCATTGTATATTATTTATTTTTCTGCATTAGGTAGACCCAAGGCGGGGAGCACAAGTAACCGGGTTCTAGGGTCAAGTAGGAGACCATCTCGAGGAGTCGAGACCGGGTCTCCTAACCCCAGAATTGGCAGTGTTGCTTGCCGCTCTCGTAAGGGTCTAGGGATGTGGGTGTGGCTATTCATCACGACCGTGGAATCCGTGTTTTACACAGGCTCGTATTAAAATACGGACCTCCTATTATATCCAATATTTCATATATGTTCTTCTGCTGCAATGTTCTGTAATGAGATCATATTACTGCCTGAGATGAATGTTTATATTATATATATGAGATATATGTTATATTGCAGATTTCGTTTCAAAAGTGATGCTTATGAAGCATAATTAAAATGGGACTTCATTAATGAGATTAATGAAATAAAAGAAACCTAAAGATATTGTAGAAACTTGTTTAAAAACTGGTAGCTCTAGTTCTTGCTTTGCATAGCGGTGTTCCTTGTAGAACATCCAGCACCTTATTCGATAAGGAAAGAGCCGAGATCCCTTCACCGGGAGTGACCTCTTTAGCGAAACTGGCAGATGCTACAAACTCGGTTTGTCTTTTGATTGCTTATATAGTTTTTGCTTTGCATAGTGATATTTGTGAAATATCCTGCACCTTATTCGATGAGGAAAGAGCCGAGATCCTTTCACCGGGAGTGACCTCTTTAGCAAAACTAGAAAGGCCTAAAAAACATTCCATTCAAAACCACTCGATTCTACAACGATATCAAGTTCATTACGCAAAGGGTTTTCTTAAAAACCTGTCGTAGCCCTCCGTCATTTCAGATAAGTACTACTTAGTATTCGTGCTTCGGTAGTTTGGCCTTCGTCAATATGTAGTGTACGGTAGCTAACTAGTGCTTATCTGCTAGCATACGATGCGATTGGATTAGGGTATTCGTACGGCGTAGTTTGGCATCCGTCAAGGGTCATGCGGGTGGGTTTAATTCAATCAAGAAATGACGGGTTGAACTTGGCTAGCGGACTATGGGTAGTTTGGCCTCCGTCAAGATCATAGGACACTAGGGGTAAAATATTATTGGGAATTTCAAGTGTTGAAATTTGCAATGAGATTGCATACCTTCTATGAGATAGTTGGATCCCGATACCCGCTGCGAGTAAGAGTTACTCCTGGGAGAGTTTTACACATTACAATCAGCCGATCAAGTAGGTGTCTAGAAAGGTGTTAATGGGGTTACGCCCCTGGGAAAAATGATGTTTATTTTAATTATGTCCGTGTGAAAGCACGGGGAACCTCCCTCAAAGTACTGGCACTGGCCTGGCTGAAAGATTGGCGAACTTGTAGCGTATAATTAATCCCGGCTAGTCTTTCTTTTTAGGGTTTGAAGGAAGATTTGACTAAAACAGTGGGAGACATCCTGATTAGATAAATTGATAACCAATCTAATCTTGTAAAAGCGCACGCTGAGTGTTTTCTTCTCTCTCTCTCCAGGTAGCGACCATGTCACGCCTTAATCAAGATAATAATACGGATGTATTGACCGAACACGCTTGTTATACTGCGCTAGGGAACGTAGGTCCCGCTCCAACTTATAATTATTATAAGACAGAGCAGGAAATAGGGGATTACCAGAATTCCCGTGCCGCCAAAACGAAGAAAGTACATATTGATTCATCATCTTCGGGTATGTTCATTACCGAGAACTGTTTCTCAGTAACCTTTACGTCCTGGGTATTTGATACCGGATCAGGATTCCATATATGTAATTTGTTACATGGGCTACAGATAGGTAGATAACTGAGAACAGGTGATAAGTTTCATGAGTTGGAAATGATACAAGTGTTGCAGCCAAGTCTGTTGGCAGTTATCACCCTGTATTATTAGAATACATTGATTCTGAACGAATGTTATTAGATACCGAACCTGATATACAACATCATATCAGTCTCTTTATTAGTAAAGAAGGATATAATTTTGTATTGTTGGATAATGTTTTGAATATTTCCTATATCAAGAGTTGATCGGATCAGGCAAGTTATCTAAAAGTATAGACGTTCTAAATCAAACCACAGTTCTTAGTATACAGAACACACACAAGAGGAAGAGTTCAGAAATGAATAAATCCTTCTTGAGGTATTGTAGACTAAGTCATATCAATGTGACCCGACTAGCTGAAGTTACATTTAGATGCATATTTAAATTAGTTTGAAATTACATCTTGTGAAACTTGCCAGTCATGTCACAAAGAAAAGATGGCCATAGCTCTGTTTATTGGAAACAGAGAAAGAGTTATTGAACTCTTGGGATTGATACATGATGATGTATGTAAGTTCCCTGTCTACACATGCCAGGACTGGTTCTTTGTACTTTATTACATCCACTGATTATCTCTCAAGATCCGGACATATGTTCCTGTTGAAACACAAGTCTGGAACTTTTGAGAAATTCAATGAATATGAGTTAGAAGTAGAGAACCAAAAATGGGTAAAAGTATTATGTCCTTTGATGTGATCAGGGAGGAGAATACTTGAGCACGGGATTCCTGGACTATTCTAAAGGAGAATGAGATTCTCTCTCAGCATTACTCCTCCGCATGCACCACAGCACGTCGGTGTATCTGGGCGGAGCAATCACACCCTATGAGATATGGTGTGCTCTATGACGAGTACTACTGAGTTGCCTATTTCCTATTGGGAGTTATGCACTTGAGAAGCTGCATACCTATTGAATAGGGTTCTAATCAAATCAGTTGCCTACCACTTCATATGTGATATGGAATGGGAAGAGCCCATATCTTAAGTATGTTAAGATTTGGGGTTGTCCAGCCTATGTCTAAAAGCATAATCCGGACAAGCTCGAGGCAAAGTCAGTTCTGTAGAAGTTTGTTGGATATCCCAAGCATTTGCAAGGGAATATTTTCTACCTAACCGAGGAACAAAAGATGTTTTGTTTCTCAACATGCCACCTTTGTGAAAGGGAATTTCTTGTGAAAAAATTAGTGGTCATGAGGTAGAACTGGAAAAAGTTCCAGCTATACAAACTGCAGTTAATGATTTGGTAGAACCAAAAGATTCAATAGTAACCAACGAACCTCAGCCTCTCTGCCGATCTAGTAGGGTTCCTCACCCACCTGAGAGATACTTCGTTTTCTCTATGATAGTAGGAGCGAGGATTGCATCATGAGATGATGACCCAACTAATTTTCGAGCTGGCCATTAGGAGTTGGACTCTGTAAGAATGGCTGGATGCTTAGCAATTTGAGATGGAATCCTTATACACCAACAAAGTATGGACTTTGGTTGCTTTATCTGAAGGGTTAAATCCCCATCAGGAGCATGTATATCTTGAGAAGATTGCTTTGTGTACATGGAAAAGTTGAGATTTTCAAAGCTATACTTAAGTCCATCCAGATCCTACTTGCCACGGCTATATACCATGACTATGATATCTGGCGGTTGGGTGTCATGACTGCTTTTCTAAATGTTGATTTGGAAGAGAGCTTCTATAAGTACACAGCCAGAGGGCTTCGTAGACGGTGGGAGCAGCGGAAACGTGTGCAAGATTTTTTATGTGATAAATCAGGCATCGCGGAGTTGGAACATCTATTTTGATGTGGTAGTCAAAGAGTTTGACTTCATCAAAATGGTAGATGAACCTTGTATATACAAAATGGTAGTAGGGAGTATGGTGGTGATCCTTGTAAAGTATGTGGATGACATAATCTTGATAGGAAAGGAGTTTCCTATGCTACGCTCGGTCAATCTCCTCTTATCACAAAGATTCTCTATAGGATCAAGGTGATACCTCCTAAATCCTGAGTTATGGATCTATGAGATAGATCTAATTGGATGTTAGGATTTTCACTAGTTGTAGTGAGATGGTATCAATCAATCCTGGGGAGAATCACTGGAAAAGGTTCCAGGGTGATAAGGACGACTGAATGTCAGTCGCAGGCATTGTCTTTATCCTCAGTGGAGGGACGGTATGTTGGAAGAGTTCCAAGCTAGATATCGTGACTTACTAGACGATTAAAGGAAAGATACGTCGTTACCAAGGATGCTACCAAATAGGCAGTCTGGATATATATATAAGCTCATGAGATGAACTTCGTTCCTACCATTGTGTGACAATGGAGTTATGGCTTATGCCAAGGAACCCCCGTCCTATCAGAAATCCAGATATTATTCTTAGGCAATATCACCTGATCATAGAGATGGTTGATCTCTAGGGAGATCGAGGTTAGGAGAGGAGACATAGAGGACAACAGCACTCACAAAGGCCTTTTTTCCAGTAGAGACTTTTATGGGATAGTTGAGTATGAGATACTTCAACCACAGCTAATTATTGGGTATGCGATACCACAACAGATGGCCCTAGTGCAAGTGGGAGATTGTTAGTTATATGTATGCCCTAGAGACCATTACTGTACATACGATGTATATTGTAGTGGATGCTTGGACATATATAGGGGGGACTTTCTTGCTCGACATGATTGTACGCTATCTGGTTGCTCTTTATCTTAACATGTACTCTGATTATCTCTATACTACATATTGATAAAGCCCTTAGGATATGTACTCGACTACTGGGACTGTGATGAGATCATACTAGTGGGGCCACGATAGTCGACGAGTACATCCTATAACTGTTCCTAGCCGAGGGTGTATCGAGACAGGGCATCGATACACCAGAGTAGACTAGCGTATACGCATCTTCACCCATATGATGGACGATGGATGATCCCATATCCATCGGTGTTTGACATCAAGGATGGTGTACGGGTGCTCAGTGGAGACTGGGTACACTGGACGGACTCGCCGAGAACTCCCAGATGGTATTATACCTCACGTCAGATGGTAGTTCACTGGTGACACTGGTATAGGTTAGTCTGTAGACCCGAGATCGTCCTAGAGTCTTGTGTGATTCCCACTGTGCTTTGATTTCCATCATACCACGTCCAAGAGGGCGTGCAAAAAATTGGCTTTTGTGTACAGTCCCGAATCACATGGAGGCAATGAGCGATAGGAGGGGATTCGTCTCTCCCGGTATAGGGAGTTGATGTTGCGCTGTGTTCGATTGGCTATAACTGGAAATCCCTGGCCAGGGTTGCTGAGATTTACTGGTAAGTGTTATCAGTAGTTTCTCGAACTGTTATAGACCTCATATCGACATGACTTATCAAGCTACTGGGGTCTGACGTTTACCACCCCTAGACGAGATATGCGACATATCAAATGAAGAGACCGGACTGTACGGGAGTGTTACTGATTGGATTCGCAGGAGAATGTACAGGCTTGCTTGTTGATCTTCTGATCGCTCAATACCTGGGTGGCTGTTACGTTTAGCTAACCGCTTGCAGCTTGTGGGTGTTTGATATGATCATCACCTACTGCCGGCGTATTGACGATTCTTTAGAGTCCTGCACAGAGGTTTCTTGGCTCAGGCAAAATGGAGTAGGAGAACATATATGATATGTGCAGGACCGAGAACAATACGTGTATGTGATACCGTATTAGATTCTCGTGATATGAGATATCGGCCGGGTATATGTGATATAGCCGGGTCATCGGATCAAGTGTTGATTTGATGAAATGATACAGATTATATTAGTCGGTTATTTATGAAATAGCCGGATTATCGGATCAAGTGTTGATTCGATAATTTAATGTATAATTATATATATGATATATTAAATTACATTAACTAATATAAGCTCACTAAAAGATTCTTTTTCTCACTCGGGTAATACATTGATATATATGTGTTATATGTTAATCGTATTATTTTATTTTGTTATAATAAATATTGTAAATGTGATATATAATATTGTAACATGTTAGGGTTATTAATGCAACATGTTTAGTGGAGATTAAACATGGTTAGGGTTTGATTTGGGTTAAGCTTTTCTAGAAGTTTCTAGAAGCTTTGCTTTTTGTTTTTGCAAAGATATTTTGTAAAGATATTTAGTTATGATATTTGTTAACCCAACTCAACCCTTGACCATGGTTCATTCTCTAAATGGGTTAAGTTATCATATTTAACCCATGGTTGCATTTCTAAGCTCAACACTATTCATTATTCATCACAAAAGGAATGGTTCTTCTTCTTCCTTCTCTTTTTCAATGGAAAAGCTTTCTACCTTTTTCATTAGTGATGATTTTGAGTGAGATTAAGAAAACAAATGAGAGCTAAAATCCTACTTCATCATCCTAATCTATCCTAGCCATTTAGATGAGGGTGTTCACTTCATTTGTGAGTGAGAGCTTGTGTTAAAGAAATTTCAAGCTAGATCATCTTAGTTATCGAAGATCGGAAGCAAGTTTGCATCATTCTCTTCGTGGAGCCTCTCTAGAGTACGGGAACATGATGATCGCAGAGAAGGGACCTTAACACAGAGCTTATGAAGCGAAGGACCGGACTAAAAAGGTTGTAATCCCAAACTCTTAGTGTTAAAGTGTTTAACATGCTTTGTTTTGCCTAATCTCTAGTAAAGATCTTGGTTAGGGTTGTTCGGCACGTCTAAATTTTAAATCGGGCATGGTTGATGCATTGTAGACCCTTGTGAGAGTGCCTAGTAACCCTACAGTTCCAACTGGGAACAGCTTCAAACTGTTGCGGAGGGTCAGACAAAATTCTCCTACCGCAATATTGAAGAAGTCTCCGTAGCCCATGAAGATCCCACGAGAGCAGAAATAAGTTCGCTCCCTGAGACAACTTTTCTCATCTATATATAAGGTGTGGAAGCAAGTGAAGGGGACTCACCCTAAGACGGATCCTGATACAGCGGCTCCTCCTAAAACCAAAGCGGCTTTTCACAAAAAAGGAGGCCAATAAAGCACAAGTGCCCGAAGCAAACTCCAGAGGCCAAAAACTCTAAACACCCCAAGCCTGGAGGCATGGTAGTTCACATAGTCTATGTGGTGAATTCTAAAGACGAAGTTCGAGCTTCTACTAGTCACCGACCTCAAACTCGGTCCTTAACAAAATTTCAACTGCAACATGAAAAGCTGCAGGAGATGCTTGCTCAGGCGGCACCACTCGCTATTCCACCGTCTAAGGCAAATCTTGAAGGCGCACCTGGAGAAAGAAATCTGGCATGGCGCCGATTCTACGCTTGACAAGCTCCAACCCATCCGTCTGCCCAGATACTACATAGAAGGCTTAAAAAGGATATTGAAGGGCCAAGGTGTACCCCTTCAAACAGACTGATCGACAAGCCCAGTTCTATAACAAGATCTGGAGTGTTCCCGGAACTCAACGAAAGTTGCCCAATGGGAGAATGGAAACGATCGAGCTTGGATATGTTCGATCCAAGAAACGGGAGCTATTCCGCGACTGCTACGTCATACATGACTTTGACGAAGAAGGAGATGCTCTATGGGAAGATGCTAACCCTTAACCAGAAAGAGCTCCCGCCGTGAAAATGCCCAGTCCGTCGTTCGAAGAACAAATGGACAAGCTTATAAGGGAAGCAGGTCAAAAGATTCGAGACGACCATAATCGCGAAATGGCCATCTACGAGAAAACCAGGACGCAACGCCTCCTTTAACAGGCTGTGAAAAATGAAAATGCTCCTCCTTGTCAACCCATTGTACAAAAGGCCCGATGCAGAGGTAGAAATAAACCAAAGAACGGAAAAGGCATTCGACAGCGACAAAGCTGGTCCAAGAAGCCACACGATCAGGAATCGAGCTGTCCAGATTCGTATCTTATAAAAAAGATGGGTCGAGCATATTTTTTTCTCCAAGACAAGACAAGGAAGATATTCGATCTTGTCATAAAATATCAGATGATGACACTCTCGGAGTCCAAGCATCCCGAGCAAGCGAACAAGGTCTCTCACCCAGACTATTGCTCTTATCACCGAGCAATAGGACATTCTCTCGAAGACTGCTTCACCTTCAAGAATTGGGTTGAAGACCAATATCAACAGGCAGGTTCGATCGATCCAGCAGTTGGAGGGTAAGCCCGCTACAGAAACATGAACCAAAAGCGACGTGTTTAGCGAGGATAGAACCAGATCCACATCGATCTTGGAAACAATCTCGTACCTGCCACACGATAACACTATCAGAAGAAGAGCCCGAGAATATGGATGATTTCCCCTGGTGCTTCGAAAACAATGATGACGAGGTGATCTCAGAGTTTCCACCGGCGCCAAAAGAACTGGAAGATGGAATTGTTGGATATAGTGCCCTCAAAGTCAATTATTGGATTGCTGGTACGTGATTGCAATGATTGAGACAGGACCTTTACTGATATGATAGTCTTGCTCGAGATGATAGTATGCTATCTGGTTTGACTTTATCATCGTATACATGATTTAGTTCACTATTGCATGATGATAGAGCCCATAGGATTCTTGCTTGACTGCCAGCAGTATGATGGCGATCATATACGTGGGAGCTGGGGTCTATAAGTACATCCTTAAAGTGTCCCTAGTCGTGGGAGTTTCGAGACAGGGCATCGATACTCCAGAGTAGACTAGTGTATACAGTCGAGACGCCGACGAGGGGTGGTGGCCGGTCTCACAAGCCACTGGTGTCAGTTGGATCACCTAAGATGTATAGAGGTGCTCATTGGGTTATGAGTATACCGGACAGGACTCGCCGGGAACCTGCTAGTTGGTATTATACCTAGCGTCTGATAGCAGTTCCCTGGTGACATGTGTACAGGTTAGTTCATCGACCTGAGGTCGTCATTTGTCTCATATGAGTTCCCACTATGCTTTGATTTCTACCCTACCACGGCTCAAAGGAGTCGTGCAAACAGGTCTTTTATGGGTACAGTCCCGAGCCACATGGAGGTAAGTGAGCGGATCGAAAGGGGATTCGTCTCTCCCGGTATTGGGGGTGAGATCGCTCTGTGTCTAGGAGAGCCATTTCACAAAGCCCTCGGCTGAGGCAAGAGATTTACTGGTAGGTACTCCAGTAGTATCTCAGGGTGTTCTGGGCTACTCTCTGACACGACTTATACCGCTATTGGGGGTCTGACGTTACCAACCCCCTAGGCCGATATGCGATACTCATAGACGAACGGACCAGACTGTATGTATATTGTCATTGTTAGGCTCAGTAGGGTTTCTGGATGAGATCGCTCGTTAGCTTCCCTTCCAATCAATAAATAGGCAACCGTTACGTACAGCTTGTACCTCTGACGTGCTACTGGTTATACCAAGTGCCAGTGTGTTGATGAGTCATTAGAGTCCCCCACAGACAGTTTCCTAAGTTCGGGCGAAACATTGTAGAGGCCATAGAGTTTTATGGCAAGGTTCAGAAAATGCACGTGCGTTTACGCACGTGTCATATTTCGGGCGGATAATACTGGTGGGCTTTGGTTTAAGCCGGATCCGAGTATTATACTGTGTAGATATAATATCTTTGTCTAAGTTGCATTTGTATTCGGTTGTAATACAAATGCGGGTATGTTTATACTGTTACGGGGTTATCCTGAAATTCGTTTCGGGATCGCTTTTGGAAGTTGCCAGTTTCCAGTTTTCTATCACCCGTATTTAACATTCGGTTAAATACGGATTTATCTTTTCGTCACTTGGGTGAGTCATGAGGGTGAGTCGTGGTTCTAGATGTTTCTAGATGGTGACTAGGATGATGAGGTGGCTAGTGAGTCATTAGGGCATTAATTGTTCATTTAATGAAAGGGTGACTAGGTTAGATGATTCATTAGTTCATTAAATGATTATGCAAGGTGTTTATGATGATTCATTCTCTTCATTAAATGTTGTAGTCACCCCCCTTTCTCCTACACTCACCTCCCCCCTCTCCTTAAGTGGCCGGCCCTCTCATTTGAGAGTAGATGAAGGAATTGCTAAAGAAAAAGACTATGGTTTTGGCTTCATGGAAATTTCATATATTCATTTCTCATTTCATTTGAATCCAAAAGGCAACTTCATTAACCGTTCATCCATAACTTTGGACGTAACGAGACAAAGTGTTCTACTCATTCTCTACATCAATCTTGGTCATCTCTTTTAGCAAACTTGAAGATCAAGTTGCCTCGGTTCAGAGGCGGGGGCCCATTTAAAGATCCCTCGACGTGGTGCCACCTGGATAAGGAGACTGGAGATTCAGGAGATCGGAGCAGCCGCAACAAAGCGTGGGATGATGGTTAAAAACCGAAGGACTCGGATCGTTCGGTATAACATTTCTACCCACTTTGGAGTTTGTTAGTTTAGCTTTAATGGCAGATCCGGGTTATAGTACGCGATAGCGCCAGTTGTAAAAGTTTTTGTTCCGCATTTGGCGTCTGTTAGACGGCCGGGGCGCTACCGTGGACTTACAGTGGTATCAGAGCCTCACCAATAAGCTTTACTAACTTGTGCTAACACGTTTAAAATATCGATCGAACGGATTTTCAAAAATCGCAATTTTTCTGTTCAATGTTTATGTCGATTTTAAATCTGGTTTAAAAATTATTTTGCATATCACAGAAAGTCGTGCAGGGTTTTATAAGCATTCTGGGAAAAATTGGTCACGTGATTCCACAGTACCGCCGCGGATCCGCGGTCAAAGCTAGGGTTTGACCGCGGAAACGCGGCCAGTATGTGGAAACAGTGAACCAATTTTTTCCAGTGAGCTTTCCATGGTAAATTGTGGTTTTTGGTATGTTTCTTTTGGGCCCAGATTTTTTACTGTACTGCAGATGTTCATGGGGCCCACTTCGGGAAGTTTTGTCGATCGAAATTTTTAAATTGTTAGTATGCAGTACTTATATTATATCTCCGACCGGGAATGTCATTCGAGCGGTAAATTGCGTCTAATTGCTATAGTCCTTTTAAACGGATTTGCGAACGTGACATTCGCGTTGATGTTCAGTGTTGTGCTGTGATGTTGCGGATTTATCGTGGTAGATAGTAGTGTGCAATGGTAGTGCAATTTGGATTTATTTGTACATTTGATATTGCGGGGCGAGCATCCAATATGTGGACTGCCGTCACTGCCTGTTTGTATAATATTCTTTTTGGGGCACGACCGGGCTAAGGTCGATGTACCCGTTGTACAGATTTTTATTTCTGCACTAGGCTTACCCCGCGACGGAGTGCATGGATAGCCGGGTTCTGGAGGGCAACGGGTCCGTATCTCATGGCTTTAAGAGGCAAAGGGGCCTCACTCTAGAATTGGTAGACTATTCGCCGCACTCGTAGGGGGTACAGGTTGACCCAAGGAGGGGAGCTCAAGTTACCGGATTCCGTGAAGCGCCGGGTGGTCCATTCACTATGCTGTAGGGGGCTGCCTCGCTTCAGGTTTTGGCGGGTAACTTGCCGCACCCATAGGGGTCTAGGTTTCATTGCATAGGCTATCCACACGACCAGGGGAACGTCGGGTTTCAGTAGCGGCTCTATGAAACCCGGGGATCCCAGATTATCTGTATTGTTCTGTGATGCTTATTACTTTTCTGTAATGTTGCATTTATTACGCCTGGAGCGATTATTGTATATTGGTATATATACTAGTAGATGTTGTATATGTTTTACACCTACGCTAGTCTAGTCCCCGCTCTGTCGTTAGTTAAGTAACCTAACGGGTGATGACGGGACCCAGTGGCGAATGCGGATGGCATATACGTACATCATATTTTCGTTCTTTTCTGGTGTGATTGATTGATGGGACTGCATTGATTCTGATCAATGCGAAGGATAAAACAAACCTATAATTAATGTTTTTGGAACAGTTTTAAAAGGTGTTATTACAAAGATGTTTCCTTTTGTTTTGCGTAGCGGTATTCAGTTGGAATATCGTGCACCTCATTCGATGAGGCAAGGGCCGAGATCCCTTCACCGGGAGTGACTCCTTGGGCAGAAGTTTATGTCAGGGTAATAACATCACTATAGTCGATTATAAGTTGTTTTGCATAGTGGTATTCAGTTAGAATATCCTGCACCTCATTCCACGAGGAAAGTGCCGAGATCCCTTCACCAGGAGTAACCTCTTTAGCAAAAGGTTTTCGTCACTATATCTTTATAAAAAGCTATCAGGTTCCTTCAACGAGATCAAGTTCATTACGTTAAAGGTTTTTCGTCAAAAACCAGCCGTAGCCCTCCGTCATTTCTTATGGATGGTCAGTAGTATTCAAGCTATGTTTGTTGACTAAAGTCAAGGCATAGTGTTTGGTAGCTGCTGGGTATTCATCTGTTGCATAGATAGATGCGTTGGTTTGGGACAGTCGTATTACCTTGTTGACTAAAGTCAAGGGTATGTACGGGTGGGTTCAAATCAACCTGGACAATGACCGGTAGAACTTGACATGTGACTTATGATTTGTTGACTAAAGTCAAGGTCATAAAAGCATGAGGCAAAAATAAATATCGGAAGTTTCTAAAGAAACTGAAACTTGCCAAGTATATGCATACCTTCTGGAGTGTGATAACTTGAGTGGCTTCCATCAAGTTATCATGCAATGATAGTTGGATCCCGATTCTCACTGATGAGTTGGTTTACTCTTCGGATGATCCCGACTACTTCTTCTTTCAGGTTTGGAGGAAAATTTGAGATTACAGTGGGAGGTTTCCTGATTATATAAAGTGATAACCATTCTGATCTAGGTTAGAGTGCACGCAGAGTGTTTCTTTTCTCTCTCTCTTTGGCAGCGACCTTTAACCGACCCTAGACTATGACTCAATGACCAAGTTGACCGAACCTTCTTAAAATACTGGATTTTGGATTATCTAAAGTTGCATAAGTCATTGTCGCTCCTTCTTTTACCCTTTGTATTTCTCAGAGCACCCTGTATTACTACGGACATCCACTTGCATTGGATAGATCCATCGTATGGTTATATACGAACTCGAAGGGACTTCTTCGAGGATGGATCCAGGTTCAGGAGAAATAGAATTAGTTTATTCAGTTGTCTTTTATTATCACCTTCTCTCAGGTTGCGAGGGCTCCTTGGTTTAGGAGAGTACACCTATTACGCTTATTGGATAGTCTTCTTCAAAACCATAGGCAAGCGCCGAAAGGTAGGGAATGAAGAAAACCAATTAGCCTAAGTAGGGTGTACAGAAGGTAATAACTAAAGACAAAAATAAAGGGATTAGAAAGAGGGCAAAGTAAATTGCAACTGTTATCATTCACGACCAAATCGCGTACTTCATCGCCACTCCTATTTCACCTTTGCTTTTTCCCAGTTCGGGAGAAATAGAATAAGGTATTATTCAGTTGTCTTTTATCATCACCTTATCTCAAGTTGCGAGTACTCCTAGGATTAGGAGGGTACACCTATTATGCTAACTGGATAGTCTTCTTCCAAACCATAGGCAGGTGCCGAACGGTAGGGAAGGAAGAAAACCACTTAGCCTAACGATGGTGTACAGAAGATAATGAATAAAGACAAATAAAGAAATTTGGAGAGATGGCAAAGAAATATATGGTTATAGTCATGAATTGGATTATGGAAGAGGCATTACTATGAATACCGGGATACCCCTACGAAACATTTTCATGTTTTAGTGCATTGTTAAAGGAAAACTGATTTCCCGATTAGATACTTACTCTAGGGTATGTATTTACCAGGTTTTATATTCTCATATATGTATAGTTTTACAGATGATGAGTGGGAGTAAGTTATTGGGAATTAGGTGATCATCCTCATTATATCGGAATTCGTTGTAATTGGTGATATTTGAGGAAATCGCCTGGGTACAGTTTTCAACCTACGACGCACAGGTTTTAAGTTATTCAACTCAGCGGACTTATACAGAGTATTGTATGTTGTCCAGTGTCCATCAGGACAAAGGGGTAGGTCCTCGTACTATGTTCTGTTTACTTATGACTTCTCTAGTTTTTAGACAAGTGTTTCGTAGAAATAAAATGTCTAAGTTTTGAGAAGTTGTGGGTATAAGAATAAAGTAGAGAACCAGGTATCACAAGTATCGGGATTCTTCAAAGAGATTGAAGATGTAGATACTTATGATTGGTATTCAGATGATAGTAATGGTTTTGAGAAACTTGTTTCTCTTTCAGGTTACTCATAATTGGATGGATTCCTAAGTTGAGTAATGCTGATTAGCCTCTCTCCATTAAGTTGATATGCACTGGAGACAGCTGCATGATTAGAATCTAGTTCCAATTAAATAAGTGCCAAAGTTTCTATATTGTATATAGAATGGTTCATATCTTAACAATGTTAAGATACGGGGAGTTGTCCAGCTTATGCTTAAAACCAGACTCTGGATAACTCAAGGCACGCTTCTGTAATGGCAGTTTATGGGTTGACCCGGGCTATGTCGAGGGTTGATTTTCTACCATCTGGAAGATCAATAGTGATATTGTTCTTGACTCGCCACAGTTTTAGTAAAATGGATTTTTTCAGAAAACAGTAGTGGGAGTATGGTAGAACTGGAAATGATTCCAGAACCGCAAACGATTACGGAAAATTTAATAGGACCTATATATTCAATCAGGTTTGACATTCCATTAGCCACTCCGCAGATATGGTGGGTAACCTCAGACACCCGAGAGGTACTCCGGTAGCCTCAAGGATGGTGACAGGGAGGTTCTTGTTTACCCAGACTTGACACTATTGTTGTTCCAGACTATGAGACCCGGCAAGAGGATAAGTATAACGTCGTTCTAAACTAGCTTTAGAAGTGTACGTAGATATTATTCTGCCAGAGGGTTGTCGTAGTCGGTGGGAGCAGCGGAAGCATAGTGGGCAAGTAGCTTATGTCTATTTATAGACTAGAGCACATATAGTGGAGATAGATCATCTAATTTTTGATGTGACAGTCATGGGTTTGACTTCATCAGAATAGGGGGTGGATCTGTTAAGAAGGTAGTAGGGTAAGATGTCCTGGTATTTTGATGACATACACAGAGTAGGATGTAAAATTCCTATACTACGAACGGTTGTAATGTGGTTGTCATACAGTTGTTTCTTCACAAAGGACATGGATATAATATCTGACATTCTGGTTACTAGATCTAGATTTGGGTAGTTTTCCAATGTGGGTACTTTGACAGTATTATAATAGTATTTTAGAATAGATGACTCCTGGCATGGTGGTTTACCTGCAGGTGATGGAGTCACTCTCTCTAAAGGTGTCTTACAGACTAAAGGGGAGAGGGATGTGCATGATTAGCAGATCACTTGCTTAGGCAATTGAGTCAATCATGAGATGTCAAGTACCACACCAGATGTTATTTTTGCACTAGATGCGATAAGTTTATATTAATCCAATTCTGGAGAAACATAAGGAAGCAGTTTTAGAACATAAGTGCATGTTCTACGGATTTGATGACGGCAGCCTCCTTCAGGAGACGGTTATCATTCCAGGCTTCAAAGGTGACATGGATGACAGAGTGATTGTCAGAGTTATACTTTTCCCTCTGACGAAAGAGGCAGTATTATGGACAAGTGGTCCAAGAGGATACTGTGGGAGGCATGGTGCTGGACACTGATTAGGTTCAGTTGTCGATATAGTCTAAGAAGTTTGGATTTGGAGTTTATTTATGAACTAGGTCCCATCAGATATCCAGACATATTCTAAGACACCTATTACTCGACTCGGAAGATGGCTTTCTCCGCGAACTTGAGATTAAGAGAGACATAAAAAGAAACATCTGTAGGGTTACTAGGCACTGAACCTAATCGCCCATCTGTATATCATCTCTGATATCAAACACCAATGGATATGGGATCATCCATCGCCTATCTGTATGGGTCGAGAAGGTATACGTTAGTCTACTCTGGTATATCGATGCCCCGTCTCGATACACCCACGACTAGGGACCTTGAAGGATGTACTTATGGACTACCATGTCCCCACTAGTATGATCCGTATCATAGTCCAGGTAGTCAAGTAAACATCCTAAGGGCTTTACCAATATGTAACAGAGAGACAATCAGTATACATGTTAAGGTAAAGAGTAACCAGATAGCATACTATCATGTCGAGCAAGAAAGTCCTCCCTATATATGTCCAAGCATCCACTACAATATACATCTCATGTATAGTAATGGCCTCTACGGCATACATATAACTAACAACATCATGGCGGATCCACTCACTGAGGCTATTTCTCGAACACAATAGTTTTACAAACGAGTTTTGTGAAACTGATTAGTAGAGGAGTTATATGTTTGGTATCACACGGGCTGTGAGTATGAGAAATCGCAATAATTAGCCTTAAGTGCAAGTGGGAGATTGTTGGATATAGTGGCCTCAAAGTCAATTATTGGATCTCAGGTACGTGATTGCAATGATTGAGACAGGACTTATACTGATATGGCAGTCTTGCTCGAGATGATAGTATGCTACCTGGTTTGACTTTATCATCGTATACATGCTTTAGTTCACTATTGCATGATGATAGAGCCCATAGGATTCTTTCTTGACTGCCAGCAGTATGATGGCGATTATATCTGTGGGAGCTGGGGGTCTATAAGTACATCCTTAAAGTGTCCCTAGTCGTGGGAGTTTCGAGACAGGGCATCGATACTCCAGAGTAGACTAGTGTATACATTCGAGACCCCGACAAGAGGCAGTGGCCGGTCTCACAAGCCACTGGTGTCAGTTGGATCACCTAAGATGTATACAGGTGCTCATTGGGTTATGAGTACACCGGACAGGACTCGCCGAGAACCTGCCAGTTGGTATTATACCTAGCGTCTGATAGCAGTTCCCTGGTGACATGTGTATAGGTTAGTTCATCGACCTGAGGTCGTCATTTATCTTATGTGAGTTCCCACTGTGCTTTGATTTCTACCCTACCACGGCTCAAAGGAGTCGTGCAAACAGGTCTTTTTTGGGTACAGTCCCGAGCCACATGAAGGCAAGTGAGCGGATCGGCAGGGGATTCGTCTCTCCCAGTATTGGGGGTAAGATCTTGCTGTGTCTAGGAGAGCCATTACATAAAGCCCTCGGCCGAGGTAGGATATTTACTGGTAGGTACTCCAGTAGTATCTCAGGGTGTTCTGGGCTGCTCTCTGACATGACTTATACCGCTATTGGGGGTCTGACGTTACCAACCCCTTAGGCCGATATGCTATACTCATAGACGAACGGACCAGACTGTATGTATATTATCACTGTTAGGCTCAGTAGGGTTTCTGGATGAGTTCGCTCGTCAGCTTCCCTTCCAATCAATACATAGACAACCGTTACGTACAGCTTGTACCTCTGACGTGCTACTGGTTATACCCAGTGCCAGTGTGTTGATGAGTCATTAGAGTCCCCTACAGATAGTTTCCCTAGTTCGGGCGAAACGTTGTAGAGGACGTATGGTTTTATGGCAGGGTTCAGAAAATGCACGTGCGTTTACACACATGTCATATTTCGGGCGGATAATACTGGTGGGCTTTGGTTTAAGCCGGATCTGAGTATTATACTATGTAGATATAATATCTTTGTCTCAGTTGCATTTGTATTCGGTCGTAATACAAATGCGGGTATGTTTATACTGTTACGGGTTTATCCTGAAATTCGTTTCGGGATCGTTTTTGGAAGTTGCCAGTTTTCAGTTTTCTATCACCCGTATTTAACATTCGGTTAAATACGGATTTATCTTTTCGTCACTTGGGTGAGTCATGAGGATGAGTCATGGTTCTAGATATTTCTAGATGGTGACTAGGATGATGAGGTGGCTAGTGAGTCATTAGGGCATTAATTGTTCATTTAATGAAAGGGTGACTAGGTTAGATGATTCATTAGTTCATTAAATGATTATGCAAGGTGTTTACGATGATTCATTCTCTTCATTAAATGTTGTAGTCACCCCCCTTCTCCTACACTCACCTCCCCCCTCTCCTTAAGTGGCCGGCCCTCTCATTTGAGAGTAGATGAAGGAATTGCAAAAGAAAAAGACTATGATTTTGGCTTCATGGAAATTTCATATATTCATTTCTCATTTCATTTGAATCCAAAAGGCAACTTCATTAACCGTTCGTCCATAGCTTTGGACGTAACGAGACAAAGTGTTCTACTCATTCTCTACATCAATCTTGGTCATCTCTTTTAGCAAACTTGATGATCGAGTTGCCTCGGTTCAGAGGCGGGAGCCCGTTTAAAGATCCGTCGACGTGGTGCTACCTGGACAAGGAGACTGGAGATTCAGGAGATCGGAGCAGCCACAACAAAGCGTGGGATGATGGTTGAAGACCGAAGGACTCAGATCGTTCGGTATAACATTTCTACCCACTTTGTAGTTTGTTAGTTTAGCTTTAATGGCAGATCCGGGTTATAGTACACGATAGCACCAGTTGTAAAAGTTTTTGTTCCGCATTTGGCGTCTATTAGATGGCCGGGGCGCTACCGTGGACTTACAGGAATACATACCACTGCAGATAACCTCAAGAAAATTGATTTGGGGACGGCAAGTGACCCGCGACCGACATTCATCAGTGAGCTGCCGTCTGAAGAAAGGGTGGCTATACTAAAGGACGTGCTTATGCTGCATAAAGATTGCTTTGCATGGAACTATTCCGAGATGCCAGGACTAGATCCAGAGATTGCTGTCCATAAATTGGCAATATCCCCGGTTGTCAAGCCAATCAAACAAGCACCGAGGAGAATGCGGCTCGAGGTTGCAATGAGCATCAACGCCGAGGTCAAGAAGCTAATCGACTTTGGCTTCATCCAAGAGGTTCAGTATCCTGACTGGATCGCCAACATCGTCCCGGTGATGAAGAAAAATGGGACGGTGCACATATGTGTAGACTTTCGGGATCTCAATAAAGCCTGCCCAAAGGACAACTTTCCAGTTCCAGTCACTGAGCTGATGATAGATAACACATCCACTCACGAAGTCTTCTTCTTCATGGACGGATCATCAGGATATAATCAGATAAAAATGCATCCCGAGGACTAGAAGCGCACCGCTTTCCGGACCCCTTTGGGTATATTCTGCTACAAGGTGATGCCTTTCGGTCTAAAGAACACTGGTGCCACCTATCAGAGGGCCATGACGAAGATCTTTGATGACCTCATACATGAAATTGTCGAATGTTATATCGACGACCTCGTAGTTAAAAGCAAATCATACGAGGAACGTCTAGAGCATCTGAATATCGTATTTCAACGCCTCCGGCAATACAACTTGAAGATGAACCCTCTCAAATGTGCGTTCGGAGTTTCCTCGGGCAAATTCCTAGGATTCATCGTCCGACACCGAGGCATCGAGATAGATCCGTCAAAGATCAAGGCGATTATGGAAATGCCTCCGCCAAGAACTCTCAAACAGCTGCGGTCTCTCCAATGAAAGGTCACGTATATCCGGCTATTTATAGCCAATCTCTCCGGCAAGTGTCGTCCTTACAGTCACCTAATGAAGAAGGGAACTCCGTTCGTCTGGGATCGCAAATGCCAAAGCGCGCTAGATGAAATCAAGCAATACCTGCAGAATCGGCCAGTGCTGGCCGCTCCCGTTAAAGTAAAACCTCTCGTCCTGTATAAAACAGGCCTCAAAGGTTCGCTAGGCGCATTATAGGCACAAATGAACGACCAAGGGGAAGAGAGAGCCCTTTATTATCTGAGTCGAGTTCTCCTGGGGGCAGAAAGCAATTACTCTCCCATTGAAAAACACTGCCTGGCGTTGATCTTCGCAATAACGAAGCTCAGACACTATGCCTTTGTTAGTTATATGTATGCCCTAGAGGCCATTACTGTACATTGGATGTATATTGTAGTGGATGCTTGGACATATATAGGGAGGACTTTCTTGCTCGACATGATAGTATGCTATCTGGTTACTCTTTACCTTAACGTGTATACTAATTGTCTCTCTGTTATATGTTGGTAAAGCCCTTAGGATGTGTACTTGACTATCTGGACTATGATGCGGATCATACTAGTGGGGACATGGTAGTCCATAAGTACATCCTTCAAAGTCCCTAGTCGTGGGTGTATCGAGACGGGGCATCGATATACCATAGTAGACTAGCGTATACCTTCTCGACCCATACAGATGGGAGATGGATGATCCCATATCCATTGGTGTTTGACATCAGAGATGATATACGGGTGCTCAGTAGAGACTGGGTACACTGGACGGACTCGCCGAGAACTCCCAGATGGTATTATACCTTACGTCAGATGGCAGTTCTCTGGTGACACTGGTACAGAGTAGTCTGTTGACCCGAGATCGTCATAGAGTCTTGTGTGGTTCCCACTGTGCTTTGATTTCCACCTTACCACGTCCAAGAGGGCATGCAAAATGGTGGTTTTTGGGTACAGTCCCGAGTCACAAGGAGGCAATGAGCGATAGGAGGGGATTTGTCTCTCCTGGTATAGGGGGTTGATGTTGCGCTGTGTTCGATTGGCTATAACCGGAAATCCCTGGCCAGGGTTGCTGAGATTTACTGGTAAGTGTTACCAGTAGTTTCTCGAACTGTTATAGACCTCATATCGACACGACTTATCGAGCTATTGGGGTCTGACGTTTACCACCCCTAGGCGAGATATGCGACATATCAGACGAACAGACCGGACTGTACGGTAAGTGTTACTGGTTAGATTCACAAGAGTATGAGCGGGGTTGCTCGTCGATCTTCTGGTCGCTCAATACCCGGGTGGCCGTTACGTTTAGCAGACCACTTGCAGTTTGTGGGTGTTTGATATGATCATCACCTGCTGCCGGCGTATTGACGAGTCTTTAGAGTCCTACACAGAGGTTTCCTGGCTCAAGCGAAACGAAATAGGAGCGCATATGAGATATGTGCGGGACCGAGAATAATGCGTGTATGTGATACCGTATTTCATTCTCGCGATGAATGTATTGATTGGTTGTATGCGATATAACCTAGTTATAGAATCAAGGATTGATTCGATAAGCCGATACATAGGATACTGGTCGGTTATATGCGATATGACCGGATCGTTAAATCAAGTGTTGATTTAATGATTTAATGTATAATTATATATTTGATATATTACTTTGCATTAACTAGTATTGGTTCATTTTAAATGGATTTTCTCACTTGCATTGCACAAGTTGTATATGTGATATACTTTTGTGCACTTGTATGTATCATGTTTGATGATACATGTATACTTGAGTTTGTGTAAAGATTGAACCATGGTTATTTAAATGGTTAGGGTTTTGTTTTTCATACTTATTTATTTTGGAAAAGATTAAAGAGAAGAATGGTGGCTTTCTTTGTTTGTAATTGAAGCTTCATGAAGGTTTGACCAAAGCTACCATTCTTGTCTTCTTCTCATAACCCTAACCATTCAACTAACTTTGGTTAATATTCTACACATTACCATGGTTAATATTATGATAAGAATGATTTTATTATTCTTTTGAAAATAACCTTATCATAATATTCTTTTCATTGATCTTCTTCTTCTTCTTCTCCTTCAAGAAGAAAACCTAGACTTCATCAATGGTGACTTGATGAAATGAGTGAGAAATCCAATTCTAAAGTGAACCCACTGTTGCGCCACGGCAGCGCCCCGGCCACGTACTCGAGGCCAAAATTGCAGAATCAAAATTTTTTCCTTACTCGGAAACCGGCGCTACCGCGGACAAAGAAAACCCGGATCGTTTACCATTAACCCAATGCTAGCAATCAAGAGATGGGAAGAGAAGTATACCGAGTGATCCGAGTCCTCCGGTCTTCTCGTCATCGTCCCGATCTCCCGCGGAAAGTGTAGTCTCCATATCGTCGCCTCCTCGCCGGAAAGGGCACCACATCGCCTTCGTCTTTTACGGGCTCCCGCCTCAATACCGAGGCAACTCGAGCATGAAGCCGGCAACTCGACATGCTCAAGATATGCTGTAGAATGTGAAGTAGATCATGCTAGTCTTATTTGGGGTTTGTGGTTGCCATGATGGAGGAATGGGGTTAGGAAAAATGGTGCTTTCATTTTTCCGAAACAAGAAGAAGAAGGAGATGAAGAATTCCTCCCATAACAAAGATCAACTCTCTCATTCTTTTTCCTCTCTCTAATCTTTTTCCATTTTCATCAAGTGAGAAGAATAAGGTGGAGGAATGAATATATGAAGCAAGAAGGGAGGTAAGTGTAGGAGATCAAAGAGGTGACCACATCCTAGACAAGAAAACATCAACCATGCTTATTTCTCCTATTCACTCCATAACCTTTCATATCACATTAATGCAAGCATGGATGAAAGATATGAAAGCTATAATAATCAATCATTATGCAAGAAAACCCCTCCACAAATGTAATTTGCAAAGCTGCAAATTACCCCCTCCATCGGAAAAGTCCGGCCGGGAAAGAACAAAGGAAAACCGGCCGGAACGGAATGCAAACTGGCAACTCCAGAAAACTGGTCCCGTAATAAATTACAGGAAAACCCCGATACTGTGCATACACACCCGCATCTGTATTCCGTCCGGATACAAATGCAAAGAGACAAAATCTACACTGTACTAGACTAGGACCGGCTTAAGCCAAAGCCGGCTAGTAAAATCCGTTCGATCCTGATCCGTGCAATACCGCACGTATCTGATCGAACCCTGCCATATCTCCATACGGCCTCTACAGCGTTTCGCCCGAAAGCTGAGTAACTGAAAGTGTGGTGGACTCTAAAGACTCGTCAATACAATGGCTGTAGATTTAACCACTAGCACGTCAGAGGTATAAGCCAATACGTAACGGGCCACCAGCTATTGACCAAAAGGGACGTCGATGAGCGAACTCATCCTGACACCCTACTGAGCCTGTCAGTGACAATATCCGTACAGTCCGGTCCGTTTGTCTATGAGCATCGCATGTCGGGCCTAGGGGGTTGGTAAAAGTCAGACCCCCAAAAGCGGTACAAGTCGTGTCGGAGTGAAGCCCAGAACACCCTGAGACACTACTGGAATACCTACCAGTAAATCTCCTGCCTCGGCCGAGGGCTTTGTGTAATGGCTCTCCTAGACACAGCGCGACCTCACCCCCAATACCGGGAGAGATGAACCCCTGAAGATCCGCTCACTGCCTCCGTGTGGCTCGGGACTGTACCCAACTAAAACCTGTTTGTACGACTCCTTTGAGCCGTGGTAGGGTAGTAATCAAAGCACAGTGGGAACTCACACGAGACAAATGACGATCCTCAGGTCGATGAACTAACCTGTACACATGTCACCAGGGAACTGCTATCTGACGTCAGGTATAAGCCCAACTAGCAGGTTTCCGGCGAGTCCTGTCCGGTGTACTCATAACCCAATGAGCACCTGTATACATCTTAGGTGAACCAACTGACACCAGTGGCTTATGAGACCGGCCACCGCCCCTCGTCGGGGTCTCGACTGTATACACTAGTCTACTAATGGAGTATCGATGCCCAGTCTCGAAACTCCCACGACTAGGGACCGTTTAAGGATGTGCTTATAGACCCCAGCTCCCACGTATATGATCGCCATCATACTGCTGGTCGTCAAGCAAGAATCCTAGGGGCTCTATCAACGTGTAATAGCGACATGTCAGGTCACCTAAGCAGTACACGATGATAAAGATAAACCAGATAGCATACTATCATCTCGAGTAAGACTGTCCTACCGGGATAGGTCCTCCCTCAATCATTGCAATCACGTGCCTGTGATCCAATAATTGACTCTGAGGGCACTATCTCCAACAATCTCCCACTTGCACTCAAGGCTAATTATTGCGATGCCGCATACTCACAGCCCGTGTGATACCGAACACCCAACTCCTCTACTAGTCAGTCTCACAAAGCTTGTTTGCGAAACTATTGCGTTCGAGGAATAGCCTTAGTGAGTGGATCCGCTGTGATGTTTCTTTCTATGTCTCTCTATATCTCAAGTTCGCGGAGAAAGCCATCTCCCGAAATGAGCAATACCTGTCTTGGAATGTCTGGATGTCTGATGGGACCTAGTTCATAAATGAACTCCAAATCCAAACTTCTTAGACTGTATCATCAACTGAACTTAATCAGTATCCTGCGCCATGCCTCCCTCAGTATTGCCTTGGACCACCTGTCCAAAATACTGCCCCTCGTCAGAGGGAGAACTATAACTCTGACAACCTCTTTGTCGTCCATGTCACCTTGGAAGCCTGGAGTGATAACCGTCTCCTAAAGGAGGCAGCCGTTATCATATCCCTAGAACATTCACTTATGTTCTAAAACTGCTTCCGACTGTTCCTCCAAGATTGGATCAATATCAACTTATTGCATCCAGTGCAAGAACAACATCTGGTGTGGTACTTGACATCTCATGATTGACTCAATTGCCTAAGCAAGTGATCTGTCAATCATGCGTATCCCTCTCCCCTTTAGTCTGTAAGACACCTTTAGAGAGGGTGACTCCATTACCTGCAGGTACACTACCATGCCAGGAGTCGTCCATTCTAAATACTCATAGAATGCTGTCAAGGTACCCTGATTGGGAAACCACCCAAATCTAGATCTAAAACAATAGGTCTGTTAGTTATATGTATGCCCTAGAGGCCATTACTGTACATAGGATGTATATTGTAGTGGATGCTGGGACGTATATAGGGAGGACTTTCTTGCTCGACATGATAGTATGCTATCTGGTTGACATTTACCTTAACGTGTACACTGATTGTCTCTCTGTTACATGTTGGTAAAGCCCTTAGGATCTGTACTTGACTACCTGGACTATGATGTGGATCATACTAGTGGGGACATGGTAGTCCATAAGTACATCCTTCAAAGTCCCTAGTCGTGGGTGTATCGAGACGGGGCATCGATATACCAGAGTAGACTAGCGTATACCTTCTCGACCCATACAGATGGGCGATGGATGATCCCATATCCATCGGTGTTTGACATCAGAGATGATATACGGGTGCTCAGTAGAGACTGGGTACACTGGACGGACTCGCCGAGAACTCCCAGATGGTATTATACCTCACGTCAGATGGCAGTTCTCTGGTGACACTGGTACAGAGTAGTCTGTTGACCCGAGATCGTCATAGAGTCTTGTGTGGTTCCCACTGTGCTTTGATTTCCATCTTACCGCGTCCAAGAGGGCGTGCAAAACGGTGGTTTTTGGGTACAGTCCCGAGTCACATGGAGGCAATGAGCGATAGGAGGGGATTCGTCTCTCCCGGTATAGGGAGTTGATGTTGCGCTGTGTTCGATTGGCTATAACAGGAAATCCCTGGCCAGGGTTGCTGAGATTTACTGGTAAGTGTTACCAGTAGTTTCTCGAACAGTTATAGACCTCATATCGACACGACTTATTGAGCTATTGGGGTCTGACGTTTACCACCCCTAGGCGAGATATGCGACATATCAGACGATCAGACCGGACTGTACGGTAGTGTTACTGGTCGGATTCACTGGAGTGTGAGCGGGCTTGCTCGTCGATCTTCAGATCACTCAATACCCGGGTGGCCGTTACGTTTAGCAGGCCGCTTGCGGCTTGTGGGTGTTTGATATGATCATCACCTGCTGCCGGCGTATTGACGAGTCTTTAGAGTCCTACACAGAGGTTTCCTGGCTCAAGCGAAACGAAATAGGAGCGCATATGAGATATGTGCGGGACCGAGAATAATGCGTGTATGTGATACCGTATTCTATTCTCGCGATAAATGTATCGAATGGTTGTATGCGATATAACCTAGTTATCGATTCAAGCGTTGATTCGATAAGCCGATACATTGTATACTAGCCGGTTATATGCGACATGACCGGATCATTGAATCAAGTGTTGATTTAATGATTTAATGCATACTTATATATATATGATATATTACTTTGCATCAACTAGTATCGGTTTACTTAAGATGGATTTTCTCACTCGGATATGCGCATTACATATGCGATATGATTTTGTGCATTTGATTGTATCATGTTTGATGATACATGTTTACTTGGTTAAGTGCAAAGATTTAAACCATGGTTAAAAGAATGGTTAGGGTTTCTTTTCCTTTATTTATCTATTTATTTATTTATTTATTTATTGATTTTTGGAAAATAAAAGGCAAGAGAAAAGAATGGTGGCTATTTTTGTTTTAAGTTGAAGTTTCATGAAGCTTTGACTTTGTCCACCATTCTTATCTCATGCTTAACCTAACCATTTGAATTAACCCTAGTTAAATCTCTACACATAACCATGGTTATATTATGATAAGAATTGATTTTCTTTTCTTATTCTTTTAACTTATCATAATATCTTTCTTCTTCTTCTTCCTTGCTTCAAGTGAAGAAGCTTGAGGTCATCAATGGTGGATTGATGATATGAGTGAGAAATCCAATTCTAAAGTCTACCCACTTCCTATTTCTTCATCCTCTACCTCTCGCCAAGTAGTAGAGTGTGTTTCCTTCACAACTTTTCACGGTTTGGTGAAGGTGGAGCTTGATTCATCGATGCCTCGACGTAGATCATCTTCGGCATGGACATCGACGACCTAGCTTGCCCATTCTCCGACGAAGCCGACTCTAGCGCCCGGATTTGATTTGGACAGCGGAGATGACTTCATTGCGGAGCTATGGAGGTGGAGGACCGGATCTACAAAGGTTGTATTTTCGTTTCCCATTAGTTAAATGTTAACTAGTTTACTTTTCGCCTAAACTTCTAGTTGTCGATCCGTAGTTTAGGGTTTCTCGGCACCATATTTTTTGAAATTGCCATGGTTGATGGCTTGGGAGAACTCACTAGTGTGCCTAGGAACCCTACAGCGGTATCAGAGCCTAGCTAGAGCCTTAGGCGAAGTCCAGACGGAAATTGAAGTCCGAATGAACGCGAAACCCCGATTCAAAGTTGCTCTCTGTACATTTTTTAAAATCTGGTCTTTTTCCACATTAAAAATGTTCAGAAAAATCAGCAGGTGAATATAAGATATACTGTGAAATTCGTGCAACTAATTCATTCTTCTTGCCGCGCTTCCGCGGCACGAGCTAGCCTCGTGCGGCGGTTGCGCGGTGGTACGGCCGATTTATTAAATGTTTTTTACACAGTATCTCATTATTATTAGTGCTGGTATTCCTGGGTATTTTTAATATATTTTCCAGAGTTGAATTTTTCTGAGTTGATTTGGGGATTCGGTATTTCGATCGGGATATCAAATTTTGTCTGTGTGGCTTTCCGGATAAATTTTAGAATATGTTAAAAAGTTCGACCGGATATAAATACCCAATTTTTCCCCTGTCGGGAAATTTCCAAGTGTTGGATTTTTCCGTAGTTTAACGACGTTCTAAGTAGTGCAAGTAACGCGATGGTCCCTCTAGAAGACACAAACCTTAACTCGATTATGTGACCGTCTTGAACTGCCCTTTGAACCTTCGGGTTTGGGGCAGTACGGCGTGCCACATGTGAGGCGTTGGCTTGACCCTTCTACGGCTGGACCGTTGGTACTGAGGCACGAACGGAATGTTGTTAGACTTATTTCATGTGTTGATCTGTATCGGGAAAACTTGGGTGTTCGATTGTTCGATCGGAAAGTTTAACATTTTCTGTTTATCTGGAATGGGATACAATAATTGGAATTCACAATAAGTTATGTGATAACTAAATGAATATTATAAACGTAGCAGTTTAGTCTCACTTGATCGGTTGCCACGGAATTTTGATGTGATCAAAAGTCCGTCGCAATCACGTAGCGTACGCGGATACTCGCCGGGTAAACTTAATAGACAGCCTCGCTCCATAGCCCCGACCAAGTGACTGTAGGAGAACCCCGTAGCCGAAAGCATCCGTCCGGGTGCTCGCGGTGGCGGTGTTCCGCCTTGGTGCACTTCGTCGACGGTATCGGGGGTGCAGCCGCCTACTGAAGTTTGCGACGAGTATTCGATCGGGATGTCGGGAATCTTGTTGAATTGCCCGACTTGATATTGAAAAGTGTTTTCGATTTTGAGACTAAAATGCGTGGTTTATAATTGTTAGGCATGCGATGTCTAAGTAATTCATTTGGTCAGGCATGCGATGTCTGAGGTGGTTGCAGATTCCAACTGTTGTAGTTTTACACTTTCTTTTCTGTGACCGTAAGTGTAATATGTTATATCGCCGGTTTCGTTGCTATATGTCAACGACAATTGGGATGCGCATATTTACTTACGTTGATGACATGTGTTGTTATGTGTTGCTGGATATGTTATATTGGATCGTCGTGTTTGAATAGCCGGGGGTTTTTATGTGAGATGAGTGTTTTTCATTTTCATTCATGTAAAAACTTGTATGTAATATTCTTTTATTGGGGCACTTCCAGGTTGCGGAAGTTGTCACCCCTTGTATATTATTTACTTTTCCGCACTAGGATAAACCCAAGGAGGAGGGCACAAGTAACCGGGTTCTGGAGTCCAGTGGGAGACCAACTCGAGGAGTCGGGTCCGGGTCTCCTAACTCCAGAATTGGTAGGGTTGCTTGCCGCTCTCGTAGGGGTCTAGGGGTGTGGGTTTGGCTATTCATCACGACCGTGGAATCCGTGTTTTATACTGGCTCGTATTGAAAACACGGACGTCCTAGTATATCCAATATTTCATGTGTTTCTTCTGCTGCGATATCTGTGATGCGATCATGTGATGTTCTTTGATAAATATAGTATATAGTATATATGATATATTATATAGACGTTACTTATGTTTTACACCCGTGCTAGCCCTGCCCTGCTCTGCCGTTAGTTACCTAACCTAACGGTGCACGAGGGGACATCGAGGCGAATGCAGATGGCATAAGTGTACGTCATATCTATCTGTGATGTTTAGGTATTTAAATGATGGGACTTCATTAATGTGATTAATGAAATAAAAGAAACCTAAGATGTTGTAGAATCGAATTTCAAAATAAAACAGGTAGCTACAGTTCTTGCTTTGCACAGCGGTATAGGAGATATATCCTGCACCTTATTCGATAAGGAAAGGACCGAGATCCCTTCACCGGGAGTGACTCCTTTAGCAATAACTGGCAGATGCTACACACTCGGTTTGTCTTTTGATTGCTTTTAAGTGTTTTTGCTTTGCACAGTGATATATATGATATATCCCGCACCTCATTCGACGAGGAAAGGACCGACGATCCCTTCACCGGGAGTGACTCCTTTAGCAAAACTAGAAAAGCCTCAAAAGCACTCCATTTCAAAATTCATTCGATCCTACAACGATATCAAGTTCATTACGCAATAGGTTTTCAGAAAAACCTGTCGTAGCCCTCCGTCATTTCAGATAAGTATTAGTTAGTATTCGTGCTGCGTTGTTTGGCATGCGTCAAGGCGTAGTGTACGGTAGCTAACTAGTGCTTATCTGCCTGCATATGATGCGATTGGATTAGGGTATTCGTACGGCGTTGTTTGGCATGCGTCAAGGGTCGTGCGGGTGGGTTTAATTCAATCAGGAAATGACGGGTTGAACTTGACTAGCAGACTATGGGTTGTTTGGCATGCGTCAAGGTCATAGCGAGCTAGGGGCAAAATATTATCGGGAATTTCAAGTGTTGAAATTTGCAATGAGATTGCATACCTTCTATGAGATAGTTGGATCCCGATACCCGCTGCGAGTAAGAGTTACTCCTGGGAGAGTTTTATACATTACAATTAGCCAATCAAGTAGGTGTCTAGAAAGGTGTCAACGGGGTTACGCCTCTGGGAAAACGAGGTTTACAGTAATTAGGTTCGTGCGAAAGCACGGGGGACCTCCCTCAAAGTACCGACACTGGCCTGGCTGAAAGATTGGCGAACTTGTAGTGTGTAATTAATCCCGGCTAGTCTTTCCTTTTAGGGTTTGAAGGAAGATTTGATAAAAAGCAGTGGGAGCCATCCTGATTAGATAAAATAATAACCAATCTATTCTTGACAGAGCGCACGCTGAGTGTTTTCTTCTCTCTCTCTCCTGGTAGCGACCATATCACGCCTTAATCAAGATAATAATACGGAATATTGACCGAACCCACTTGTTATACTGAGCTGGGGAACGTTGGTCCCGCTCCACCTTATAATTGTTATAAGACAGAGCAGGAAATTGGGGAATACCAGATTTCCCGTGCCGCCCAAACGAAGAGAGTGCATGCTGATGCATCATCTTCGGGTGTGTTCGTTACAAAGAACTGATTCTCTGTATCCTCTACGTCCTGGGTATGCGATACCAGATCAGGATCCCATATATGTAATCTGTTACATAGGGCTACAGAAAGGTAGAGAACTGAGAACGAGTGATAAGTTTCATGAGGCAGAAAACGGGGCAAGAGTTGCAGCCAAGTCTGTCGGTCACTGTCACCCTGTATTACAATACATTGATTCTGAACGAATGTTATTAGATACCGAACCTGATTTACAAAATCATATCAATCTCTTTATTAGTAAAGAAATGATATAATTTTGTATTGTTGGATAATGTTTTGAACATTTCCTATATCAAAAGTTGATCGGTTCAGGCACGTTATCTAAAAGCGTTGATGTTCTAAATCAAACTACAGTTCTTAGTATACAGAACACACACAAGAGGACTAGTTCAGAAATGAACGGATCCTTCTTGAGGCATTGTAGACTAGGTCAGATCAATGTGACCCGACTAGCTAGAGTTACATATAGATGCATATTTAAATCAGTTTGAATTTACATCTTATGAAACTTGCCAGTCATGTCACAAAGATATAATGACCTCAACTCTGTTTATTGGAAACAGAGAAAGAGTTAGTGAACTCTTGGGATGATACATGTTGATGTATGTAGGTCCCCTGTCTACATATGCCAGGACTGGTTCTTTATACTTCATTACATTCTCTGATAATCTCTTTAGATTCAGACATATGTTCCTGTTGAAACACAAGTCCGAACCTTTTGAGATATTCACAGAATATAAGCGAGAAGTAGAGAACCAAAATATACGGGTATAAGTATTATGTCCTTTGATGTGATCAAGGAGGAGAATACTTGAGCACGAAATTCTTGGACTTTTCTAAAGGAGAATGAGATTCTCTCTCGGCATTACTCCTCCGTATACACCATAGCACGATGGTATATCGGGGCGGAGCAGATACACCCTATATGATATGGTGTGCTCTATGATGAGTATTACTGAGTTACCTATTTCCTTTTGGGTGTTATGCGCTTATGAAGCTGCATACCTATTGAATAGGGTTCGAATCAAATCGTTGCCTACCGCTCCATATGAGATATGGAATGGGAAGAACCCATGTCTTAAGTTAGTTAAGATTTGGGGATTGTCTGGCCTATGTCTAAAAGCAAAATCCGGACAAGCTCGAGGCAAGGACTGTAATGTAGAACTGGAAAGGTTCCAGCTATACAAACTACAGCAGATGATTTGATAGAACCAAAGGATTCAGTAGATTCCAACGAACCTCAGCCTCTCCGCCAATCTAGTAGGGTTCCTCACCCACCTGAGAGATACTTCAGTTTCTCTATGACAGTGGGAGTGAGGATTACATCATGAGATAATGACCCAACTAGTTTCGAGCTGGCCATCAGGAGTAAGACTCTGTAAGAATGGCTGGATGCTTATCGATCTGAGATGGAATCCTTATACACCAACAAAGTATGGACTTTGGTTGCTATATCTGAAGGGTTAAATCCCTATCAGGAGCAAGTATATCTTGAGAAGATTACTTGGTGTAAATGGAAAAGTTGAGACTTTCAAAGCTAGACTTGGTAAAGGTTTTCGTCATCAACCAGGTGTGGATAATGATGAAATCTTTTCCAGTAGCTATGCTTAAGTCCATCCAGATCCTACTTGTCACGGCTACATACCATAACTGCGATATCTGGTGGTTGGGTGTCTTGACTGCTTTTCTAAATGATGATTTAGAAGAGAGCGTCTATAAGTACACAGCCAGAGGGCTTCGTAGACAGTGGGAGCAGCGGAAACGTGTGCAAGATGTTTTATATGATAAAGCAGGCATCGCGGAGTTGGAACATCTATTTTGATGTGTTAGTCAAAGAGTTTGACATCATCAAAATGGTAGATGAACCTTGTATAAACAAAAAGGTGGTAGGGAGTATGGTGACGATCCTCGTAGAGTACGTGGATGACATACTCTTGATAGGGAAGGCGTTTCCTATGCTACGCTCGGTCAATCTCCGTTTATCACATTGATTCTCCATATAGGATCATGATGATACCTACTAACTCCTGGATTTTGGATCTATGAGATAGATCTAAATGGATGTCAGGATTCTCACTAGTTGTAGTGAGATGGTATCAATCGATCCTAGGGAGAATCACTGGAAGTGTTCCAGGGTGATAAAGACGACTGAATGTCAGTCACAGGCATTGTCTTTACCCTCGGTAAAGGGACGGTATGCTGGAAGAGTTCCAAGCTAGATACCGTGACATACTAGACGATAAAGGCACGATACATCGCTATTTAAGATGCTACCAAAGAGGCTGTTTGGGTATATATTGGTTCATGAGATGAACTACGTTCCAACCATTGTGAGACAATGGACTTGTGGCTTATGCCAAGGAACACCGGTCCCATCAGTGATCCAGACTTATTCTAAGGCAGCATCGCCTGATCATGGAGATGGTTGATCTCCAGGGAGATCGAGGTTAGGAGAGTAGACTCAGAGGACAACACAGCGGATCCACTCACAAAGGCCTGTTCCCAGAGAGAGACACTTTGATGGGATGGTTGAGTATGAGATACTACAACCACTGCTACAGATGGCCCTAGTGCAAGTGGGAGATTGTTAGTTATATGTATGCCCAAGAGGCCATTACTGTACATAGGATGTATATTGTAGTGGATGCTGGGACGTATATAGGGAGGACTTTCTTGCTCGACATGATAGTATGCTATCTGGTTGACATTTACCTTAACGTGTACACTGATTGTCTCTCTGTTACATGTTGGTAAAGCCCTTAGGATCTGTACTTGACTACCTGGACTATGATGCGGATCATACTAGTGGGGACATGGTAGTCCATAAGTACATCCTTCAAAGTCCCTAGTCGTGGGTGTATCGAGACGGGGCATCGATATACCAGAGTAGACTAGCGTATACCTTCTCGACCCATACAGATGGGCGATGGATGATCCCATATCCATCGGTGTTTGACATCAGAGATGATATACGGGTGCTCAGTAGAGACTGGGTACACTGGACGGACTCGCCGAGAACTCCCAGATGGTATTATACCTCACGTCAGATGGCAGTTCTCTGGTGACACTGGTACAGAGTAGTCTGTTGACCCGAGATCGTCATAGAGTCTTGTGTGGTTCCCACTGTGCTTTGATTTCCATCTTACCACGTCCAAGAGGGCGTGCAAAACGGTGGTTTTTGGGTACAGTCCCGAGTCACATGGAGGCAATGAGCGATAGGAGGGGATTCGTCTCTCCCGGTATAGGGAGTTGATGTTGCGCTGTGTTCGATTGGCTATAACAGGAAATCCCTGGCCAGGGTTGCTGAGATTTACTGGTAAGTGTTACCAGTAGTTTCTCGAACAGTTATAGACCTCATATCGACACGACTTATTGAGCTATTGGGGTCTGACGTTTACCACCCCTAGGCGAGATATGCGACATATCAGACGATCAGACCGGACTGTACGGTAGTGTTACTGGTCGGATTCACTGGAGTGTGAGCGGGCTTGCTCGTCGATCTTCAGATCGCTCAATACCCGGGTGGCCGTTATGTTTAGCAGACCGCTTGCGGCTTATGGGTGTTTGATATGATCATCACCTGCTGCCGGCGTATTGACGAGTCTTTAGAGTCCTACACAGAGGTTTCCTGGCTCAAGCGAAACGAAATAGGAGCGCATATGAGATATGTGCGGGACCGAGAATAATGCGTGTATGTGATACCGTATTCTATTCTCGCGATAAATGTATCGAATGGTTGTATGCGATATAACCTAGTTATCGATTCAAGCGTTGATTCGATAAGCCGATACATTGTATACTAGCCGGTTATATGCGACATGACCGGATCATTGAATCAAGTGTTGATTTAATGATTTAATGCATACTTATATATATATGATATATTACTTTGCATCAACTAGTATCGGTTTACTTAAGATGGATTTTCTCACTCGGATATGCGCATTACATATGCGATATGATTTTGTGCATTTGATTGTATCATGTTTGATGATACATGTTTACTTGGTTAAGTGCAAAGATTTAAACCATGGTTAAAAGAATGGTTAGGGTTTCTTTTCCTTTATTTATCTATTTATTTATTTATTGATTTTTGGAAAATAAAAGGCAAGAGAAAAGAATGGTGGCTATTTTTGTTTTAAGTTGAAGTTTCATGAAGCTTTGACTTTGTCCACCATTCTTATCTCATGCTTAACCTAACCATTTGAATTAACCCTAGTTAAATCTCTACACATAACCATGGTTATATTATGATAAGAATTGATTTTCTTTTCTTATTCTTTTAACTTATCATAATATCTTTCTTCTTCTTCTTCCTTGCTTCAAGTGAAGAAGCTTGAGGTCATCAATGGTGGATTGATGATATGAGTGAGAAATCCAATTCTAAAGTCTACCCACTTCCTATTTCTTCATCCTCTACCTCTCGCCAAGTAGTAGAGTGTGTTTCCTTCACAACTTTTCACGGTTTGGTGAAGGTGGAGCTTGATTCATCGATGCCTCGACGTAGATCATCTTCGGCATGGACATCGACGACCTAGCTTGCCCATTCTCCGACGAAGCCGACTCTAGAGCCCGGATTTGATTTGGACAGCGGAGACGACTTCATTGCGGAGCTATGGAGGTGGAGGACCGGATCTACAAAGGTTGTATTTTCGTTTCCCATTAGTTAAATGTTAACTAGTTTACTTTTCGCCTAAACTTCTAGTTGTCGATCCGTAGTTTAGGGTTTCTCGGCACCATATTTTTTGAAATTGCCATGGTTGATGGCTTGGGAGAACTCACTAGTGTGCCTAGGAACCCTACAAGGTCTAGTAACCAGTATGTCTGATATAATATCCAAGTCCCATGTGGAGAAAACACTGTGTGACGACCAAAGTATAACCGATCATAGTATAGGAATATCACTTCCTACTACCTTCTCAACAGATCCATCCCCTATTCTGATGACGTCAAACCCATGACTGTCACATCAGAAACAGATGATCTAACTCCGCTATATCTGCTTTAGTCTATAAATAGACATAAGCATGAAGTCCACCAATGCTTCCGCTGCTCCCACTGACTACGACAACCCTCTGCCAGAGTCATATAGACGTGCACTTCTAGAGCTAGTTTAGAACGACGCTATACTCATCCTCCTGCCGGGTCTCACAGCCTGGAACAGCAACAATGGCAAGTGTGGGTAAACAAGAACTTCCCTGTCACCGTCCTTGAGGCTACCGGAGTACCTCTCGGGTGCCTGAAGTTACCCACCTTATCTGCGGAGTGGCCAATGGAATGTCAAATCAGATTGAATCTTTAGGTTCCTTATCAAATCTTCAGTAATCGTTTGCGGTTCTGGAATCACTTCCAGTTCTACCATACTCCCACTACTGTTTTCTGAAAAATCCATTTCTTTTAAAAAATGTGGCGAGTCAAGAACAATATCACTATTGATCTTCCAGATGGTAGAAAGTCAACCCTCGTCATAGCCTGGGTCAACCCACAAACAGCCATTACAGAAACGTGCCTTGAGTTATCCGGAGTCTGGTTTTAAGCATAAGCCGGACAACTCCCCGTACCTTAACATCGTTAAGATATGAACTGTTCTATATCCAATATAGAACCAGAGGCACTGATTTAATTGAACCAGATTCAAATCATGCAGCTGTCTCCAGTGCATGTCAACTAAATGGAAGGAGGCCGATCAGCGTTACTCAACTTAGGAATGCTTCCAATTATGAGTAACCTGAAAGAGAAGCAAGTTCTCATTACTATCAACTGAATACCATACATAAGTATCTACATCTTCGATCACCTTGAAGAATCCCGATACTTGCTACACCTAGTTCTCTACTCTATTCAAATACCTATAACTCCTCAAAACTTAGACCCTGTGTTTCCACGAAACAGCTGTCTAAAATCTAGAGAAGTCATAAGTAAACCGAATATAGTACGAGCACCAACCCCTCTGTCCTAATGGACACTGGACAACATACAATACTCTGTATAAGTCCGCTGAGTCTAACAACTCTTTCACTGTGTGTCGTAGGTTGAAAACTGTACTTATGGTTAAGAAGAATTACACCGCTGTTTAATGCTCCTTACCTAACCATCCACTGATATAGGTAAATGTCATCGACATAACATCAAAAGGTATATCTCACTCTATGAAAAATAGACGTACAGATATATCAATTTGAAATTGGTGCATAACAGCGAATATTCAAAACCAAATATTTGCCGACCGGCAAACAGCCCAGATGATCTCCTCAAATATCACCGATTACAACGAATCCCGATATAATGAGGATGATCACCCTATTCCCAATAACTTACTCCCACTCAGCATCTGTAAAACCATACAGATGTGAGAATCATACCTGGTAAATACATACCCTGGAGCAAGTGTCTAACTGGGAAATCAGTTTTCCATTAACAGTACACGGTGAAACTGAAACATTGAAATGTTTCGTCGGGGTATCCTGGTATTCCTAGTAATGCCTCTTCCATTGTCCAGATTCACAACTGTAACCGTATAATTCTTTGCCACCTCTCCAAATCCCTTTCTATGTCTTTAGTCATTACCTTCTGTACACCCCTTTAGGCCAAATGGTTTTCTTCCTTCCCTACCGTTCGGCACCAGCCTATGGTTTGGAAGAAGACTATCCAAAAGGCATAAAGGGTGTACTGTCCTAATCCTAGGAGCACTCGCAACGCGAGAGAAGGTGAAGATAAAAGACACCTGAATGTACTTCATTCCTATTTCTCCTGAACCAGAATCCATCCCCGAACTGGAACTAGTTCCTTTCGAGTTCGTATATAACCATACGATGGAGTATCCAATAAACTGTGGATCTTCGTAGTGATACGGAGTGTCCTGGAGAAATACAAAGGTGATTTAGGATTGGCGAAGAAATACTTGGTTTGGTCGTGAATATCAGTTGCAATTTACTTTGCCCTCCTACTAATCCCCTGCTTTGTCTTAACTTAATACCTTCTGCACACCATCGTTATGCTAATTGGTTTTCTTCATTCCCTACCGGTCGGCACCAGCCTAAGGTTTGGAAGAAGACTATCCAATTTGCGTAATAGGTGTACTACTCCTAAACCAAGGAGTACTCGCAACCTGAGAGAAGGTGAAAAGAAAAGACAACTGAATAGTCCTATCCGTTTTCTCCAGAACCAGAAACCATCCTCGAAGTCCTTCGAGTTCGTATATAACCATACGATGGTTTTGTCCAATGGAAGTGGGCGTTCGTAGTAATACGGGGTGTCCTGGAGAAAAAGGGTAAAAGTAGGAGTGGCAATGAGGTTTGCAACTCTGACAATCCAAAAGCCAGTGTTAAGAAGGTTCGGTCAACTTGGTCACTGAGTCATAGTCCAGGGTCGGGTCAATGGTCGCTGCCAGAGAGAGAGAAAAGAAACACTCAGCGTGCACTCTAACCTAGATCAGAATGGTTATCACTTTGTCTAATCTGGAAACCTCCCACTGTACCTCAAATTCTCCTTCAAACCTGAAAGAAGAACTAGTCGGGGTCACCCGAGGAGTAAACTAACTCATCAGTGGGAATCGGGATCCAACTATCATCGCATGATAACTTGACGGAATCCACTCAAGTCACCACACTCCAGAAGGTATGCGCATGCCTGGCAAGTTTCAGTTCTTTTGAAACTTCCGATGAGATTTTTACCCCAAGCGGTTTATGACCTTGACTAGGTCAACAAACCATAAACCGCCAGTCAAGTTCAACCCGTCATTATTCTGGATTGCATTAAACCCACCCGTACGTGCCCTTGACTAGGTCAACAAGGCCGCACGACTGTCTTAACCAATCCCACTTATGCAACAAACAAGTACCACTTAGCTACCGAACACTACGTCTTGACTAGGTCAACAAACGCAGCACGAATACCAAATAATACCTGTAGGAAATGACGGAGGGCTACGGCTGGTTTTTGGCGAAAAACCTTTAACGTAATGAACTTGATATCGTCGAAGGAACTGCATAGCCTTTTATAGAAAATATAGTGACGAAAACCTTTACTAAAGAGGTCACTCCCGGTGAAGGGATCTCGGCTCTTTCCCCGTAGAATGAGGTGCAGGATATTCCAACTGAATACCACGATGCAAAGCAAAAGTAATCGGCTATAGTGAAGTTAATGCCCTGACGCAAACTTCTGTCCAAGGGGTCACTCCCGGTGAAGGGATCTCGGCCCTTGCCTCGTCGACTGAGGAGCAGGATATTCCAAATGAATACCACTATGCAAAACAAAAGTGAACGTCCTTGCAATAACAGCTTTTTGAAAAGTGTTCCAACAACATCAGAATAGGTTTGTTTAAACTTGCATTGATCCGAATCAATGCAGTCCCATCAATTGATCACACCACAAAGAACGAAAATATACTGACGTACGTATATGCCATCCGCATTTGCCACTGGGTCCCGTCATCACCCGTTAGGTTAGCTAACTAACGGCAGAGCGGGGACTGGACTAGCGCGGATGTAAAACACATACAACATCTACTAATATATATACCAATATATAGTATTTCGCTCAAGGCGTGAATAAAATGCAACATCACAGAAATGTACAGCATCACAGAACAATACAGATATCTGGAAGCCCCGGGTTTCACAGAGCCGCTGCTGAAACCCGACGTTCCCCTGGTCATGTGGATAGCCTGTGCAATGAAATCCTAGACCCCTACGGGCGCGGCAAGTCACCCGCCAAAACCTGAAGCGAGGCAGCCCCCTTCAGTACCGTGAATGGACCACCCAGCACTTCACGGAATCCGGTAACTTGGGCACCCCTCCTGGGTCAACCTGTACCCCCTACGAGTGCGGCGAATAGCCCGCCAATCCTGGACTGAAGCCCCCTCCGTCTCAATGCCCTGAGACGCGGGCCCGTTGCCTTCCAGAACCCGGCTATCCGTGCACCCCACCGCGGGGCAAACCTAGTACAGAATGTAAAATATACATACACCGGGTACATCGACCGCAACCAGGTCGTGCCCCAAAAGAATAATACAAACAGGCAGTGACGGCAGTCCACATGTCGGACGCTCGCCCCGCAATAACAAATGTACATAATACAACAAAGCTGTACTAGCATTGCATCCAGGCTATCCCCCACGACCGATCCGCAACATCACAGCATAAACATAGAACATCAACGTGAAAGTCACGTTCGCAAATCCGTCTAACCGGGCTATAGCAGTTAGACCGGATTTACGGATCGAGTGACATTCACGGTCGTAGATATAATGTAAATACTGTGAAATAATGTGTTTAAAATATCCGATCGATCAAATAATTAACAAGCGGGCCCTAAAAGAAAACTGTAGCACTCACAGAAATAACTGGCCCAATTTTAATATCCCAAAAGCCCTATTTTCAGCCCATAAGACAACTGAAGAAAAACGACAAAGTGGGCCCACCATAGTGCGGCGGAAGCGCGGCAGAAAGGGGGTTATTGCCGCGCTTCCGCGCTCTAAGTAAGGGTTCACTGTCTCGTTTTTTCCCAGAGTTCTTATAACTCCCTGCACATCTTTCTGAGACCACCTGAAAAATTTTAGACACCAAAAAATTTCAACAGAAACTGATGTGAACTAAAATACGGTTTTTGAGATTTTGGTCGATCGGATAAGTAAAACGCATTAGAACAAGCTAGATAAGGTTAATAGCGTGGCTCTGATACCATGTTGCGCCACGGCAGCGCCCCGGCCACGTACTCGAGGCCAAAATTGCGGAATCAAAATTTTTTCCTTACTCGGAAACCGGCGCTACCGCGGACAAAGAAAACCCGGATCGTTTACCATTAACCCAATGCTAGCAATCAAGAGATGGGAAGAGAAGTATACCGAGTGATCCGAGTCCTCCGGTCTTCTCGTCATCGTCCCGATCTCCCGCGGAAAGTGTAGTCTCCATATCGTCGCCTCCTCGCCGGAAAGGGCACCACATCGCCTTCGTCTTTTACAGGCTCCCGCCTCAATACCGAGGCAACTCGAGCATGAAGCCGGCAACTCGACATGCTCAAGATATGCTGTAGAATGTGAAGTAGATCATGCTAGTCTCATTTGGGGTTTGTGGTTGCCATGATGGAGGAATGGGGTTAGGAAAAATGGTGCTTTCATTTTTCCGAAACAAGAAGAAGAAGGAGATGAAGAATTCCTCCCATAACAAAGATCAACTCTCTCATTCTTTTTCCTCTCTCTAATCTTTTTCCATTTTCATCAAGTGAGAAGAATAAGGTGGAGGAATGAATATATGAAGCAAGAAGGGAGGTAAGTGTAGGAGATCAAAGAGGTGACCACATCCTAGACAAGAAAACATCAACCATGCTTATTTCTCCTATTCACTCCATAACCTTTCATATCACATTAATGCAAGCATGGATGAAAGATATGAAAGCTATCATAATCAATCATTATGCAAGAAAACCCCTCCACAAATGTAATTTGCAAAACTGCAAATTACCCCCTCCATCGGAAAGGTCCGGCCGGGAAAGAACAAAGGAAAACCGGCCGGAACGGAATGCAAACTGGAAACTCCAGAAAACTGGTCCCGTAATAAATTACAGGAAAACCCCGATACTGTGCATACACACCCGCATCTGTATTCCGTCCGGATACATATGCAAAGAGACAAAATCTACACTGTACTAGACTAGGACCGGCTTAAGCCAAAGCCGGCTAGTAAAATCCGTTCGATCCTGATCCGTGCAATACCGCACGTATCTGATCGAACCCTGCCATATCTCCATACGGCCTCTACAGCATTTCGCCCGAAAGCTGAGTAACTGAAAGTGTGGTGGACTCTAAAGACTCGTCAATACAATGGCTGCGGATTTAACCACTAGCACGTCAGAGGTATAAGCCAATACGTAACGGGCCACCAGCTATTGACCAAAAGGGACGTCGATGAGCGAACTCATCCTGACACCCTACTGAGCCTGTCAGTGACAATATCCGTACAGTCCGGTCCGTTCGTCTATGAGCATCGCATGTCGGGCCTAGGAGGTTGGTAAAAGTCAGACCCCCAAAAGCGGTACAAGTCGTGTCGGAGTGAAGCCCAGAACACCCTGAGACACTACTGGAATACCTACCAGTAAATCTCCTGCCTCGGCCGAGGGCTTTGTGTAATGGCTCTCCTAGACACAGCGCGACCTCACCCCCAATACCGGGAGAGATGAACCCCTGAAGATCCGCTCACTGCCTCCATGTGGCTCGGGACTGTACCTAACTAAAACCTGTTTGCACGACTCCTTTGAGCCGTGGTAGGGTAGTAATCAAAGCACAGTGGGAACTCACACGAGACAAATGACGATCCTCAGGTCGATGAACTAACCTGTACACATGTCACCAGGGAACTGTGTTGGAGATAGTGCCCTCAGAGTCAATTATTGGATCACAGGCACGTGATTGCAATGATTGAGGGGAGGACCTGTCCCAGTAGGACAGTCTTACTCGAGATGATAGTATGCTATCTGGTTTATCTTTATCATCGCGTACTGCTTTAGGTGACCTTTCGAGTCGCTATTACACGTTGATAAAGCCCCTTGGATTTTTGCTTGACCACCAGCAGTATGAGGGCGATCATATAAGTGGGAGCTGGGGGTCTACAAGCACATCCTTAAAAGGTCCCTAGTCGTGGGAGATTCGAGACAGGGCATCATTTCTCCAGAGTAGACTAGTGTATACAGTCGAGACCCCGACGAGGGGCGGTGGCCGGTCTCACAAGCCACTGGTGTCAGTTGATTCACCTAAGATGTATACAGGTGCTCATTGGGTTATGAGTACACCGGACAGGACTCGCCGGGAACCGGCTAGTTGGGATATACCAGACGTCAGATAGCAGTTCCCAGGTGACATGTGTACAGGTTAGTTCATCGACCTGGGATCGTCATTTGTCTCGTGTGAGTTCCCACTGTACTTTGATTACTACCCTACCACGGCTCAAAGGAGTCGTGCAAACAGGTTTTAGTTGGGTACAGTCCCGAGCCACATGGAGGCAGTGAGCGGATCTGCAGGGGTTCGTCTCTCCCGGTATTGGGGGTGAGGTCGTGCTGTATCTAGGAGAGCCAGAACATGAAAAGTCCTTGGCCAAGGCAGGAGATTTGCTGGTAGGTATTCCAGTAGTATCTCAGGGTGTTCTGGGCTACACTCCGACACGACTTGTACCGCTTTTGGGGGTCTGACTTTTACCAACCCCCTAGGCCCGCCATGCGATGCTCATAGACGAACGGACCGGACTGTACGGATATTGTCACTGACAGGCTCAGTAGGGTGTCAGGATGAGTTCGCTCATCAACGTCCCTTATGGTCAATACCTGGTGGCCCGTCACGTATTGGCTTATACCTCTGACGTGCTAGTGGTTAAATCCACAGCCACAGTATTGACGAGTCTTTAGAGTCCACCACACAGACAGTTACTCAAGTTTCGGGCGAAACGCTGTAGAGGCCGTATGGAGATATGGCAGGGTTCGATCAGATACGTGCGGTATTGCACGGATCGTGATCGGACGGTTTTTACTAGCCGGTTTTGGCTTAAGCCGGATACTAGTATTAGATAGTGTAGTTTTATCTCTTTGCATTTGTGTTCAGTGGGAATACAAATGCGGGCATGTATTTGCAGTAGCGGGGTTTTCCTGTAATTTATTATGGGATCGGTTTTCTGGGGTTGCCAGTTTGCATTCCGTTCCGGCCGGTTTTCTCTTTTCTTCCCGGTCGGACTTTTCGTTGGAGGGTGTTAATTGCAAATTTGCAATTAACATTTTGTGAGGGGTTTCTTTGCATGAGTGTGGATTATGATTTAACCATCATCATGAGATTCCCTTTTGGTCTATTCCATTGCTTTTCATTTGATGGTGCTTTGTTTAGTGGTTGATGTGAGATAATTTGATAATTATCTTCACATCTTGTTTTATACCTTTGATTTATCTCTTTCCTAATTACATCTAGTAGTGGGGCCGGCCACTTTTCCAGCAAGAAAATAGAATGTTTTAGAATGGATGGAGAGAGGTTTAATATGTGTGGAAATTATTCTTTCATGTTCTTTTTGGTGGACCCCCCATTTGTGTTTGCAGTGAAGGTTTTTTTCCTTCTCTCCTTTGTATTAATTGATGCACACTTCACACACTTTTCTGGTGAGCATTTTTGGCCGAGACCCCTTTAGAGGAGATGCTCATTTTAATTGATAGCATGCTCCATTCTTCATCAAGCTTGGATTCATGGAAAATCCTTGTGCTAAAATTCCTCCATCATGGCAACTTCAAGAAACCCCAAAGAGATAACCTTCTACACTATTTCTATAGCAAGCCTTGGACGCGTCGGTTAGCCAACTTCGCGCCCGAGTTGCCTCGGTCAAGAGGCGGGAGCCCGTAAAAGATTCCGGCTACGTGGTGCCCCTTTCCGACGAGCGAGGAGGTGACGGAGATTCCGCGGGAGATCGGAGTGGAGACGAAGACCGAAGGACACGGATCGCTTGGTATAGCATCTCTACTCTTTTCTATTTTGCTAGTTGCTAGGTTAATGGCCCGATCCGGGTAAAAAGTCCGCGGTGGTGCCGTTTTGCAAAGTTCGCAAAGTTTTTGTTTTCCGCGTTTCCGGCGTCGGATCGACGGCCGGGGCGTCCCCGCGGGCTTACAATGGTATCAGAGCCACGCCGTTAACCTACCTAGCTTGCTCTAGTATGTTTAGTGCTCGATCGAACGAAAATCCCCAAAAACCGTATTTTGTGCACATGTGTTCTCTGTTAAAATTTTTTGAGCTCCTAAAATTTTTCAGGTTGTTTCAGAGGCATGTACAAGTAATTATAAGATTTATGGGAAAATACGATCCAATGATTCTTCACTTCGACCGCGGAAGGGCGGCCAAACCCTCGGTTTGGCCGCGCTTCCGCGGCGGATAGGAGGAATCTTGGCACCATATTTTCCCAGTAAGCTTATGAGTTAGAAATAGGGCTTTTGGGATATTTTATTTGGGCCCAGGTTTTCTGTAAGTGCTACAGTTCTTTTTGGGGGCCCACTTTGATAAATTTGTTCGATCGGATATTTTAAACATGCTAGTTCACAGTTTTTACATTATATCTGCGACCGTGAATGTCACTTGATCGGTAAATCCCGTCTAACTGCTATAGCCCGGTTAGACGGATTTGCGAACGTGACTTTCACGTTGATGTTCTGTGATTGTACTGTGTTGTTGCGGATCGGTCGTGGGGGATAGCCTGGTTGCAGTGGTAGTACAGTTTTGTTGTATTATGTACTTTTGATATTACGGGGCGAGCGTCCGACATGTGGACTGCCGTCACTGCCAGTTTGTATTATTATTTTGGGGCACGACCTGGTTGCGGTCGATGTACCCGTTGTATGTATATTTTACTTTCTGTACTAGGATTGCCCCGCGGTGGGGTGCACGGATAGCCGGGTTCTGGAGGGCAACAAGCCCGCATCTCATGGCATTGAGACGGAGGGGGCTTCACTCTAGGATTGGCGGGCTATTCGCCGCACTCGTAGGGGGTATAGGGTTGACCCAGGAGGGGTGCCCAAGTTACCGGATTCCGTGAAGTGCTGGGTGGTCCATTCACGTTGTTGAAGGGGGCTACCTCGCTTCAGGTTTTGGCGGGTGACTTGCCGCGCCCGTAGGGGTCTAGGATTTCATTGCACAGGCTATCCACACGACCAGGGGAACGTCGGGTTTCAGTAGCGGCTCTGTGAAACCCGGGGATCCCAGATATCTGTATTGATCTGTGTTGCTATACATTTCTGTGTTGCATTTTATCGCGCCTTGAGCGAATACTATATATTGGTATATATATTAGTAGATGTTGTATATGTTTTGCATCCACGCTAGTCCAGTCCCCGCTCTGTCGTTAGTTAGCTAACCTAACGGGTGATGACGGGACCCAGTGGCGAATGCGGATGGCATATACGTACGTCAGTATATTTTCGTTCTTTGTGGTGTGATCAATTGATGGGACTGCGTTGATTCGGATCAATGCAAGATAAACAAACCTAATCTGATGTTGTTGGAACACTTTTCAAAAAGCTGTTATTGCAAGGACGTTCACTTTTGTTTTGCACCGTGGTATTCAGTTGGAATATCCTGCTCCTCAGTCGACGAGGCAAGGGCCGAGATCCCTTCACCGGGAGTGACCCCTTGGACAAAAGTTTGCGTCAGGGCATTAACTTCACTATAGCCGATTACTTTTGCTTTGCACCGTGGTATTCAGTTGGAATATCCTGCACCTCATTCTACGGGGAAAGAGCCGAGATCCCTTCACCGGGAGTGACCTCTTTAGCAAAGGTTGTCGTCACTATATTTTTATAAAGCTATCAGTTCCTTCAACGATATCAAGTTCGTTACGTTAAAGGTTTTCGCCAGAAACCATTCGTAGCCCTCCGTCATTTTATATGGATGGTCAATAGTATTCAAGCTGTGTATGTTGGCCAAAGTCAAGGCACAGTGTTTGGTAGCTGTTGGGTATTCATATGCAGCATAGATAGATGCGTTGGTTTGGGACAGTCGTACTGCCATTTTGGCCAAAGTCAAGGGTAGGTACGGGTGGGTTCAAATTAACCAGGAAAATGACGGGTAGAACTTGACATGTGACTTATGATATGTTGGCCAAAGTCAAGGTCATAAGAGCATGGGGCAGAAATCCACATCGGGAGTTTCAAAAGAACTGAAACTTGCCAGATATGCGCATACCTTCTCGAGTGTGATAGCGTGAGCGGATTCCGTCACGTTATCATGCGATGATGGTTGGATCCCGATTCCAACTGATGAGTTGGTTTACTCCTCGGGTGATCCCGGCTAATTCTTCTTTCAGGTTTGGGGAAGAATTTGACGTTACAGTGGGAGGTTTCCAGATTAGATAAATTGGTAACCATTCTGATCTAGGTTAGAGTGCACGCTGAGTGTTTCTTTTCTCTCTCTCTGGCAGCGACCATTGACCCGACCGTAGACTATGACTCAGTGACCAAGTTGACCGAACCTTCTTAACACTGGCTTTTGGATTGTCAGAGTTGCAGACCTCTTTGCCACTCCTACTTTTACTCTTTTCTCCGGGACACCCCGTATTACTACGAACGTCCACTTCCATTGGACAAAACCATCGTATGGTTATATACGAACTCGAAGGACTTCGAGGATGGTTTCCGGTTCTGGAGAAAACGAATAGGACTATTCAGTTGTCTTTTCCTTTTACCTTCTCTCAGGTTGCGAGTACTCCTTGGTTTAGGAGATAGTACACCTATTACGCAAATTGGATAGTCTTCTTCCAAACCTTAGGCTGGTGCCGACCGGTAGGGAATGAAAAAAGCCAATTAGCCTAAACGGTGTACAGAAGGTATTAAGTTCAGACAAAGCAAGGGATTAGTAAGAGGGCAAAGCAAATTGCGACTGCTATTCGCGACCAAACCATGTACTTCTTTGTCAATCCTAAATCACCTATGAATTAAGTTCATTCGGTTGTCTTTTATCCTCACCTTCTCTCGCATTGCGAGTGCTCCTAGGACTAGGACAGTACACCCATTATGCTTATTGGATAGTCTTCTTTCAAACCATAGGCTGGTGCCGAACGGTAGGGAAGGAAGAAAACCATTTGGCCTAAACGGGTGTACAGAAGGTAATGACTAAAGACATATAAAGGGATTTGGAGAGGTGGCAAAGAATTATACAGTTATAGTTGTGAATCTGGATAATGGAAGAGGCATTACTAGGAATACCAGGATACCCCATCGAAACATTTCAATGTTTCAGTTTCACTGTGTACTGTTAAAAGAAAACTGATTTCCCAATTAGGCACTTGCTCCAGGGTATGTATTTACCAGGTATGAGTCTCACATCTGTATGGTTTTACAGATGATGAAGGGGAGTAAGTTATTGGGAATTAGGTGACCATCCTCATTATATCGGGATTCGTTGGAATTGGTGATATTTGAGGAAACCACCTGGGTTGTTTGCCGGTCGGCAAATATTTGGTTTTGAATATCCGTTGTTGTGCACCAATTTCAAATTGATATATCTGTACGTCTATTTTTATAGAGTGAGACATACCTTTTTGAAATTATGTCTATGACATTTACCTATACCAGTTGATGGTTAGGTAAGGAGCATTGAACAGCGGTGTAACTCTTCTTAACCAAAAGTACAGTTTTCAACCTATGACACACAGTGAATGAGTCACTAGACTCAGGGGACTTATACAGAGTATTGTATATTGTCCAGTGTCCATTAGGACAGAGGGGTTGGTCCTCGTACTATATTCTGTTTACTTTTAACTGCTCTAGTTCTTAGACATGTGTTTCGTAGAAACACAGGGTCTAAGTTTTGAGGAGTTATAGGTATAAGAGTAAAGTAGAGAACCAGGTGTTGCAAGTATCAGGATTCTTCAAGGTGATCGAAGAGTAGATACTTGTGAATGATATTCAGTTGATAGTAATGATTAAGAGAACTAACTTCTCTTTCAGGTTACTCATAATTGGAAGTACTCCTAAGTTGAGTAACGCTGATCGGCCTCTCTTCCATTTAGTTGACATGCACTGGAGACAGCTGCATGATTTGAATCTGGTTCAATTAAATCAGTGCCTCTGTTTCTTGGATATAGAACAGTTCGTATCTTGACATTGTTAAGATACGGGGAGTTGTCCGGCTTATGCTTAAAACCAGACTCTGGACAATTCAAGGCACGTTTCAGTAATGGCTGTTTGTGGGTTGACCCGGGCTATGACGAGGGTTGACTTTCTACCATCTGGAAGATCAATAGTGATATTGTTCTAGACTCGCCACAGTTTTATTAAAAGTGGATTTTTTTTTCAGAAAACAGTAGTGGGAGTATGGTAGAACTGGAAGTGATTCCAGAACCGCAAACGATTACTGAAGATTTGATAAGAACCTAAAGATTCAATCTGGTTTGACATTCCATTAGCCACTCCGCAGATATGGTGGGTAACCTCAGGCACTCGAGGGGTACTTCGGTATGCTCAAGGACGGTGGCAGGGAGGTTCTTGTTTACCCAAACTTGCCATTGCTGTTGTTCTAGACTGTGAAACCCGGCAGGAGGATGAGTATAGCGTCATTCTAAACTAGCTTCAGAAGTGTACGCCTATATGACTCTGCCAGAGGGTTGTCGTAGTCAGCGGGAGCAGCGGAAGCATTGGTGGACATCAGGCTTATGTCTATTTATAGACTAAAGCAGATATAGCGGAGATAGATCATCTATTTCTGATATGACAGTCATAGGTTTGACTTTATCAGAATAGAGGATGGATCTATTAAGAAGGTAGTAGGGTGTGATGTCCTGGTGTTTGATGACATACACAGAGTAGGAAGTGATATTCCTATACTACGATCGGTTATACTTTGGTCATCACACAGTGGTTTCTCCACATAGGACTTGGATATAATATCAGACATTCTGGTTACTAGATCTATGGTTTTAGATCTAGATTTGGGTGGTTTCTCAATCTGGGTACTTTTACCGCATTCTATGAGTATTTAGAATGGACGACTCCTGGCACGGTAGTGTACCTGCAGGTAATGGAGTCACCCTCTCTAAAGGTGTCTTACAGACTAAAGGGGAGAGGGATACGCATGATTGACAGATCACTTGCTTAGGCAATTGAGTCAATCATGAGATGTCAAGTACCACACCAGATGTTGTTCTTGCAGTAGGTGCAATAAGTTGATATTGATCTAATCCTGGAGAAACAGTCGGAAGCAGTTTTAGAACATAAGTGGATGTTCTAGGGATATGATAACGACAGTCTTCTTCGGGAGACAGTTATCATTCCAGGCTTCCAAGGTGACCTGGATGGCAGAGTGGCTGTCAGAGTTATAGTTTTTCCTCTGACGAGGGGCAGTAATTTGGACAGATAGTCCAAGTGGATACAGAGGGAAGGTATGGCGCAGGATACTGATTAAGTTCAGTTGACGATACAGTCTAAGAAGTTTGGATTTGGAGTTCATTTATGAACTAGGTCCCATCAGACATCCAGACATTCTAAGACAGGTATTGCTCATTTTGGGAGATGGTTTTCTCCGCGAACTTGAGATATAGAGAGACATAGAAAGAAACATCAAAGCGGATCCACTCACTGAGGCTATTCCTCGAACGCAATAGTTTCGCAAACGGGCTTTGTGAGACTGACTAGTAGAGGAGTTGGGTGTTCGGTATCACACGGGCTGTGAATATGCGACATCGCAATAATTAGCCTTGAGTGCAAGTGGGAGATTGTTGGAGATAGTGCCCTCAGAGTCAATTATTGGATCACAGGCACGTGATTGCAATGATTGAGGGGAGGACATGTCCCAGTAGGACAGTCTTACTCGAGATGATAGTATGCTATCTGGTTTATCTTTATCATCGCGTACTGCTTTAGGTGACCTTTCGAGTCGCTATTACACGTTGATAAAGCCCCTTGGATTTTTGCTTGACCACCAGCAGTATGAGGGCGATCATATAAGTGGGAGCTGGGGGTCTACAAGCACATCCTTAAAAGGTCCCTAGTCGTGGGAGATTCGAGACAGGGCATCGTTTCTCCAGAGTAGACTAGTGTATACAGTCGAGACCCCGACGAGGGGCGGTGGCCGGTCTCACAAGCCACTGGTGTCAGTTGATTCACCTAAGATGTATACAGGTGCTCATTGGGTTATGAGTACACCGGACAGGACTCGCCGGGAACCTGCTAGTTGGGATATACCAGACGTCAGATAGCAGTTCCCAGGTGACATGTGTACAGGTTAGTTCATCGACCTGGGATCGTCATTTGTCTCGTGTGAGTTCCCACTGTACTTTGATTACTACCCTACCACGGCTCAAAGGAGTCGTGCAAACAGGTTTTAGTTGGGTACAGTCCCGAGCCACATGGAGGCAGTGAGCGGATCTGCAGGGGTTCGTCTCTCCCGGTATTGGGGGTGAGGTCGTGCTGTGTCTAGGAGAGCCAGAACATGAAAAGTCCTTGGCCAAGGCAGGAGATTTGCTGGTAGGTATTCCAGTAGTATCTCAGGGTGTTCTGGGCTACACTCCGACACGACTTGTACCGCTTTTGGGGGTCTGACTTTTACCAACCCCCTAGGCCCGCCATGCGATGCTCATAGACGAACGGACCGGACTGTACGGATATTGTCACTGACAGGCTCAGTAGGGTGTCAGGATGAGTTCGCTCATCGACGTCCCTTATGGTCAATACCTGGTGGCCCGTCACGTATTGGCTTATACCTCTGACGTGCTAGTGGTTAAATCCACAGCCACAGTATTGACGAGTCTTTAGAGTCCACCACACAGACAGTTACTCAAGTTTCGGGCGAAACGCTGTAGAGGCCGTATGGAGATATGGCAGGGTTCGATCAGATACGTGCGGTATTGCACGGATCGTGATCGGACGGTTTTTACTAGCCGGTTTTGGCTTAAGCCGGATACTAGTATTAGATAGTGTAGTTTTATCTCTTTGCATTTGTGTTCAGTGGGAATACAAATGCGGGCATGTATTTGCAGTAGCGGGGTTTTCCTGTAATTTATTATGGGATCGGTTTTCTGGGGTTGCCAGTTTGCATTCCGTTCCGGCCGGTTTTCTCTTTTCTTCCCGGTCGGACTTTTCGTTGGAGGGTGTTAATTGCAAATTTGCAATTAACATTTTGTGAGGGGTTTCTTTGCATGAGTGTGGATTATGATTTAACCATCATCATGAGATTCCCTTTTGGTCTATTCCATTGCTTTTCATTTGATGGTGCTTTGTTTAGTGGTTGATGTGAGATAATTTGATAATTATCTTCACATCTTGTTTTATGCCTTTAATTTATCTCTTTCCTAATTACATCTAGTAGTGGGGCCGGCCACTTTTCCAGCAAGAAAATAGAATGTTTTAGAATGGACGGAGAGAGGTTTAATATGTGTGGAAATTATTCTTTCATGTTCTTTTTGGTGGACCCCCCATTTGTGTTTGCAGTGAAGGTTTTTTTCCTTCTCTCCTTTGTATTAATTGATGCACACTTCACACACTTTTCTGGTGAGCATTTTTGGCCGAGACCCCTTTAGAGGAGATGCTCATTTTAATTGATAGCATGCTCCATTCTTCATCAAGCTTGGATTCATGGAAAATCCTTGTGCTAAAATTCCTCCATCATGGCAACTTCAAGAAACCCCAATGAGATAACCTTCTACACTATTTCTATAGCAAGCCTTGGACGCGTCGGCTAGCCAACTTCGCGCCCGAGTTGCCTCGGTCAAGAGGCGGGAGCCCGTAAAAGATTCCGGCTACGTGGTGCCCCTTTCCGACGAGCGAGGAGGTGACGGAGATTCCGCGGGAGATCGGAGTGGAGACGAAGACCGAAGGACACGGATCGCTTGGTATAGCATCTCTACTCTTTTCTATTTTGCTAGTTGCTAGGTTAATGGCCCGATCCGGGTAAAAAGTCCGCGGTGGTGCCGTTTTGCAAAGTTCGCAAAGTTTTTGTTTTCCGCGTTTCCGGCGTCGGATCGACGGCCGGGGCGTCCCCGCGGGCTTACAAACTGCTATCTGACGTCAGGTATAAGCCCAACTAGCAGCTTTCCGGCGAGTCCTGTCCGGTGTACTCATAACCCAATGAGCACCTGTATACATCTTAGGTGAACCAACTGACACCAGTGGCTTGTGAGACCGGCCACCGCCCCTCGTCGGGGTCTCGACTGTATACATTAGTCTACTAATGGAGTATCGATGCCCAGTCTCGAAACTCCCACGACTAGGGACCGTTTAAGGATGTGCTTATAGACCCCAGCTCCCACGTATATGATCGCCATCATACTGCTGGTCGTCAAGCAAGAATCCTAGGGGCTCTATCAACATGTAATAGCGACATGTCAGGTCACCTAAAGCAGTACACGATGATAAAGATAAACCAGATAGCATACTATCATCTCGAGTAAGACTGTCCTACCGGGATAGGTCCTCCCTCAATCATTGCAATCACGTGCCTGTGATCCAATAATTGACTCTGAGGGCACTATCTCCAACACCCACTTCCTATTTCTTCATCCTCTACCTCTTGCCAAGTAGTAGAGTGTGTTTTCTTCACAAGTTTCATGACTTGGTGAAGTTGGAGCTTGATCTAGCGATGCCTCGACGTAGATCATCTTTGGCATCGCCGTCGATGACCTAGCCCGCTTTTTCTCCGACGAAGCCGACGCTAGAGCCCAAGATCCAATTTGTACAGCGAGGAGACATCATCGCGGAGCCATGGAGGTGGAGAACCGGATCAACAAAGGTTGTATTTCCGTTTACCATTTAGTTATGTTGTTAACTAGTTTCTTTTTCGCCTAAACTTCTAGCCAACGATCCGTATTAGGGTTTCTCGGCACCCGTAAAATTTGAAATTGGCATGGTTGATGCCTTGTGAGACCTCATTAGAGTGCCTAGGAACCCTACAGTGGTATCAGAGCCTAGATAGAGCCTTAGGCGATGCGTAAACGACGTTTGAAATCCGAACGAACCCGAAACCCTAATACAATATGCTCTCTGGACTTTTTTCAAAAACTGGGTTTTTTCCAGATTAAAAATTCTTAAAAAATTCAGCAGGAATATCTAAGAGTTATGGTGCAAAACAAGATCCTAATTCATCTAAACCCGTTCTGCGGCCGTACGGCCGACACTCACAGTAAGATTTGCACAGTAATTCCTATTTATCAGTGCTTAGTTTTATGAGAATTTTTGATATTTATTCAAGAGTTGAATTTTCTGGGGTTGTTTTGGGGATTCGATGATTCGATCAGATTATCAAATTTTGTCTATGTGGCTTCCGGATAATTTTTTGAATATGTTAAAATGTTTGACCGGATATAAATACCCACCTTTTCCCCTGTCGGGAAATTTCCAAGTGTTGGATTTTTCTATAGTTTAACGACATTCTAAGTAGTGCAAGTAACGCGATGGTCCCTCTAGAAGACAACAAACCTTAACTCGATTATGTGACCGTCTTGAACTGCCCTTTGAACCTTCGGGTTTGGGGCAGTACGGCGTGCCACATGTGAGACGTTGGCTTGACCCTTCTACGGCTGGACCGTTGGTACTGAGGTACGAACTGAATGTTGTTAGACTTATTTCATGTGTTGAGCTGTATCGGGAAAACTTGGGTGTTCGATTGTTCGATCGGAAAGTTTAACATTTTCTATCTTATTCGGAATGTGATACAATAATTGGAATTCACAAGTAGTTATGAGATAACTGAATGAATGTTATAAACATAGCACTTTAGTCTCACTTGATCGGTTGCCACGGAATTTTGATGTGATCAAAAGTCCGTCGCAATCACGTAGCGTACGCGGATACTCACCGGATAAACTCAATAGACAGTCTCGCTCCATAGCCCCGACCAAGTGACTGTAGGAGAACCCCATCGCCGAAAGCATCCGTTCGGGTGCTCGCGGCAGCGGTGTTCCGCCTTGGTGCACTTCGTCGACGGTATCGGGGGTGCGGCCGTCTACTGAAGTTTGCGACGAGCATTCGATCAGGATGTCGGGAATCTTGTTGAATTGCCCGACTTGATATTGAAAAGAGTTTTCGATTTTGAGACTAAAATGCGGGGTTTATAATTGTTAGGCATGCGATGTCTAAGTAATTCATTTGGTTAGGCATATGATGTCTGTTAGTTATATGTATGCCCTAGAGACCATTACTATACATAGGATATATATTGTAGTGGATGCTGGGACATATATAGGGAGGACTTTCTTGCTCGACATGATAGTATGCTATCTGGTTGATCTTTACCTTAACGTGTACACTGATTGTCTCCCTGTTACATGTTGGTAAAGCCCTTAGGATGTGTACTTGACTACCTGGACTATGATGCAGATCATACTAGTGGGGACATGGTAGTCCATAAGTACATCCTTCAAAGTCTCTAGTCGTGGGTGTATCGAGACGGGGCATCGATATACCAGAGTAGACTAGCGTATACCTTCTCGACCCATACAGATGGGCGATGGATGATCCCATATCCATTGGTGTTTGACATCAGAGATGATATACGGGTGCTCAGTAGAGACTGGGTACATTGGACGGACTCGCCGAGAACTCCCAGATGGTATTATACCTCACGTCAGTTGGCAGTTCTCTGGTGACACTGGTACAGAGTAGTCTGTTGACCCGAGATCGTCATAGAGTCTTATGTGGTTCCCACTGTGCTTTGATTTCCATCTTACCACGTCCAAGAGGGCGTGCAAAACGGTGGTTTTTGGGTACAGTCCCGAGTCACATGGAGGCAATGAGCGATAGGAGGGGATTCGTCTCTCCCGGTATAGGGAGTTGATATTGCTCTGTGTTCGATTGGATATAACAGGAAATCCCTGGCCAGGGTTGCAGTGATATACTGGTAAGAGTTATCAGTAGTTTCCTGAATGTTATGGACCTTACGTCGGTATGACTTATCGAGCTATTGGGGTCTGACGTTTACCACCCCTAGGCGAGATATGCGACATATCAGACGAACAGACCGGACTGTACGGTAAGTGTTACTGGTTGGATTCGCAGGAGTGTGAGCGGGCTTGCTCGTCGATCTTCTGATCGCTCAATACCCGGGTGGCCGTTACGTTTAGCAGACCGCTTGCGGCTTGTGGGTGTTTGATATGATCATCATCCGCTGCCGGCGTATTGACGAGTCTTTAGAGTCCTACACAGAGGTTTCCTGGCTCAAGCGAAACGAAATAGGAGCGCATATGAGATATGTGCGGGACCGAGAATAATGCGTGTATATGATACCGTATTTCATTCTCGCGATGAATGTGTCGAATGGTTGTATACGATATAACCTAGTTATCGAATCAAGGATTGATTCGATAAGCCGATACATTGGATACTAGCCGGTTATATGCGATATAACCGGATCATTGAATCAAGTGTTGATTTAATGATTTAATGTATAATTATATATTTGATATATTACTTTGCATTAACTAGTATTGGTTCACTTTAAATGGATTTACTCACTTGGTTTGTACACATTGTATATGTGATATACTTTTGTGCACAAGATTGTATCATGTTTGATGATACTTGCTCTTTTGGGTATGTGTAAAGATTAAACCATGTTTACTGAATGGTTAGGGTTTCTTTTCTCTTATATATTTATCCATTTATTATTGTTTTGGAAAAGATAAAGAGAAAATGAAATGGTGGCTTAGTTTGTCTTTTCTTTGAAGCTTCTTGAAGCTTTGAAAAGTCTACCATTCTTGTCTCTTCTTTAACCCTAACCACTCTTCTAAACCTTGGTTAAATCTCTACACTAAACCATGGTTGAAGTTATGATAAGTATTATTTTTATTTTCTTTTTAATAAACTTATCATATCTTCTTCTTCTTCTTCATCTTCTTCAACAAAAGAGAAAGCTTGCAACTCCAATGGCAAGTGATGATAACTAGTGAGAAATCCAAATCTAAAGTCTACCCATTTCCTATTTCTTCATCCTCTACTACTTACCATGTAGTAGAGTGTGTTTTCTTCACAAGTTTCTTGACTTGGCGAAGGCGGAGCTCGAGTTTTGTGATGCCTCGACGTAGATCATCTTCGGCATCGAACCGACGATCAAGCCCGCCCATTTCTTCGACGAAGCCGATACTTGAGTTCGGGGGTTCGATTTGGACAGCGGAGGGAGATCATCGTGGAGCTTAGGAATTGGCGGACCGGATCTACAAAGGTTGTAGCCCCTTTCCTTTAGATACATTTCCGTTTACTTGCATGCTTTGCCTAAATATCTAGTTAACGATCCGTTCTAGGTTTTCTCGGCACCGTAATTTTTAGAAATTTGCGTGTTTGATCACTTTTGAGACTTCACTAGAGTGCCTAGGAACCCTACAGTGGTATCAGAGCCTAGCTAGAGCCTTAGACGAAGTCCCGAAGGAATCAGAAGTCCGAACGACCCGAAAACCCAACCCTATATATGCTCTCTGTACAATTTTTAATTTCGGGTATTTTTCCACATTAAAAATATTCAGAAAAATCAGCAGGAAGATATAAGATATACTGTTAAATTCGTGGTCCTGATTCCACAAAAGAGGCATGGATCCGCGGCCCTACAGTAGGATCATGCGGCGGATCCGCGGCTATTTTGTCTACTCTTAGTTGTCTGTGCTGGTTTTTCTGGGGATTTTTAATAATTTTTCCAGAGTTGCATTTTCTGGGTTGTATTGGGAACTCGGTGTATCGGTCGGATTGTCTAATTTTTTCGGTGTGTTTTTTCGGATAAATCTTAGAATATGTTAAAAAGTTCGACCGGATATAAATACCCACTTTTTCCCCTGCCGGGAAATTTCCGATTGTCGGATTTTTCCGTAGTTTAACGATGTTCTAAGTAGTGCAAGTAACGCGATGGACCCTTTAGAAGACAACAAACCTTAACTCGATTATGTGACCGTCTTGAACTGCCCTTTGAACCTTCGGGTTTGGGGCAGTACGGCGTGCCACATGTGAGGCGTTGGCTTGACCCTTCTACGGCTGGACCGTTGCTACTGAGGCACGAACTGAATGCTGTTAGACTTATTTCATGTGTTGAGCTGTATCGGGAAAACTTGGGTGTTCGATTGTTCGATCGAAAAGTTTAGCATTTTCTATTTATCCGGAATGTGATACAATAATTGGAATTCGCAAATAGTTATGAGATAACGGAATGAATATTATAAACATAGCAGTTTAGTCTCACTTGATCTGTTGCCACGGAATTTTAATGTGATCAAAAGTCCGTAGCAATCACGTAGCGTACGCGGATACTCGCTGGGTAAACTTAATAGACAGCCTCACTCCATTGCCCCGACCAAGTGACTGTAGGAGAACCCCGTCACCGAAAGCATCCGTTCGGGTGCTCGCGGTAGCGGTGTTCCGCCTTGGTGCACTTCGTCGACGGTTTCGGGGGTGCGGCCGTCTACTAAAGTTTGCGACGAGCATTCGATCAGAATGTCGGGAATCCTGTTGAATTGCCCGACTTGATATTGAAAAGAGTTTTCGATAATGAGACTAAAATGCGAGGTTTATAATTGTTAGGCATGCGATGTCTAAGTAATTCATTTGGTCAGGCATGCGATGTCTGAGGTGGTTGCGGATTCCAACTGTTGTAGTTTTACATTTTCTTTTCTGTGACCGTAAGTGTAATATGTGATATCGCCGGTTTCGTTGCTATATGTCAACGACAATTGGGATGCGCATATTTACTTACGTTGATGACATGTGTTGTTATGTGTTGCTAGATATGTTATATTGGATCGTCGTGTTTGAATAGCCGGGGGTTTTTATGTGAGATGAGTGTTTTTCATTTTCATTCATGTAAAAACTTGTATGTAATATTCTTTTATTGGGGCACTTCCAGGTTGCGGATGTTGTCACCATTTGTATATTATTTACTTTTCTGCACTAGGATAGACCCAAGGAGGGGAGCACAAGTAACCGGGTTCTGGGGTCCAGTGGGAGACCATCTCGAGGAGTCGAGTCCGGGTCTCCTAACCCTAGAATTGGTAGGGTTGCTTGCCGCTCTCGTAGGGGTCTTCGGGTGTGGGATTGGCTATTCATCACGACCGTGGAATCCGTGTTTTATACTGGCTCGTATTGAAAACACGGACGTCCTAGTATATCCAATATTTCATATGTTTCTTCTGCTGTGATTTATCTGTGATCATGTGATGTTCTGTGACAGGTATAATATATAGTATATATGATATATTATATAGACGTTGCTTATGTTTTACACCCGCGCTAGCCCTTCCTCGCTCTGGCGTTAGTTACCTAACCTAACGGTGCAGACGGGACATCGAGGCGAATGCGGATGGCATAAGCGTACGTTATATTTATCTGTGATGTTTAGGTGGAATTAAATGATGGGATATTCATTAATGAGATTAATGAAAGAAAAATAAACCTAATTGATGTTGTGGAATCGAATTTCAAAATAAAAACAGGTAGCTACAGTTCTTGCTTTGCATCGTGGTGTTCCTTGTAGAACATCCTGCACCTTATTCGATGAGGAAAGGACCGAGATCCCTTCACCGGGAGTGACTCCTTTAGCAGTAACTGGCAGATACTGCACACTCGGTTTGTCTTTGATCGCTTCTATAGTTTTCGCTTTGCACAGTGATATATATGATATACCCGCACCTCATTCGGCGAGGAAAGGGCCGACGATCCCTTCACCGGGAGTGACCCCTTTAGCAAAACTAGAAAAGCCTCGAAAACATTCCATTTAAAAACCATTTGATTCCGCAACGAGATCAAGTTCAAAGCGTTAAAGGTTTTCACAAAAACCATTCGCAACCCTCCGTCATTTTAGGAAGTAGAGTACTTAGTATTCGTGCTACGTTTGTCGACCATAGCCGAGGCGTAGTGTTCGGTAGCTAAGTGATGTCTTCCTACACAGCATATGATGCGATTAGTTAGGACAGTCATGTGGCTTTGTTGACCTTAGCCAAGGGTCATGTGGGTGGGTCTAATTAATCACGAAATGACGGGTAGAACTTGACTAGTACCTAAGATTTGTTGACCTTAGCCAAGGTCATAGGTGCTAGGGGTAAAAACCATTATCGGGAGTTTCAAGTGTTGAAATTTGCAATGAGATTGCATACCTTCTATGTGATAGTTGGATCCCGATACCCACTGCGAGTAATTGTTACTCCTGGGAAAGTTTTACACATTACAATTAGCCGATCAAGTAGGTGTCTAGAAAGGTGTTAACGAGGTTACGCCTCTGGGAAAACGAGGTTTACATTAATTAGGTTCGTGCGAAAGCACGGGGGACCTCCCTCAAAGTACCGACACTGGCCTGGCTGAAAGATTGGCGAACTTGTAGTGTATAATTAATCCCGGCTAGTCTTTCCTTTTAGGGTTTGAAGGAAGATTTGATAAAAAGCAGTGTGAGCCATCCTGATTAGATAAAATAATAACCAATCTATTCTTGACAGAGCGCACGCTGAGTGTTTTCTTCTCTCTCTCTCCTGGTAGCGACCATATCACGCCTTAATCAAGATAATAATACGGAATATTGATCGAACCCGCTTGTTATACTGAGCTGGGGAACGTTGGTCCCGCTCCAACTTATAAATGTTATAAGACCGAGCAGGAAATTGGGGAATACCAGATTTCCCGTGCCACCCAAACGAAGAGAGTGCATGCTGATGCATCATCTTCGGGTGTGTTCGTTACAAAGAACTGTTTCTATATATCCTCTACATCCTGGGTATATGATACCGGATCAGGATCCCAGATATGTAATCTGTTACATAGGGCTACAGAAAGGTAGAGAACTGAGAACGGGTGATAAGTTTCATGAGGCAGAAAACGGGGCAAGTGTTGCAGCCAAGTCTGTTGGTCACTGTCACCCTGTATTACGAATACATTGATTCTGAACGAATGTTATTAGATACCGAACCTGATATACAAAATCATATCAGTCTCTTTATAAGTAAAGAAATGATAAAATTTTGTATTGTTGGATAATGTTTTGAACATTTCCTATATCAAAAGTTGATCGGTTCAGGCACGTTATCTAAAAGCATTAATGTTCTAAATCAAACCACAGTTCTTAGTATACGGAACACACACAAGAGGAAGAGTTCAGAAATGAACGAATCCTTCTTGAGGTATTGTAGACTAGGTCAGATCAATGTGACCCGACTAGCTGAAGTTACATTTAGATGCATATTTAAATCAGTTTGAATTTACATCTTCTGAAACTTGCCAGTCATGTCACAAAGATAAGATGACCATAGCTCCGTTTACTGGAAACAGAGAAAGAGTTAATGAACTCTTGGGATGATACATGTTGATGTATGCAGGTCCCCTATCTGCACATGCCAAGACTGGTTCTTTATACTTTATTACATTCTCTGATGATCTTTCGAGTTTCAGACCTATGTTCCTGTTGAAACATAAATCCGAACCTTTTGAGATATTCACAGAATATAAGTTAGAAGTAGAGAACCAAAATACGGGTATAAGTATTATGTCCTATGATGAGATCAGGGAGTAGAATTCTTGAGCATGGAATCCTTGGACCATTCTAAAGGAAAATGAGATTCTCTCTCAGTATTACTCCTCTGAATACACCACAGCACAACGGTGTATCGGGGCGGAGCAATCACACAATATTAGATATCGTGTGCTCTATGATGAGTATTACTGAGTTACCTATTTCCTTTTGGGTGTTATGCGCTTGAGAAGCTGCATACCTAGTGAATTAGGTTCGAATCAAATCAGTGCCTACCATTCCATATGAGATAAGGTATGGGAAGAGCCTATCTCTTAAGTAAGTTAAGATTTTGGATTGTCCGGCCTATGTCAAAAGCAAAATCCGGACAAGATCGAGGCAAGATCAGTTCTGTAGAACTGGAAAGGTTCCAGCTGTACAAAACTGCAGATAATTTGGTAGAACCAAAGGATTCAATAGTTCCCGACGAACCTCAGCCTCTCCGCCGATCTGGTAGGGTTCCTCCCCTGCCTGAGAAATACCTCGGCTTCTCAATGACAGTAGGAGCAAGGATTGCATCATGAGATGATGACCCAACTAGATTCGAGCAGGCCATCGAGAGTAGGGACTCTGTAAGAATGGCTGGATGCTTAGCGATCTGAGATGGAATCCATGTACACCAGCAAAGTATGGACTTTAGTTGCTATATCTGAAGGGTTAAATCCCCATCAGGAGAAAGTATATCTTGAGAAGATTACTTGGTGTAGATGGAAAAGTTGAGACTTTCAAAGCTAGACTTGTTAAAGGTTTTCGTCATCGACCAGGCGTGGATAATGATGAAACCTTTTTCCAGTAGCTATGCTTAAGTCTGTCCAGATCCTACTTACCACGGCTACATACCATGACTACGACATCTGGCGGTTGGGTGCCATGACTGCTTTGCTAAATACTGATTTAGAAGAGAACGTCTATAAGAACACAGCCAGAGGTCTTCGTAAACAGTGGGAGCAGCGGAATCGTGTGCAAGTTGCTTTACATAATGAAGCAGGCATCGCGGAGTTGGAACGTCTGTTTTGATGTGATAGTCAAAGTGTTTGACTTCATCAAAATGGTAGACGAACCTTGTATATAAAATGGGGTAGTAGAGAGTAAGGTGGTCATCTTCGTATTGTACGTAGAAAACATACTCTTGATAGGAAAAGAGTTTCCTATACTACGATCGATCAATCTCCTATTATCACAAGGATTCTCCAAATAGGATAAAGATGATACCTCCTAAATCCTGAGATTTGGACCTATGAGATAAATCTAAAGGGATATTAGGGTTCTCACTAGGTATAGTGAGATTATATCAATCGATCCTGGGGAGAATCACTGGAAGGGTTCCAGGGTGATAAAGACGACTGATTGTCAGTCACAAGCATTGTCTTTACCCTCAGTAGAGGGACGGTATGTTAGAAGAGTTCCAAGCTAGATACCGTGACATACTAGACGATAAAGGCAGGATACATCGCTACTTAAGATGCTACCAAAGAGGATGTTTGGGTGTATATTGGTTCATGAGATGAACTATGTTCCTCCCATTGTGTGACAATGGAGTTATGGCTTATGCCAAGGAACCTGGTCCCATCAGTGATCCAGACATATTCTAAGGCAGTATCGCCTGATCATGGAGATGGTTGATCTCCAGGGTGAACGAGGTTTGGAGAGTAGACTCACAGGACAACACGGCGGATCCACTCACAAAGGCCTGTTCCCAGAGAGAGACTTTTATGGGATGGTTGAGTATGAGATACTGCAACCACTGCTTCAGATGGCCCTAGTGCAAGTGGGAGATTGTTAGTTATATGTATGCCCTAGAGGCCATTACTATACATAGGATGTATATTGTAGTGGATGTTGGGACATATATAGGGAGGACTTTCTTGCTCGACATGATAGTATGCTATCTGGTTGATCTTTACCTTAACGTGTACACTGATTGTCTCCCTGTTACATGTTGGTAAAGCCCTTAGGATGTGTACTTGACTACCTGGACTATGATGCAGATCATACTAGTGGGGACATGGTAGTCCATAAGTACATCCTTCAAAGTCCCTAGTCGTGGGTGTATCGAGACGGGGCATCGATATACCAGAGTAGACTAGCGCATACCTTCTCGACCCATACAGATGGGCGATGGATGATCCCATATCCATTGGTGTTTGACATCAGAGATGATATACGGGTGCTCAGTAGAGACTGGGTACACTGGACGGACTCGCCGAGAACTCCCAGATGGTATTATACCTTACGTCAGATGGCAGTTCTCTGGTGACACTGGTACAGAGTAGTCTGTTGACCCGAGATCGTCATAGAGTCTTGTGTGGTTCCCACTGTGCTTTGATTTCCATCTTACCACGTCCAAGAGGGCGTGCAAAACGGTGGTTTTTGGGTACAGTTCCGAGTCACATGGAGGCAATGAGCGATAGGAGGGGATTCGTCTCTCCCGGTATAGGGAGTTGATGTTGCGCTGTGTTTGATTGGCTATAACATGAAATCCCTGGCCAGGGTTGCAGTGATATACTGGTAAGAGTTATCAGTAGTTTCACGAATGTTATGGACCTTACGTCGGCATGACTTATCGAGCTATTGGGGTCTGACGTTTACTACCCCTAGGTGAGATATGCGACATATCAGATGAACAGACCGGACTGTACGGTAAGTGTTACTGGTTGGATTCGCAGGAGTGTGAGCGGGCTTGCTCGTCGATCTTCTGATCGCTCAATACCCGGGTGGCCGTTACGTTTAGCAGACCGCTTGCGGCTTGTGGGTGTTTGATATGATCATCATCCGCTGCCGGCGTATTGACGAGTCTTTAGAGTCCTACACAGAGGTTTCCTGGCTCAAGCGAAACGAAATAGGAGCGCATATGAGATATGTGCGGGACCGAGAATAATGCGTGTATATGATACCGTATTTCATTCTCGCGATGAATATGTCGAATGGTTGTATACGATATAACCTAGTTATCGAATCAAGGATTGATTCGATAAGCCGATACATTGGATACTAGCCGGTTATATGCGATATAACCGGATCATTGAATCAAGTGTTGATTTAATGATTTAATGTATAATTATATATTTGATATATTACTTTGCATTAACTAGTATTGGTTCACTTTAAATGGATTTACTCACTTGGTTTGTACACATTGTATATGTGATATACTTTTGTGCACAAGATTGTATCATGTTTGATGATACTTGCTCTTTTGGGTTTGTGTAAAGATTAAACCATGTTTAGTGAATGGTTAGGGTTTCTTTTCTCTTATTTATTTATCCATTTATTATTGTTTTGGAAAAGATAAAGAGAAAATGAAATGGTGGCTTAGTTTGTCTTTTCTTTGAAGTTTCTTGAAGCTTTGAAAAGTCTACCATTCTTGTCTCTTCTTTAACCCTAACCACTCTTCTATACCTTGGTTAAATCTCTACACTAAACCATGGTTGAAGTTATGATAAGTATTATTTTTATTTTCTTCTTAATAAACTTATCATATCTTCTTCTTCTTCTTCATCTTCTTCAACAAAAGAGAAAGCTTGCTACTCCAATGGCAAGTGATGATAACTAGTGAGAAATCCAAATCTAAAGTCTACCCATTTCCTATTTCTTCATCATCTACTACTTGCCATGTAGTAGAGTGTGTTGTCTTCACAAGTTTCTTGACTTGGCGAAGGCGGAGCTCGAGTTTTGTGATGCCTCGACGTAGATCATCTTCGGCATCGAACCGACGATCAAGCCCGCCCATTTCTTCGACGAAGCCGATACTTGAGTTCGGGGGTTCAATTTGGACAGCGGAGGGAGATCATCGTGGAGCTTAGGAATTGGCGGACCGGATCTACAAAGGTTGTAGCCCCTTTCCTTTAGATACATTTCCGTTTACTTGCATGCTTTGCCTAAATATCTAGTTAACGATCCGTTCTAGGTTTTCTCGGCACCGTAATTTTTAGAAATTTGCGTGTTTGATCACTTTTGAGACTTCAGTAGAGTGCCTAGGAACCCTACAATGTCTATGGAGGTTGCGGGTTCCAACTGTTGTAGTTTTACACTTTCTTTTCTGTGACCGTTAGTGTAATATGTGATATCGCCGGTTTCGTTGCTTTATGTCAACGACAATTGGGATGCGCATATTTACTTACGTTGATGACATGTGATGTTATGTGTTGCTGGATACGTTATATTGGATCGTCGTGTTTGAATAGCCGGGGGTTTTTTATGTGAGATGAGTGTTTTATATTTTCATTCATGTAAAAACTTGTATGTAATATTCTTTTATTGGGGCACTTCCAGGTTGCGGAAGTTGTCACCATTTGTATATTATTTACTTTTCTGCACTAGGATAGACCCAAGGAGGGGAGCACAATTAACCGGGTTCTGGAGTCCAGTGGGAGACCAACTCGAGGAGTCGAGTCTGGGTCTCCTAACTCTAGAATTGGTAGGGTTGCTTGCCGCTCTCGTAGGGGTCTAGGGGTGTGGGATTGGCTATTCATCACGACCGTGGAATCCGTATTTTATACTGGCTCGTATTGAAAACACGGATGTCCTAGTATATCCAATATTTCATATGATTCTTCTGTTGCGATATCTGTGATGTGATCATGTGATGTTCTGTGATAGATACAGTATATAGTATATATGATATATTATATAGACGTTACTTATGTTTTACACCCGCGCTAGCCCTGCCCCGCTCTGCCGTTAGTTACCTAACCTAACGGTGCACGAGGGGACATCGAGGCGAATGCGGATGGCATAAGTGTATGTCGTATTTATCTGTGATGTTTAGGTACTTATATGATGGGAATTCATTAATGAGATTAATGAAATAAAAGAAACCTAAGATGTTGAAGAATCGAATTTCAAAATAAAACAGGTAGCTACAGTTCTTGCTTTGCACAGCGGTATATGTGATATATCCTGCACCTTATTCGATGAGGAAAGGACCGAGATCCCTTCACCGGGAGTGACTCCTTTAGCAATAACTGGCAGATGCTACACACTCGGTTTTTCTTTTGATTGCTTTTAAGAGCTTTTTCTTTGCACAGTGATATATATGATATATCCCGCACCTCATTCGACGAGGAAAGGACCGACGATCACTTCACTGGGAGTGACTCCTTTAGCAAAACTAGAAAAGCCTAAAAAACACTCCATTTTAAAATCATTTAATTCTACAACGACATCAAGTTCATTACGCAATAGGTTTTTAGAAAAACCTGTCGTAGCCCTCCGTCATTTCAGATAAGTACTACTTAGTATTCGTGCTACATTTGTTGACCTCCGTCAAGGCGTAGTGTGCGGTAGCTAACTAGTATTTATCTGCTTATGCATATGATGCAGATTGGATTAGGGTAGTCGTGCGGCCTTGTTGACCTCCGTCAAGGGTCGTGCGGGTTGGTTTAATTCGATCAAGAAATGACGGGTTGAACTTGACTAGTAGCCTATGGTTTGTTGACCTCCGTCAAGGTCATAGGACACTAGGGGCAAAATATTATCGGGAATTTCAAGTGTTGAAATTTGCAATGAGATTGCATACCTTCTATGAGATAGTTGGATCCTGATACCCACTGCGAGTAAGAGTTACTCCTGGGAGAGTTTTACACATTACAATTAGCCGATCAAGTAGGTGTCTAGAAAGGTGTCAACGAGGTTACGCCTCTGGGAAAAACGAGGTTTACATTAATTAGGTTCGTGCGAAAGCACGGGGGACCTCCCTCAAAGTACCGACACTGGCCTGGCTGAAAGATTGGCGAACTTGTAGTGTGTAATTAATCCCGGCTAGTCTTTCCTTTTAGGGTTTGAAGGAAGATTTGATAAAAAGCAGTGGGAGCCATCCTGATTAGATAAAATAAAAACCAATCTATTCTTGCAAGAGCGCACGCTGAGTGTTTTCTTCTCTCTCTCTCCAGGTAGCGACCATATCACGCCTTAATCAAGATAATAATACGGATATTTGACCGAACCCGCTTGTTATACTGAGCTGGGGAACGTTGGTCCCGCTCCAACTTATAATTGTTATAAGACAGAGCAGGAAATTGGGGATTACCAGAATTCCTATGCCGCCCAAACGAAGAGAGTGCATGCTGATGCATCATCTTCGGGTATGTTCATTATACAGAACTGTTTCTCAGTATCCTTTACGTCCTGGGTATGTGATACCAGATCAGGATCCCAGATATGTAATATGTTACATAGGGCTACAGAAAGGTAGAGGACTGAGAACGGGTGATAAGTTTCATGAGGCAGAAAACGGGGCAAGTGTTGTAGCCAAGTCTGTTGGTCACTGTCACCCTATATTACAAATACATTGATTCTGAATGAATGTTATTAGATACCGAACCTGATATACAAAATCGTATCTATCTCTTTATTAGTAAAGAAATGATAAAATTTTGTATTGTTGGATAATGTTTTGAACATTTCCTATATCAAAAGTTGATCGGTTCAGGCACGTTATCTAAAAGCATTGATGTTCTAAATCAAACTACAGTTCTTAGTATATGGATCACACACAAGAGGAAGAGTTCAGAAATGAACGAATCCTTCTTGAGGCATTGTAGACTAGGTCATATCAATGTGACCCGACTAGCTGAAGTTACATGAAGATGCATATTTAAATCAGTTTGAATCTACATCTTGTGAAACTTGCCAGTCATGTCACAAAGATACGATGACCATAGCTCTGTTTACTGGAAACAGAGAAAGAGTTAGTGAACTCTTGGGATGATACATGTTGATGTATGTAAGGTCCCCTGTCTACACTTGCCAAGACCGGTTCTTTATACTTCATTACATTCTCTGATGATCTTTCAAGATTCAGACCTATGTTCCTGTTGAAACACAAGTCCGAACCTTTTGAGATATTCACAGAATATAAGTTAGAAGTAGAGAACCAATACGGGTATAAGTACTATGTCCTTTGATGTGATCAAGGAGGAGAATACTTGAGCACGGAATTCCTGGATTATTCTAAAGGAGAATGAGATTCTCTCTCAGTATTACTCCTCCGTATACACCATGGCACGATGGTATATAGGGGCGGAGCAATCACACCCTATATAATATGGTGTGCTCTATGATGAGTACTACTGAGTTACCTGTTTCCTTTTAGGGGGTTATGCACTTGGGAAGTTGCATACCTATTGAATACGGTTCGAATCAAATCAATTGCCTACCACTTCATATGTGATATTGAAAGGGAAGAGCCCATTTCTTAAGTTAGTTAAGATTTGGGGTTGTCCGGCCTATGTCTAAAAGCAAAATCCGGACAAGCTCGAGGCAAGATCTGTTATGTAGAACTGGAAATGTTCCAGCTATACAAATTACAGCAGATGACTTGGTAGAACCAAAGGATTCAATAGTAACCAACGAACCTCAGCCTCTCCGCCGATCTAGTAGGGTTCCTCACCCACCTGAGAGATATTTCGATTTCTCTATGACAGTGGGAGCGAGGATTGCATCATAAGATGATGACCCAACTAGCTTCGAGCTGGCCATCAGGAGTGAGACTCTGTAAGAATAGCTGGATGCTTAGCGATCTAAGATGGAATCCTTATACACCAACAAAGTATAGACTTTGGTCGCTATATCTGAAGGGTTAAATCCCCATCAGGAGCAAGTATATCTTGAGAAGATTACTTGGTGTAGATGGAAAAGTTGAGACTTTCAAAACTAGACTTGTTAAAGGTTTGCATCATTGACCAGGTTTGGATCATGATGAAACTTTTTCTAAAGAACTATGCTTAAGTCCATCCAGATCCTACTTTCCACGGCTGCATACCATGACTACGATATCTGGTGGTTGGGTACCATGACTGCTTTTCTAAATGATGTTTTAGAAGAGAACGTCTATAAGTACACAGCCAGAGGGCTTCGTAGACAATGGGAGCAGCGGAAACGTGTACAAGATGCTTTATAGGATAAAGCAGGCATCGCGGAGTTGGAACATCTGTTTTGATGTAGTGGTCAAACAGTTTGACATCATCAAAATGGCAGATGAACCTTTTATATACAAAAGGGTAGTAGGGAGTATGGTGATGATCCTCGTAGAGTACGTGGATGACATACTCTTGATAGGGAAGGAGTTTCCTATGATACGCTCGGTCAATCTCCGCTCATCACAATGATTCTCCATATAGGATCAAAGTGATACCTCCTAAATCCTGGGTTTTGGATCTATGAGATAGATCTAAATGGATGTTAGGATTCTCACTAGTTGTAGTGAGATGGTATCAATCGATCCTGGGGAGAATCACTGGAAGGGTTCCAGAGTGATAAGGACGACTGAATGTCAGTCACAGGCATTGTCTTTACCCTCAGTGGAGGGACGGTATGATGGAAGAGTTCCAAGATAGATACCGTGACAAACTAGAAGATTAAGGCTGAATACATCGCTACTTAAGATGCTACCAAAGAGGATGTTTGGGTGTATATTGGTTCATGAGATGAACTACGTTCCTACCATTGTGAGACAATGGAGTTGTGGCTTATGCCAAGGAACGCAAGTCCCATCAGTGATCCAGACATATTCTAAGGCAGTATCACCTGATCATGGAGATGGTTGATCTCCGAGGAGATCGAGGTTAGGAGAGTAGACTCAGAAGATAACACGGCGGATCCACTCACGAAGGCATATTCCCAGAGAGAGACTTTTATGGGATGGTTGAGTATGAGATACTACAACCACTGCTATCAGATGGCCCTAGTGCAAGTGGGAGATTGTTAGTTATATGTATGCCCTAGAGGCCATTACTGTACATTGGATGTATATTGTAGTGGATGCTTGGACATATATAGGGAGGACTTTCTTGCTCGACATGATAGTATGCTATCTGGTTGCTCTTTACCTTAACGTGTATACTAATTGTCTCTCTGTTACATGTTGGTAAAGCCCTTAGGATGTGTACTTGACTATCTGGACTATCATGCGGATCATACTAGTAGGGACATGGTAGTCCATAAGTACATCCTTCAAAGTCCCTAGTCGTGGGTGTATCGAGACGGGGCATCGATATACCATAGTAGACTAGCGTATACCTTCTCGACCCATACAGATGGGCGATGGATGATCCCATATCCATTGGTGTTTGACATCAGAGATGATATACGGGTGCTCAGTGGAGACTGGGTACACTGGACGGACTCGCCGAGAACTCCCAGATGGTATTATACCTTACGTCGGATGGCAGTTCTCTGGTGACACTGGTACAGAGTAGTCTGTTGACCCGAGATCGTCATAGAGACTTGTATGGTTCCCACTGTGCTTTGATTTACACCTTACCACGTCCAAGAGGGCGTGCAAAACGGTGGTTTTTGGGTACAGTCCCGAGTCACATGGAGGCAATGAGCGATAGGAGGGGATTCATCTCTCCCGGTATAGGGGGGTTGATGTTGCGCTGTGTTAGATTGGCTATAACCGGAAATCCCTGGCCAGGGTTGCTGAGATTTACAGGTAAGTGTTACCAGTAGTTTCTCGAACTGTTATAGACCTCATATCGACACGACTTATCGAGCTATTGGGGTCTGACGTTTACCACCCCTAGGCGAGATATGCGACATATCAGACGAACAGACCAGACTGTACGGTAAGTGTTACTGGTTGGATTCACAGGAGTATGAGCGGGCTTGCTCGTCGATCTTCTGATCGCTCAATACCCGGGTGGCCGTTACGTTTAGCAGACCGCTTGCGGCTTGTGGGTGTTTGATATGATCATCACCTGCTGCCGGCGTATTGACGAGTCTTTAGAGTCCTACACAGAGGTTTCCTGGCTCAAGCGAAACGAAATAGGAGCGCATATGAGATATGTGCGGGACCGAGAATAATGCGTGGATGTGATACCGTATTTCATTCTCGCGATGAATGTATTGATTGGTTGTATGTGATATAACCTAGTTATCGAATCAAGGATTGATTCGATAAGCCGATACATAGGATACTTGTCGGTTATATGCGATATGACCGGATCGTTAAGTCAAGTGTTGATTTAATGATTTAATGTATAATTATATATATGATATATTACTTTGCATTAACTAGTATTGGTTCATTTTAAATGGATTTTCTCACTTGCATTGCACAAGTTGTATATGTGATATACTTTTGTGCACTTGTATGTATCATGTTTGATGATACATGTATACTTGAGTTTGTGTAAAGATTGAACCATGGTTATTTAAATGGTTAGGGTTTTGTTTTTCATACTTATTTATTTATTTATTTATTTTGGAAAAGATTAAAGAGAAGAATGGTGGCTTTCTTTGTTTGTAATTGAAGCTTCATGAAGGTTTGACCAAAGCTACCATTCTTGTCTTTTTCTCATAACCCTAACCATTCAACTAACTTTGGTTAATTCTCTACATATTACCATGGTTAATATTATGATAAGAATGATTTTATTATTCTTTTGAAAATAACCTTATCATAATATTCTTTTCATTGATCTTCTTCTTCTTCTCCTTCAAGAAGAAAACCTAGACTTCATCAATGGTGACTCGATGAAATGAGTGAGAAATCCAATTCTAAAGTGAACCCACTTCTTATTTCTTCATCCTCTACCTCTTGCCAAGTAGTAGAGTGTGTTTTCTTCACAATTTTCATGACTTGGTGAAGTTGGAGCTTGATCTAGCGATGCCTCGACGTAGATCATCTTCGGCATCGTCGTCGATGACCTAGCCCGCTTTTTCTCCGACGAAGCCGACGCTAGAGCCCAAGATCCGATTTGTACAGCGAGGAGACATCATCGCGGAGCCATGGAGGTGGAGAACCGGATATACAAAGGTTGTATTTCCGTTTACCATTTAGTTAAGTTGTTAACTAGTTTCTTTTTCGCCTAAACTTCTAGCCAACGATCCGTATTAGGGTTTCTCGGCACTTGTAATTTTTGAAATTGGCATGGTTGATACCTTGTGAGACCTCATTAGAGTGCCTAGGAACCCTACAGCCTTGGCACATGAAGTCCATCTCATATCGAAGGTGGATCCTCTCAAATATTTGATGTCGAAGGCCATATTAACGGGACGACTCGTTAAATGGGCCCTGCTATTGATGGAATTCTCAATAACTTATCGTCCTCTTAAGGCAGTGAAAGGCTAGGCCATCGCCGACTTCCTCGCTGAGCATCTGATACCCGCCGATTCTCTTTTGAACTGCGAACTGCCAGATGAACAAGCGTTTGACACGATCGACGAGGAGAGAAGAGAGAATGATACCCAATGGGAACTCTATTTCGATGGAGCATCTTCTATGAAGAAGCACAAACAAAGCACCCCCATAATCAAATCAGGGGTAGGCCTCATCTTCGTGACTCCACAAGGAGGGATAACGCGATTTTCCTTCTCCTTAACAGAGCCGAGGACAAACAATAAAGACGAATATGAAGCTTTGATAGCAGGTCTCGAGATCGCTATTGACATGGGACTTGAAAACCTCCTCATATACGGAGACTCCCAATTGGTTGTTAGTCAAGTAAACGGCGACTATCAAACGTGCAAGACAGAGTTGGTGAAGTACTGCGAGAGAGTACAGCAACTGCTGATTCAAATTCCTTCCTATGCCTTGGAAAGTATACCGTGTGCGGGGAATAGCAAAGCGGATGCATTAGCCAAGCTTGCTAAAGAATTGGCCGACGAGAACCTCGATGACGTAAGAATCGTGGTATAAAGCCGTTGGGTTCTTGCACCGGCAGAAATATCTCCGGAGTCGTCCGAGGAAAAGGGAGCAACCGAGAAAATGGATCTACAAGTAAAAGACCAAGAAAAGGTTGAGGATTGGAGAGAAGTCTTTATAGACTACTTCAAATCCCGTCGAACGCCTGAAGATACGTCCTCAAGACATCAGCTCATGAAGCGAGCTCTATCTTTTGCCTTCGTCAATGATACCCTGTATAAAAGATCACTTGATTCTTTATGGCTAAGATGCCTGGGACCTGAAGAGGCAAAGAGAGTCGTCTAAGAAGTTTACGACGGGCTCTGCGGTTCTTACCAAGCCGGGCCGAAGATGAAGCTGAAGATTAAAAGGATGGGCTACTATTGGTCCACGATGATTCAGGACTGCCTCGAGTATGCGAAGCAATGCCACTCGTACCAGATCCATGGGGACTTTATACACCAGCATCTGAATCCATTACATCCGACAATGGCTAGCTGGCCATTCGAAATGTGGGGAACCGACATAATCGGCCCCATCAAATTAGCATCGTCCAGAGGACATCGATTCATTTTGGCGACAACTAATTACTTCTCCAAATGGGCAGAAGCAGTACCGCTGAGGGAAGCGAAGACGGAGAATATCCTCCATTTCTTCAAGACACGCGTCATTTATCGGTTTGGAACTCCGAAACAGATCATCTCCGATAACAGGCCAGCCTACAGAAGCCACAAGATCAGCCGCTTCGCACAACAGCACAACATAGACTGGAGATACTCCTCAGTCTATAACCCCGAGCTAACGGTCTAGCTAAGGCTTTCAACAACACCTTGACGAAGAACGTGAAAAAGACGGTGTCTCAAAATAAGAAGGACTGGCATGAGAGACTGCACGAAACTCTCTGGGCGTATTGAACTACGTTCAAAACGGCCACGAACACAACGCCGTACGCATTGGTATTCGGTACAGAAGCGGTACTCCCCCTCGAGATAAAGTTACCCTCTCTACGTGTGGTAATTCATTACGAGCTAACAGACAAAGAAAATGCTCACCTTCGGCTTGAGGGGCTCGATGCCCTTGATGAAACCCGGCTCATAGCGCAACAAAATATAGAGGCTTATAAAGAAAAGATGACACGTTCATATAAGAGATTGTCTAGGCCGAGAACGTTCCGCCAAGGCGAACTCATGCTAGTGGTCAAAAGACCTACGATCCCCAATCGTGCCAAGCGGGGAAATTCGAGCCGAATTATGAAGGCCCGTATATCATAGACAAAGTCTACCAGGGTGGAGCCTATTTACTCATGGACATGCATGGTGAAAGACCTTTCCGGCTAATAAATGGTCGATTTCTAAAGAAATACTACGCCTGACGAGTCACAGCCTAGGTCAACGATAGATGACGACGCCTATGTCCGCTCGCTATCTTCCTAAGCCCAAACTCTATAAGTAGTAGCCGGTTTACGGACCGAAATGTCTTAAAACTAACAATGGACCAAAATGTCCTTAAACTAACCACGGACTGAAACGTCCTTAAACTAACAACGGACTGAAATGTCCTAAAACTAACAATGGACCGAAACGTCCTTAAACTAACCACGGACCGAAACGTCCTTAAACTAACGACGGACCGAAATGTCCTAAAACTAAAATGGACCGAAACGTCCTTAAACTAACTACGGACCGAAACATCCTTAAACTAACGACAGACCGAAACGTCCTTAAACTAACAATGGACCACTATGTCCTAAAACTAGCTGTTGACCGAGACATCGATAAACTACTGTGGATTGCAGCATCCCAAGGCTGATACAAAAAAAAGAAGAAAAAAAAAGAAAAAGTAAACGGTATGTCCATAAGCAAAATTTGCACATATGAAAACTCGAAAGGGCTCCGTAAGTAAAAACAGCAGGGCTACTGGCGAGTTTTTGTGAAAACCCGAAAGGGTGCAACCTCGTTAAAAAGACACTTGCAAGGTCCTCTCGACCCTGTAAGGAGAAACCACCTGCGTGAATCCTTACGACTCACAAGAGAGCAACACACTTAGGAATCCTCACGATCCCTAAGGAGAAAACATACTTACGAGATCCTCATGACTCGTAAAGAGAACCTTCTTATGAGACCTTCACGGCTCATAAGATTCAAAATTCTTAAGCTACAGGGATCTGAACCTGTTCTTAAGCGACCACCACAACCTCCAATACTGCCCTACAAGTAGTTCAATATTGACCCTTGTATACAATCCACGAGCGTGAATAAACATTTTCCCAACAAAGTCTCATCCGTGACTAGGGATATGTTTGCACGGTGAACCCCCTTATAAGCCCTCTCGACTTATAAGGAGAAAACACTCTTGTAAGATCCTTACGACTTATAAGAGATCATGCAGTTAGGAATCCTCACGATTTCTAGGGAGAAAATGCACATACGAGATCCTCATGACTTGTAGAGAGAAATACCTTTATGAGACCCTTACGGCTCGTGAAGTCAAAAGCCTTAGTCGACAGGATCTTAACCCTGTTTACTAAGCCACCTTTGTTCGTCATCGACAGAGGCAAATGATGATTCGCTCCTGGCAATATCCCAGTTGTAGCGATGCTGATGCCGAAATCAGTGTCTAATTCCAAGCTTTCAGCAAAAAAGCTAGCGGGCCACACATGCATACGAAATAGCCGAAATGATGGGGCAACTTGCAACAAAGTCAGCAAGTAAAAATGTATGCATGAAAAATAGCCGAAATGATTGGGCAACTCGCAATAAAAACCAGTGAGTAAAAATAAAAAAAATAGCCGAAATGATTGGGCACCGCGAAAAATAGCCGAAATGATTGGGCAATCGCGACCTTCGCGATATAAAAGCTGAAATGATAGAGCATCGCGGAAAGAAATAAAATAAAAAAAAATGAAATTTTTGCCCTACAAGTGATATCACGTCAATCCCTGTATACAATCCAGGGGCGCAAACAAAAAGGGAATCACACCTTTCCTCCCCAGGTTTCATCAGAAGAAGAAGCCAAATCTCAACGGTTCACAGATAGCCTGGAGATCATCTCAACTTTCATCTCGTTATAACAGACGCAACGTCAAGAAAAGAGAAACCGCGGCAACTCCCAGTTCCATGACTCGGCGGTGCACAGATGACCGAGAGTCAAACCCCGACTCCGTGAAATGCGGATAAAGTCAACCATTCCTGGTTACGTGGAACGCGGCTTATGGCAATCCTAACCCCGTGGGAAACGTTCAGAGCGGATCCTGGTCCTCGCAGAATACGGCAATGACCCTATGGGAAGCATCCACAGCGAAGCCTGGTTCTCGCAGAACACGGCTATGACCCCGTGGGAAGCATCCAGAGCAAAATTCCTGGTTACGTGGAACGCGGCTTATGTCAATCCTGACACCATGGGAAACGTCCAGAGCGGATCCTGGTCCTCGCAGAACACGGCAATGACCCTGTGGGAAGCATCCAGAGCGGAGCCTGGTCCTCGCAGAACACGGCTATGACCCCGTGGGAAGCATCCAGAGCAAATTCCTGGTTACGTGGAATGCGGCTTATGTCAATCCTGACCCCGTGGGAAACGTCCAGAGCGGATCCAGGTCCTCACAGAACACGGCAATGACCCCGTGGGAAGTATCCAGAGCGGAGCCTGGTCCTCGCAGAACACGGCTATGACCCCATGGGAAGCATCCAGAGCAAATTCCTAGTTACGTAGAATGCGGCTTATGTCAATCCTGACCCCGTAGGAAACGTCCAGAGCAGATCTTGGTCCTTGCAGAACACGGCAATGACCCCGTGGGAAGCATCCAGAGCGGAGCCTGGTCCTCACAGAACATGGATATGACCCCGTAGGAAGCATCCCGAGCAAATTCCTGGTTACGTGGAACGTGGCTTATGTCAATCCTGACCCCGTGGGAATCGTCCAGAGCGGATCCTGGTCCTCGCAGAACACGGCAATGACCCCGTGGGAAGCATCCAGAGCAGAGCCTGGTCCTCGCAGAACACGGCTATGACCCAGTAGGAAGCATCCAGAGCAAATTCCTGGTTACGTGGAACGTAGCTTATGTCAATCCTGACCCCGTGGGAAACGTCCAGAGCGGATCCTGGTCCTCACAGAACATGGCAATGACCCTATGGGAAGCATCCAGAGCGGAGCCTGGTCCTCGCAAAACATGGCTATGACCTATGGGAAGCATCCAGAGCAAATTCCTGGTTACGTGGAACGCGGCTTATGTCAATCCTGACCCCGTGGGAAACGTCCAGAGTGGATCCTGGTCCTCGCAGAACACGGCAATGACCCCGTGGGAAGCATCCACAGCGGAGCCTGGTCCTCGCAGAACACGGCTATGACCCCGTGGGAAGCATCCAGAGCAAAATTCCTGGTTACGTGGAACGCGTCTTATGTCAATCCTGACCACGTTGGAAACGTCCAGAGCGCATCCTGGTCCTCGCAGAACACAGCAATGACCCCGTGGAAATCATCTAGAGCGGAGCATGGTCCTCGCAGAACACGGCTATGACCCCGTGGGAAGCATCCAGAGCAAATTCCTGGTTACGTGGAACGCGACTTATGTCAATCATGACCTCGTGGGAAACGTCCAGAGCGGATCCTGGTCCTCGCAGAACACGGCAATGACCCCATGGGAGGCATCTAGAATGGAGCCTGGTCCTCGCAGAACATGGCTATGACCCCGTGGGAAGTATCCAGAGCAAAATTCCTGGTTACGTGGAACGCGGCTTATGTCAATCCTAACCCCATGGGAAACGTCCAGAGCGGATCCTGGTCCTCGCAGAACACGGCTATAACCCCATGGGAAGCATCCAGAGCGCAGCCCGGTCCTTACAGAATACGGCTATGACCCCGTGGGAAGCATCTAGAGCAAAATTCCTGGTTACGTGGAACGCGGCTTAAGTCAATCCTGACCCCGTGGGAAATGTCCAGAGCAGATCCTGGTCCTTGCAGAACATGATTATGACCCCGTGGGAAGATCCAGAGCAACTCCTGACTCTGTGAAATGCGGATAAAGGCAACCTCGCACATCTCTTACGAGTCCTCACGACTCGTGAGGGAGAAAATTCTCTTGTGAGATCCTTACAACTTTCAAGAGAAAATACACTTAGCAATCCTCATGATTTTTTAAGAAAAAATTACACCTACGGGATCCTCTCGACCCGTAGGGAGAAAATTCTTTATGAGACCCTCACGGCTCATAAAGTTGAAAAGTCTTAGGAGGCAGATCTTAACCCTGAATCCTAAGCCATCGTTGTCCTACAAAGAAATCGAGATAGACTATCCACAGAATACACTTACTAAAAAGGACACACCATCGTGAAGAAAAATATGTCTTTTATTCATGAATCAAAATGAATATAAAGTACAATTTATGAAAGAACAAAAAAAAATATACTCTCATTCAGGAGTATGTACAAAGGAAGAATGAAAAAATATATATACAATTCTTCAAGTCGGCGGGCGATTTAGCAGGTTTACCAGTTCACCCCTTTTTCGCTGGGCCTCGGCTTCATGATTTAGTATCGTCAAAGATGGCTTCCGCTTGATCCTGTTGGGCCTGGTATGAGGCAAGTCAGCCTTGAAGCTCTTTTTCAGTGACCCTATGGGCTTCGACCATTTCACGAGTAAACACGGCGGCCTTATCAATAGCTACCACCTCTTTGATAGCCTCTTGAATCACTCGCCAAAGTTCATATGCTTTAGTGGTCTTGGCCGTAAGGCTAGCTTGAAGCTCCCCCAGCGCTTTGGAAGCCAGCTCCCTCTCCAAAAACTTACGGCTGAGCCTTTTCTCACATGATATCATGTTCGCAACACACCGCTCAATTAGAACCCGCAAGATCGCCTTTGCGGCCACAACCTCCGAAGGAAGGCATGTACATTCAAGGACATGCAAGCAAGCCTCTACCAGCCGACAAAACTCAACCCAGACTTGCACTAACATTTCGCTATGGTAGGTGGCAAGAAAGGGAAGAGAGCCGTTGGTTTCAGCAGCTAACTCTTCAGCCGTGATCAGACTACCAGCACGAAGATCCTTAATTAGGGCTGACAAGGAGTGGAAGCTTAGTTTTGCCATCCGTTCTGAGGCGCGCAGAGCATAGGGGCCGGGTGGCATGGTGATTGATCTCAAAAACTATCTATTAACCGCAGTCAAGAATGGCGTCGCTTTGTAGCTAGCCGGTGAGTACGGGTCGGTCCACAGGGATGTTGTGAATCTCCTAATCGCGCTAACGAGTTATTTCCGAAGGTTGTTCAGATTGATTATTAAATCTAAAAACCTAATTAATCTATATCAAAGTCTTGCTAGGGTTAGGTCTAGGTTGAGTTTGGAAAGTCTATAAATCTCACCGCTTTCTATACCTATATGAAGATCTAATTAGGTGTTATGGTAAATATTAATAAAAGGGATTAGAATCATCGGGAAAATGTTTTCTTCCTCTAGTTTCCTGTCCTTCCTTTATCAATCCTTACCCTAACCTCCATGGAAAACCATCACAATCGGGCCTTTATACTACGGTATCACCGCTACCTCGAGGGATAGGGTGCCGTAGGGAGCGGTATGTGCATGTATGCATAGAGTCCTATGAAAATATATGACGGGCAAGAAAAGGGATGAGAGATCTTCGTCTCTCAAACCTTCCCCAGATCTAACCCTAACAAGCGAGGAGACTACTCACTCATTAGGGAATTAAAATACATTTATCTAGGGCAAAGAATAAAAGATTAACTAAGGCAAGGAATTAAATTTATCTAGAGCAAGAATAGAAAATTAACCTAAGGCAGAAAATAAAGAACTTACAACTTGATGCTCTCCAAAAGAATGCTGAAATTTATTAATGAAGGGAGGCATGAAAAGAATACAATGATTTGGGCTTCTATTTATAGGAGATAGAAACCCTAGGTTACAATTGATTCGCATGTCTACATTTACCAAAATATCCTTAGGAAGACCTAGTCAAAGTAGACTTCCAAGCTTTGGTAAAATTTTATGTCTGGAAATTTTGGAACTGATTCCGGGCTTCTTGGGCTTTTTATTTTTTTGGATCTTTATTCAATTTGGCTTTTCTATTTCTTCCATATCTCCAGTGAATAATTGCGGTGGACTTTTAACCGTTCACTTTGTAATCTTGGACCTTGCATTACCTTGTACTTTGTGAATTTTATTTTTGATGTAGGCTTGATCAAGAGTCTTCTGTTTGTTGGTCAAAATCCACTTTTGCATCGTCTTTTCATCGTTTTCACTGTTTTCGCTCCAAGAACCTGTAATCTGTAATATGTAGCAGACATGCGTCAAAAGCACCTGTTTATTTATAAAAAGAATAAGAATGGGGAATATAATAATACAATATTATGGTGTGAACAAATACCCCCAAACTTATCTTTTGCTCGTCCTCGAGCAAACTTATTTTTATTCACTAAAATCCTAACCACACTTTCGCAGGGAAACGCGATTGCACTGAGCACGTGCAACAAGCCGTTAAACCACTAGGTGTCCCTAGTAGGAGGAGTGTTGTCTCCTGAGGGTTTTCAGCGGATACTACCCACAAAATCCTATCAATTTGGCTTTTCGACTTTTATTCTCCAATTAAGTTTTCCAACAAGGAATTCTATTATCGTCGACTCATAAATTATCCACCCATATTCTTCACACTTCCTCATCATTTAACTGAAGATTATATATGTTCTGCGGACCTACTTAGCTTTCGGCATTTCTTAAGTTTTCCTTTTAGGGTTTCATCTCCACTCAGGAATTTTTATCAACTCTACTAAAGATACAAGTTCTATTTTTCATCCCCTTCTCTCATCTAAATCCCAATCACATACTCCCACGTGTGTGTATAAATCACCCCTACACTTGGAAATTCAAATCAAGCAATCATACCCTTGTCCGTTGTCCAAAGCACTTCTTAATTGGTGAATTTTTTAAATGAATTTTGCTTACACATCCTTCATGCGACCGTTAATACTTTTTGAGGTACAAACAACCGATTACAAGATGTGTTTGCACATTAAAGCGTAATTCCTAGTCTTGCAACCACCAAGGCTTTAGCAGTGACTCCCAAACCAGTTGGTCTAAGGCAATAGGTGATGAAGCACCCTCGCTAAATATTTTTTATTTTTACAGCCTTAAGTAATCACAAAAACCAGTGTCCATTTTTTTTTCTTTATTCACTTTTTTTTTCTTTTATTTTCATTGTACTAAGGACTTTAGACAAGAGCATTTCAAGGTCTCTTCTACTATTCCAAGTTTCAAGGTGCGTGATTGTGCATTTTGTAAGGTATACATTTTCAAAATCTAGACTTAAGTTAGGAATTATTTTTCAAATTTATACTCTAATAAGAACATCAATACTTTTCCTTCGTTTCGACTTAGCCCAAAAAGTGAACTCAAAATTTGCCTATTTCTAAATAAACTACAAAGACATATACTTTCTACCGTTAAACTTTAAGGAAGGTTATTTTTAGGGTTTTTAATTTACTAAGTCTAAAATCTAGTTTTTCCAAGCCGGTTAACCTATTTGTCAAACTCAAGTCAAATATGGCCAAAATTGAATACTATAATTTTTATAATTTTTGAAATTTTTCAATTTTTATGGGTTTTTAAATAAGTATGCAAATGCAAAAATATGTACAAATAAATGCGAAGGAAGAAGACTTACCGAGCATACCCCCAAACTTGAACTTGACAGTGTCCTCACTGTCATGCTACACCAAGAGGGTCAAAAAATGTCGGCACTCCCCTGTTTATTTATTTACATTTTTTTTTATATTTTTAATGTTTTGAAATTTTTTTATATTTTTTATAGAAAAAGAAAACAAAAATATATATACATATATACAACAAGGTTCCCCCCAAACTTAAACTTGGCCTTACACAAACCAAAGGTTAGCACCAACCATTCAAAGATCTTATCATGGTAGTGGTATAGTTGGTGCAAGAATGGGGTGTGGATGAAAGAAATGAGAAACACGCGAGACCGTGTAGAAAGAAGAATGGTAGAATATGGTCTCGGTGGGGGAGAAGAATGGCGGAAAGAAGAAAGAAGGGTAGCACGATCTGGAGGGTATAAATCGAGTGAATAAATTAGCGCAATTTGTGATGACCGATGTGTTAAAAGCGATTGCGCTAACCTATGAACCCGTCAAGAAATGGGATCAAATCCCTCAAGATTCGCAAGAAAACATGGGTACGCTGAACTTGGTATAGGAGATGAAAGCGTAACGGTCATTTGCACGGTCGGAACAATAGGAAGGAGGGAGGGTGATATAACAGTCAAAGGTTCAGGAGGCTGAATTGGAAAATCCGACACATTAAACAAAAATGGTTCAACCTCAATATTATCCTCAAAACTCTCCTCAATATTATCCTTATAATTTTCCTCAAAATTCAACCCATCCATGCCATTATCATCAAAGTCAAGACGTATATGAGATTCGGGAGAGGCATCTAATAACTCGGGATGATGATTTGAACATAAAATTTCAATCAAATCGACAGGTTCATCATCCGAAATATTCCCGGCGTCTATATCCTCAATCAAGTGAAAATTAATTTCTTTAGACACCTCATCAAAAGCATGGATATGTATCGATTTAGGTTCTAGAGTGGAGGTGTAAAGGTCGAAAGGATTAAGTGTGGTTTCACTCGAAAGGGGTTCTTCACAATTTGGCAAATCAAGCACTACAAAATCACACAACTCATTTTTATTTTCAACAGGTGAACTATTTACGTCAATCGATGGAAAAAAAGAGTTGTGGGCTTCAATTGGGTAGGAGTAGGTTTGATTTGAAAATCCTCTCACATTCTCACTCTGTCCAACCGCCTCCTTATGCATTGAAAAATTTGGAGCTACCGGTTCACTAGGTTGCATAAGGGCGGCCACGGACGCTTCCACATTCCTAATCATTTTATTTGTTGCTGCAATATAAGCCTCCAACGACTCTTCCAAACTAGACTTAGGTGGTGAGGGGGTTTCGGTAAAAAATTGAAATTGGTGTGGATATGCAAAACTCTTTAATGGCTGTGTCGAAACGGTGTCTAGTGAAGGTGGGAAGGTCGGGTTTGACTGGTAGGAAGTGAGTGATTGGACAGGGGTAGGGTCAACATGTGGATAAAAAAGTGAAAAGTTGTGTGGATCCCTAGAACTAGATGAGTGGAGAGGGGTAAAAGATCGTCTGCTAGATTGAGCAATATGCTCAGCAATGGACATCGGCTTAGGAGTGACAGAAGGACTCGAAAAAGTGGTATTAAAATATGTAGATGGTAAAGGTTGACTTGGTTGACACAAGGTGGGTTGAAAAGTCAAACTGTTTCTCCTAGACGCCTCTATGTGATCTTTCAAAGATTTTTTAGGTAAGGAAGGATCGTCTTTAAATTGACCAAACAAATTACCGTACGACATAAAATTAGGTTCGGGATACCAAAGTTCGGCTAATGATTTATTGTGTGGGGTACCCATGTTAGAAGAAGGGGAAAGGAAAGAAAGTTTATGGTGCAAGGATATATTTGCGGCCAAAAAAACTTTGCAAGTTTCTACAAAATTTTCCTATTCTTTTTTTTATTCTTTTTCTCTTTATTAGGAAAAATTTGTTGCAAAAAGATTTTCAACACAAAATATGCAACAGCAAAATATTACATGTAATCTATTTTATTTCAAGCGGGGCCCAAAAATCCTGCACAAAATCGTTATTTGGAAGGGAATATATTTCTAAAGTGCACAAAATCCTGCAGGCATTTTTCAGAAAATATATTTCAAAAATTACAGAGGAGGAACCAGAGAAGCTTACAGAGCAAATTTCCTGCGCTGAAGACACTAGATAGCCGCGGAATCGCGGTCGTAGGCGGCTTGGCGCGGCCGAAGCGCGGCGGCTGAAGCGACGCAGATTCCGAGATCTCTCCAGAGCGCGGCGGAAAGGCGACAGAAGGCGGTTTTTGCCTCGGATTCGCGGTCTAGTGGGCGGTTCACGTCTCGAGAATTTTTCTGTTGTTCTGTTTCTGAAATTCTCCTCTGTTCTGATCTTCTCTTTTCTGTTTCGCTTTCTGGAAATTTCCAGATCCGTTTTTGTATATCCTGCAAAATTCAAACAACAAAGTATCCCTTCCAAAAATAACAAAATATATATATTTTTATATTTTTTTTTTATTTTTCAGATTTTTATGATTTTTTAAATTTTATGATTAACCCGAAATCGCGAAAAGGAAATTTCTACGCCATCTCCGACAACGGCGCCATTTGATTGATCTTAAAAACTATCTATTAACCGCAATCAAGAACAGCGTCGCTTTGTAGCTAGCCGGTGAGTACGGGTCGGTCCACAAGGATGTTGTGAATCTCCTAATCGCGCTAACGAGTTAATTCCGAAGGGTGTTCAGATTGATTATTAAATCTAAAAACCTAATTAATCTATATCTAAGTCTTGCTAGGGTTAGGTCTAGGTTAAATTTGGAAAGTCTATAAATTTCACCGCTTTCTATACCCATATGAAGATCTAATTAGGTGTTATGGTAAATATTAATAAAAGGGATTAGAATCATCGGGAAGATGTTTTCTTCCTCTAGTTTCCTGTCCTTCCTTTATCAATCCTTACCCTAAGCTCCATGGAAAACCATCACAACCGGGCCTTTATACTACGGTATCACCGCTACCTCGAGGGATAGGGTGCCGTAGGGAGCGGTATGTGCATGTATGCATAGAGTCCTATGAAAATATATGACGGGCAAGAAAGGGGATGAGAGATCTTCGTCTCTCAAACCTTCTCCAGATCTAACCCTAACAAGCGAGGAGACTACTCACTCATTAGGGAATTAAAATACATTTATCTAGGGCAGAGAATAAAAGATTAACTAGGGCAAGGAATTAAATTTATCTAGAGCAAGAATAGAAAATTAACCTAAGGCAGAAAACAAAGAACTTACAACTTGATGCTCTCCAAAAGAATGCTGAAATTTATTAATGAAGGGAGGCATGAAAAGAATACAATGATTTGGGCTTCTATTTATAGGAGATAGAAACCCTAGGTTATAATTGATTCGCATGTCTACATTTACCAAAATATCCTTAGGAAGACCTAGTCAAAGTAGACTTCCAAGCTTTGGTAAAATTTTATGTCTAGAAATTTTGGAACTGATTCTGGGCTTCTTAGGCTTTTTATTTCTTTGGATCTTTATTCAATTTGGCTTTTCTATTTCTTCCAGATCTTCAGTGAATAATTGCGGTGGAATTTTAACCGTTCACTTTGTAATCTTGGACCTTGCATTGCCTTGTACTTTGTGAATTTTATTTTTGATGTAGGCTTGATCAAGAGTCTTCTGTTTGTTGGTCAAAGTCCACTTTTGCATCGTCTTTTCATCGTTTTCACTGTTTTCGCTCCAAGAACCTGTAACCTGTAATATGTAGCAGACATGCGTCAAAAGCACCTGTTTATTTATAAAAAGAATAAGAATGGGGAATATAATAATACATTATTATGGTATGAACACATGGCGATGCGAGACTCCAGCGTGGTGAGAACTGGCAGAGCTGTTCAGATTTATAAACAGTCAGCGAGACTTGTAAGCAAAGAACAAATGGAACGACGTTGAGACTTTACTTACCCACGGTCATGCAAGAGGGGTCTGAAGGTTCCCCAGGCCCATCAAGAATTTCAACCTCGTCATCAGCTTCCAGAACTGTAGAAGACATCAATGTCATCATATGAAATAATAATAACACAGTGAGGAGAAGGCAAAAGACACTGACCTTGCCCGGAAGAGAGGACGATGCGTTGAGGAGATATCGCCTACGGAGCTGCCATCTCCAACAGGCGCTGAAAGGACTTCCTAGGAGATAGATCGGCAATAGACGCCGCTAATCCATGCAACTCTGAAAAGACAGAAGGGTTCGATAATGGAGAGATCATTAATGTAAAATATAAAAGGTTACCTTTGATGCTTCTCCCTTTAAGGGTTGGAGGGATTGCAGCCTCGGCGGCTTCCTCCATGCCCCAAGGCACATCATCGGGGACATGGGCCAATGTAACAATTTCCGAGCGAGGAGCAGTATCTGCCACTGCAGCCTCCAGCGGAAGGACGGCTGCCTCTACTACCTGTCCCCTAATCTCTGGGCCGCCCCCAGAAAGATCCATCGGATCGGCGACCAACAAACATGCCTCTCCCGGGGGACCAAGCGCTTGGAGAGTGGGAGTCACCATGGGAGGCCCCATTGCAGGAGCAACGGTTGCATCGACCCCCTCCACACTGATTAGTGTTTCATTGGGGATATTAGCGAAATCTACAGTCAAAGCGCGATTCGAATCCGGATCCTCCTCCATCTCTGAAGTCCCTGCAAGGTTTGTACGAAGATAAGGATATATATATATATATATATGTACACGAGCAATAAAAAATATTACAAGGAGGTACATGAATATACCGATGCGCAACGGAGCCTCTAATATGGCTTATTCAAGCCGATGCTCCTTCCTGAGGAGATGTGCTCGCCGAGGTCCGAGGGTAGAATCGTGGCCACCGGTCCACAATGAAAGCGCGTCCTCAGTGTCGGCCGAAACAGCCTGCTTAAGGGCCCTCTCACCCCATTCTTCCAAAGGGCCTATGAATCGCCGCCGTATTGATGGAGGGTCTTCATAAAAGATAACGGCAGGGTAAGGCCTCTTTGGGATCCTTACGTTCTCGGATTCATCTTGCGAACTTCTTATAGCCTTAGCCAATTGTGCGGCTTCCTCGGCAGATGAACCTGGGAAAAGTAGACAACCATCTGATTCTTGCACGGCTAGTGATTCGTCTTGAAGAATAGGCACAGACTCTATTAAAGAGTCGAGCAGATTAGTGACCGTCTTCCTCCGCCTCTTGGGCCCAGAACTAACCGCTGAAGACGATCATTTCCTTCCCCGTAGAGGTTTGGTACGGCGTTGACCCACTTCGCCTTCGATGTCCTCGCTCGGCGGTGCTACCGATGACAACACGGCCATTATTGACGCCATGGCCGATGACACTGCTACTGGCGCCGTATTAGCCCTTGATTGAGCCCTAGTACGCAGTGGCATACCAGCTGTAGGAGTTAAGCCCACTTCCGTCGCCTCCGGAATAAGCACGACGCCGGTATCTCTCAAGGGAGGGCGAACCGTTGCACGCGGTTGCGGCAGAACTCCCATGGTGTGAATTGGAGTGGGAGCCCCATATCCAAGAAGCACCCTCCTCTCCTCAGCGATAATTGGACTGACTCGATGGAGGTACCAGCCCGTGAATGACCCTACACATTGAGGAATATGATCAGCTTCAGGAATCATGAAGCGGGAGCCAGTGTTCAGCTGCATGAAGTGATGAGCGGCGTCATGAACAGCTTCTGGCGACGGGCTAGGCGCCACCATAAATGCCTCAAAAGGGACGACTTGGTCATATCCAAGTTGCTGAGCAAAGCGGTGTGGGTTGTACCGCATAAAAAGGGCCGCACCGTTCTGAAGAAAAACCAGGTAACCTGGTCTGATCGAATACAGGTGCATGGCTTCGCTGGGCTTCAGAGAAGGTGCCCCCTCTTTCGACAAGTCGTGGAGCTGTTGGACCGGTCCTGAGGGAGCAGAAGGAACTCGGTCGTTAAATACCATCCCGCCTGTATCGGCATAGGGATTGACTAGCATGCGAATAGCCCTAGACTGGGTCGGGTCAGGAGCAAAAGTGTCCACTAGCCGCATGAGTCGCGGAAAAGTGTAAGAGTTATAAAATTTGGGTTTTTGGTGCGCAGCAAAGGCCCCCAACACGTGCATCTCAATCCAGGACGTAAAGTTATGAAGAGAGAAATTTACCACATCTACGCCTGGAGATGAGGTATTGGCCGCGGCGCCTAACCCATGATATAGATGCGCTAGCCCTGGAATGCCTACAGCTAGTCGCGTTCCTTCAGCAATGCGATGAGCTGGGTAAATAACCGAGGCTCTCATGAAACGGCGATGCATGGGAATGACGAACCAGCTAAGCCAAACACTGATGAAGCCCACAAAGAAAGTCTCCTCATCTATACCGGGAGCTGCAATCGACTCGAAAGATACCGCTGACATGATGGGAATATAGTACTGCGGCAGGTCTTCTTCTTTAGTCGACCGCTTATTTAAACCAAACCCAAAGGGGTCGTTAATGTTCGCGAACTTCAGAGCCGTCTTTGATAGGACATCTTCGCGAAGGAAACAAGCGATAAAGATTTTAAAAGTGACGCCCTGCTCCTCTGACTCTGTGAACATTTTGTCAAAAATTCTTAGGGTCTTGATCAAACTTGGGCGCTTGTGGCGGACGACGTTCTCGGTCGACAGGCCGTCAAGCATGGCAGGCTCGGTTTCGAAGACATACTCATCAGGAGGCAGTAATTCTTCATAAAGTGTCCCCATGACCGACAGCCCTGAGATCTCGCAAAATTCTTCTAGAGAAATTGAAACTTCGGGGTCCCCTAAAAGGAAGGTGTTGGTGGGAAGATTCCATTGATTCAAGAAGGTCTTAACCAAACAGACATGGGGAGATTGGTAGTGGAAAAGAGATGCATATATCGCCTGATAGAGTCCGACCCTCTGCAGTCGCGCGCAATGGGCGGACAGGATGTAACGGGCCCAGAGAAGGTAGCCCCTGGGGTGTCGAGGGGTAAGCCCTATCTTGTAAATCTGTCCCCATGGCTGGGCTTCGCCCTGGCAAATGCGGCGCCTTAAAATATCTATAGCCGGCACTGGATGGTTCGGAATACCAGTTGTTGAAGGCTCAAGCCGTCCCATAGGGGTCCAATCTGGCATCTCCACAGCAAAGGCGGTCCGTGGAGGATCCATCGGCAGAAACAGATGGGTAGGATCCATCGGTACCTCGCAAAGAAAACTGCGGCGACCGTGGATGATGTGACCATACCAGGACCCCCATAAAAGAAAATTGGTGCAATTCGGGTCATGAGCCCTGATCATCGCCATCACTTCCTTGTTAGACAGTGACTGAGGAAAGGCAGCCTCCGAGCTAGTGAAAGGGAAGTATGGAACGGAAGTCATTGTGCCTGAAATAAAAAAAAGGGGAAACTGTTAAGCGAAGCCAACACGTGTGTATATGTATGTGTATATATTTATATATATATATATATATATATATATATATATGTTTATAAAGGTATATATAAAAAGATAGTGGAGGAAAGCAACAGTGGACTCATTTTATGGGACCATTGGTTACAAAACACATGGGTCCCACAAAATCAAGATGGCGGCTTACTAATGACGAGGCAAAGCAATTAATATGATAACAAAAGGAAGATTCTCAATAAATGAATAATGGATTTCAAATGACCCTACACATTCCTCAAAAAGAAATCCATCTTAGATTCTGCCAAAATCAAGCAGAACAAGGGAATTAAATTCCCAGAAAAACCCTACTGCAAACCTTTTCTTTTGTTGCAAATAAACAATTCAGGGCAAGAAAACCCTAAGAAGTTCTCTGGGAAGAACTAAGTTCTTCAGAGGAATTAAATTCCTTTTGAACAGGGGAATTAAATTCCCAAAAATATTTTCATTAGAGCCAAAGCTCTTTGAAATGGAATTAAATTCGAGGGAGAAGAAAAGCATCGCCATCGATCCCTGAAGATCAAAAAAACCCTAAAAGGTCTATTGTTTAAAGGTTGAGTGGTTTTCTTTTTAAAAGAACTTAAAAAAAATAGGTTCTTGTTAAAGGAAAAAGCCCTTGGTATAGATTTAAAATCCAACGACGATTTCTGCAAAATTTCTTCAGCCATTCAAGATCATTACCTGAGAAAAGGGAATCTTTTAACAGAGTTAAACTCTAGAAATTTTCGAAATAGAGAACTAAGCTCTGAGAAAGAGAATTAAATTCTCAAAGGAAAAAGTAAGCAAGGAAGAAAATGAGCAAAGTGGAGGCGCTTCTGAAGGGATGTTGGCATTTATAGGATGTGATGGGAAATATTTCATCTCCCCTATTCCCTAGACGGATCCAACGGTCACAAAGGTGACAACGTTGCACTCACGTGCAGAAACGTGAGAACAACGCTGTGGGGGCATTTGTTCCCTGATAAAAATCAGGAAATACCTCAATGAGGTATCACGTGCTAACACGTGACAAGGGTCACGTGTTGACACGTGATTGTTTCCCGTGATCTCTACTTTGTAGAATTAAATTCTAATCAAACAAAAATGTAACAAAACAACTAAGGAAAGACCCCTATGGGGCATCACGTGCTCACACGTGACCAAGGGTCACGTGCTGACACGTGATGGTCCTTTAGCTCTATTAAAAGGCAGAATTAAATTCTGAATAAAAGAAGGTCACGCGACAGGTCCCTCAGCACTTTAATTGATAGAATTAAATTCTATTTCAATGGTCAAACGTTGGGATCACGTGCGAACACGTGATGGGCTTTAAAAGCCTTATGAGTTAATAGAATTAAATTCTAATTAAGGAAAATCAAAGACCCTAACTGGGAAAGTATTTCTTTAAATCTTTCCAAACAAAAGAGAACTATGCTCTGTAAAGTGGAGCACCGTTGGATTAAAAATCCAATGGTGATTAAAAATCACCAATTTATAGAAAGATTTATACAAGGAAAGATTTCCCTAAATTTCACCAAAAATAACAAACAGAATATCTTTTGGATTAAAAATCCAATGGTGAATAAAATTCACTAAGTGATCTAAATGATCATGTTAGTTACAAAAAACACACAAAATCTTTCAATGAAAAATTCACTAAACAAATTGTTTCTTTTCCTTCTCCTATAAATAGGAGCCAAGAAGAGGAGAAGGGGATTGATTTTTGGATCTTGGAATTTTCTGAAGAAAAATAGCAGAGAGAAAAGAAAGGAGAATTTAATTCTCAAGAAAAGAAACCCTAGGTGAGAAAGGAGAAAGGGATCAAAGCTTCATAAAACAAAAGAGAATTTAATTCTCAATCAAAGAGTTTAACTCTTCTGCAAAAGAACTTAGTTCTTCCTCTGGTTGAAAATCTGCAGAAGCAAATCTCCCTACAAGTTGAGAATTTAATTCTCATCGGGGAGATTCTGCCATGCAGATCCAAAACTTAGAGGGAGAATTGAGTTTAGAGAATTTAATTCTCCCAAAAATAAAACTAGGGTTTAACCCTATATGAGAATTTAATTCTCCCAAATTCACAAGAATTTAATTTCTCCAAGATAAAACTAGGGTTTAACCCTATATGAGAATTTAATTCTCCCAATTTCATAGGAATTTAATTCCTCAAAATAAGATTAGAGTTCAACCCTGCATGAGAATTCAATTCTCCCAAACTCACAGGAATTTAATTCCTCCAAGACAGAATCAGGGTTTAACCCTATATGAGAATTTAATTCTCCCAATTTCATAAGAATTTAATTCCTCTAAAACATAATTAGGGTTTAACCCTACAGAGAATTTAATTCCTAAAATAAAGAAACTTGAAAGATCTCCATGTACATAAAGAATTTGGTCACGTGATGACACGTGACCCCAATCCGCAGTGATCAGAAAAGCAAGAATAAAATTAGGTCGCGTGCCCCCATGTGACCCCTAAACAAATCTCCTAAAATGAGAAGGGAAAAGATTGGAGGCAATGCCTCACGTGCTCCCACGTGACTTCCAAAACAAAAAAAAACAAAAGCAAATGCAGTACTGGCTTTGGGCGCTCTCACATGTCCTCACGTGACCCCTAACAAACACTTTAATGATCAATTCATGAATATACATCACGTGTCAACACGTCATGGCCAGAAGATTAAAAAGTGTTTAACACTTATTTGCAGTTCTGAGAACTAAATAAAGGAGGTCTGGCCCCACCTCTGGGTGCCCTCACGTGCCCCCACGTGACCCCTTCCTTTCTAGTGTTTAACACTATTTTGAGCATTTCGTTTCCACTGTTTAACATTGTTTTAAATAGATCACGTGAGGACATGTGACCACCGGATATCCTCTAGTGTTTAACACTATTTTAAAGCCAATCTTAGCCAAATTGGCTAAGTTGTCCAGAGACAAGCCTCCCCTTCGACTGAATCTCAAAATTGATCATTTCATATGACATACAAAGTAAAACTCAGAGCTATAATGTTTAATGCTCAGTCAAAGACAAAAATGTTATCAGAGCCCTCAAATTTATGTTTAGCATTGCTAAGTGATGAGGGGTTGAACATAGACAAATGTCTAATGGTCCAATAAAAGGCCAACATTTCTAATCTAATTGGACTTAGCCCAAGTTGGCCATAAGTCCTCAAATCAGATTTAGCTGAGCCAATGTGCTCATAATCTAATTAATTGATCTTAGTTCCAAATTGGACTACAGATCCCCAAATCAACTTTAGTTCAAGGGTACATCTCTTCACTCCTTTGATATTTGTCGTTGTAATCCTTCAACGTCTTCAGAGAGGTGATGGGTCCCGACAACCACACATTTCACGGACTATGATGTCTTTAACCTTGACTATGAGGTCTTTAAACTCACGGACTATGACGTCCTTAACCTTGACTGTGAGGTCTTTAAACTCACGGACTATGATGTCCTTAACCTTGGACCGAGATGTCCCTAAACTAACAATGGACCACCATGTCCTTACACTGGTAATGGACCGAGATGTCCCTAAACTAACAATGGACCACCATGTCCTTAAACTGGTAATCGACCGCTATGTCCCTAAACTAAGCAATAGAGCCTAAATGCTCTTTTGTTGGATCTAAATGATCCCGTTAACTTAATCTTAGTCTAAAATTAGACTAATGTATTCTTAACATACATTTAAGTTGATCTTAGTCCTAAATGAGACTAACGTATCCTTGAACCCAACCCCCAAGCCCAAATCTAAGAGGATACGGATTTGAATTAATCCATTCCCTACGGGCGACAACATAAATTAGTCTCCGTATACAATCCACGGGCAACCAAAAACAAAACAAACACCCACGATACGAAGTGACCATCTGGAGAAGGAGAAAGTGGTTACCGCGATGCGGTAGCGTAATTAACTGCAGGGGCTTGCGCGTGCAGGGAAGAGCATCTCCACAATCAAAAACCCCTCAAACGAGGAGGAATCTGACGAAATCTGTCGGCCGCATTCATTTAAACCTTCGATACACGGCGCCATAAATCAACTTGGCATCTTTGGAGAGGGAAACGGATAGCTCCAATTAGCATCTGCCCCGAAATTCAGACAAGACGGACCCGCGCGGTCGCGTCTCTGTGTTTCGGAGGAGAACAGCGAGCAATCTCCCTTTTCATGCCTTCCCACCGGAAATGTTGTTGTAGATCTTGGTACATCTTCGTGCCTCCCGAATGTACGAAATATGCGGAACTATGAGCCTCCTTCATGACTTCTTCACGAATATCTCCTTTTGGCACACATAAACGGCTCCCATAACATAACGAATCATCTTCATGAATCAACAAGTCCGTTTGAAGTCCCGCTTCAACCTGTTCTCGAAACTTCTGTAATCTTGGATCGTGCGACTGCGCTGCTTTAATGTTATCGATCAAGGACGAATGTACTTGCAACTATATCAACTATCCTAAAGAATGCGGTAGTACAATCTCCAACTCGAGTCTCTGAAAATCAGCTATAATCTTCTTCTGTGCAGTCAACATCCGTATTGCTGGCAACCAACTTAGAGCATCCGGCACTATATTAACTTTCCCCGGATGGTATTTTAGATCAAGATCATAGTCAGCCATCAGCTTTAATCATCTACGCTGCCTTATATTGAGCTCTTTCTGTGTGAACACATATTTTAGGATTTTGTGATCGGTAAGTACTTCTACCCTTTCGTTCAATAAATAGTGTCTCCAAATCTTCAAAGCGAAAATCACTGCTGCTGGCGCCAAATCATAAGTTGGGTAGTTCTTCTCATGAGTCTTCAATTGTCTTGACGCGTAGACTATAACCTTCCCATGCTGCATTAGAACCCATTCCATGCCTTTCCCAGATGCGTCGCTGTGAATAACCAACCCTCCGGAACCGTCTGGCACTATAAAGATAGGAGCGGTGGTCAATCTTTGCTTCAACGCTTCAAAAGTCCACATTTCTCCTTCCATACGAACGGTACCTCCTTTCGTGTTAGCTTAGTCAACGGTTCAGCTATTCGAACGAAGTTCTCCACGAACCTTCTATAATATCCAGCAAGCCCAAGAAAACTTCTGATCTCTGGTACGTTCTTTGGAATCGGTCAATCATGAACAGTTGCAATCTTTTCAGGGTTAACGGCAATTCCATCTACGGATAAGACATGACCCAAGAACTTCACTTCTTCGAGCCAAAACTCGCACTTGCTCATCTTAGCATATAACCTTTCTTGCCGCAACGTTTGCAGTGCGATCTTCAAGTGTTCTGCATGCTCTTCTTGGCTCCTCGAGCAGACAAGAATGTTATCAATAAACACTACTACGAACTGGTCCAAGTACAATGAAAAGATTCGGTTCATCAAGTCCATAAATATCGCCGGTGCGTTCATGACTCCGAATGGCATCACTAAGTACTCGTACTGCCCATATCGAGTTCGGAACGCTGTCTTGCAAATATCTTCTGATTTCACCCAAACTTGATGATATCCAGATCGTAAATCCATCTTCGAGAATACCCTCGTGCTACTGAGTTGATTAAATAATTCACCGATGCGAAGGATCGGGTACTTGTTCTTAATAGTTACCCGGTTTAATTCTCGATAATCGATGCACATCCTCTGTGTGCCATCTTTCTTCTTGACTAGAAGAACTGGAGCTCCCCAGGGTGAATTGCTGCTGTGAATCCAACCTTTCTCTAGCAATTCGGTAACTTATTTCTTTACTTCTTCTAGCTCCACCGGTGCCATCGGATAATAAGCATTTGAAATCGGTACTACTCCAGGAATAAAATCGATCGCGAACTCCACATCTCATTTTAGCGGTAAACCCGAGATGTCCTCGAACACATCCATAAAATCTCGAACTACTACTGGCGCTTCCTCCTTATCTACTTCCATCGATGAAAGTGTAGGGTTACTAGGCACTCTTACAAGGGTCTATAAGGCATCAACCTTTCCCAATTTAAAATTTAGACGTGCCGAATAACCCAAAGCAAGGATCTTTGCTAGATAATTAGGGTTAAACATGCAAGTAAACATCTTTACAACTAAGAGTAAGGGATTACAACCTTTGTAGTCCGCTCCTTCGCTTCATGAGATCCGATTAGTAGTCCCTTCACTATGATCCATGATCTCCCGGACTCAAGAGAAGCTCCACAACCCGAATGATCCATGCTGGTTTGAAGTCTTCCTAATCAAAGATGATCTACCTTGAAGTTTCTTTAACTCATGCTCTCACTCACTAATGAAGCGAACACCCTAATCTTAATTGGCTAGATTAGATGAGGATGATGAGGTAGGAATTTGGCTCTCATTTGTTTTCATAATCTCACACTAAATCATCACAAAAGAAAAACCTAGAAAGCTTTTTAGAGCTCAAGAAAGAAGAAGAAGAATCAATATCCTTTTGTGATGAATAATGATTTTATTATATCATTACAATTGCAACCATGGTTAAGTCAAGAAGACTTAACCATTGTAGAGATTGAACTAGGGTTAAAGGGTGTGGGTTGGGTTAAGAAAATATCTCCAAAAATATCTACACTAAATATCTTTGCAAGAAACAAAACAAAAGCTTCTAGAAGCTTCTAGAAATAATTAACCCAAATCAAACCCTGACCATGTTTAATCTCTACTAATCAAGTTGCATTAGTAATCATAACTTGTTACAATATTATATATCACACATATAATATATTTTTGCAACAAAAGAAAATAATACAATTAACATATATAGCATATATCAATGTATTATCCGGTGAGAAAATGAAATAATGAAGCGAGCCAATATTAGATAATGTAATGTAATATATCACATATATAATTATACATTAAATTATCAAATCAATACTTGATCCGACAATTCGGCTATATCGCATATAACCGACTAATATATCATTTCATCGAATCAACACTTGATCCGATGACCCGGCTATATCATATATACCCGGCCAATATCAAATATCGCGAGAATAGAATACGGTATCTCATATCGTATTATCCTCGGTCCCATACATATCACATATGTGCTCCTACTCCGTTTTGCCTGAGTCAAGAAACCTCTGTGTAGGACACTAAAGAATCGTCAATACGACGGTAGTAGGTGATGATCATATCAAACACCCACAAGCTGCAAGCGATCAGCTAAACGTAACAGCCACCCAGGTATTGAGCGATCAGAAGATCAACAACCAAGCCTATACATTCTCTTGTGAATCCAATCAGTAACACTCCCGTACAGTCCGGTCTATTCGTCTGATATGTTGCATATCTAGTCTAGGGGTGGTATACGTCAGACCCCAGTAACCGATAAGTCATGTCGATGTGAGGCTCATAACAGGTCGAGAACCTACTGATAACATTTACCAGTAGTACTCAATATCCTCCCTGGCCAGGGTCTTCCAGTATAGCCAATCGAACACAGCACAATATCAACTCCCTATACCGGGAGAGACGAAACCCCTCCTATCGCTCATTGCCTCCATGTGATTCGGGACTGTACCCAAAAGCCACCGTTTTGCACACCCTCTTGGACGTGGTAAGGTGGAAATCAAAGCACGGTAGGAATCATACAAGACTCTATGACGATCTCGGGTCTACAGACTACCCTGTACCAGTGTCACCAGAGAACTGCCATCTGACGTAAGGTATAATACCATCTGGGAGTTCTCGGCGAGTCCGTCCAGTGTACCCAGTCTTCACTGAACACCCATACACCATCTTTGATGTCAAACACCGATGAATATGGGATCATCCATCGCCCATCATATGGGTCAAGATGCATATACGCTAGTCTGCTCTGGTGTATCGACGCCCTGTCTCGATACACCCACGACTAGGAACAATTATAGGATGTACTCGTTGACTACCCTAGCCCCACTAATATGATCTCATCATAGTCCCAGTAGTCGAGTACATATCCTTAGGTCTTTATCAACATGTGAGAACAAGACAATAAACTAATACAAGTCAACATGTTAAGATAAAGTGAAACCAAATAGCATACTATCATGACGAGCATGAAAGTCCTCTCTATATATATCTAAGCATCCATTATAATATACATCATATATACAACAATGGCCTCTAGGGCATATATATAACTAACAATCTCCCACTAGCACTAAGGCCAGCTGTTGTAGTATCTCATACCCAGCATCCCGAAGAGTCTCTCAAACTGTGTCTGGGGAATGGCCTTCGTGAGTGGATCCGCAGTGTTGTCCTTCATATCAACTCTCCTGACCTCGATCTCCCTGCGATCAACTATCTCCCGGATCAGGTGATACCGCCACAGAATGTGTCTGGACTTCTGATGGGACCTAGGTTCCTTGGCCAAAGCCACAGCTCCATTGTTATCGCAATACAAAGGTATTGGATTCTCAATGGACGGAACCACACCAAGTTCAGTAATGAACTTCTTTATCCAGACAGCCTTTTTGGCGGCATCATTGGCAGCGATGTATTCAGCCTCCATCGTCGAGTCTGCAACGTTATCCTATTTGGAACTCTTCCAACACACCGCCCCTCCATTAAGGGTAAAGACAAATCCCGAGTGCGACTTAGAGTCGTCCTTATCACTTTGGAAGCTTGAATCGGTAAAGGACTCGTCCTGGAGTTCTCTGTTACCATATACCAAGAACATCTCTTTAGTTCTTCTCAAGTACTTGAGAATGTTTCTCACAGCTATCCAGTGACTCTCTCCAGGATCTGCTTGATACCTACTCACTACATTAAGTGAGTATGCTACATCGGGTCTGGTACATAGCATCGCATACATGATAGAGACTACTGCCGAAGCATAGGGTATCCCTTGCATGCGAGCTCTTTCCAAATCAGTCTTGGGAGACATCTCTTTGGAGAGAGTGAGTTCAGAGACCATGGGTAGGTTCCCACGCTTGGATTCTTCCATATTAAACCTCTTTAGTATGGTGTCAATGTACCTGGATTGGGACAATCCAAGTATCCTTTTAGATCTATCTATATAGATCATAATTCCCAGTATGCAGGAGGCATCACCTAGACTTTCATTAAGAATCTTTCTGACAAGAAGAGCTTGACCGATTGTAGCATAGGAACATCATTTCCTATCAAGAGTATGTCATCTACGTACAAGACGAGGAAGACGACCTTACTCTCTGCAACCTTCTTATAAATATAAGGTTCATCTACATTTTTGATGAAGTCATGTTGGAGATAGTGCCCTCAGAGTCGATTATTAGGTCACAGGTACGTGATTGCAATGATTGATGGAGGACCTATCCCGGTAGGACAGTCTTACTCGAGATGATAGTATGCTATCTGGTTTATCTTTATCATCGTGTACTGCTATAGGTGACCTGACAAGTCGCTATTACACGTTGATAGAGCCCCTAGGATTCTTGCTTGACCACCAGCAGTATGAGGGCGATCATATAAGTGGGAGCTGGGGGTCTATAAGCATATCCTTAAATGGTCCCTAGTCGTGTGAGTTTCGAGACAGGGCATCGATACTCCAGAGTAGACTAGTGTATACAGTCGAGACCCCGACAAGGGGCGGTGGCCGGTCTCACAAGCCACTGGTGTCAGTTGGATCACCTAAGATGTATACAGGTGCTCATTGGGTTATGAGTACACCGGACAGGACTCGCCGGGAACATGCTAGTTGGTAATATACCAGACGTCAGATGGAAGTTCCCTGGTGACATGTGTACAGGTTAGTTCATCGACCTGGGGATCGTCATTTTTCTCGTGTGAGTTCCCACTGTACTTTGATTACTACCCTACCATGGCTCAAAGGAGTCGTGCAAACAGGCTTTAGTTGGGTACAGTCCCGAGCCACATGGAGGCAGTGAGCGTATCTTCAGGGGTTCGTCCCTCCCGGTATTGGGGGTGAGGTCGCGCTGTGTCTAGGAGAGCCATTACACGAAGCCCTCGGCCGAGGCAAGGAGATTTACTGGTAGGTATTCCAGTAGTATCTCAGGGTGTTCTGGGCTACACTCTGACACGACTTGTACCGCTTTTGGGGGTCTTACTTTTACTAACCCCCTAGGCCCGCCATGCGATACTCATAGACGAACGGACCGGACTGTACGGATATTGTCACTGACAGGCTCAGTAGGGTTGTCAGGCTGAGTTCGCTCACAGACGTCCCTTTTAGTCAATACCTGGTAGCCCGTTACGTATTGGCTTATACCTCTGACATGCTAGTGGTTAAATCCACAACCAAGGTGTTGACGAGTCTTTAGAGTCCCCCACATTCAGTTACTCAGCTTTCGGACGAAAGGTTGTAGAAGCCGTATGGAGATATGGCAAGGTCCGATCAGATACGTGCGGTATTGCACGGATCAGGATCGGACAGTTTGTACTATAGGCTGTATGGTTATATGGCAGGGTTCGATCAGATACGTGCGGTATTGCACGGATCAGGATCGAACGGATATTACTAGCCGGCTTTGGTTTAAGCCGAATCCTAGTATAGTACAGTGTAGATTTTGTCTCATTGCATTTGTATTTCGGTCGGAATACAAATGCGGGTGTGTATGCACAGTATCGGGGTTTTCCTGTAATTTATTACGGGACCAGTTTTCTGGAGTTGCCAGTTTGCTTTCCGTTTCGGCCGATTTCTATTGTTCCGTTCATTGACCGAAGATTGGTGGAGGAGGGCTTATTTGCATTGTTGCAAATAAGTGGTTGTGGAGGGGGTCTTTGCATTTTTGTTGCATCATGATTATAGCCCCATCCCTTGACCTTGACTTCTTGACTTCCTCATGATGGCTTGACTTTTAAAGTCATCATGGTTGTTGGTGATGGTGGTGTTGGAGTGAGGGTTTTCTTGTGATCATTGTTTTGTGATGATCACCCTTTCTCTCTCTTGCTTGATTGGATGGCTCTCTCTCATTTTCTATCATATGACACTTTCATTCTCCTCACTCACTCACTCTTTTTTCCAAGGAGAAGAGGCCGGCCACTTGAGGTGGGGCTGTCCAAATTGGTGGGGGTCTTTTGGTTCATCATATATCATTCTTGCTTCACCAAAATTCCCTAGTTCAACTCCATAGTTCAATCCCTCCACAAAAGGCAATTCCTACAACCCCAAAATGAGACTTGTGCACTACATTCTATAGCAAACCTTGGGCACGTCGACTAGCCAGCTTCGTGCCCGAGTTTCCTCGGCATTGAGGTGGGAGCCCGTAAAAGAAGTAGGCGATGTGGTGCACTTCCGGCGACGAGGAGGAGACGGGACATTCCGCAGGAGATCGGGACGACGACGAGAAGACCGGAGGACTCGGATCTGTCGGTATATCTCTCTTCCCTTTCTTGTAGATAGGTAGGACTAGTTAGTGGTTTGATCCGGGTATTAGTGCGCGGCGGTTTGCCAGTTCAGTAAAAATTAAAGTTTATCACCGCTTCCGCATTTGGCCGTCGGATTGACGGCCAGGGCGCCGCCGTGCACTTACAGTGGTATCAGAGCCTCGCCATTAACTTAGTCTAGCTTGGTTTAATGTATTTTGCATTTCCGATCGACCAAAATTCCAAAATCTACATTTTTGCTAGCGACAATTTTCTGTTGAAATTTTTTGGTCTCCAAAAATTTTTCAGATTGTATAAAATTGATGTACTGGAGATTACTAGGCTACTGTAGAAATTCGACAGGGTGAATCCACAGTGGAGGCGCGGAACCGCGGCCAAAACCCCCTTTGGGCCGCGGTTCCGCCGCACACTGTGGAGATCCCTGCACCAAATTTCTACAGTATCTTTCTTGGGTTAAAAGTGAGGTTTTGGAATATTAATATTGGGCCCAGAATTTCCTGATCTGCTACAGTAATGCTTGGGGGCCCACTTGTTAAAATTTGATTGATCGGATATTTTAAACGCATTATTTCACAGTATTTACATTATATCTGCGACCGTGAATGTCACTCGATCGGTAAATCTGGTCTAAGTTCTATAGCCCGGTTAGACGGATTTGCGAACGTGACTTTCACGTTGATGTTCTGTTTTTGCTGTGATGTTGTGGATCGGTCGTGGGGGATAGCCTGGATGCAATGCTAGTACAGTTCGGTTGTATTATGTACATTTGATATTGTGGGGCGAGCGTCCGACATGTGGACTGCCGTCACTGCCGATTGTATTATCATTTTGGGGCACGGCCAGGTTGCGGTCGATGTACCCGTTGTATGTATATTTTACTTTCTGTACTAGGATTGCCCCGCGGAGGGGTGCACGGATAGCCGGGTTCTAGAGGGCAACAAGCCCGCATCTCATGGCATTGAGACGAAAGGGGCATCACTCTAGAATTGGCGGGCTATTCGCCGCACTCGTAGGGGGTACAGGTTGACCCAGGAGGGGTGCCCAAGTTGCCGGATTCCGTGAAGTGCTGGGTGGTCCATTCACGGTGCTGAAGGGGGCTACCTCGCTTCAGGTTTTGGCGGGTGACTTGCCGCGCCCGTAGGGGTCTAGGTTTTCATTGCACAGGCTATCCACACGACCAGGGGAACGTCGGGTTTCAGTAGTGTCTCTGTGAAACCCGGGGATCCCAGATATCTGTATCGTTCTGTGATGCTGTACATTTTCTGTGATGTTGCATTTTATCACGCCTTGAGCGAATATAATATATTGGTATATATATTAGTAGATTTTGTATATGTTTTGCATCCGCGCTAGTCCAGTCCCCGCTCTGTCGTTAGTTAGCTAACCTAACGGGTAATGACGGGACCCAGTGGCGAATGCGGATGGCATATACGTACATCAGTATATTTTCGTTCTTTTTGGTGTGATCAATTGATGGGACTACATTGATTCGGATCAATGCAAGTTAAAAACAAACCTAATCTGATGTTGTTGGAACACTTTTTCAAAAAGCTGTTATTGCAAGGACGTTCACTTTTGTTTTGCATCGTGGTATTCAGTTGGAATATCCTGCTCCTCAGTCGACGAGGCAAGGGCCGAGATCCCTTCACCGGGAGTGACCCCTTGGATAAAAAGTTTGCGTCAGGGCATTAACTTCACTATAGCCGATTACTTTTGCTTTGCACCATGGTATTCAGTTGGAATATCCTGCACCCCATTCTACGGGGAAAGAGCCGAGATCCCTTCACCGGGAGTGACCTCTTTAGCAACGGTTTTCGTCACTATATTTTTAAAAAACTATCCGTTCCTTCAACGATATCAAGTTCATTACGTTAAAGGTTTTCGCCAGAAACCATTCGTAGCCCTCCGTCGTTTCATATGGGTAGTCAATAGTATTCAAGCTGTGTTTGTTGGCCAAAGTCAAGGCACAGTGTTTGGTAGCTGTTGGTTATTTATATGCAGCATAGATAGAAGCGTTGGTTTGGAACAGTCGTATAGCCTTGTTGGCCAAAGTCAAGGGCTTGTGCGGGTGGATTCGAATCAACCTGGAGAATGACGGGTAGAACTTGACATGTGACTTATGATTTGTTGGCCAAAGTCAAGGTCATAAGAGCATGGGGCAGAAATCACATCGGGGGTTTCAAAAGAACTGAAACATGCCAGATATGCGCATACCTTCTGGAGTGTGATGACGTGAGCGGATTCCATCACGTTATCATGCGATGAGAGTTGGATCCCGATTCCCACTGATGAGTTAGTTTACTCCTCGGGTGACCCCGACTAATTCTTCTTTCAGGTTTGGAGGAGAATTTGAGGTACAGTGGGAGGTTTCCTGATTAGATAAATTGGTAACCATTCTGATCTAGGTTAGAGTGCACGCTGAGTGTTTCTTTTCTCTCTCTCTTTGGCAGCGACCATTGACCCGACCCTAAGACTATGACTCAGTGACCAAGTTGACCGAACCTTCTTAAACACTGGCTTTTGGATTGTCAGAGTTGCAGACCTCATTGCCACTCCTACTTTTACCCTTTTCTCCAGGACACCCCGTATTGCTACGAACGTCCACTTCCATTGGACAAAACCATCGTATGGTTATATACGAACTCGAAGGGATTTATTCGAGGATGGTTTCCGATTCTGGAGAAAACGAATAGGACTATTCAGTTGTCTTTTCATTTTACCTTCTCTCAGGTTGCGAGTACTCCTTGGTTTAGGAGATAGTACACCTATTACGCAAATTGGATAGTCTTCTTCCAAACCTTAGGCTGGTGCCGACCGGTAGAGAATGAAGAAAACCAATTAGCATAACGATGGTGTGCAGAAGGTATTAAGTTAAGACAAAGAAAGGGATTAGTAAGAGGGCAAAGTAAATTGCGACTGATATTCACGACCAGACCAAGTATTTCTTCGCCAATCCTAAATCACCTTTGTATTTCTCCAGGACACTCCGTATCACTACGAAGATCCCAAGTTTATTGGATAATCCATCGTATGGTTATATACGAACTCGAAAGGAACTTGTTCCAGTTCGGGGATGGATCCTGGTTCAGGAGAAATAGGAATAAGGTTCATTCGGTTGTCTTTTATCCTCACCTTCTCTCGCAGTGTGAGTGCTCCTAGGATTAGGACAGTACACCCATTATGCTTATTGGATAGTCTTCTTCCAAACCATAGGCTGGTGCCGAACGGTAGGGAAGGAAGAAAACCATTTGGCCTAACGGGTGTGCAGAAGGTAATGACTAAAGACATAAAAAGGGATTCGGAGAGCTGGCAAAGAATTATACGGTTACAATCGTGAATCTGGAAGAGGCATTACTAGGAATACCGGATACCCTATCGAAACATTTCAATGATTCAGTTTCACTGTGTACAGTTAAAGGAAAACTGATTTCCCAATTAGTCCTTACTCCAGGGTATGTATTTACCAGGTATGATTCTCATATCTGTATGGTTTTACAGATGATGAGTGGGAGTAGGTTAGTGGGAATTAGGTGATCATCCTCATTATATCGGGATTCGTTGTAATCGGTGATATTTGAGAAAATCACCTGGGCTGTTTGCCGGTCGGCAAATACTTGGTTTTGAATATCCGCTGTCATGCACCAATTTCAAATTGATATATCTATACGTCTATTTTCATAGAGTGAGATATACCTTTTTGAAATTATGTCTACGACATTTACCTATATCAGTGGATGGTTAGGTAAGGAGCATTAAACAGCGGTGTAATTCTTCATAACCAAAGGTACAGTTTTCAACCTACGACACACAGTGAATGAGTTATCAGACTCAAGGGACTTATACAGAGTATTGTATGTTGTCCAGGGTCCATCAGGACAGAGGGGTTGGTCCTCGTACTATATTCGGTTTACTTATGACTTCTCTAGTTTTTAGACAGGTGTTTCGTGGAAACACAGGGTCCGAATTTTGAGAAGTTATAGGTATTTGAATAGAGTAGAGAACCAGGTGTAGCAAGTATCGGGATTCTTCAACGAGATCGAAGATGTAGATACTTGCGTATGGTATTCAGTTGATAGTAGTGATTAAGAGATCTTAATTCTCTTTCAGGTGACTCATAATTAGAAGCATTCCTAAGTTGAGTAACGCTGATCGTCCTTCTTCCATTTAGTTGACATGCACTAGAGACAGCTGCATGATTTGGATCTGGTTCAATTAAATCAGTGCCTCTGGTCCTATATGGGATATAGAACAGCTCGTATCTTAACGATGTTAAGGTACGGGGAGTTGTCCGGCTTATGATTAAAACCAGACACTGGACAACTCAAGGCAGGTTTCTGTAATGGCTGTTTGTGGGTTGACCCAGGCTATGACGAGGGTTGACTTTCTACCATCTGGATGAACAATAGCAATATTGTTCTAAACTCGCCACAGTTTTATTAAAAATGGATATTTTCAGAAAAACAGTAGTGGGAGTATGGTAGAACTGGAAGTGATTCCAGAACCACAAACGATTACTGAAGATTTGATAAGGAACCTAAAGATTCAATCTGGATTGACATTCCATTGGCCACTCCGCAGATAAGGTGGGTAACTTCAGGCACCCGAGAGGTACTCCGGTAGCCTCAAGGACGGTGACAGGGAAGTTCTTGTTTACCCACAATTGCCATTGCTGTTGTTCCAGGTTACGAGACCCGGCGGGAGGATGAGTATAGCGTCGTTCTAAACTAGCTTTAGAAGTGTACGTTTATATGACTCTGCCAGAGGGTTGTCGTAGTCAGTGGGAGCAGCGGAAGCATTGGTGGACAGGTAGCTTATGTCTATTTATAAGACTGAAGCACCAGTAGCGGAGATAGATCATCTATTTCTGACGTGACAGTCATAGGTTTGACTTCATCAGAATAGGGGATGGATCTGTTGAGAAGGTAGTACGGTGTGATATCCTGGTATTTGGATGACATACACAGAGTAGGAAAAGAAACTCCTATACTACAATCGGTTATACTTTGGTCGTCACACAGTGGTTTCTCCACAAAGGAAATGGATTTTATATCAGACATACTGGTTACTAGATCTATGGTTTTAGATCTAAATTTGGGTGGTTTCCCAATCAGGGTACTTAGACAGCATTCTAAAGGTATTTAGAATGGACGACTCCATGCACGGTAGTGTACCTGCAGAAGATGGAGTCACCCTCTCTAAAGCTGTCTTGCAGACTAAAGGGGAGAGGGATGTGCATGATTGGCAGATTACTTGCTCAGGCAATTGAGTCAATCATGAGATGTCAAGTACCACACCAGACATTGTTCTTGCACTAGATGCAATAAGCTGACATTAATCCAATCCTGGAGAAACGGTCGGAAGCAGTTTTAGAACATAAGTGGATGTTCTAGGGATATGATAACGACAGCCTCATTCGGGAAACAGTTATTGTTGCGCCACGGCAGCGCCCCGGCCGTCTATTCCGAGGCCAAATTGCGGAATCAAAATTTTTTCCTTACTTGGAAACCGGCGCTACCGCGGACAAAGAAAACCCGGATCGTTAACCATTAACCTATGCTAGCTAACAAGAGATGGGAAGAGAAGTATACCGAGTGATCCGAGTCCTCCGGTCTTCTCGTCATCATCCCGATCTCCCGCGGAAAGTCTTGTCTCCACATCGTCGCCTCCTCGCCGGAAGGGCACCACATCGCCTGCGTCTTTTACGGGCTCCCGCCTCGATATCGAGGCAACTCGGGCATGAAGCCGGCAACTCGACATGCTCAAGATATGCTGTAGAATGTGTAGTAGATCATGCTAGTCTCATTTGGGGTTTGTAGTTGCCATTGAGGATGATGGAGGAAACAAGGATTAGAAAAATGGTGCTTGCATTTTTCTAGTATGAAAATGAGATCAAGAAAGAAACTCTCAAGAATGAAGCTCTCTTCTTCTTCTTCTCTCAACCATGGAAAAACTTATCATCTTCTTAGAATAAATGGTGGAGGAAAGAATGTATATCAAACAAGAGGGAGGTGAGTGTAGGAGAGCATGAAGGGTGACAATATCCTAAACCTCATCATCACAACCTCACATCAAATATCATCTCATATCCAATCTTAATAAAGCACGAAAAGATGAAGGAAAAGAATAGCATCAAAAGATGCTATCATGATAAATACATTTGCAAGAAAATCCTCCACAAAGTGTAATTTGCAAAACCGCAAATTACCCCCTCCATCAGAAAATCCGGCCGGGAAAGAACAAAGGAAAACCGGCCGGAACGGAATGCAAACTGGCAACTCCAGAAAACTGGTCCCATAATAAATTACAGGAAAACCCCGATACTGTGCATACACACCCGTATCTGTATTCCGACCGGATACAAATGCAATGAGACAAAATCTACACTGTACTAAACTAGGACCGGCTTAAGCCAAAGCCGGCTAGTAAAAACCGTTCGATCCTGATCCGTGCAATACCGCACGTATAAGATCAAACCCTGCCATATAACTATACGGCCACTAGTACAAAACTGTCCGATCCTGATCCGTGCAATACCGCACGTATCTGATCGGACCCTGCCATATCTCCATACGGCCTCTACAGCGTTTCGCCCGAAAGCTGAGTAACTGAAAGTGTGGTGGACTCTAAAGACTCGTCAATACTATGGCTGTGGATTTAACCACTAGCACGTCAGAGGTATTAGCCAATACGTGACGGGCCACCAGCTATTGACCAAAAGGGACGTCGATGAGCGAGCTCATCCTGACACCCTACTGAGCCTGTCAGTGACAATATCCGTACAGTCCGGTCCGTTCGTCAATGAGTATCGCATGGCGGGCCTAGGGGGTTGGTAAAAGTCAGACCCCCAAAAGCGGTACAAGTCGTGTCGGAGTGTAGCCCAGAACGCCCTGAGATACTACTGGAATACCTACCAGTAAATCTCCTGCCTCGGCCGAGGGCTTTGCGTAATGGCTCTCCTAGACACAACGCGACCTCACCCCCAATACCGGGAGAGACGAACCCCTGAAGATCCGCTCACTGCCTCCATGTGGCTCGGGACTGTACCCAACTAAAACCTGTTTGCACGACTCCTTTGAGCCGTGGTAGGGTAGTAATCAAAGCACAGTGGGAACTCACACGAGACAAATGACGATCTCAGGTCGATGAACTAACCTGTACACATGTCACCAGGGAACTGCTATCTGACATCTGGTATAAGACCAACTAGCAGGTTCCCGGCGAGTCCTGTCCGGTATACTCATAACCCAATGAGCACATGTATACATCTTAGGTGAACCAACTGACACCAGTGGCTTGTGAGACCGGCCACCGCCCCTCGTTGGGGTCTCGACTGTATACACTAGTCTACTAATGGAGTATCGATGCCCAGTCTCGAAACTCCCACGACTAAGGACCTTTTAAGGATGTGCTTATAGACCCCAGCTCCCACGTATATGATCGCCATCATACTGCTGGTCGTCAAGCAAGAATCCTAGGGGCTCTATCAACGAGTAATAGTGACATGTCAGGTCACCTAAAGCAGTACACGATGATAAAGATAAACCAGATGGCATACTATCATCTCGAGTAAGACTGTCCTACCGGGATAGGTCCTCCCTCAATCATTGCAATCACGTGCCTGTGATCCAATAATTGACTTTGAGGGCACTATCTCCAACAATCTCCCACTTGCACTCAAGGCTAATTATTGCGATGTCGCATACTCACAGCCCGTGTGATACCGAACACCCAACTCCTCTACTAGTCAATCTCACAAAGCTCGTTTGCGAAACTATTGCGTTCGAGGAATAGCCTCAGTGAGTGGATCCGCTGTGATGTTTCTTTCTATATCTCTCTATATCTCAAGTTCGCGGAGAAAGCCATCTCCCGAAATGAGCAATACCTGTCTTAGAATGTCTGGATGTCTGATGGGACCTAGCTCATAAATGAACTCCAAATCCAAACTTCTTAGACTGTATCATCAACTGAAACTAATCAGTATCCCGCGCCATGCCTCCCTCAGTATTGCCTTGGACCACCTGTCCAAAATACTGCCCCTCGTCAGAGGGAGAACTATAACTCTGACAACCTCCTTGTCGTCCATGTCACCTTGGAAGCCTGGAGTGATAACCGTCTCCTAAAGGAGGCAGCCGTTATCATATCCCTAGAACATTCAGTTATGTTCTAAAACTGCTTCCGACTGTTCCTCCAGGATTGGATCAATATCAACTTATTGCATCCAGTGCAAGAACAACATCTGGTGTGGTACTTGACATCTCATGATTGACTCAATTGCCTAAGCAAGTGATCTGTCAATCATGCACATCCTCTCCCCTTTAGTCTGTAAGACACCTTTAGAGAGGGTGACTCCATCACCTGCAGGTACACTACCGTGCCAGGAGTCGTCCATTCTAAATACTCTTAGAATGCTGTCAAAGTACCCTGATTGGAAAACCACCCAAATCTAGATCTAAAACCATAGATCTAGTAACCAGTATGTCTGATATAATGTCCAAGTCCCATGTGGAGAAAACACTGTGTGACGACCAAAGTATAACCGATCGTAGTATAGGAATATCACTTCCTACTACCTTCTCAACAGATCCATCCCCTATTCTGATGACGTCAAACCCATGACTGTCACATCAGAAACAGATGATCTAACTCCGCTATCTCTGCTTTAGTCTATAAATAGACATAAGCATGAAGTCCACCAATGCTTCCGCTGCTCCCACTGACTACGACAACCCTCTGCCAGAGTCATATAGACGTGCCCATCTAAAGCTAGTTTAGAACGACGCTATACTCATCCTCCTGCCGGGTCTCGCAGCCTGGAACAACAACAATGGCAAGTGTGGGTAAACAAGAACTTCCCTGTCACCGTCCTTGAGGCTACCGGAGTACCTCTCGGGTGCCTGAAGTTACCCACCTTATCTGCGGAGTGGCCAATGGAATGTCAAATCAGATTGAATCTTTAGGTTCCTTATTAAATCTTCAGTAATCGTTTGTGGTTCTGGAATCACTTCCAGTTCTACCATACTCCCACTGCTGTTTTTGAAAAAAATCCATTTTTAATAAAACTGTGGCGAGTCTAGAACAATATTTCTATTGATCTTCCAGATGGTAGAAAGTCAGCCCTCGTCATAGCCTGGGTCAACCCACAAACAGCCATTACAGAAACGTGCCTTGAGTTATCCGGAGTCTGGTTTTAAGCATAAGCCGGACAACTCCCCGTACCTTAACATCGTTAAGATATGAACTGTTCTATATCCAATATAGAACCAGAGGCACTGATTTAATTGAACCAGATTCAAATCATGCAGCTGTCTCCAGTGCATGTCAACTAAATGGAAGGAGGCCGATCAGCGTTACTCAACTTAGGAATGCTTCCAATTATGAGTAACCTGAAAGAGAAGCAATTTCTCTTTATCATTACTATCAACTGAATACCATACACAAGTATCTACATCTTCGATCACTTTGAAGAATCCCGATACTTGCTACACCTGGTTCTCTACTCTATTCAAATACCTATAACTCCTCAAAACTTATACCCTGTGTTTCACCGAAGCACATGTCTAAGAACTAGAGAAGTTAAAAGTAAACAGAATATAGTATGAGGACCAACCCCTCTGTCCTAATGGACACTGGACAACATACAATACTCTGTATAAGTCCGCTGAGTCTAACAACTCTTTCACTGTGTGTCGTAGGTTGAAAACTGTACTTATGGTTAAGAAGAATTACACCGCTGTTTAATGCTCCTTACCTAACCATCCACTGATATAGGTAAATGTCATCGTCTATTTAGTCAATACCGTCTGCACACCCCTTTAGGCCAAATGGTTTTCTTCCTTCCCTACCGTTCGGCACCAGCCTATGGTTTGGAAGAAGACTATCCAAAAAGCATAAAGGGTGTACTGTCCTAATCCTAGGAGCACTCGCAACGCGAGAGAAGGTGAAGATAAAAGACACCTGAATGTACTTTATTCCTATTTCTCCTGAACTAGGATCCATCCCCGAACTGGAACAAGTTCCTTTCGAGTTCGTATATAACCATACGATGGATTATCCAATAAACTGGGATCTTCGTAGTAATACGGAGTGTCCTGGAGAAATACAAAGGTGATTTAGGATTGGCGAAGAAATACTTGGTTTGGTCGTGAATATCAGTCGCAATTTACTTTGCCCTCCTACTAATCCCTTGCTTTGTCTTAATCTTAATACCTTCTGCACACCGTTTAGGCTAATTGGTTTTCTTCATTCCCTACCGGTCGGCACCAGCCTAAGGTTTGGAAGAAGACTATCCAATTTGCGCAATAGGTGTACTATCTCCTAAACTAAGAAGTACTCACAACTTGAGAGAAGGTAAAAGGGAAAAGACAACTGAATAATCCTATCCGTTTTCTCCAAAACCTGAAACCATCCTCGAATTCCTTCGAGTTCGTATCTAACCATACGATGGTTTTGTCCAATGGAAGTGGACGTTCGTAGTAATACGGGGTGCCCTGGAGAAAAGGGTAAAAGTAGGAGTGGCAATGAGGTCTGCAACTCTGACAATCCAAAAGCCAGTGTTAAGAAGGTTCGGTCAACTTGGTTACTGAGTCATAGTCTTAGGGTCGGGTCAATGGTCGCTGCCAAAGAGAGAGAGAAAAGAAACACTCAGCGTGCACTCTAACCTAGATCAGAATGGTTATCACTTTGTCTAATCTGGAAACCTCCCACTGTACCTCAAATTCTCCTCCAAACCTGAAAGAAGAATTAGTCGGGATCACCCGAGGAGTAAACCAACTCATCAGTGGGAATCGGGATCCAACTATCATCGCATGATAACGTGACGGAATCCACTCACGTCACCACACTCCAGAAGGTATGCGCATACCTGGCAAGTTTCAGTTCTTTTGAAACTCCCGATGTGATTTTTACCCCTAGGACTCAAGTGACCTTGACGGAGTCAACAAATCAAAGAGTCCTAGTCAAGTTCAACCCGTCATTATCTGGATTGCATTAAACCCACCCGTACGTGCCCTTGACGGAGTCAATAAGGCCGCACGACTGTCCTAACCAATCCCACTTATGCAACAAACAAGCACCACTTAGCTACCGTACACTACGCCTTGACGGAGTCAACAAACGCAGCACGAATACTAAATAATACCCATAAGAAATGACGGAGGGCTACAAATGGTTTTTGGCGAAAAACCTTTAATGTAATGAACTTGATATCGTTGAAGGAACTGCATAGCCTTTTATAAAATATAGTGACGAAAACCTTTACTAAAGAGGTCACTCCCGGTGAAGGGATCTCGGCTCTTTCCCCGTAGAATGAGGTGCAGGATATTCCAACTGAATACCACGATGCAAAGCAAAAGTAATCGGCTATAGTGAAGTTAATGCCCTAACGCAAATTTCTGTCCAAGGGGTCACTCCCGGTGAAGGGATCTCGGCCCTTGCCTCGTCGACTGAGGAGCAGGATATTCCAAATGAATACCATGATGCAAAACAAAAGTGAACGTCCTTGCAATAACAGCTTTTTGAAAAGTGTTCCAACAACATCAGAATAGGTTTGTTTATCTTGCATTGATCCGAATCAACGCAGTCCCATCAATTGATCACACCACAAAGAACGAAAATATACTGACGTACGTATATGCCATCCGCATTCGCCACTGGGTCCCGTTATCACCCGTTAGGTTAGCTAACTAACGACAGAGCGGGGACTGGACTAGCGCGGATGAAAAACATATACAACATCTACTAATATATATACCAATATATTATATTTCGCTCAAGGCGTGAATAAAAAGGCAACATCACAGAAATGTACAGCATCACAGAACAATACAGATATCTGGAAGCCCCGGGTTTCACAGAGCCGCTGCTGAAACCCGACGTTCCCCTGGTCATGTGGATAGCCTGTGCAATGAAATCCTAGACCCCTACGGGTGCGGCAAGTCACCCGCCAAAACCTGAAGCGAGGCAGCCCCCTTCAGCTCCGTGAATGGACCACCCAGCACTTCACGGAATCCGGTAACTTGGGCACCCCTCCTGGGTCAACCTGTACCCCCTACGAGTGCGGCGAATAGCCCGCCAATCCTAGAGTGAAGCCCCCTCCGTCCCAATGCCATGAGATGCGGGCTTGTTGCCCTCTAGAACCCGGCTATCCGTGCACCCCACCGCGGGGCAATCCTAGTACAGAAAGTAAAATATACATACACCGGGTACATCGACCGCAACCAGGTCGTGCCCCAAAAGAATAATACAAACAGGCAGTGACGGCAGTCCACATGTCGGACGCTCGCCCCGCAATATCAAATGTACATAATACAACAAAACAGTACTAGCATTGCAACCAGGCTATCCCCCACGACCGATCCGCAACAACACAGCATAAACATAAAACATCAACGTGAAAGTCACGTTCGCAAATCCGTCTAACCGGGCTATAGCAGTTAGACGGGATTTACCGATCAAGTGACATTCACGGTCGCAGATATAATGTAAATACTGTGAAATAATGTGTTTAAAATATCCGATCGATCAAACAATTAACAAGTGGGCCCCAAGCAATACTGTAGCACTCACAGAGATTCTGGGCCCAAAATTAATATTCCAAAACCCCCAAAAACAGCCCATAAGCCCACTGTAAAAATTGGACACAGTGAGGACATTGAAGTGCGGCGGAACCGCGGCCCAAGGGGGGTTTGGCCGCGGTTCCGCGCTTAAGTGGTCGAGTCACTGTGTCGAACTTTTGCAGTATTCTTAGAATTTCTTGTACATCACTCTGCAATCACCTGAAAAATTTTTCGAGCACGGAAAAAATCGACAGAAAACTGATGCATGCAAAAGTGTAGATTTTGGAATTTTGGTCGATCGGAGATGCAAAACACATTAGAACAAACTAGACAAGGTTAATGGCGTGGCTCTGATACCATGTTGCGCCACGGCAGCGCCCCGGCCGTCTATTCCGAGGCCAAATTGCGGAATCAAAATTTTTTCCTTACTTGGAAACCGGCGCTACCGCGGACAAAGAAAACCCGGATCGTTAACCATTAACCTATGCTAGCTAACAAGAGATGGGAAGAGAAGTATACCGAGTGATCCGAGTCCTCCGGTCTTCTCGTCATCATCCCGATCTCCCGCGGAAAGTCTTGTCTCCACATCGTCGCCTCCTCGCCGGAAGGGCACCACATCGCCTGCGTCTTTTACGGGCTCCCGCCTCGATACCGAGGCAACTCGGGCATGAAGCCGGCAACTCGACATACTCAAGATATGCTGTAGAATGTGTAGTAGATCATGCTAGTCTCATTTTGGGTTTGTAGTTGCCATTTAGGATGATGGAGGAAACAAGGATTAGAAAAATGGTGCTTGCATTTTTCTAGTATGAAAATGAGATCAAGAAAGAAACTCTCAAGAATGAAGCTCTCTTCTTCTTCTTCTCTCAACCATGGAAAAACTTATCATCTTCTTAGAATAAATGGTGGAGGAAAGAATGTATATCAAACAAGAGGGAGGTGAGTGTAGGAGAGCATGAAGGGTGACCATATCCTAAACCTCATCATCACAACCTCACATCAAATATCATCTCATATCCAATCTTAATAAAGCATGAAAAGATGAAGGAAAAGAATAGCATCAAAAGATGCTATCATGATAAATACATTTGCAAGAAAATCCTCCATAAAGTGTAATTTGCAAAACCGCAAATTACCCCCTCCATCGGAAAATCCGGCCGGGAAAGAACAAAGGAAAACCGGCCGGAACGGAATGCAAACTGGCAACTCCAGAAATCTGGTCCCATAATAAATTACAGGAAAACCCCGATACTGTGCATACACACCCGCATCTGTATTTCGACCGGATACAAATGCAATGAGACAAAATCTACACTGTACTAAACTCGGACCGGCTTAAGCCAAAGCCGGCTAGTAAAAACCGTTCGATCCTGATCCGTGCAATACCGCACGTATCAGATCAAACCCTGCCATATAACTATACGGCCACTAGTACAAAACTGTCCGATCCTGATCCGTGCAATACCGCACGTATCTGATCGGACCCTGCCATATCTCCATACGGCCTCTACAGCGTTTCTCCCGAAAGCTGAGTAACTGAAAGTGTGGTGGACTCTAAAGACTCGTCAATACTATGGCTGTGGATTTAACCACTAGCACGTCAGAGGTATTAGCCAATACGTGACGGGCCACCAGCTATTGACCAAAAGGGACGTCGATGAGCGAACTCATCCTGACACCCTACTGAGCCTGTCAGTGACAATATCCGTACAGTCCGGTCCGTTCGTCTATGAGTATCGCATGGCGGGCCTAGGGGGTTGGTAAAAGTCAGACCCCCAAAAGCGGTACAAGTCGTGTCGGAGTGTAGCCCAGAACGCCCTGAGATACTACTGGAATACCTACCAGTAAATCTCCTGCCTCGGCCGAGGGCTTTGCGTAATGGCTCTCCTAGACACAGCGCGACCTCACCCCCAATACCGGGAGAGACGAACCCCTGAAGATCCGCTCACTGCCTCCATGTGGCTCGGGACTGTACCCAACTAAAACCTGTTTGCACGACTCCTTTGAGCCGTGGTAGGGTAGTAATCAAAGCACAGTGGGTACTCACACGAGACAAATGACGATCTCAGGTCGATGAACTAACCTGTACACATGTCACCAGGGAACTGCTATCTGACATCTGGTATAAGACCAACTAGCAGGTTCCCGGCGAGTCCTGTCCGGTGTACTCATAACACAATGAGCACCTGTATACATCTTAGGTGAACCAACTGACACCAGTGGCTTGTGAGACCGGCCACCGCCCCTCGTCGGGGTCTCGACTGTATACACTAGTCTACTAATGGAGTATCGATGCCCAGTCTCGAAACTCCCACGACTAGGGACCTTTTAAGGATGTGCTTATAGACCCCAGCTCCCACGTATATGATCGCCATCATACTGCTGGTCGTCAAGCAAGAATCCTAGGGGCTCTATCAACGTGTAATAGCGACATGTCAGGTCACCTAAAGCAGTACACGATGATAAAGATAAACCAGATGGCATACTATCATCTCGAGTAAGACTGTCCTACCGGGATAGGTCCTCCCTCAATCATTGTAATCACGTGCCTGTGATCCAATAATTATCTTTGAGGGCACTATCTCCAACAGTTATCATTCCAGACTTCCAAGGTGACATGGACGACAAGGAGGTTGTCAGAGTTATAGTTTTCCTTCTGTTGAGGGGCAGTATTTTGGACAGGTGGTCCAAGGCAATACTGAGGGTGGCATGGCGCAGGATACTGATTAAGTTCAGTTGACGATACAGTCTAAGAAGTTTGTATTTGGAGTTCATTTATGAGCTATGTCCCATCAGACATCCAGACACATTCTAAGACAGGTATTGTTCTTTTCGGGAGATGGCTTTCTCCGCGAACTTGAGATATAGAGAGACATAGAAAGAAACAACAAAGCGGATCCACTCACTGAGGCTATTCCTCGAACGCAATAGTTTCGCAAACGAGCTTTGTGAGACTGACTAGTAGAGAAGTTGGGTGTTCGGTATCACACAGGCTGTGAGTATGCGACATCGCAATAATTAGTCTTGAGTGCAAGTGGGAGATTGTTGGAGATAGTGCCCTCAGAGTCGATTATTAGGTCACAGGTACGTGATTGCAATGATTGATGGAGGACCTATCCCGGTAGGACAGTCTTACTCGAGATGATAGTATGCTGTCTGGTTTATCTTTATCATCGTGTACTGCTATAGGTGACCTGACAAGTCGCTATTACACGTTGATAGAGCCCCTAGGATTCTTGCTTGACCACCAGCAGTATGAGGGCGATCATATAAGTGGGAGCTGGGGGTCTATAAGCATATCCTTAAATTGTCCCTAGTCGTGTGAGTTTCGAGACAGGGCATCGATACTCCAGAGTAGACTAGTGTATACAGTCGAGACCCCGACGAGGGGCGGTGGCCGGTCTCACAAGCCACTGGTGTCAGTTGGATCACCTAAGATGTATACAGGTGCTCATTGGGTTATGAGTACACCGGACAGGACTCGCCGGGAACATACTAGTTGGTAATATACCAGACGTCAGATGGCAGTTCCCTGGTGACATGTGTACAGGTTAGTTCATCGACCTGGGGATCGTCATTTGTCTCGTGTGAGTTCCCACTGTACTTTGATTACTACCCTACCACGGCTCAAAGGAGTCGTGCAAACAGGTTTTAGTTGGATACAGTCCCGAGCCACATGGAGGCAGTGAGCGTATCTTCAGGGGTTCGTCTCTCCCGGTATTGGGGGTGAGGTCGCGCTCTGTCTAGGAGAGCCATTACACGAAGCCCTCGGCCGAGGCAAGGAGATTTACTGGTAGGTATTCCAGTAGTATCTCAGGGTGTTCTGGGCTACACTCCGACACGACTTGTACCGCTTTTGGGGGTCTGACTTTTACCAACCCCCTAGGCCCGCCATATGATACTCATAGACGAACAGACCGGACTGTACGGATATTGTCACTGACAGGCTCAGTAGGGTTGTCAGGCTGAGTTCGCTCACAGACGTCCCTTTTAGTCAATACCTGGTAGCCCGTTACTTATTGGCTTATACCTCTGACGTGCTAGTGGTTAAATCCACAACCAAGGTGTTGACGAGTCTTTAGAGTCCCCCACATTCAGTTACTCAGCTTTCGGGCGAAAGGTTGTAGAAGCCGTATGGAGATATGGCAAGGTCCGATCAGATACGTGCGGTATTGCACGGATCAGGATCGGACAGTTTGTACTATAGGCCGTATGGTAATATGGCAGGGTTCGATCAGATACATGCGGTATTGCACGGATCAGGATCGAACGGATATTACTAGCCGGCTTTGGTTTAAGCCGAATCCTAGTATAGTACAGTGTAGATTTTGTCACATTGCATTTGTATTTCGGTCGGAATACAAATGCGGGTGTGTATGCACAGTATCGGGGTTTTCCTGTAATTTATTACGGGACCAGTTTTCTGGAGTTGCCAGTTTGCTTTCCGTTTCGGCCGATTTCCATTGTTCCGTTCATTGACCGAAGATTGGTGGAGGAGGGCTTATTTGCATTGTTGCAAATAAGTGGTTGTGGAGGGGGTCTTTGCATTTTTGTTGCATCATGATTATAGCCCCATCCCTTGACCTTGACTTCTTGACTTCCTCATGATGGCTTGACTTTTAAAGTCATCATGGTTGTTGGTGATGGTGGTGTTGGAGTGAGGGTTTTCTTGTGATCATTGTTTTGTGATGATCACCCTTTCTCTCTCTTGCTTGATTGGATGGCTCTCTCTCATTTTCTATCATATGACACTTTCATTCTCCTCACTCACTCACTCTTTTTTCCAAGGAGAAGAGGCCGGCCACTTGAGGTGGGGCTGTCCAAATTGGTGGGGGTCTTTTGGTTCATCATATATCATTCTTGCTTCACCAAAATTCCCTAGTTCAACTCCATAGTTCAATCCCTCCACAAAAGGCAATTCCTACAACCCCAAAATGAGACTTGTACACTACATTCTACAGCAAACCTTGGGCACGTCGACTAGCCAGCTTCGTGCCCGAGTTGCCTCGGCATTGAGGTGGGAGCCCGTAAAAGAAGTAGGCGATGTGGTGCACTTCCGGCGACGAGGAGGAGACGGGACATTCCGCAGGAGATCGGGACGACGACGAGAAGACCGGAGGACTCGGATCTGTCGGTATATCTCTCTTCCCTTTCTTGTAGATAGCTAGGACTAGTTAGTGGTTCGATTTGGGTATTAGTGCGCGGCGGTTTGCCAGTTCAGTAAAATTTAAAGTTTATCACCGCTTCCGCATTTGGCCGTCGGATTGACGGCCGGGGCGCCGCCGTGCACTTATAAGTCAAACTCTTTGACTACAACATCAAAGCAGATGTTCCAACTCCGTGATGCTTACTTTAACCCATAAATGGATTTAAGCAGCTTGCACACTTTTCCGCTACTTCCACTATCTACGAAGCCCTCTGGCTGAGTCATGTACACGCACTCTTCTAAATCACCATTTAGAAAGGCGGTCTTAACATCCATCTGCCAGATTTCGTAGTCATGGTATGCAGCAATGGCAAGTAAGATCCGGATGAACTTAAGCATAGCCACTGGAGAAAAGGTTTCGTCATAATCCACACCTGGTCGTTGACGAAAATCCTTTGCAACAAGTTTAGCTTTGAATGTCTCAACTTTTCCATCTACACAAAGTTTCTTCTTAAAGATCCACTTGCTCCCAATGGGTTTTACCCCTTCAGGAGCAACTTTCAAAGTCCATACTTTGTTGGTGTACATGGATTCCATCTCAGATCACATTGCATCCAGCCATTTCACAAAGTCACCACTCGTGATGGCCTGCTCGAAACTAGTCGGGTCATCATCTTCCATGATACAATCGTCACTTCTACAATCAACGAGAAAACTGTAGTATCTCTAAGGTGGATGAGAAACCGTACTAGATCGGCGGAGTGGCTGGGGTTCGTTGGGTGCTACTGAATCCTCTGGTTCCAATAAATCATCTGTTGTAGTTTGTTCTGCTGGAACTTCTTCCAGTTCTACCTCATTGCCACTAATTTCTTTCATAAGAAAACATGTTGCTAAGAAAGTGGCATGTCGAGAAATAAACACTTTTTGTTCCTCTGGGTGGTAGAAGATATACCCTTGTGAATTTTTGGGATATCCTACAAACTTGCAAAGGATAGACTTTGCCTCGAGTTTGTCCGGATTGTGCCTTTTGACATAGGCCGGACAACCCCATATCTTAACATACTTAAGAGATGGTCTCTTCCCCTTCCATATCTCATATGGAGTGGTAGGCACTGATTTTGTAGGAACCATATTCAATAGGTGTATGGCTGTCTCAAGAGCATACCCCCAGAAGGAAATAGGTAACTCAGCAGTGCTCATCATAGAGCACACCATATCTAATAGGGTGCGATTCCTCCACTCCGATCCACCGTTGTGTTCTGGTGTATAAGGAGGAGTAAGCTGAGAAAGAATCGCATTCTCTTTTAGATAATCTAGAAACTCATTGCTCAAGTATTCTCCTCCTCAATCAGATCGAAGTTTCTTGATACTTTTGCCCGTTTGGTTCTCTACTTTGTTCTTATATTCTCTGAATTTCTCAAAAGCTTCAGACTTGTGTTTCATCAGGAACAAATGTCCGTATCTAGAGAAATCGTCAGTGAATGTAATAAAGTAGGAAGAACCGTTCCTGGCATGTATAGACATAGGACCGCATACATCACTATGTACCAGTCCTAAGAGTTCCTCAACTCTTTCTCCGTGTCCATTAAACGGAGTTTCGGTCATTTTACCTTTGAGACATGAATGGCAAGTATCATAAGATGATAATTCGAACGGATTCAAATATCCATCCTTATGTAACTTAGCTAGCCATGTCGCATTGATATGACCAAGTCTACAATGCCACAAGAAGGATTTGTTCATTTCTGAACTTTTCCTCTTGTGTGTGTTTTGTATATTAAGGACTGTATTTTGATTGAGAATGAATATACCATTATGGAACGAGCCTGATCCAATCAACTTTTGATTTAGGAAGATGATCATAACATTATCCCGTATTACAAAATTATATCCTTCTTTACTTAATAAAGAAACTGATATAATATTGCACATCATGTTCGGTATATAATAGCACTCGTTCAGAATCAAAGTATTACTACTTGGTAATACAAGGTGATATTCGCCAACTGCTTTGGCTGCAATACTTGCACCATTCCCTAGTTGTACGGAATGATCACCCTTTCCCAGTTCTCTACCTTTACGTAGCCCACGTAACAATTTACATATGTGGGATCCCGATCCGGTATCTAATACCCAGGACGTAGGGTGAACTGAGAAACAGTTCTCAATAACTAACACACCCGAAGAAGATGCATCAGCATGCTTGTTCTTCGTTTGGGTGGCATGAGAATCCAGATATTCTCCTGTTTTCTGCTCAATCTTATAACTCTTATAAGAAAGAACGGGACCAACGATCCCCTGCTCAGTATAATAAGCGGGTTCAGTCAATACATCCATATTATTATCTTGATTAAGGCCTGACATGGTCGCTACCCGGAGAGAGAGAGAAGGAAACACTTTAGCGTATGCTCTTGAAAGATTAGATTGGTTATTATCTTATCTAATCAGGATGTCTCCCACTGTTTTTATCAAATCTCCCTTCAAACCCTAAAAGGTAAGATTAGCCGGGATTTAATTACACCCTACAATTTCGTCAATCTTTCAGTCAGATCAATGTTGGTACTTTGAGGGAGGTTCCCCATGCTTTTGCACGGACCTAATTAAAATAAACCTCGTTTTCCCAGAGGCATAACCCCGTTAACACCTTTCTAGACACCTACTTGATCAGCTAATTGTCCTGTGTAAAATTCTCCTAGGAGTAACTCTTACTCGCAGTGGGTATCAGGATCCATCCATCTCATAGAAGGTATGCAATCTCATTGCAAATTTCAACACTTGAAATTCCCGATAATGCTTCTGCCCCTAACGTGCTATGACCTTGACGAATGACAAACAACCCATAGTCCGCTAGTCAAGTTCAACCCGTACATTTCTTGATTGAATTAAACCTACCCGCACGACCCTTGACGAATGCCAAACAACGCCGTATGAATACTCTAATCCAATCGCATCTCATGCTACAGATAAGTAGTAAATAGCTACCGTACACTACGCCTTGACGAATGCTAAACTACCGTAGCACGAATACTAATTAATACCTATCTGAAATGACGGAGAGCTACGCAGGTTTTTCAGAAAACCATGAGCGTAATGAACTTAGATATCGTTGTAGAAACAAGTGATTTTGAAAAGGAGTGTTTTTGAGGCTTTTTCCAGTTTCGCTAAAGAGGTCACTCCCGGTGGAGGGATCTCGGCTCTTTCCAGGGTATATCATATATACCGCGGTGCAAAGCAAGAACTATTTAAGCTGTCAAAAACTAAACCGTGAGTTTGTAGCATCTGCCAGTTTTGCTAAAGAGGTCACTCCCGGTGAAGGGATCTCGGCTCTTGTTCATAACAGAATACTGCATTTTATACCGCCCATTCTTACGCTCGTGTGTTTATAGGTAGGTGCTTTTTATCCGTGTTTATTACATATTTGCAGGATACAGGTTCTCGGTTCTAAAACGGTGAAATTCATAGAAAACACGACAAAATCCGGGTTCCTGCCAACCACTGATAAAACACGGTCTCCGCTCTTCATCTGTATGCTGCCAGATACCAGTTTAGGAAGACAAAATGTCAAATCAATGTCATCCTCATGCACAAGGCTCAATGGTAGCACAAAATCCAAGAGATCTACGCGGAGCTCGAGGCAATCATGACAAAAGCATCCATAAAAGTCCACCTTTCCTCAACAGAAATTCTGGAAGAAATGTAAAAGTATTTTCAGAAAATATGTATACCAGACAACAGGGGACACCAAACCAGGGCAGCACACCAAATTTGACCACTTGACTCCACTACTTGGCCGCGTTTCCGCGGCCAATAGGGGGCATTGGCCGCGGAAACGCGGCCGTACAGGCGCCGCACTCAGTGGATTTTGGGGGGTAGTTTTGGTACTTCATGTTGAGGCTGCTGGTTGCCCTAGAACTCCAACTCCCTGCCTATAAATACAGCAGAACTTGCCAAAGCCAAGGGTCATTCTTTTGTTCATTTTTGTAGCCTCTTTTGTTAGGATTTTGTATAGTTCTTCTTCTTCCTCTTCATTCCTCTTCCATGAAATTGTTAGTGAGAAGCTTTTTGTGGAGGTGAATAAAGATGAAGGCTTTGTATCATTCTCTTGTGTTTCTTCTTCCCCTTGAGATTTTTGCTTTCTCTTGCTCATTCAACCTCTTCATTGATCTTGAATGGGTAAGAGTTAGTTATTGATCTCAAGGGTCGTATTTTCTACCACGGACTAGAACTTCACTTCACATGCGGTTTCTACCCTTCTCTTGATCTTGCAAGTTCTTCATTGAGCTTGCAAGTTTAAGGGTTGGCTATTGATCACATGCTTGGCTTGGGTCCTAGTTCCGTATTTTTATTACCCGCTTTTTATTACTCGCTTTTTATTACTTGTCTTTTTATTACTTGCAATTTTATTCATGCACTTTAATACTTGTATCTTTTCCTTTCTTTGTTCTTTTCTTTTTGTTCTCTTTTGTTCATTTTGTGAATGTTGTAATTATTATTGTTAAGAAGAAATACGGTATTGTAAGTTAACACATTTCTTTGCCAATTCCTTTTCCCGTTATTTTCCATTTGAACTTCGCCCAAACCATACGCAAGCGCTCCGTTAGGCACCGTACCCTGACAAGGTAACGGTGATTCCTAACCACGACCGGTTGCGTTCGGTTTGGCCGGAGGCGAAAGCAAGAGACAAGAACGGAAGGACAAGGGTAAATAAGCCGGATTCCACGAATACCGCGCTTAATCCCCTAATCCACGTTGTTGCCGATTGCTTAGCTTCAATTGGTCAAGACTCGGCTCAAAGGTTTTGAGTACGGATTTCTTAGCTTACAATTTCGTATCTTTTCTTAACAACTTTATACTTGCAGATAAACACATAGGTTAGAACAAACAAACATACAAGATTCTTTATTGACTCGTCTAAAGCAAGAAGGTAAGATAACACCATCTCCCTGTGGACCGACCCGTGCTCACCGGCTAGCTGCATAGCGACACCGTCCTGATCGCGGTAAACTTTAATTCTTTCATCCGACACGCCAAAAGCGTGCGATCAAATGGCGCCGTTGCCGAGCAAAACCAATTATCCAAACTTAACTTTTGCTCGTCCCGAGCAAAACCAATTATTCACTAAATAAAATGATAACCGCACTTTCGCAGGGAACGCGATTGCACTGAGCGCGTGCAACAAGCCGTTAAACCTCTAGGTGTCCCTAGTAGGAGGAGTGTTGTCTCCTGAGGGTTTTCAGCGGATTACACCCACAAAATCCCGTCAAGCTAGTTTGTAAAATGACTAAGATTCAAACCCTAAAGTTTTGTTTTTAGAAAATAACAATTCTATAATCCTAAGTCTAGACCATCGAACCTTTATTTTTCACACCTCGCTTCTTATTTAACTACAGATTTTATATGTCTTTACGTGTAGTGCAAATAGTGTCGTTAAGTTCCAGAAGGATCGATTAAAGTCATCATGTCGCACAATAAAGCCCAGATAACAATTTTAAAAGGATCACATAAGTTTTATAAAGAGTTAAGCATTTTTCAAGTTTCGTTTTCCAGTAAGGTTTCAACTTCAGAATTTCTATCTTCCTTAACAGGAAACTAAGTCGTATTTTTCACTCCACCTTTTTCTTGTTTTCATTTCATACACACCTCTGTGATCGTGCAATAGTCTTTATCATAGAATAAAAACCTTCATATCTCCGTTAAAATTTTTTTTTTTATAAAAGCCTGTCTTTTATCAAGATTATTCTCACACAAAGAACCGTTAGGAATTTTAACTTGGAGAGAACACTTGCTTGACTTTGTTTTAAATTGGACTTTCTAGGCTTCTTAGCGAGCTTTGGGCCAATGCACCCAAACCAGTTGGTTTTAAGGCATTAGGTGTAGAAACACCCCAGCGGACTTAATTACTCAAGTTACCTAGGTCCAAAAACAAAAGACAGTTTGACGTGAAAATCAGATGATTCAATACGAACGGAGATATAACCGATTAGTTCAATTATTTTTTGGATAAAAGACGTGTTTAGTGGGTTTGGTGTGTAATCATTCCAATCAAGTTTCAGATGGGTTATTTTTCAGACTTAGTTCCAATTAAGGCATCAATAACATTCCTTCATATTCACTTACTTCATAAACTTTTCTTGATATATTACTTATTTCAGAACAAACCTATTTGATCCTCAGAAAATCATTTATCTTATTTAAAAGTTTTTTTAAACATAACAGACTTGTCATCTAATTTCCAAGACTCACGACACGTGTAGTGTGATGTAAATACGTATATCAGCTATAGTTAACTTCAAAGGAGAGTTATCTTTCAGGTTTTCAAAATCTAAACATAAGATTTAGTTATTCCTATTTTTTCAAACAAAAACCGTCGAATGTTGAATCAGAGTTCTTCCACAATCTAACTTGACAAAAAAGTTTTTATATTTTTAGAAAATTTTCAGATTTTTATGGATTTTATGGATTTAATATGCAGATGCAAAATATACATATGAATGCGAAGGAAGAAAGCTTACCGAGCACACCCCCAAACTTAAACTTGACAGTGCCCTCACTGTCAGGCTATACCAAGAGGGTCAAAATTGCCGGTGCTTCCTAAAATCAAATTATATACAAAACAAAAAGGAAAACCAAAAATATGTACAAAAAAAAAGTGTCCCCCCAAACTTAAGTAAAACAGTGTTTCCACTGTTAAGCGTTGAAGTTCAGGATTAGGGGGGAAGGAACAGTATCAATCTATATAAGGCCTTACACAGGCCAAAAGTTAGCACCAACCATTCAAAAATCTTATCATGATGAAGCAGTGGCTGGTGAAAGAAGGCGTAGAGAAAAGAGATGGAAAATACGCGAGACCGCTTGTGGAGAGAAGTGGAATGCGGTCTCGGTAGATGAGAAGAAGAATGGCGGAAGGGAAAAAGAAGTGGAATACGAACTTGAGGGTGCAAATGGAGTAAATAGATTAGCACAATTTGTGATGACCGATGTGCAAAAATCGATTATGCTAATCTATTAACCCGTCGAGAGATTGGGTCAAATCCCTCAAGATTCGTAAGAAACCATGGGTACGCCGAACTTGGTAAACCAGACACAGGAAGTGAAAATAGTACGGGTTCTTGCAAGGTCGGAACGATGGAAAGGGTGGAGGGAAGTGGTTGAGGAAGGGTATCGGTTAAAGGTTCTGGAGGGTGTACACAGTCAGTGAAAGGAACAGGATGAATTGGAAAATCCGACTCATCATCTAGAACTGTTTCATCCTCAAAAATATCCTCAAAATTCTCCTCAAAGTTAAGCTCATCCATGCTCTTCTCTTTAAAGTCCAGACGCATATGGGGTTCGGGAAAAACATTTAATGACTCGGGATGATGATTTGAAGAGATAAACTCAGCCAAATCTACGGGTTCATCATCCAAAATATCCCCAGCGTCAATATCCTCAATCAAGTGAAAATCAAAATTCTCTGACACCTCATCAAAAGCATGGATATTAATCGATTCTGGTTCTAAGATACAGGTGTAGAGGTCAAAAGGATTAGGTATGGTTTCACTTGGAAGGGACCCTTCATAATCGGGCAAATCAAACACTACGAAGTCGCACAACTCATTCATCATTCTATCTTCAATTGATACATCATGTGGGATACTCGATAGACTTTCAAAACAGGAGTTGTGGGATTCAATTCGGGACGGGTAGGTTTGATTTGGAAGGGGGTACATCTCACTCTCTCCACTCAAATTCACAGCCTGTCCTGCCGCCTCATCATACATTGAAAAAGTTGGAGCTAGTTGAAAACTAGCTACCGGATCACTAGGTTGTATGAGGGCGGCCATGGACGCATTCAAATCCATCATTTGTTGGCTTGACGCTACCCTAAAGTCTTCCAACGACTGTTCTAGACTAGACATTGGTTGTGAAGGGGTTTCAGTGAAAGATTCACAGTTGTATGGATACTGAAAACTCCCAAAAGGCTGTTCTGAAGCAATGTCTAGGGAAGGTGCAAAAGTAGGGTAGGGTTGGTAGGAATTGAATGGCTGGACAGGAGTGGGATCAACATTGGGATAAGAAGGTGAATGGAATTGTTGATCCCAAGAATTTGTAGTGGTGAAAGGAGTGAAAGATCGGCTACGGGATTGTTCAATTCGTTCAGCAATAGACATAGGTCTTGGAGTGGCAACGTGACTCGAGGAAGGGGTATCAACGTAAGAAGGGGTGAATGTATGAAATGGTTGATACGAAGTGGATTGCGGAGTCAAATTGTTTGTCCTAGACGCGTCTATCCGATCTCTCAATGAAATTTTTGGCATGGATGGGTCGTTCGAAGTTCGTCCAAAACAAGAATCGTAGGAAGTTATGTCTGGTTGTGGGTACCAAAGTTCGGCAAGAGTTTTGCGAGGTGGAGTACCCATGATATGAAGAGAGAAAAAAAAAGGTAGAGAAAAGAGGGGGAAAAGAATGTGATTTTTTTTTTTTTTAGTTAGTTGTTAGCAAAAGAATGAAGTATACACAAAAAAGAATATGGACAAAAATCACGACACAAAAATACCACACACCTAATCGTTCTAGGGTTCACCTAGGTCAACTAGACCTGCTCGAGAACTTAATTGTCGAAGTAAAACTGTGTCGAGAAACAGGCTCAAGATACACTGATCACGAGGCCAGGTAAGTGCAGAGATAAGGGGAGGTTTTCCAACGCTTTCGCGAAGTTCCTTAATTAAATAACCCTTTCTCTTTTGGCGGTTTCGCCGTTAACACTTTCCTAGACACCCCGTAAACAATATACCGTTAAGCAAGCTTCTAAATACAGTTAACTTCTCCTAGTGAGCGCGAAGTCCTTAAGGCTTAAAGTCTAGTTTCTTTTAAAATTTGTGCGGGTTATCGTTATGCGCAAGTTCGTGATTTGTGGGCCACGGAAAAGGTGATGAAATCCTTTACCGTATGTTGTGGGGTTCGCTTGCCCTTAAGTCCGTATTAATTGATGCAATGCGCAATTCAAAAAATTCTTATAAAGAATCAAAACAATCGTTTTTTTAGTTTAAGCGCGGCGCTGCAACAAATACGGGTTAGTCAAGTTTTAGCGTTTGCTAGCGAACTTGCAAAGAATCCTGTAAAGAATAGTATATTGGAAGCGTCGGATTTGAGAAGAAGGTGTTAGTAAAGTATGTACCGTTTAAGTTTTGGGTTAGGAAACCCCCGTTGAATCAAATCCGGTAAGCTTGAAAGGTTCGCTTGCGCGGGTCAAACTACCCGGATCTTTGGCACTGTACTTCGTAATCACCTTAACGTTGAATGTACACTTTGCTTCCCCACTATCGCAGTTTGCAAATACGCAAAATTCTGCACACTTGCCCACAAAAATATTGTCCAAAAAAACAAAAAAAGAATATATATTTTTTTTTATATACAAAAAGAATATTAACCCGAATAACAAGAAAGAAAATACGCTACCGTCTCCCCGGCAACGGCGCCATTTGATCGCACGCCGATGGCGTGTCGGATGTTCAAAGAATTTAAGTGTAACCGCGATCAGGACGGTGTCGCTATGCAGCTAGCCGGTGAGCACGGGTCGGTCCACAGGGAGATGGTGGTATCTTACCTTCTTGTCTTAGACGAGTCAATGAAGAATCTGTATGAGTTTGTTCTAACCTATGTGTTTATCTGCAAGTATAACGTTGTTAAGAAAATACGAAATTATAAGCTAAGAAATCCGTACTCAAAACCTTTGAGCCGAGTCTTGACCAATTGAAGCTAAGCAATCGGCAACAACGTGGATTAGGGGATTTAAGCGCGGTATTCGAGGAATCCGGCTTATTTACCCTTGTCCTTCCGTTCTTGTCTCTTGCCTTCGCCTCCGGCCAAACCGAACGCAACCGGTCGTGGTTAGGAATCACCGTTACCTTGTCAGGGTACGGTGCCTAACGGAGCGCTTGCGTATGGTTTGGGCGGAGTTCAAAAGGAAAATAACGGGAAAAGGAGATGAGAAGGAAATGTTAACTTATAAAACCGTATTAATTCTTAACAACAACAATAATTACAACATTCACAAAATAAACAAAAGAGAACAAAAAGAAAAGAACAAAGAAAAGAAAAGATACAAGTAATAAAGAGCATGAATAAAATTGCATGAAATAGAAAGACAAGTAATAAAAAGCGAGTAATAAAAAGAACAAGAAAAGAACACGGAAGTAGAACCCAAGCCAAGCATGTGCTCAATAGCCAACCCTTAAACTTGCAAGCTCAATGAAGAGGTTGCAAGATCAAGGGAAGGGTAGAGAACGCATGTGAAGTGAAGAACTAGTCCCGGGAGAAAATACGACCTTTGAGATCAATAACTAACCCTTAACCATTCAAGCTCAATGAAGAGGTTGAATGAGCAAGAGAAAGCAAAAATCTCAAAGGGGAAGAAGAAGCACAAGAGAATGATACAAAACCCTCATCTTTATTCATATCCACAAAAAGCTCTCACTACAATTCATGGAAGAGGAATGAAGAAGAAGAAGAACAACTATACAAAACACTACAAAAGAGGAACAAAAAGAATGCAAAGAATGACCCTTGGCTTTGGCAAGTTCTGCTGTATTTATAGGCAGGGAAATATGGTTCTAGGGCAACCAGCAGACCAGAGATGAAGTTCCAAGAATACCCCCAAAAACCGTCGGCAAGTGGGCCCCACATGGCCGCGGAAGCGCGGCCAAATGGGGGTTTTGGCCGCCCTTCCGCGGCCATGTGGGGCCCACTTGCCGACGGTTTTTGGGGGTATTCTTGGAACTTCATCTCTGGTCTGCTGGTTGCCCTAGAACCATATTTCCCTGCCTATAAATACAGCAGAACTTGCCAAAGCCAAGGGTCATTCTTTGCATTCTTTTTGTTCCTCTTTTGTAGTGTTTTGTATAGTTGTTCTTCTTCTTCTTCATTCCTCTTCCATGAATTGTAGTGAGAGCTTTTTGTGGATATGAATAAAGATGAGGGTTTTGTATCATTCTCTTGTGCTTCTTCTTCCCCTTTGAGATTTTTGCTTTCTCTTGCTCATTCAACCTCTTCATTGAGCTTGAATGGTTAAGGGTTAGTTATTGATCTCAAAGGTCGTATTTTCTCCCGGGACTAGTTCTTCACTTCACATGCGTTCTCTACCCTTCCCTTGATCTTGCAACCTCTTCATTGAGCTTGCAAGTTTAAGGGTTGGCTATTGAGCACATGCTTGGCTTGGGTTCTACTTCCGTGTTCTTTTCTTGTTCTTTTTATTACTCGCTTTTTATTACTTGTCTTTCTATTTCATGCAATTTTATTCATGCTCTTTATTACTTGTATCTTTTCTTTTCTTTGTTCTTTTCTTTTTGTTCTCTTTTGTTTATTTTGTGAATGTTGTAATTATTGTTGTTGTTAAGAATTAATACGGTTTTATAAGTTAACATTTCCTTCTCATCTCCTTTTCCCGTTATTTTCCTTTTGAACTCCGCCCAAACCATACGCAAGCGCTCCGTTAGGCACCGTACTCTGACAAGGTAACGGTGATTCCTAACCACGACCGGTTGCGTTCGGTTTGGCCGGAGGCGAAGGCAAGAGACAAGAACGGAAGGACAAGGGTAAATAAGCCGGATTCCTCGAATACCGCGCTTAAATCCCCTAATCCACGTTGTTGCCGATTGCTTAGCTTCAATTGGTCAAGACTCGGCTCAAAGGTTTTGAGTACGGATTTCTTAGCTTATAATTTCGTATTTTCTTAACAACGTTATACTTGCAGATAAACACATAGGTTAGAACAAACTCATACAGATTCTTCATTGACTCGTCTAAGACAAGAAGGTAAGATACCACCATCTCCCTGTGGACCGACCCGTGCTCACCGGCTAGCTGCATAGCGACACCGTCCTGATCGCGGTTACACTTAAATTCTTTGAACATCCGACACGCCATCGGCGTGCGATCAGCTCTTTCCCCATCGAATAAGGTGCAGGGTATATCATATATACCGCTGTGCAAAGCAAGACTGTAGCTACCTTTTTATAAAGTTTTGATTCTACAAAATCTTTTAGGTATCTTTTCTTTTATTAATCTCATTAATAAAATCCCATCAATTAATGCTTTCTAAGCATCACAGAAGAAACGAAAGCAATAATATTTATATATCATATATATAGTATAAGCATTCGTCTCAGGCAGTAATATGATCTCATCACAGAACATTGCAGCAGAAGATAACATATGAAATATTGGATATTCTAGGACGTCCGTGTTTTATTTCGAGCCTGTATAAAACACGGATTCCACGGTCGCGATGAATAGCCAAACCTACATCCCTAGACCCCAACGAGAGCGACAGGAAACACTGCCAATTCTAGGGTTTGGAGACCCGGTCTCAACTCCTCGAGATGGCCTCCCACTATACCCTAGAACATGGTTACTTGTGCTCCCCTCCTTGGGTCTACCTAATGCGGAAAAATAAATAATATACAATGGTGACATCAACCTCATCCCAGAAGTGCCCCAATAAAAGAATATTACATACAAATGAATTTTACATGAATGAAAATAAAAAAAACCTCATCTCACATAAAACCCTCAGCTATTCAGAACACGACGATCCAATACAACATATCACAGCAACACATAATATCTCATATCATCAACGTAAGCAAGTATGCGTATCCCGATTGTCGTTGATGTATAGCAACGAAACCGGCGATACACCACATACTACGCTTACGGTCACAGAAAAGAAAGTGTAAAACTACAACATTTGGAATCCACAATCACTTTAGACATCATAAATCCAAAATATCACATACTTCGCATTTCATGCCTAACTATATGAATTCCATATATTGTATCACATTCCAGATAAATAGACAAAGTTAACTTTCCGATCGAATAATCAAATACGCAAGATTTTCCAAATAGCTCAACACTTGAGCGGAGTTCAAAAAATCCCAGAACATGTCACAGCCCCAGTGAACTAGCCGTAAAAGGGTCAAACCAACGCCTCACATATGGCAACGCCAAACTACCACAAACCCAAAGGTTCAGTGGAAGTTTTGACGGTCACATAATCGAGTTAAGGTTACGTTCTTCTAGAGGGTCCACAGATATGCTTGCATGGTTTTTCCGAAAGATTTAAACTCAAGAAATATTCAACACTTGAAAGTTTTTCATGTCGGGGAAAAAATAAGTTATTGATATCCGTTCGAATATTTTAACAGGTTCTAAATTATCCGGAAAACAAAACGAAATTAAACTTTCCGATCGAATCAACGAATACAAAAGATCTCCAGCGAACTCAACACTTGACCAAGATTAAAAATACCCAGAAGCATGTACAAATACCAACGGATATTACCAAAGGAAAAACTAACCCTAAAACCCATAAACGGCCGTGGAACCGCCGCGCAAGGGAAGGTCTTGCCGCGGTTCCGCGGCGCTTTGAAGGGATTGGGGTGTCATTTTCCACAGTAACCCTTAGAATTCCCTGGTGATTTTTTTGAGTATTTTTAATGCAGAAAAAATCACATTTTAAAAAAAATTCCAGAAAGGGGTTCAAAACGGACGTTTCGGGGTTCGATCGGACTTTTAACTTAGTATACACGTCGCCTAATGCTCTAGCTAGACTCTGATACCACTGTAGGGTTACTAGGCACTCTTACAAGGGTCTATAAGGAATCAACCATGCCCGATTTAAAATTTAGACGTGTCGAACAACCCAAAGCGAGGATCTTTGCTAGATAATTAGGGTTAAACATGAAAGTAAACATCTTTACAACTAAGAGTGAGGGATTACAACCTTTGTACTCCGCTCCTTCGCTTCATGAGCTCCGAGTAGTAGTCCCTTCGCCGCGATCCATGATCTCCCGGACTCAAGAGAAGCTCCACAACCCGAATGATCCATGCTGGCTTGAAGTATTCCTAATCAAAGATGATCTACCTTGAAGTTTCTTTAACTCAAGCTCTCACTCACTAATGAAGTGAACACCCTAATCTTAATTGGCTAGATTAGATGAGGATGATGAGGTAGGAATTTGGCTCTCATTTGTTTTCATAATCTCACACTAAATCATCACAAAAGAAAAACCTAGAAAGCTTTTTAGAGCTCAAGGAGGAAGAAGAAGAATCAATATCCTTTTTGTGATGAATAATGATTTTGTTATATCATTACAATTGCAACCATGGTTAAGTCAAGAAGACTTAACCATTGTAGAGATTAAACTAGGGTTAAAGGGTGTGGGTTGGGTTAAGAAAATATCTCCAAAAATATCTACACTAAATATCTTTGCAAGAAACAAAACAAAAAGTTCTAGAAGCTTCTAGAAATAATTAACCCAAATCAAACCCTAACCATATTTAATCTCTACTAATCATGTTGCATTTGTAATCATAACTTGTTACAATATTATATATCACATATATAATATATTTTTGCAACAAAAGAAAATAATACGATTAACATATATCGCATATATATCAATGTTTTATCCAGTGAGAAAATGAAATAATGAAGCGAGCCAATATTAGATAATGTAATGTAATATATCACATATCTAATTATACATTAAATTATCGAATCAACACCCGATCCGACAATCCGACTATATCGCATATAACCGACTAATATATCATTTGGTCGAATCAACACTTGATCCGATGACCCGGCTATATCACATATACCCGGCCGATATCAAATATCATGAGAATAGAATACGGTATCTCATATCGTATTATCCTCGGTCCCGCACATATCACATATGTGCTCCTACTCCGTTTTGCCTGAGTCAAGAAACCTCTATGTAGGACTCTAATGAATCGTCAATACGCCGGTAGCAGGTGATGATCATATCAAACACCCACAAGCTGCAAGCGGTCAGCTAAACATAACAGTCACCCAGGTATTAAGCGATCAGAAGATCAAAAAGCAAACCTGTACATTCTCCTGTGAATCCAATCAGTAACACTCCCGTACAGTCCGGTCTCTTCGTCTGATATGTTGCATATCTAGTCTAGGGGTGGTATACGTCAGACCCCAGTAACCGATAAGTCATGTCGATGTGAGGCTTATAACAGGTCGAGAACCTACTGATAACACTTACCAGTAGTACTCAATATCTTCCCTGGCCAGGGACTTCCAGTTATAGCCAATCGAACACAGCACAACATCAACTCCCTATACCGGGAGAGACGAAACCCCTCCTATCGCTCATTGCCTCCATGTGATTCGGGACTATACCCAAAAGCCACCATTTTGCACGCCCTCTTGGACGTGGTAAGGTGGAAATCAAAGCACAGTGGGAATCACACAAGACTCTATGACGATCTCGGGTCTATAGACTACCCTGTACCAGTGTCACCAGTGAACTGCCATCTGACGTGAGATATAATACCATCTGGGAGTTCTCAGCGAGTCCGTCCAGTGTACCCAGTCTCCACTGAGCACCCGTACACCATCTTTGATGTCAAACACCGATGGATATGGGATCATCCATCGCCCATCATATGGGTCAAGATGCATATACGCCAGTCTACTCTGGTGTATCGAAGCCCTGTCTCGATATACCCACGATTAGGAACAATTATAGGATGTACTCGTTGACTACCCTGCCCCCACTAGTATGATCTCATCATAGTCCCAGTAGTCGAGTACATATCCTAAGGGCTTTATCAATATGTGAGAACAAGACAGTAAACTAATACAAGTCAACATGTTAAGATAAATTGAAACTAAATAGCATACTATCATGACGAGAAAGAAAGTCATCTTTATATATATCCAAGCATCCATTATAATATATATCATATGTACAACAATGGCCTCTAGGGCATATATATAACTAACAAAAAGAACTGCATTTGTCGGCCTAGCCCTATATTCGACTGGCCCGACAAATCTGCTACCTCCTGAAAATATAAACTCCGGATGTCCGGGAATCTGGAAAATCACTTTCTTTGCTCTGCAATTTATATGTGCGTGGAAAGTGCCAGGAAAATCCATTCCAAGACAACATTATAGCTGCCAGTATCAATCACCAAGAAATCCGCGAATAACTCTCGTCCGCAAATAACAATCGAACAATCTTTGCACTCACTACTAGATATAATTTTCCCATTCCCAGTGTGTATGTCCTAGCAACTTGATAGGTCCGTGTGTGGAATCGAGTGTGCACTAATAAATTTAGATAACATAAAGCAATGGGATGCACCTGAATCGAATAATGCCAATACGGGAAAATTATAAATGAGTAAGATACCTGAAACAACTTCGTCTGAAGCCTTGGCCTCCTCGGCCGTCAAAGTTAATGCCCGTGCTTGATTAGGCCCCTGAGTAATCTGCTTCTGCCCATGCATCTGCTTTAGCGGTGGCTTCTGAATATCGTCCCTCAATCGTAGTTTTGAAGGATAAGCATCGATGGTATGGTCGGATCATCTGCAAACAAGACAGAGCCCAAGCTTCCTTCGACATTCTCTCCGGAAATGACCCGGTCGTTGGCAGTAGTCACAAAACATCCTTGCTTTCTGATCGGGTACAATGGGCTTCTTCATGGATACAATGCCTCGCTTGTTCACCGGAATGCCTCTGTGTATAGGATCTCGGCTTGGCGTAAATGCCGGCTTCCGCACTATGATGGATTGTTGTTGCATACTCTTTGCTTTCTCCGATAAACTCTGCTGCTCCCTGGCTGCCTTGAAAACTTGGAGAAGGTGGTCAATCCCAAATATATAATATGTCTCTGAATCTCCACATCCAAACTACGCATAAACCTTCGTGACTTATTGATTAGTCCAAAAATATATAGTTTAACCGTAATCAGAAACGGCATCGCTTAGCAGCTAGCCGGTGAGTACGGGTCGATCCACAGAGATGTGTAATTTTCTGATTTGTGTTTTTACGAGTTGATTCCGATGGTGGTTTGGTTTTTGTTGATTGATTTAAAAACTAATTTATACGATATTAAAGAACTTGTTAGGATTAGGTCTAAGGTAGGGTTGATGAGATTAATATTGTCACCTCTTTCAATGCCTTTTAATTAAAGCTTTTTAGATATCATAACAATTATTAGCAAAGGGGATTAGGATGATTGGGAAGAAACGAAGTTTCTTCCTCTAGATCCTTGTCCGTCCTTTCCTATTAATTGCTACAACCTTCATGGACGTCATGTATGTCCGGCCCTTTATACTACGGTTCACCGTTACCTCGTAGGTAGGGTGCCGTAGGGAGCGGATCATGCATGCGTGCATAAAGTTCTAGTTATGAAAAATGTATTGGCATTGAAGGAGGTGAGAGATATTCATCTCTCACTCCCTCCCTCGTTCCTAACCCTAACAAGCGAGGATTTTACTCACTCATTAGGGGAATTTCTAAAAATGACATTTTTTCTTATGTTTTAATGTGTGCTGTTTAGGTCTAAAATTATTACTTATCTACTGCAGATTAAAAAGAACTATACTTGTTAACTAAGGCAAGTGATATGATTACTCTACTGTAATAATTATACTAGCTAGCTAGGGCAAGAAAAGAACTAAGGCATGAAAATTAAAAACACTTACAAAAATGATGCTCTAAATCTCCCAACAATTCTGAATTTTATTGATTGAAAAAGAGGCATACGTTTTACAACTTTGTGAGTACAATTTAAAAGAAAACAGGGAAACTAGGGTTACAAATTCTCGCACACATGATTTTACAGATATGCCCACGGAAAATTCCAACACCCGCACCGACGCACCGACACAAGAAGTCGGCGCCGACACGGGCATTAAATGGCTGCGGAACCGCGGCATTGGCTTGGACCGCGGTTCCGCGGCCCTTTGGTGAGCTCAGCTCACCAACTTCTCTGAGCTGCATCTTGGTTGTTAGGGCTTCTTAGTTCTTCACAACTTTTCTCTGTTTGTCTTCTTAGTCTTCTTCAGATCTTCAGTGAAATTTGTAGTGGTCTTTTAACCGTTTCCTTTAACATTTCGGACATGCATTGCCTTGTGAATTGTTCTTCGTCTAGGTTTGAGTAGGATCCGTCTACTTGTTGGTCAAAAGTCCCTTTTCTGTATCAACTTTCGTTTTTTTCACTGTGTTCGTATCCAAGAGCCTGTATCCTGTAACATGCAACAAACGTGCGTCAAGAGTATCTGTTTACTAATAAAATGAATAAAAGTGGGGAGTATGAATTGCAATATTATGATATGAACAAATACCCCCAAACTTATCTTTTGCTCGTCCTCGAGCAAACTTATTATTTTATTCTAACCTAGCCGCACTTTCACAGGGAAACGCGATTGCACTGAGCACGTGCAACAAGCCGTTAAACCTCTAGGTGTCCCTAGTAGGAGGAGTGTTGTCTCCTGAGGGTTTTCAGCGGATTACACCCACAAAATCCTATCAATTTGGTTTTTTCGACTTTTTTTTTCTAATTAGGTTTTCTAACAAGGAATTCTATTATCGTCGACCCGCAATTATCCACCCATATGCTTCACACTTCCTCATGATTTAACTTAAGATTATATATGTTCTATAGAATTACTTAGCTTTCGGCATTTCTTAAGTTTTCTTTCTAGGGTTTCATCTCCGCTTAGGAATTTCTATCAACTTTACTAAAGATACAAGTTCTATTCTTCATTCCTTTCTCTTATCTAAACTCTAATCACATATCCCCACGTGTGTGTAAATATCACCTCTACACTTAGAAATTCAAATCAAGCAATCGTACTCTCGTCCATTGTCCAAAGCACTTATTAATTGGTGAATTTTCGCTTACACATCCTTCATGCGACCATTAATATTTCTTGAGGTACCAACAACCGATTACAAGATGCGTTAGCATTTTAAAGCGTACTTCCTAGTTTTGTAACACCCAAGGTTTTAGCAGTGACTCCCAAACCAGTTGGTCTATGGTACTAGGTGATGAAGCACCCTCGCTAAATATTTTTCTATGTTTTAGCCTTAAGTAATCACAAAACCAGTGTCCATTTTTTTTCCTCTATTCACTTTTTTTTATATTTTCTTCGTACTAAGGACTTTAGACAAGAGCAATTCAAGGTCTCTTCTACTATTCCAAGTTTCAAGGTGCGTGATTGTGCAAATTGTAGGGTATATGTTTTCAGACTCTAGACTTAAGCTAGGAATTATTTTTCTAACTTATACTCTAATAAAAGTTGCAATACTCTTCCTTCGTTTCGACTTAGCCCAAGAAGTGAACCCAAAATTTACCTATTTCTAAATAACCTACAAAGACATATAGTTTCTACCGTTAAACTCTAAGGAAGGTTATTTATAGGGTTTTTAATTTGCTAAGTCTAAGATCTAGTTTTTCCTAGCCAGTTAACCTATTTATCAAACTCAAGTCAATTAACCAGAATTGAATACATTAATTTTTATAATTTTTGAAAATTTTCAATTTTTATGGGTTTTTCTTTTTCTAAATTTTTTTTTTATATTTTCAAATTTTTCAAATTTTTATAATTTTTATATAAAGATGCAATGCAAAAGGAATATATACAAGATGAAAATATGCAATGCAAAAGATAACTATATACATTACCTTCTCCCCCAAACTTAAGCAAAGCAGTGCCCTCACTGCACGGCCCCACGTCTCGCTCGTGAGCGTGAACGTGATCGTTCCCCTCTAGCCAAAAGGGTTTGAATACCCCTCTCAATTTCCGTCAACCGACGGTCGTGATCTCGTGCTGTCGCCCGAAACTCATCCCTCAAAGAATCAATTCTTCTTACCGTTCTCCGCATCAATCGTGCATGCTCTTGAGGGGTCAGTTCTTCCCCGCTCGATATAGAGCTAGAGCTAGGTGTGCGTGCAGGAATATTCTCTGCCGGTTCCGTTCGTAACCAAATATCAGTAAGTCTAGAGTAGGACGAAGTGATGCCCTCAACGAGTGGTCGAACCGGAACTCCGTATATCATGTATGAATCAAATTCCTCGACGGGGAGGAAATAACGGCAGAGTTGGGTGACTAGCATGGGACATGGGTAGATGGTACCTCTTTTCCCCGCACTTATAGAATAGAGAAATACGGTGCACATGTCGAACCGTGGATTTTTCCATCATTAGTGTGTGTACGACATGTAAGGAGGGGGTGAAGAAAGTCGTGTTGTGCGAACTACCAAAGATATTGTTTTGTGCCCACCGGCACACAGTAAAAACGTTCGCGAAAAGGGACCGTGCTTGGATACCCTATGCGGCTCTCTCAAGCAGTCATTCCCCATCAAGGGCATATAATCCTCAAAGTGCAAGGGGTGGTCATGTGCGGGTACACGTGCTATGAGTGTGACCTCGTGGATCATGTCCCTATCAATGTGAATTACGCAATCTCCCCAATTTATTTTAATGTAGCCTAAGTTGTCTAGACTATTATCCTCCATTGATTCATAAAACTGGGCAACTAGTTCAGGTAGGGCAAACGCAGAGGAGTGATTATAGGTCAGGAAATTCCATCCCCTTTGCTCGATTTCATGTGCAAAATATCTACCGTACACTTCGTGCGTGAAAACTGGGGTAAAATCTCTCTCAAATTTCATTTTATATGCCATGATAATTTTACAGAAAAAGTATGCTAAAAACAGAGAGAAATATGACAGATTTACCTCCCCTGAAAATTTCAGGGGGCGACGACACCAAACGGCGGCGGAAGAGCGGCGGGAGGCGACTAAGGCGGCGGAACCGCGGCGTTCTGGTGGCGGCGCTGCGAAATTTTTATGGAGCAGATAGGGGGCGGCGGCTAGGGTTTTATGAAGAGGAAATATTTAGGGTAAGAGAACAGGGGGCTCGGGAAATATAAATAGGGGGAAAGAGGGTTATTTGAAGAAAACACCCTCCAAAATGAGGATTTTATTTGTAAATAAAAAAAAGCCAGCTCTTAATTCTGCAAATTTGCAATTAGGTCCTAAAATATATATATATATATATATATATTTTTGTTATTTTTTTTATTATTATTTTTTTTTATTTTTTTTATGGTATTTTGGGATTATATATTTACAAATTATATACACACCCTTATTTGAAATAATGTTTTGGAAAAAAGAAATTTGGGGGTGAAAGTGGAGGAAAATCACGCAGTGTAGATCGGCTCCTGCAAGAACAGGAGCTCCTCCGAAGGGTCCGCTGTGAGGAACGGTTTCAATCGATGCCCATTTACTTTGAAAAGCGTACCGTCCATCGGGTTTTCAAGATCAACCGCACCGTGCGAATAAACGGTGCGGACTACAAAAGGTCCTCTCCATCTAGAACGGAGCTTGCCTGGGTGAAAATGTAACCGAGTGTCATAGAGTAAAACCTGTTGACCAGGTTCAAAAGTTTTTCGCAAAAGGTGTTTATCGTGGAACACCTTAGCTCGGTTTTTAGCAATTATGCATTATCATATGCCTTATCCCACAGCTCTTCTAGTTCATTCAATTGCAGCATTCGATTGCTGCCCGCATCTCCTAAAGATAAATTCAGCTCTTTGATAGCCCAAAATGCTTTATGCTCAATCTCCACTGGGAGGTGACAAGCCTTCCCGTAAGCAAGCCGGTATGGAGACATACCAAGATCGGTCTTATATGCAGTACGGAAAGCCCATAGTGCATCAATCAGTTTAAGTCACCAATCTTTACGGTTTTTAAAAACCGTTTTCTCCAAGATTTGCTTGATTTGCCGATTCGAAACCTCGGCTTGCCCACATGTTTGGGGGTGATATGGCGTTGACAGCTTGTGGGTGATAGAGTATTTGCGCATTAAGGACTCGAAAGTGCTATTGCAAAAGTGAGAACCATTATCACTTATTATCGCCCGAGGGTGCCCAAATCGAGAAAATATGTGTTCTTTAAGAAATCGAACGACAACCTTGTTATCGTTCGTTCGGCTGGGCACAGCCTCGACCCATTTTGAAACGTAGTCAACGGCCAAAAGAATATACACATTTCCAAAAGAGTTAGGAAATGGTCCCATGAAATCTATACCCCAAACATCAAAAATGTCCACAACCAAAATTGGTTGGAGCGGCATTTCATTTCTCCGCGATATCCGGCCCAAGTGTTGGCACCGGGAGCAGGTTTTGCAGTATTCGTAAGCATCCTTGAAGAGTCGTGGCCAATAGAAACCACATTGCAAAACTTTCTCGGCTGTCTTCTTTGGGCCAAAGTGCCCGCCACATGCTTGATCGTGGCAAAAAGACAGCATGCTCTTGACCTCACATTCAGGTACACACCGACGAATGATTTGGTCGGAACAGTATTTAAAACGATAGGGTTCATCCCAGTAAAAATGCTTTACTTGGGATAAAAATCGAAGTTTATCCTGTTTCGACCAATCATTAGGTATCAGGCCGGTGGCTAAGTAGTTTACAATATCGGCGAACCATAGTTCACAAGAAACGGTCAAGAGTTGCTCGTCGGGAAAAACATCAGTGACTGAAAGATCGAGCGTGGGCGAAGAAGGAAGTTGTGATAGGTGATCAGCTACTACGTTTTCACATCCTTTTTTGTCCTTAATGACAAGGTCAAACTCTTGTAATAAAAGGATCCAACGTATTAGCCTTGAATTAGCATCCTTCTTCGCAAAAAGGTGGCGAAGAGCTGAATGGTCAGTATATACAACGACTGGAGAGCCAATTAAATAAGGCCGAAATTTTTCGAGTGCAAACACAACAGCTAAAAACTCTTTCTCTGTTGTTGTGTAGTTTATTTGGGCCTCATTTAGTGTTCGGCTAGCATAATAAATCACGTGCGACATCTTATTAATGTGCTGTCCAAGAACAGCGCCAATCGCAAAATCTGATGCGTCGCAAATGATTTCGAAAGGGTGCGTCCAGTCGGGAGATAAAAGGATGGGCGCAGAGATGAGGGAATGTTTCAAAGACTCGAATGCTTCAATGCAAGTGGAGTCGAAAGAAAAAGTTGTGTCCTTAGCCAGTAAGAGAGTCAAGGGTCTAGCGATCTTTCTAAAGTCCTTGATGAACCGTCTGTAAAAACCGGCGTGGCCAAGGAAGGCTCTGATATCTTTGACGCATTTAGGGGGAGGGAGGTTAGAAATCACTTCGATTTTAGCTCTATCAACCTTGATGCCGTTTTGCGAGATGATATGTCCTAAGACAATGCCTTCTCGCACCATGAAATGGCACTTCTCCCAATTCAATGTTAGGTTCTTATCCCTGTAACGGGTAAGAACTGCGTCAAGATGTCGTAAACACTCGTCGAAGGAGTCGCCAAAGATGGAGAAATCATCCATAAAGATCTCCAAGAACTTTTCAATCATGTCTGAAAAGATCCCCATCATACACCGCTGAAATGTCGCGGGTGCAATGCATAACCCAAAGGGCATGCGACGATAAGCAAAAGTGCCAAAGGGACAAGTGAATGTTGTCTTTTCTTGATCCTCTTTGGCGATGGGGACTTGGTTGTAACCGGAATAGCCATCTAGAAAGCAATAGAACTCGTGCCCTGCTAATCGCTCGAGCATTTGGTCAATGAAAGGTAAAGTAAAGTGGTCTTTCCTTGTCGCGGCATTGAGTTTTCTATAGTCTATGCAGACTCGCCACCCAGTTTGGGTGCGAGTGGGAATTAACTTATTTGCCTCATTGGTAATGACCGTAATGCCCGATTTCTTTGGCACAACGTGGATTGGGCTCACCCATTGGCTATCCGAGATAGGGTAAATGATACCACTATCCAGACACTTGACAATCTCCTTCTTAACAGCCTCTTTCATGATGGGGTTGAGGCGTCTTTGTGGATCCCTTGCCGGCTTGGCATCATCCATCAAGTGTATATGATGTTCGACTATGAGGGGACTAATCCCCTTAATGTCCGCCATAGACCAGCCGAAAGCTTGCCGATTATTATGTAAGACCATTAAAAGAGCCTTCTCTTGCTCAAGATCTAGAGAGGCCGATATAATGACGGGTAAGGTCTCATTATCACCAAGATAAGCATATTTTAGGTGTGACGGCAAAAGCTTCAATTCGAGTTTAGGAGGTGAAATAATAGATGGTAACAATGGGGTAACTGTTTCAAACTCGAAGGATTCCATCAAAGGTTCGAATCGAGTGTACGCAACAGAGTCGGGTGGTTCAACTAACTCATCCGAAAAAGCAAAAGACTCCAATTCAGGTGATGCGTCTTCAAAGTCGTCAACGAAGGTAAAACACTCAAAATCGTTATCCGCCGTGAAAGCTGTGTCGGATTCTAGGAGGAACGCACTAGTGGCGTTAACATTGCTGTGATCGAACAAAAAATTCTCGAACTCACAGTCCTCCTCCGCGATCTCATTGATCGAACAAACATCGAGTACGCTAGCATTAGGCTCAGCAGGCTGACTTCCCAACTTGAAAATATTGAGCTCAATTTTCATATTGCCGAAAGATAGGTTCATTGAACCATTACGACAATTGATCACTGCGTTGGAAGTTGCCAGAAATGGTCGACCAAGTATTACCGGAATTTGATTCCGGGGGTTAGCGACAGGTTGTGTATCCATCACAATAAAGTCAACGGGGAAAATGAAATCCCCTACTCTAATTAACACATCCTCCAGCTCTCCCCTAGGATGGGTGATTGACCGGTCGGCCATTTGGAGAGTACAGTGAGTGGGCTTAAGCTCTCCAACGCCCAATTGCTCGTACACAGAATAGGGTAGCAAATTGACACTCGCACCAAGATCTAATAGTGCTCTACTGATGTTCTTGTCTCCAATTGTTATCGAAATGGTAGGACACCCGGGGTCCGTTTGTTTTTGGGGTAAAGAATTGACAAGAGCATCACTAATAGCACTAGCCACAAAATTTTTCTTTGGCACTTGCGACTTCCTCTTTTTGGTGCATAAGTCCTTTAAAATTTTTGCATATGAAGGAACTTGTTGGATTGCATCCAAAAGAGGGATATTTATGCTAACCTGTTTGAACAACTCAACAATCTTTTCCATCTGTGGAATTGGTTTATTGGATCTCAACCGATTAGGAAAAGGAACATTTTGAAATGTGGTTGAGTCCAATTTTTGCGGATCAGATTGTCGAGTTGGAGCGGCACCCCGTGTAGATGTGTTCGTGTTGTGAGAAATGGGTCCGTTCGAGCTAGAAGAAGTAGAGCCGTGTGAAGGGTGGAGAATAGGCTCTGAAGAAGTAGAAGAAGAAGGTGAAGAAGATGAAGAAGGGTCACCGGCAAGGGTGTCATTGTTAATACCCACATTGTTTTGCAACACTTTTCCCGATCTCAACGTGGTCACAGTATTTACGTTATGATTCTGCTGTTGATATGCAGCATGTGCGTGACCGGGGTTGGGCAGTGGTTGAGACGGGAGTTTTCCTTTTTCGCGCTCGCTCAAAGCTGCATTGAGTTGTGCAATTTGTGCCTCAATAGATTTGATACTTTGATCGTGTGAGGCACTGTTTTGCACCAAAGATTGAATAGAAGTCTCTAGTCTTGCTGCAGACTGTGTAGATTTCTTAAGGAACGCATCTAGACTTCTTTCGAGCGAGCTAACTTTATCATTATTAGGTTGAACATAATTGTTTGGCTGGTAAGCATTGTTAGGCAAAAAATTGTTCACCTGATTAGGGTAAGGTTGCTGTTGAAAAGGTTGCTGTTGAAATTGAGTTTGTGAAGGTGCTTGTTGTTGTTGTGGAGGAGGAGGTCTTTGAAAATTATTATTTCCTTGGAATTGTTGATTTTGGTTCCAAGCGAAATTTGGGTGACTCCTCCACCCCGGATTGTATGTCGAAGAGTACGGATCGTTTCTTTGTCGTTGCTGAAATGTAGCATTGACTTGATCCTGTCCTTGAGTAGATGCATTATAAGGACACTCTTCGATTAGGTGCGATGGATCCGCACAACAAGCACAAACAATTCATGGAGGCATAGCAGGGGAAGGAGAAGGCGATGAGATTTTGGTCTCGATCGCTTCTAGCTTTTTCGTAAGAGCGGCCATCTCGGCCTTCATAGCAATCGACATCTCTACTTGATGTATGCCTGCCCTAGATTGACCACTAGAAGAAGATGATGTGGTCTTGGTACTCTCCCACTGAATTGTTTGCTCACTAAGATCCTCAAGAAACTGCCACGCTTCGTCACTAGACTTGGAGAGAAAATGACCTTGACATATGGTTTCTAGCAACTGTTTCATTGCCGAGTTCAATCCCTCGTATAATGTTTGGCAAAGTTGCCAACTTTCGATCCCATGATGAGGGCATTGAACGAGTAGGTCCTTAAATCACTCGAAGCACTTCCAAAATGGTTCGGAAGGAAGTTGTGAGAATTGAATTATTTCATTGCGGATTCTAGCAGTTTTGTGATGAGGATAGAACTTTTTCAGAAAAACTTTCACAAACTCGTCCCAATTTCTAATGGAATGTGATGCGGTGCTGTATAGCCACTTCTCGGCTAGGTCAGATAAGGTGAAAGGAATGACCCTTAGCCTTATAGCATCATCACTTAATTGGGTCGTCTTCATCATAGCGCACACATTTTGGAATTTATTGATAAAGATATATGCATCTTCAGATTCCAAACCATGAAATTTTGGCAGCATATTGATGAAATGTGGTTTTATTTCAAAATTGTCCACATTTGCCGGTGGGGGTGAAAAACAGGTAGGTAAAGAAGTGCGGACGGGGTAAAAGAGATCCTGGAGCACAACTCGTGCGGGCGCTTCAACAGGCGGTTGATTGGGGTTATTCGCACCTAACGGAGGTGGAATCCTTCCCGTCGGTAAGGTATTGTTGGGGTTAAATCCCGACATGCCTTCGAAAGAAGAATTTGAAGGTGGGGGTAAGAAAGTGGACGGAATGTCGACTTCGGTGTCGAAGGGTTCGTCGGTCGGTACCAACGAAACACGGACTAATCGGGCGTTAGTATCCCTAGTCCAAAGTGACATACACTAAAGGGGTAGTGTAGTCAGGAAAAAAGAAAGACAGAAAGTGGAGGTAAGATAACGTCAGTGAAGGGAAGTGATGGAAGTGAGTTGCAAGTTCCTTTAGCGACAAGTTGCAAGTTTTGAAAAGATTTTTCTTTTTTTTTTATGTAAGAGTTTTGCAAAGAGGTTTTTGAAAAGGGACTCGTGACACAAATGTATCAACCACACATGCACAATCAGGCCTAGATCTAGGGTCACCTAGGTCTGCTAGACAGCTCCTAACTAGGGCTAGAAATAGGACCTCAAACCGCCTCTTCACCGACAAGTACGGCCAGATAAGTGGGAAGGAACCACAATAGTTGGCCTAATTAATAACCACTAGCCTAGACACCGCAAAGTCAGTTAGGATAAACGGTCGATGCCTATACTAGTCTTTTCCTATTGAGCTCGATGTCCTTAGGTCTGAGTCTAATATTTTTTAATTAATTGTGGTCAATGCACATGCTTTAAGTGTTTTCTGGGGTCCTGGGAAGGGTGATGAAATCCCCACCTAATCTGAGTTTGGTCAATTAGCCCCTTAAAGTCCGATTAAATTATGCAAAACAATAAAATTCACTTGCAATCAATTTTTAGCGCGGCGCAAAGAAACCTGCAGAAAATCTGTTATTTAGAACGGGGGAGAAAGAATTTTTTAGCGCAAAGAATTCCTGCAGAAAGTTTTTACAAAGAGATATATGTAGGTTGACAGAGGGGAGAAGGAGGAACAAACCCACAAAATTTTAGGTGCTGACGTGGCCAAAGAGCCGCGGAACCGCGGTCTGGGGGTGGGTTCAGCCTCTGGAAAAAATTTTGTATCTCCTGTTCACCAATTCTCCTCTATTCTGATGTTCACTTTTCTGTTTAACCTTCTGTAAATTTCCAGATTCGCAATCCTTCGCTGTTCCTGCAAGATTCAAACCATAAAACCCTTCAAACAGATAAAAATCGATTAAATGTTTTTGTATTTTTCTATTTCTGATTTTTATGATTTTTTAAAATTTAAATCAACCCGAAATTACACAAAAGAAAGATTACGCCATCCCCAGCAACGGCGCCATTTGATTAGTCCAAAAATATATAGTTTAACCGTAATCAGAAACGGCGTCGCTTAGCAGCTAGCCGGTGAGTACGGGTCGATCCACAGAGATGTGTAATTTTCTGATTTGTGTTTTTACGAGTTGATTCCGATGGTGGTTTGGTTTTTGTTGATTGATTTAAAAACTAATTTATACGAAATTAAAGAACTTGTTAGGATTAGGTCTAAGGTAGGGTTGATGAGATTAATATTGTCACCTCTTTCAATGCCTTTTAATTAAAGCTTTTTAGATATCATAACAATTATTAGCAAAGGGGATTAGGATGATTGGGAAGAAACGAAGTTTCTTCCTCTAGATCCTTGTCCGTCCTTTCCTATTAATTGCTACAACCTTCATGGACGTCATGTATGTCCGGCCCTTTATACTACGGTTCACCGTTACCTCGTAGGTAGGGTGCCGTAGGGAGCGGATCATGCATGCATGCATGAAGTTCTAGTTATGAAAAATGTATTGGCATTGAAGGAGGTGAGAGATATTCATCTCTCACTCCCTCCCTCCCTCGTTCCTAACCCTAACAAGCGAGGATTTTAGTCACTCATTAGGGGAATTTCTAAAAATGACATTTTTTGTTATGTTTTAATGTGTGCTGTTTAGGTCTAAAATTATTACTTATCTACTGCAGATTAAAAAGAACTATACTAGTTAACTAAGGCAAGTGATATGATTACTCTACTGCAATAATTATACTAGCTAGCTAGGGCAAGAAAAGAACTAAGGCATGAAAATTAAAAACACTTAAAAAAATGATGCTCTAGATCTCCCAACAATTCTGAATTTTTTTTATTGAAAAAGAGGCATACGTTTTACAGCTTTGTGAGTACAATTTATAAGAAAATAGGGAAGTTAGGGTTACAAATTCTCGCACACATGATTTTATAGATATGCCCACGGAAAATCCCAACACCCGCACCGACGCACCGACACAAGAAGTCGGCGCCGACACGGGCATTAAATGGCTGCGGAACCGCGGCATTTGTTGGCTTGGACCGTGGTTCCGCGGCCCTTTGGTGAGCTCAGCTCACCAACTTCTCTGAGATGCATCTTGGTTGTTAGGGCTTCTTAGTTCTTCACAACTTTTCTCTGTTTGTCTTCTTAGTCTTCTTCAGATCTTCAAATTTGTAGTGGTCTTTTAACCGTTTCCTTTAACATTTCGGACATGCATTGCCTTGTGAATTGTTCTTCGTCTAGGTTTGAGTAGGATCCGTCTACTTGTTGGTCAAAAGTCCCTTTTCTATATCAACTTTCGTCTTTTTCAAAGTGATAGTATCCAAGAGCCTGTATCCTGTAACATGCAACAAACGTGCGTCAAGAGTACCTGTTTACTTATAAAATGAATAAAAGTGGGGAGTATGAATTGCAATATTATGATATGAACACTTATTTGCATCATCGGCAACCAAAGGCCTCGCAAATCGACTAAGCCGAGTCCACTCAGCTGCTTGCGCATCAACGGATCCGCCATTCTGCTTCAGGCTAATAAATTTTTCTTCCATTTCTTCTCGAGCAGTTTGCGGAAAGAACTTCTCCAAGAAACTCCGTGAAAACGTTGCCCAACTGATCTTCTTGGGCAGACGGGTCTCCTCTACGAGACACCACTCGTGAGCATAATCCACCAATTGGATGCGTACTACATCCACCCTTTTCTCCTCTGGAATCTGTGCGGCGACAAGCAGATTCTCCGTATCAACTAGCCACTGCTCCGCTGGCAATGGCTCCTCCAATCCAGTAAATATGGATGGACCAAGCTATCTGAAGTCCGCTATGGTGCCCTCACGCTGTGCTGGTCCGGGTGCTACTGCAACTACGGACTGCTGGACTGTCCGCAACCCCTCCTGGAAAGCCTCGGCCTACCGCTGATTCAGCTCGATTTGCTGCTTCTGGTTTTCCAGCATTCCACGTATAACTCCCAGCAATGCGGGGTCATCAACATGCCTCTGGTACGAACGCAAATCTTTATCCACCATGATTCTGAAGCCAAAGACACTAAAGAGGATTAGCAACGGTAAACAGGATTCAATAAACAAAATAGCTATAGATTCAAGACTGGAAGATAGTAATGTGGCAGGACATGTTCCTAATTACGGGTTTTCTGGTTAGTGTATCGGGTTTAATACCTAACTATAAAAGAACCAAACCCGATTAATCTTAAATCATATGGCTCTGATACCAAACAAACCCTGTCACGCCCCGCTTCCCAGAGTACGCAAACTACAGCACGTGACAGAGCCAACCTTACTACCTGTGGTTAGGAAACACCCCTCCATAGTCACACTACGGCTGTCTATAGGATATCAAAAATAGAAAATATATAAAAACTAGCTAGTACATGTCTATTTGCCACAGTAAATAGAGTCAAGGAAATATGCATAAGCGGAAACGAATTAAATCCAATAAATAACAACTAAAAACTTGTCCCAATATAAGCTCACATCAAGAAATAAAACCGCGGAAAATAAACTAAACTAAACATCTCTAAACCACACATGTTTAATTCCTCACTGCTCGGCTTGACGGCTAAAATACTCTAGTTCAGCCTGCGATAAAGATAGAGAAACCGGGCCATGCAAAATCCATACGTCAGTGCGTCATATATCAAAATAGCAGTAATAACCAGGATGTAACGAGATAGGTAAACATGAATACAAATAAATAATATAGATATAAACAATGGGGTATGTGCATGAAAGTGATATGTGATGTGTAACCTAAAACCGTGCTTCTAGGTTATCTATTCTAAAGTCTTTGAAATCAATTAATGCAATCCTCATCGTAACCCAATAGTCTATGCCCCGTTCATTCTCCACGGGACCATGATAACAGGATTTATTCCGTAACGCCTGGAAAAATGGCAAACAAGATTATTCCGTAACGCCCGGAAAAATGGAAAACATGTAATTATTCCATAACACCCGGAAAAACGGCAAACAGGATTATTCCGTAACGCCCAGAAAAAACGGCAAACATGTAATAATAGCCTTTTGAGTTACGTTTCGGTTATATTCTTGATTTCCCCTTTACCCCCAGGTTGGTATTCAAGTCAGGTATTGCCAATATAAATCAAATGTCAACATAGGATCAATCAGGTACAGTTCTCGTTTATACAGACAACAAGTTACGTCCGTCAGGACAGCATGTTAAGATTGTTGGCATTAGTAACAAGATCCAAGTAACAGGTCAAGTAGTGTGTCGTGGACATGTCATGTGATGCATATGTATCAATAGATACCCAAATGTGAAACTGTAACGAATATCGGAACACGTTTAATGCACGGATGCACATGTATCTATCTGTGATAACCTTTATATATCCATGACTACGTATGATGCACATTAGAAAGCACGTTCTGCTGATATAATAGTTTACTGATATCAAGATATCCCGACATGCAATTAGATTTGTTATTGTTATTACGGATACGAACGGATATCGAAAAATGATAAATCTATACTACTTGCTGCATAATATAACACATGTATTTTTTTTATTCTTATATACATAGATATAATATAACATAGCATGTTGCAAGATAAACTTGCCTGATCAGATCTCACGATGGCGTACGTATGTCACTTTCGACATCGGATAAACGTCGCGATATAACTATGCGCGTACAGGACTGGACTTGGCTGATCAAAAACGTGACTACGCTAGACGACGACAATGACTGGGTCATCCGGATCGTCGGCTACATGCGCGCATCCGGCGAGACGGCCGAAATAAGCAAGAAAAGAAAAGAAAAGAAAGAAATAATGGAGAGAAGAGAAGAAGAAAGGGGGGTTTGTGGCTACTCTAGGTTCTGGGACAGAGGAAAAGACGACGGCTTGATGACGACGACGGTTGTCGTCGACGGCAAGGTTTAACGATGATGGGCAGAGGGATCTCAAGTTACTGTTGAGGTCGTCGGGGAAGTTGGGGTCGTTGAGGTTAATGGTGGTGGTGGCCTGTGGGGTCAGGGAGTCGGGAGAGGGTTAAGAGACGACGACGAGGTCATGGGTGATCGGCGGTGAGGGGTGTGGACGATATGCTCCTCGAGTTGCTGCAGAGTTACGGTGACGTTGGGTGGAGAAGGGGGATAGCAAGGGGATGAGTCGGGGATGGCAAGGGGATGAGGAGGTGAATGTGAGGTCGGGTGATGGCGACGGGGAGTCGCCGGCGACGAGAGTTCTTGGGTTGCTCGGGTTTGTGGGTTTGGGTTCGTCGGGGGAGAAGGGGGAGAGGGAGAAGTGGGAGGTTTTGATGAGGGTGATGAGGATAGTGGTGAGATGGTGAGGTGACGAGGTTAGGATGTCGGCGGTGAAGGCGATGTGAGGGTAGGGTTAGGTTTTCTAGGGTTCTCGTGGCGAAAAGAATAGAGAAGGAGAGAGTGAGGTTTTGGTTTATTAATTAGGTTATAATATATATATATATATATATATATATATATAAAGGGGGAGAAAGAGAGAGGGACGGTGGGATGAGAAGGAGAGTAGAATAGGAAGAGAGAGAGTAGGAATTATATTTAGTTTAAATATTATATGATTATATAAACTGTTAGATTAGTTTAGGTTTTAAAAATATTATAATATATTTTCTGGGTTTATATAGCTAATACAAAAATACTCCGAAAAATACCTGGGTCTTTTCTAAAAATCTAGTTTTAAAATATGAATAATATACGTACAAGCCAAAACCATAATGTGATGCCCGTTTAAATAAAATGCATACCTCCAAGAATGGATATACGTAAATACACGTAGCGACCAAACGAGTCTGTTTTAGCAATCTGGACAAGAACACGATGTATGGATACCCACATAAGATATGGGGTATGATAACAGGCCATGCTAGACATTAAAATGTATTGTTTGGTTATAATTTGTATTATTTAAAAGATATACGGATACTAAATATATCATACATGTATATAGAATCTAGATGTGCACGAATTCTTTGTACTAGCGAATATGTGATGTAATCCTGAACCATAATGGGTTTCAAGCATGCGGGTTGGGTCGGATATTAACCACAGATACCAAATGCATTATCTACACCCAAAAACAGTGATAAACAAGAAAACTATTGCAAGATCGGAAAACTCCTAATAAAATACGGTTTAAATGCACTAGGGTGTTACACCGACTTAATTCTACAGTCCCTTCCCTCCACCTATGCCCAATTCGTATTGAATTTCAATATGCAAAAGCTGGAAGTTTCACTTCTTGAGCTCCTCAACATATTGAGGGTGGCAGAGGACGCCTTGAAGAAATCCAAGGAAACACTCGCTCTGTTTATTGGGAAATCTTCTTCCGTTAAATCTAAGGCTAAGGCCAAGAGGAAGAAGAAGAAGGTCCCCACCAAATCGAGAGGAGGTGTGCAGAAGGTGCAGGGTAAGGGAAAGGAAAAGATCGAGGGATCAGCCACAGAGGAAGAGTGCTTCTACTGTCACAACAAAGGACGTTGGAAGAAAAATTGCCAGGTTTTAAAAGCCAAGAATCAGGATACGAAGCAAGTTGTGGTTTCAGCTTCAGGTGTGTTCGTGATTTAAAACTGTTTCTCTATTAACTCTACTTCCTGTGTATTGGATACCAGATCAGAATCTCACATCTGTAATTCTTTGCAGGTGCTGAGAAGCCGTAGAGTTTTGAGGAAAGGTGATATGACCCTCACGGTTGGCAATGGAACCAGTGTAGATGCTGTTGCAGTAGGAGAATATCACCTTGGATTGACAAGTGGACATATTTTGTTGTTACATAACTGCTTTTGTGTACCCAGTATGATGTGTAATATTATATAGGTATCTTTGTTATCTAATGATAGATATAATTTTGCACTTGAAAGTAATGTCATAAACATTCACCTAAATTATGAAATGTTTGGGTCGAGTACACTTAATAACGGGATATACGTTCTCAATCAATATTAAGTTTTCGACGTCCAAAACACGCTAAAAAGAAAGGCTCCAGAATCAAATCAAAATTTCTTATAGCATTGTAGACTTGGTCATATTAATGAAACACGATTAACTAAATTGCATAAAAATGGATATTTAGATCCGTTTGAATATCAATCATATGCAACTTGTCAATCATGTATTATAGGAAAGATGACCAAAACTCTGTTCACTGGACATGGAGAAAGAGCCATGAGCTCTTGGGACTCATACACAATGACGTGTGTGGGCCAATGTCTACTCATACAAGAAGCGGCTATTCTTACTTCATTATTTTTACCGATGATTTCTCAAGATATGGACATATATTCTTGATGAAATATAAATCCGAGGCCTTTGAGAAATTCCAGGAGTATAAGAATGAAGCGGAAAAGCAAACCGGTAAAGTATCAAGATACTCCGATCTGATCGGGGTGGTGAATACTTAAGTGCCTAGTCCTGGAATATCTAAAAGAGAATGGAATTCTCTCTCAGTTTACTCCTCCATACACACCACAACACAACGGTGTATCAGAAAGACGGAATTGCACCGTGCTTGATATGGTGCGTTCCACGATGAGTAATGCTGAGTTGTCGCCATCCTTATGGGGTTATACACTAAAATCTGCTGCATACCTATTGAATAAGGTTCCAACTAAGTCTGTGCCTATCACTCCATATGAAATGTGGAGTGAGAAGAAACACTGTCTTATGTATCTTAAGATATGGGGTTGTCCTGATTTTATCAAAAAGGTTCATCCGGACAAGCTCGAGGCACATTCGGTACTGTGTAAGTTTGTAGATACCCCAAGAACTCTAGGGGTATTATTTCTATTACGCTGAGGACCAAAAGGTCTTTGTTTCTCATCATGCTCGCTTTATGGAAACTCAATTTCTTGAAAAAGAGATTAGTAGGAGCGCAATAGAGCTGGAAGAAATTTCAGAACCACAAACTATTACTAATAACTTAGTAGAACATGAAGTTTCAATAGAACTGGACGTACCTACGCCACTCCGCAGATCTAGTAGAAAATCTCATCCGCCCGAGAGATACTACGGTTTTCTCGTAGACGGGGATGAGAGGATTGCATCATTAATGATGATGAGCCGACTAGTTTTCAGCAAGCCATCATGAGTAGAGACTCAGTGAAGTGGCTGGATGCTATGCGATCCGAGATGGAATCCATGTACACCAATAAAGTATGGACTTTGGATGTTGCTTCTCCTGGGGTAAAACCCGCTGAATGCAAATGGATCTTCAAAAAGAAGATTGGTGTAGATGGGCAGGTAGAAAACAACAAAGCTAGACTTGTTGCTAAAGGTTTTCATCAAAGAACAGGATTGGACTATGACGAAACTTTTTCACCAGTGGCTATGCTTAAATCCATTCGGATCCTACTTGCCATTGCTTCCTTCCATGACTATGATATCTGGCAGATGGATGTTAAAACCGCTTTTCTAAATGGAAATTTAGAAGAGTGTGTTTACATGGATCAGGCAGAGGGTTTCATAGACAGTGGGAGCAGTGAAAAGGTGTGCAAGTTGAATAAATCCATTTATGGATTAAAGCAGGTATCGCGAAATTGGAACATCTGCTTTGATAATACGGTCAAGGAATTTGACTTTATAAAAAATGCAGATGAACCTTGTATTTATAAGAAGATTGTAGGGAGAACTGTGGTATTCCTTATTTTATTCGTAGATGACATTCTCCTGATAGGAAATGATATTCATATACTACAATTGGCCAAGCTATTCTTATCACAGAAGTTCTCTATGAAAGACTTGGTTGATTCCTCATCGTGACAGATCTAAAAGAATGTTGGGAGTTTCACGGTCAAGGTACATAGACAACGTACTAAAGAGGTTTAGTATGAAAGATTCCAAGCGCAGTAATTTACTCGCTTGTCATTGAATCACCCTCTCCAAAGAGATGCCTCCCAAGAAGAATGAGGAGAGAGCTCGCATGAGCATTGTACCCTATGCTTCGGTAGTGGGGTTGATAATGTATGCGATGTTGTGTACCAGAACAGATGTAACTTACGCACTCAGCGTCGTAAGCTGGTATCAGTCCAGCCCAGGTGAGAAACATCGGATGGTAGTGAAGAACATTCCTAAGTATCTGAGAAAGACTAAGGAGATGTTCTTGGTGTACGGTAATGGGGACCTCCAAATCGAGGTTTTACCGGCTCTAGCTTCTAAAGTGACAAGGATGACTCTAAATCCGTCTCGAATTATGCGTTTACCCTCAACGGAGGGGTGGCCTTTTGGAAGAGCTCCAAACAGGACATCGTAGCAGACTCGACGATGGAGGCTGAGTATATCGCTGCTAACGTTGCCACAAAAGAGGCGGTCTGGATAAGGAAGTTCATTTATGAACTTCAAGTGGTTCTATCCATTGCTGATCCAATACCTTTGTATTATGATAACAATGGAGCCATGGTTTTGGAAAATGAACTACGGTCCCATCAGAAATCCAGACATATCTTGAAGCGGTATCACCTGATCAGGGAGATCGAGGTGCGGAGAGTAGATGCAAAGAACAACACGGCAGATCCATTCACCAAAGCCATCCCTCAAGTCCAGTTCGAAAGACTATTCGAGATGTTGGGTATGTGGTACGCCAGTAACTAGCTCTAGTGCAGACGTTTGGTACTCAATACGCCAATAACAGGCCTTAGTGCAAGTGGGAGATTGTTAGATATGTATGCCATAGAGGCCTTCATTGTATAACATGTTAGGGACATGTATGTATATGACAATATTGCTCAATATGATAGTATGCTATTTGGTATTCCTTTATCTTAACATGTGGTATGTTTTACTTGTTATTTCATATCTCTTATACATGTTGATAAAGCCCTTAGGATCCTTGCTTGACTACCAGAGTTATGATAGCGATCATACTTGTGGGAGCTGGATAGTCGATAAGCACATCCTTAAATGTCCCTAGTCGTGGAAGTATCGAGACTGGGCATCGATACTCCAGAGTAGACTAGTGTATACATTTCTAGACCCTGACGAGGGACGATGGTTGGTCCCGCGGCCATTGGTGTGATGCACCTAAAATTGTATACAGGTGCTCACTGAGAGTGAGTACACTGAACGGACTCACCGAGAATTGGCTAAATGATATTATACCTATCGTCAGATAGCAGTTCTCAGGTGACATGTGTTAGTTATATGTATGCCCTAGTGGCCATTACTATACATACGATGTTTATTGTAGTGGATGGTTGGACATATATAGGGAGAACTTTCTTGCTCGACATGATAGTATGCTATTCGTTGCTCTTTATCTTAACATGTACACCGATTGTCTCTATGTTACATGTTGATAAAGCCCTTAGGATGAGTACTTGACTACCAGGATTATGATGCAGATCATACTAGTGGGGACAGAGTAGTCGCTAAGTACATTCTTCAAATGTTCCTAGTCGTGGGTGTTGATCAGTCGAAAATATTGCATTTTTAACACGAAAATTTCCCTACCATTTGCACTCATCTATAGGTGTTCGGTATTAATATAGCACATATTAGCAAAACAGCTGTAAAATACCAAATAACTTGTGTTATATATTAAAACCTACATTTCGAGGGAAATTAAGTGTTTATCATTGCATCGCATCATCTTTGTATAGCGCAATACTTGTCTCGAGAATATGTGCAGGAAATTCCAGGAGAATAGCCGAAACTGTCAAAAGTGCTGAGAAAAATACGCCAAATCCAAGACTTGAGATCTGGCAGAAATAGAGAAAGCAAAATCAGATTCAACACATCAGAAAAAGGCCAAAATATCAGCCCAAGTGTGACACAGAAATTTGATGCATCGAGGGCACCAAAGGACCGCGAATCCGCGGCCAATAGCCCATTCCCGCCGCGGATCCGCGGCTTGTTGATGACATCAGCGCAGAAAATTTTTACACATGGCTTCCTGTAACTAACAAAGCTTCCAGAAGGCTCCAGAAACACCACGTGGCTTCATCCAGAAGGCTCGGCCTAACAACCTAGCTCTAGAATATTCCCTCCAACTAACTTCTTCTAGAAGCCTCTCTCTAACAAACTTTTGGAAGGAAATTTGAAAAGGTAAAAATACCGACTTTGGGGTCGATAGGGGAAAACGCAGACAAGACGGGCACTAGAATCCCGTGTCCAGCCGAGCTTGCACTAAAGGGTTTAGTACAAGTGGCAGCGTTGATAATTAGGGGAAAGGTAAAGTTGGTGTTTGTTTTGAAAAATATACGGATTTTTGAAGAAAAAAAATGCAAATTACAAAAATGCACACACAACCCTAAGTCTAGTGGTCACCTAGGTCAAGGCTCTAGACCGCTCCTAACTGCCAAAAGACAAGTCACAGGAACAATCCTCCACTGCCTCTTTGTCTCTCCTGTGGCCAGGTAAGTGCCAGGTAAGTGGGAGGTTCTCCACTACGTAAGTAGTGGGCCTAATTAAGTAACCACTTGCCTTAGACACACTTGTCTTAGACACCACAAAAGAAACACGGATAAGCAATAGATTACCCACTACCTCTTTCTGTCCTAAGTGAGCGCGACGGTCCTTAGAGTCAAGTCTAGATTTCTTTTAGTTAATGAGGGTAATGCGGATGCAATTTTTGCGATTTTCGGGGCTTATGAAGGGTAATGAAATCCCCACCTAATCTGGATTTGGCCGTGCCCCTTAAATTCCGTATTAATATGAAAACAACCAAGATCAAAACAAGCATAATTTTTATTGCTTTTGCGGCGCTGCGAATTTTTTGCAAAGAAACCTGCAGCAAATTATTAATGGAGCAGACAGAGAAGGAGATAAGAAAGTAAAGAATTTACCAGAGAATTTTGGCACAGAGAAGATGCAAGACCGCCGCGGATCCGCCGCGGGAGGTAGGTAATTGCCGCGGAAACGCGGTTGAAAGAAGAGATCCCTGCACAAATTTTTTGGGCAACTGCTTCTATTGCCTCCCTTAGCTCTCTGGAATATTCAGAAAAAAATTTCCCAAGCTCCACCGATTGCAGATTTCCTCGCAAAAAATCACAACAAATCGTTTAGTCTTTGCACGAATTTTGATCTAAAAATTTTGATGGAATAAACTTTTCAACTCAAATTTCAAAAATGAACGAATTAGCGCACTATCCCCGGCAACGGCGCCATTTGATTGAATGAATTCTCGTTGTGTATGTAGAAAAGTGTATAGAAATCACAACCAAAAATATTTTGACCGCAATCAATAGCGGTGTCGATTGTAGCGCGTTAGCGAGTGCGGATCGTCCACAGGGAAAGTGAGATCCGTTCGTATTTGAATTAGATGAATTGAAAATTAAAAAAAAGAAAGAAAAGACAATTCAATATAATATTTAAAAGTGAATTCAAGAATTATCTAGATCTAATCTAATTAACAAGAAAACATTTAAAATCAAGAATTAAGAATTGATGATTTCCAATCCAATAATCAAGAATCGAAGTGAGGCTCGTAGGAATCGATTGAATCTAGAGACGTAATGAAATCTATTGATTACGTATTCTTATCCATCGATGATTTGATACTAGATCGATGATGATCAACGAGAATTAGGGATTTCTTGCGGAAACTAGGGTTTCATCATCTATCCATTGTCCTTTCGTTGATTTCATTCACATTCTAGCCTCTAGTAAATTCAAGAATCGATCATGGATCCCTAATTAAGAGCGAACACAATCAAGAAAGCATCGCTCGAAACTAGGTCGTCGATTCTTCAATTTACTAAGGTTTACAAAACTCATAAGACTTAAGAATCGTTTTAAGATTTGTAACATCATCATCTATTGATTCTCTCGACTCCTTCACGAGCGGAGTTTTATTCAAACATCATATTAAAGAACACAATCAAGAATCGAGATCTAATCATGATGCAAGAATGTAAAGAAAGCAAGATATAGAATTTCACCTTTTATTTATCAACAATTTTGTTACAATTCTCTCAAGATCTACAATGAGGAAAGAACTCGATCGTCGATTTAGCTTCGCACGTCTTCGTGAGTCGCGGATCGTCTCGAATCAGGTGTATCGAGACAAGGCATCGATATACCAGAGTAGACTAACGTATAGCTTCTCGACCCATGAAGATGGGCAATGGATGATCCAATATCCATTGGTGTTTGACATCAGAGACGGTATACGGGTGCTCAGTGGAGACTGGTACACTGAACGGACTCGCCGAGAACTCCCAGATGGTATTATACCTCATGTCAGATGGCGGTTCTCTGGTGACACTGGTACAGGTTAGTCTGTAGACTCGAGATCGTCATAGAGTCTTGGGTGATTCCCAATGTACTTTGATTTCCACCTTAGCACATTCAAGAGAACGTGCAAAATGGTGGCTTTTGGGTACAGTCCCGAGTCATATGGAGGCAATGAGCGATATGAGGGGTTTCATCTCTCCCGGTATTGGGAGTTGATGTTGCACTGTGCTCGATTGGCTATAACAGGAAGTCCCTGGCCAAGGCTGCTTCAGAGATATACTGGTAAGTGTTATCAGTAGTTTCTCGGCCCGTTATGAGCCTCATATTGACTCGACTTATCCAGTTACTGGGGTCTGACGTTTACCACCCCTAGAAGAGATATGCGACATATCAGACGAAGAGACCGGACTGTACGGTAGTGTTACTGATTGGATTCGCAGGAGTATGAGCAGGCTTGCTTGCTGATCTTCTGATCGCTCAATACCCGGGTGGCCATTACGTTTAGCAGACCACTTGCGGCTTGTGAGTGTTTGATATGATCATCAACTACTGTCGGCGTATTGACGAGTCTTTAGAATCCTACACAGGGGTTTCCTGGCTCAAGCGAAACGAAGTAGGAGCACATATGTGATATGTGCAGGACCGAGATTAATACAATATGAGATACCGTATTCTATTCTCGCGTTATGTGACATCGGTCGGTTATATGTGATATAGCCAGGTTATCGGATCAAGTGTTGATTCGATAAGTTGTTACATATGATATTAGTCGGTTATATGTGATATAGCCAGATTATTAAATCAAGAGTTGATTTGATAATCTAATGTATAATTATATATTTAATATATTACATTACATTAACTAGTATTAGCTCACTTATGATTTCTTTTCTCGTTAATTTTGTGCATGTGTATATATGTTATATATATAAGTGTACATTATTTTGTGTCATGCTTGATGATACATGCAACAAAGGTGTGTGTATGACTTACACCATGCTTAGTTTAATTGCTAGGGTTTTATTTATTTAAGTAATTCTAAAACTAAATGATTTTGTCATGGTTGATAAGCTCGTAGAAGCTTGTAGTTCTTCGACTAAGTCTTCAAGTTTTGTTTTACCTAAGATATTTGTTAACCCTACCAATTAACCAAGCCTTGGTTAAGTCTTTACAAAGGTTAAGTATATGATACTTAACTCACCCATGGTTGCTTCACTCTCTCATGAGTTCATTCTTCTTCGTCAAAGCTCACTAGCTTTCATGGAGATGAGAAAAATGAGTGAGAAAATGATTTCTAAAGTGAGCTCACTTCCTACTTCATCATCCTCTACTATTTGCCATTTAGTATAGGGTGTTTTCTTCACTAATTCCGTAATTAGTGAAGAGATGGCTTGGGTTAGTGTCTCCTCGACGTAGATCATCTTCGTCCTCGGAGACCTCGAAGCAAGCATGTTCGTTTCTTCAAGAGAGCCTCTCTAGAGTCCGGAGTTCACGATCGCAGCGAAAGGACTACTACACAGAGCTATTGAAGTGAAGGACCGGTCTACAAAGGTTGTATTCCTTGCTCACTTTACTTGCAAAGTGTTTGCATTTACATATTCGTCGGATTTCTAGATACGATTCTAGGGTTAGGGTTAGCTAGAACGACAAATTTTTGAAATTGGTATGGACGATGCTTCCCGAAACCTTGCTTCCGTCCTGGGAAACCCTGCAGTGGTATCAAAGCCATGCTAGAAATTTAGACGGATTTTTTTAAGATTACAAAACCGAAATACTCTGAAACTTGAAACGCGAAAATTCACTTTCTGTTGATTTTAAACTGTTGTAAAAAATTTTTTAAAACAAGTACAGAGTGTTATATGGGATATATCATGAACACAATGGAAAATTCAGGGGGTTTGCTCGGATTTTGGCCGAGCACAAGCATGTTGGGGCCGGCCACTTTTTAGCAGAATTGCATGAAATTTTCACTGTGTTCCAGTGACTGGGTTTTGATGTTTCAGGTGTTGTTTGTTTTTGTTAATTTTGCATGTGATGTAATCTTACACTATAAGCAATTCGGAGTGTTTCGTATTCGTATTTTTAACATTGTTTCGGCTTATTCACATATTGTCTAGGCGAAGTTAAAAAGTTCGAACGATTATCAAAAACCCATTTTTCCAAGTTTAACGTATTCAGAAAAACATGCAAGTAATTCTATGAACCCTCTAGAAGAATGAAACCCTAACTTGACTTTTTGGATCGCGGAACTGCGATCATAACCTGGGGTTTGCCGCAGTTCCGTGGCGACATGAGTGAGGCTTGGGTCTGCCCTTCTACGGCTGGTGTATAGGTACTATGGCATGTTCTGGGTATTATTAAACTGTGCTCAAGTGTTGAGCTGTCGGGAAATTCTGGGACTTTGATGAATCGATCGAAAAGTTTAATTTTGTCCGGGTATCATGTGATGGAATACAATACTTGGAATCAACACTAATTTGAATGTTATAAATCTAGCAATTTAGTTTCATTTGATCGGTTGCCACGGGATTTTAATGTGATCAAAAGTCCGTCGCAATCACGTAACGTACGCGGATACTCGCCGGGTAATATTATTAGATAGCCATGCCCCATAGCCCAGACCAAGTGACTGTAGGAGAACCCCGTTGCCAAAAGCATCCGTTCGGGTGCTCGCGGCAGCAGTGTTCCGTCTTAGTGCACTTCGTCGACGGTATCGGGGGGTGCGGCCGTCTACTAAAGTTTCCGACGAGCATTCGATCAGGATGACGGGAATCTTGTTGAACTGCCCAACTAGATATTAAAAGGTGTTTTGAATATCGAGACTAAAATGCGGGGTTTATAATTGTTAGGCATGCGGTGTCTAAGGAATTCATTTGGTCAGGCATGAAATCCGGAATATGAGATATTTCGGGTTTATGATGTCTAAGGTGGTTGCGGATTCCAACTGTTGTAGTTTTTCACTTTCTTTTCTGTGACCGTAAGTGTAATATGTGGTGTATCGCCGGTTTCGTTGGTATACGTCAACGATAATTGGGATACGCATATTTACTTTCGTTGATGACATGTGATGTTATGTGTTGCTGTGATATGTTATATTGGATCGTCGTGTTTTGAATAGCCGGGGGTTTTATGTGAGATAAGAGTTTTTCGTTTTCATTCATGTAAAATTCATTGTATGTAATATTCTTTTATTGGGGCACTTCCGGGTTGAGGATGATGTCACCATTGTATATTATTTACTTTTCCGCATTAGGATAGACCCAAGACGGGGAGCACAAGTAACCGGGTTCTAGGGTCCAGTGCGAGACCATCTCGAGGAGTCGAGACCGGGTCTCCTAACTCTAGAATTGGTGGGGTTGCTTGCCGCTCTTGTAGGGGTCTAAGGATGTGGGTTTGGCTATTCATCGCAACCATGGAATCCGTGTTTTATACAGGCTTAAAATAAAACCAGGAAATCCTAGTATATCCAATATTTCATATGTTGTGTTCTGTTGCGATATTCTGTGATGTGTTTGTGGAATCGAATATATTATATAGACGTTGCTTATGTTTTACACCCGCGCTAGCCCTGTCCTGCTCTGCCGTTAGTTACCTAACCTAACGGTGCACGAGGGGACATCGAGGCGAATGCGGATAGCATAACCGTACGTTGTATTTATCTGTGATTTTTAGCTGACTTAAAATGATGGAACTTCATTAATGAGATTAATGAAAGAAAATGAACCTAAAGATGTTGTGGAATCGAATTCTCGAAAAATGGTAGCTCTAGTTCTTGCTTTGCATAGCGGTATTCCTTATAGAATATCCAGCACCTTATTCGATAAGGAAAGAGCCGAGATCCCTTCACCGAGAGTGACCTCTTTAGCGAAACTAGCAGATGCTACAAACTCGGTTTGTCTTTTGATTGCTTTTATAGTTTTTTCTTTGCATAGTGGTATTTATGAAATATCCTGCACCTTATTCGATAAGGAAAGAGCCGAGATCCCTTCACCGGGAGTGACCTCTTTTCCAAAACTAGTAAAAACCTCAAAAACACTCCTTCTCAAAATCACTCGATTCTACAACGATATCAAGTTCATTACGCAAAGGGTTTTCTTAAAAACCTGTCGTAGCCCTCCGTTATTTCAAATAAGTACTACTTAGTATTCGTGCTACATTTGTTGACCATATTAAGGCGTAGTGTGCGGTAGCTGATTAGTGCTTATCTGCATAAGCATATGATGCGATTGGATTAGGGTAGTCGTACGAATTTGTTGACCATGTTAAGGGTCGTGCAGGTGGATTTAATTCAATCCAGAAATGACAGGTTGAACTTGGCTAGCGCTTATGATTTGTTGACCATGTTAAGGTCATAAGTCACTAGGGGCAAAATATTATCGGGAATTTCAAGTGTTTAAATTTGCAAAGAGATTGCATACCTCTTATGAGATAGTTGGATCTCGATACCCACTGCGAATAAGAGTTACTCCTGGGAGAGTTTTATACATCACAATTAGCCGATCAAGTAGGTGTCTAGAAAGGTGTCAACAGGATTACGCCTCTGGGAAAACGAGATTTATTTTAATTAGGTCTGTGCGAAAGCACGGGGAATCTCCTTCAAAGTACCGACACTGGCCTGGCTGAAAGATTGGCAAACTTGTAGGGTGTAATTAATCCCGGCTAGTCATTCCTTTTAGGGTTTGAAGGAAGATTTGACTAAAACAGTTGGAGCCATCCTGATTAGATAAATTAATAACCAATCTAATCTTGCAAGAGCATACGCTGAGTGTTTGCTTCTCTCTCTCCAGGTAGCGACCATGTCACGCCTTAATCAAGATAATAATATGGATGTATTGACCGAACCCGCTTGTTATACTGAGCTGGGGAACGTTGGTCCCGCTCCAACTTATAATTGTTATAAGACCGAGCAGGAAATAAGGGATTACCACGATTCCCATGCCACCCAAACAAAGAAAGTGCATAATGATGCATCTTCTTCGGGTGTGTTCATTGCCACGAACTGTTTTTCAGTATCCTCTACGTCCTGGGTATGTGATACCGGATCAGGATCCCGCATATGTAATCTGTTACATGGGCTACAAATAGGTAAAGAACTAAGAATGGGTGATAAGTTTCAAGAGTTGGAAACAGTGCAATTGTTGCAGCCAAGGTGTTAGCAATTATCACCCTGTATTACCAAATACATTGATTCTGAACGAATGTTATTAGATATCGAACCTGATATACAATATCATATCACTTTCTTTATTTAGTAAAGAAGGATATAATTTTGTATTGTTGGATAATCTTTTGAACATTTCCTATATCAAGAGTTGATCGGTTCAGGCACGTTATCTAAAAGCATATACGCTCTAAATCAAATTACAGTTCTTAACGTACAGAACACACACAAGAGGAAAAGTTCAGAAATGAACGAATCCTTCTTAAGGCATTGTAGACTAGGTCATATCAATGTAACCAAGTTACATGAAGATGCATATTTAAATCAGTTTGATTTACATCTTATGAAACTTGCCAGTCATGTCACAAAGATAAGATGACCATAGCTCCGTTTATTAGAAACAGAGAAAGAGTTAGTAAACTCTTGGGATTGATACATGATGATGTATCTAGGTCCCCTGTCTACACATGCCAGGACTGGTTCTTTGTACTTCATTACATTCACTGATGATTTCTCAAGATTCGGACATATGTTCTTGTTGAAACACAAGTCTGAAACTTTTGAGAAATTCAAAGAATATAAGTTAGAGTAGAGAACCAAAATGGGTATAAGTATTATGTCCTTTGATGTGATCAGGGAGGAGAATACTTGAGCACGGAGATCCTGGACTATTCTAAAAGAGAATAAGATTCTCTCTCAGCATTACTGTAGGGTTCCTAGGCACTCTAATGGAGTCTCACAAGTGATCAAACATGCACAAATCAAATTTTACGGGTGCCTACAAACCCTAATACGGATCGTCAACTAGATATATAAGCGATGCAAGCAAGTAAACGAAAATATAGCTAAAGGGAAGGGGCTACAACCTTTGTAGATCCGGTCCTCTACCTCCTAGGCTCCGTGATGAAGTCCTCTCCGCTGACCAAATCGAACCATGACTCTCACGGTGGTTTCATCGGAGAAAAAGGCGGGCTAGGTCGTCGACAACGTGCCGAAGATGATCTACGTCGAGGCATCACTAGATCAAGCTCCACCTTCACCAAGCCATGAAAACTTGTGAAGGAAACACCCTATACTACTTGGAAAGAGGTAGAGGATGAAGAAATAGGAAGTGGGTTCACTTTAGAATTGGATTTCTCACACTTTTTCATCACTTGCCATTGATGTAGCAAGCTTTCTTCATGGAAGAAGAAGATGAAGAAGAAGAAGAAGAAAATGATAAGAGTTGAATAATAAGATAAATAAATCAATACTTATCATAAATTAACCCTTGGTTAATTGTAGAGAATGGACCATGGTTAACTTGAATGGTTAGGGTTAAGGATGAGACAAGAATGGTGACTTAGTCAATGCTTCATGAAACTTCAACTAAAAACAAAATAAGCCACCATTTCTTTTTTCTCTTTATCATTTTCTTTTTCCAAAATAAACAAAAAGAATAAATAAATGAATAAGTAAATGAAATGAAACCCTAATCATTAACTTAACCATGGTTTAATTCTTTATACTTAACCAAGTAAATATGTATCATCAAACATGATACAATCATGTGCACAAATGTATATCACATATACAACTTGCACAATTCAAGTGAGAAAATCCATCTAAAATGAACCAATACTAGTTAATGCAAAGTAATATATCAAATATATAATTATACATTAAATCATTAAATCAACACTTGATTCAATGATCCGGTCATGTCGCATATAACCGGCTAGTATCCAATGTATCGGCTTATCGAATCAATCCTTGATTCGATAACTCGGTTATATCACATACAACTATTCGATACATTCATCGCGAGAATGAAATACGGTATCACATACACGCATTATTCTCGGTCCCGCACATATCTCATATGCGCTCCTATTTCGTTTCGCTTGAGCCAGGAAACCTCTGTGTAGGACTCTAAAGACTCGTCAATACGCCGGCAGCAGATGATGATCATATCAAACATCCACAAGCCGCAAGCGGTCTGCTAAACGTAACGGCCACCCGGGTATTGAGCGATCAGAAGATCGAAGAGCAAGCCCGCTCACACTCCTGTGAATCCAACCAGTAACACTTACCGTACAGTCCGGTCTGTTCGTCTGATATGTCGCATATCTCGCCTAGGGGTGGTAAACGTCAGACCCCAGTAGCTCGATAAGTCATGCCGACGTGAAGTCCATGACATGTGTGAAACTACTGATAACACTTACCAGTAGGTCACTGCAACCCTGGCCAGGGATTTCCTGTTATGGCCAGTCGAGCATAGTGCAACATCAACCCCCAATACCGAGAGAGACGAATCCCCTCCTATCGCTCATTGCCTCCATGTGAATCGGGACTGTACCCAAAAACCACCTGTTTGCACGCCTCAGTAGAGCCGTGGTAGGGTGGAAATCAAAGCACAGTGGGAGACACACAAGACTCTATGACGATCTCGGGTCAACAGACTAAGCTGTACCAGTGTCACCAGAGAACTGCCATCTGACGTGAGGTATAATACCATCTGGGAGTTCTCGGCGAGTCCGTTCAGTGTACCCAGTCTCCACTGAGCACCCGCATACCATCTCCGATGTCAAACACCAATGGATATGGGATCATCCATCGCCCATCACATGGGTCAAGAAGATATACGCTAGTCTACTCTGGAATATCAATGCCCCGTCTCGATATTCCCACGACTAGGAACAATGAAGGATGTACTCATTGACTACCCAGGCCCCACTAGTATGATCTACATCATAGTCCTGGAAGTCGAGTACACATCCTAAGGGCTTTATCAACATGTAATCAGAGAGACAGAAAGTATACATATTAAGATAAAGAGCAACCAGATAGCTTACTATCATGTCGAGCAAGAAAGTCCTACCTATATATGTCCCAGCATCCACTACAATATACATCCAATGTACAGTAATGTCCTCTAGGGCATACATATAACTAACAATCTCCCACTTGCACTAGGGCCATCTGTAGCAGTGGTTGCAGTATCTAATACTCAACCATCCCATAGGAGTCTCTCTCTGGGAAAAGGCCTTCATGAGTGGATCCGCCGTATTGTCCTCTGAGTCTACTCTCCTAACCTCGATCACCCCGGAGATCAACTATCTCCTTGATCAGGTGATGCTTCCTCAGAATATGTCTGGGTCACTGATGGGACCAGGGTTCCAGGGCCAAAGCCACATTTCCATTGTCACACAATGGCAGAAACCTAGTTCATCTTATGAACCAATATATACCCAAACTGCCTCTTTGGTAGTATCTTTAATAGCGATGTTACCAGCCTTTATCGTCTAGTTTGCCACGGTATCTAGCTTGGAACTCTTCCAACATACCGTCCCTTTACTGAGGGTAAAGACAATGCCTGTGACTGACATTCAGTCGTCTTTATCACTCTGGAACCCTTCCAGTGATTCTCCCCAGGATCGATTGATACCATCTCACTACAACTAGTGAGTATCCTAACATCCAATTAGATCTATCTCATAGATCCAAAGCTTAGGATTTAGTAGGTATCACTTTGATCCTATATGGAAAATCATTGTGATAAGCGGAGATTGATCGAGCGTAGCATAGGAAACTCCTTCCCTAACAAGAGTATGTCATCCACGTACTCTACGAGGATCGTCACCATACTCCCTACTACCTTTTTGTTTATACAAGGTTCATCTACCATTTTGATGATGTCAACTTCTTTGACTAATCCATCAAAACAGATGTTCCAACTCCGCGATGCCTGCTTTATCCTATAAAGCATCTTGCACACGTTTCCGCTGCTCCCATTGTCTACGAGGCCCTCTGGCTGTGTACTTATAGACGCACTCTTCTAAAACATTATTTAGAAAAGTAGTCATGGCACCCAACCACCAGATATCGTATTTATGGTATGTAGCCGTGGCAAGTAGGATCTGGATGGACTTAAGCATATTCCCTGGAAAAAGGTTTCATCATTTTCCGTGCCTGGTCGATGACGAAAACCTTTAACAAGTCTAGTTTTGAAAGTCTCAACTTTTCCATCTATACCAAGTAATCTTCTCAAGATATACTTGCTCCTGATGGGGATTTAACCCTTCAGATATAGCAACCAAAGTCCATACTTTGTTGGTGTACATGGATTCCATCTCAGATCGCTAAGCATCCAGCTATTCTTACAGAGTCCCTACTCTTGATGGCCTGCTCGAATCTAGTTGGGTCATCATCTCATGATGCAATCCTTGCTCCCACTGTCATCGAGAAACCGAAGTATCTCTCAAGTAGGTGAGGAACCCTGCTAGATCGGCGGAGAGGCTGAGGTTCGTCGGGAACTATTGAATCCTTTGGTTCTGTCAAATCATCTACTGTAGTTTGTATAGCTGGAACCTTTCCAGTTCTACATTACAGACCTTGCCTCGAGCTTGTCCGTATTTTGCTTTTAGACATAGGCCGGTCAACCCCAAATCTTAACTAGCTTAAGACATGGGCTCTTCCCTTTCCACATCACATATGAAGCGGTAGGCAACTGATTTGATTGGAACCCTATTCAATAGGTATGCAGCTTCTCAAGCGCATAACTTCCAAAAGGGAAAAAGGTAACTCAGTAGTACTCATCATAGAGCACACCTTATCATATAGGGTGTAATTGCTCCGCCCCGATACACCATCGTGCTATGGTGTATACGAAGGAGTAATGCTGAGAGAGAATCTCATTCTCCTTTAGAATAATCCAGGAATTCCGTACTCAAGTATTCTCCTCCTTGATCACATCAAAGGACATAATACTTTTACCCGTATTTTGGTTCTCTACTTCCAACTTATATTCTGTGAATACCTCAAAAGCTTCGGACTTATGTTCCAACAGGAACATACGACTGAATCTTAAGAGATTATCAGAGAACGTAATGAAGTACAAAGAACCAGTCTTGGCATGTGTAGACTGGAGACCTTACATACATCATCATGTATCAGTCCCAAGAGTTCACTAAATCTTTCTCTGTTTCCAATAAACATAGCTATGGTCATCTTATCTTTATGACATGACTGGCAAGTTTCACAAGATGTAAATTCAAACTGATTTAAATATGCATCTAAAATGTAACTTCAGCCAGTCGGGTCGCATTGATATGACCTAGTCTACAATGCCTCAAGAATGATTCGTTCATTTCTGAACTTTTCCTCTTGTATGTGTTCTGTATACTAGGAACTGTAGTTTGATTTAGAACGTCAATGCTTTTAGATAACGTGCCTGAACCGATCAACTTTTGATACAGGAAATGTTCAAAACATTATCCATCAATACAAAATTATATCCTTTCTTTACTAATAAAGAGACTGATATGATTTTGTATATCAGGTTCGGTATCTAATAGCATTTGTTCAGAATCAATGTATTTGTAATATAGGGTGATAGTGACCAACAGACTTGGCTGCAATACTTGCCCCGTTTTCTGTCTCATGAAACTTATCACCCTTTCTCAGTTTTTCTACCCTTTTGTAGCCCTATGTAACAGATTACATATCTAGGATCCAGATCCGGTATCATATACCCAGGATGCGAAGAATACTGAGAAACAGTTCTTTGTAATGAACACACCCGAAGATGATGCATCAGCATGCACTCTCTTCGTTTGGGTGGCACGGGAATTATGGTAATCCCCAATTTCCTGCTCTGTCTTATAACAATTATAAGCTGGAGCGGGACCAACGTTCCCCAGCTCAGTATAACAAGCGGGTTCGGTCAATATCCATATTATTATCTTGATTAAGGCATGATATGGTCGCTACCATGAGAGAGAGAGAGAAGAAAACACTCAGCGTGCGCTCTTGCAAGATTAGATTGGTTATATACTTTATCTAATCAGGATGGCTCCCACTGTTTTTATCAAATCTTCCTTCAAACCTTAAAAGGAAAGACTAGCCGGGATTAATTACACTCTACAAGTTCGCCAATCTTTCAGCCAGGCCAGTGTCGGTACTTTGAGGGAGGTTCCCCGTGCTTTCGCACGGACCTAATTACAGTAAACCTCGTTTTCCCAGAGGTATAACCCCGTTGACACCTTTCTAGACACCTACTTGATCGGCTAATTGCAAAGTGCAAAACTCTCCCAGGAGTAACAATTACTCGCAGTGGGTATCGGGATCCAACTATCATATAGAAGGTATGCAATCTCATTGCAAATTTCGACACTTGAAACTCCCGATAAAGCTTTTTACCCCTAGCACCTATGACCTTAACTATGGTCAACAAATCATAAGTACTAGTCAAGTTCTACCCGTCATTTCGTGATTAATTAGACCCACCCACATGACCCTTAACTAAGGTCAACAAAGTCACGCGACTGTCCTAACTAATCGCATCATATGCGGTGTAGGAAGACATCACTTAGCTACCGTACACTGTGCCTTGACTATGGTCAACAAACACAGCACGAATACTAAGTACTCTACTTCCTAAAATGACGGAGGGTTGCGAATGGTTTTTATGAAAACCTTTAACGCTTTGAACTTGATCTCGTTGCGGAATCAAATGGTTTTTTAAATGGAATGTTTTCGAGGCTTTTCTAGTTTTGCTAAAGGGGTCACTCCCGGTGAAGGGATCGTCGGCCCTTTCCTCGTCGAATGAGGTGCAGGATATATCATATATATCACTGTGCAAAGCGGAAACTATAGAAGCGATCAAAGACAAACCGAGGGTTGTAGCATCTGCCAGTTATTGCTAAAGGAGTCACTCCCAGTGAAGGGATCTCGGTCCTTTCCTCATCGAATAAGGTGCAGGATGTTCTATAATGAACACCGTGATGCAAAGCAAGAACTGTAGCTACCTGTTTTTATTTTGAAATTCGATTCCACAACATCAATTAGGTTTATTTTCTTTCATTAATCTCATTAATGAATATCCCATCATTTAAGTCCACCTAATCATAACAGATAAATATAACGTACGCTTATGCCATCCGCATTCGCCTCGATGTCCCGTCTGCACCGTTAGGTTAGGTAACTAACGGCAGAGCGGGGCAGGGCTAGCGCGGGTGTAAAACATAAGGAACGTCTATATAATATATCATATATACTATATATAATATCTGTCACAGAACATCACATGATCACATCACAGATAAATCACAGCAGAAGAAACATATGAAATATTGGATATACTAGGACGTCCGTGTTTTCAATACGAGCCAGTATAAAACACGGATTCCACGGTCGTGATGAATAGCCAATCCCACACCCCAAGACCCCTACGAGAGAGGCAAGCAACCCTACCAATTCTAGGGTTAGGAGACCCGGACTCGACTCCTCGAGATGGTCTCCCTCTGGACCCCAGAACCCGGTTACTTATGCTCCCCTCCTTGGGTTTATCCTAGTGTAGAAAAGTAAATAATATACATCAACGGTGACATCTTCCGCAACCTGGAAGTTCCCCAATAAAAGAATATTACATACAAGTTTTTACATGAATGAAAATGAAAAACACTCATCTCACATAAAAAACCCCCGGCTATTCAAACACGACGATCCAATATAACATATCCAGCAACACATAACATCACATGTCATCAACGTAAGTAAATATGCGCATCCCAATTGTCGTTGACATATAGCAACGAAACCGGCGATATCACAAATTACACTTACGGTCACAGAAAAGAAAGTGTAAAACTACAACAGTTGGAATCCGCAAACTCTTTAGACATCACATGCCTAATCATATGAATACCTTAGACATCGCATGCCTAACAATTATAAACCCCTCATTTTAGTCTCAAAATCGAAAACACTTTTCAATATCAAGTCGGGCAATTCAACAAGATTCCCGACATCCTGATCGAATGCTCGTCGCAAACTTCAGTAGACGGCCGCACCCCCGATGCCATCGACGAAGTGCACCAAGGCGGAACACCGCTACCGCGAGCATCCGAACGGATGCTTTCGGCGACGGGGTTCTCCTACAGTCACTTGGTCGGGGCTATGGAGTGAGGCTGTCTATTAAGCTTACCCGGCAAGTATCCGCGTACGCTACGTGATTGCGACGGACTTTTGATCTCATCAAAATTCCGTGGCAACCGATCAAGTGAGACTAAACTGCTATGTTTATAATATTCATTCCGTTATCACATAACTTTTGTGAATTCCAATTGTTGTATCATATTCCGGATAAACAGAAAATGTTAAACTTTCCGATTGAACATTCGAACACCCAAGTTTTCCCGAAACAGCTCAACACATGAAATAAGTCTAACAACATTCAGTTCGTGCCTCAGTACCAACGGTCCAGCGGTAGAAGGGTCAAGCCAACGCCTCACATGTGGCACGCCGTACTGCCCCAAACCCGAAGGTTCAAAGGGCAGTTCAAGACGGTCACATAATCGAGTTAAGGTTTGTTGTCTTCTAGAGGGACCATCGCGTTACTTGCACTACTTAGAACGTCGTTAAACTACGGAAAAATCCAACAATTGGAAATTTCCCGGCAGGGGAAAAATTGGGTATTTATATCCGGTCGAACTTTTTAACATATTCTAAGATTATCCGGAAAAACACACTGACAAAATTAGACAATCCGATCGATACACTGAGTTCCCAATACAACCCAGAAAATAAAACTCTGGAATAAATATTAAAATATTCCCAGGAAAACCAGCACTACTTACTAAGAATTACGGTGCAAACTTCGATGGACAATAAGACAAAACTGCCGCGGAACCGCCGCATGAGCATGCTCATGCCGCGGATCCGCGGCGCCTTTAAGGAATTAGGCCATCAAATTTTGCAGTAACCCTTACAATCACCTGCTGATTTTTCTGCATATTTTTAATCTACAAAAATCCACATTTTACAGAATTGTCCAGAGAGCATTTTAAAGTCGGGGTTTTGGGTCGATCGGACTTCTAACTCCGTCTACGCATCGCCTAAGGCTCTAGTTAGGCTTTGATACCACTGTAGGGTTCCTAGGCACTCTAATGGAGTCTCACAAGTGATCAAATATGCACAAATCAAATTTTACGGGTGCCTACAAACCCTAATACGGATCGTCAACTAGATATATAGGCGATGCAAGCAAGTAAACGGAAATATAGCTAAAGGGAAGGGGCTACAACCTTTGTAGATCCGGTCCTCCACATCCTAGGCTCCGTGATGAAGTCCTCTCCGCTGTCCAAATCGAACCATGACTCTCACGGTGGTTTCATCGGAGAAAAAGGCGGGCTAGGTCGTCGACAATGTGCCGAAGATGATCTACGTCGAGGCATCACTAGATCAAGCTCGACCTTCACCAAGCCATGAAAACTTATGAAGGAAACACCCTATACTACTTGGCAAGAGGTAGAGGATGAAGAAATAGGAAGTGCGTTCACTTTAGAATGGGATTTCTCACACTTTTTCATCACTTGCCATTGATGTAGCAAGCTTTCTTCATGGAAGAAGAAGATGAAGAAGGAGAAGAAGAAAATGATAAGTGTTGAATAATAAGATAAATAAATCAATACTTATCATATATTAACCCGTGGTTAATTGTAGAGAATGGACCATGGTTAACTTGAATGGTTAGGGTTAAGGATGAGACAAGAATGGTGACTTAGTCAATTCTTCATGAAACTTCAACTAAAAACAAACTAAGCCACCATTTCTTTTTTCTCTTTATCATTTTCTTTTTCCAAAATAAACAAAAAGAATAAATAAATGAATAAGTAAATGAAATGAAACCCTAATCATTAACTTAACCATGGTTTAATTCTTTACACTTAACCAAGTAAACATGTATCATCAAACATGATACAATCATGTGCACAAATGTATATCACATATACAACTTGCACAATTCAAGTGAGAAAATCCATCTAAAGTGAACCAATACTATTTAATGCAAAGTAATATATCAAATATATAATTATACATTAAATCATTAAATCAACACTTGATTCAATGATCCGGTCATGTCGCATATAACCGGCTAGTATCCAATGTATCGACTTATCGAATCAATCCTTGATTCGATAACTCGGTTATATCACATACAACCATTCGATACATTCATCGCGAGAATGAAATACGGTATCATATACACACATTATTCTCGGTCCCGCACATATCTTATATGCGCTCCTATTTCGTTTCGCTTGAGCCAGGAAACCTCTGTGTAGGACTCGAAAGACTCGTCAATACGCCGGCAGCGGATGATGATCATATCAAACATCCACAAGCCGCAAGCGGTCTGCTAACGTAACGGCCACCCGGGTATTGAGCGATCAGAAGATCGACGAGCAAGCCCGCTCACACTCCTGTGAATCCAACCAGTAACACTTACCGTACAGTCCGGTCTGTTCGTCTGATATGTCGTATATCTCGTCTAGGGGTGGTAAACGTCAGACCCAGTAGCTCGATAAGTCATGCCGACGTGAAGTCCATGACATGTGTGAAACTACTGATAACACTTACCAGTAGGTCACTGCAACCCTGGCCAGGGATTTCCTGTTATGGACAGTCGAGCATAGTGCAACATCAACCCCCAATACCGGGAGAGACGAATCCCCTCCTATCGCTCATTGCCTCCATGTGAATCAGGACTGTACCCAAAAACCACCTGTTTGCACGACTCAGTTGAGCCGTGGTAGGATGGAAATCAAAGCACAGTGGGAGACACACAAGACTCTATGACGATCTCGGGTCAACAGACTAAGCTGTACCAGTGTCACCAGAGAACTGCCATCTGACGTGAGGTATAATACCATCTGGGAGTTCTCGGCAAGTCCGTTCAGTGTACCCAGTCTCCACTGAGCACCCGCATACCATCTCCGATGTCAAACACCAATGGATATGGGATCATCCATCGCCCATCACATGGGTCGAGAAGATATACGCTAGTCTACTCTGGAATATCGATGCCCAGTCTCGATATTCCCACGACTAGGAACAATGAAGGATGTACTCATTGACTACCCAGGCCCCACTAGTATGATCTACATCATAGTCCTGGAAGTCGAGTACACATCCTAAGGGCTTTATCAACATGTAATCAGAGAGACAGAAAGTATACATATTAAGATAAAGAGCAACCAGATAGCTTACTATCATGTCGAGCAAGAAAGTCCTACCTATATATGTCCCAGCATCCACTACAATATACATCCAATGTACAGTAATGGCCTCTAGGGCATACATATAACTAACAATTACTCCTCCGTATACACCACAGTACGTCGATGTATCGGGGCGGAGCAATCGCACCCTATGTGATATGGTGTGCTCTATGATGAGTACTACTGAGTTGCTTATTTATTTTTGGGAGTTATGCGCTTGAGAAGCTGCATACCTATTGAATAAGGTTCCAACCAAATCAGGTGCCTACCACTCCACATGCGATATGGTATGGGAAGAGCCCATCTCTTAAGTAAGTTAAGATTTGGGGTTGTCCGGCCTATGTCAAAAGCAAATCCGGACAAGCTCGAGGCAAGATCAGTTCTGTGGAAGTTTGTTGGATATCCCAAGCATTCGCAAGGGAATATCTTCTACCACACTGAGGAGCAAAAGGTGTTTGTTTCTTAGCATGCCACCTTTTGGAAAGGGAATTTCTTATGAAGAAATCAGTGATCATGAGGTAGAACTGGAAGGAGTTCCAGCTATACAAACTACAGCTGATGATTTGGTAGAACCGTAGGATTTAATAGTTCCCGACGAACCTCAGTCTCTCCGCCGATCTGGTAGGGTTCCTCATCCACCTGAGAGATACTTTGGTTTTCTCTATGACAGTGGGAGTGAGGATTGCATCATGAGATGATGACCCAAATAGTTTCGAGCAGGCCATCAAGAGTGGGGACTCTGTGAAAATGGCTGGATGCTAAGCAATCTGAGATGAAATCCATGTACACCAACAAAGTATGGACTTTGGTTGATTTATCTGAAGGGTTAAATCCCCATCAGAAGCAAGTATATCTTGAGAAGATTACTTGGTGTACATGGAAAAGCTGAGACTTTCAAAGCTAGACTTGTTGTAAAAGGTTCTCGTCATCGATCAGGTGTGGTTTATGATAAAACATTTTCTCCAGTAGCTATACTTAAGTCCATACGGATCCTACTTGCCATTGCTACATACCATGACTACGATATCAGGCGGTTGGGTGTCATGACTGCTGTTCTAGATAGTGATTTAGAAAAGAGCGCCTATAAGTACACAGTCAGAGGGATTCGTAGACAGTGGGAGCAGCGGAAACGTGTGCAAGTTGCTTTATGGGATAAAACAGGCATCGCGGAGTTGGAACATCTATTTTGATGTGATAGTCAAAATGTTTGACTTCATCAAAATAGTAGATGAACCTTGTATATACAAAAAGGTAGTATAGAGTATGGTGGTGATCCTCGTATTGTACGCAGATGACATACTCTTAATAGGAAATAAGTTTCCTATGCTACACTCGGTCTCTCCTCGTATCACGAGGATTCTCCATATAGGATCAAGGTGATACCTCCTAAATCCTGAGTTTTGGATCTATGAGATAGATCTAAGTAGATGTTAGGATTCTCACTAGGTGTAGTGAGATGGTATCAATTGATCCTGGAGAGAATCACTGGATAGATTCCACGGTGGTAAGGTCGACTAAATGTCAGTCACAGGCATTATCTTTACCCTCGGTGGAGGGACGGTATGTTGGAAGAGTTCCAAGTTAGATGCCGTGACAAACTAGACGATAAAGGCTAGATACATTGCTACCAAGGTTACTACCAAAGAGGTAGTCTGGATGTATATAAGTTCATGAGATGAACTTTGTTCCTACCATTGTGTGTGACAATGGAGTTGTGGCTTGTGCCTAGGAACCCCCGTCCCATCTGAGATCCAGACATATTCTTAGGCACTATCACCTGATCATGGAGATGGTTGATCTCCAGGGAGATCAAGGTTAGGAGAGTAGACACAAAGGAGAACAGGACGGATCCACTCACAAAGGCCTATTCCCAGGAGAGACTTTTATGGGATGGTTGAGTATGGGATACTACAACCACTGCTGCTTGTTGGGTATGGGATACTACAACAGATGGCCCTAGTGCAAGTGGGAGATTGTTAGTTATATGTATGCCCTAGAGGCCATTACTGTACATACGATGTATATTGTAGTGGATGCTTGGACATATATAGGGAGGACTTTCTTGCTTGACATGATAGTATGTTATCTGGTTGCTCTTTATCTTAACATGTACACCGATTGTCTCTATGTTACATGTTGATAAAGCCCTTAGGATGAGTACTTGACTACCAGGATTATGATGCAGATCATACTAGTGGGGACAGAGTAGTCGCTAAGTACATCCTTCAAATGTTCCTAGTCGTGGGTGTATTGAGACAGGGCATCGATATACCAGAGTAGACTAGCGTATAGCTTCTCGACCCATGAAGATGGGCGATGGATAATCCCATATCCATTGGTGTTTGACATCAGAGACAGTATGCGGGTGCTCAGTGGAGACTGGGTACACTGAACGGACTCACCGAGAACTCCTAGATGCTATTATTCCTCACGTCAGATGGCGGTTCTTTGGTGACACTGGTACATGTTAGTCTGTAGACCCGAGATCGTCATAGAGTCTTGTGTGATTCCCACTGTGCTTTGATTTCCATCTTACCAAGTTCAAGAGAACGTGCAAAACGGTGGCTTTTGGGTACAGTCCCAAGTCACATGGAGGCAAGGAGCGATAGGAGGGGTTTCGTCTCTCCCGGTATTGGGAGTTGATGTTGCGCTGTGCTCGATTGGCTATAACAGGATGTCCCTGGCCAGGGCTGCTTCAGAGATATACTGGTAAGTGTTATCAGTAGTTTCTCGACCCGTTAAAAGCATTATATCGACACGACTTATCCAGTTACTGGGGACTGACGTTTACCACCCCTAGACGAGATATGCGACATATCAGACGAAGAGACCGGACTGTACAGTAGTGTTACTGATTAGATTCGCAGGAGTATGAGCAGGCTTGCTTACTGATCTTCTGATCGCTCAATACCCGGGTGGCCGTTACGTTTAGCAGACCGCTTGCGGCTTGTGGGTATTTGATATGATCATCACCTACTATCGGCGTATTGACGAGTCTTTAGAATCCTACACAGAGGTTTCCTGGCTCAAGCGAAACGAAGTAGGAGCACATATGTGATATGTGCGGGACCGAGATTAATACGATATGAGATACCGTATTCTATTCTCGTGTTTTGTGACATCGGTCGGTTATATGTGATATAGCCGTGTTATCAGATCAAGTGTTGATTCGATAAGTTGTTACATATGATATTAGTCGGTTATATATGATATAGCCGGATTATTAAATCAAGAGTTGATTTGATAATCTAATGTATAATTATATATTTGATATATTATATTACATTAACTAGTATTAGCTCACTTATGATTTCTTTTCTCACTAATTTTGTGCATGTGTATATATGTGATATATATAAGTGTACATTATTTTGTGTCATGCTTGATGATACATGCAAAAAGGTGTGTGTATGACTTACACCATGCTTGGTTTAATTGCTAGGGTTTTATTTATTTAAATAATTCTAAAACTAAATGATTTTGTCATGGTTGATAAGCTTGTAGAAGCTTGTAGTTCTTTGACTAAGTCTTCAAGTTTTGTTTTACCTAAGATATTTGTTAACCCTACCAATTAACCTAGCCTTGGTTAAGTCTCTACAAAGGTTAAATATATGATACTTAACTCACCCATGGTTGCTTCACTCTCTCATGAGTTCATTCTTCTTCCTCAAAGCTCACTAGCTTTCATGGAGATGAGAAAAATGAGTGAGAAAATGATTTCTAAAGTGAGCCCTCTTCCTACTTCATCATCCTCTACTACTTTCCATTTAGTATAGGGTGTTTGCTTCACTAATTCCGTAATTAGTGAAGAGATGGCTTGGGTTAGTGTCTCCTCGACGTAGATCATCTTCGACCTCAAAGACCTCGAAGCAAGCATGTTCGTTTCTTCAAGGGAGCCTCTCTAGAGTCCGGAGTTCATGATCGCAGCGAAGAGACTACTACACGGAGCTATTGAAGTGAAGGACCGGTCTACAAAGGTTGTATTCCTTGCTCACTTTACTTGCAAAGTGTTTGCATTTACATATTCGTCAGATTTCTAGTATACGATTCTAGGGTCAGGGTTAGCTAGAATGGCAAATTTTTGAAATTGGCATGGGTGATGCCTCCCGAAACCTTGCTACCGTCCTAGGTAACTGTTCAGTTGATAAAACTACACATTTGTTATTACACTTTTCCTACTATTTCTATATTAAAAAAGGTCTTTATTATAATATATCATACATATGAGGGTTTATCTGTAAAAATACTATTTTCCATGTGTTGATATATTATAATTAGCATTTGGTAAGAAAATGTATGCAAATAATATCATTGACCAAATCTTAACTCTACTAAATATTATTTGAGTTGTTGTGCAGAATTTGCAGGTCTAAAATCAAGGAAATCAAGTTGTTAAAGTAAACCTGCCTATTTAAGAAACCAAAACTTAGAAGTCAAGTTTGGCAGCAACTACGAGAAGATTTCCAAGTTCCAAAGGTTCCAAGGATCGCCAAATGTCATACAGAGGACATCACAAAAAATTGATCAAAGGCCCAAATTAAATGGCCATGGATTCGCGGCCATACCCCCCTGGGCCACGGATCCGCGGCAATATTGAAGGTTTAGACGCTGTGCTTCTTGTGGGTGAATCTTTGCTGTTAACTTCCATATTTGGAAGCAAAGGTTCTGGCTTTGGGACTATAAATAAAGACCGAGAGGCTCTTGGAAAAATCATCAAGTCAACGAGATCACGAAATCTAAGACGGCTCACGCATCCAGGCTGATCATCAACGGTTCATCTACCTCCTTAGAAGAGATCGAGAAGCAAAACTAGGATTTGTAATCATTTTCTAAGGAATCAAAGTGTAATGAATATTGTTGATTAATAAAGGTAGCTTTCTTTTTCTTATTCTATTTCTTCATAGTTTAATTATGCATTTTCTCTCCATCTCTTTTTCTCCTAACATGCGCGAGTAATTCTCCGCTTGTTAGGGTTCGTAGGATTAGGGTAGGTTAATGGATGATGAAAATACTTAAACTCTTTTTACGTTCTATAAAGTTTATAAACTTTATCAAAAGAATCTTTAACATCCTAATCGGGCACGCTACCAATTCATTGTTAGTCTCGACCGCGATTAGAGATTAGATTAATGATTGTTTTGGTAAAGGCTAGATATGAACGGAGTTCCGTGTCGAGATAAGGGTTAAGAGTGGGATTCTTTTTCCCTCCAGAAACCCTAATCTACATGCATCACTGTCGTTCTAGTTTTAAATCTATTAAAGGATAAAAAGGGTAATTTTTAATTAATCATCCATAACTACTAAATCCTAACGAACCCTACAAGCCCCTTCTTATATTAACTACATCCATAAATAATCTAGATCTATATTTTGCATTAGTGTTTAACGTAGATCTAGAAACCATTCCTCAACATTCTTATCCCTCCTCTCTTTTTCAACACATCTAAACTAAGAGTAAAAGGTTCCACGTTTCCCAGAGGACGACCCGTACTCACCTCGGTCTAGCTACGCGCGACACCGTTCTGATTGCGGTTATTCTACAAACACACTCTTCCGAACAAATCAAATGGCGCCGTTGCCGGGGATACGTGCGTAATTTTTTTTATTCTTACTATTTGTGTTGAATTCTTACTTGATACATATCATAATTAAAACAAAACTGCAAATTGCATATTTAACGATTTGTGCGTGAATTTTTGCAAGGACATCTGGAGTCACAGACTTGAGGAAACAGAAAGACAGAGACATTCATCGAAATCCAGAGGAGTACAGGAGGCCATAGAAAAATTTTCATTAACTGATCTATCTACTCCGCGGCGGAAGCGCGGCAAAGGAGCTCATTTGCGGCGGAAGCGCGGCCAGTTAGAGGATCTAGGATTCCACATTTCTCTGGTAAGATTCTAATCTCTTTCTCTCTCCTCTGAAATCCAATAAAATCTATTTTCTGGAGGATTCTTTGCAAAATATCGCCGCTCAAAAATATTTTTGCAAAGTTTTGTGATTGGTTTTGTTTTGCATATTTTAATACGGACTTTAAGGGACAAAGACCAAATCCAAATTAGGTGGGGATTTCATCACCCTTCCTAAGCCCCACAAATCACAAACAGAGCATCTGCATCAACCCTACATTAATTAAAAAATATCTAGACCAGACTCTAAGGACTGTCGCGCTCAATAAGGACAGAGGAAGGTCGTGGGTAATCTATCGCTTATCTGCATTACTTTTGTGGTGCCTAGGCAAGTGTGTCTAAGGCAAGTGGTTTACTTAATTAGGCCCGCTATTTTCGGTGATTCGTATAGCGGATACCTCCCACTTACCTGGCACTTACCTGGCCACAAGAGTAGTAAAGAGGTGGTAGAGGATTGATCATACGGCTTGTCCTTTGGAAGTCTAGGAGCGGTCTAGAGACTGGACCTACGTAACCTTAGTTCTAGGGTTGTTTGTGCATTTTAGAGTGATTTGTCTTAAGTCCCACTTTTTCAAAACAAACCAATTTTAAATCACACACACACTGCCACTTGTGCTAAACCCGCTTACTGCATGCTTGGCTGGACACGGGATTCTAGTGCCCGTCTTGTCCGTGTTCCTGCAATCGACGCCGAAGTCGGTGCTTTTTCATCTTCTTTTCCCTCACCACACACCACGACCGAGATGGACGGTACTCCATCAGATTATAACACCACGCTGCCACCGCCCGTAGGTGCGCAGAATCCACTGCGCATCTCTCTCCAAAAGAGATGCTATCCTATCCGTGGTCCCCTTCCTACTTGTCTATCCATTCCACCAGCTAACGGGGAAAATTTCGAAATTAAACCCCACTACATCAATCTGCTGCCCAAATTTCACGGGCTTGAGTCGGAAGACGCGTACGTTTTCATCACCAAATTCGAAAACGTATGCGCAATGATGGGTACTTCACAATTGACTGTGGATGCTATGCGCTTGCGTCTTCTCCCATTCACACTGTGCGACTTGGCAGAAAAATGGCTTTATAATACTGCCGCACACTCTATCACTAATTGGGATGAATTTGTAATAGCATTTCTTAAGAAGTTTTACCCAAACCATAAGACTGCCCATATTAGGAGCGAGATCAACCAGTTCACCCAGCTTCCCAATGAACCATTTTGGAAGTGCTTTGAACGTTTCAAGGATCTGCTTGTCCAATGTCCTCATCATGGAATACAAAAATGGGATTTATGTCGAATTATATATGAGGGCATTAATCCAGCGATAAAGCAGATGCTTGAAACAATGTGTCAATGCAATTTCATGTCTAAAGATGACGGAGAAGCGTGGAAATATCTGGAAGATCTCGCTGAAAACACTTTGCAGTGGGAAAGCGTAAGACCACCTTCATCTAGGGGAGGTATTCACCAACTCGATGTTTCCATCGCAGTAAAAGTCGAAATGGCAGCGATGCAGAAGAAACTCGACGCTATTGAGAATAAATTTTCATCAGTCTCCCTAAATCAGGTCATGCTTCCTAAGACCGTCTGTGGTTGCTGTTCAGATCCTTCACACTTAACGGAAGAATGTCCTATGAATGCATCGTTTCAAACAATGCTACTTTTCAGCAGCGACCTAGAAACGATCCTTATTCTTCCACAAACAATCAAGGATGGAGGAATCATCCTAACTTTGCTTGGAACCAAAACCAACAAAACAATTATCAAAGACATCCTCCACAGCAACCACAACCACAAAGTCAGCTCCCTTTTCAGTCATAAAATTTTTAAAATCCGGCCAACACTTCTGCACCACAATTGGCCGGTACTGACAACTCTTCACTCGCACAAACTTTGGATATGTTTATGAAACATACCATTCAAATGTCGGCTGATATGAAATCTTCTATTGATACCATACAGAAAAACACTGCCTCCCACGGTGAGAGTATTAAATCAATAGAAAACCAAATTGCACAATTGAACGCCGCAATGAGTGCGAGAGAGAAAGGGAAACTCCTATCTCAACCCATAACTAATCCTGGCCACTCACAAAGTTATAATGTGAGTGTCGTTACTACGTTGAGATCGGGAAAAGTGCTGAATAACCGAGTGGGTGAGCAATGTGATGATGTTAGTGACACCAATGATACCCCAGCTTCTTCTTCTTCCCCTAATTCGTCTAGTCTTCCACCTTCATCCGAGCCTATTCTCCATTTTTCCTAAGGCTCGAACCCTTCGCCCATTTCCTCGAATCTACCTAAAACGATCCCCACTCCAATTTTGGGATCCACTCCATCCCCATAATCCTCTCCAATGTTGGACCAAACCCTTATTGATAAAGCACATTATCCAAACAGGTTAAGAGGCAACAGACCAAGTCCACAAATGGAGAAGATTGTGGAAATTTTTAAGCAAGTTAACATAAACATTCCACTCCTAGATGCTATTCAACAAGTTCCATCATATGCGAAAATCCTAAAGGACTTGTGTACTAAGAAGAGAAAAGTTCAAGTACCTAAAAAAGTTTTTCTTGCGAGTAATGTGAGCACTGCTTTTACACAACAACTACCCAAGAAACGAAAGGACCCCGGAAGTCCTATAATTTCTATTTCTATTGGGGGTAAGAATATCAATCGTGCTCTACTCGATTTAGGTGCTAGTGTTAACTTGCTTCCGTATTCTGTTTATGAGCAATTAGGGATCGGAGAGTTAAAATCGGCGCATTGCACTCTTCAGATGGCCGATCGATCTACCACCCAACCTAGGGGTGAGTTAGAGGATGTGTTAATCAAAGTCGGGGAATTTATATTCCCTGTGGACTTTATCGTTATAGATACACAAACTGTAGCGAACCTACGAAATCAAATCCCGGTGATACTCGGTCAACCCTTTTTGGCAACTTCCAACGCAGTAATCAATTGTAGAAACGGCTCTATGACCCTATCCTTTAGAAAGAAGTCAATTGAGCTTAACATTTACAAGTTGGGAAGTGAACCCTCCGAACCCTATGCTCATGTGTGTTCTGTCGAATTAATGGATGTCGACAGCAGCGAATTTGATCAACCTCATGATACTGACTCTTTTCATATGTTGTTGCTTGACCCAACCATGTAATATACATACACGGACTCTTCCACCGAGTTGTCCGGGTCAACATCTAACGCTGATGAGGAATTTTTTATAGAGTCTGATGATCACCTCATTTTTTCTGATGACATCATTCTTCGGGGTATCGATGAAAGCTTTGAGGAGATTTTCGCTGATGAACTCGCATTTTTAAAAGACACGGGTGTTGAGATGAATCAACTCCAAAATAAAGAAATTGAACCTCCACCCCTTCTTATGGACAATCATGATAATGCGAGTAATCCATCATCACTATCATTGTGTCGTCTCTCCAAATTGAGGCACAATCCTTTTCCATCACACCTCTTATCACCTCCCCACTTCTCCACGTCGAAAGATGACATGTTCTTCCACCAACCTTGGTACTTCATCGATAAATTTTTTGAATGGTTGGTGTTGACCTTCGGTCTTTGCAAAGCTTGGCATTGACCAATAACCTTGACCCCCTCATGTGATTTTAAAAGATTAACATTGTTTAACTCAAGTTTGGGGGGTTATATTTTGGCTCTTGATAGAAAAAGAATTTTTATACGATTGTGAGCCAAAAATAAGTTTGGGGGAGGATTTCACTTGCGTTGTTTCTTGTCCCCTTTTTCCTCTCAAGTCTACAGGTTTTTTAGCTTAACGGATGATATCAGTGAGGACACTGCTGTAAACAGGTTTGGGGGAGGTTTGTGCTTATTTATGCATCAATTTGCATCATACTTTGCATAAGCACAACATTTTCAAAAATTTTAAAATTTTTCTTTTATAACAAAAGAGTAGAAAGTGAACAATTACATCCAAAAGATAGAAATAGTTTAAGAAGACCAAGAAAATTAGAAGTTTTCTTAAGCGAACTGGTAATAAGTAGTTATGAGCTGTTGTCCCAAGGGTTGGTAAGATGAAGGAAGTCACTAATCTGAGGATAAAAATAAGTCTGAAAAATAGTTTCTATTCTGGAAGCCAAACATTTGAATGTTGATACCCTACTATATGCACTTACACACGTCTTGAAACTCGGGATAGTAGAGGATACCTTGAAATGCTCTTGTCTAAAAGCCAAAGTATGAAGGAAATAAAAAATGAATAAAATACAAAATGGTGAAAAGAAAAAATGAACACTGGTTTTATTATCGCCAAGGCAGCAATAAAAAAATATAGCATGGGTGCTTCATCACCTAGTGCCTTAGACCAACTGGTTTGGGAGTCACTACTAAGCCTTAGGTGGTGCAAGACGTGAAAAATACTATCACCTAATCAGCAAGCACATAAGTAATCGGTCGGTTAGTACCTCAAGAAGTATTAACGGTCGCATGAAAATGTGTGAGCAAATCCATATAAATATTCATCAAATTAAAAAGTACTGAGGTTGATGGACAAGAGTATGATTGCTTGAATTGAATTTTCCGAGTGTAGGGATGTTCTATTCACACACGTAGGGGTATATGATCGATATTTGGATGAAAGGTAGGAATAAGGAATTAAGACAATGTTTTATTGAGGGATGAAGTTATTTCTAACATCTTTTTCATGACTATTAAGATAGGGCTCATGACAAGTGAAAAACTACTGTAGTTGAAAACTCTAAATTTTCAAAGTATTTCTTTTATGGTTCTTATCTTTATATGTAAATTTCACCATCTCTCTTTTATTATAGGATTTTGTAGGTGTAATCCGCTGAAAACCCTCAGGAGACAACACTCCTCCTACTAGGGACACCTAGAGGTTTAACGGCTTGTTGCATGTGCTCAGTGCAATCGTGTTTGCCTACGAAAGTGTGCTTAGTTTTCTCCTTTCTTTTTCTCCTTCTCTTGAATAAACTAGTTTGCTCAGGACGATCAAAGATAAGTTTGGGGGTATTTGTTCAGTTGATAAAACTACACATTTGTTTTTACACTTTTCCTACTATTTCTATATTAAAAAAGGTCTTTATTATAATATATCATACATATGAGGGTTTATCTGTAAAAATACTATTTTCCATGTGTTGATATATTATAATTAGTATTTGGTAGGAAAATGTATGCAAATAATATCATTGACCAAATCTTAACTCTACTAAATATTATTTGAGTTGTTGTGCAGAATTTGCAGGTCTAAAATCAAGGAAATCAAGTTGTTAAAGTAAACTTGCCTAATTAAGAAACCAAAACTTAGAAGTCAAATCTGGCAGCAACTACGAGAAGATTTCCAAGTTCCAAAGGTTCCAAGGATCGCCAAATGTCACACAGTGGACATCACAGAAAATTGATCAAAGGCCCAGATTAAATGGCTGTGGATCCGCGGCCATACCCCCCCTTGGGCCGCGAATCCGCGGCAATATTGAAGGTTTAGACGCTGCGCTTCTTGTGGGTGAATCTTTGCTGTTAACTTCCATATTTGGAAGCAAAGGTTCTGGCTTTGGGACTATAAATAAAGACCGAGAGCCTCTTGGAAAAATCATCAAGTCGACGAGATCACGAAGTCCAAGACGGCTCACGCATCCAGGCTGATCATCAACGGTTCATCTACCTCCTTAGAAGAGATCGAGAAGCAAAACTAGGATTTGTAATCATTTTCTAAGGAATCAAAGTGTAATGAATATTGTTGATTAATAAAGGTAGCTTTCTTTTTCTTATTCTATTTCTTCGTAGTTTAATTATGCATTTTCTCTCCATCTCTTTTTCTCCCAACATGCGCGAGTAATTCTCCTATTGTTAGGGTTCGTAGGATTAGGGTAGGTTAATGGATGATGAAAATACTTAAACTCCTTTTACATCCTATAAAGTTTATAAACTTTATCAAAAGAATCTTTAACATTTTAATCGGGCCGCTACCAATTCATTGTTAGTTTCGACCGCGATTAGAGATTAGATTAATGATTGTTTTGGTAAAGGCTAGATATGAACGGAGTTCCGTGCCGAGATAAGTGTTAAGAGTGGGATTCCGTTTTCCTCCAGAAACCCTAATCTACATGCATCACTGTCGTTCTAGTTTTAAATTTATTAAAGGATAAAAAGGGTAATTTTTAATTAATCATCCATAACTACTAAATCCTAACGAACCCTACAAGCCCCTTCGTATATTAACTACATCCATAAATAATCTAGATCTATATTTTGCATTAGTGTTTAACGTAGATCTAGAAACCATTCCTCAACATTCTTATCCCTCCTCTCTTTTTCAACACATCTAAAGTAAGAGTAAAAGGTTCCACGTTTCCCAGAGGACAACCCGTACTCACCTCGGTCTACCTACGCGCGACACCGTTCTGATTGCGGTTATTCTACAAACACACTCTTCCGAACAAATCAGCAACCCTGTAACATGAGTACAGATAGTCTGTCGACCTGAGGTCGTCATTTTTCTCGCGTGAGTTTCCACTGTGCTTTGATTACTACCCTACCATGGCTTTACTGAGTCGTGCAAATAGGTTTTAGTTGGGTACAGTCCCGAGCCACATGGAGGCAGTGAGTGCTTGTTGAGAATTCGTCTCTCCCGGTATAGGGAGTCGATTTCACCCTGTGTTCGGTTGGCCAAAACCATATGTCTCTGGTCAGGACGGATTGAGAATTACTGATAGTTAAATCAGTAAATTGTCGGATGGTCTTGAGCCACATCGGCACGACTTGTCAGGTTATTAGGGGTCTGACGTTTTCCACCCCCTAGACCCGGTATGCGATACTCTCAGACGAACAGACCGAACTGTACGGAGATTGTCACGGACAGGCTCGGTAGGAGTTCGGACAAGTTTGCTCATTGGCCTTCTTTTAAACAGGTACCTGGGTAGCAGTTACGTACAACTAGTGCCACTGACGTGCTTGTGGTTAAACCCACTGCCAGCGTACTGTCGAGTCTTTAGAGTCCCACACAGAGCATTTTCCTGGTTCAAGCGAAGCTATGTAGAGGCCGTATGGTTTTACGTGCAGGGTTTTGATCATATACGAGTACTAGCAACACGTATTTTTTATCAGACGGATAATACTAGCGGGCTTAGGATTAAGCCACATTCTAGTATTATAATATTGGATTATTTTTATCTCTTGGTACGTAGTACTAATACAGATATGTATATATGGTGAGGGGTATTTTTGTATTTTCACAAGAGTGCTTCTAGAAAATGACACCTCATTTGTGATAAATCCATTTTGTTTAAATGGATAATGAGGTGGAGGTATGAGGTGTTTATAAGCATGGTTGAAGCATGGCTGCATTAGATTTACTCATTTGGATAACTATTGAAGCATGTCACATTATTTTTATGATAAATGATATGCCTTATATTATCAACACTTAGTCATTGTTCAACTCATTCTTTACTTGACACTCTCTTTCCTCCTTTTCTCTCTTCTTCTTCCTCAAACCCTAAACACTCTCATGAGATGAGAAACCTAGGGTTATTGAGACAAATTAATCCAATAAATATTCTCTATATCTCCTAAGCTACCTAGATTAGTAAACTAAGTATTTTAGTTACCTCATTCTACAGATTAGAGCCTGAACCATAGACTCTCGGATGGATCTTCTTCGACACGAGGAGGCCGATAATCAAGCTCAATCCGTACAAACGAAGAGCTTAAAAAGAGGATAAAAAGACCCGAAAGACTTGAACACAAAGGTATAAATCATTTCATTATTAGATTAGAACCTTTTTTAGATATGCTAGTTATGGCTTATGGTCGATCTTGGAAGTTTAGTCGATGTTGCTTGCAATAAAATAATTTTTTGTTAATTCCACATCTCTACAAACCCTGTGAAGTGTACCACATCGACTTACAGAGTATAACCTCCCCCGCCTCCGTTGTGGAGGACAGGACGGCTCATGCTGGGATCGTTGCGATTGTCGCTGGCTATTGAATCGAAGGCGGAAGATCAACTTTTTGGATAAAAGAGCTTCTTGATTTCCCACAGATAGCACCAACTGATGGAGGTCTGAATCTCTGTCAGATGTTGTCCTCCGTCGATCTTGCTGCCAACGGTGCGAAACGGTTGATATTTGTGATGAAAGTTGAGCGTGTGGATCTTAATGGGTTGCTGGTTGTTGTTGATGCCGAGCTACCCGCAAGGGAAGTCCTGGGGTGGGAAACCACCGTAGGACCCTCCGACGATCAAGTAAGTACCGGGGAGTAATTGGGCAAAGTAGCGGTGTATTGGAAATGAGTTCGACGTACCTGAATCGTCTGGAGGAGAGGTTTATATAGGGGTCGCATTGGAGCGAGGCGATGCGAGATTCTTGTCGTCCGTTACGCCTCCGCGTCACGTTCGCGTTGATGGCAGGATACGCTTATTAATGGCGATATACGCCCATTAATGGCGATATACGCTAGCATGGGATGCGGAACGTGGAGCGGCAGAGATCTCGCCGTAGCGAGATACAGGAAGCCATTACGAGGGCGCTCGAGCTCCATGCCTCCAGTCAAACAGGGACGCTGAGGAATCTCGGATATAAGATAGCTCGGAGATTACTAAGTGAGCCGAGGGATCCCAGCTATAGATAGCTCGGAGGCGAGCCATTGGCTGGCGATCAACTGAAGGGGGAAGGTACTCCAGGGAGGTCTTCTTAGAGGGTCTGGTGCAACCTCGAAGACGTGGCGCTGAGGAACATCCCCGATGCGTCATATTTATCACAGCTCTGCTGCTCTCAGGAATCCAGTGGGTTTGCGTGGATGGCACGTCACCTGCCACGTGTCATGATGTGGGGAATTCCTACTCATGAGTACCATCATTTGCTAACTGAATGAGCCGAGTTTTAACAAAAATCTAAGCTCGGTGCAATATAATCCGACTATTGCATAAAAATGAAATGCACTTGCCTACTTAGATTAATTGGCCATTCATATTATTGCGTAATCTATTGGAGGCATATCAATTATTACATCCACATAGAAATGAATAATACACACACACACGGATTATATTCATATTATTACATATCCGATAAGAAAGGCATATTTGGTTGTTGATGTACTTGGATTAAATTGACTGTTCATAATATTCATATCCGATAAAAAAGATAGATTTGATTACTGATGTACGAAGATTAAATTGACTGTTCATAATATTACATATCCCATAAAAAAAAAAAGATAGATTGCTGATGTACTTAGATTAATTGACTCTTCATAATATTACATATCCTATAAAAAAGATAGATTTGGTTGCCAAAAATGTTTGTCACGTTAAATTTAAATAAATTTAAAAGGAATGAATATAATTAATGTTGAGAGTGGGGGATTTGAAGCACACCCTTTCAGACTAGAATCTTAATCTGAGGCCTCAGGCTAACGCAACCATCTCAACATAACTTTTTTAATTTAAATAGTTATTTATATATCATAAGCAATTGTTTGACAACTTTGATCCAACAACAGGTTTCCAAGAACCAGATCTTCTAAACATCGTGCGGAACACGCTTTCATAAAATTGGGGTTTGCAAAGTTTGGCCTTATTTAGCCACATACGGATTCCAAAACTCCGATTTTGTATAGTTACGGCGTCAAACTCAAAAAATCGTAACCGTTCATCGTTTGTGAATTAAATAGAGTTTCGCAGACCAAGGTCTTTGTAAAATCCCAATTTTATGAAACCATGTGAAACCAAAGTTTCTGAAAATCTTGTTGCCAAACTGTACCATAAAGTTCTTCGACAACATGGTTGTTGGATATAGTGCCCTCAGAGTCAATTATTAAATCGCAAGCACGTGATTGCAATAATTGAGGGAGGACCTATGCCGGTAGGACAGTCTTACTCAAGATGATAGTATGCTATCTGATTTATCTTTATCATCGTGTACTGCTTTAGTGACCTTACAGTTCGCTATTACACGTTGATAGAGCCCTTAGAATTCTTGCTTGACTGCCAGCAGTATGATGGCGATCATTTACATGAGAGCTGGGGTCTATAAGCACATCCTTAAAAGGTCCCTAGTCGAAGGAGTTTCGAGACTAGGCATCGATACTCCATTAGTAGACTAGTGTATACAGTCAAGACCCCAACGAGGGGTGGTGACCGGTCTCACAAGCCATTGGTGTCAGTTGGTTCATCTAAGATCTATACAGGTGTTCATTGGGTTATGAGTACACCGGACAGGACTCGCCGGGAACATGCTAGTTGGTATTATACCTGACGTCAGATAGCGGTTCCATGGTGACATGTATACAGGTTAGTTCATCGACCTGAAATCGTCATTTGTCTTGTGTGAGTTCCCACTGTGCTTTGATTACTATCCTACCACCGCTCAAAGGAGTCGTGCAAACAGGTTTTAGTTGGGTACAGTCCCGAACCACATGGAGGCAGTGAGCGAATCGGCAGGGGTTTCGTCTCTCCCGGTATTGGGGGTGAAATCGCGCTGTGTCTAGGAGAGCCATTACATGAAGTTCTTGGCCAAACTAAGAGATTTACTGGTAGGTATTCCAGTAGTATCTCAGGGTGTTCTGGGCTACACTCCGACACGACTTGTACCGCTTTTGGGGGTCTGACTTTTACCAACCCCCTAGGCCCGACATGCGATGCTCATAGACGAACGGACCGGACTGTACGGATATTGTCACTGACAGGCTCAGTAGGGTGTCAGGATGAGTTCGCTCATCGACCTCCCTTTTGGTCAATACCCGGTAGCCCGTTACGTACGGCTAGTACCACTGACGTGCTAATGATTAAATCCACGGCCAAAGTATTGACGAGTCTTTAAAATCCCCCACAGACAGTTTCTCAAGTTTCGGACGAAACGTTTTAGAGGACGTATGGATTTTTGGCAGGGTTCGAACATACGCGTGCACTTGCGCATGTGTCATGGTTCGGACGGATAATACTAGCGGGCTTTGGTTTAAGCCGGATCCTAGTATTATACTGTGTAGATTTTGTCTCATTGCATTTGTATTCGGTCGAAATACAAATACAGGTATGTAGATACAGTTGCGGGGTTATCTTGTAATTTATTACAGGATCTCTTTTTGAAGTTACCAGTTTGCATTCCGTTTCGGCCATTTTTCTTTCATTCCTTCTTGGCTGATTTTTCTTGCTTGTGAAGGGGTTCTTTGCAAATGTGGAAATTAGCAAAGTAGGGTTTTTTTTGCGGTGCCGGGGCTCCAGCAGAATTCTGGAATGATCTTGGATGAGATTGATTCTTTTGTGCATCATTGCTTTCATTAATGTGAATGGATTGAAAAGGTTTTGGTGTGACATTTTTTCCTCATTATCACCACACTTATGCTTATGCTCACCACCATAACCATTTCCTTATAGCCATGGCCGAGCCATTTTTTGGGAGAGCCTCATTCTTTTGGGTGTGGAAAAATTGATCTCATTTCTTGCATAAAAATCCTTAGCTCAATTCCAATGCTCATTTCTCCTCACACTTCCTAAAGGCAACTTCGATTAACTCTTGAGACAAAGCGTTCTACGTATATTCTACAGCAATCTTGGACACATCGGCTAGCAAACTTCATGTCCGGGTTGCCTCGGTTCAGAGGCGGGAGCCCGTAAAAAGACTCTTTGATGTGGTGCCCTTCCGACGAAGAGACCGGAGATCGTAAATGCCGCGAGGAGCTTGGGATGGTGGCCAAAGACCGAAGGACGCAGATCGATCGGTGTAGCCTTTCTAACCATTCTCTAGTTTGCTAGTTATAGGTTAATGGTTCGATCCGGTATTAAATTTTACGATAGCACCGGTTTCAAGTTTAGAAAAAGTTTTCGGTTCCGCATTTTGGCCTCGGATCGACGGCCGGGACGATACCGTAGACTTACATGGTATCAGAGCCACGCCATTAACCTTTACTAGCTTGTTCTAACGTATTTAAAATATCGATCGAACAAAATTTCCGAAACCGCAATTTCAAAAATGATGTTTATGTCAAATTATTTTTGTTGTCGAAAAATTATTTTGAGTATTGCAGAAAAACAGGCAGGCTTTTTTAAGAAATCGATAAAAATTTGGTAGCATGATGCTACAATACCGCTGCGGAACCGCGGCCATACCCATGTTTTGGCCTCGGTTCCGCCGCCATTTTGTGGCCTCTCTGCACCAAATTTTCTACAGTGGTTTTTAACTTGGAATTAGGGTTTCTGGAATTTTTATATTTTGGCCCAGATTATTTTGAGTGCTGCAGTTGTACTTGGGGCCCATTTCGGGAAATTTTGTCGATCGAAAATTTAAATATGTTAGTTTACGGTACTTACATTATATCTGTAACCGTGAATGTCATTCGAGCGGTAAATCTTGTCTAATTGCTATAGTTCTTTTAGACGGATTTGCGAACGTGGTATTCACGTTAATGTTCTGTGTTGTGCTGTGATGTTGCGGATTTGTCGTGGTGGATAGCTTGGATGTAATGGTAGTATAGTTTGATTGTATTTGTACATTTGATATTGCGGGGCGAGCGTCCGACATGTAGACTGTCGTCACTGCCTGTTTGTATATTATTCTTTTGGGGCACGGCCGTGTAAGTCCACGTTACCCTTCCCGATTCTTTCGGGGATGCGGAAGCGGTGAAAAACGATTTTTCGGTGGAGATAACATGGACTCAAAAACCGGATCTTTGCTAAACAAACTATCTAGCAACCTAACTAAGAGTTTAGCTACTATGTTAGGGGTTATACCTAAACTTGAACTCCTTCTCTTCGACTCCTTGTGGTGGTCGGATCGGCCTCACCTCGTCGTCTCCTTGTGCCGAAGATGGATCCACCCGAAAGCTTCTACCTTTGGCTCCAACCTCAATCTAGAGGAAACTAATGTGTTAGGTTTGCTAAACCTTCAACCCTAGGATGAGTAGAGAGTAGTTTTGGTGTTTTATCTCAAAGGAAAATGGTTCTCAACTCATGAGAGGCATTTTTTCTTGAGCTAGAGGAAGGGGGAGAGCAATGGAGAGAGCTTGGATGAGAGAGAGTGAGAATGATAGAAAATGAGTGAAGACTTTTGCAACTATGCTCTCAAAAACCAAAATAATCATAATAATAATTGTAATCAAGTATTTTGTGATGGTTCATTTCAATGGCAATATCATTTCATGCATTTAATGCATTTTGTGAATAAACAAGCAAGCAAAAGTCATAGCCATGAAATGATAGCCATTGTAATGATAATGGTCAACAAGTCCAAGCTAATCAACCGGTCAACAAAGTCAAACTTTCAACCCAAGCATGGCACAATAATACTTAATTAATATTATTACTAATCATATTTCCTATTCTCATTAGGGTTTAGAAAAAGTCAACAACCCTAATGAGAATCCTCTGTCTCTGTCTCGTTCAACCGTGCATACACACCCGCATCCGCATTTCTTGGAACACGAACACAAACGAGATAAAACCAATCCCAAAGCGTATACAAGGATCTGGCTTAAACCAAAACCCGCTAGTAATAACTGCCCGGACACCATACGTGCACAAGTGCACGGATGTGACTGAACCCTGTCGCAAAACCATGCGACCTCTACTCTTTTTGCCCAAAGGCGAATAGCTCTCTGTGTGGGACTCTAAAGACTCGGCACTACGCTGGCAGTGGGTTTAACTACAGACCACAAGCGGCACTAGCTGTGCGTAACGGCCCCCAGGTAGATGCCGATAAGAAGACTGATGAGGTGAAACCCATCCGAACTCCTACTGAGTCTGAATGTGACAGTCTCCGTACAGACCGGTCTGTTCGTCTGAGAATATCGCATGGCGGGCCTAGGGGGCGGTAAACGTCAGTCCCTTAATATCGGTACAAGTCGTGTCGGAGTGTAGCCCAGAACACCCTGAGATAACACTGGAAACCCACCAGTATATCTCGCTTGCCCTGGCCAGGAACGACTGTGTGTAATGGCTCTCCTTGACACAGCGCGATATCAACTCCTAATACCGGGAGAGATAAATCATGTCTAACCGTCACTGCCTCCAAGTGCTTCAGGACTGCACCCAACTACTACCTGTTTGCACGACTCCTTTGAGCCGTGGTAGGGTAGTAATCAAAGTACAGTGGGAACACACTCGAGGCGAAGTGACAGTATCAAGTCAGCGGACTAAGCTGTACTCATGTCACCTGGGAACTGATAACTGACGATAGGTATGGTACCAACCAACAGTTCCCGACGAGTCCTGTCCAGTGTACTCGTAACCTAACGAGCACCCGCATACTATCTCAAGTACGACGTACTGACGGCTGTGGGACAGACCGTCTCCCCTGCTGGGATGAGAAGCGCATAAGCTAGTCTACTCCAGAGTATCGATGCCCTGTCTCGATAGTCCTACGACTAGGGACCTGTATAAGGATGTGCTTGTAGATTACCCAGCCCCCACGAGTGTAACTGCCATCACAACGCTGGTAATCAAGCAAAGATCCTAAGGGCTCCACTAATGTGTATAGGTGATATACTAAAAGAAACACATGTACACATTAAAGTAGAAACAAACTAAGTTGCATACTACGATTTTGAGCAAGATTGTCTATACAACTGTGAATATCCCAAGCTTCCATTAAGTAATATACAAACTAGTATGATACAGTAATGGCCTCTAGGGCATATACACTAACAATCTCCCACTTGCACTAAGGCCATGTACTGGCGTATCGAAGACCTATCATCTCGATCAGCCGCTCAAACTGAGTCTGGGGTAAAGCCTTCGTGAGTGGATCATCAGTGTTATCTTCCGTAGCAACTCTCTGAACTTCGATCTCCTGGCGACCCATGATCTCCCTGATCAGGTGATACCTCCTCAAGATGTGTCTGGACTTCTGATGAAACCTGGGTTCCTTCGCTAAAGCTATAGCCCCATTGTTGTCGCAATACAATGGTATTGGATCAACAATGGACGGAACCACCTGAAGTTCCGTTAAGAACTTCCTCATCCAGACGGCTTCTTTTGCGGCATCAGCAGCAACGATATATTCCGCTTCCATCATCGAGTCAGCAACGGTTTCCTGTTTGGAACTCTTTCAACACACCGCCCCTCTATTGAGGGTAAAGACATAACCCGACATGGACTTAGAATCATCCTTGTCACTTTGGAAGCTGGAGTCAGCAAAGGCCTCGATCTGAAGGTCTTTTCCGCCATACACCAAGAACATCTCCTTAGTCCTTCTCTGGTACTTGAGAATGTTCTTTACCGCTATCCAGTGCTTCTCCCCAGGGTTTGACTGATACCGGCTTACCACACTCAGTGCATAAGCTATATCTGATCTGGTACACAACATCGCATACATTATAGAGCCTACCGCAGAAGCGTAGGGTATAATAGACATGCGATCCCTTTCCAAATCAGTCTTGGGAGACATCTCTTTGGAGAGGGTGATCCCGTGACAAGCCGGTAGATTACCGCGCTTGGAATCTTCCATACTGAATCTTTTCAGTATGGTGTCGATGTACCTGGACTGTGAAAGTCCTAATATCATCTTGTATCTATCACGATGGATCCGGATCCCCAGAATGTAAGAGGCATCACCCAGGTCTTTAATGGAGAACCTGTGTGACAAGAACCCTTTGACAGATTGTAGCATAGGAATATCATTTCCTATCAAGAGAATGTCATCCACGTATAAAACGAGGAATACGGCAGTTCTTGCTACAAATCTACTATAGATGCATGGTTCATCTGGATTTTTTATAAAGCCAAATTCTTTGACTGTCTCATCAAAACAGATGTTCCAACTCTGCGATGCCTTCTTTAGTCCATAGATGGACTTAAGCAACTTGCACACTTTTCCGCTGCTCCTACTCTGAATGAAACCCTTTGGCTGGTCCATATAGACACTCTCCTCTAAATTTCCATTTAGAAAAGCGGTCTTTACATCCATCTACCATATCTCATAATCGTGGAAGGCAGCAATGGCAAGAAGGATCCAAATGGATTTCAGCATAGCCACTGGAGAAAAGGTTTCGTCATAGTCCAAACCAGGTCTTTGACGAAAACCCTTTGCAACAAGTCTAGCCTTATAGGTCTCGACCTGTCCATCTACACCAATTTTCCTCTTGAAGATCCACTTGCATCCTACGGGTTTTACCCCATCTGGAGCAACGTCCAAAATCCATACTTTGTTGGTGTACATGGACTCCATTTCGGTCCGCATTGCATCCATCCATTTTACCGAGTCAACGCTCTTAATGGCCTGCTGGAAGCTAGTCGGCTCATCACTATCAATGATGCAATCCTCTCTATTCCCGTCTATGAGAAAACCGTAGTATCTCTCGGGCGGATGAGACTGCCTATTACTCCTGCGGAGTGGCATAGGAATGTCCTGTTCTTTCGAACCCTCTGGTTCTACTAAGCTTTCAGTAATGGCTTGTGGTTCTGGAATTTCTTCTAGTTCTATTGCGCTCCTACTTATCTGATTTTCCAAAAATTCAGTTTCCAAGAAGTAGGTATGACGAGAAACAAAAACATTTTGTTCCTCTTCGCAATAGAAGAAATATCCCTTGGAGTTCTTTGGATATCCCACAAACTTGCACTGTACTGAGCATGCCTCGAGTTTGTCCGCATGCTGCTTTTTGACAAAAGCTGGACATCCCCATGTCTTAATGTGCTTAAGATAGGATTTCTTCCCACACCACATCTGATATGGTTTGGTAGGCACAGTCTTAGTTGGAACTCGGTTCAAAAGGTATGCAGCTGATTCTAGTGCATATCCCCAGAATGATCGCGGCAACTCAGCGTTACTCATCATGGAACGTACCATATCCAATAGGGTTCGGTTCCGTCTCTCCGATACACCGTTATGTTGCGGAGTGTATGAAGGAGTATGCTGAGAGAGAATTCCATTCTCTTTTAGGTAATCCGGGAACTCGGCACTCAAGTATTCACCACCTCGATCAGATCTCAGTGTCTTGATACTTTTGTCGATTTATTTTCCTACTTCATTCTTGTATTCCTGGAATTTTCCAAAAGCTTCAGATTTATGTTTCATTAAGAAGAAATATCCGTACCTTGAAAAATCATCCGTAAAAGTAATGAAGTAAGAATAACCGCTTCGTGCATGTATAGATATTGGACCGCACACATCGCTGTGTACGAGTCCCAAGAGCTCGCTCGCTCTTACTCCGTGTCCAGTGAACGGGGTCTTTGTCATCTTTCCTTTGAGACAGGATTGACAAGTTGCATATGATTGATATTCGAACGAATCCAAATATCCTTCTGTATGTAACTTCGTCAACTTTCTCTCATTGATGTGACCCAGTCTACAATGCCATAAGAAAGCATGATTGATTTCTGGGGACTTTCTTTTGTGTGTATTCTGGACATTGAAAATCTGTGGTTGGTTTAATACGTATATACCATTGCTTAATGTACCAGACCCAATCAGAACTTGATTAAGGTGAATGTTTACAACATTGCTTACAAATGCAAATTCATAACCTTCTTTAGATATTAAAGATACAGAAATGATATTACAAGTTGCATTGGGTACAAAATAACAATTACGCAAAACCAAAACGTGTCCATCTGACAATCCCAAGTGATAGTCCCCTACGGACTCAGCATCCATGCCAGCTCCGTTTGCAACTCTGAGGGTCATATCACCTGCGTTCAAAACCCTACTCTTTCTCAGTGCCTGCAAAGAATTACAGATATGAGATCCTGATTCGGTATCCAATATCCAGGAAGTAGAGTTTATTGATAGACAATTTTCAATAACATACACACCTGAAGCCGAAGCCGCAACTTGCTTCGGGTCCTGGCTCTTGGCTTTCCAAGCCCTGCAATCCTTTTTCCAGTGTCCTTTCTTATGACAATAGAAGCACTCTTCCTTTCCCACAAGCTGCCCCGCTACCTTTGTTGCTTTTGCTTTTCCCTTCATTTCCACCTTACTAACACCGCCCCTTGGTTTGGTGGGGGTTTTCTTCTTCTTTCCCTTGGCTTTCGCCCTGGACCTAGAAGAGGAAGGTCCTCCAACAAACAAAGTGGAAGTTTCCCTACCTTTCTGTAGGGTGCCCTCTGCACTCCTCAGCAGCTTGAGGAGTTTTGAAAGTTCAACATCTTTTTCTTACAATTTGAAGTTCAGGATAAACTGGGCGTAAGTGGAAGGAAGGGACTGGAGAATCAAGTCAGTATAGAGCTCGTTCTCCAACATGGTCCTAAGGTCCGCGAGATCTTCAATATAGCCAATCATCTTAAGCACGTGTTCCGCTACCGATGATCCGACGGCCAATCTCGCCGAAAACAGCTTTTTCGAGACTTCGTATCTGGCGATACGGGATTGCTCTCCATACAGTTCTTTTGTATGAAGAAATATGGATTCAAGGTCCATATTCTCATGCCTTCTCTGATGTTCATTGTCTATAGAGGCAAGCACGAGGCACTTGGCCTTCGTGCAGTCAATCTCCCAGGTCTTATGGATTTCCTTATCCGCGCCGCTGGAGGTGGGACCTGGGACAGGGGGAGCTTTAGTGGTAAGAAGATATCCCAGCTTGTCATAAGTGATTGCCATTTTGACATTCCTGAGCCAATCTTTGTAGTTTGGCCCTGTCAATATGTTTTTATCTAGAAGTAACTTAAGTCTGGTCATGACGATTGGTCGCTGCAATTAGGAGAGAGAGAAGAAACACTCAGCATGATGCTCTTGCAAGTTTAGAGTGGTTTTTAGTTTGTCTAAACAGAATGGCTCCCACTGTTACTCGAATTCCTCCTCAAACCAAAAAGGAAGAATTAGTCGGGATCATTCTCACCGTACAATACTTGCTTAACCGTTCAGCCAGGCCAGTGTTGGTACTTCGAGGGAGGTTTTCCAACGCTTTCGTGAAGTTCCTTAATTAAATAATCTCATTTCCCTGGGGCGTAGCCCTGCTAACACCTTTCTAAACACCTACTTGGTTTATAGCATTGATCGTTAAGTGAGAAATTTCCCGAGGAGTAGCATATACTCACAGTAGGATCGGGATCTGTTCATACCATAATATTAAATTATTATATTCCCCATTCTTATTCATTTTATAAATAAACGGGTGCTTTTGATGCATGTCTGCTACATGTTACAGGTTACAGATTCTTGGACAGAAAACAGTGAAAACGAGGTAAAGACGATGAAAAGGTGGACTTTAACCAATAAACAGAAGACTCTTGATCAAGCCTACATAAGGAACAATTCACAAAGCAAGATTCAAGACATCGACTCTAAGCGAACGGGTAGAAGTCCACTACAATGTTCACTGGAAAATCTGGAAGAGAACCAGAAGCTAAATTGAGAAAAGATATAAAGAAATAAGAAGATAAAAAGCACCAGAGCTAGCCCTAAAATTCCAGAGAGCCAATACCATTTTTTGGCCGCGGAACCGCGGCCAAACCATGCCTCGGGCCGCGGTTCCACGGCAGGGTAGTGCAGTCAGGAGAAAATCTTTGTATCATATTTTTTGTGGCGGCGTTGACTGGTCTTTATTGGGCTAATTTTGTAATTGTAGACATGCGAGTCATTGTAACCCTAGGGTTTCCTATCTTCTATAAATAGGAACTCTAAACATTATAAACCTTATGCCTCCTTTTAATAATAAATTCAGAATTCTTTATGGAGAGCATCGGCGCCTCTCTTCAATTCAGAAATTCAGATCTGACAACCCTGCGTTGATGATTGGAGAAATGCATCTGTAAGTAGATTTAATTCCTTTCCCTAGTTTAGATTTCAATTCTTTGCCCTGGGTAGATTTATTTCCTTGCCGTAGATAAATTATTTAGAGTTAGCTTTGGGGAAGGCTTTTGAGAGATGAGATCTCTCATCCCTTTCTTACCCATCATATATTTTCAATAGGACTCCATGCATACACGCACACACCGCGCCCTACGGCATCCTATCCGTCAAGGTAGCGGTGATACCGTAGTGTAAAAGCCCGGTTGCGCGCATTTTCCATGGAGGTTAGGGTAAGGATCTCTAAAGGAAGGACAAGAACCTAGAGGAAGGAACATCTTCCCGAATGGATCTAATCCCCTTTATTGATAACTACCATAACTCCTTATAGATCTTCATTCGGGTATAGAAAGCGTTGAGATTTACTTGCATTTCCAAATTTTCCCTAAACCTAACCCTAACAAGAATATACCTAGATAATCGTAGATAGAATAATTAGGTTTTTAGATTTAATAATTAATCCGAACACCTTTCGGAATTAACTCGTTAGCGTGATTAGGAGATTCACAACATCCCTGTGGACTGACCCGTACTCACCGGCTAGTTTCAAGCGACGTCGTTCTTGATTGCGGTAAATAGATAGTTTTTGAGATCAATCAAATGGCGCCGTTGCCGGGGATGGCGTAGAAATTTTCTTTTTGCAATTTCGGGTTAATCTTAAAATTAAAAAATCATAAAAATCTAAAAAAATCCAAAAACTATAAAAATATGTCAATTGTTATTTTTTGGAAAGGGCACTTTGTTGTGTGAATCTTGTAGGAACAATCGAGACGGATCTGGAAATTTCCAGAAAGCGAAATAGAAAATGGGATATCAGAACAGAAGAGATTTTAAACAACAGAACAGCTGAAAAAATTTAGAGTCTGGAACCGCCCACCTCACCGCCCTTCCGCGGCCAAATCCTACCTTAGACCACGGAAACGCGGCCGTCTGGTCACATCAGAGCTTGAAAAAAAAATTTGGGATCCGTTCCGTCCAGAGAGCCGCGGAACCGCGGTTATAATGCTCTTCTGCCACGGAAAGGCGGCACCTTGGTCATTTCCTCTGACCAACTTTGCTTTGTAAGCTTCTCTCTGTTCCTCCTCTGTAACTCTTAATAAATCTTCTGAAAAATCCCTGCAAAATTATGTGCGCTTGAAAGATCTTGCTCTTTCCAAATAACAATCTTGTGCAGGATTTTTGGGCCCCGTTTAAAATAAAATTGATTGCAAGTAATATTTTTCTGTTGTATATCTTTTATCAACAATCTTTTTGCAACAATTTCCAAATAAAGAGAAAAAGAAAAAAAAGGAATTTTTTTTTAGAAAACTTGCAAATTTTTAGCCGCAAATAAATCCCTGCACCACCA